>JAMPIT010000848.1:2813750-4220625 GCA_026261815.1 Monarcha castaneiventris obscurior | reverse complement strand
ACAGTGGTGGTGCAGCGTTGGTGGTTGGACTGGATGATCTTGAAGGTTTTTTCCAACCTTGATAATTCAATGAAGATGGTGGGGAAGTGGCTGTCCCTTCACTGCCGAAGTGCAGGGGGTGTTTGTGGCTCCAGCTGGGTGCTGCCCGCTATGGGGTGCCAGGGGAGGGGATGGGGTTTGTGGGGTGGGGGTGCTGCCCTTTGGGGAGTCTCAGTGGGCTGCAAAGTGTGCAGGGGAATCCCAAGGAGTTCTGAGGGAGGAACAAAATCCTGGCCTTGGGTGGGAATAACCCTGGTGAGCAGCAGGGAGAGCAGCTCAGTGGAGAAGGGCCTTGGAAACAATCACAGTAATGGCTGATTTGTGGTAAAACTGCTTGGCAGTTCTGAATAGGGACTAACTTTAACAGTGGGAGAAGTGCAAGAGAGCAAATCCTACAAAATGGGGGAATCCTCCTCTTTGCTCTCTGCAGCTGGAGGTTGCATTCTGCTCTTGAGATGAGTTTTTGTTTCTAGTTCACTCGATTCCTCATTTTCAGCTGTCAGTAGTATTGTGATAATTTGCAGCAGGAATAAATCAAATTTCAGTTCCTGAGGTAAGTTCAGAGCTGAAGAGAGGAGCGTATCCCTTGTTTATTGTTAGTTACTATTTCAATTGCTTTCACAGAAAACTTGGATTTTTTTTTTTTTTTTTTTATATGCTGCCAGCCATGATTCCTATTTGTATGAAACACCTTTATTTCGGCTGTACTGTGATACAGCAGGCAGCAGTGCATTGTTCCAGTTAAAATTCACTCCTGTTGTGTAGGCTCAGAAGGTCCTGGTGTCAGTGTCTCGGAGGAGAGGCAGAGCCCTGCTGAGAGCAGTGCTGTGACCGTCATCTATAACCCTTATGCTTCCCTCTCCATTGAACAGCAAAGGCAAAAGCTGCCTGTTTTTAAGGTACAGAAGTTCTTTTTGCTATATTAAATGTGTTGTATGATGTCTGTCCTGTCTTTTTTTTTTTTTTTTAAGGGCAATATGAAATCACTTTGCAACATAAATTAATAATTTTTGCTCTCTATTTATTGGAATTTAATGTCATGTTTGACAGCTGTAGGTGACAGTTTGAAGGGCTTTGTTGATGTATGTTATTTACTATGTGTTGTACATATAATTTAGAGATTTTGAAGGACTGTTTAGCTTTTGGCAGTGAACTCCATGTAACAAGAAGTTACTGTGTTTGCCAGATATGTAAATATTGTAATTTTAATTGTTTTCTTATTTCTGTACAATCTGCTTTTTATGTTTAAATGTCATTTTCTCTTTCAGCTAAGAAATCACATACTTTACCTAGTGGAGAATTACCAGACTCTGGTGATTATTGGTGAAACAGGATGTGGGAAATCAACCCAGATTCCACAAGTAAGTGTGTGTTTAGGTTGGTAAAATCAGGTGATCCCTCAGAGGATTTTACATGGAATATTGAACAGACCCAGGCCAAAACACAAAGTGTGAGGGCCTATCACCTTGGTATGACCACAGCATGACCAGTGCCTCCCTTGTCCCCATTCTTGTTTGCAGTACCTGGCAGAAGCTGGCTGGACAGCTGAAGGAAGAGTTGTTGGGGTGACACAGCCTCGCCGGGTCGCTGCTGTTTCAGTGAGTGTCCAAATCTTCCCAGTCTGTTGTCATTAAAGCCTCCAGTTTGTCAGCAAGTTTTGCTCAACAGCAGGAATCTGCAGAAGCTCCTGAATGAATAGATGCTTCTGCTTATCTTTCTATAAGAGTTGCTGGTGTTGCACACTGAATTCAACCTCATTAGTGGGTCTGGCCAAACATTTTCCAGCTCCAGAACTGCAGATGTAGAAGAAGCTTTGAAGTAAAATTGACTGATGTCAGCAGAACTGTGTACGGAAGTTAGGGCTGAGCTGTGATTGACTCAGAACTAGAACTGTGCTTGTGTGACCCTCAACTTCTTTCACAAGGTGAAACAGTGATGTAAATCTGCATACAGTTATGCAGCTAGTGGAAGAAACAAGAGGTTGTGTACCTCTTTCTAGCAATTCATAACTATGTTTTTAATCTTTTCTTTCTGTTTGTTTTTTGTTGTTGTTATGGGGTGTGGTTTTTTTTGGTTTCCCCTTGTAAAAATGTCAGGCAGAAGAAGAAGCAGTTTTATTGTGAGAAATTTTTGCATATATATTTTGTCTTGGGAAGCATAATGTCAGCTGGATGTGCTATGAGGGGGAAAAGAGGAGATGCTGAGGGCAACGACTTCTCCTAACAGTAACAGTGTGCACAGAAAGCATCCAGTGCTTCTTGTCTTCACAACTGCTGCCAGCCCCTGACTTAGGTGAAGTTTCTGCTGCAGCATTCTTTTCATACAGAGAACTGAGGTGCCATTTTATAACCCTCATTTTGCCAGTTCTCTGTAATGCAGTAAATGGTATCCACAACACACCAGCATCTGCCTCTGGTAAATACAGTAGAATCCAGTATTCTTTGACCAGATCCAGCCTGGTTAAGGGACCAGTCTCTAGCAGTGCTCTGCATCCTGTGCTTTGGGCAGTCTGCCTGCAGTGTCCTCCCTTTTCTCCTTCATAGGGCATCCAGCTGACAGAGCACAAGTTCTACAGGAGATGTTGGGAGTGCTGCAATGATTTCTCACAGAAAACTCACTTCTGTTTTCCCTTTCATGTCTTAATGCGTCATTTTTAAGCCTAAAATAGAAAGATGATTCCATTCAGGCTTAGTACATAGACACAGCAGGGTTTTTGTTCGAGACTGTTGTTGCAGACTGCCTGAACTGTGGCTGTTACAGGAGATGAGAAGTATAACTGATGATTTATTGCTTTGACTTGAACTGAAAGTGATATTTTATTTTAATAGGTGACTTATCTGCTTTCCCATCCAGAACATGGGGGTTGGTAGAAATAAAGATAGATAGTTGTAAAGATATAAGGGATAGTTCAGAAATTCCTGAACTTCTGCTTGCATTACCCAGACTGACAATTAACCCTGAATTCTTGGGCTGAAGGTGATGGGGTGACAAGATTCCAATTGAAATCATGAATTCACTGCCTGTAGGTATGGCTTAGAGTGTCACTCAAATGACTGCCAGTAGCTTTTTGTTGGAATTCTAATGGGACTAATTTATATCTCGTGGAGTATTATTGTGTCTTTAGATTTCTTTGTAGTTTGTAATGACACAAGGCTGAAGTGTGCTGAGCTGTTTCTTGCTTCTGAGGATCTCTCTTCTCAGGTTGCAGGCCGAGTTGCTGATGAAAGAGGTGCAGTGCTGGGACATGAGGTTGGATATTGCATTCGCTTTGATGACTGCACAGACCCACAGGCTACAAGAATTAAGGTGAAACATGTGGTTACTCTGAAGGGATTAGCTGAAACTCTTCAAGTACTTTTGCAAAATTATTGAGAACCTTCTGATGCCCAGTCAAGAGAATAGGTAACATTTCAGTTTCCCAGGTGGACACCCCAAAATTGTGCTTGAAATGGCTGTGGCAATCCAAACCTTAATAAAACGAGCACCTGTTCTGTTCTGATAGTCTGACAAGCACCATTTTAAACCTAAAGGACAATTCCAAGGTATGGCCAGCTGTTGGTACAGTGCTGCTGTGACCTGTGTGTCACTCAAAGTCATTGGGAAAGGCTGCAGTGAATCACAGATTAGAAGTATCCTCCCTACCCTGAAAATAGATTTTGATGAACAGCATAGATAAAACCCAAATGAGTAGGCTAAGAGACAATTTGGTAGATTAAATAGCAGCTTTGCAGCTGTTCTTCAGTGCTGTGAGCAATGTTAGTGTTGCTTTTGTTCCTCCAGAAGAGGATTTGCTTTAGTTGTGCTGGAATAGCAGTGATGATGAATGAGACAATTTGCTTTGTGATTTTTTTATTCAGAGGCCAGTGTTCCTTTTACAGTGAAAGAAATGGAGATGTTTGTTCATTAAATAGAGCTAAATTTAATTAATTTTTTTAATCATGATGATTATTCATTTAGAGTTGGAAATTTGGAGGGTTTTACCATCAATTCTTGCTTAGTTCAAGACCATAGTTGCAGTCACAGTCTAATTTGATAGATCATTAGAAAATTAAAGGCAAGGAAACATTCAAGCAAAAGCCTAGAAAATCATCTTTAAAAATCACTGTTAGCTGAGACTATCTGATAAGGATTCTTCTACATTTTTCTTTTTCCATTCACTTTTAGTTTCTAACTGATGGTATGCTGGTGAGGGAAATGATGGCTGATCCTTTATTAACAAGATACAGGTAAGGAAACATGGAATGAGTGCTTGCTGAAGTGTGATTTGGTAAAAACCTGCATTTCTGTTAACTATTATGACAGCAGTTTTTGTAAATCATTAGTGGCTATTATAAACTAAATACCAAAAAAGTGAAAATTACTGTAGAAGTTTGACTTCCTTATGTTGTAAAGACTGCTAGTTGATAATTGCAGCACTAAAACCAACAGGATTTGATGCTGTAGTTTTGGGACAAAAGCTAAGTGGGCCTTATAGAGTCTGAATTGTTTCATTTCCTAATTTGAAATTATTTTTTCTTCCTTATACTAATAAAAAAAAAATCAATGACAAACTGGCTTTTCTGATATTCAGAAGACCTACACAGTACAGTAAACATAAACTTGTTTTCTTCTGCCCCTTCCCAAAAATTAGGCTGAATAGAGATCAGTGTGCATGTCCCATGTGATGTCAGATATATTTTTCTCCCTGCTCCACTGCTGCAAGTTTTTTTAACTTCCACAGTTTTGTAAGTGGCTGTGAACAGTAATAGTCCAGCAGCAGACTTCAAATAATGGTGTTTCTGGAAGACAGGCAGACACTGATCCTAGTGTCAGTCAAGTAATTTCTGAAACCTTATCTTTCTGCTTTTTTCACAGTGTCCTCATGCTGGATGAAGCTCATGAAAGGACTCTTTATACAGACATTGCCATTGGCTTACTAAAAAAGGTAATTCTTTTTTAATTCATGGTTCTCTGTAATTTTAATTTGGTAATTTTAATACAGTCCTCTGAACTGTTTTGATTTCCATCCTTTTCATTAAACCTCTGATCCTGATGGCTGGTAATTGAGGGAGTGTGATTGCTGCTTCCTCATTTAGGGAGTGTGATTGCTGCTTCCTCATTTATCCTGCAGCCTATTGTACATACCCAGCTATTTTCTTTGGTTGTCTGACATTCAGGATCCTCTATTTCTTCCCCCTGATGCTGAAATCTCTCCTTAGCTGATAGTGCCAAAAATACAGTGTTGATTCTGCTGCTGCTGATCATGTGAATTGATCTGATAGGGGCTTGTTGCTGACTTTCAACTTACTAAAGATCTGACTCCCACCAGAAATTAAGAGTAAATTAAAATAACTATATATAAAAGTCCAAACAGTCATCAGGTTCTTAAACTTATGGGGTGATATGGCTGCTTCATTCATCATCTGTCTTGTAGTTTAAAGTAGTTTTGTAGAGAAGTTTCTGGTAATCTGGATTCTCTAATTCTTGGTTCTAGTCTTGGATTTCAGAAAACAGTTTTTACTCTGGATGTTGTTGGTCTCTCTCTCCAGGTTCAGAAGAAGCGTGGGGATCTTCGCCTGATTGTGGCTTCAGCCACCTTGGATGCAGAGGTACAGCTCAGATTTGGGTTTAAATGAGGTGACATTAGGTGGCAGCTCCACTGCTATTTGTGTACAGCTTATCCTCTGTGCTGCTTGGGAAGCTTTGCTGCTGCTTGAGTGGTTGCAGGAAAAAAATCTGCTGTAGTTCAGTTGCTCTGTTTGGTTTTCATGTTGTGTTAGCAAACTTTTGGATGTGAATTTAAATATGAATCTGCTTTTTATGTGTTGTTGTCTTTTTTCTCCTTATTTGTATTCTTTACTAAATATGTTCTCTTGGCTTAATTTATTAAGAGGCATTGATTTAGCTCAGTTTTGCTGATAGAAATAATTTGAGGCAATTATATACAAGTTAAAATAAGTGATAAATGAATAGATTTAATTTTAGTGAGATCATACTAGATCCCTGATTGACTCGTGGCCTGTGGACACTTATGTAAGCTTAGTAAAGACATCATTAATTTAATTTCATGTATGAACAGAAGATCTCTCTTAGAGCTGAGCAGTGTTTCACCCAGCCCTGTGTTCTGCAGGGAGCAGCAGCAACAGGAGCTGCTGTTCAGGGAGAGCACACGAGCCTGTGCTCATGCTGTGGGTCTGCTCTTGGAGCTGCCTCAGCAGCTGCAGTAGCTGTAACAGATATTAGTCAGCACCTTCCTGCTGTTTCCCTGTACCGTGTGTTTATGGGCCTGCTGTTTGTTCATTTCTCTGTGAATCTGCTCAGTGAAGCTGCGAGTCTCCAGGACATCATGTGAGAGTTAATTTTCAGATGTTTGCCACCTGCTGTATAATGAAGTACTTGGTCTAATTTCTTTCAAATCTGTTAGTTTCATCAAGGATCTCCTAGCTCTTGTACTGGGGATTTGTGTTTAAAAAAACACTCCCAAAAACAGTTTTAGATTTACTTTGTCACCTTTGATTCTATAAACCTCAGCTGTGTCCTCTCAACCTTGTGCTCCCCAAGAGCAGCCTTTTCAGTCTCTCTTCATATGGCAGCTACTCCATCTCCTGGATCATATTCATTCCTCTTCTCCACTTTCCCTAACTCCTCTGTCCTTAATAAGGTGCGGTGGTGAAAGCTTTTATGTGGCACTGATGATGTGAGCACCCTGAGATTTCCTTTAGTGACAAGTGTTATATGCCATGAATGTAGGCAGTGTGCTGTGCTTTGGTAGTATTTGCACTGCTGTATATTCTGTACGTTACAGTGCAAGATTTTAACTGCCAGAAATCACATTTCAAATAGTTGACAGTTAATACAAGATGAGTTAATAGGAGTAAAATGATTGGTGTGACTATATAAACATTTTTTTTAATACAGAGAGTTGATGGTTATCTCTACAATGCTTGTAAAAGTTGAATTATTTGGGTTCTTAAGTTCATTCTCTTGCTGTTATTTATTGAAAATACTTCATGACAATAAATCTAAATTTATGAAGGTGCCTCACAATTCAAAAATCAGAAACTTACATATATCATGCCTAACTCTGCTTTTATGAAGTGAGAACTTGGTGTTCAGTAAGAGCTGGAGAAAATTTACTTGCTCCTCCAAAAATGGATGAGAATATGTAGGCCCTATACAAACCTTTTTGCACCAATCATTTCTAAGTTCTTCTTAGCTTTGACTTTGCTAATATGATAAATCCAGTTAAAAGATTCTTTATCTTCTTTTTCTTTATCTTTCTTTTTTTGTATCAGCTGATATAATTAATTTTATTTCCCTTTCCAATTTTTACTTCTCAAAGTAATGCAAGACTACTTGTGCTAAATGCCTGAACCCCAGACAGAACAGAAGATAACAAAATCAAACTTTCACGTTTTAATTGACACTGTCAAATTTATGAAGTAAACATCCAAGTAGCAGTAATTTAACTTCTTCATGTCTTTAGTTTTTTCTCTCCATTCCTTGAAATGTCAAACTGAAAGTGTTTGTTTTTATTTTAATGTAGAAATTCAGGGATTTCTTTAATCAAAACGATACCGGTGACCCCAGCAAAGACACCAGTGTGATCCTTACTGTGGAGGGGAGGACATTTCCAGTGGACATCTTTTACCTGCAGAGGTGTGTTCCTGTCTGCTCTTGGCAGTAGTGAGAATGTGCAACTGAGCTATCATTTTGTCTAGGTTGGAGCTCTGGTGTCCAAAAGCTGCTCTGTTTGTCCCTGCTGCAGGGGAGGAGTCTGTACCTATTTTTCTGCTCACGTCTCTGCTGTTTTCTCTCCCCATAGCCCTGCTCCTGACTACATAAAATCAACTGTGGAAACTACAATGAAAATTCACCAGATGGAGAATGATGGTGATATACTGGCATTTTTAACTGGCCAGGTATAGACATAAGCAATTGTTTTTTTTTTTTTTTTTGCTTTACCGTGCTGCATTGTGAGCTTTGCAAAGCTGCCTCTGTCTCCTGAGGCTTTCCTTAGTTGTGCTTACTTTATTCTCAGTGAAGATGACAAACATTTCTGTACTGATGGGAGCAAAACTAGGCCAGTCCCAAAGATGTGAAGACAATATATGGCCTGAATTTATCAAAGCTAGTGAGGGATGATAATTTCTGTCATTTAATGCTGTATTTTCTCAGCCTTGTTAGTGAGAAGAATATTGTGTGGTTTGTTGGTGCAAGTCACATACCCAGCTGTTAAACTGACAGTGAGTCATCATTAATAGTTAAGACAAATGGAATTTACATTTGTTAGGCTTAACATCTGAAGTGTTTGACAGAAAAACAAATTGCCATGAGATCAAAATGTACTGGTCTCTTCTGCTCTGTTTATGCTTGTCAGCTCACTTCACAGTGGGGAAGAGCAAATGGGAGGTAACTCATCATTTCTCCAGTGAGGAGCTACCTTGAAGAGCTTCAGTAACATCTTGCATATTTTCAAAAGCAATTCCTCATCCCTGTTATTGATTTAACTTCGGAATAATGAATTTGGTATTTTATGAGGCAATGTTTGAACATTTTTTCTGTCTGTAAGAGTGAGATGCCACAGCTGAGGTTAAACGTGAAGTTTAGCAAGAGGTGTTAATGCTGTTCCTGTGCCATTCCTGATCCAGGCCCACACTGTCAAAATATTCTGACCTCCCCTTTTGCTCTCACCAGTGGAGACAGACGAGAAAATTAACCTGCTTCCTCCTGAGCTTGGTTCAGTTCTTCCCCTGTGATTTTGCTCATGTGTTTGTGGTGTGACATTGACCCAAATAACAGTGAACATAAATATTCATGGAAAGCTTTATTTATTATTAATAGCAATTTATCTAAGACTATTACAACATGGAGTGAGCTAGTCAAAGTCCTGGAGTTTGGACAATTCCAATGATATTATTTTGGTGCAGTTTTTGTATCTGGGTGACAGGAATGTGCTGTTGAAGTGAAACTGTTAGCTCAGAAACACATAATCACTGGATGATTATATGCAGGTGCTTTTATTGAAGAGCTCTGGGAATCAGGGGTACAGACTCAAATCTGACTCCAACATGGATCCAGGATGGATACATTTTTATACCCTTTCCTTACATAACTGTTGTATAATCATATGTTAATCATCAACTTGATAGTGTTCTATTGTGTATATTGTTTCCACCCAAGCATGAGTTTAAGCCCCCTCCCCACAACATTCTTCATGATTGTTGTCCCTTCCCTGTGATTCTTGTTGTAATTAAATAATTATTTTTAACTATATTTACTAAGCAATCATTGCATTTAACTTCATCATCTACCATACAGGTGGGTACACCAGGTACAGGTCAACATTTTAGCAAAGACAGTGCCCACTCCCGTCCCCAAGACCTGTCTTAACTACCATGATTTTTAGAAACATTTTAACCCTATGCTATCAAAACCTCTCTCTTTCTGTGCCCTGTGCTGCTCTGGCTCCAGGAGGAAGTGGAGACTGTTGTTTCCATGCTCATAGAACAGGCTCGGGCCCTGGCTCGCACCGGGATGAAAAAGCACCTCCGTGTTCTCCCCATGTACGCCGGGCTGCCTTCTCCTGAGCAGCTGAAAGTGTTTGAGAGAGTCCCTCACACTGTCAGGAAGGTGAGGCTCTTGTGTGTATCTCAATTTCTACCACCCAGAAGGGCGTCTGCAGCACTCAGGTTGCATTTATCAGCTTCACATCGTGGGACTATTGCAAATGCTGATTTGAGGCAGGCTTTCTGCATCTCCCATCATTGCCTGTCAGCTTTCAAACTGGGAACCAAGAACGTGTTCTCCAGCTTCCCTTTTCATCTTTGATCACTCCTAGACATGTCAGTTCCAACTCTTCTGTCTTCACATCATCTCTGCAATTTTTGGGTGTCTCCATACAAGCTTGCATTTGTCTTCATTCAGTTGCAGCTTCTTACACTCTGAACTCTTCTGCTTTTACCTTTTTCTTTCTTTTTGTGATCTAAATGGCCATGGCTGTTTTCCACCAGTAGTGGAAGAATTAGTGACAAAGTGGGTAAATACTGTATTTTTATCTAAGAAACAAGTTCAAACTTACTTTATTTTAGTGTGAAAAAAAAGCTTTGTTTTGACTTCTGCAAGTCTTGTTTGGACATTTAATGTCACAGAAGTATATAATTGGATATGATTAGTGCTTTCTGATTATGCAGAGCTTGTGTTGGGGCTCAAATAAGCTGACAAAAGTACACCAGGGTGACTTGTTATAATTCTTGTACCTGCTGGAGTTTGACAAGTGAAATTGTTCATCTGGCATTGAAGAACATTTCATATAAATACTTCTTTTTCTCTCCAGTATATGACATTCATCAATTAAATTTCAAAATTTACTTTTTAATTTTAGGTGAAATAAGGATTAGATCTCCCAATGTTGTCTGGGAACAATTATTTTTTTAATATTTTAGGGCATACACATGTAAATGAATCTCTGCAGGAATGGTGAATGTGGAACTCTTAATCAGCTCTGTTCCCCTCCTATCCCCCACCTCATCTCAGTGTACAAGGAATAGTAACTGAGAAGCAGAAGGACAATATTCTTAGTCTGCTACATAAGAACACTTGATTTACAGTCAGTTAATCCTTTTCTCTGCAAACACTGCCAATGATTTTCTCTGCAAACACTGCCAAGCTCTTCTTTTATGAAGAGAGAATAAATTTGAATAAGAAAGTGATTGTGAAGCTGTGAACACTGCTGTGCAAACTGGGCTTATTTCAAGCTGCCAGCTCCTTCTGCTGCTTGTACTGTATCCTTTTGTGCCCCAGAGTGTGTCCTGGGCCTGTCACGGCTGAGTTGTCCTGCGTGGCTGATGTTTGGGTGCTGGTGCCCTGGTGCCTGATGGGGTCATTGAGAGCGGGGAGCTCACAGGATCCTCTCTGTGCCTGTGCCTGCAGGTGATCGTCGCCACCAACATTGCTGAGACATCCATCACAGTGCACGGCATCGCCTTTGTGATCGACTGTGGCTTTGTGAAGCTGCGGGCCTACAACCCCAAAACTGCCATCGAGTGCCTGGTGGTGGTGCCCGTGTCCAAAGCCTCGGCCAGGCAGCGGGCAGGGCGTGCCGGCCGCAACCGCTCCGGCAAGTGCTACAGGCTCTACACAGGTCAGCAGCGTGTGCCCTCAGTTCTGCGCTCTGTGCTTGTAATTGGAGTGTCAGGTTAAGGAAAAACTGTTTGTTCATTCATCGAGAGAACAAAATTTCCCTTTGTTACTCCTCTGGCTTGTTTAGAAGTACCTTGTTCTTATGTGCTCGGTGTTAGAAACTGTTTCTATGAAGCAGAAGCACAAATGGGGCAGAGTCAGCAATTTCAAACCTGTATTGTTAATGCAGTTCTTAGAGTCACCACTCTTAAGTTTATTAAGAAGTTTGTTCTTTACTGATTTTGGTTTCTGAGCAGTTGTTTCAATTTATAATACTTACCAGTGGTGCTCTCTTCTCTGACTGAAGTCTGCATTAGACCTTGCATTTATCAAAAGGGCTCTGGAAATCCTTTAGATAACTCAGAGAAAACTTCTTTGTCTCTCTTTTTTTCCCTAGGAATAGCTGCCAACCCCAAATTCTTCCCTTGAATCAACGTCCCTGGCAGTGCACAAAAATTACTGTTATAAATAAATCTGTTGGCCACCTTGCACTGTCCAGAAAGCTGCAATCAAAATGTCTGTTCTCAGCTGCTTAATGAGAAAAGGCTTTGCAGCTGATGGGGCTTCAGGTCCCCTCTAGTTTTACTGGAGCTCTGAGACATTGAGATATGAAGCATTTTCCTTTAAAATCTGTATGTGCTCGCCAGCAGTTGCCACGTTAAACCAAGCCATGATTTATGCTCTGAATTTATATGTACCCAGTAAGAATCAGGAGACAATGTGTGCTACACAATATCCCAAGCTTACATGGTTTTGTCAGTGTTTTACTGGAGAAACCATGGCTACACTGAAGATATTTTTGTATGCTCAAGGACTGATCTAGGGAGTGCTTTAAGAAGTGTTTTAAAGGAGGAAAAAATAGAAAAGGAGAAAGTGCACTGAGTGAACAACAGCAGAGAAACATGCACTGTCTTTGTCCTAGGGAAGGTCTGAGTAGAAAAGGGTATTGTCGAAAAGTAGTTTGGGTGAAAATAAAGTACAATGTGCCTTTTTCTTTACTGCAGACCAGTTGGTTAGGGGAAGGTTACAGAGGTTTTAACCTTATATGGAGTATTTTTCCAGACTTGGACTTTATAGTGAACGTGATTTTAAAAAGGCATTGTTAAATAAATTGTTTTTCCATCCTTTATCTTTATTTAAAATATAAATTTTAAACTCTGTTTGTTTGAGTAGTTACAAGAGTAGTGTTCTTGTACTGAAGGCGTGCTGGTATGGAACTTTTCCATGTCTCTTTAAAAAAAAAAAAGCCTTTTCTGTAGTATTGCATCCTGCCTTTTATTTTCTGTCAAAAACATTTAACAGAAGAGAAAGAAAACATTTCCAGATTTCTGTGAAGAATTTATAACATTTCAAATTGAAATGTGGGTGGGTCAACTACAGAATCAGCACTGTAGCCAAAACCACTGAATTTCTATTTAAGTGAAAGTAACGTGAAATACAGTAATTGGAGAAAGATCATCTTTGGATTGGATATCATCTTTTAACACCTGTTAAGTATCCATATGTGATAATTTAAACTGGAAATGGGTATGATTCTGTCGTGGTGACTGCACAGAATGGGAGCTGGAGCTCAGGGTATGATTCTGTTGTGGTGACTGCACAGAATGGGAGCTGGAGCTCAGGGTATGATTCTGTCGTGGTGACTGCACAGATGGGAGCTGGAGCTCAGGGTATGATTCTGTCGTGGTGACTGCACAGATGGGAGCTGGAGCTCAGGGTATGATTCTGTTGTGGTGACTGCACAGAATGGGAGCTGGAGCTCAGTCCCCAGTTGTGTTTTTCTCCCCCCCCAGAGGAGGATTTTGAGAAGCTGCCCAAGTCCACGGTGCCGGAGATGCAGCGCAGCAACCTGGCCCCTGTCATCCTGCAGCTCAAGGCTTTGGGGATCGACAACGTGCTCAGGTTCCCCTTCCTTTCGGTGAGTCCCAGGCCCTAAACACTGTCACCTTTCTTTGGGGTGAGGAGAGATCAGGAGATGGCTTGGTGATAGCCCACAGAACCATTCACCATTGCCCTGCTGGTTTGGAAAGCTTTGTCCCCTGTCAGGCAGCAAAGCATGTTCCTGGGAACCAATAGTGCAAATAATGTGTGTGACAACTTAGAAATGACCATTTGTATTCCAGAGTTTGATGATAAAATTGTTGAGAAGTCAAGAAAGTCTTAAAAAGACAAACTGTAAGGTTCTGTAGAGTTGTAACTGCAGTCCCTTTGCACTGAATACATGAACAAGGAAGAGTGTGAGAGCTCTTCCTTCATTTTGCAGCAGAGGGTAGGTAGTTAAGGATTTTGCAAAAGAGGAAGATCTATGAACTCATGTTCTATGCTGAACTCGTGTTCTATGCTGATAACTTCAATCAGTGCACATTTTCTCTTCACAGCCACCCCCTGCACAGTCAATGGTGCAAGCTCTAGAACTGCTGTATGCTTTAGGAGGTGAGATTGTAATGCTTTACTTTATTTGTAGCTATATTACTGGAGTTGTGGAAAAAAAAATTGTAATTTGTATTTGGTTATTGGATGGACATTAATCAAATTTGCATTTGAGAACTGTGCTTTGAGAAAGAAAGAGAAGCACAGCTGTGACTGGTGGAAACTTTTTGTTGGTGGGTTTTTAGAGTGTACCTCAGTCTCTTCTGGATTTACTTTCTTGTGGTTATTTCAGACAGGTAAGCAAGCAAATTGCAGCAGTAGAGTATAAACTAGAATGTAACTATTTAGATTGGGTAAATAAGTATTTTATAACTATTTTCTCTGTATTTCCTTGCAATTTCATGGGAGGAAACCAGCTATTTGTCCTTGCTAGGAACAGGGCTCTGAGCTGATGAGGCTGTTTGTTCACTGGCAGATCCTTTTTGTGTTCCTTCAGTTCTTACAGAGTGGTTTAAAGATAAAGATGGGAGTTTGGACACTAATTAGACCAGTAGAGGAGTTGGACACTAAATTTACCTGCATTCAGTTAGGTAAAGTTGTTACATACCTAAGACTCGGTGTGGTGATCTTTTATTTCATGTTACTGTGCCAGCAATGGAAACATGTAACACTTTCAGGTATAAATGAAAAATAGTGAAAGCCAAGGTTTGATATCTTTTTCAGGATCAGACTGTAACAACCTAGAATTTATCAAGGCTGATAGAATTGCTACTTTGTTCTTTAGTGAGACTTTAAAAAGCATAGCATGTCTATTGTAAATTTCCTGTTAACACATTGCAGTCATTATCTGATCTTGCTCTGTATGGGCTGGAACTCTGCCTAAGCACTGTGAGTCAAATGTGGTGCCTGAATTTGGGAGAGCTCAGTCCCTGGAGGTTGTGCATGAAACCCCACAGAGAGTGTGATAGTTTTCAAACTGCCTCCTTGCTATGATTTTGAAGGGTTGACTGACAAAAGTTCTTAAGAGCTAATTTAATTATAATTTTTAAAATGAATTCCAGTCTGTTCTCTGCTCTGGATGCAGGATGGGCTGTGGCTGAAGGGCTGCACCTGCTGCAGTGCAGTGCTGGTGGTGTTTGTGCTGTTGGTCCCACAGCTGAGGCAAAGTTCAAACCCACAGCAAGTCAAAGTGTTCCGATTCTATTAGCTGTAATTACATGATACAACCACTAATAAAAACCCCCTGATCATCCCTAAAACCAGCACATTTTCTCCTGGGTGAGCTGGAACTGTGTTTCTCAAGGCAGTGTGTGTTGCAGTGCACAGCTTGCTGGTTTTTCATGCTTTTAAATGCATGCAAAGGCTGCTCTAGTTTTAGTATTGAACTTGCCAGTTATGGACAAGTCAACAGATACACACCTGTAATGAAAAGAAAAGATTAGTCTAACAGATCTTGAGAGCATAATTCAAAGTACTTTTCTACTATTTAGCTACTTAAAATCTTGTTAAAATTCTGTTCTCTAAGTTATTAATCACAGCTTTTTCTCAAAGTCAGTGGAGCCTGAACAACACTGTTGGCATGTGGTTTAGTTTTCGGTGGTTCTGTGAGGGTTGGACTTGAGCCCTGTGGGTGGGTCCCTTCCAACTTGAGATAGTCTTTGATTCTGAGTGTGTTCGTTCTAGTTTTATTCATTATGCTGCTGTTGGATACTTTTAACACTCAGATCACACTGTAGTAATATGTTTTTATACACAGTTTTCAATTCCTTTTTGTGTGGTGAGTGGGATGCCTGCTGCCTAATTTTGTTTATAGGAAGAACTGTTATATTGTTGAGTTTTCTTGACAGCTATTTAATCTTTTTGAATGCAACAAACTAAACAAAACAGAAACTTGACTTGAGGCCAAGTAATCAAAACGAAGCTCTGTTTGACTTTAGCTCCTTGTTTGCAGCTAATTCAAAGTTGACAATGTTTGCTCCATAACGTAAACACGAGGCAGCATAAAGGAGATTGTGTAAGTTTTGGAAGCTTCCAGAGGTTTGTGGCTGTCTTTAGACCACTCACAAATGCTGTGTTGTAACTTGTGGCAGTCTGCTCTCTTTTCATTCTCATGGAGCTGTAACTCTGCTTGGCCAGGATTTTGCCCTGTGCTGGTTTGGTTCCAGCTCGCAAAGGAGGGTTTCACTTAAGGCACTTGGTTCTTGGCAAGCTCTGCAAACTTGGAACAAGGACCTTCACAGTGGCTCAGGAACGTGTTGCAAGGATGAATTCACAGCCAAAACCACCTTAGGGAAATGGAGAGGAAAGTTCAATAAACTCCCTGATTAGCTGGGTGACGTTTTGGCAGAAGTGTTCTGCTCATGTAGCTTCAAAGAGCTCTTATTCTCTTGGCTGCACAGCCTTGTAGCAGAGCAGAGAAGTGCTGATCTTGGTGTTTCAGATGGAGAGAAATGTGTGTGCATGTGTGTGACACACGGATTCGCTCTCCAGTTTTTGCTGAAGTATAAGGTTTTAGGTGGTTTATTATGAAGATTTTATATAAGGTGCAGAGGTGAAGCTGCCCAAGCGTTTGCAGGTGCAGTGAGGGTTAAATTTCTGTTATGCAAGTAGGAACATGAATTTCATCATTGGCATTGCAGTCACATGCAAATGGACAGTTTGGGGTCAGGCCCCTGTTGTGCCAGTGTGGTGCCAACTTGTGCAGGGCAGGCTGAGATAGTTGTGTTGAATAAACACATCACTGTTTTTAGAGGGATTATTTTTACAGTGGTGCAAACTGATTACATCAGGAGTCTCTCTCCTCAGCCTTCTCCTTTGATGCCCCTTTGAGAGTCTGAGTTGTCAGCTGGAGTTTATTGGTTTTAAGCATATTTTAAGAGGTAAATAAGCAGGCAAAAAGCGGCTTTACTTTTAGCTTTATTTCAGGTCTTTGTTGAAGATTTGTTTGTGAGTTGTTACCTACCAGAAACAACCACTCTACTTAAGTTGAAAAAGGAGTGTTTTAATTCCTCAGCCTGTCACATACTGGTGGTTGTTACTTGAAACATTTTAGCGCCATGGTACTTGAATAATCTCTCCTGAGCATGTTCAGCTAAAATCTTTGTAATATCTTTTTCTAAGATCTTTAATTTCCTGTATATTTGTGGATTCAGTGGTTGCTTCCAGGATTATTTGAAGGAAACTTTTACCTGTTCCAAACTAGTATCCATTGCAGGCTATATTCAGGCTTACTACTACAAATACATCTGTGCACAACCCATATATAGATCATGCAAAATTATACTGACATCTGTAGGATGCAGCAGAAGCCAAAGGATTTTGGCTTGATGCACCTGTAGAAAGTGGTGCATAAATATATGGAAATTTCTCCTTTTTCTTAACTTAGGAATGCAGTTGTCTTTCTGTAGATGACAGACAGCCTATCTAAGCTATTAATTGTGGTAGAACTTGAACTTCTCATATGGCACTAGTCAAATGAAAGCTGTCATACATTAATTTTTGCAGTTGCTGTGACTTTGTGTTTAAACATATTAGTTCATCATTGCACAAAAGCCGCCTTTGGTACCTGTTTCTGAGGAAAACATGGTGACATTATGTGAAGAGCCTGGTAGGTTTTGTTGAACAGTGTAGGGGTGTGGTGAGTGAATTACTACATTGTCATGAATTGATAGCATATCAAATAATAAACACTGGCTGGAGGATCTGTGGGTTCAGATATGCTGACATGAGTTACAGGAGATCTCATTCCTTGACCTGATTTGTGGTTTTGCTTTTCTCTGTGGAACAGAGCTGCAGTGCAGCTGTGGCTTTGTTACCACCACACAGTCTGACAAATAATGTGTTTATATAATGTGTGAGCCATGGCTGTGTTTCCTCAGGTCACTTTGCTGTGGTTGGTGATGCAACCTGCAGTGCCCCAAAGTCCTATTATTGGGCTCTCACTCATCCCTGCTTGTGTAGCCTTTCTCTTGTGCTTTTCCTCCTTGTCATACCTCATACAACTCAGCATCTGGAACTTTTCTTTTCTCTTTCAATTTTTCCTCTTTGCTGCCTTTCTTAGCAAGTTTTTCTTATTATTGTTCCCCCTCTTGCACAGGAAATTTTCCATTTAAATTTTTCCCTGAAATCTCAGCATAAAGCTCAGAGTTAGACTGTGACCTGGTGCTTTGCATGGGTCACCCTTGCTGCAGGGGTTTGTCTGGAGGAAGCCAAACCTCTGAAATCGTTAATGAGCAGGGCTGCTCAGTGAGAACTGGGCATCACAGCTCAAGATGTCAGGCCTCCCTCCCCTGCCTTCTCCAGGGAAAAGGCACAGCTGGAACATGACAGCTGAGTTGTTGATACATGAGGCAGACTAAACTGTAGAAAACTTTCATCAGCTGTGCATCTCTTGTTTAGATAATAATAAATTATTTTTCTCCATGACCTCGGTAGATGTGCTCAGAAAAATGACACCTTACCCCCAGCAGTGCTTCCTGTTTCTGCAGTAATGCCTGTTCCATGTTTATCTCCCATTTTCATTCTCATCTGCTTTACATCCCCATGAACAAAGATGTTGCTAAATATTTAGAAAGGGGATCAGAGGTCTGACAGCTAATATCCCCTCTGGCCATGGCATTTACTTGGACTGCAGGTTTTCTAAATTACTGACAGTAACAGTGAAACTTGCTCAAAATTAAAAAAACTTGTGTATTCATTATTTGTGGAAATAAAATTCTGGTGACCCATGGGAGAGTAAATGGGTATCAAGGATTGCCTTTAAGCTTAGTGTAATACACATTCAACAACTCTAAGGTGCATTTGCTATATTTGAGCTTGTAATTCTGCTCTTTAGTGTACTTTAAGTCTAAAAGAAGCCTTGCTGTGCTGTTGTGCCTGTGTCCCACCTGCACTTATTCATGTGCTGCAGGTCTGGATATGCACTGCCGACTAACAGAGCCTCTTGGCATGAGAATAGCAGAGTTTCCTTTGAATCCTATGTTTGCAAAGATGCTTCTGGAATCAGGTAGGAGGAAAAAAATCACAGTTTCTTCTTAGTCATGTAATTGTATTAGTAGACCTTTGCTAAACTCAAGACAAACTATATTTCATCTTGGTGTGGTCTGCAGTGAAAAGAATTGTTAAGCTCGGGGACGTCTCTAATAAATAAGTAGTTTAACACATTTCACAGTCTAGTAAGTCTAACACTTGTCTCTTCAAGTTTTCCATTGGAAACATTCACTCTTATACTTAAAAAATCCAGGAGTTTATATATTTTTGTTTTAAATACTATAAAAGCATATTCTGATTCTTTTTCATTTCATTCTATATGGGGATAAGTTGAATGAAAGATTTCCTATACTGAATTTCTCCATTTACTCCTCAGGAAATTTTGGCTGCTCCCAGGAGATTTTGACAATTGCTGCCATGATGCAGATTCAAAACATCTTTGTCATCCCTCCAAACCAAAAAATTCAGGCTGTAAGTTCAGCTGTGTTCCATTTTCTGTTTGTCACTTCCACATTTCTGGACTTCTGGCAGGTATTTTACTGGTGCCTATTACAGACTGCATTTTTGTGTGAAAATAAAACAAGGTCTGGAATTGTATCTGTTTGTTTTAGGTAAAAGAAGAAACCAAATAACAGGGGAACCTTGGAGTCTTTTAGTAGTGCTAAAAACCTCCTTCTGAGGGCCAGAAGCATGAAAGGTTATAAACCAGTATTGGTCAGTGTAAGGGTTTGCAAAAAAATCTCCCAAAACCTTCCCACACCCCAGTTCCTTTTGAGATGAACCAAACAGGAAAGATGTAGCAAACTCTTAATAGGTAGCAGGAGCCTGATTTTAATGAATGGAGATTCTTTATCTGTTCATTTTTCTGATTTCAGTTTTAGAAGTGTTCCTGAGTATAGGGGAGCTAGTAAAATATTGCTGTTGCCCAGAGGAACTGCCCTAGATGGGTAAGAACTTTAATAGTCCCCAGGAAATACAGAGCTGAAGGGAACTGGGCATGTCAGACACAATTTCAGCAAAAATCAGTCTGCCTTTAAAATGTTGTTTCTTGTTCTGCAGGCCAGGCAACACAGAAAGTTTGCTGTGGAGGAGGGTGATCATCTCACCATGCTGAATGTTTATGAAGCCTTTGTCAAAGTAAGTCAGTTCAAGTGGATGTGGATTTGCAGGAATGGGAGGAACTTGAGGTTCTCACTTCTGAATGTGGAAGTTCTGGATACAGAGTCCTCAAAGCTGCAGACTTACTAAGCCTGTCAAGTGATAATTTTACATTAAAAGATTCTCTGCTCACCATTTGCCACAGACCTTCCATAGCTCCCCTGAACAAGGAGTAAAGAGAATTTTGTTTGGGTTACAGCATGGAAATCAGGCAGCTGTGTTTTCAAGGAGACAGGGATTTTGTCTTGGGGCTTGGGAAAAACAAATATCCTGATTTCTAAAGAAATTAATATTTTCTCACGTTTTACTGATGATAATCTGCATTTAAATCTAGCAGTCTTTTTTTCTGGTGTTAAATTAACTCATTGATCATCATACCGTTTTTCACTGATGTTTAAGTTTTAACACCAACCTTAGGACTGTTCTGTAAGCTGAGGTTATATTTAATAATTTTCAAGTGCTACACCTATTTGGTAGAAGTATATTTTGCTGGTATAAAGCACTTCTGTAATAAAATCCTTGCAGCAGTGCTGAGTTGAAGCAGTATAACCACCCAAGTGTTCAAACATGACTTTTTTTCCCTAGCCACAAAGCAGCCAGGCAGGCACCAACTGAAATGTTGCCCTTCACATTTTGTATCTGTGTAATTCTCTTAGAAACAGTCAGATGCAAAAGCTCTTGGAGTGAGTGCTGGTTTCTGGAGAAACAGCTCTTTGCAGAGAGAAGACCAATGAAAACAGCACTGAAAAGGTTGTTTACATTTTGAGGTTGAAAACAGAGGAGTTTATGATCTGACAGAATTCAATGGAACGACTGATGCTCTTCTCTTTCACCACATATGAAGAAGTGAAGCATATCTGTTTGAAAATACCCCCTAGCATTTGATCTGCTACTATTTAGAAGTTGTTTGAGACACATTTTTCAGTTATTAATGCTACGTACCCTTGGTAGTTGCTTTGTAAATAGGTAATTTTCAGGGAAAACCACAATAAATGTGTTGTAGGAGACAGAATTAAAACAGAGCAAGGCTAACTAAAAGAGATTGGGTTTGCTTTGCTGATGGTATCTCATTGCAGTTTTTTTTCTCTTCTCACTGTACAGCACAGCAAGAGCTCCCAGTGGTGTCAGGAACACTTTCTGAACTACAAAGGGCTTGTTAGAGCTTCTGTTGTAAGAGAGCAGCTGAAAAAACTTCTTGTCCGCTTTAAAGTGCCAAAGAAGTCCAGTGAAGGTGAAATTTTTTTTTAAGCTCTTGTCTAATACATATTGAGGGTAGTTTCTAAACTGTCAGTCTGCTCCCTGCTTTTCTTGTAACCTTTGGAGTATTTTTATCCTGGCCTCAAAACAACGTTAATTTAGACCAGATTTTTCTTCCTAAAAATGGCTGCAGTAGAGCACTTTAGCCTATTTGTACAATTAAATTTTCATCCAATCTTCCTTAGTTAAGATTTCCAGCAAGTTTATAATTACTGATTATATATTTAATGGACAGATTTTCCAAAAGACTCATAAATAGGTCACCCCGTTCCCTGTTTGTGTTTTCAAAAAGGCCATTTTTGTTCCGAGTGCTGTTCAGGCTTTGGGATGTGATTTCCAGCTGTGCTGTGTGTGCCAGGACTGCTTCTCAGCACTCGTCTCTACCTGCTCTGAAAAATCAGCCTTCAGTGCTCAGCTGTCCCACTGGGCTGCTTTAGGGACTGTGAAACTGCATGGGGACACAGGTAGCAGCATTCCTTTTCTAGGTAGCAATTTTTGATTTGCTGCGAAATTGAAGTCAAAAGGAATTGCAGGGTTTGTCTGCTCTCCTGCCTTTGCTATCAAAGCCTGATGTGCTCTGAAAAGTTGTTTGAGATGATTAAGTGGTATTTTAGGGACTTTTGCCATTCCATTGACTCATCTTACAGAAAAATTCTTCTTTCTAGGTGATCCAGATCCTGTTTTGAGGTGCATAGTTTCTGGATTCTTTGCTAATGCAGCTAAATTCCACTCCACGGGAGCTTACAGGTGACTATATACAATTCCAGTGCAACTGTTGCTTGGTTGGAAAGCTCCTCTGATGAATAAATCTAAGTTTAATTAACAAGTGGATGCTTCTCTAGACATTTGCAATTAGGAACATGTGGCAATCAATACACTAAATATTTTAAGTTCTGTATTTGCAGACTGCTTCAGTGTTTATCTCTTCTCTTTGGCAAATAGAACTAAAATTATTAATAGTGGGAAGCTGTTACTAGGAGTCATTACATTGTTTTAAGTTAAGCAAGTACAGTTGTAGTGCAGCAGTGTTGTAGCACTCTTGGAACACTGAGTAAAAGCCTGAAATGCTACTTTTTAATTTAATGTAAAACTCTTTTAGGACATGAAATTATCGATTGTTCCTTTGGCTGGGATTTAAGCCTGGTTTCATCTGTTCATTAAATGCAAATGTTGTTAATTTACTCCAGCCCTGTCATTCTTGCTTTTATTAAATGTTCATACTGGGGCAGAAAGGAACCAAATGTTAAACAATAAAGAGAGGCACAGTCTGAAATAGTATCTTGCTTTCAAGGACTATCCGTGATGACCACGAGCTTCATATCCACCCCAGCTCAGTGCTGTATGCAGAGAAACCTCCACGCTGGTAAGTTAGAGCTCCTTTCTCTTCTTTGGGGATTTTTTAAAGGGATTTGCAGCATCCAAATTGAGTTGCTTCTCTCCATCAGTGGAGGAATAGATGTAGAAGATCATAGTTCCCACCCAGAGAATCCAAATGGCATTTCCTTTGCAACATCTTGTAGGGAGTATCTGAATAATTCAGGGAAATGGAGTGATGTTTAACTGCCAAAGGAACCTGCAGTGGTTGAAAAGCAGAGCCAGGTGACCCTGTGTAGTGAGCACCACATCTTGGATTGTTCTCCAAGTAGTTTCTGTGCCTAGACAGAGCTAGGGTTAATTTACTTTTATTAAACCTGTTAAGGAAATATCCTGTTGAACAGGTGCTGCAGAAATGGCAAATGGATTGCTAGGAAAGGGCTTACACATAAAATGCATGATGTGAAAAACTATGGCTGTCCAGCAGATTGAGGGAAGAACTGGTTGTACTTTCCCATTAGTTGGGGTATGATCATTCCATTTGCAGGTGCTCAGATAACAAACAGAAATGTGTTTCTGGCTCTCAGGTCAGTGTGATCAACCTGAAGCATTTGGACTTTTGTCCTTCACTGCCTGCTGCTGAGGCTTTGAAGGACAAGCTTGGCCTGGTGTCATTGTACCCTGTCAGATAGGAGTTTAACTTGGCAACCTAAATTTCAGTGCTACTGCAGCCTGGGCAACCATCCTCTGTTGAGGGCTTCAGTTCTCTGCCTGCTACAGTTGTGTAGAAAATATGTCCTCATTCTGATTTGTTTTCCTCTGATTTCTCTTTAGTTGTGTTAGTTGCCATGTCTCAGGCTACAAAGGGAATTTTGGACTCTTTCCTCTTTGCTTTTGAGAGCAAAATACCAATTAATGAGAAACCATAAACCACAGGTGTTTGCAGCTCTGCCATGTATAGAAGGCAGACAGTGACTCAAGGATTTGGTGGCTACCCCTTCAGTGCAGGGTTTGCACTTCCTTGGGGAAAATGACCTTCCCTACTGAAGGTGACCTCAGAAATAGGTTGCCCATGCTGGCAACCTGACTGTGCTGGCAGTGGGGATGAGTCCACATGGTTGGCTGTTCCTAAGTCTCTTCCCAGGAGATGTTCTGGCAGAAGTTGAAGCTGATTTCTTTCTCTGATGCTTATCTCACTTGTCTGCAGACTGGCGCCAGGGATAGTCATGCTGGGGTTTGTGCCCTCCTTGTTGTGGGTCCAGGGTTTTGGTGCTTTGGACATCTTTCCTTATGATATCACAGAGTAACTCATATTCTGTCTTCCAAGGCATCACTTGTGAGTCCCCCTAGACCTTATTATAAGGAACATTCTTTCATATGTACCTTGCATCCATATGGTCTGGTAGTATGTGAGGTTGTTTTCATGGCAATCTAAAGTTTGTCTTAATGTAGAGAACTTTGACCAACCAGAGAGAAAGAGGCAAGAGGCTGAATTACAGCTTAAAGACTCCCTTGTCCCTCTGTAAATGCCACCTCTCGCAGCATGTGTGTGAAACTGTCTAAATATGCTGTTCATAGCTCTCCCTCATTGCTTTACAGCAACCACTGTTCATTTTTGTCTCCTTTCTCCCAGGGTAGTCTACAATGAGGTCATACAGACTGCTAAATATTACATGAGAGATGTGACAGCCGTTGAATCCTCCTGGCTCCTGGAACTGGCACCTCACTTTTACCAGCAAGGAACGGTACGGAATCGGCAAAAAGGCCAAACGGTACCAATGCTGCGTGAGCAGCTCTTGTATCTGAACTTTCTAAGGGTTTATGTTTTGCTGTGGTCTGATGGGACAGAATGAAGCTGTGCTGTTCATCATAGTGATTTTAATATGAAGGAAGAGGGTAGTAAGTTGATGCATGAAAGGTTTTTCCCCTTTATCCAGCCAATGGATCTCAGAGTTACAAAATGAGATCCATTTGCTGGTAAAGTTACATTTATCATCCTATCACTTTGGGAAATGAAGCCTTCAGCCATTCTACATCTGAGTATAGGCACTTGGTAGCACTTCCCTGGGCAGTGCTGTGGGTAGGCAGTGGTCACACTTTGCATAATAATTTTGGGAGAGCCTTTGTATGCTTTGCAAATCTTTGTGAAAATCCTGATCGGTTTTTTTGAGCGTGAATTATGTTTACTGCAGAAAAATCAGTTCTGATCTGTTCAAATGTGAAATGGCAAAGAACAGCTGCTGTTTGTACAAACCTTTATTGCAAATTGCTGTGTGTGATACCTTTTATTTACAAGCATCTTTTAGCAGTTGTCACCAACCTTTATTGACTCTGTCCCACATGAATCTATCAATTCAGACTTATTCACTGGTCATTCTGAGAACTGAATTGGTATGAAATATTATCTAAATGTTAGTTCTGCTGCAGCTGTTGGTACCACATAGCCTATAAATACTGTACAGATTACCAAATTGATCTTGTATTTGAATTTCCCATGGGACATTAATAACTACTGAGCTTTATATGCTAAATTAATGAAATATTTCCAAAATTGCAGTGAAAAAATGCATTTGCATATCAGACCTATGAAAAAGGTGATCTGTTTCCAATTTATACATCTGCTACACTATTTGATTTTCTGGAGAATCTGATTTGTTTTCATTCACTTCCTTGGGGTTTTATCAGAATAGAGAGTCCTGTGGTGCATGGAGCACCTTAGGACATCTCTGTGGTTACAGTTCCCAACAGTCTGGCATCTGTTCATGTGACTGACTTGAGAGAAGGGTTTTTTATGCTAATTTTGGATAATTCATCTCAATTATCCAGACAATTCCCATCTATAAATGGACTTACTAAGTAGCTGAATATTTTCAGCCTTTTTCCTGTAAGACATTTGACAAAGGCAGTGATGACCCCTTTGGGCAGACCCCTGAGCCTTCAGCTGCTGGGAGATGATCCTCAGACATGGTGTAAAAAGGAGCTGAGCCAATGTTGTATCAAATCTGTTCCTGCAGTAATGAGTCCTTTGACTCACATATTTACATGTTGTCACGTAATTTACATTTAACATCCCTCACCCACACAAAATCCCATTGTGACCTCTCCGTGGGCTGGAGTTTGGGATGAGGTTTTCCTTTAGGTAGGTGGTAGCAGAGAAGACTTGTCTTGAATTGTGCTGCCTACCTGGCTGAGGGAACGTTTTCCAGGGTAGTGCTAGTGCTGTTGGAGGTAATCTATGAAATTACATAAAGCCTAATTTTTACCATTGCCATGCTTTTGATTCGATCAAGTGAAGTCAGTCTGCAGTATGATCTAATCATTGCTTTTATCCTAAAATAAATGGAAACTCTGAAGGATGGTGCTGGTTTTGAGGAAAATTCTCTTTTCCAGCCTAGTCAGTTATCCATATCAGCCAAAAGGCTTGGGTGTCCTTATAAAATGTTTGAAAATTAGAAATATTTCTCTTGTGTAAAACTTTGAGTCATACATGTAAAATGTGAATAATGAACCATTGCAAATCACACAGGTTTATGTTAATTTGTAGATATTCAGACCCTTTTTCTACTGAAGGATACATTTTTGTGCTAGGAAGAGATTCCTGAAATAGGAATGGTTTTATTTCTGTGTCAAATTAAAAACAAATTACCACTGAACAGGACTCTGTGTTAAAAAATATTCTCCTACAGCTTGATCTTGGTCGGTTATTTCTCATTCCAAGTTTTGCAGAACTCCTTCATATTTTCATCCCACATTTTTGTAGGCATTTAAGAGCACAGAGGTTCCAAAGATCCAGTGCAACTTCAGGATTAATAGTTGTTAAAATCTTGTCCTTCACGTACATTGTCCTGGTGTTTTTTGCAGGTGTATTGTTGGGAGCACATTTTTCTGTGCATTTTTACACCTGGAAAATTGCTTCCAGTGGGAAATTGTTCCTATGCTTGCAGTTAGTGCAGAAGAAGTTAATTTACCAACCCAGAATATCACTTTGGGGTACACGTGGGTTCTTATTTAATGGGTTTATTTTAGTTGTGTCAGTAACAAGCAGAGCTTGGATGGGTGTGGATATTTGTGTTAGAATTTATTTAAGTTGTGATTAAGGACTGAAAGCATTCTAGTTGATTTTTTTTATAATTTTGGTGTATCTGCTAAGCAGTTTTCTTGTTCTTTTCTTTTCTTGCAGCATCTTTCCTTGAAAGCAAAAAGGGCTAAAGTAGATGACCACTGACATGACTTCAGTTGTTGTGACATCAGAAGCAGAACCTACCAGTGATTTCAAGCTGGCTACAGTCCATTCAGCAGTCAGTTCATTAGCAATTTGATCTTCCATCAACCTAAATGTTTAAATGCCTGCCAGGATCTGTAGGGGTTTATGCATGACCAGTACATTGTAAACCTAGAGCTTGCATTGTGGACATTTTAATCTTGACCTCTGTTGTTAATCTGGGCATGTTGCTCCTTTTAAATAGGTAGAAAAACAACTTAAAAAGTAAGAGGACATACAGGACCACAAAAAACCTGAAACCTTCAAGAAAGAAACAGATTTCCTGGAGTGGTACTGCCTTATGAGCGTGGGGAGTAGGGTACCCTGCCTCCTGTCACCCAGAGCACTGTGACTTACACCGGCCAAACTGAGCCTGGCTCCTGCCAGCAGGAGCTCAGGCCAATCAACTACCCCTTGAAATGCAAGGTGCTGCCATGGAAGCATTGATTTCGTGTTGGCCCATCCCAAGCTGGTGCAGCTTGTGCTCCCAAGCAGTGGAAGTGCCCTGCCCGAGGTCGAGCTGGCCCAGCTCTCTGTGCTCAGCAGTCCCTGGGTACTGGAATGTCTGGTTCTGTACATGGGAGTTGCTGTTTGGGGAGGGGGAGAAAGAGCAGCTCAGTGTTTTTAAGATGGATTCATTTTCTGCTCAATCAGGGGACTAAACACTTGTGTTCACAATTAATCAAGTTCACAGATGGGGCTTTACCTTTGTTTTTTATCCTATGAGAGAAAAAATGTTAACCTTCCACTGCTTGGAAATACCAGTAAATTTCATCTGGGGTGCATCATGGAACACTGATTTTTAGCCTCTGTTGATCAGCAAAAAGGGAAATGTTCTGTACTTCCCTATGAAGAACACAGTCCTTTTTATTTCTTTTATTACAAATCTGTTCTTTACTGCTTGGGACTCATTTTCCTCTGTTACTGAGGAGAAGGATGCTCTGAACAGTTGCTGCTTTAATCAGGATTCCATGGCTACTTTTCAATAAGGAATATTGCTTGTTTGTGTTTTACCAAGATAGCTTGGATACAGGTATTTATTTATTTCCATTTTCCATTTTTACCTATTGATATTTATTTTAGAAAGACATCCCCTTGAAAATTTTATTTTTGTAATTCAGCTGATTTGATGAATGTGTTTTTGGCATATTAACTATTTTATTTTCTTCTTAAAAAAAAAAAAGAATGTAAATAGGCAAAAATTTCTACATAGAACAAATGCCTTCCTCATCACAGGACTGCCTTGAAAACTTTCTTGAGAGCTTCTTTACCTTGTCCCTTCCAAATACCTGCAGAGAGAGCCCGTTGTGCCAGGTGCACTGTGTGGTCTCCTCGGTGTGTCCATCCTGACTGCCAGCACAAACACATGTACCAGTCTCCAGGAATGGCACCAGCAGCATGAAAACTCTGTCACCTTCCTCGTTCCTGTCCCTGTGACCCTCACCTTTGTATTACTCTCTTAGAGTGGAAGCTCCTCGGGGCAGGGACTGTCTCCTAGCCAGAGCTGAGAGCAGTGTTGGAATTCACTGAAAAGATTCAATTTGCAGGTTTTTTTCTCTTAAAGGATCAGAGGAAGAACTGAATATGAAGACTTGTCAATTGTCTGTGTTTCTCTGTCCTCTGGAAGTATTCTTAAGAAAAATAAAACCATTGAATTGAGGAAGCTTGGGAATGCATCACTTTGGCCTGAGCAGGGGGTGATTTCTCTGGGCTGGGCTGGGCTGGGCTGGCAGTGGGTGGCCACTGCATTTGCCAGCTCTGAGAATTTCAGGTGGGTCTGGACACCTCTCTTGTCCAGATGTTCTTTTACCTGGACAGCTGCAAAATTTCCTCTAAGAATAGAGGTGATTCCTGCCGAGTTCAGAACCTGGAGATGTGCAAGCTTTGTCCCGTGCTGCAAGCCATCATACTTCTATCAGTGCAGTAGGTCTTTATAAACAAAAAAAAAGAAAACAAATTGAGATTTGTCTTTTTAGCAGTTTCACAAACTACTGAGGTATCACCACACACAAAACAAACAGACCTTATACTGGAGATGCAGACTAAGAATAAGTGTTTTTAGGATCCAGATTAAGGTCGCCTTTAGAGAGAAAACACTGCTCGCATCAGAGATGTTGGCCCTTTGGAGGTGTTTGGAGACAGAAAACTTAAAAAACCCTGACAATCTCTTTATTTTGTAAAGCTTTGGCCTCCAGCTCCCTGCTGGGTTTGTACAGAGCATTCTGCTTTAAATAGCTTTGTGTAAGGAGCTGGGTCGCTGCCTTGTTGGTGGCTCTTTGCTGCATAAACAGGCTCTTGTGGGGGAGGTTGGAGTCATTTGGAGATGGTTGTCAGGAGTTTATGAAACACTTCAGGATTTGAGCCCTGGCTTTTAGAGAATGAGGTTAAAATATCAGCCTGTTGAATCAAAATACTGCTTGGAATAGAAGTCATTCCACTGCTGGCAAGGAGACAGATTACTTAAGAAGTAAATTGATATCAAACGACTGTGGGGAAAAAAAAAGGTGCACTCCTCAAGGCCCTCAGAAAGTGCTGTCAGGGTTTCTACTCAGGCCTTCAGAATTGTCAGCTCTAGAAGATGATGAAGCTAAACTGCAATAAATATTCAGCCAAGAAAATATTAATTGAAATCTAGTTCCCATCTCGTGGATTAAAAGTAATTCTGATAAACTAATGGGGAAAGAGTCACAACTCTTTCTGGTTAATCTGAAGAAAGAGACAAGAAATTAAAAGTTGGGAGCCTTGTTTGTAGGGAAGGAGGGAGAGAAGAGAGCAGGGAAGCAGAGAGCCTTTCAGAATCCCTTCTTTTGGGAGCATCACAGATAACTGTATTCATCCCAGGATTCTGGTAAATGTCACTGGGCTCAGGCAATTTTACTGAAAGCAACTTGGAACCAGGTTTCTTACTCTAATTTAATAATGTTAATCTCTATCAAGTGATCATAAAATAACAATTGGCAAGGAAAGTCGACACCACAACTCAGCATTTGTAGTAAGTGCCTCTGCTGGGGCTTGGAATAAACAAGTTGCAAGATGGACATTAAGTAGCTTGTGGAAAAACTGTTTTTCTATCTGGTTTTTGGCTTAGAACTGGCTGCATTTTGAGAAAAGTGCCAGTAGATGGCAGGCACCGGTTTCAAGAAGTGTCTTGGGGGAAAAACGAGTTGGCCAATTCTTCAAAAGTTTCCCTTATCCTTCAGTTTTAACATTTAATTAGTTTAACGGTAAGTGGAATGAGGAAGGGTAAAGGAAAAAGCTGTCGTTGGCTGTGGGATAAAGGCAATATTTGAAATGCAGAGATTAGTGAACAGCCCAGAGGTCTGAATGTCCTGCTGGTTTAAAAGCAAACAAATAGAATGCCCTAAAAAACCCCCAAAATTCCCGACCAGTAAATTCTGTAGTGGTTCTTCCACTTACACTCTGAGTCATGAAAAATGGCCGTTTGTCCACACTTCATATTCACTACAAAGGAATTTTTGAGATGTGTTGGATTCTAGCCACTATTGTAACAAACAAAATTAACAGTTCAGTGCAAAAAAAAACCCCAAAACCCCAAACCAAACCAAACAACAAAAAAAAATCCCTGTTCTTTTTGTGGCCACATAGCAGATGTGATTTGTCTCAGAGGATGCAGGAATATCTTCCTGCTCCATTCCAAAATCGGCTTTTGCAGGGCTGTGGATGTGCAAGGCCGTGAGATGCAGGGGTTGTATTTGGCTGTGTTGCCAATTATGAAAGATCAAAAATTGCCCGGAAAACAAAAAAATCTCTTTTCTCCTTTCTAGAATAATAGTTTAATTTAAAATAACTAAATGCATTTCATTTGTCTTTCAGATTTGTTTGAATTCTCCCTTACAGTTCCTGGAGTGCACAGGAGCACTGGGAGCACCTCTCAAGGAAATCCCTGATGATGAGTTCACTCTGGAATTGGGAGATGTTTGCAGCTGGAGGCAGTGGCACATCCCACCCCTGCTGTTTCCTTGCTTTCCCAGGTCCAAGGCTGCTCCCTGTGCTCTCCTCCCAAGCTGGGTGCTGCAGGGAGAGGCAGGAGGGGAGAAAAGCTGAGGCAGAAGCAGTCAGAGGAGGATGTTTCCTGTCCTTGGAGTGTTTCTGATCTCCTCCCACAGATGCCTGGAGCTGGGTGGGTGTCCCTGCAGTGAGTCCTGCTGTGCTTGTGCAGCCTCTGCCTCCAGGGCTCCTTCGAGGTCTCCCACCCGAGCAGGGATCCCCCGAGATCCCTGTGGGCTTTCCATCCTGTGCTGCTTTGCTTGGCAAAATCAAAACTTACAGGCGAGGGAGCAGGGCAGAGACCAACAAACCACAACAACTTCTTGCTTCCCTGCAGGCCAAGAAATAGATTGTTTATTGCAGATGCCTGTTGGCAGAGAGAGGATCCCATCCGACAGGGGATGTTTTGATGTCAGGAAACATCTTCCATGAGCCAGGTTTTATGGATGTCCTGCTGCGTCTCCCTTTGCTGAGATAGCAGGGTTTCATGAGCTGTGCAAAGATCCTGCTGCAGCCAGGGCAGGGAAGGGACCCTTTGTAATGTGCTGGGACTGGGAAGAGCCAGGATCATGCTGAGCTCTGCCACGGGAAGCAGGATCTGCCTGGCCCTGCTGCTGTGCTGGCACGGGCTGGGCAGTGCTGGAGGGAGGCATCGATCACAGAGGCAGCTCGGGATGTAAATACAGGCTGGGACAGTGTGAAATAGGGAGGGCCATTAGGAGCTGTCACAGCAGTCAGGACACCAGGAAGGCTCTTTGCAGCTCCCTGGGGATGCTGGGCAGCCTGGCACATGGAGGGGGGCTGTGTCAGAACCACAGCGGGGTTGGACAAGTGCCTTGTCTTACTCAAAATCTGGGTTTTTTTGAAGTTGCAGCTGGTGCTGATTTAACCCTTTGCATCGCACGGGTGGGAAAGCAGCCTGTTACAGTGGTGAGGGATCGATCAGAGAAGCCTTTAAGCCTCTTGGTTTAGAGAGAGAAGCAGAAAGTGATTCCTCCTGCAGCTGTGTGCAGGGGACCTGCTGCACTGGAGCGTTTCCAGAGGTGATCCTTCCTGGCTCTGTTACAAACCTGCCTTCACAGCTTGCCTGTCTGAGCACCATCACGGCAGGGAGTCAGCCCGGGCTTTGGACACATGATCTGCCTTGCAGGGCTCACCACAGAGTGAAGGAGGCACTTATGGTGGGGTGTGTGTGTTTGTGCTTCTGGTTGGCAGCAGGGCACGTCTCTCTTGCTGCACTGAGGGGAACCAGGCTGTCACTGCCCCTTTGTCTGGCCAAGGGTCCCCACGTGGTGATGCTGTAAGGTGTCCACGTCCCCTAGCACTGATTTTCCAAGCAGCTGTCACAACTCAGGTTCTGTTTCTCATCCTGTCCACAAAATATAGGCAGAAAAAGCTAATTGTAAGTGATTTCTGCAAATGGCCCCATTCAAAGCTGATGAAGCCCTGCTCCAAGTGTCCCCTCTGGTGCCTGCTGTGAGCAGGATTTGCAGCAGGTGAGCAGTGTGTGACCCACTCTGTGCACGTTTCTCTGTGGGTATTGCTGCCCTTGCTGTTATTCATCGTTGCACCTTTCAATTTAAGCACCTTAGGATGTGCTGCACCACAAGGAAGGCTTGTGAAGATGAGGGAGGATTTCCAAGTGGGAAGCACTCCTCATGAAACAGGGAATGAAGGCAGCAGTGGTTGGTACACGCTGGTAAGAGCAGCTGCTGCTCTGGATCTGCTCAATGTCCTCCTGCTGCTCTCCATCCAAAAGCTTTTCACAGACACCTCCTAATTCTTGTCCCTTTGTCACAAAGTCCTCTTGAGTCTATTTAAAGGTTGTCTCGTGAGTGTGAGGAGGGGAATACAGAGGGAAGATGTATTGTAGGAGGAAATCTCAGCGACTGGGGAGGCTGAAATATGTGGGAACCCACTACTCAGTCATTTGAGTGAAGTTCCCATTAGGGTTTGGAAACTTTCCAGGAGCCCTTGTACCTAAGCAAGCAATAACTTCTGACAAGACAGGAGTTTTAGGCTTTGCCATAATTCCTGCATCAGGTGCAGTGAGGGGAGAGTGGAGCTGAGCCTGCCAGAGCTTTGCCCAGGGCACAGCCACGGGGGCAGGCACAGTGCCTGTCACCATCACAGGTCTGCCCGAGGTGGGCTCTCCAGGGAAAAACACCTTCAGGGACTCCAGAGGCACTATAGATAAGTTTGGAGCAGGCTGTTCTGTGTATTTTTACCAAAGTTAGTAGATTAAACATTGTATATCCACCTCCTCCCTCTGAATTTTATTCTGGAATGACTTTTTGGTTGGAAACAGAAAGAACTGGAACATGTGAATTTTGCTGTTGACTTTGTCTCTCTCTGGGTAAATCCACTTGTAGTTCATTTTACTGAAGTGTAAATACGGGTGAAATTTTATCTCCTACCGCAGTAGGAGACTGCAGTGTCTGTCAGATTCATTGACACCCACAAACGCGATGCTTTCTGGAAGGCAAAAATGGTTTTGGCAAGTGGGTTTGCGTGTTTGGAATTTTGTCACCAAAACTGGCTGAGATGGTTTGAGAGAAAACTCTTCTTTCTAAAACTGGAAGGAGCAGATTGCTGACATCTGATATTTCTCAGTGCTGACTGATCTTTAAATGCTGTGCTTGATTTCAGTTGCACTTTTTTCCTCACTTCACTCTCTCTGGCTGAGTGGCAGAAAGTATTTTGCCACAGCCCTCTCCTCGCTGTGCTTTTCCACTGCAGAAAGATGCAGACCTTCAAAGGAAGCTTGTTTCCCTTCCCTTTCTGTTCAAAAAAATGTGAAAGAAGCAGAGTGAAACTTCAAAACATGGATAAAGGGTTAGAATCTTCCTTGGGAAAGAAGATCAAAATGTTTTTAATGAAAGATTTCAGTGAAAAAAACCCACAAATTAAGATTGTGGCACTGTCTGCCACTGCCCAGCTGTTGAGGTGTGTCTCTCCAAGCTGTGCTTTGCACACACACCCCCTCACAACAGTCCAACCCACTGGGCCTTTGCAGTGAAATGAAAATGCCCTTCTGGAGACCTCCAGCCTCTCTCATTTGCTTCTGCAGGCCAGTGTTGTTTTGGCTGAAGGGCTGGTGTGGCACAGCCAAGGTGGGAAGCATTGAGAAAGCTCATGCTGCCAGCGGGCTGCTGTTAAAATCTTGCTGCTTATGTGATGCTGAACAGATGAAATGGAACTGCTCATGGAGCAACACGAGCCAAACACATCATGAAAAATGGCAAGTGAATCAAAATTAATGATTATAAGGGGCAGCTTTTCTAGGCAGCATCTCGTCTGTGCAGCCAGGATGGGTCGGTGGTTTGGGAGCTCTTTTAACATCTTTAAAGATTAAACCCCTCCATCACTGTAGTGTAAACTTGCATTAGTTATTTACAGCTACGTGCATGAAAGGGCTCTGGGCGTGAGTCAGGGATCTGTGAGGGCTGACTTTTGGGTGTCTGGCTCCTGCAGTGGACACCACAGCCTTGTGTAGGTGTCTAATCTTCCATGCAGTGCAAAGGGACTGCTGATGCCAAAGGATAAGGTGCATGACACCCAGTTTGCTAACTGAGATACCTGAGATAGCTGGGGAAAAGAGTTTGAGGTGGTGGTGCCAGTGGGAGCTCAGCTCTTGGAGGTGCTGTGAAACCTCTTGTGGAACTGAGTTTCTAAAGGCCTCCCATAAAGTGATGTAGACAGAGGTAAACCAGGTCTAAAAGTGGAAGCCCAGAATTCAGACAGCAGTGAGATGCTGATGGCCAGCAGTGATGTGGCTGTGCACGAGTTACATCCCCTTCTGAGGGAGAGGGACACAGTCACACCCTTTCACTGGCCTTTGCTGGTAAGTGTGCAAAGAGCTGCAAGGATGGTGAGTTCCTGCACCACACGGCTGCAAAACAGTTACAATTCCAGCTATAGGAGGAGATAGATAAATGATAAATTCCTGCCCTGCGTGATGGCCCAGATGCACTCACCGAAAATGTGGTGGGACTTCTGAGCCCTCTTCAGCTGCAAGTGGTGGCACTCACCAGCTCCAGGAGAGAGGTCAGGGTGAAAAGAGGGGCCATGGGCACCCCCTGAGTACAGATCAGCTCCCCCTTGTAAAAGGGAACCAGCATCATCGCAGCCTGGGGAAGGACTGTGGCTGCAGCTCTGCAGAAGCAGCTTCACAAATCCTTCTACAAGTGCTGGGGTGCATTTGGTGTGAGGGGGATGCTGGGCAGAGCACGTGGCTGGGGGCTTGGGACACGGCAGGAGCTGGGACCGGAGCCTGGCCCCATGAGCTGGGCAGAGCTGGTGCAGCCCCGGGGCCAGGGGTGCCTGGCACAGGCACTGGGGTTAATGGTGAAGGCTGGGGAGCCTGGGATGCTGACAGCAGGGCCAGCCGGGCCCGGAGGCACTCAAGTAACAAATTGAACGGTGAATATCTTAAGATGACTTTGGTTTATTGTCCAGATCAGGTCAGCGGAAAAAATATTGGGAGACTGAACAAAGAGACAGGCTGCTTTAGCAGATAAATGGACTGATCATTTCGTATTGAGGAACAATCTCTAAAACATAGTTTACTGCGCAGCTGAGGGCTGAAGCATTTGCTGATGCCAAGAGCTCCTTCTTTGACCCTCGGCACGCGTGGAATTAAATGGCGCGGTGTTTTTTGATGGTTAAACTCCCCGAAGAAGACACTCCATTTGTTACCGGGGCTCTGATGAAGTAAAGTGTGGTTTATATGTACAAGGCCGGCCTTCAACTCATCTCAGAATGAATGGAGAGGTAAAATTGAATTTTACACTCCTGCTGCTATGATTAATGTGCGGGCTCTGGAGCCGGGTGCTGGCCGCAGGAGGGCAATGCAGGCTCGCTCTGAGCAGGAGCCTCCTGCCTCCACTTATGCACAGGGACGCCGGAGAGGGGGAGCCTGCATAAATGAATAGCTGCTGTAGGAATAAACCTGTTAGCGCAATAAATCCCCCCGTGTCTGTCCCAGCGCAGCACTCCGACGTGAGGCTGCACCTGACAAAGGAATAAACTTGTTAGATGAGTAAAGGAGCACATGGACATTAAATCAGGGTCTAAAGGCAGCGACTGGGAGGGCTGAGCTCCTTGCTGAGGAGTGGGCAGGGGTAAAGCTGCCCAGGGAAGGGCTCAGTGCTGGACAGGGAGCTGCAGGTGGCCCTTCATCCTCTGGGATGGCTCGGGGGAAGGCACAGGAAGACTCTAGGGGTCTGAAACCTTCCCACGAGCAGGACAGGGACAAGCTGCCCCGCAGTCCTGGGTGTGTGCTGTCCTCACCCACCACAGGGGCAAAGGAGAGGGCGGGACCTAGCCATAACTTCCTTTGGGACTGGGTGGCTTCTGTAGAAGGGGGTTAGGAGGCCAGGATCTGTGGGGCATCCTCGCACCGAGGGGAGGGGATGTCAGCAGCTCCTGCCATTGAGCTCTTGCTCCACTCCCTGGGACTCTGCTTTTCCTGCTGGGCAGAGTGTGCTGCTTGCCTGTGATTCCTGTCCCACTAGTCCCAGTGGGGAAACAAGCTTCTGTGACCCCCTTCACTGATAAAAACTGCTCCCTGGCCCTCCTGCTTGCTCTGGCCAGCTCTGCTTCATCAACAGCGTGGTGATCACCTCCCTCACCTCGACCCCCATTCCTTAGTGATGGCTCAGCTGGCTGGGCTACAAAGAAATTCTCCCTTCTGGTAATTCCTGCATGTGGGGATGATCCAACCCCACTCAGTGCCCCAGATTTCATTGGCAGCTTTTGAACCCGTGGTAAGATACTCAACTGTTAAAGGGTGGTGCGTTCATTGAAAATAAACTTTTCAAAAGGTGTAAATCAGGAAAATGTTGGGCTAATTACTGCAGAGGTCTGTTCCTATGTTAATGCAGGCAGTGGAATAGCTTCCCTAGGATTTACTGTACTACTTGTGTAAAAATGGAGCAATTCAAGCCAATGACATACAATGAAAGTGGAACAAGATAAGCAATCATCTTTCACCATTTTTCCAGCCCTGAGCTCAGGACTTTGAAAGGCTAAAAATCAGAGTTGGGAACAGGGAAATAACATGGAAGCCTGTTAGATCTGCTCTGCTGAAACCAATGGGCTCCCACCTATGTGACTGAAAATAAAACTATGTAAATCATAGCTTCTTTTTCTTTTTCCTTCATAAATGGAACTTTTACACATCAAGTATCAGGTGAAACATCTTCTACATTTTAATTTTCTGTTGGAATGCAACATCAGAAATACCAGTTTGGATCTTATGACTTGTTTTTTGTTTTTAATTCTAGATGAGTTACTTTGGTTTGCTTTTAGTTATTTCTAAACTGAGGTACATTTCTACAGTTCTCTCACTGGAAATGATTATCTCACTCTCATCTGAAGATGTGAACAGTACTCTGCCCTTACCAAATGCTGGGTGAAGTGCACAGGGCAGAAAGGCCAGAGCTCTGGAAACGAGCCTGTTTGCAGGAGTGGTTCTTCCTGTACCTGGTACATTTCTCAGATGCTGAGCATGGAATGAGTTGATTCTTTTCAGGCAGCACCTTGCTAGTTTTGAAACCATCTCCCTGCTTCCAGAGACGTGGCTGGAGAGGCTTCTCCATCCTGTGGCCAGGCACAGTGGAGTGAACACCCCATGCCCTGAGGAGCGCTCTGCTTTCCAGTGCTCCCCAAAACCACCTTTGGTCTTTAAATTGGGATCATTTAGAAGGTATTAAACTGTGCTGTTTGTTCTATCTCGCTGTGCAAAAATAATCTTGTTTTGCTTTCTGAGCTCCTGAGCTGAGAGGAGAAGTTCTACTGGTGAGGGAGACAAACTTTGTGTGGTAGATCTGAGCCCGGGTTGGCTGGGTGCAGGTGGCTTTGAAACGTCTCCTTCAGCTCAGCCCCTCTCCCCAGCCCAGCCACAGGCACCCGCTGACAAACAATGAATGGCTGAAGGATAACAATGAGTCAGGTGAAAAAAGGAAATTGTTTTTTTGACAATCTGCTGTTGGGCAGAGGGGGGGGAGGCAAAAGGCCCTGTAAGAATGAAAAGCCTGGGAGAAAGGGGATAAGTTAACATTAAATGGGCATGTGGTGACAGGGAGGGAAATGGTGGGACAGCTGGAAATGCAGCAGGAGCCTGGAGAAAATCGATACGAGATAAGCGTTCCAGGGGTAGTGCTGTTCATCAGGTGACAAAGTTAAAGGCAGCGAGACACTAAAAGTGAGAAAATATCACTGACCCCCTGCAGTATTGATCAAACAGCTGAGACACTCAAGGCCAAAGTCACTAATAAAGTGAGACGTATCAGCAAGAAGCCCATGAGAGCAGATGAGTTGGCTTCCGAAGGTCTTAAAAATAAAAATAAAACATATCTGCAAAAGTTCTTGTTAACCATCTTCTTTGTCTTGTTAAGTGCAAAGGAGACAAAGCAGCTTTGTCGGGAGGCACAGAGGAGAGGCATGAGGTTTGCTGTGTTATTTGAAAGCTGAGTGGATTTTGTGTGGAGAGAAAAGAGGAGCTTGTGATGCTGGGGAGGGACAGCAGCTCTGCCAGGACACCCACAGGAGCCACCTGAGCTTTGGGGCATGGCCCAAGGCTCACAGGGGTCAGTCTGGTCACCTGTGGTGGCACCTCTGTACATCTACCTCAACACCCCCCAAAGAGCAGCCTTGAACGGGTTCACACAGGGAAGATCAGGTGATTTATGTTCCTTGATTTCCTCTAATTGCCCGTGGCTGAGGAAGGCAGGTACGGACAGGCCTCTCTCCCAGGACACAGGCATTTCAAATAGGACCAGTAATTAAATTAACAGAAGTTTGTTCCCTGCCTCCTCCCCCTTGAAATGCCTCAAATTGTGCCTGGAGGATTTGATGCTCTTATCTCCTGTTTGGAATAGGCTCAGGTCAGCTTGGTGTGGACACAACCTGCAGCTATCCTTGACCACCTCGTGAACCAAAACTTGCCCCAGAGCTGGGTGAGAGGGGTTTGTGCACTGCTGTGTGTTGGGAGCTGTCCAACTGCTCCAAATCCCAGACACTTCAAAAATGCTTCTTATGGAGAAGTGTGAAAAGAGAGGTAAGTAGTGGTGAATAAAGTAAATGTGTTTTGAGGTGTTGTCTGGGTAAGGGACCAATAGAGATGAATGAGGCTGTGTGCTTGGCTACAGGGGGGAATGGAATAACTTTATTTTTGGGTCTTGAAGATGTATGTTAAATAAGAAACCTCCCCTCCTCTCTTCTTAGAATTAAAGGCATCAGGAGAGTCTTTTCACCTCCCCTGTTTTTAAGGGGTGAAGTTCCTGGGTGATTGATCTCTGCTAGGAAATATCTGATTTAGAGGTTTCACACAGGTTGAGCCAGTCCCTTGCAGGTATGTGGATTCTGAGAGAGTGATTCTTGGACATGTGTATCTGTACAATGAAACCCCAGTAAATTAAAATAGCTCCTTTGTTTACTGTTTTTATTTTCTAGCAAAATCTCTGTTGTTTCACATACTCTAGAAATGGGAGAGTTAGGAACTAAATGTTCTGCTTGACCTCTTCATTGCTGAAAAGCCCTTTTATTCAATTTCTTACTGTGTCTGGGAAGGGGAGTGTCCCAGAACGAGTCAGAAACAGCAGAGAGGGTCTGCTTAGGTGGCTTTGTTGAGCTATTTTAGTTATCCCAGCACTTGCACCATTATCTGTTCACATGAACCTTTTTCTTCGTGCACTTTTACCTGCCTTTATTGTGGTTGAATACTGGGAAAACAGTGCTACTTGGGAAAGAAAAGGAAAACCCCACCCTTTTTTGAAAGATGACTTCCCCTGGCTCCTGCCTTTCCTCTGGCTTTTGCCCCTCTCCCTTGTGGAGCAAAGCAGGAAAGGAAGATCATACAATAAATAAATACTGACTTGCTAACCAAAGGTAGACATGAGATCCCTGTTGTGGGGATGATGCAGTGTCTTAAAAGCATGTGTGCTGTGAATAACTTTAGCACAGGAACTGGCAGGTCCCCCCAAAGGAGGTATTTTTGGGGGAAGAGAAGAGTCCACAAAGGAAGCTGACAGAGGAGAAGGGATTTATGTAGCTCAGCTGTAGGGGAGAGAGGTTAAAACAATTGCTGCATCCATCAGGTTTCTATGATTGTAGGAAAACAACTGCACCTTAAATTCTATCTGAAGACCCTAAACACAGAAGACTGGGGTTTTTTTTGGTTTCTTTTTAGGGTTTTTTTAGTTTTTTTTGTTTTTGTTGTTTGTTTGTTTGTTTGTTTTGGTTTTTTTCTTTTTAATGGGTAGGGTTACTGTTGGAAACGTTTGCAAAATTTAAACGGGATGTTGACCATTTTATATACAGCCAGGTAAGATCAGCCAGCAAAGACAGATTAATTAAATCAATGTGTGATTGCTAAGCCTCATAAAAAAAAACCTTAAATAAAAACTTTGGGGAGAAAAATTGATTACCTTTGCAGAGTATAAAATGGAGCAACTCTTTGTTCGTGAAATACTTTTGCGAAGGTTTAGAAAATGACTGACTTCTTCCTCTCCCCATTTCCCCAACCCTTCACTTGATAGAAAAACTGGTAACCTGCACTCCAGTGTTTTGGGATTCTTTTTTTGCTGTTGGGTCTTCCAGTCTTGAAGGTTTGAACACGTAGTGGGAAAACAGGAAACCCCCACTGCAACCCTTTGCATGTCTGTCCTTTCAGAAAGGTACAATTGTGCTTCTTTTGGTGTTTTCAGATATTTTCTTTCAGCCAGATTTCATTATTTATGTTCAGAGCAATGATCAACATTTCTAAAAGCTCAGTGATCTTGGGCGTGTGACTGTGGGGTGCACGGTATTTCTTGCACACTCTGTTGGGTTTTATCCTCACTGAGCCTGTTAAATTTCATAGTTTTGTTTCTGAGGAAATCAGGTGTGAGATGCTTAGGCAGGCGGGGAAAATTATGCAGGAGATGACCCTGGAGCAGCCCAGGTGCAGGAAGGTGCTGCTGCCCTCCAAAGAGCATCACTCCTCTGCAATAGGCTTTTCTTCCCAAATATCTGAAGTTAACTTGTTAATCTTGCTGGATCTAGCAGGATCCCAAAGGGGGTTTCTCACACCTACTCTTAAAACAAAGCACATTTCCTCTTCTTTCAAGCATCCATTTTTTTCATGCAGCTTAGAAACCCTGCTTAGTTTGTCTGCAGGTGTTGAGAAGTGCAGGTGAGAGTGTGGCTGTGCCTCCCCTTCTTCCAGACCCAGGGTCCATCCCATAACTGCTTTCTCCATGCCTGTGCCCCCTCCCAAAGCTGGGACACCTCCTGAGGTGCTGCTCACATGGAGCCTTTCCCAGATCTCCTCCCTGAGGAGCACCAGTCCAAGGGGAGCTGAGGGGACAGGAGGGTCTGGGCAGTGCCACCCCGAGCAGGGGGATAAGGGATGCTGTGCCAGCCCGGGGTCTCTGTGAGCACAGTCAGGCCTGCTGGTATGGGAACAGCAGGGTATTTAGGGGAAGCCACTGTCCCCAGCACCACCCTGCTATTTGTACTTGTCTAATTATCATTACTCTTTGTATTTTCTTCCAGTGGATGAGGGATGGAGGAGGGTTAGAGGGAAGGGATGGTGCAGGGGGGAGAGAGCAGTGATTTGTGGGATGGGGATCTCATCCTGGGGAGGGGGACATTGATCTGGCTGAGCATCCAGGGGCAGCCCCAGCTGCTGGCGTGTGTTCTTTGCCTGAGTGGGGGCTGTGGTGGGATTTAAGATTGTTTTGACCTGTAAGTGCCAGTTATTCATGTTTTAATTTCTAAATATTCCACAACAAGCCCACAGTTGTTCTGAAAGCCGTTTCCCCAGGAGACCTGAAGAGATGTTATAAGGCTCCTGAGATTGTGATCCAAGCTGCTGTGCTCATCCTTGATGAGCAAAATCTCCCACTTGTTCCAAGAGTTAGTTTAACAAATCAAATTGTTTGAACCAGTAGCTTTCTCTTCTTGGAGCCAAAGATAATCCTGGACTTTTCAGGGCAGAAATCTTTATCCAAACAGCAGATGCAGATTTATAACAACCCTTCAGTGGGTGAGGCATGATGGTTTTATTAGGATATTCCATGGTCTTGTCTAGGCTGGGTGTAGTTATGGGTGGGAAATTGAACTCTGGTGCATCTTTTTTATTTTGTGTGTGTGTGCATTAACCTTCCTTTTCCTTCTGAGGGCATTGCTTGCTTTTTTTTTTTACCCTCTTGATCAAGAAGTTCCCAGAATTGTCCTGCTGAGCTCCCAGAGGGATCCTCCCTGAGCTTTCCTATGGTGTAATTTGGAGTCAGTGATCCTGTTCTCGTGAAGTGCAAAGCATTTTGATATCCTAGAGATTTGCAGGGGTGGGGAGAGGTCAGGACATTCTGTGAGGGTGGAGAGTGGGGTATGAATTTCTGCTTCACTGAGAGACACGTGAATGAGAAGTCTGGATGGGTCAAAAGTATCAGTTCAACCAAGCTTTTGTTAATTGAGCCTTTTTATTTGTGTTTCATCGAGTTCATTGTGATGTCTTTAAACGCTTGCAACACTCTAAAGCCCTGAATCAGTAAGGGGGACTGGAATACTTTGGCCACATCCAGGTAGCAAAGAGGAGCTTGTACCTTCTGTATTAGAATTTGTATGTGATGCAACAAATTTTCCTCTTGTTTTGGGTGATATTTAAACATCTTGGACCAAGAAAGCTCAACAATTTGTAATCTGTCTTGTCTCCCATGTGAGTTACATGTGGAATATTTATAGGTGCAGTGAAGGAATTCTGTGGAATATTTATAGATGCAATTCAGGGATTTTATCGAGGCTCATTTTTATTCTGTGGAGCACGTGCTTTCATTCAGTTTTTCTACTTTGTTCTTACTTTTCTATCTGTTTTTTTTTTGCCACCTGATTCCCAGGAAGAGGTTCCTTGACATCTGCACAAGATCATATCATGCCCTAACCTGTGATTACAGAGAATTTCATGCTTGTATTGCCCTTTGTGGAGGGTTTTGGGTTCTTCTGACAGCAGAGGCTGCTGCAGTTGATCAGAGCTGTGTTCAGCAAGGTGAGGGCTCTGCAAGACAACCCAGCACCTCTGACTCCACCCCAGAGAGGCAGCAGTGAAACCAGCATCTGATGTGCCACCCCTCGGGATGCTCTTGGTTCCTGTGGAAACACAGCATCTCCTTACAGTGAATAAACAGTTGGATGAGAAGGAAGGTGCTGGGTCTGGATCAAAACCAGAGGGGTTCCTATGCCAGGGTAGCACAGTTTTGTTCAGGTGGTGTCTCAGGCAGAAGCTTTGGAGGGTGTTTGGAAATCAGTACAGCCCAATGTGACCAAACATGGGTTTTCCACAGTGCAAACAAACCCTGCACAGACCTTTCCCTGCCTCCCCTCCCCTCTGGAGGTGTGCACTGTGCTCCCTGGAACACCCTGACCTCTGGGAACCCTGAATCTACCCCACGAGAGGCCACTGAGGCACTGTGCTGGGAATCTGCTTGGGCAGGGTTGGGAAGCAGTTCTGTTCCTTGTCCTTTGCCAGAACAGTCCAGAATTATTGAAATTCATAGTGGGTAGGCACCAAATGAGCATTTCTTTCCCTTGAGCAGCTTGTTCTGCTAACTGCCAAACCTTGTAAAGCAAAGCCATCCTTTCCTCTGGGGACAGGAAGAGTTTTGAAGCTCCAGAAGAGTGAAGGTGTGTTGTCTCTCACAATCAAAAATCAACACCCCCAAGCTTAGGATCTGCTTGTACTTGAGCATTCCTTGGTGAATGAACTGGAAGACTGTTGGCTGAATTTCCCAGCCATTCCAGCTCCTGGCTGAGCATCCCTGCCCTCCCCTTGCCCTGGTGTGCAGGCAGGTCCTGGTTCAGAGACCTCTGGGGCTGGGTTTAACCTGCCCCTTCAGTTACATGATCTGGGAAGGGAAGAAACAAAAGATGTCAGCTCTAAAAAGCTCGAGCCAATCCGAGGGCACAGGATGGTAACAGCCAATTATGATGGGATTATAAAAGATGGCATTACAGCACTGGAGGTATTGATTGAACCTTTAGCCATAGAGACATTGAGAGAGAGAAGGAATGAGTGTGAGATCAATATATGCATCTTTAGGCCTATTTATCTCCGGGTGATTTTTCCATTCCCCTTCCTGTTCGATATGGCATAATTTACCTTCATAAAGTGTTCAGCGTCAGGGGTCCATTATCAGAGTAATCAGTTTTGATTAGTAGAGAAAGGGTACAAAATTGTTTAGCCTCTAGATAGAACTGTGAAGAGTGAGTAAACTATGCTTGACAGCACCTAATGCAGTTAGAATGTAGACTTAATTTGATTCCAATTCTTTATGGCTTTCCATGATTTCAAGCATCTATTGGTTTGTTAGAAAAATATAATAGGAAATGGGCTGTGGCAGGTGGGAGGGGAGAGGGAGGAGAGAGATAATTTAAGTTTGCAGGATGCAATTTTCCTCAATATAAACATTCTAATGCAATTTGATGCCTGTTGTGTTTTGGTGCGCCAGGCAGGAGCTTTTATTTTTCAGATTTATTTTTAGCACTTTGAGGATACTCAGGGGGTAACCCAAGCTGGGTGGTTGGATGTTTATTCCCAGTGCCACGAGCTGAGCCTCAGAAACTCTGACCTGCAGTGCAGAGCTGGGAGTCAGGGCTCTTGTCTTTCCTTCCCAGCTCCTTCCCTCGAATGTGGCTGCACCACTGGCTTCCTCCTGACTTGTGTTTGCTCCTTTTAAAGTGGAGTGGAGACTCCTGTGAAAGGTGTTAATAGTGGCAGAGCTCTTGGAGATCCTCTAGCCAAGGGGGTGTCCTGCTTTGAAGTCAGTCATTGTTCAGGAGGTGATTAATGCTACTGAGTAAACCATCAGGGAAAAGCCTGACAGGATTTTACTGAGCAATGACTTCTCTCTGCTCCAGCTCTCAGGACAGCCAGCAGAACAGTGTGCTGGAAAGGATTAGCTGTTTTCCCAAACCTCCATAAGCAGTGGGTTTGAATCCTCAGTCCCTCTCAGTCATGCCTGAGGCAGCTGCTCCACAATGATTCTGCCTCTGCCAGGCGGACACAGAGGTTGGTCAGGCATCGACAGGAGAGGAGTGGGGATGGTCCCTTCCAGGCTGACTCCTGCTCCATCCCTGCTTGTGGTGGGAGGTGATGCTCAGGGCCTGGTGTCTGTCACACCAGGGTGAGAGTTTAGTCCTAATGCACATCCCAAGTGAGGAAATCCTCATCCCTGCTGCCCCCTGCTCTTCTCATCTTGTTCTAAATCCTCCCCCAATTTTTTCCCCTCTGTCTCCTTTACCTTTTTGTTTTGTTTTCTAAGAGAAGTTGAGCAGTTGGAAGAAAACCGAACAGAATCCTTCAAGTTGGCCAAATGAAGTCCAACAGGGGGCCAGCCTGGATCTTGCACCCCCAAAGCCAAGCTGAGCCTCTGGAGCTGCCTCTGCCCATCCGTGAGGGTCCTGTGCCCCGGGTGAATGATCAATAACCCTCTGCAGGACATATTAATTTTTCTAGTTTTGTCTATAAAATTAGAGCTGCACAAATCCATTTGAGTAATAGGATCTCCAGTCACAGATCCTGTGGTGCTTGGTTTATACCCTCTAGTGACCAGGGCTTTTAATGCCTTTTAATGCTTTGGAATGGAGACAGTGCTGCTTGTTCCTGTGCTTTTACTGAGTCTTGGGATATTTGGGTTTGTGTTTATTATCCCAGCTCCTGGAGGCAAGAGAATCTTGGCTTTTGTTTTAAGCATTTCTAGTAATTGTGGTTTGTGAGAATGGCTTTAAAATGTGATCTGGCTCCACTGTAAAGACTCAGGAACTAGAAGACAAATAAAAACTGAAGTTAAAAAAAGCACAACCCCAATTAATTTTTGAGCTACTTATGTTCTTTTTTTTTTGGTGGGTGGACAATGTACTCACAATACATGTCTATATATCATAACATATATATGGAGGTATTCACTTCTAATTTTTTTTTCATTTGGAAAGTTGTGTGTAATGTAAGGAATTGGCAAGCAGCTACCACCAACTACAACAAAAATATTTGAAACTGCTTTCCTCCTGTGCTGCTTCACTTGCTCCACATCTAATGCAAGCCAAAGCAGCTGAGTGCTGGACTTGGAAATGACTCTCCATGGTGAATTTATGTCCAGTTGGAAGTGGCTGTAGGAACTTCTGCTACTGGAATTGAGGAAATGCACCTTGGGCTCTAAAGGGATGAGCAAGAGGTGATGTGACCTTGAGTGGTTTGGATATGGTGGTGGATGGATGATGGTGATGTGGTCAAAAAAGAACTTACTGTTATTATCCAAAAAGTCTTAACTGTATCATTGCTGGTTTTGGGGTTTTTTGTTGTGTTTTCTTTTGTACATGAAAATGGTATTAATTTTTTTTTCTGTCTCTGTTTTTTTTTTTGTCAACCATGTTATGCTTTGTGCAGACAATCAGAGGTAGCTGAAGATTTGCTGAGTGTCAGAGTAGCCTGCTGGAGTGTAAATACTTGTGAAGAAAACGGAATTGGTGCAGTTAATTGCTCACAGAAATTTCTCTGTGAATTTTTCTGTTCACAAAAGTGCTCTCTTGCTCTCTTGGTGAGAAAGCTGTGGTACCTGCCATCTGTCCAGAACAGTTTTTAATCTCTAAAGTTTTTGGTTTCTAAAGAGAAACAGGCTGAATTTGGGGGGTATTGCTGGAATGGGACATTTCCCAACACCTTTTATCCATTCTATAGCAGCTGGCCTTGCCCCACCATGTAAATGGGAGAATTTTGTGGTGAACATTAACTCTGCTTTTGCAGACCTCTCTCAGAAACTTCAGCCTGTGTGTGGATGGGCCAGAAGTACTAAAACAAAATTTCAGAGAGAATAAGAAGGATTTCTGTGACTGTTTTTTTGGTCCATAGCCCAGCAGAACCCTTAAACACATGTGCAATCTGAGGGAAGTGTGTAACATCTTAAGTGAATTTGTTTCAGCTGTGTTCACGCCTCTCTGTCAAGTACTTCCCATGAAAATTGGGACTGTAAAACCCTGCTGGTATGAAAGTTTTTTCTTCTATAAAGTTTAAAGTTGTGTGCAGCAGGATTCCGTATCCCAAACTAATAGTTTGCATGTGTGAATCAAAGTATTAAATTCACAGTTTTTGAGCAAAGCCGATGTTTATAATGTGACACATCCAGTGTGTCACTTACCTGTTCAATCACAAAGCTGCCTCATGTATTGTGGAACTGGGATCTGTAGAGTAGCAAGACTTGCTGCTGGAAAGAGGTTAAACTGATTTTTTAATCAAGTCTTTTGAATGGGAAAATTATTAGCTGATCAAAATATACAATTATTTTTGTAATAAAGTGAGGTGGATGGCTTGCTCACCTCAGTGTCCACGTGCCTATATTTCTGGTCTTTTAGGAAATTCATCCAGTGTAAATTCACAGATTTTTTTTCTTTGGACTGGGATAATTCAGATTTCTGGCCATGAAAGTGATTTCAGCCAAAGTCTAAGAAAATGGATCCTGTTTAATATCTGAAAGGCATCAGCAGTGCTGGGGAAGGCTCCCCACGTGTTCTGTCAGCAGAGTCACCAGGCTTTAAGCAGACACATATATCTGAGGCTACATGATTTAAAGGGGTAACATTTTTCAGTAGTTAAAAGATGCCAGCTGGGTAAATAAACCCAGATCATCATGCACGAGTCCTCCTGCTTCCCGAAGTTCATTAGTGATAACAAGACTCTTGGCATTTGGATAATAAATCCACCGTCTAAGGGCTGCTGTGTGCAGGTTGAGGAGCTCAGATGGTGACATTAATGGTGCAAATACAATAACATTTGAAAAGAAACTTCTTGGAGGGGAGAGGAGGGAGGAGGAAAGAGCAGCCAAGGCTTGGAGCACTGGGGGGAATTTCATCATTGCACCCCCCTGTGCAGAGCACCCACCACAGACCTGCCACGTGCTGCTTGCTGTTCCTGTGTCAGCCCTCTGAGCCAGCACAGAAAAGAGAGTTTGAGGCAGTGAGAGGTGGGGAACGGGGATGTTCCTGCCTGAGCTGGTTTGTGTGGCCACGTCAGCTGCAGCAGTGGGGGCAGATGGGCTCAGTGAGCTGCTTGTGCCAGACAGGGCTCAGTGGCTGCCTGGGATGGGCACACTGCTCTGCCTCCCTCCCCTGTCTCACTGCAGTGATTTGCTTTGCAGTGAGTTACCTGCCTGTGTGCTTGGGCTGTGGGAATACAGCTGTAATCCCAAAATGCTTCTTGAAAAATCCATGTAGGGGAATGCTAAAAACCTCCAGAAAAACAGCTGTAGACTGTGAGGTACTCTGGACATCACTGAGGTGGGGGCTCCTTGTGATTTTTAGTAATAAACCCCTTTTTCTTGCTTTAGTATTGATTACAAACTCCCCCATCAGACACAGAAATAGTGCACATCTACAATCTGTGCTGATCTGATAACACCTGGCTCTGCACCAGTGACCTCCTCAGCCAGCAGAGCACAAAAAAGAACAATTTAGTTTTGAAACTTTCTTTAGTGAGAGAAGGGAGAGAATCAGGTGTGGGCTGAGAAGAGTGGGGCAACCAACATTGCTGCCCTGCCAGAGCTCCCCACAGGTCAGTGCTGCCTCTGGGTTTAAAGCCAACTCTCCTGTGAAAATGTCTTTAAACTTTAATTTTTATTGTTCTGGGCTTTCACTGTTATTGTTCTGGACAGCAAGAGACATGTTAGCACAGTCTGATTTGTTTTCAGCTGTGAGAAATAGTGAATTTACCATCAAAATGCTCAAAAGCCAAACTGCTCTATCTCAGGAAAATGTTAATTGAGTACTTTGTGCTCTTGTACAAGGAGCTTTATTGGGTTTCACCTGTAATTTAGCAACGGTTTAAAACCAAAATCCTTAATCCAAAATCAAAACCACCTAAACATCATGGAAAAAAGCAAAACGATGGATGACTAAATCTCTCCTTTGCTTAGAAATAGTCACAAAATAGCTCCCCTGTGCCTGCTAGGTGGATAAGGATCTTGCCATGTCAGGATGGAAAGTTTGGGAGTGCCAGAGCTTGGTTTACTGCAGGCAAAGTAGATGCTTTTAGGAACTGCTGTGGGGTGTTTGCAGAGTACCTGGGAGGGTATCAGCTTCACCTGGACTCATCTTCTGTGGGCAATAGTCAACTTTTTGGATTCTTGCCTTCTGTGTATTGCATCTGAATTAAATAATTATAGAAACTGAGTCTTTTCCTCCCTGAATGTTAGACCAAGTGTAATTAGCAGTGTGGATGGCAGTTCATACACAAACCAATGCTGTTGGCCTCTCCCCTGTTTATAAGTCACTTCTGGCAAAAGCAACCCGTGTCAAGTGTGATCTGCTCTCTGATCAGGTTACAGCTGAGGAAGGAATCTCAATTAAGTTTTCATCTCATAGGACTACGGTGGAAAATAGAATCAAAATTAGCAGATAAATGAATAAAATCTCAAGGACAATGACAGAATAAACATGTCTGCTAAGCAATTAGGTAAGAGGAAAATCTGGCACCTCTTTGTTTAAGGAAAAAGAGTGATGAGGCAATATGTGAATTCTTTAACTGGCTGAGAGAGAAGCTCTGGCAGAGGTTGGTGTGGTGCTTCTCAACGTGGTTTAATGGTGGAATTGGCAGTGCTGGGTTAATGGCTGGACCTGATGCTCTCACCAGATCCTTTTGAACCTTAATGATTTGGTGATTCTGTGCTTCCAAGCTGGTTTGGAATGTCAAACACTGGGTTCTCTGTCTAAAGAATCTCAAACTGTGCAGAGCAGAATGTATTTTCTCAAGCTGCTGGGAGTGATCCATCTCATCCCACCCCTCTGAACCCAGTGGAGGTGGCTGTGATGCTCTGCTGTCTGTGGCAATGCTGGAATCACCAACATGAGCCCAAATCACACCATTTAGGAGTCAAGGAGGTGGGTGCAGTGCTCTGGCTTTGCTTGGTGAGATGCCAGGAGCTTCCCTCCTTCTCGTCCTCACCGATTTAAATGGAAATTGGAAAAATGCTAAGGATCATGCAATACTTATACTTCTTAAGGATAATGTGTGACCAGGCTGGTGTGCAGGGCCTTCTCCAGAGGCAGTGCTGCTGTGAGACAGTGATTGGATTTCCTGAGGTTATGATCCCACGTTTGGAGTTATCCCCAGACCATCAGCCTGTGCTCAGCCCACGTTCAGCTGCTCCAGAGCCTCTCTCAGGAGCTCTTGGCAGGACTTGGAGGGACCCAGGAGAACTTATGGTGTTATGGGCCAGGAGCAAATGGCAGGATGTGCCCTTTATTTTTGGGGACTGAGGCGAGTAAGGGAGCTCATAAAAATAAATGTTTAATAGCACAGAATGAAACAACAAATTGAAATTGTGCTGAAATCCAATTCTGGGGTTTTATAATCCACAGAAACTTATTAACTTCAGGGACCTGTGCAAGCTGAGGAGAAAAGTGAGCTTTCTACTCCATCCCCAAAACAGAGAGAATTTAGAGCACTTTTATGGTGCATTTTAGGACAATGACCTGGGCAATGTGTTCAGCTGCTTTGCTTGCCTCATAAAACCCAGTTTATATAGTCCTGGAATCAATCCTGTCCTCTTTTGGGCTTTCCAGAGCAGGGACTGCCAGCAGAAGCACTTTATGATATAGAGTTGAAGTGTCAGTGGGACACAGAGCAGAGCCATTGTGCTCACCTTTGTGATCAGTAGGAAAGGGATATTTAGACATAAATAACCCTTGCTGTGGCATGGGCAGAGACTCTTCCTGTAGCCCAAGGTTTGAGGGAACTTCTCTGCTCTCCAGGACCTGATTTTTTAAAGTTTGCTTACACTAGGCAACACAGCTAAAATGAGAGATGCCCCCAAATACTCAAAAAAAAGGAAAAAAAGAAAAAGAAGAAGAAGTTGAAGATGACATGCCCAGCATATTTTACTAGGTTGTGCCAGAGATCTCTGCTTCCTGGTGTTGAAGTTTCTGTAGCAGTGTTTGAATTTTATTGTGTACCCATTCCCCCAAGTATTTTGTTTGGAAATACCAAATGCATTTTTTCATTGCTTTATACTTCAAGTTGCATAATTTCCTTTTTTTCAGGGAATAAACCCCCTTTCCCTGTTTCCAGATCTAATTCTGGATCTGTGCTTTAAAGATGTTTTCCAGCTCCCCATCCTGAGCGTGCAGCCAGAGCAAAAAAGGGGCAAAATGTCCAAAGGTTGCAGGGTGGGAAGCAGCTGAATATTGCACAATTCGAGGTAAGAAAAAGGTGTGGGTCCTCAAGCCAAATCCCTCACTTGCTGCTTGTGTCTTCAGTCTGGACCTTTGGTTTTTTTGAAGTCTGCTTGTTTTTCCTGTGAGCTTCTGGAGAGGCCTAAGGAGGAAAACATCTGGGCCACGAGAGAGGTTTGACTTGAGGAAGAGAAAATTTTGGGGTTTGGGGGAATTAACTCTATTTCAGCCACACAGAACAATTTCTGGGTTAATATTTGAGCACTTATTTTAGCTGAAGGTGTTACCCTGTAGTTAACATTTCTGCAGTTTCCATGGGTATTTATCTCTAAAGAGCAGCTCCTCTCACCATTGCTTCTTGCAGTGACACAGTAACTGGCATTGTGGCCACAGCTGCCACTGTCCCTCCAGCCCATGTGCACGTTGCCACAGCAGAAGGAAAGGAGAAAAATCGGAATTCAAGTCCTGTCTGAAAAGTAAAAGGGACAAATTAGTTTCTTGTCACTGCGCTGCAATAAATACATTGTCATTTTTATACCCCAGTGAATCATATTCTCCATTTCCCCCGTAACTATTATACAGTCTGCTGGCAGTACATCATTTTTTGGTAATTTTATTTTCACCAATTGTTTTATGAAATTTTTGAGTTTTATGGACACTAAAACAAATCTAGCCTGCGAGTATTATAGCCCTTTAAATCACTGGCAGGAAATCTCAAGGTTCCTCCAGTCTGTGAGAGAAGGAAGCTTTAGGAAAGAAAGATTGCTCCTAGCTTATAAACTGAGCAAAAACCCAGAGATAAGTTTGTAAAAGGGACATACATCATCACTGGCAAAAAGCAGGACGTAAAACAACATCTCTCCGCTCAGCTCCCTTAAGGATAAAAATGGATTTTTATTTAGCAGAAACACTAAAGTAGTTGGGGAAAGGAACACACAAGCTTTTCCATGCTTTCTTAACCATAACAATCTTTATTTCCTGCAGAGCTGCAGTGTCAGGCACAACCTTGGCTAAACTGTGGTTAGTTGTAGTCCCAAACCAGAGGGAACTTGGAAGAAACCCTGAATTCTAAGCTGAATGTTGGCTGAATTTGGCCCTCCTGGTGCTGAGGAAGTGGTGCCACCAGGGCATGGGGAAAGGAATTGTCCAGGTTCTCCTCTTCTTACCCATAACCTTCGCTAATATTTCCATGGCTAAACCATCTGGTTTCTGGAGAAGGTTTTGTTGGTGGCACAAAGTTTCAGATGGCTTAAACCAACACTGAGTTGTGATATGATAAAAACCATTTGCTTTCTTTTTAATAAATAAGATTTTTGTTCTTAATGGATCTTCTTGGTCCACTTTGATCCACTTCGCATATCCTTCAATATAAGAAAGAAAAAGAAAGAGATGGTCTTGCCTAGCTGGAAACATTGAACAAGAGCTTTCTTAACTGTAAATCTGACAGGGCAGCTGAATGAGCTCTCACCTCAGTTCTGACTTGGACTTTTCTGTCTTGAACGATCCACTCCTTTTTTCCTTTTCCCTTTTTTATTCGCCTCTTAGTATTTTTAAGGGCTCTGAACATATTTAGTTTATATATTTGATTTGTAAATTGGAAGAAAGATTGTTTTTACATCAAATTGAATCATTTTTGTTCCTAAGAAATTTTTTTTTTTTTTTTAAAATATAGTAGGAATATTTGAAAAATGACCTAAAAGTGGCTGTCGTGTCTCAGACCTGTGGTCCACTGTGGCTGGAAGTGGAATGGTATTAGTGTGTATGCACATATTTCCCTCATCTATCCTTCCAGCAATCTGTTATGTGGGAACTTAAGAGCCAAAGGGAACACGTTTGTTAATGGCCCGTGATGGATTTTTCCCTCTGTGAGTTTATTGAGTTGAACACATGTATGTTCATTACTTCCCCTTGGTAACATGCAGTGTGATTGGAAAAAAACCCTCCTTTTCCCTACTCTTAGACTCCTTTCTTGTCTTTCTTCACCTGCTGCCCCAGTTTGTGCTTTGCAAGGAGCTGTGCTCTGTCACCACCCCTTTACCTGCCCAGTGATGCCCATGAGCTTCAAGATTCCTACCCCTGCCTTGTCTGGCCAGCCCTTTCCCAGTCTGAGAAGCCCAGGTTGGTTACTGGTTTTGGACAAAACCCTTCCTGAGGGAATGTGGTGCTGCCCCAGAGTGGCCTTGGCTTCACGGGCTGTGGATTTGGGGGGCTGGAACAGCATCTCTGATGCCTTGGCATCAAGAGTGGGTCAAAGCTCAAGTCAACATTTTTCACTCAGAAATTCTGAAAAAATGAAGGCAGCAAAGAGACATCCCTGAGTGAGTGATGTTTTGGTTGCAAAACAAAACTCTCTGAAAAGTGTGAGCTAAAAATCTCTATTTGTTAAATTAATATTCCCATACTATAGATTTCAGACTGTATATTGTGAATAAATCAGTAAAAAATAAACATGGGCATGTTTTCCGGCTCTATTTTTGTATCACCAGGAAAGAAATACCTGCAGGTCTGAACTCAAACTGGTTTTGGCTCCCTGCACTCCTGGTGTTAGGAGTGCTGTGCATTCTCTCTGTGCAGAACACAGCAGTGCTGCTCTGTGTCTCTGACACGTTGCCATTTGAGTGTTTCAGTGTCTTTAACAACCTGAGGATCAGCCCCTGGCCACATAGACAGTGATTTTTCCCTTCACTTTAGCACAAAGGCATCCTGTGGATTTATAACTGGTTTCTATTCTTATTGTGGCCAAAGGGGTGACAGAGGTGAGCTGTTTCCTATTTTGAATGGTGGTGAGGAAAAGCACAAGGAGAGCAAGGTACCATCAAGAGAGGAGTGAATGAGATGAGCTCAGCAGGCCTTGATCCCTCCTGGAGTTCAAAACAGGGCATGGCTGGACAGTAGTTAGGAAATTTGGGGTATAGCTGTATTAGCCAAAGGTTTTATGTTGGTGTAACTTGTCCTCCAAGTTAACTCCAGCTTTCTAAAGCATTTTCATGTCACTGGGGCTGTAGTCATGCTAAGACATTGAATGCTTCGATGAGAAATGTTCTCCTTAGGGTTTGGGTCACAGCCTTACTCCTGTCTGGCGCAGAGCTTTGGGAAGGGCTCTGCATGGCTACAAGTGAATTGTGAAAAAGGATTTTGCAGGAAGGAAGTGGCCATGAAAGAAGGACCTGCAGCTCTCTTCAAAGTGCTTTAGAGAGGAGCCAAAGCAGCAGCAAAGATCCCCAACCCTGTAGTTTGCTGTGGCTGCTGTGTGGGGGCTGCTCTGTCCCTCCCGTGTCACCTGGGGCCCAGCACTGGCCCCCTGAGTCCTGCCACATTCCTGCAGGAGATTTGTGGCTCCTGACCACACAGGGTGAAGTGCTGTGCACCCCATTTGCGTTTCAGGAACGTTCATCTGAGCCAGGGAACAAACACATTGCAGCTTCTCTGTGTTGTACCAGCTCTCTGAAATCTCTTAAAACAAACCTCACTCTGCTACTCACTCACTCACTCACCTCCCTCTTTGCTGCTGTTGCCTCACTCCCCTCTTCTCTTTGCACAAAGCCCAGTTCCTAATTTTTTGCTTTTCCTCTCTGTAGCTAAATTGACTTTTAAAATTTTTTTTCCCTCTTTTTTTTTTTTTTCTGCCTGTTTAATCTCAACTCAGCCCCAGCGCTGGTGCAGCGTTACAACAGTTTTGTCATGTTGGCTGTCACTGTGCTGACAGCCCTGTGACAGCTGGCAGATGTATGGATGATGGATGTTTTCTCCCTTGTGCAAGGACGATGGGATAAAAGTGCAAACAAACCGGGTAATAGATGGGAAAAGCAGAGCAGCGTTGATAAGGCCTGGTCCCCACTCTGTGATGTATGGGAAAGCAAGCTGCGGGCAATTTGTTTCAGAGAAATGAGGGAGTCTTTGTAGAGAGGGACACAAGGAAAAGAAGAAAAAAAAAAAAGAAAAGGAGAGAAAATAAAGTAATAATAATAAGAGAGGGGAATACCTAAAGCTTGTCTGTGTTGTAGCAACCCCAGCCTGTTGTTATGGCAATAGGCAAATCTCATTTCAAGGACAGGCTTGGGGTCCTTGGCATTCATTAGGGACCCCAGGAGGAGGTGTCTGGGATGGGAACATTGAGTTTGTCTTGCTTGTTCTTGCTGCTTCCCTCCCCTCCCTGCCGGCTTGCCGAGGCACCTGCAGTTATTTATGGGGCATGGGTGTCATGGGAAAGAGCTCACAAATGGCTGCAGTGGCTGTGGGTCACTGATGAACTTCTCAGGCCACTCACTGGTAGAGCTGAGAGGTTCATACACGCCTGGGCTCACGTGGAGGGGCTGCCAGTCCCTGCTGGGAGCTGGGCTCAGCTCTGGGGGTTCCGACCCAAGGAGCTCCCCTGTGGTCAGTGCGCTGCCCCTGGCTCCTGCCTCCCCGTGGGCAGGAGGAAGATGCTGCAAATGGGCTCTGGTGCAGGTGATCCCGAGCACAAGGAGGCATTTGCCTCGTCCCTGAGAGCTGTGAGCTCCGGGCTGGGCTGAGGGCCATGCCAGGGGTGGGAGCTGCCAGGATGCTGCTGCACCGACCGTGGGTCTGGTGGTTGGAGAGGGCCAGGAATCCTCCAGCGAGTGAGCAAGGAGGGAGGAGAATGCTCACATTACAGCCTGTGAGAATCCCTTTAAATTGCAAGGAATGTCTTCCAGGGCTCCTGTATGGATCCTGATTATTAATCCCTCGGTGCTGAAGCTGCCAGTGTGGGTGTGTGCAATGGATGTTTGTGCCCTCACACCCCTGCTCCCCAGCATGGATGTCTTCTGGATGCCAACACCTCCCCTCACTTCCCTTCCACCCTTAGTTCTGTCACTGTCAGGGACTTATTTAGGCTCGTAATTGTGATAATTTATTACAACACACTTCCTACAGTGAGTAAATAAGTCTGTCTCCCTTAAACTCCCTGGGCAATTAGAAGAATGAAAGACTGTGCCACGTATTAGCATTTATTTTCTCCCAGCATTTATACAAGGCCATTTTCTTGCTGACAAATTGTGGGGCAAATTGTTCCCGAGGAAGTCTGTCAGATGGAAAGGTGTTATGATTAAACTGTTGGCGTAAATTTAGATGACAATAAATCCTTTTATTGCATTAACTGGATTTATTTCCTTGCAACTACCATTAAGGATTCGAAGAAACAATAATGAACAGGTTGATTTTGCAGCTGCTTAAGGGTAATTAATATGCACTCTAAAAACAGAGAGTCTGCTTTAAAAAAATCTCTCCAGTGATCTCAAGGCTGCTGATCAGGAAATGGATGTGGAATCAGCTGTATGTGTGTGGTGGCATTGTGTTAACAAAAATCCTAAAGTGCAGTAGTGATGTGGGAATTTGGGAAGGGATCTGTTCAAATATGAGCTGGAAGGGCCGGATTCTGCACAGCCTTCCATGGACAAACAGTGCCTGCAGTGAGGAGCCCTGCCTTGTGCAAGTGGCCACAGGCCCAGTGGGGTTTAGGCTCTTTGAGTGTACAGCAGTTTTTTGTCCCTGGTGGAAAGGGTTCGTGTATTCCAAGAAAAGAAAAGCAGCTTTTTGTTTCAGTAGGAGTCTGTCCACGATTATCCCTATTATCAGTTTGGATAAAAGGAAAAGGCAATATTAATTTATCTAGGATTAAAAAAAATAAACTGAAAGGGAGCAAACTGATGAAAGCCTGGCAAGGCTACAAGAATGGAAACCCCTGTATGTCAAAGAGATGAAAAAAAATTTGTATTGTAAATGGATATGATGATAAAAGGGTAAGATAAGTTGAAAACAGAGATATCAAAAATGCTTAAGCTGGTCAGGTGGGAAGTTTAGATAAAGGTGAAACTTTGGGATGCCTTTTCCAAAAAGGGGTTTGTGGCAGCAGCCGTATTAATTCCCGTAAGTCCTTTGGTAGCCCACAGAAATGACCTTGGCCATTTTCCTCATTCCCTACAGAGTTCCTTGCTTTATTTGTCCCAGCTCTTGGTTTGCTATCTGCCACCTTTGGAGGCCTCTCAGCGTCCCTCGTGCCCAGAGTGAGTCTGAAATATTTTAGTCAAAACTGGTTCGAGGAAAACGCTGGTAATTTGTAACAGGGTTTTTTTTTTTTTCCAGGAATGTATCAATTTGAGTAATACCTTCAGTTGGAAGGCTTCTTAGATATGGGATTGTGTTGAATTAGGCTTCTGCCTTAACCCAGAGAAGCCTCCCTGGGGTAGGAGGTCTGGCAGGTTCAGATGCTCAGGGCAGGCTGTTCCAGAGCTCTGCTGCTGGAGGCTGCTGACCATTTGGGGGCAAAACCACTGGTTTCTACTTCTCTCTGAATTTTACAGTAAGTAGCTCACGATTTAAAATCCTGAATTTATTTGTTCAAGCAGTGGGTAGAGCTGACAGCCAGGGGAAGGCTCTCTGGACTGAGCAGCAGCAGCAGGTCCTTCCCTCCTTGCTCCCTCCCTGCTGGCACTGGGAAGCTGTGACATGTTTCTTTTTCTTTCTTTTTGGAGATTTCTCGCCCAGGTGGAGAAAAGACTTCTTTTCTTTAACCCTGAACATTTTCACAGGGCAAGCATGTGCATTTCTGTGCTGTTCCACTCCCACCACTGGCTTCTGGAAAATTGTTCTGTGTTAATTAATTTGGCCCAGAAGTTTTCAAACAGGGATGTGTGGGGCAATGTGGCTCCTGTCGTGGTTTGACAAGGTTACCTGAGGGTAATGTGGTAAATATTTTTCATCCATTAGCAGATTATAAAAATGGTGCATCGTGCTGCTGCCTGGCACAGTGGGGGGATGGAGAGCAGGAGATGGTTGTTAACTTAAGAGGGTAAGGAGCCATCACTCATGTGGCTGGTGGGGGAGCCACGGCTCCTGGTAACATCTGACTTGTGCACAAATGTGTGTTTCTATTAAAACTAAATATTCCGGTTAAAAAAACCAACCCAGCAGCAGATCTCTTCAGATTTTCCATACACTCTCTTTTCTTCTTTACTGTTTCTGATTCTCATTTTCTCTTCCTGGGATTCCCTTAATGTTTTGTTTATCCCAGCTCCATAAAAACAGCATAAAATATTAGAAACACCATGGACTGCACTGGTGGTTGATCCATGTTCTCCCTTCCCTCCTCCCATGCAACCTGGCCTCTCTGTTGAGACCAAAAAAAGGTTTTTTTGCTCATTCTGCATTGACTCCTCATCATTACTTTAATAAAAATTATTAATAATATAAACAATAAACTATTCACAACAGTTAAATACAGAGTGCTCTAATTCTGTGCAGTTATTCTGTGCCTTTCCACCAAAATGCAGGATTCAACCTCTTTATGTGTAAAATGATACTGAGCCATAACTATCTTATAATATTGGTACATAATACCGTAGTTGTATTCCTGATCACCACAGCTTTTATCAATTTTACTGGGCGGGTTTCATTCCTACCATAAAAAAATCACAGTACTTTTTTAATAATGGTGGAGGCAGAGAAATCTGACTCATAAAACACTTCTGATGGACTTGGCTGTTCAAAACTGGGACCCAAGTCTTCCTTGCCTGTCTTCTGAAGGAATTAATTTCTCCATTTCTCCATACTTTCAGTGATCTCTGTTTGGTTGCTCAGAGATGTTGGCAGCCAGGGGCTTTCTGGGCGACCCTAAAATTGGGGTGTGCTTTGGATCAGGGAGGCATTTCTGAAGCAAAACTCTTGGCTATCTCCACTTTCAGGGGTTGGAACTAGATGATCTTTAAGGTCCCTTCCATCCCAAACCACCATGGCATTCTGTGATTTTGGTTTGATTTCACATCTCTGAGTGTCTGACCTAAATTCCTCTAAAACCAAGTGAAATGGGAAATGTTCCTCAAGCATGTGCTTGCAGCCACCAAGGGGCATTTAGACCCTGGGAGTAATCTGGAGCAAAACTCCTCTGAGCTGTGGCTGGTGTGGGTGCCAGGTCCTCGGGAGCCTGGCAGTGCAGCTCCTCTCCTCCTGGTCTGCATTCCCTGGGAATGTAACACGGCCCTTTGGGGTGGGGACAGCCCCTACTGCCTTTGCCCAGGACAGGAGGCTGATGGGGCCATCCAGCTGGCTTGGGGGGAAGCTGGTGCCCTGATTCGGTGTGTTTTGGGGAGCAGGACCCATTCCAAGGGACGTTTTTGGCCAGAAGATGTTTATAGCTCTCTGCTGTGGGCTGGTTTGGAGCTCACTCCTGCTTGGCTGACAGGGAGCTTTCCCAGCAGGGAGAAAAGTGATGTCGGAGCCAAGTGCAGCCACCGAGCACAGGCACAGCCCTGGCCTCTGCCAGCCTTGTGGCACATTCTGAGAGGTTTGGCTGAACAGTTCATGGCTCACGTAAAAGTTTAGGGGTGTCTGTCTCTGTCCTGCTTCCACCCTTGCTCACCCATGGCTGTGCAGACAGACACACTCCTCTAACAATCCCTTCCCTTGCCACCCCGAGTGATCCGTGGGTGCTTGCAGAGCAGCTGTGTTGTTGGTGAAGACCCTGCAGCAATGAGGCTCCAGGCCGGGGGAACTTCTGTGCGTTTAATTAAGAAATGCTGCTCATACACAACTGACTGCACGAACCTCATTTACTGCCGTGGCTGTCTGTCTGTCCAGCCTTTTGTCTCTCTCTGCATCCTGCACAATTCCATTGGATCTTATTACTCGAGCTAGGTAGATTCTTGCTTGGCTGAGCCGAGATCAAAAAGTAATTTTTCTTTTTGTAACAGCTGATTAGAAATTCATTTATTTTCACATTAGACATTTGACCAATATCTCCTACCCCCAACTCCGCAATTTAGGTCCATTTGTGTAGTCTGCATAATGGAAGACAGTGAGCCTGTCAGAAAAATGTGGCCCAGGGCAAAAATTAAATGCAGAATCATGTATCAGAAATGAGATGTATTTACTATTGTTTTTGAAAATTAATGGTGCATTTTTAGTTTTTATAATGTAATTTAATGATGCAATTCATCTAATAAAAACCCACATTTTAACTCAGTCCTACAGACCTACTGGGGCAGGACAAAATGTACCTTTCAGATGTAGGATTTTTTAAAAAACCCTCTGGGCTCCTTTTTTTTTTTTTGTTTTTTGCACGCAAAAGAAGAGAAACTCTTTGCGTGCTTTGGCTAACAGCTGGGGTATCAGCAGGAGGCCAATAAAAAGGACATTTTTCTTTCTAAATATTGGTGTTTGTGCAGCATACAATAATATTATAAATGCAGCAGTGGGTTTGAAGTACAATGCTGCAGCTGATTATAGAAAACCATATGGTGCTGGCATGTTAAACTGATACAGATTGAACACGGGCTGTAGCCTTAAATGCCATGGCCCAGAGATTGTGCTAAACTAGAATAAATATACTGTGCAGTGTCAATATAGGGAGCTGTCATTTTTGGCAGCAAGAGGCAAACTGTGTCAAAATAATATGAACTGATTGAAGACAAACCCACAAAAGTCAGCGCTGAGCACATGCTCCTTCCTGGGAGCGGCTCTCTGTGGGTCGTGGGCTGGGGGAAAGCCCTTGCCCACTTCTCAGAGCATTATTTGACTTCAGCAGCTCTGGATCAAGGACTGGGGGAGCCCCAGGTGCCCTGGCTGGGAGTTTACTGGCAGTGACAGATTGCAAAGCACAGGTTCTGCTCTGCTGAAAGGAAATGCCCATACCTGTTTTTGTATGTGTTTTTGTGGGTTTGTGTGTGTTTATAACATTAAAACCTCCTTCTTGTTTTACATCGTGATTTTCATCCTCTTTGCAAAGTTTTTGTATTACATTTGCTTTTGCAAAGTGAGCACAGGTAGATTTGCCATAGATTTCAAAGCCTCCTAAAAGTGTTGTTCTATAATTGGGACAAGCCAGGTAAGGGGATGCTCCTTCCCAACCCTGCTGCTGGTTGTGTGTTGTGCTGGGATCAGGGTGATCCTGAAAGCAAAGCTGACCAGGACACAGAAAGGTGTGGGTTTGCCTTCATCACTGAGCTAGAGGGGCAGGGAGAACTGAGGTTGGAGGATGGGGCTGACTTTTTCATTGGGAAGAGAGAGTTATAGTCAGCCTCAACTGGTCATCATAATTCCCTCTTATTTTCTTAAAGGTGCCCCTGCATTCAGGCTTGATTTCCAGCTTTAAAATATATCTTCATCTGCTTTTTCAAAGACCTCTTTTACAAACAGAACTTGAAGTTGTAGCTAAACATATCCTGTTTTAAGATAACCTCCTTCCTATGGAGATTAAAAATATACACTTACCAGAAAGAGTTAAACTTAAGTGCATCCAACCCACCAATCTGACACTGAAGTAGACTTTGTTACAAAGCTGCAGCAGGAGGAGAAGTCTATTCATTCGTGGGTGAATTAAACATCCATTTTTCTTTGTTTCCTGGCTCTGGTGCATGATTTCCCAGAGGACACGAGGAGACAGCCCCTGTGACAAGTGCAAGGGGAGCTCTCATAAACCCTGGCACAATGCTCTGTGGGGGATGCCCTTTGCTGCTCCTGGCAGGTTTAGTAACAGGAAATGGGAACTGGTTTGGGTCTGACAAGGACCCCACTGCTCAGGTTCTGGATCACTTTGTAGGCACACAGATTAAATACTCAGGGTGGGTCAGTGTTCGGGCAGGCTTCACTGAATCCCAGGATAAGCTGCTTTTTTCCTTCCCCTTTTGGCCCATCTCTGTTGTCTAGTCTGAGTTTCAAGACCCAGTGGGTGGATTTTGAACCATCCCAGCCAACACATCCACACTGCTGCTCTCCCTGGCCAGCCTTGAGCTCTCTCTGTGTTGTTATCCTTTAGAGACATGAGATGCAACCCCAGAGAGAGGAGCATGGCAGGGACAAACCATCAAGCCAAAGTTCCAACCATCCACAGGGTTTTTGGTGGCTTATTGCATGCTGAAACTCAGGCAGCGAGCAAAGTGTGAGGCTCACGGTGCCTTTTCAATTCTATAACTGTGTTTGAGCAGTGACAGAGGTGGAAAGGCTTGTTCTTATGCAAATAAGCCAAACAACATAGAGAAACGTGTCCAGGTGACAAAGCAATAGATTATTTTTAAATTTTATTCTTATTTTTTCATGGAGCTGGCTGGTAACTTTTTGACCACTGTCTTATTTATAGCTTGATGCACTGTAGCTGGGTCGATCCCAGCACTGGATTTCCAGCTGGACAAGAAGCTGGCTCCTGCAGCACTGATGCCCTGTGATGTCTGGTGGCTTTAAAGCACCTGAGCTTCACTCTGCCTCCCTGACAGTAGGTGCCAGATGCAACAGGGATGAATCCAGTCTTGGCTACCTGGTAGCAGAGCCCGGGCTTTGAATGCTTTATGTGTATTGTGGATTTTTTTGTCACCTGTATCGGATTTAAAATCTAGTGAGAGAGTCTGATTTGCTGTGGCAAATCCTATATAGTTCTGGATATTGGGAAATCAGTGGGGCTTATGAACTTAAGCTGGGAATAACACTTGTGTTTTACAGCTGGATGGTCCCTGGCTCAAAGAGGCTGCAGGGTAGATAATGTGAAATATTCGATGTAAGGAATATCTTGTGGTGATCTATTCAATAAAGAGGTGGATCACTGTTTGGGTCTGACCTCTAGGTGTTTTTATTTTATGTTGTGAAAGAAACTAAAAAGAGTTAATTGAGTGTTAGATTTTTTTTGCTGCTGTGGCTTGGTGTAGGGTTTAGCAAATAAAATTGCTTGGGACAGAAATCCAAAAGGGAAGCAGGCTGGAGTCACAGGAATGTGACACAGAGGGGGAGTTACTCACATGGGGGGACAGAGGTGAAGGATGAAATAAACACATTTCTTACAGCTGAAAGATTCATTGAATTTTAGATGGTGTCCTGGTTTCAGGTGGGAGAGAGTCAATTTCCTTTGTGGTATCTGGTGCAGTGCTGGGGTTTGGATTCAGGATGAGGACAATGTTGATGGTTTGGTTGTTGCTGAGGGGTGTTTGCACTAGATCAAGAACCTTTTATCATCTCATGCTGCCCTGACAGGGGACAAACTGGGCAGGTGGCCCCAACTGGCCAAAGTGGCTTCATGGTCAGTCCATAAACTGGGGAGAGGTGGCTGGGGGCAGCAGCCGCAGCTCAGGGACTGTCTGGGCATCAGTCAGGGAGTGCTGAGCAATTGCATTGTGCAGTTCTTGTTTGTCTATTATTTTACTATTATTATTATTATTATTTTTCTTCCTTGTCCTGTCTCAACTGTCTTTATCTCAACCCACAACTTTTACTTTTATTCTGATTCTCTCCCCCATCCCACTGGGAGAAGTGAGGAGTGGCTTTGGGGTGTTTTGCTGCCTGCCCAGTTAAACCACGACACGTGGTGGGTTGAAACAGACCTTACAGGATTAAAAAAAGTAAATTTAAAATTGAAGCAAAATTGCTGGAGGTCCCATTAGTTGGTCCAGGCTGTTCATCAATAATTTGGCACTGGATTTCCGAAAAAACATGGCATAATTTTCCAATGAGAAGGCCAAGTGCCTGGGAGATGATGTTATGGTGTGGATTACACTGCGGAGCGGCTGTCAGCTGTCCCTGTCAGCACTTTCACAGATGCCACAATGTGCAGTAAATGCTGTGGCTGCAGATATTTAGGTTCATTGTGGTGGTGGTTTTAAGGAAAGCACCACAAATTAACATCTAAAGGAAAGCTGGGAGTTCTCTGTGAAGGGTTTGCAGCCCAGATGAACTGCTCGCAGCTCAAACATCTGAGTGTCACCTTTGGTATCTGAAAAATCTCCTTTCTTGTAGTTATCCAGGGCACAAGACTCCAGATCCTGTGTCCTGTCAGTCCTCCTGGCTCTGAGTTCGTTCTGCTGAGCCCCAGCACAGCTTTGCTCTCACCTGTGTCTCCCCAGAATTTTGGGGGCATCTGCATGACCTGGGGTGAGAGCTGGGGTGAGTCCTGCAGTGTGGGCTCAGCCAGAAACAGCCTGCTCCCTGCCCTGCTCTGTGTCTGGCCTTCCCATTGGGAGTTTTTCCAAGTTTTAAAGACTGCTTTGTCCTTGTTTTTGTTTGTATTTAGATGTCCTTCCCGTTAATCTGTTTTGAAGGGGTGAGGGCAGCTGGTGCCTCTGCAGTGTGAGCTAGAGCCCACCTTGGCGTTCCTGGCCACCGGCACCTACTGCAACCTCTCCCGTTCCCTGCAGATGGTACTGTTTGACCATTTTGCAGCCACCCACCTTCGGTAACACCGCAGGTTTACGGGGAATTTTACAATCGGTTGCAGGCACATGCACAGACCCAGCAGCACCACAGCACCGCCTGCCCTTGGTGGGTGCAAGGGCAAAAATCGTGTCTTGCCCACGGGATGCACAATTTTTGAGCGGTTTAGGGAAGGTCAGGCACCTGGGATGGTGCCAGCATGCTGTGTAAAAGGGTGTTTGTAGGCATAGCCCTTAGCAGGGGATGTCCAGCGTTAATGTAGGCACCTGGGGTGGGATTCACCCTGAGGGAATTTAACAGCTTTATCTGGGTGGATGGCCAGAGTTTTTGTGGGTTTTAATCAACTCATCAGCTAAAGCTGCAGTGCTGCCGGGCTGGACGAAAGCAGCTCTGGGGATTCTGGGGATGATGCTGGGTCCTTCTGAGCAGCTGGTGATGGGCCAAAGGCTGAGAGGGGTGGTGAGTTTAGGTGCTGCTGGTTAGGTTTGTGTGAGATGTAGCTGGGCGCTTTGCTTGTCCACCAGCCTGCATTAGAGGCACTGTGTGAGCCCTGGAGTCACTGCTGCCTCACAGAGCTGTGGGAAGAACGGCTCTTTCCTGGGCTTGAGCACATTTACATCCACCCCAGCAGTCTTGTCGCTGTTCTCACCGCGGCGGAGTAGAGAAACGACACAAAGTCCAGGCACAGGGTCAAATGGCAGCAGCCGATTTAATGAATTCTCCGAGAACTTTTATACGTTAGTTCGCAAAGGGTATTAAGTGGCATAAGGTGATTGGTTTTACCATCCATCCCTTAAGGGGATTGGTCAAGTTCTAAGACCCATCTCTGAATGTTTTTCTGGTCAACAGCCATAACAATACTGCAAAATAACCCGCAGGTGCAAGGAGTTTACAATACTGTAACCTTGGTCAAAGTAATCAGCATGGGAAAGACAGAACTCTCACAAAATGCTGCAGAGAGCTGAAGAAATTCTCTGCTGGAGCTTTTCAGCATCCATACAGTCTGATGTGTCCTCCGCAGTTTTCCTCTGCTCTGGCACCGCTGCTGTTCAGAGCTGCAGCTGGGAGACGCCGGGCTGTGCTTTCCCTTTTCTCTGCACATTATCTGCATTTCAGTCCCGAAGTCCCAGCGCCTCTTTAAAGTCAATGAGGTGGGAAATCACCTCTCTTTCACCTTTTCCCTTCGGACCTGGTCTGCAGCACTACTCCAGCGGCGAGGAGAGGGCAGTAACTCAAGGCTGAGTGTAGCTGTGCCCTGGATCAGGAGGCGTTTGCCTTTCCCGGTGAGGTGCCCTCAGCTCCCGGGGAGCCGCACAGCGCCCTGCTGCTGTTTTCTGCCCAGGCTGGAACCAGGCCAGGCGCAGAGAGCAGCACAGCACCAGCCCAGCCGCTCGGCCCATGCGGGAGCACAGCGTGCAGCCCACGTGTGCCACATGTGCACAGGGAGAGGGCTTTGGAAAAAGAGCCAGAAACAGGCCCCCCTAGATCTGGCTGAAATTCATTGGGCTTTTGATTTCCTCACAGGCTCGAATTGTGGATGAGGTGTCGAGAGCTTTGAACTTCCGCAGGATCTGGAGGCTTTGGGTCTTGGTTCGCAGCTCCTCTCGCTGGGTGTGAGGGCTGTGCCACGCGCCCGCTCCGGCGTGAATCGCTCCCATATGGAGCAGCGCAGGACTTCTGGCTGGATTCAGAGGGATCTCCTCACAGACCTATTGCTGTTTCTGTCTTGTTGCCAGGCAGTTCATGTTTAAGCTTTCATCAGATCAATTTTCTTCCTTTGAAAGGGAAGTAGCCGGTTAACCTGTGTGCGAGGGAAATGGAAAACACCGCTCTGCCTCTCCCCAGTGTGCTGTGCAGGTGTGAAGGGGCTTAGGAAAAGTGATAAAAGCAATTAGTCACGTGTGGAATTGAAGAAGGAACAGCATCCAGCTCAGAGGTTTCTCTGGGTTTGCTGGAAGCCTGTTAAGCTCAGTTGTTGGATAGAGTTTTGTGAGGGATGGGCAGGTGAGTAAAGGTTGTACTGAGCAAACTTTACAGGTTTCTGCTGTTTTTAGAGCCTTGTGTCTCCTATGTGAACTTCTCATCCCCATCTTGCTTCAAGGAGGTGACGATGGGGAAGGAAGGGTGGAGAAATGAAGGTTGATGGTTTTGCCCATGGGAAGTAGCTGGGCCTCGACTCTGGAGAGAGAAATTTGGCACTGGCTCTGGAAGCAGGACCAGACACAGAAGGTGGGTTCCCCTCAGCCACTGCTCCTGCACGCATCTGCCCCTTTGTGTCCAAACACCCCCAAACCCCTCCTTGCCTGCAGGTCTCAGTTTCTCTCCCCTGACCACTCACTGCTCAGAAAATCTCCACGGAATAGAACAGCTCAAAGACAGCAGCAGCACCAGATAAATCATTCCTCCCCCGCTTCCCCCCCTTCCCCAAATGGCTAAAGTGTCTTTATTATTTAAAAAAACCCACTCACGCTAAAAAAGCCCGACTGAGAGAGACAGTCAGAAAGCAAAGGAAAAGGAGAGGTTTAGGCAGCAAGCTGCAAATAAGCACCATCAATCATGGTGCAGTCAAAAATGTACATGTGTTGGTACCTGCTAGTTATTGGCAGTGCTCAAGAAGTCTCCTGAGTACAATCTTCAGGGCTCCTCAGATAAATAAATAAATATATAAAATTCCATGTTCCTCTGAAAAACTGCTTGTCAGCACTGGGATGGCAGGTGCATTAACTCCCTAAGAACCAGATTATGCCCTGCATAGCACAAAAATGCAAACACAGAGAAATAAGGTGTCAGTCAACTCCTGTATCCTCTCAGGTTATTTTGATGGGAAGTATTTTGAAACATAAATACAGCCTGTTGTATAAATGAGTTTAGGAAAAAGGAGAGACCCTGATATGTACATGGTCTAGTTATCCTATTTACATGTTTACTCCAAATTTACATCTGTCTGACATATGATTTGCTTTTTTTTTTTTTTTTTTTTTCCATACTCCACAAGGATAGCTGAAAAGTTTAGATTTATTTAGCTTCCTCTCCCTCCCACGACCCTCCCAAGCTTTGGCAAACACTATCCTGGTGCCACCTGGCTGCCTGCTCACCCCCAGCTCTTCTGCCTCGTAGCTCTGAAATGTTTCCTCTAAAAATAAAATCCCTTTCTGAGAGCTCCTGTCTTTTCCCCTTAGATCCTCTACCACACTCTCCCTTCCCTTGCCTTTGCTTCTATTCCCCTTCATTGTGGACTTCAAGGTTGTGTGGCCTTGGCTATTCTGCTGAGATCCTCTAACCTCTCCCATCCCTCTGTTTCTCCCTGCTCCTTTTCACACACTATGTTCTTTTTAATCCAGGAAAGTGACATTATTGCCAGTGGAAGTCCTGAAGGAGCAAAGTCCTGTCCCAGGATGAGTAAAGGTTGCATGACCTAGTGCCAAAAGACAAATGGATTTGGGGAAATGGCCATTAGCCCTTCCCTGAACCTGACAATGTGTTTCCTACGATTCCTATCACATATAGGAAAAGGCTGATTATTTTTAGCTGTGGGTGAGCCAGCTGTTCCTAGGCCACCCTCCAGCCCTCCCAAGGACAGCAGAGACGTCTGCAGGCTCTGGCTCAGCCCTTGGCAGGATGGTGGAAGTGAGGAGGGATGAATTCCTGCTGTACCTGCTGCAGGGAGGCCTCTCCTCATCTGCACGTGCTGCACCACACCCTGCAGGATGGCTCCCTTTTCTCCAGCACCTCGATTTGACTCAGTGAACCCCTGTATGAGTTTTGTCTGACTCTCAGGGTCTCACTCTTGGTTTGCATGTAACCAGTGCAGGTAATAAATGTTAGGGGAGAGGTTTCACTGCCAACCAACTCCTTGCAGTCCATCACTGCCTTTCTTTCCTTAGTTTTGCCACAGGGAGTCCCAGGTTTAGCTCAATTCAGATGACCTGGGCTCCCTCCCTGCCAGCCCCAGCCCTGTCCCGGGGTGTGAGTGAGCTGGGGCTGGGGCAGGGCTGGCTTTGCATGGCCTGTCCAGCGATGGTGACCCTGGGTGGAAACTGGACCAGTTTCAAACAGGTCACCTGGAGGCACCACACTTCATTTCACTGCAGATTTGTGGAGCCACTGGTTCTCCATGGTGGGTGTTTGATAGGATGCACAGGGCACTGTGGACCTGGTGCTGCCTGATTTGTCTCATAATGGAGATGTTTCTCAAAGATCTCATTTCTGTTTTTGTCTGGATTGATCTAAAAAATAAGGAGGTTTAAAGACATATGAGCATCCCAAAATACATGTTCAGGGGTGCCCCTTGATTGGGCCAAACAGAGTGGAGATGTGAATTTTGAGTGTGGTTTCCTGGGGAGAACAGATCAATAACCTCCTAAGGAGGATCCTGCTTCAGAGTGGGGAAAAATCAACTAAGTTGGGATTTACCTGTTGCCACTTCAGAATTAAGAAACCCAGAAACACGTTACAGAAATCTACAGGAGCAGGCTGCTTGGCTTCACCTGTGGCTGAATAAAGTCTAAGCATCTCCAATTCAGCAAAACTCAATGTTGTGATATAAAACCAGCCCCACTCTGTGGCAGGGCTGGAAGGTTTACTCCATCAGATCAACAAGGTGTGCCTTCTTAATTTTTATTTCCTTTTTATCATATCCCTCGTTTTGCCCATAGCACCTCTACCTTGACCCCTGAGCTTGTGATGGGTGCAGAAGCTGCAGGTGGGAGGCAGAGGAGGGAGTGGAGCCGGAGCTGCCTCTGCATCAACTCAACTCTTGTCAGGCAAATGTCATAAACCAGCAAATAAAAAATGTGAAAATTAACTGCAGGGTCCGGGATGCAGAAGGGCTGCCCCAAATATCCCCACCTTTTCTTTTTCACCCTTTTCTTTTCTTCTGGGAAGAGAAGCAGTTGCAATAAGCAGCTGCAGGCTGCTTTCACTGGGGAGCTGTGTGGCCCCTCTGCTCTGTGCTGTGCCCTTCTCCAGCCCAGAAACTTTCCCTTCCAGACCACAGGTTTATTTAATTTAGGTCCTACTGCTGGCAATGGTTTTGCAATGGGCTGTGGGTTAGGAAAAAGCAGAGAATTTTTCCTTAAGTGAGAAAAGGAGACTACATTGCACTGCAAAATAGAGCAAAAAATAGGTTGTTGGCTGTTTTTCTTCTCTGCCTTGCTTCTATGTGTGATGCCAGCAAAAGAAATTGCATTTTGGAGCGACTTAATAGCAAATTACTTTTATTTTTAATTCTTTTCCCTGCCTCAGAGCAGAAAAACCACAAGATGGAGCTCTGGGGCTTTCCACTGCGGCTGGGCTTGAGTCATCGTAAAAACCCGTTTGGAGACCTTGAAATTATGGGTTTTATTATTTTTTTCACTCAGTTTAATTTTTACATTCATTTTTAAATTGTAAATGTTATAGATGTTATAATTATAAAATGTAATTTATTGTTGATGTTCGAAGTTATTTACTTTTCCTTTTGTAACTCAGAACTTTTACTTTTTTACGATTGTCACAGGGCAGCATTTTTCTCTCTTGTGGGAAGATGCAGCCCAGAGATGCTCTTAGACCACAGAATTCTTCTCCCTGACACCCTGCCTGTGCTGGGGAAGCTCTTGAACCTGCCCAGCTCTATATGCAAATATTAAACACTGGTTTTCCTTCATGTGCAAGGGAATAAATGAAGTTTTGAAGTGCTCCTCTTCCCTTGTAATCAGTGAACACTGAGCTGGTAAAATTTTAACCAGTGCAGTGAATTAGGACGATTGCATTATTTAATTAAAAGAAAGGATTTTAGATACTAAATTATATAGAACTTATAAAGAAACAAAAGAAGTTAATACTTTGTGTGAAATGTGTTTTTTTTCTTCTTTTTTTCCTCATTTTTCTCTCCACTTCCTCTTTCTTTTTCTCTTCAAAAGGGTGAGCTGTCTTCTTCAGTGTGCTGCTTTTCCAAGTGAACTGGTGCTGAGGAAGTCAGATCCTTTCAGCTCTGCCTCATGTTATGACAGGGACTGAGTGTTTAATTATGACTGTGTTGTGTAGATGGGGTGATCCTTTTGACTTGCTGAAGTTTGGTTGTAATAGCTGTGCACACACGTAGTTAAAAGTGACAAAAATTAATTAAAAAAAATATTGATATGATCTAGCTCACATGAAGAGAGAGGACAGTGAGATTCTGGTAGCCAATAGTCTCCTGAAATATTGTTAATTACCTGAACAACACCAGCAAAGGTTTACTAAACTCTTCAGGGCTGGGGCGTGCCATATCAGTGACTGAAAACCTTCCCTGCTTTGCAGAAGTTAACATTTTTATTAGAAATTTGAACCACTTGACAGAGCCTTCCAGAGAAATGAGTCCCTGGTGCAGCTCGGAGCGCAGCCGATGAGCCCCGGCCGTGGCAAAGCTCCTGCTCCAAAGCGCCGGGAACTTCTCGAGGAGCTGCCTTTGCTCACGCCCGAGAGACATTCAGAAATTCAGCCCAAGGTAGAGCTGACCACATCCTGAATAATTCATTAGGAGAATTTATTCCCCCCTCTATTTGCAAACTGTCCGAGCAGTCTGGTTTTTGTACGAGCTCCTCTGTTCATGGCGTGCTGGGTTCTTTGTGATTGATCCTTTTGCTGTGGATTTTTGACCCGTTCCTCCAGCCTGACTGAGGGCTGGATCACCCGCTGGTGCTTTTGACAAGGTGCAACGTGGATTTCTACATTCTAAATCCAGATCTCTCAAACTGGTGATTCTTAAAAATATTCGTGCCAGGAGGCTCTTGTGTCAAAAGTCACCACAACTGGCGAAAGGAAGGCGTGAGAGCGCTGCTTGTTTCAGTTCAATTTGCTAACTCAAGGAAAGAGTGGATTTATTTTTTTTACTGGGCACTTAACTGTGGGCATTATTTCTTTTTATAACTCAAAGAGCTGTTTGAAAGGACTTGGAAACACACCAATTGCTTTCCCCCCCCCCCCCCTCCTTTTTTTTAAATGTTAGGAAAAGAACAATTTGAAGGTCTGCCTGTGCTTTGGGTCATTAATATAGATAATTGTCAGCGGTGGACAAGGCTGCAGCTTCCTGAGTGGGGAGCAAAAGAAAAACGAGGTGTCACTTTGTTCAAACCTTTTCAGTTCCTCTGTAAAACGTTACTCCTTGAATAAAACTGCTGCTCTTACACCCTCCTCTGCTTCCACTGCAGCCTGTAAAAAACATCAATTTTGCCAAATGCGCTGAGTGGAGCAGGGGCAGCTCCTGAACTGCATCGGTGGTACCCGGCTGCCTCTTAAACACCTCCACCCTGAGATTATCCCTGCACTTCTGGCTCTCGAGCAGCTGCTATTCCACTTTTACACCAGGATCAGAGGCTCTTTCCCTCTCTGCTCAGGAACCCTGGTGCTCCCTGGTGTTCCCCAGCTCCCTGTGGCAGCTGTGCCCTCCCTGGTTCTCCTGCAGCTGCTGCTGAGCTCTCCCGGTGGCTGCAGGGCTGACACCACTGAAACAATAATTCCTCGGTGCTGGAAAAGCTGCAGAAACCCCGGCACCACTCAGTTCAGCCCTTAGGATAGGAATAACAGGCACTTCCCAAGTTCTTTCAAAAAAAAAAAAAAAAAAATGACAGCCGAGGCAGGAATCTGATGGATGTCTTAATTTATTTATCTCTGGCATTTTGATCAAGTGCCGTGCTGATGGGGAGGGAGATGTTTGCAATTAAAGGCAGTGAGTTAACTGTAATCCTTTCTTTTCCCCCCATCTTTTAAAAGAAATCGTGCCTTTAAAAGGAATCAGAGAGAAAAAGAACCTGGGAATTTTCAATAGTACAGAACTGCTTTTGGAAAGGAAAATCTGTCGAACAGAGAGCAGCTCTTTTGTAAGTAGCTGTAAAGAAATAAGAAAATTAAGGTATCTCTCCTCTCTTTTTCTTTTCCCAGTCGTCAAACAATTTGATTACAAAAAAAGACTTTAGAATTATTAAAACCTAGGAAAAGAAATCCTGCTAAATGTAATAATTATAATGTAGAAATTTTAATCTGCTCTTAGGAAGTGTTATCTCTTCTTCGTACTTAACAACTCAAAGTTCTCATTTATGGGGTTTCACAACATTCATTACAATATTTTGACAATTAATTTGTTACTCCTTTTCAAGATGAGAATTATCAATTATGCTCCTTTTCACAGGTCGGAGTAAAGCTTTAAGTTAATATTTCCTAAAAGGCATTTAATTCAGATTCAAAAAGAAAATTATTGTATTATAAACAAATATCAATTGATTATTAAACACATTTATTTTGGATTTACAGCAGTTCCATAGATATGATGGCCATTACACATCAATGAAAAGACTTTCATTAATAAACTGATTTATTTACTGTGGCATAAGTGTCCTGTTCAATCTAAATTAAATATCTCCTCGGGCTCCTCAGCCTGTAGTGTTACCAAAAGGCAGCTTCGTGTTTGAACGCTGTGCAAAAAAGCATTTCTAGTTCAGATTTGCAAGATGCAATCTCAAAAATAATCAATCTGTATAAAAAAGACTTTGGTTACTGCTAGATAACTAATTATACAGACACAGCCTTTGTGCATGTCTGTACGAGATATTCTTTGTTATTCTCTTTCTTCTGAACTTTGATGCTGTTTAAAAATAAATTTAATTACCCAGTGGTTATTTACACTGCATTTATTTCTTCCATCTAAAATTCTTTTCAAATTTAAAACCTGAAGGTCGCTATCATTTTAGAGCAGTTTATTATTCATGGATATTGCAAGATTTCCAGAGAGAAAAAATTGGTTTATTTTAAAATTGGAGTGCAAGAAAAGAACTGTAAGATTGGCTGCACTGGGCGTGATCCTGCACTACCTAATCGCAGCAGTTTTGCTAAATAAAAACTGCAGGATTAGGCCGAAGATTTTTCTTCATTAATAACATAAATTTAAATACTATCGTCTAAAAAAAATTGTGTGTGTGATGTCCATAGATATCCTGTCATCTTTTAACAAATACCTTTTTTCTGAGGGTTTTCCCTTGATTTTATGGGGCTTATTGGTAAATTCACATCAGTAAAATTACCCCATGTACAGGCGTTGGCAGGGACATGATTCATGCCTGGTTTCATTTTTATTTATATTTATTTACACATTAATATATTTATTGTATATGCTTATACATTTATACATGTTTATTTATTACATAAAATGTATTTATTTGCAGTTATTGTATAATCGAGAGTAGCTGATATTTATTACATTACTGATTTTCAGAAGGTTTGAAATATTTTTCTCTATTGCAATAAGCCAGTGAGAGGCACAGATGGCCTTACAAAGAGCAACCAGGGTTTGCTGCAGGTGCCCCCAGAGAAGGTGCTTGAGGCTGCCACATTTAATTTGGGGTCTTGGAGATAAAGATGAGAAATTGGGGATTCACCTGCCACTGGAGACCCTGAATTTGACCTGCAGGTACCAAGCCTCTTCCTCACTGACGTGCAGCAGTGAGGGATGGGGCAGTGTGGGATGTTCTTCCTCTAAGGCAGCAAAGGTGGCCAGGACTGGAGGAGCAGCGGAGCTTAAGCCAGAGGTAAAATGTCAGGAGTTTTGTACTGTTGGGCTTTTTGCTTCTTGAGGCTGCACATAAACACTTATTTCTGGTCTATTCCCCAACAGCTCTGGAAAATCCATCTGGAAAAAGCTCTGGTTGAAGGATGCTGGTGTGGGGACTGCCCTGGGGCTGGGGCAGCAGGGGATGGAAGAGAGGGGATGTTCTCTCTCAGGCAGGTTTCCAGTGCTGGACAAAAATGCAGCAAAGTGTGACTGGAGGAGGGGAGGAGGTGGGGGGTTCCTCCTCTGCCCCTGGCTCGTGCAAAGGGCTCAGCAAAGCCAGGGACAACTCTGCCCAAGAGGAAACACTGGAGCTGAGCTCCTGATTTAATTATTTCCCCCTTTCCCCTGGACATTTATGTGTTTGTGCATCAATTCCAGCTGAATGTCTTTGGATCAGGATTTGTAGCAGGGCTTTACGTGTGATTTCCTGGGGGCAATGACCTGAGACCCCTGGACCTGTTGCTGTTACAGCTCTGCCAGGCCTGCCCTGCAGCCCCAGCTGAAATGTCTTCTGCGCCACCCCATGATGGGTCTCTTCTTCCCTGAAGAATAAATTACCTTGTTAACATCTTTTTTAAATTGAGAGAGAGATGAGGATTAAAGTGAGGATGAGTTAAGTGCAAAGCTCCTTCTTCCTTCTGCAAAGGTGCTGAAGAGACATCACACCCAGAGCTCTCGGCTTTCAATTAAGACTTAAAGTCAAATAATCAACTTACAAACGAGGAATTGACCAAAATGTAAATTGTGATGGGAAACACCTCTTTGGGTAAGTTGCTGTGGGTGCTATGAACAGGTCTGGAGCCAAAGGGAGAGATTTTCCCTTGCCTGGAAAAGCTGGAATTAGCCAGAAATCCCTTCCTTGCTGTAATGTTGTGTCTCTGCAGTGTGATTCCTACAGGGAATGTAGGAACAGGGTGAGCTGTTGCTGACAGGGATTTCATGCTGATACCGTGTCTGACAGCTCCACTTTTTGTGGAGCATCGAAATTTCTTTCCCATACATTTCCTCTGTCTCCTGTATTACTGCTTTTAAATCACTTTTCCTTTAATTGGCTCAGGAGAAAGGGCTCGTTCCTTTGCCTTTAACTTTTCTTTTTTTTCCCATAAACTATTTAGGAAAAAAATTGCCGAGTATGTAAACTAAAGATCATTAGAGGTTGTGGGGGTTTTTTTGTTACTTTTTTTTTTTTTTTTTAATACTAGATTCAGCAAAATATTGTTTTCTCCCAGGCTCTGGGTCTCTATTTAGATGATTTTTAGCTCTGAGGTTTTTTTATTTATATATTTATTCATTAGAAAGGCCCACAGTCAAGGAGAAGGGGAACACGAGGTTATTAATCTTTCCTGTCATCCATTCACAGATGTGAAGTTCACACCACAGCAAATGTGAAGTCAGCAGTACCCACAAGGTGGAAACTTCAAGCAGAGCAGGCAGCAAGGAAAGGGGGTGGGAGAAGGAGAACAGGAGGGAAGAGGGGAAAAAGAGGGAAGAGGGGAAAAAAAAGGATGAGGGAGTGATGAATGACAAAAGGGAGGGGAGAAAGATGGATGAACAGGGGAAATGGAAAGAGAAATGAGATGGATGGTAAAGGCTAAAGAGGAAAGGCAGATAAGGGAGAAGAAAGTCTGACAAAAGAGGAGGGGAGAAATGAGAGAAACTGAGACAGAATATTCCAGATCGGGTGTTAACGTAGCTGGGCCTGTGTGGGTGCTTGGATATCCTGAAGATGTAAAGGGTAATCACTCTCCCAGCATGTATATGCTATTGATATGTTAATATAATTTTCTTTTTCATCTGAAAGCAATGAAGTTTTCAAACTGTCTGATTAACTGGGTCTGGCTGGTCCTGGGTATGGCCATGTATTCACAAACACATATCATATATAAATATTTATGCCCTATACACAATATCCCATAAAACAGCAACCAGCATTACAAGTCCTGTTAGCATTGGTGTGACATTGGACAGACGTGTTTGTGCTGATATAACCTGATCCAATAGCAATCCTAATACAATTTTTTTGGGGAAAACAAAATGTAGACAGGCAGCATTAATAGCAACATTGAGTATGTGCTATTTAAAACAAGCCCATGGAAATGCAATGTGTGGGGTCTGGGATCCCATTTAGCTGCAGGTCATACAACATGGACAGTCTTCTTTAGAATTTCATAGTTTAGCATAAAGGTTGTTTGAAAATCAGTAATTTCTTCATTGTGCTGTGAGATAGCTCCTAATGCATGTTTATATATTCACACGTCTTCCAAATTACTGCTAATGCATTGGTTTAGTTAATTTACAGTCAGATGGAGAAATAACTCATGAAAAAGGGGACGGTTTTGGGCAGCTCACAGGGGCAGGGACAGGATCACCCTGCTATGGACCCATGTAGCAGAGCCAACCTGGTCACTCCTCCTCTGGTTGTGCTGGAAATTCTGCAAGTTCATCAGCAGTTTTGCACCACAAGTTGCACAATTCAGTGGGGGTGGCTCCAGAGCCCGTGGTGGAGTCAGGATCCCCCTGGAGCTGGGGACAAGATGAAGAGGGGCAGGTTGAAAAGCCTCAGCTTCTCTGTACAAGTCAGCAAAAGCAGCCAGGGAGTTCTGCTTGTTTTTCCCTCTGAAAAGATTTCAGCGCTCTTGCTTGAGCTAGCCAGAGAGCTTATATGTGCTAAAATGAAAATCTAACTCTAAAGGTGCTTTCAGAATATTTGCTCCTTGTTTGTAGGGTAGGGAAAAACACTTTGTACAGTTTACAGAAATCTTACTGTCTGTCACTGGAACACTCCTGTGAAACATTGCTGAAAGGGTAATTTTATTTTTATTTAATTTAATTAAATGGGCCCCATCCCTCATTCAGCTACTCGGGGAATAACTTGTATTTATGTGTTGTATTTTGGTTGATTTATCTGATTCACGTGTTTACTGGATTTTTGGCATGGAGGAGATTTCTGCAGCCTTCTGTGCAATGCTGTGTATCTGTTACAGGCTTTTGGTGCAGCGAGGGTCAGTAGCTTCAGGACTTACTTGTATCTGCTTTCTTCTTGTATCAGTTCATAATCATAATACCCGAGATTTCCATGCTTGGGTAAATCAAGGAAATAGCTGTGTAATCTATCCCGTGTGTTAATATTTACTGTGCAAGGTGACTGAGTTTTGCTGTTGCTGAGCTCATCCTGACAGTCAGAGCCCTGCAGTTGGATTTTTCCTTTGCTTTATGCCCAAAGAGCAAGAATGGAAGCTGCGCCTAAGGAGGAGACCCTGTGCTCATGTCTATTAAAAATCTCCTGTGTAATATTAATGTTGCTCATTAGGAACTGAGGAATATCAGCTTTCTGCTACCAGGGTTCTCACAAAATGGGAATTTGTTGCTCTTACCTAAAGGTCCCCACTCAGAGTGGATGTACTGAATAAGGCTAGTTATGAATGGGCCAGAAATAAGCCATGGGATTTGGGGTAAATCAGTGGAATTAATTTGACTTCAGTTATTTTGGTTTCATTTACAGAAGCTGGGAAGTTAGCCCTTTTTGCTTGAATACTGAGTTTCTGCAAATTAATTCCAAAACCTCCACAACACAGCACACTTCATCTCCAACTCTCCCTAGCCTAATTCTCAAATTCCTGATTGAATGCCACTTGCTTGTGAATTTCTGGCTTTGGTCTCTTGTATATGTATGTGACAAAATTGGTTTTCTTTTTTCTAAGCAGAGAAAAAGTAGAAACGAGACAAACTTCCCCTCCCTTCTGCAAAGGTCCAAGATAGAAAAGGATATTAAAAAAAAAAAGAATAAAATATAAAATACAGCTGTACTTTTTCCCCCATTGGAAGGACCTCCCACTGACTATATCATTATCTGTCTCATGTAGGATATTGGATTCAGGATCTATAGCAGTGAGCTATGTTAGTATTGAATCTCATTTGATTTAATAAACCTCCCTTGTCACTTGCCTGCTCAGCCTTTCCAGCCTTTTCCAGGCGTTAGGAGCTGCCCCATGGTTTTGGCTGTAGAGGGACACATGAGGCATTGCCCTTTTTATCTGGCAATGTGGGGATCTTCATCCTCACTTGGAAATGCAGATTTTTGGTTTACAATTGATAGCCCCTTCCTCTTTCCCTCCCTTCACTCGTATCCAGCTTGTGGCCCACTCCATGTGTAGGCAGTTGACTTACCTTACTTATTTTTCTTATTCTCCATACTTGGGCCAATTTACAGCAGAGCTGTTCATAATGAAATATTTATATTGAGCAGACTGGAGATATGGAATTATTTTACGTTTCTCCAGTGTATGAAGTATAGTTTTGGAGATAATCTGAATATTTTTGAGGGGAGGGAAGAGAGCAGGGAATAAGATTCAATTTCAAGTGAAAAGGAGCATCAAAAATGTTGTCAATGGATTTTTCAATATATTAGAAAAAGGGGGATATATAGAGTAAAATTTCAAAGCTTGCAAAATTAACTACATAGCAAAATCCATGCTTCAGGAAGTGAAAGCTTTTGGAACCTGCCTTTAATTTTCAAATGGGAGTTCTTAGGCTGGATGTGATGAGGTTTGGCATGTCTCTTGGCATGTGTATGGATAGGCAAGCTCTGTGTCTATGGGCTCTAATTTCCCTAGAAGAATTTAAGTAAACCTTCCTGAAGCCAATAGGAGTTAAGTGTGTAGTAAGAAACTGCTCTGTGTCTGCATTAAACTTGGAAAAAATGAAATGCTGCTCTAATGTGTCAGGCAGGGCTGGCTTCAGGAACATGCAGAGGCAGGATTTTGTCTTGAGGACTGGAAAAGGCTGAAGTTTGATTGCAGGCAGGCAAACTGGCAATCCCTTTTAGCTTGTTTAAAACATATTCTGTCAGTAGGTCTGAAAGAGATTAACCTTCAATGAGTTTCATTAGAATAGGGTGCCCAGGGCCAGAGGGTTCTAGCTACAGGAAAAAAACCCTGTATTAATGAGTACAGTGCCTTATTAGACTCCAGAGAATCCACAAGAGCAAGACAGTAGGAACACACATACAATACCTAATTAGAACCTGTTGTAATTGGGATGATCCAAAGATTTGATGTGAATCTGTAGGGTGTGATGACTGGTGAAATAATTTGCTTTGAAAGCATAATGGGGTTGAAGGTCCAAGTCCTGTCCATCCTCACTGGATATTTGTACCAAGTGCACTCCTAAAATTTACCTCTCTTTCTTATAGGTTACTAACTCAGAACCAGCAGTGAAAATCCCAGTGATTTCCAGCATAGGAAGTGGGGTTTTTTTGACCAGAAACACTTGGAGTGACTCTTGGAGAAGAAAGCCACATCCCTGCCCTAATTACAGTGATGGCATTTGGGATGCCTTGTCCATCACTCCTTTTGCCTTCATAAATGTGTGTTTGTCAATCTCAAAAGCTGCTGCATCTCCTAAAGCATCATCCAAGATTCCAGGCAATGGGAAAGGTGAGAACTGTTGCTTTGAATTGTAAAATCTCTGTATCCATAATGCATGAAAGGACCTGTGCCACAGCACAGGGTTTTAGTCCTCCTGCAGCTCTGAAAATTGGACAACTTCTTAGTCTTTTATGAAAATATTATGTACCTTTGCTGCCTTTTGAGTAGTAAATTATGAATTTGAAAGTGACAAATATTAGCAAGCTGCCTGTATTGCTAACAAAACTGGGCAGGAAAGAAAAGGACTCTGCAGAGCCTTTGACAGAATGTTTAATAACTTGTGATTACTGTTTCCCAGAGGTGATGTGTGTAATATGTATTTTCCCCTCTTTCATTTTATCCCAACACTCCTTCTGGAGACTGCTGTGGCTCTGCATTCCTGAACTTCTTCCCCAGTCAAAGGTTAGATAATTTGGGCAACCACAGTCAAAGCAAAGCTGTGACCCCTTCTGCTTCCTTTAAAAAATTGCACCAAGCTAAAATTGCTTTACCTTGGTGCAACAGTGTGAAAATGGACCCCAGCCATATGAAAACAGTGAGGGATGAAACCTCTGCAGCTCTGGGGCAGCTGAGACTGAAACTGTGACAACCATTTTGCAGATGGATGGAGACTAATCACACAAAATGCAAAAAATGGACTCCATCCCAGGAGGATTTTGCTAGAAGAAAGTAAATTTCATTGTGAGTCCCTTCATGTTCCACAATCTGAAAATTTGGATGGCTTTGGTACCTCAGCATAGAAATGTTCACGAATTTGTACATAAGAATGGATCACTAGGTAAAATTTAAAGAAGGAGCATTTTTAACCTTGATTAAAAATCACTATTTTGGCCTTGGCAGCTAGAGCACACTTTTTGTGGATGTGAAGGAAGAACAGAGGATGGGAAGGCAGGTGTGCCCCTCGAGAGAGAGATGGAGCCTGGGAGGAGGAGCAGAATCAGGGAGGTGTTCAAGGATGAAGTTCAAGAACTAGGTGCTAACAGGCTGAGGTAGCAAGGTATGTTTGGGAAGATTTTATGAGTAATCAGGAGCACTTATTATTGAAAACATCAGGGTGAAGGCTGAGAAATGATCCCAGAACTTCCAGACTGGAAGAGAGGATCACATCTGCTCCTTGGTGTGTTTGTAGGTGCAGAAAGGCCTGCCCAGACTGGTTTCATTTCAGCTGAGCCATGCTTGGGTGAAAGCTGGAGCAGCAATGGGGCAAGTGAGTGATTCAAACCCTCAGGAACCATCTCTTGTGTAAGGCCAAGGCACTGGAGAGCCAACCAGAAAGCCCAGCCATGTCATGGAGAAGTGATGGAGAACTTTGTTCCTGTCATCCCTCTGTCAGAGTGGAACACAAAGGCAATTTAATCAGGTGTTACAAGAGGGTGCTGGTTAATACCTCTGTTAAAGTGCTCAGGCTCTTCTGAACAACTTACTTTGAGGGAACTTCTTGGCATGCCCCATCCCTGGAAGTGTTCAAGGCCAGGTTGGACAGGGCTTTGAGCAACCTGGGATAATGGAAGGTGTCCCTGTCCACACCAGGGGCATTGGAAATAGGTGATCTTTAAGGTTTTTCCAACCCAAACTATTCTATGATTCTATGATATGATTTTTTTTCCCAGGGAGCAGCCCCCAAAACTTCTCCTAAGTTAAGGGTGATGAATCTGCAATCATCACAGAAGTTCATTGGCAGCACAGTTTGGAGCTAGTTATAAAATGTAAATAGCTTTTTCACCATTAAATATGTCATATTTTAAAAATTAAGGGAGTGTTATTTACTCTCTTCCCCTGCCCACCCCCCCATGACTGGTGTTGCTTATGTGCTGTTGGCAGATGGGATGTGGATCATTTTAATTAGATTTTATTGGACTGTTATACGGCCCATAATTGTGATCATTACTCATTTTCACTGTGGTTCAGACAGATCCTCTATTTAGACATGATGATATTTTGATGAGACAAGTCCCATGTAACTTGTTATGTTAGGGGCCAGTAGCCAAAGCAGTGGAATGAAGTGTTTCACATAGAAATTGGAGTAGATTAATAAAGGACTTAATGGTCAATTTGTGTTCTTAATTGTGCCCAGATTGTGGATGCATGGGCAGAAGGTCTCTTTGGGCTGCAGGAGGCCAAGAGCCCTCACAGCTGAAGCCCAGGGAGCAAACATGGCACAGAGAGGGAGAAATCCCCCATTTCACCTTCAGGGAGAGCGGCAAACCCATTGTGGGCATCAATGACTGACCTTTTGCCAAATCAAAGCTCTCATGCTCATGTTCACACCAGTTCTGTGTTCAGTCCCATGGGTTTTCTCCTTTTCTGTTGTGTTTTTTTGCACGGCTGCTCTTGTACATCCCTGCAAGGGGACAGGGAGAGGAGGCTCATCTGAACTGAGAATGAACCTGTTGTAACTCCCTACAACCAGGAGCATCCTTTCTCCTGCTGATGGGCCTCTGCTGCTTTTTTGAGGCAGTGCTCAGGCACTGAGATGTTGCCTTTCTTTTCCTACAACATCTCTTTGGGGTCCTGCCTTACACCAGCAATGATGGTGTTTGTAGGAGCCATGTTCCTTTGTCAGGCAGAGCCATCTTCTCACCTGCAGCCAAAGGTCTCCTTATCACTGAGGGATCAGCCTTATCTTTTTCCTCTTGACTTTCCAGAACCACAACTGTATTTGGACATAGAACCTGTGGAGAATAGATCCATCTCTCCATTCGTGTCCTTAGGACAGCAGGAAAGTCATGCACTGCTGCCGGCATTCAAGGTTCCAGGAAACTGCAAAAATATTTGGAAGAAAGACTTAGGTTTTGAGGCTTTCCCCCATTTCTGAATGAAGTTTCCCTTGGATAACCCTGTAACAAACACTTCTTTTAAAGGAAATAACTGCTGACCCCAACTGCACTGCATTTGCACAAGCCAAGGTTGTTGGAGAAATAAAAACCTTGGGGCTCATGGGTTTTGGGGAGCAAATATTCCCAGTTGCCTGTGTACAAATGTTATCTAAACCGTGCCTGTCTCTATCCCAGGAGCAGACAGGGACAGGGGATGGTACAAATGGTTCCAGGCTCCTGTAAGAGAGTGAGGAATTCTCCAGTGGCATTTCCACACTGCTGTGGGATGCACAGGATTGGACTCTGTCTACTTCTGTTCATCTGGACACGTGCCTTTAAAAGGATTCTGTTAAGGTACTGCCTAAAGTTATAATTGAATTTAACAAACAGCTAAAGTAATAGTTTCATAATAATAAACTCTCATTCCACTTTGCATATGCAAATGAGGCCAGCTCCCCCTCCAGTTGTGTGCATCAGCTGTCTTCAGGGCTGCCTGCAGATCTGCTTGCTCTGTGCAAGTTGGAAAGGAGATGAGCTGCAAGGGAAAGAGGAATAGCACCTAAATCCACTGGGAATTTTGTGCCATCTTCACCCTTTATTTAAAGCAAACAAAAGGTCAGAATATTTTACCATTTCTGTGCAGAGACACAAGCTGTGTTTCTCTTGTGCCCATTCAAACCGTTCCATTGAGATTTGGATGTGACTCCTGTCAGGGCTGTTGCAGTTTCCTCCTGTGTTATTTTGTGCTGGATAACTCACCTTACCTTCTTGCTTCATTTTCTCCCTCCACTTCTTTATACTTGGAATTCCTGTCCAGTTCTTGACAAAAAATAAATGTGATGACAGATTCCTTCTCTTTTACCTTAACGGTCTTTACTTCTTTTAAATTATGGATGTAACTCAGCAGGATGTTATAACAAATGGAGAGACAAAACAAACTTACAGGTCACTTCTTTGGCCGTTATGCTCTGGCTTATGTCCAGTGATACTCTCCTGGACTAATAGAAATTAGTCCAAGTCAAATAATCCTTGTAAAAGAGTCAGTTACAAACTCGTCCTCATTTTTAATTTGTTTATCTTTTTGGTTTAGTAAAAAATTATTCTTATTTATTTAAAAGCACTCACTTTTTGGTAAGTGATTCATGTCTTTTGTTTTTTCTGGGACTTGGACCAGCTCACCTTAGAAAATTATTTTCCTCTTTTGGTTAATGTTAACAGACTCGAAATCTGTGTTGCTCCATGGGATGAGAGAACCGTTCCTAACCAGAGCATAATAATGACTAAATTCTGGTATGACTTTTTACAGAAAGAATGTGTACTAAAATGGATGAAACATCAAGCTTCAGTTTCTCATGCTGACTTTTCAAGTGAATAATTGCAAGCCATGATTAATGTCACCCCAGAAAGCTGGCATGCTTCTTTGAGAACATATTAATGAGTCCACTTTTATTATTATTCAACCAATTCTAATACCTTAATGTAAGCCTTATCTTTCTCATTTGTAATATTTGGGGCTTTTTTTTTTTTTTTTTCATTGTCTTTACAATCTAAATTTGAAAGCCAGTAAATGTTGACTTTCCAAGATTTTAAGATTCCCCTGTGAGATGATGCCATTATAGAAATCATAGATGCAGCTCTCCTTGTGCCATTCAAACTTGTCTGCTCCTCGCTGAGCCCTGCTGTGATGGGTGCTGTGGGCACATGGGATGTGCAAAACTCTTCTACCAGGAGAATTGCAAGAATCTTTTTAATTTGGCTCCTGATTGTGTTCTTGACTAAACGGTTCAGATAAAGAATATACCAAAAAAACCTGGAGCCACTGAATGGATAATTCATGGAAATTTCTCACTGCAAGCAAACTAGGAAGCTTTTCCAAGCTGCTGAGAAAAGTGGATTGATTTTATCTAGTTCAAGGTAAGCCATGGCCTAGAATTCAAGTGATTTAAGGTTAAAATTCGTGTGTTCCCACATGCTCTACAGCTTGCTGAGTTTCACCCACAACAAGCACAAGGCCAACACCTCTGAATTTATGACCGTTTTAAGGAGGGTTTTAAGTTAAAATGTGACCTTCTGTTTCAGAGCAGCAGAGTTTGGTCCTGTGAAAGCTCTTTTGTCAGTGGTTAGTCCTGCCGTGTCCCAGTGAGAGGTTAAAGAAGGAAATTCTGAGATTAAATATTGCATTACACTGGACAAAGAATAAGGAAATCTCTTGAGGTCGAGAGGGTGATGAAGAGGTGGATAAATTTGCACATTGTTAAATGCAAAGCAAGGGAATTGGAGAAAATCAGTCCTAACTTTTTTTTTTTATTATTATTTTCAGTAATGGTCTTTAAGCAAGACATTTGTGCTCAGGGAAAGAGATCTGGGAGTCATTTCCATAGAAATATCTCTGCTGCCCATTCACTGTGGATATGTTTGATGTGCCCAAACTCTGAATAATCTGTGGGGTTTTAGTCCTCATCCCAAGTGCGTGGTTAGAACAGAAAAGCTGCAGTGGAGGTGATCAAATGCATGATATAATTAGTAACTCTTCATAGAGACATTAACTTTGGATCCTTCAGCTGGGAAAAGGAAACTTGCCTGTTACAGAGGTGCAAAAAAGCCTGAGCTGCCAGGAGAAACTAAATAGGGAACAGCTCATCACTGTTTCTCACCAGGTAAAGTAAGGACTGTCAAAAATGCATCAGGTCCCAGAATTAATATGAGCAAACTAATTTACAGTTTCATTATAATATATAGTTATAACACGAAGCCACTTGCTATGGGGTAATGGGATGTGTGAAGTTTACCTGGGTTAAAATAGCCTAATCCATGGAAAAGTTATAATCACTGGACACCAAGTATACTTTTACACATTTCATGTTGCTAAATATACTCGATTTGTTGCTGCATTCTGTTTTTCCCAAGCAGGCTGCTCTAGGAGGAGGGTTATGGGAGCAGCTAAACTTTTCACCTGCCCCTGTTCTGTCATTATGTTGTAATGATTTCAGGAGGGATGTGAAAAGATCCCAAAGGCCTGACATCTCCATTAATTCCCCTTCAGGGCACCGAGGAGGGGTCAAAGAAGCAGTTAACTCGGAGGCTAACACTTTCAGGCCTGCACTGGCTGTCACCTGGATGAATTTGTCTCAGCAAAGCCCTGCTGAAGTCCCCAGGAAGTACTTGCCTGCAAGTTGCTGCAAAATCTGAGTTTGTTTCTGTGTCGCCCTGGACAGGAATGGAGCAATGTAACAGCAGGATGGCAGGAAAGGGGGGAAAGGGTGAGGGGAAAATCAGCAAAAAGAAAAGTGCAGCTTTACCTAATGAGGGCAAATCAGACAAGGAAATGTCTGGCGATGTTCTCAATAATTCAGACATTGTCCCAGACCTTAATTACTGGCACAGGCAACTGTGGACCTGGTAGGAGGGAGGTGGATGGTGTCTGCGTGCTCCATCTGCTGCCTGCAGAGATGGGAATGTTCAGGCCAGGTGTTGCTGAGCATTGCTCTTGTCTAGCAGCAAGATAAGTTTAATTAAAGGGCTAATTATTCCCACTCTGAAACGGACCTATCCTTGTGGTTACAATCACATCCAAAGTCTTTCCTCTGGTGTTCATGTATTAGACATTCATCTTCCATTGTCACGTTACTGACTTGCTTTGCTTAAGTGAGGACAAGCCTTCGGTGCCTGTGAAAATTGGGAACAAAGGGAATTGGCTGGGCTTGGGTCTAGGTGATGCTTCATTGTAATGGCATTTGTCAGCACAAAAAGACACTTCATGCTGGTTTTCTCTCCAGTGAAAAAGGTATTTTACAGTTGTGGTAACTAAGGGCTCGGATCAGTGGGGAATTGGACCCAGATGTTTGTGTTCTCTTGCAACTATTAAAAGCATCAGGCAAAACTTCTTTCTCTTAAATCCAGAGTAACCCACTCCTGATTTCCACAAAGTTGCCAGATTTACTTCAGAATAACAGACCATGGGATTATGTCTTTTGAAGTTTTATCCTTTCTTACAATCAGTTTGAAAGCTGTGGTGTAACCAACACTTGCTTTTTCTGGCTTTGTGGGCTATGTAGAGCTCTGGCTCTTCTCACCACTCAAGGCAGACAGTTTTCTACTCTAACTATTTGAAACTTGCTCTTCAGCATGTGATCATACCTTTCTTTTGACACTTTTTGATCTTACTGAAAGACACATTATTTAGGTAAAACCTTAGATTCGAGCCAGGGCATTTTTTTCCCCACAAACTCCTGAAATTTACTGTCCAAAGGCCGATGTCCTGTTTTCCCAGGGTCCACAGAGCACAGGGAGATGGATCACCCCATTACCAGGCAGAAGAAAGCTATTTGTTGGGGAAAGAGTTCTTCCAAGAAAACCTATCTTTACAAACAAGCAGATAAGTTGTATTTCCATTTGACTGTTTTACATAATTCAGTGAGGACCTTTTGGTCTTCATATGCCCTGATTGCCTGGGGATGGGAGAGGGAATGCTCTTCTGCCTGGTTTTGTGGCTATGAGACCTTAAACACAAGTGACCATATCCTCCAGGCTAGAACCTTTATTTTATGTCACGTTGGACCTTTTGCTGGTTAAAGCTTTGAGTCAGGTCAAATTGATATGTGAGATTCTCCCCCCCCTCCTCTTGTGGCCAAACTTCAAAAGCCCTATTACTCATGCTGCTTTAGCATTCCAGGCTTGCATTAATTACCCACTAATGGCTCCTTTCTTTGCAGGAAGCACTTTATATTTTACTCCTGGGGCCAGGAGAGCTATCACTGTGGATGGGTAAGGATGTGCACACGGTGTTTGTGACTCTAATACAGCCTCAGAGTATTCCATGATGCTGCAGTGCCTGTCCCGCTGGGCTCCAGCCCTGAGCTGCCCGGGGCACTGCACAGCAAACACATTCCTGCACAGGCTGAAACAAAGCAGGGAAAACCTTCTAATGAATTCCAGCCCTGAAACACTCTGGGCGAAGGAGAAGTGCCACTCCTTTACTAGCAGAGCTGTAAGAAGACCTTTCTGAAACCACACAGTTTAAGTGATAGCAGCCACCAGCCAAAACCCAAACGTGTGTCTGCTGGTGGAGCAGGCGCACGTGGAATTTGTGCTAAAGCTTTGGAGGGTCTGGTAGGACACGTTTGTGGAAAGGCCATGAAACCTGAGAGACAGCAGTGCAAAACACGCTGAGAAAAGAATTCCAGGGAAATGTAGAGCAGGATTCTTGGGCTGAGTGCTTGTCAGAAAGGCAGTGGTGTGAGCAGCTCTGAAGAACAATCCTTTCCCACAGTTTATGCCATGGAGGGAAAAAATGGGATGTTTTATGGCCTTTGAAAACAAGATCTGCTCATTGACTTCACCTTCAATTATTGTCCATTTACATTAGAAAAAAAATCCATGCATGTATATTCATTTTTTGGCTGTTGAGGTCGAAAAGGGATAATCCACAATCTCCTGAAGCCTGTGCAAGCTATCTAGGATTTATTATACTTTGATAGGGAATAATTAGGCTCTGAGAACTCCTACCAAGATTTTCAACATAAACATGTCTAATTTGCATCCCACAAGTATGACTGAAGGACAGGGAGAGGGAACCCCCCAAAACCACAATTTAAAATTTTCATTCTGCAGGGAGACCTGAAAATGTAAAACAGTGGCAACGGGACTCAGACTTGGCAATGTTTATCTAAGGGGGGATGTTCATTTGTTTTAACTCCGATTTTGAAAATGCAGTGTTTCAGCAGAAGGGTGGATTACAGCAGTGGTGTGAAACCAAAGAAAAGGTACATGATGTTCTTGTCAAGATAAATAGGGGAAGGAAAGGGGCAGAAAGTGGTGGAAAAACAACTATTTAGGGACTTCTCAGAGAAGCTGGATGTATTTGAGTTTGTGGGGTCAGATGGAATTCACTTGAAGGGGATGAAAAAGGCAGCAAATGAGATTGTGTGGCTGTTAGATGTGTATGGAGCGTCAGGGTGAGCTGGGGGAGCTCCCTGCTGGCTGTGAAAAGGCTGATGTTGCTCCAGCCTGCAGGAAAGGCAATGAGCAGCACCAACCTCAACCAATAATCAGCTTAGGCAGTGCATTTCCAGCTCATGGAGCCTCTCTTCTTCTTCAGACAGGGGCTTAAAAAGACAAGATGGTGGTCAGAAAAATTAGTGTGAGTTTACGCAGGGCAAAGCATTTCTGAGCAACACAACTGCCTTTGATTAAGAACTGACTGCTTGTATGGTCACAGCACAGGAGAGGGGCTTTGTGGGGCCACAGCCATGGCTGAGCTGGGGCAGCACAGCCAATAGTCCCCCCCCTGAGCAGGAGCTGGGGTCTGAGCACTCCCGGAGGCTCTTTGTTCCTATGATTTGTGGACTGCAGTAAATCAGATGCTGGACTGAAGCAAATGAGGAGCTGTCAAAACATGTTTATATACCTTTTTATAAGAAGAGAGGCTACTCCCTAACATACAGAGCATAAATCAAGCCTTCTGTAATTGAATGTGGTCAGAGAGAGAGTTCATGATCAGGAAAGGCACCTGGCCTGAAACTGGTCAGCAATGTCCCAGTCTAGGGACCTGAGCAAAGTATCCATATTTCCAATGCCTTATGATAATACAACAATTTCAAACAGTTTTTAAAACTTCAGACAGAATTCAGCCATGGTAGTGCAAATTTTTTAAAATGATCCCCCTGATTAGAATTTCCTACCCTGAGCTGAGGCAGGCTCCATTTGGAGCCCCCTTCCCTCATGCTGGGTGGCTGGGCCAGGTCTGAGTGTGGCTCTGTGCTGCCCTGACATGCTTCACTCACAGTGGAGGGCAGCAGAAGCCAAATGTTACTTTTCTGGCATTGTCTAATGTGAGAGTTTGAAGCTGGGAGGTCCAGAACCCTGAAGTGTTCAGGTTGTAATTCAGGAAGGACTGATGCATCCAGCTGGCCACAGAGCAGACCAATTCTGTAATAGTCCTGGACAGCCCTTGCTTTGTTTTAAATTTTTTCAGGGTATTTAAGAAAGCTGTAGAGTAGTATGAATTTAACAGCATTCAGGAAAGCCAAGCACCTTGCACCAGCTTCAGGGACTGAGGAGCTGGACTGCAAAGGGCCCTTCTGGGTCATTCTTAACATGCTTGTCTGGGTGGGACAGCTTTGGTGACCTGTAGGGTGTTTATCTAAGTGTGCTCTGCAGAACAAATGCAACTGGAAAACCCTTTAAGAGCAACCCCTGGCACTGAGCACACACTGCCCTGAACAGTGTCAGATGCTCATGTCCAAGCCCTTTGTGCTCACTATTCATGAGCAGAGGTGAGGATCCAGGAGCTTTATGGACAATGAATTCTGAACTCCCAAAGAGAGAATATTTGCTGTAGAAACCTGAGTCCAAGAGCTGAAAACAGCCAGTTGGGGAAAGTGCACACAGAAATATTCTCTCACTTCTGGCTGTGGCTTATTCAGGCAGAGAGCTTGTTTACCTATTCTGAATAGTTGACCTTTCTACTTTTTGGAAATGGTATTTTTTCTCTCTTAATTATGTGGAAGGAGCACTTCCTTTCAGAGCTCTGATGGACTTCTCTATAAATAGCTCCTCATGTCCCAGAACCTCACACTGGAGCCTTCAGCAAAGTCAGCATCCCTAGGACTTTTTAAGCCTGAGATGGGAACCACGTGGACTTTAATCATTAATCACCAGTCTTTAATTAACAGCTCTGGGCTTTGAACAAAAGGCACTTACTGCAAGGCTGCTGAGGGGCCCTGAACTCTTCAGTGTGCTTTCATTTGGGGGACCTGGTGGCCTTCCAAAGGGGGCTGGAGGAGCGACCTCCTCCTCGTGGGAAGGGTCACGGAGCCCAGGAACAGCAGATGTTTGTGGCCTGATCTCCCTTTGCACAACTGTCCTGTGGCATGGCTGGAGACTGAGGCTGCCTCAACGTGGGGATGCTGCCAGCTCCCCGAGGTGGGCAGAGAAACAGAGAATCTCCAGAGCCCCGTTGCCTCCATCAGGTGAGGAAGGAAGGAAGAAAGTTGCTCCAGGCTTGGAAAATTTTATAGGGGAGTGTTCAAAACTGAGCACTCAGGAGAGAAAGAAAACATTGCTATAAAAGTTGACTCAGCCAATATTTTTCTGCATTCCTGCTGCTGTGATTGAAGATATTTGTTTTTAATATAGGTTTCTCCCATTTGTAGTCTGGCTTTCCCATAGTAAAAACTAAAGGGCAGATCCTCAGCTGATATAAATTGGCTCCAGTGAAGTTAATGGAGCCATGCTGGTTGGTACCAGCTGAGGGATCTGGCTCCTGCTGCAGCGTTCGATACCCCCATTACACTGCCATGATTACGATACTAATTCAGTAAAATGGCTTCGCAGAGTAATAAAACCAACCCAGAGCATGGAAGATGAAAGGACTTCCTTCCCAACAGACCTGGTATTTTTCAACAAAATGTTTTCCTTTATGTTCTCTTTTGTCAGAAAGTGCTCTCAAACAAAATTTTTTACACCGAATACACCCACTCTGACAAAACTCCCCCTGGGAAAGGCTCCTTTTGGTTCCAGTGCCCAAGACAACACTTATGGCAAACCCAGGGCATATTGAGGCTTGAGCAAGAGCATGAATTGGATCTTTAAAGGGCAGGGGTGACACTGTGGAGCAGTCAAAGCCCCGAGGTAACCCTGACTTCTGAAAAATAGGAGTTCTCATACTGGTGGGTAGAACATGGAGCATTTTCCTTGTGCTCTGCCCCGTCTGGTTTTTCTTGTTCTGTCTGCACTGGGAGAAAGATCCAGGGGAGTTGTACAAAGCTGTGTCCTTCCCTGGGGTCAGAGTCATGGGGTAAATGATGTGCTGGAGGTTTCCCTGCTGGTGGTCAGCCCTTCAGCAGGCAGCAGGAGATGCTGGGCGTGAGGAGTGGGGTGTGTGATAACCTGTGTTGCCTCATTGCTCAGAGCCGTTGAGCACCGCGGGGAATAAACAGACACAAGGACCTAAATAAAGGCAGATGGATGCATAGCTAGATCCCTGGGATGAAATATTTTGTTTGCCATAGCACTGCTGAGCTGCACACGGGTTTTTCTGTGCCAGACGGGATTTTTACAGGGACATTGCTAAATGGAGGCAATAAATTTAACTTTAAAGGATCATGAATTGAAGCTTTTGGCTAAAAGCTGAAATGCTGTTACTCTTTACTGGGCCCTTTTAACTTCACTTGGAACAGGATAGTATATTTTACTTCTAAGGCCCTTGGAAGTTGAAGGCCCTGCCTGTGGCAGGTCTCCTTCAGCTCCTTGGGAGCTGGGACCTTGTGGAGCAGCAGCCCAGCACTGTGGTGGACCTTTCAAGGTGAATATGAACCAGCCCAGGTGTTCTGAGTAAAGGTGAAACAGAGAAGGATCCCACCCATGGGTTAAGGAAAGCTGTGGGTTACACTTCTGCCAGCTGTGAGGAGTGCTGTGCCACTGTGAAACTAAATATCAGTACAGTTTGAAGTGCCAGAAGAGCTAAAAGGACACACACATGTGTTTCAGGGGTAGAAAAAACATTGTCCAATGTCCTGAATTAGCATATTAGGCTGACTCTTGCTTCCAGACCCGAGTTGGTCCCCAGGCAGCAGTCATACAAATGCTGATTCAAAGAAGTAGTTTTCCTACACACTCAACACTTTGAAACAACCTAAACTATTCCCAGTGTTGACCCTTCTGGTGACACGATCCAATTTTAGTCTATTTATACCCTCTGCTGCTTTAAAGGAAAAACATTGGGTTTGCTTTAAACTCTTTTCAGAAGCAGCAAAACTTTTCTTGCTAACATCTTGTTACAGCTTGCTGCAACTGCTCCTGGTACGTGTCCCCAGTGCTTGGACTACCCCTGAGACCAGGATATCCAGTGTGTGGGAAACAGGCTGCAAATGCCTGGTCGAGGTGGAATCTGGCTGCATTTGGCATCCATGTTCTTATCTCCCAGGTCTTTATAAGACATCAGAAACGTCTGGATGCAGCCCAGGTTGACAGTGGAAGCTGTCCTGGATGTCTGCTCCAGACAAGGCTCTTGGGCTGAGAGAGGATCATCTGTCTCATTGTTGTGGGGTTGGGGTCTGAGTGCCTTGGCAGCAGGAGGCTCTGGTGGTCCAAAGGGATCAGGAATCCTTCACTTCCAGCTGGTATTTAAAAGCAGCCTTTGAAACAAGAATCCAGGCTGGCAGGCTGAGGGGACTGCAGGGATACACACAGCTCTTACTTTTGTGATAGATGTGCCCATTTCTTCCATTAATTAAAGCAAAGGATGATTGACCTGGAAACCTTTGCAGAACACAAGTCTTTATGCTTCCTTAGACAGGTGTCTGTGGCCAAGCATCTACCTGGAGCCTGAAGAGCCTCTGTTCCCCAGTGTGTTCGTGCCCCACTCCTGGAGAGAGGAGGCAGAGCCACCGCAGCTGGAGAGGTGGGTGAAGAACGTCGTTGTTGGATCTAATCAGGCAAAGGAAAGCTTTGGAGCATATGGACCCCAACGTGGGGTCCAAGTACAACAGCTTGGTGAGTGTCCTGCAGGGAGACTTTTACCAGCACTGCAACAACAATTCATCATTGCCTGAAGGCTTGATGGGTCTGGTACTCCTCGTCTTAATTGACCTCGGCTGGAGACCTGCGTTTCAGTCCAGCTCAGCCACAGAGGACTTGGTCTGTGCTTGAGCCTTAAAGAGGAGATTTATCAGAGAATCACATGATTAATGGAACTGAGTGATCTCTGTTCGAGAGTGGCCAGGAATTGAATTAACAGAGCAGGGATTTTGGCAGGTGTGAGGCGCTGGCAGAGCCAGACCTGAGCACTCGTGGGCTCGGGGGGGTGCAGCCTCTGACTGGGTGTGGGCAGCTTTGGGGGTCAGGGAGGAGGTCTGGCAGAACTGGAGGCACTAAAGACTGGCCTTGGGTTTGGATAAAAAAAGGGGGTGTGGATTATTAACCCTTCACTTAGCAGCACCGAAATTAGGATTGTCCACGGCCTTCTGGCAGAAAGGGCAAATGCAAAATGAGGCTCACAGAAGTTGCTGTTCCAGAGTAAAAGGTGATGGAGGGTGAGGAAAAAATGAGCAAATAAACAGAAATCACCAAATGCTTTCTTTCTTGCTTTTCTCCCACACTTATTTCTTTTTCCCTCCGTGTCAACACCAAACAAGACAGACTAAAATTAATGGGGAAAGCAGCAATTAGCAAATTAGGTTAGCGGCGTGTTGCAGTGTGCCATGGCTGCCAGGTGTGAGGGGCTCTGGCAGTATATTTATTAATGGCTGTCAGAAAAGTGACACTTTGATGAATGAAGCTGGGTAATCGGCACCCTCCGACAGCGAGCGCTGAGAGGCCTCAACATGCTAAACTGCAAAATCAAACCTTCCTGAGCCCCCGTACAAAAATACAGCAACAAAAATTGCTGCAAGAGGAGCGTGTTTTTCCATCAGGGATTCGAATGCACGCTCTCCTCTAAATGCTTTTTGTTCCTGTAACAACTCTGCTGGGGAAAAGTTGTCAGGTTGAAGGTTTTTCGAGGCTTTTGAAGATTTTCCTTGGAATACGGGACTTGAGAATTTCTAAATACAGAATTGTAGGTCCTGCTCTGTGCTGTGGGTCTATCCCAGTAGCACTATCAAAGCCAGCAGCACTCCCCTCACACCATCTGGGCTTTGCCCTTTAAACATGACAGCATCAATAATCCATAAACTGAGCTTGGGAACCACCTCCCTGCCCCAGAAATCGGTGTCTCTTGCCTGGTGGTCAGCAATTGCACTGCCCCTAACTCACACTGCTGGCCTGTGCTGTGCAGGAGCCCACGTGGTGCACAGGGAAAGGTAAAATGTGCTTCATCTAAAGGTGAAACACTTCTGACCTCAAGTTTGGCCAGTGGCGTTGTGGCATCCGGATGTTTTTACTCTTGATAATTTTAGCTTTGAGTCCCTTTTGATGGATATGTTGTTGCTGTTGGAAATCAGTTGGGTAAGTGATCATTTAGGGGCATCACTACATGATCCATGACCAGCACTGGGTGTGTGTCAGGGTGAGGAACCACAGGGGAAGTGTTAATGATGCAGGCTGTTGTGTAAAATCAGAGGACTCTGAACCCTTGGCAAGAGTTTAGAGGAAGTTTTCTTTTAAGTTTGGGGTTTTTTTTCCATAAAGAAGTTCTTGAGAAGATTAATCTAGCTGTTGGGAGAGCATCTGGATAAAAGATCACTCTACAAAATGCTGGGGTACATGGAATTTTTCCCCAGGTTTGCAGACTTTGGGTTGCACACTGTGAAGCACTTCAATAGCAGAGCTGCTCAAATCCCTCAATTCCATGGAGAAATTGAATACATTTTTATAAAATCCTGGTTCTGGTTTTGGCCAGCTAAAACAACTGTGTAAGTTTTGATTAAAAACATGAGAATAAATGTAAATCATATCCCAGGCATTCATCTGTTCTTCTAGTTTGAAATGAAGCTGAAGGATCTTTCTGGAATTATCCATCAGGATCTGTGGGCTTGTTAAATTTGGATTGGCACTCAAAGCAAATCTGAAATTGTTCTCTTATGCTTTAATAATTGTATTTAGTTTCCTAATTTGGCTAGTAAGTTTATCTTAGAAGATAATTGAACTTTTAAAAGTATAAGCTGACCAGATGGTAGGAAATACTTCAAAATAAACTTTCTTTCTGAAACTTTGCTCTGTTTTCACTCTCTCTCTCGTGAAAATAGCCTGTCTGCACAGCTCCAACCTGCGGAGGTGCACGTTCTTAAATCAAACAACTCCTGAACGAAACCAGGTTATTCCCTCTACATGGCAGAAGGCAGCAGAATCATGCCAAGAAAAACCAGTGGAGCCACCAATGCTGCTGGTTACTTGTGTCAGCTTCTGCACCAGCCTCCGTGTGATGTCCGAGCCCGTGTGAGTGCTGGATTTTTATGTCATGATGGGTGCCCAGCTCTCTCAGCACTGCTGCTCCTGCTTGGGACCTCTCTGGGTCCCAGCAGTGGCTCTGGCAGCAGGAATCTGCCTCTTCCCTCCCTGCCAGGGCGATGCTCTCAGGGCTCAGCAAGCAAATGTGGGTTGTGCTTTCAGGTAAAGATGGGTCTGGGGGAAAAAAGGTTTTGCTCTGAGTCATTCTAAAAGAAACAAGAAAAAAAAAGAGAGAGAAGGAAAAAAGGAATAGCTTGTAAATTGTTCCAGGGACAGGAGAAACTGTTCTCAAGTAGCTTTTCTCTCTTACTGAGGCTTTTATTGTTGTTACTAAAGGACGCACGAGGGTCTTGTTTGGTTGTAGGCAGGAGAACTGGACAGCCAGGAGCAGATTCGAGGCTGGCTTTTATGGACTCTCCCACCACCATCAGCTTGCACAGCTCTGGCTGTGGCCTGGGCCGTGCTCTCCATCCCTGGCTGTGCTCTCTGGAGCTCCCATCCCTCCTCTCTGCAGGCAGCCGTGGGACGGAGCCTGGGCCGTGCCAGCCCCACCACTGGGTGTCCCAGGGTCCAGGCTGGGGCACAAACGCTGCTGTTTCAGGTGACAGCTCCAGGGAAGGGAGCACTTTTGCCAGCCTCAGTGAGATTTAACCCGACTGCTCAAGTTCTGGTGAGTGATCCTGAGTTTTGGGTAAGTGCAGCTCTCCAGTTTCACTGGAGACTGGTGGTCTTGAGAAGTTTATGGGTCAATTGCAGACCAGTAAACCCAGGTTTCCAAAATCCTTCATTAGCTTTCGTCCCTCATTAGGCTGTCTTACCCCCTTCATCACTCACCCTAACCAGATTTTTTCCCAGTTTAGAGACGACTTGCTTCTCTTCATGTTCTTCATTTACGAATTTTCAAAGTTTTCTGTCAAAGTGGAAACACACACCAAAAGTTTGTCCCATTTTTTGGTGTTTATAGATTGCATCTACTTCCTACTGACTTGCACTGGAGTCACCGAGGGACAGACCCCTGACTTTGCCCTGTGCCGTGGTGGGGAAACCCCCCAGCTCCAGTAACCAACCACACTGCACTGATAGCAGCTCAAAGAGTGAGCAAAGATAAATGTCTTGTCTGGGCTGAGCTTGTCTTGCCTTCACAAGGGAAAATAGTGCCAGAAATTCCCTCTGGGTGTGACTGCAAGGTGCTGCTACCCACTGCTTGCTCCAGTGCAGAAATGGTCTGTTGCCATCAGTGCTGCTCCTGCTCCTCACTGGGCTCTGGCCCCACTCCCCTGTGTGAACACAAGGGTTTTTCGTGACAGTGTGCTTGGTATCCACCTGCCCAAGCTGTTTTCTGTTTTCTTGTTGCACTCAGCTTGGCAATGCTGTCAGTTTCCAGGTACATGGGGTGTAATTAATGAGAATGTCATTTCCAGGTTGTTTTCAAAGACTAGAACGAGAGTCTGAGAAATTATTTCAGTCAATGCCTTAGGATTTTTTTGAACTGTTTTTTTTTAAGTTAAGCAAAGTGTGGGGATACATCTGGAGGGAAATCACTGTGCTCATACTTTTAAGGACAGCAAGACTTGACCTCTCAGTAAAAGGCTGAACTTGCCACCCATGAGGGCAGCTGGGTGCACCAGGCAGGGCTGGCTGACTCTTCCCCAAACTGTGGCAGCACTTCCCTGTGTGGTGTAAGGAAAATTGTGTGTTTGTGGTGGTCTCAAGAGGTGGTGGTTGGTTGTGCTGAGGGGTAGATCCTGCCCTGAGGAGCGGAAGGGGTAGAAGGATGTGCTGTGACTTGGCCCAGAGTCCTCTCACCACCCCTCGGGGCTGGCTGGGCTGGGCTGGGCTGGGCAGAGGTGTTGGCTGGGACATCTGTTTTTTATTGTACCTGTTACTTCTTTCACAAGAGTAGTAAGTCTGCTTTATGGGAGACCCTGAGTGACTCCATAAGGAGCACAGAGATTGGTTTTAGCACCTTTGCTCCCCAGGACATTGCCATCCCCAGCACTGGATCAGAGTGCCCAGGCACAGACTCTGATGATGCACGATTGTGCTCATTTAGGGATCTCCTTGGCTGCTTTCCTCCTGAGCAAATATCCCTAAAACTCTTCTGAGCCCATATTGCTCTATGCTTTAACTTTCCTATTTGCAAAAGGGATGTCTGAAGGACTCTCAGGGAGAAAATGTTTCTCTCTGGCTCCTTTCTGGCTCTGTAGTCACCCATTTCTCTGCCCTGATGGTTCCCCCAAGCCCTCCAGCAGCACCACTTTGCAGCAATGCTGCCTGCAGAGCTCTTATGGCTTGCACAAGGGAGTGGTGGGTTTTGTTCACAGCAGGGTCACAATCCACACTTGTAGACTGCTGCTTTCTTCAGGGAACATGGGATGCTCTGCCTCCACAGGCTGGACAGGTTTCTGTTTCAAATTTGGGCACATTTTCTCAGGAGGCTGAATGTTTGAAAACAATGAAGTTACTGTAGGCTTCTGTGGGTTTTCTGAGCATTGTGCCTGTTTCACTCCCACCAACCTGCAGGTGCTCTGTGGTGGGTGTGAGGCTGAGCGTGTGCCTGTCTCTGGTGATACACAGAGCACCAGCACTGCAGCTGCCACCGGTGTTAATGGGCTAAACACCTCGCATCAGGCTGAGAATATACTCCTGCTAATTGTGTACCAGCCACGCCCAGGGCCTCTGGGAGGATGATGCATCCCAGGAGAGGTGCTCCCAGCAATACAATACCTCGGGATAAATAAATAAGGAGCTAAAGTTAGACTCCGATTCAGGAAGGCTGATTCAGTGCCACATTACAACACGGGGAAATTGGGTAACAGTGATGCCAACCTTTATCCTCCTGGTCCTGGCCTGGCCCGCTGCTGCACGGTGCCATCTTTGGAGCCATCCATCAGCACTCAGCCTCACCCTGATGATGTATGGTGCCCATAGATCCTTATAGCGGGAGTGCACTCTGATGTATTGCGCCCATACATCACGGACAGAGCTCACCCGGTGATGTATGAGTGCCCTGAGAATGTATTACTCAAATGCTGGTATTGTTCAGGGATAGAGCCTAGCCGAGGAGTGGATTCAATTTAATTACAGCACAAACGGTAGCACTTTGGTGCCGAGGTGCTGCCTGTGGAAATATGAGCCGTGGCCAGGGTGCTGTTGAGTCCCATTGCAGAGTACCAGGAGAAGAGGTGCCGAGGGTTAAAGGAATGGTCGTTTTTCAGAGAAATATCAGAGGATGATTTTGGGAACTCTGTAGAGCAGTGTGCAGGAGGCTCCTGAGTGGGCAGTGGTGCACCCAGGGCAGGGCACTGCTCCTGCTCAGAAGCTTGGAGCTGTTAGGGTGGCTCAGCATTTTGGCAAGTGTGAGGCAAGGTGATTTTCTTTTGGTTACTGAAAATTGCTGGACCCCTCTGAGTAGAGTGAAATACTCACTGCCAAAACGCTGTCTTCCCCACCAAGGAGAATCCAACATTGCATGCAAGTGTTGTCTGTTTTAATTGGTAGGGTGTTTTAATTTGACAAAATTGACCAAAATTTGAGCAAATTTCAGGGGATTGTTCTGTTGTTTCCTTGGGCTTTCTTACACAGATGTCATCAAAAACCTGAGGAGATGACACTTCGACCACTAGAAGACACCCCTGACCATCATCTGTGGGGAAATTCCAATTGGTAGAGCCCAAAGAAGAGCAGCTTTGTGAAGAATCCAGAAATGAGAAAGTAATTCCTGTGAACATCTACACTGGGTGCTTGTCTCTTCCTCTTTGCTTCTCTTTTTCACTTCTCTTTCTGCTGCTTGGTATTGAAACAAAAATGTAGTTCAGCTTTACTCTCAAATCAACTTTACTTCCAAATAAGGCCCTGTAAGGTTGTCTCATGATCAGGGATTTACTTTTTTACAAGAAAAAGACTTCCATGTACATTATCTGACTGCCAAAGGATGGCATGCCTTAAACTCTGCTTTTTGTAACATCCCTGCTTGCAATGGGAGGTCCTCTGGGAACACACAGACGCTTGAGAATTAATGTGAAATTTCAGAAATTATCTGTTTAGGATATCACACCTCTTATGTTCACTGAAGACTCAAACTAGGTTACTTTAACTATAGAAGGACATGAAAATACTTTATTTTTGGACATGAAAGATAAAATTCTGCTTCCCCTGCTTCAAGAGGGTTTTTAAGTAACCAGGACTTGACCCAGTCTCTTCCAGAAGAGTTTCTGCTGATTGATTACCAGAGATATTTGATTATTCTTTTAGAGAAATGTCAAGCCAAGGGTAGCAAGGTGGCAGCAGTGCTTGGTTCATGTCGTGTTTTATACCTACAAACCCAGGCATTTTCCAAGCGAGGTAGATACAGGTTTGGAGATGAGAAATTTGCAGCACAAACAGAAAAAGGAACTTGTTCGAGGTCATGTGGCAAACTGGTGGCAGGGCTTGGAAGAGAAGCTTTTGGTCTGACTCACTCCTCCTCTGACACCCCTGTCATTATTTCACTTCTATTATTATCTTGATGTGTCTGCTCTATAGTTTCAGATCAGATCTGCTCCCACCTTCCCATTGTTCATGGTTTGAAAGCTTTAATTTCTGTTGGTCCTATAATGGAGAGGAAAATGTGACCATTTCTCCCCCCGCTTTTTTCCCCCCATCAGTTTCCCTGTTGATAACTCAGAAATGCTGGTTATTCTTTATTTCTGGGTGCAGATTGAGGAAGCCTCAGTCTGACAGACAGGAACAGTGGATGCTCTGGAGAAAATCTCTTCATTGCACAGCACTTCAGAGGTCCCTCTCATCTTCCAGGACTGTGCTGCCCTGTCTCAGCCACACCAGCAACCAACACGGTGCAGATACTCCTGCATTCAGTTGCTGCTTAAAATGCAAAAGAGCATTTTAAGCTCTTTGGTGTGGCTTGGGAGAGCAGGAATTTACAGTGCCCCGTGTAGCTCCTGGGCTTGCTGTCTTTGGAGAAGAACTTGCAGTGCTCCTGAGTGTCCTCCTTCAGGGCTGCTCCTGTCCCACGTCCCCACCAGGGCATGACCCCAAAGCTGTTTGTCCCTTCTGTGCTGCTGCCTTGGCTCCTCCCGTGTTGGGTTCATCCCCACTCTACCCCTCCGTGGAGCCTGTGGTTCACAGTGATCCTTATCAGCATGTGATAACTGTTATAAAAGTTTCTATAAATAGAATTTCCTCCTGCCCAAATCTTCATGCTAGCTCAGCTGTTTTATTTTTAACAGAAAAGCATGTTGATGCTAAGCAGAAATATTTTTTTTTTTTTTAAATCTCTCTATTAAACATAAAAAGATGCTGTGTCTGAGTAAAAACGAAAGGTGCCCCTTAGATATTTTTAAAGCTTCCAAAAATAGTCTCAAGTCTGTGACAAAGCTTATTGAGCAGGAATAGCTGTGGAGAGCAATTCTTCGATGGGAAGGATCATGTCTCCTCATGCTCCTGGCCGAGAGCTGCGAGAAGGGGGATGCTTGAACAAAGACCTCTAAAAGGAATTAACTGAGGACTGTGCTTTAAAAGGCTTGATAGCAGCACTGCCCAAATAGTTTTGCTGGTGATCTCATATGTGTTTTCCCTTCTGGGCTTGACAGCTGCCCCTGAGGCTGAGAACTCCTTTCTGCAGTTGGGGTTTTGCTGGAGCCCCACTGCTGTGCAGGGATGGGGCAGCGAGGAAGGGCCGGGAGCTCCCTGTCTGAGCTCTTCTACAACAGACAGAGGAGGAGGAGGATTTTAACTTTGCCTTGTATGCACAACTGATACTGAACTTGGAAAATTTAGTAAAACTTAGTTATTGTTTCTGCTGCTGCACCCGCGGGGTCAGAGCACAACCATATATGCCATTGCATATGCCTCCAGCACAACAGAGGAGAAAAAAAATTGGAGGTGGAGAGAAGCAGAAGGGAGTAGGACTCTCCAAGGGGATATATTTCACAAGGTTTCCAATGCTTTTTGCCCCCCCATAGTGTGGGCTTTTGTCTCCTTACTTGTGGCAAATGCCAAGTCAAGTGTTTGTGTGTTCGTGCCCTGTGAGGGGGGAAAGTCTCTTGAGAACTTCTGAAAATTATAAAAGATAAACTGATTATTACTAAAATTGCAAAATAGTCAATTTCTGGCTGCTGAACAGCTTATATGGCAAAGAAAAGAGTGTTATAAAACAGAAGGAGGTTGTCTATTGTTTGCATTTAGAAAAAAATATCAGCTTGTTTGAGTCTCGAAGTGCCTCATCAGCTATGCTGAGCCAGCCTGCATTGGTGTATGAGCTCAGATGTTATCAGAGAGGAATTTCTGCCCTCCTGAAGGTAGAGCTTTTCAGAGGGATGTAGCCAGCTTTGCTTTCCTATGTGGCAGAGCATGAGGGGTTGACTTCTCTTGGACTTCTTCAAGCTCTAGCAGAAAAGGGATTGGGCAATAGATTAAGATTTGAGGCTCAGTTCTTTCTTTCCTGTAAATATCCTGCACCCCCTCAAGAAAATGGATTTATTTCTTTCAGCCTTGATTCCTCATCTTTCAATTGATAAGAATACTTCCTTTGTGCCCAACTTATTTTTATGGGTATCTCTTTCACGATGGACCCTCTCCCATCTGTTTGTTCCTCGGCACTCTGGAGAGCAGTTGATGCTGCAGCAATCCTGATAACTATCACTGAAATAAAACTACCAGAGGCAGACCTAAGCTGCCTGAAATGCTGATGCTTTAGCTAGAATCTCAATGTAAAGCTCACTAGGGTTTGGTGGCTGTCCTCTGCCCGGAGCTGTCAGCAAGCGCCACCAGCTGTCAGGATGAATGATGGATTAACAAACGTGTAATGATTTAGTCCCTCTCCAGGAACAAGCAATACTGCCAGAGTGACACACATCCCAGATATGCAGAGGAGAGGGATGTGTGCCATTGTCTCACTCAATAACAGGAGCTGGCAAGTGGAGAAAGCAGTGTTTTTCACCCATTACAGTGTGAATATATACGTGAACCCCAGAAAATGCAGATCAGAGACAGGAGATTCTGATTTAATTTCTTGTTGTTGTTTTTTTTTTAAATCTAAGGGTAAGATTTTACAGCAGCGCATAAAACATCCAAGCTGAAAGGCTTTGTGCTCTGTTTTTCCTTTTTTTCTTTTTCTTTTTTTTCAGATGATGTTAGAGGGGGACCAGCTGGATTCACTGGACTCCACAAGGTACTTTTGTTTATGGATGAAGCCATGCAGATGGGGATCAAAGGTTGTGCAGAGCTGCTGTAGAGCTCGCTGGGGCTGAGAAAGGTCGGGCACCAGAGATTAATTTCTTGGCTGCTTAGAGCCAAGGTTTAATAGCAGACTGAGAAAGGACAGTGATTGAGTTTACTGTGAGCAGAACCTATAGTTCAGGTCAAGTAAAAGGAAGGAGCTCAGGGGCTCTGTGTTTGGGTTGCAGGAGAAAGTCTAATGGCTTAACAATATGTGGCCTCAGCAAGACGTATGGCAGTGACTGCCAGGACTGAGCTGGGGCAGGGGAGAGAGAGGGGCTGCACCCCTGGAACATCACCTAGCACACAGCCCCGGGGCTGGGCAGGGCTCCTGCTCACAGCCAGGCAAAGCAAACACACAAAGGAAGCCTTGTTAATTCTGGAAATGAGGAAGGGGAAAAAAAAAAAAAAAGGGAAAACATCCCCGTGTTCTCTAAATAGGGAAAACAGTTTTTGAGGTGCCATTATTGTTTTAGTTTTTGAATGGCAAATTTCAACAAACCTGTGTGGACGTCAAATTGCCCAGGATCAGGGCTAGGTGACTGATTTTGTCTAAATCAAGAACTGATTTTGAAGCTAATATTAAACTATACTCTGGCTTCAACTCCTCTGACTTTTTCAAGCAACTATTCCATTACATCTAATTTTCTAATTTTCTAATTTGTTAGTTTTGTGTTCGTTGTTTTTTATTTGGTTTTCTTTCTTTTTTTTTTTTTTACAGTTGTGTCCTTTATTGTATTTATTTATACCCAACTACACTGTGATATTCCTGTCCCTCTTGGATTATTTTTCTTTATTTTTGGGGTTTTTTAAGAGCATGAATTAGAAGAATCTGGCTGGGAGAATCTGCTTTGAGAATTTGAATGAGGTTCCATGTTGTCATAAATCCCACGTTAAGATAAAGAATTCTGTAAGTAATTTCAGGCTGTTTGTTGTCATTTTGGTGGAGGCAGTGAACAGGATGGACTTAGTTCAGGTGGTAGTTGCCAGCTCAGTGCTATGGACTTCGGACCAAAATCCGTGGGTAAAATTTTGCCTTGCCTTAGTGATTTGCCCTGGAATTGCAGGGAACAGGAGAATCACGATGATATCACAGGCAGGCCACGAGCATGGAAGCTGCATTGCAATGAGGATTTATCTCAGCTATGCAGAAAACATCTGTTTGACCCCACCTTAGGAAGTCCTCATTCTGTGCCTCTGAGTCAACTGCTCACTGGATTTCCTATTAAAACACTTTTCTAACTGGTCCTGCCTTCAATTCTTCTTTGGATGCTCCTGGGTCATAAGTTTTGCCTTTTTTCACCACAATGAGCTTTTTTTCTCAGGAAGGTACAAAATGCACCAAATGTGAACTGAGTGACGTGGGTTTGGTGGTGGGGCACAGGTGGGACTCCTCTCCCAAAGTGCTCCCATGCTGTCTCCATCCACTAAACTTGCTATGAGAGCTACTGGCTCAACTCTGCAGTCTCTCTTGTCAGAATTATTTTACTGTTTTTAGGAGTGAACACTTGTTGGGTCACAAAGAATGACCTGATCATGTAGTGATTAAGATTCTCCCCAGAGATTTGGACCTCTACATCAAATCAATTGCACTGAGGGCTCTCTTGTCTCAGGTGTTGCTGTGCTGAATTCATGGTGATTTCCAGATCTCTTAAGCCAGTCTTTCAAAAAGTTTCTGCTTTTGCCATCATGTGAAGTGAGGGGGGAAAAAGTTGTTTTCTTCTTTTAATTTTGTTTTGTCCGGTTCAAATTAACAACACACAAGAAGGAGCTTGGGTGCTTCTTTGGAAGTGATTAATATAATAACAAGTTTTGCCTTTCATGGAAAGGGATTTTGAAGAGGATTTGTGAATGAAAGCTTGGATCAGTCTCTAGACTGTTCTGTAGCAGATTATACCACTTGTGCCTGCTGCAGGCCGTGTTCCTCCTCCCCGAACATCCTGGAGAAGTGGCTCCCAAAGGCAGGACAGCAGAGTCACTGGGGCCAGCTCTGTGAAAACTCTGATTTTGGAGGTTTTCAACATATGTCTTCTTTAATATGTTTTTTCTGTCTTCCTCTGCCCCTAGACCCTGTGTGTTTCCACTGCTTGTCTCTGACAGATGCCAACATGCTTTGTGCTCAAAACTGTGAAAGACCCAAGCTGGCAGGGACTGAAGGAAGACTTCACAAGCAGGCACACGACTGCTCTGGCTTTGCTGGCTTTGAAGTCTGTGGTAAGTTACTCTTCCTTGGATTTTCCACTTTCTATTAATTTTGTTTAGGCATTACCAAATAATTTATGTTCTTTCCTCTGCATTTTCTTTTCTTTTCTTTTTTTTTTTTTTTTAACCTATGGGGAAAATTGCTTAGTGGAAATGAAATAATGTCCACTCCAGAAGGTGCCAGTCCCTGACCTGACCCCCTCAAAGACAACCACAGCCTGTTCCCCTTAGCTGCTGTTTAAACACTGTGTCCCTCTGTAGGAATATGCAGATATGATGGTATTTAGAAATCATATCAAACGAGAAAAGGAATTCAGTACTTCCATAACTTTCCCAGCATGAATGAAGAGAACAATTCTGCTGTGGCAAAGCAGAGCCCTGGTGTGAACAGACCTGAATTTACTGAAAGATGGAAATAATCAACTTTTTGATTTTGCTGCTCTTCTGCCCCTTCTCAAACCAAAGTCAGCCCAGTTTCATCAGCCTTTCAGTCCCAGCTCTCTTCTATTTGATCTGAACCATGTAGTACAAGGGAATCAAAGGAAGAAAGTGTAATATGTGGTAGAAATGATGCTTTTAAAAAGCCATGGCTTGCTCTCATTGCCCTGCATTCTCCCTGTGTCCCAGTTTCATGAGCAGGACTCAGAGTTTTGGATTTAGCCCCTCTGTCGAAGTTTTTGGCCAGATGAGCAGATGCATTAAGGTGCTTTCCTGCACATTCTTCCCTAATTGCTCCAAGTGCTGTGGCCATCAAGCAGAAATCCAGTCGGTAAACTCTGCAGCTTGTGGACAACTTTTCTTGCCAACCATGCATTACGAAGGGCTAATTGTAAAAGTGGTGCACCTGCTGGCTCCCTTGGTGGCTGGAGCCAACAGGAAAAAAAAGTAGTAATTTATTAATGATCGAGTCACAAATAGTAATGAAAACAATAGGAGCATCTGAAGGAAGCGCTGCCGGGGGCAGAGGTGCAGGTGCTCTGTGCCCTGAACAGGCTTGTCGGCATTTTTATAAAGCTACTTTACAGCCCTTATCAATTTCCTACTGCTTTCTGTGTACCCCCTGCCCCTTTGCAAATGTTTTGCCTGCACAACAGGCTCAGCATTTCTTGTTGTAGGTGATAAAATAGCTGTCACCCTGTGGAGGGAGGAAAGAGGCAAAAAAAAGTAAAAATGTTAGGTCCAAAGAAACAAAGCAGAGGAACACATTTCCCAGCAAACAAACGAGGGGCTAATGGAGCAGCTGAGTCGGCACCGGGATGATGGGAACTTAGCTGAGGAATGCTGAAAGATTTGGGGTAACAAATGCTGGAGGGCAAGAGAGACTCGTTCCTTAAACTGAGGCGGGGCTTTGGTGCAGCCTTGGGTCTCAAAGGTGAGGGGCACACACCTCAGCCAACGCTGCCCACAGGACTTTGGGATCGAATTACTCTGAAAATCTCAGCCACCACTTAACTAACTACACCGCACTGGCAATCTCAAGGCTGGCTTTTTTTTTTTTTAATTTTAAGTAGGCAGAGCAGTTACTGATGATTTAGGTAAGCTGCTTGTACCTGTGAGTACTTAAGTAGTTATAAGACGTGGTCACCTTGCCTCTCAAAATGCCGTGGCTCTTGGAACACTGAGATAACACAACTGATGCAAATAAATGAACACAACTTTGAGAAAGGAGTATGGTGAGCTAAGGAACTAACTCTGTAGCCAGCTTTCACCACTGCTGCACAGCAGAGCAGTGCCCCTGGAAGGTGCCAGCTGATCACCAGCTGCAGAAGGACCAAAAATTTCATTTCAGTCATGCCAGGCTCTCGCCATGCTCAGGAACAGGGTCAGAGAGAGCACCCAGTGTTTGCCTTTCCCCTGCCTGGCCCATCACACGTGGCTTTAGCCCATTCCTGACACAAAGCACTAACACAGGCACCTGCTGAGCGCTGCATGGGTCGTGTGTGCAGAACCTCAGGGCTACATCTGCTAACTCCACAGCTTCTTTCAGCTTGCAGTGAAGGATAGCTGCACTGAGTGGAAAATTCTTGCACTGTCATGCTTAAAGTGTGCCTACATGGACATTTATCATGGCTTAGGTGGGAGCTGGAAACTTTAGACTGTGGGAATTAGTCTGTGTATCTGAGGCCATAAAGTGTTAACTGAAGTCTGTGTGTATAAAAATTAGAATTTTTAAAAATGTTGCTAGTGCAGCTGTCTCAGCAGGAAGGAGTCAAACTTGGAGGTCAGCCTGGGTCTATACCAAATCTGTGTGGGTTCCAGGTCCTGCATTTACTACTGTGACAGGGTTTATTAAGGCTGTGAGCACACTGAAGCCATCACAAAGTAGCTGTAACCACCTTGCCAATGAACCTGATGGGGCAACACTTCCTAACTTTTCACTGTCTATCCTGCATTCAAAGGAGAAATCCTGCCTCCCTTCTTCCCACCTCAGCCAAAGTCCAAACCCTCACACAAATGCCAGCAATTTATAAGAGTGATTAAAGCACATAGTTTTTTAGGGACAAAGCTTCACCTTTTAAAGTTTTCATTTTCCTTAGGAACTAGGAATCTTTCCTGTGAAGACAGCTGAAATTCATATGAATGAGCATGAATTCAGGTGTGTATTTTAATAACCATGCCTAATGCTGTGAAATCAGTGCTAATTACTGCCTGGTGATATGAGGGGGCGCCTGCATGGCGTGGCAGTGTTAACACAGCCAGGATGGCTTGTACATGATCCATGAGGAGAGGTGAAGGCAAGGCTCGTATATCCCCAGCACTGTGAATCTCTAATAACTTACAGTCACCATTTGCTGCCTGCAAAATTAACCTCTTGTCTCCCCCAGCCTGGGGATTGGGTGCACAGTGTAGGATTTTAACTTCTCTATTGAAAAATGTCCCTGCAATGCTGTCCATCAAAACTCCTGCTGCTTTCTGGAGAGTATTATTAATAAACTTCTCCACAGCAGAAACAGGACCCTTTCAGAGCTCAGATAAGGTATTTTCCCTGTTAACCAGCTGGGCTGTTTGGCTGTGGACAAATGCAGTGATGAATGATGGGTCAAGGATGGAGCAGGCTGATTTCTCTCCAAGCTTGACCTTGTCTCTGCTCTGACACCTGAAATGACAGATGCATTAAGAAGTTATTTATTCAGGGGAGCTGCAGAGCATCTCACCCTTTGCAAGGCAGCACCTACTTTTATAAGGATGTTAGGACAGAGCTGCCTGAGCCATCCCCTCTGTGTGTGCTCTGCAAGCAGCTGCTGTGTGGGGAAGCAGCAGTCCTGGGTGTCTGCCAGGGATACCCTGTGAACTGCAAGGCAAAACCAGGAGCAGGGGCCACGCGTTGGCTCCCAGGCAAATAACCTGCATATCTGCAAATCCCCCGCCCTGGACCAGCATCAACTAACTATGAAAATGCACCTGAACGTTTCTGGGTTGTTGAAGGCCCAATGTTCTGGATAAAATGCAGCACTGAGGATTAAACAACTTCTGCTGTTCAGCTACTTCTGGCCTCAGTGCACTTGGGAGAATTTCTGTTCTGTGCCTTTGGGATTCTTTGTGACTTGCTGCTCTGTGGCCAACTGCGCTTTCCCCCGTAGCTGAAATCAAGGGAATCATTTTGCTTTTTTCCTTCATATTGTGGGACACATGGGTGGAGGGGTAGTCGAGCTGCATCCCATGAGCAGACACATTTCCTTTTTGGGAAAGCAATTATTGCTGAGAGGTGAAAATCTAAAATCCACCTAAATCTACAGAAAAATGCATGTGTAACATGCATAACCAACCAGTTCTCTGCCTAACCTTTTCTGCAAGTATGAAAGCTGTTTGTAGTTTTAAAATTGGACTTTAATTTAGAAAAAATAACCTTTTCTATACACAAAGCTGCTGGGAATGTGCTATTTTCCTGACAGGAGCTATGGTATGGATTAATTTGTGCAGCAAGTTCAGGAAAGGTGTCATGTGCTGTCATTCTGCATCCTTTGGAGTACTGGTAGAGCTTAGAGGAGGGAGCAGCATAGGAACCCCAAAGAGCTGTCCCTGAGAAACTTGGTAAATCTATTGAACTCAACAGGATTAACAGCAATTGGTACCTGCTCTGAGTCGAGCCCTTCCTTCTTTTTCATATCCCCTCCTCCCCCAGATAAAACCCCTTTGGAACAACACCAGCAGAACTTTTTGGGTATATGCTAAAGTCCATTTTGTGGCATTGATTGCAAGTGCAGCTGTTAATTTGAGATACAGGAAATTCCAGCCTAGGTTAGGAGGGCTTGACTACACCACTGCATGATGCAGCAGTGACTGCTTTTGCCTTCAAAGTGGCTTGGAGCAGGTTGCAAGTAGCCAAAGTTCAAACCTGAATTACCCAGCTACAAAAGTTGTTCCAGAATCCCCTCCTCCTGGTCTAATAAAAGGGTGCTGAACAACAGAAAAGTTGCTCAGAACCAGCAACATCAGCATTTCTTGATTTAACATGAAGTGGTGAGGGCTGTCTGCAGCTCAGCAAGGGAAAATGGAGATGTCCTGTTCCTGTTTTGCTTCTGTTTAAAGGCTGGATCTTCACAGTTTAGGGTGTTTAGGGGAATGTATGTGCACAGCAGACCTGGGCTACAGCTCTCAACAAAGGAGGAGGCCAGGGGGAGGCTGAAGGTGTTTTCCACAATGGCCTGTTTAATACATTACAAGCAACCTCTCTTCCATCACGAGTCCTGGTTTAAAACTACTGCCCTGGGGCATAAAAATCAACTCCTAACAACTTCCAGTGGGACCACTATTCCATCAGTGCTCCCATCAAATGTTGACTCCATGATTAATATTCACCCTCTTTCTTCGTTAATCATCAGTCTTCATTCATTTCTCTGCACCTTCCTGCTGACAGGGGTGCTGTGTGTAGAGCAGCTGGTAGGGAAAACAGAGAGAGCTGAACTGCTGTACACAAGCTGCAGAGGGAAAAAGCCACCTCAGTGCAGTGTGTCAGCTCAAAATGAGTCCTAAAGATGCAATTTTTTCCCTAGTCTTAGAAGAAGGGGGTTACATTTTCTTTTTGTGAGATGGGGCCTTACTGCAACCCCTAACTACCACTGTAATGTTTTACCTTGAGTGTCATAGCAGTAACTTAGAGCAGGAATGAAAGTCACACAGAACAAACTGTCAGAATTTGGCTCATCAAATTCAATCTGTACACAGTCCTAAAATAGAGCTTTGCAATTAACACTTGCACTTTTTAGAATTTAAAGTCCACTCCCAGTTTTGCCCCAGACTTCCTGAGTGACATTGAGCATGAGGCTGGACCTCCTCCTCACTGAACAGGGAGTTATTACTGGTTTTTTCCCTTATTCTGTCTCTCTCTCTGGGCAGTTGGAATTGTCCATCCTGCAGAGGAAGATGTTTATAAACATCTGAGCTCAGTAAGCACAGGAGTAGAGATGCACTCATGAAATAGACATTGCCTATTAATCTGCTTTCTCAAAAGCATTGAGGCACTTTCTGTGGTTGTTCTCCACTCTGGTAACTTCATCCAGGGATCTGGAGGCTGCATTCCCCAGACTTAGGCTTCCCTTGACATGCTTTGGAGTGTGCTTAGGTTTGTTTGGTAGAAATGGTGAATAAGCTGCCTTACCATTGTGATAGTGGTAATATAAGCAATAAAGAAGCCACAAAAAAAGGAATATTTGAGTTACAAAATCTAGAGCTTGGTTTGGTCTTCTCAGACACATCAGTAATTTTGTACAAATCCACATTTAGGACAATGAACTGGACATTAAGTCAACAAAGTCAAAATTCACAGGATGATCCTGCTGGTAAGAGGAAGATTTTTGTGTTGTGCCTTTTTTTTCTCCCAGAAAGGTGATGGACCATGAGAGAACAGCTCCTCAGAGAAGGTTTGCAGGATGCACGACTGATGGCCAGCACACATCAGCAAATCTAATGCAACTTTTCTGGGGGAAAAGGAAAAAATCTGCACTAGTGGTTGTTTTTTTTCCTGTAGACAACGATATTGCCTCGAGTGCAGGGCTTGCACTTGTCTGCTAACTTTTTAAAGAGAAATATTTCTCTATATCACTAGAAGTATAAGTCATGAGAAATAAAAACTTGCAGAATGTAAATTGCAACTTTTGCAGTGCAGGTAAAGAAATGATCGAGCATGGTAGGAATGTGGCATCATTTGTGAAAGTCTGAGAGGCAAGAAAGGTCACCAAAGAGATGGCAAAATGACCGAGAGTTGCAGTGTCTGCTGGAACTTTTGCTGCTTCACTCAAATGGAAACAAACTTTGCTGCAGAAATAATTGAAAAATGCAGATCCTAACAAACTTTGGATTTAAAACATTTAGAATTAGTATCCTTTTAAAGTTGCAATAAAAATGTTTGTGTTATTGTAAGTCAGAATTGTGTTGGACATCCATAAATAATTTTTCCTCTGCTCTTCTAGGGAGAATTCTGTAAAACAGCAGAATTCACTACTGCAAGCACTTAAAAGCTTTCTCTCTTCAGGTTCCAAATATTTTCCCCTGCTACTTATATAATGTGCTGCAGATATTACTTCATTTTTCTCCCTCCCTTTATTTTCCAATTTGTTTTTTCACCAATATCTTTTCAAAACTTCCTCTACATTTTGAAACCTCATTTTCCATTAAGAGAAATGGAGCATTAAAAAAACATTGAAAAATTTGGATATGATTCTGGGGGGGGGCGGGGGGAAGAGCAATAGCCAGGATTCTGTTGCAGCCTTCAATTCATGGCATCTGACGAAATGAGAGAAAAGATACAAACCACATTCAGCATTCATAAAAAGGATTTATAAATGGCGGCAGACACTTTACATTATTAATTGAAGGCACTGCACAGGGAGAATTTTAAGTTTGAATGTTTTGTTTATGAAAATAGGGGAGTTGTGTCTTTTAGAGCTTTTATTCTTCTTTGTTAACTAATTCCAGTTTAAATGTTGGTATCAGAAGTTTTGTTCTGAGCTAAAGCTTTTCTTTCAGCTTTGTGTTTCTGTATTACCTTTTGCAATCCAAGACAACACATCTGATATCAGAGGGAGACTGGATTTTATTTACTGATGCAGGAGATGGAGTGCAAGGATGTTCCTGTTGTTGTAATAACATGCACAGACTGATTACACGCCAGCTCAGTACCTAATTTATATCCTCCTTTCTTCCTGAATTAGTGTGAACAACTGCAGCAGCCTGCTCGGAATGTGCCAGCAGCTCTGTGGAAATACTCTCATTTTTTACACAGACTTGGACCCGTGTCTTGGGAGTGTTTTCCAAAATGTACATTGCAAAGGGGGTGGAGGTTTCATAACTCCAATGCTGACCAGCAAACACCTAAGTTTATGTAAGAGATAAGCAAGGCTTATCCCACTGTTGTAGGAGGAGAAAAAAATCACCAGGAAAGTTGGACAATCCAGCATCAGTGTCCTCGTTACTGAATATTACTTTTCATTCCTTAAATTATTCTTTTCTTTTTTTTACAGACCAGCATTTGGCAACTTCCCGGGCATGAACTTCTGAATCTGGATCCAGCTTCATTCTGGGAAGATGCTCTGCCCCACATCATCAACCTGCTGTAGTACCCCAACAAAACCCTTTTTCTTCCCCTCAACGTTTGCCTGTTTCCCCACTTGGAAAATCCTCAGGGCTCCATCTCTGCCATGCACAGTGCTTATGACATAAATCAAAAGATTGAAGGTGTTGATACACCCTCATTTGTGTGATAAAACAGGTTTTGTGCTAGAGGAACAGTGTAGTGATATTTTAAATGGCTTAACCTCTTTGTCTTTCAGAGATATTTTTTGCATCCAGAAAGCCCTTGGAAGAGCAGCAGGAATGTAACTCCACTTACTTGTGTGAGGGATCCAATAATACATAAAATAGCACATTATCTCTTTAATTACTACAATGGTAGATCCCATTCAATATTATTTTTTGGATAGGAAATAATAGTGGGAGCCTGGAGGGAAATTTCCTTTGATTGCCCTCCTCCATTACCCCGAAGATTGCTTGCTGTACATTAACAGTGTGAGCAGGAAAGGTCTCCAAAGTACAGTTTGCAGGCTCCCTCAATAAAGCTGCAGCTGCTAAAATAGAACAAACATCAGCCAGTGCTGGCTGTGTCATGAGAAGAGCTGCCTTGGCTGGACAGGGAGGTGGAACTGTGATACACAAGGGGCTGGGCCTTAGGGACTGCCCTTGGCTGGGCCTGTTCTCTGATCCTTTCTTGGAAGAGGACAAGTGGAAGCATCAGGATCCATTTGCTGCCGTGGGTGGTGGCAGGGCTGCTCTGCTCACAGGGTTTGTGATCCCCAGCCCCCTGGGTGTTCCCAAGGATGTAAGGCACTGGCTACAGGGCTACTGGGAAGGAAATCTGTTCAAGGGAATACAGATGATAAGGGAATTAGTGATGATTTTTGTTGGGTGTTTATTTTTTAAGAACCGGGCTGTTCCCTTGCTGGACTTCTTAAGGAAGAAAACAGAATTATCCTGTAAATGCTTCCCCATCACCAAGAACTGTGAACACAGAAAACAACACATCAATGCTCATCAGCAAGGGCAAGACCTTTATGTCAATGTTCATTTGTGGAATCCTCCCTGGGGCTGTGAACATCCCCCTTGTGCTCCTGCAGGAAGGGCTGCTGCCCGAGGTGGCTGGGCAGCTGGGCTGGGAAACCTGGATTAGTGTAAATAGAGCCAACCCGTTCCTTCCTCCCTGCCAACCACACGTTTTCAGAAAACCCAAATGCAGTTCAAGCACCCTCGCAGCAGAGGTGGCCAGGCTGACACCTGGTGCACTTTAGGGTGCTCCTTTCCTCCGAGCGAGGCGGCAGGAAGAGAGGTGCTCTCACCGTGCAGATGTGCCTCACAGCTGTGCTCTCTGTGGAAAAACAGGGGAGGTTCTGAAGCCAAAGGGCAGCGATCCCAGCCCAGCTCAGCCCTGCAGCTGCAGGGCCTGGCCAGTTCATGTCCCCCCAGCAGAGCAGGGATGTTTGTGCTGCTGCTCGGTGGAGCTGCCTCACCAAAGGGGTGATGTAGCCCTCAGTAAATGCCACACAACCTGGAGCAAGCACAGCAACACATAGCCACTGTGGCCAGCTTGTGGTTCTCCCCCATCCCTCTGTGGGCACCCCATCAAGTACCTGTTTTATTTTCCTGCTAAGATGCTTTAGCCCAGGTTGCTGGGGGCTTGTGGAGCTCTTGCTTTTATCAATGTTAAATAAGAAGCAATAAGCTCTTGGCTGTGCCTTGAAGAGCTTTCCTTTCCTGGGCAGTAAATCTGCAGTAAGTCTCTCTTACAGTTTTATTGAGGGTTATCAAGTGTTTATTCAAAAGGCATTTCCGTGCATTCAACGTTCTTCTAATTGGGCAGTGAGGGGTAATGTTCTCTCCGGACAGACAATTATTGCTGTGGTAAAATCTGCTCTCTTTAGTCAATAGACTGGCCATGCTGCTAATTTGCTGGGTGGAGAGAGGAAGTAGGGCTGCACTGGTGTATGGTTTCTACTAAATGGAGTTTGAACTATGTCACTTACAGAGTCAGCTGCCCTAGCATGCCTGGGACATGGTCTGTGCTGTCTCATAAAGCCCTGTGAGAAGAAAACCTGTATAAAAACCAACCTTCTCCTTTCAAGGATGCTTAGATTGCCTCTGCACAATGTGCAAGGAGCCACACTGGTGCCCTTCTTTGGGGCTGAATTTCAGCCCAGGTGTCCTCAAAGAGCAAGTGCTGCACAGGTGCCCATTGTTCAAGATGGCCCTGCTGGTTGCAAAGAGTGTTCAAAGATGATTTTCATGGTCTGGGGTCCAAACAGAAACTGTTTATTAACAGGGTAGTTTAGAATGAAATCCCTTTCTAGGGGTATCTGGAAACCTGGAATGAACACAGGGAAGAAGTGTATGTAGGGGGTGGGGTGTCGTTGGAGGCTGAGCTTGGTTTATTTGAAGAAGAAAGTTAATTTTGCCTTTGTTCTGCCTCTTCTATTAGCTACTGGTTGTTGAGATGAAGAAGTCAGAAATGAGGCAGTCAAATAGAGGGAACTGAAAAGCAGTCACAAACTTGCCATATAAGAGCAGGTAATTTTGGACATAGTAAAAGCAGGCTCACATTTGGATGAGATGTGACCTACGTGTGGCCATATCTCTGCTCATGTCTGCTGGGCTTTTGTGTCTCTCCTGCCATCAAAGCCTTCCTCCCACACAGGATGAGCTCCTGCTCCTTCCTCAGAGGCAGGCAAAGGAGGAGGAGGGGTGGTTCAGCCAAGCTGATCCAATGTGCACCTGGACAGCTGGTACTGCTCGCAGTGCCTTTATTTTAAATCCATCCATCATGCTCAGGGGATCACATCCAGGCCCTGAATTGCAGAACTGGCACCTTGGGAAGTGTTCAGCTGTGAAAACTGACTTGGCAGGACAGCCTTGCCATATGAAAAGAAATGCTTTGCCTTTCTTATTTTTAAAAGGCAAGGTAAATGGAAGAGGCTGAACCCACTCACCAGCACTTTCGGGGGATGTATTTCTCCCTTGTGCCCTGCTCTTGGATGCATTTGGGGGAGTCTGACCCAGGTGAATGGGTTTGGTACAGATGGAAGTGGGCTGAGTGTTGCATCTACAAACTCTCAGGTCTTTAGAGTTTGCCTAAAGTGTTGTGTTGGACTCCAGCCTGCCAGGAATGTGTGTGACTCCACAGCAGGACAGAGCAGTGAAAAAAAATGCAGACTCCTGGGCAGAGCTGCAAACCTCAGAGCTGAGGTTTTGCTTATGATGGGATGCTACAGAGCTCTTAGATGAGAAGTTTGTGTGGGTGTGATACAGGACACAATGGGTCTAACTCCTAAGTTTTTTACATTGTGATTTGAGATCTGCACTGCCATTCTGCTGAGTTCATCTTTTTGAGCTACAAGCTGACCTCAGCCTGATGATCTGGAAGTGAAATGAAGTTATACCAAGTTGATGAATTTTCCTTGGTTTTATTCCTGGTCCTTTAGGTCTTACTGGTTTAGTAACTGGCAGGAGGAGTGGATTGCACAGATACAATAGGAGGCTTAATTAGTGTGCAAAGTGCTTAGAGATCTTCAAGGAAAGGTGAAATAGATGCAGAAAGTTATCTTCCCTCCTCCTCAGAGGCTGCATTTCAGTAATGGATGAAGTGACCCCTAAAATATAATATTAATTCTGCAAAGCACTTGGGAATTCTTCTGAACCAAAGGTGCTATGCAAATATATTCTCACTTTCCTTTACCAGTCCCTTTGCACCAGCCAGTCCACCATTAGTGGTGATTCTCATTTAATCAGAATTCAGCCTTCAAATTTTCTGCAAGTCCATAGATAAATAAAGCAGCAGCCGTAGTTGATCATTTATTTATAAATCTATTTATAATCTATGTTTTGCATATTAATCAAAACCACTCCACGTGGCAATTCCTGATTAAGAACAATTTTTTTTGTCTCGTCTCTCTTGCCCCTAGATAATACGCAAAGAATTAGATTAGAAATAGTTTTTATAAATAAATTATGATAAACTCCTGCTTTATTTATACACTCAGACACTCTCCTCGTATTTCCATCTCCCTGCCATGTAGTAAGATATAGAAGTTGTGGCAGTGGTCATTTAACTGGGAAATGCGTAATTTTTAGGTGGAAAAAGGCTGTTTTCTGACTCGGGTGAGACACTCTGAGGCCTGATCCAAGGCAGCAGGGTCAGGAATGGAGGGAGTTCTTGCACGCACAAAAACTCCAGGGTGGAAGGTGTATAAGAAGAAAACTTGTAGAGTTTGGGAGATGTGTGGACAGTATGATCTGCGGGGCAGCTGGGAGACAGGAGAAGAAGCTTTAGAAACAAGGGATCAGGGAAAAGCAGCAGAAAAGGACTAAATACTAATTGTTTCTGTTGGGTTGGTTGGATGGGGAGGAAAGCTGCAGGAAGCAGGTAGCTCCTGCCCTGCTGAGGGGAAGCCCTGCCACTGGGCAGCAGCTCCGTGTGGCAGGAAATGCCACATGGGCTCCCTTCAGTGGTCAGAGGGCCCTGAGCCCGGCAGGGAGGAGCTGTGCTTTGGGAGCTGCTGTCCTGCATGGAGCTGTGCCCCCAGTCTCCTGTGAGCTGACCCTGGGTTCCAGCGTGACGGGGCCGTGGGGCAGCACTTGGCACCCCCTCACCCATGTGTGGGATCACGGGCTCCCTAAGGCTGGAAAAGACCTCAAAGCTCATCCAGCCCAAAAGTTAACCCAGCACCGCCTTCACTAAACCCTCTCGTGATGAGTCTTGTCCCAGGTCTGGCCTCAGTGCCCAGGGCTCCTCCCTGGCTGTCCCAAAGCAATGGCAAACCATTCCACTTGGATTTTGTCAGTGTGCCCAGCTCCACAGTCCCCGTGCCACTGCCACTGCACCAGGATATGGCTGTTGGCACAGACACCCCCAGATTCAGCTGTGCAGCACCAGGCCAGGCTGGATGTGGTTGGGCAATGATGCAGCTGGTGTGGGGCTGCCCATGACAGGGCTGCTTGGATGGGAGGGTTTGGGAAGCTGCCTTGCCCCCTTCAGTAGCAGGTATCCATTGGGATCAGTGGCCAGCTACACTCTGGGTTTAGCCAAATGAAGCCTTGATAGTGTGTCAGCAAAATCGTCATCATCTGTTCTCCTGTTCCCAGCAGCTCCTGGGTGTGGTCTGTGGAAGTATTTGAAACCAGCAAAATAGAGGAGGTTATTGTGGGCTATAATTAAACACCGACATTATCACATGCACTGCAACTTTGAATTTGCCCTGGTGGGATTATTTAAATGTTTAAATACTTTTAATTTAATCTAGGGGTTGGTTATGTGCATATTACCTGTTTTGTAAGCATTTTAGAGTATGGAATACAAATGTGGCGTTGCAACCAGCTAGCAAGAAATGAGAGAAATAACCAGAGAGTGGAAAGTCCTGGAGTCATGTGTGCTTGTGGTTCAAATAGTGTTTCTAGCCTCAAGGGCTGAACGGAAAAGGTTTAAAATAAAACGTAAATACATTCTGAGGACAGGAAGAAAAAGAAACAAAGGAAAAAAAATCCCCAAATTTCTTAGGTCATGATGAAGGAGATCAGGAATTAGGGTATGACAAGGGCTGGGAGACTTGGCTCCACCTCCCGTTCCTGCCACATGCTCTCTGTGTGACTTTGAATGAGAAAATTTTCTTTGTCTTGGGGAAGTGGGAATAATAACAACTTCCTGTGTTGTGGCAACACAGGAAAATGAAACTGCAGTGACAACCATCGTCACTTAAGAGAAAGTTTTGGATACAACCAGATGATTCTGAAGGTCTCTACTATGGACCTGAGATATTTTCAAACAGCATGAAATGCAGCAGCTTCTGGGATGGGACCAGGCATGCCCTAGAATTAGAGCTGTCACCTCACAGAATAAATGTTTGCTGGAGTTTCTGGAGAGTTTGTGTTACTGCAACTTGCCTGAAGATACAAAGGCATGGATTTCCATGTGCATGCTTGAAGAAACTGAACTTGTAAACAGAGAGGTTGGAGTTGAGGGGTTTATTTCTGTTTTGTTGCTCAGTTTTGTACATGTCCCCTGCTCACAAGAAGAGGCAATGCTGTATCAGCCAGGCAGAGTTAACAAATCTCTAACCTTGAGCAATAAATCCTACTGAGGGCCATTCTTCAGCCAATCTAGGATTCATACAGCAAAATACAGTGCTAGAATAACACTGAGGAGCAAGTTTGGGCTAAGAACGGTGTTAGGAATTATTTGTTCATCCAGCTGCTGAACTTTAATTTAAACAAGGGCTGATTTAGAAGAGAAGTGAGAGATGGTAGTTCGGGCTTTCCTCTCATTAGTGCTCTGTTTCTCTGGCTCCTGGCTTGCAGCCTCACAGCCTCCAAAGTGCAGCTCAGCCCTTGGATCCCTGATGTTGTGTAGGGCACAGGGACAGGGCCAGCACTGCATGCCCTGCTGTGCTTTATCTTGCTTAATGGATACTGTTCCTTCAATAACTTTACTGCCCTCTGTGTTCCCGGTTCCTTAATTACTTTCTGCTTGGCAAACTGGATCCTTTTATTTTCATATTTTTGTTAAGTGTTACCAGATTCCCCAAGCATCACTATCTGTGAGATATATAGGGAGAATATCACAATAATTGAACCACAAACAAACCATATGGAAAAGAAGACAAAAGGGACAAATTTAAAGTCAACTCTTCTTTCCCCATCAAAAAGAGAGAAAAAAAATAAAACTAGAGGTTCCTCTTTATTCTTCTGTTACCTTTAAAAGAAGGACATGAAGCATCTCCATACATGACAGCTGTGCACAGAAAGCCTGTGGGCAGAGTCAAAAACCAGACCTGGAGGCCAAATTAAGGCTTGGTGCATGATTAAACTGCTTGGATGTAACTATGACCCTTGGCAGTGAGATTTCTGTTGTATTACCCTCTCTTTGTAAGGACTCTCCCTTGCTCTGCCCATGCTGTTATAAACGACTTGTTGAGCTCAGTTCTCTTGCATATTCCAATTTCTTTCACATTTGCAGCTGCATGTTCTCTCAGTGGCTGTGATCCCAATATCCACAGCCTGTGCTGGTCTATTTTCCTTTGCAGTAGCATTAAGACAAAGTGAATCTTGGTATTTGTTGAACTTTTTTTCTCCCTTCACTTCCACAGGAAAAGTAAGCTTTTCACCTTTCTTAGCAGCTAAGGCAAGGCTGAAAGCACTTCACTGTACCTCAATAAGGTCAAAATGCAAAGGCAAATTCAAGCTGAGAAACATGAGTTCAATCTTTCATTTGTCTCCCATGACCTGTGTATATTTGCATATTCATACTGGCCTTCTCCACCTCTTCTATGGACTAGCCAAAAATGTCTTCTGTATTCTCTCTTCTGAAATGCAAAAATATAACAACAAACCAACTTTATACTGGCTATTCAGAAGTTGGCCCTAGGTAAGTGTTAGTGTTTAGAGATTTTACTCCAAGGGTTTTCTCCCTACAAAAATGACAGAAAAACCTAGGACTGAAACCTCTTAACCCTGTTTGAGATGACTCTAACTACTTTTCCCATCTAAAGACCTTTCTCCTTGTACCTAACATTACTGAATACAGCCAGGGGCAGTGACCTGAAGTGAGATCTCTGGGCAGAAGGGAAACATCTTGGAGATTAAACCAGTTTCAGTACATTCATCATGCAAGTTAACAACCCTGGTGCTGGGGCTCCATCTGTCCTAGGGTTTTATCCACTGACCTGTCTGCCTTGCTGAACTATCTTTTCTATTTTTCACTTCTGTGGAGGAAGAAGAGAGGTTTGGGATCGGCATGTGGGAGTTAATCTAAAAATCCTGTTTAGGTACTTCCTCTGCTTCCTCAAGGGTTTTAAGGAGTGAAAAAAAAGCACCAAACAAGCAAGAAACCAAACCAAAACCTTAATGATTGCCTCAGAGATGTCATCTGAAGGTACTACAGAACAGGGGAACCACCAAAAGTGGTGGGGAGCGGAAGGAAAGAGAACAAAATGTGCCCTTGTGTGAACACGCAGTGATTTCACTGTGGAAAGTGCCATAAAATTGGGATGCCGTGGTTGCTGGGGACTTGCCTCTGAGGTGATGATGATTTATGGCTTTGCTTCATTTGGTAATTGGCAAATGGAGAAAACCAGGTGCAGGGCCAGGGAGGGAGGCAAATTCCTGTCCATCAGGACACCTCTGACCTTCCCGATGAAACAGAGGAAGCCCCATCCTGTGCTGCCTTCTGCAGAACTCATGTGCTGGCTTTGAGTGGCTCTCCAGAGGCTGTGGAGACACATAGAGAGGCAGCCTGCCCTCACTGGGGTCCCTGCCTCATCCTCCTGTGTCCCAGACTGACCTGTCCTGCACAGAGAGGCTCTCCTGGAGTGTGGCTCCTCTGCTGTGTCTGCATGGGAACAACTGCAGACAGATGTATTCCTTCTGAAAAATTGCACAGTGCTGGGGAAATTCCTCCAAATGCTACTTTTTGGGGTAAAGGGATAACTGGAGGTTTGATGCCTGGTAATGTGACCATAGGGAATAGATGAGGTGACCCCAAGAAGTGAATATCTCTGGGATCTTTGCAGAAGTGTTTGCTTTTTCTGACATTTCATAGCCAATTGGGACTTCTCAGAGCTGTCAGTGAACCCTCTCCAGGTACAAGTGACACACCCAATTTCTGATCTACCCATACCACAACACAGAGCTGAGAAAATGGAAGTTTTTGGGGAAAACCCTGACAATTTAAGTGTTTTATTATTGTTTTAAAATGTGTGTATTTCTGATGGGAACACAACAAGGGAGGACCTGTTCTGCCTTGGACAAAGCCAGCCTGGGTAGAGCTCACGGCCCCTGGGCTGTGCTTCTCTCTGAGGCTGAGAATGTGCTGGGGAAGGCTGCAGAAGGCCCAGGGACCTGGATTTTTGCATCAGTTTTGGGAGGCTGTTCCTTGGCCACAAACAGAAGGAAACTCAACTGAAAGCTGTTACAGGTGTGAGGGGGTTTAAGCTACAACTGGAGATTCTTACAGTGAAAAACAAAAGCAATCCAAGAAACTGCCTGCTGCCAACAGCTCCTGATTACTTCAGCTACTTTCAGGGCCTGGAAACATCTCTGACTGTGATCTCTGAAACATGGGAAATGTTTATTCCTGCAATCTGTACCATATCTGTGTCAGGAGTTTCATTGCTGTCACTTGTAGCAACCTTCACTGCTTCATCATCATCTCCCTGAACTAATTGCCTTAAACTGATGAAGGTAGATTTTTAAAAGTAAAATGCTTTCAGTTCTTTGCTTTTCAGGTTGTTTATGAAGTTGTTTTAGCATGCTCTGTTGAGCTGTACACTTACCTTCATCCGAGAGAGGAACACAGCTGGAGTAAGGAATTTGGGAGCCTGGCCCCAACTGTGGGAAGGATTAAACAGGCAGAAAAATGTGTGGGCCACGTTGCCTCTGCCTTGCTCTGTTACTCCCAGATCTCTGCTGTCTTTGCATCTCCCTTCCATCTGCTCCCTGTGACCTGATAAGACCCACATCCCCTCTTCTCTCTGCTCCTCCTGGCTGGGTGTGGTACCCCTTACTGATCCTCTTTCCCATACAGACCTATAAATTAAATATTATTTATATATATAAATTAATTATATATATATATAATATGTATGTGTGTGTGTGTGCATGTATATCATACATACCTAGGAACGTTATGGGGTTTTACCCCCTGCTTAAATTGATATTAGTCTGCACCAGTGCTTGTCTTTCACAACCAAATGGAATAATGCTGTCAAATAATAACATCAAAGCATCTCTGTTCTTAAGGCAAAATTGGTAAAATAGGCTCTGGTTTTACTTTAACCTGCCCTAGTGCTGCTTTTCTGTGGCTCTGCTGAGCGTTGTGCTCTGTAAGCTCTGATGCAGGACTGAGAACTTGGAGGATGCTTGTATTGCTGACTTCCTGAATTTTAGAGTATTCAACAAGATGAACTGCAGTTTGGGGGGTTGTGGGGGGGGAAACGGAGGCACCAAATTTCAGGAGGAAAAAAAAGTGTAGCAATTTTGGTAAGAGGCTCGGCAGTACTTTCCATGAGTTTTTGGCTTATGCTCCTTGCTGGGACAATCCTCAGGCTGAACTGAGCCACTACAGGAGATGCTGGAGCACCTGGAAATTTTTTGCTGCAGAACTCAAGTGTTTGAGTTTTTTGTGTCTCAATTTCTGAATAAAAGTTATGGGATACAAAGTGAGGAAGCTTGTGCCCCCTGATCAAGTTTGTTTCAGAGATTTATTTCTTGATGAAATGATTCACAAGGCTCAGCATTCTTTCTTTTCACTTCAGTTTGAATACTAGGAAAAAATATTCTTTCATCCTCCTCACCTAGCTGAAATTACTGTTTCATTGACCACTTAAGAAGTATTTTGATTTAATACTGAGATATTTATAATTTATGAAAGATGACACTAAAACATAGGCCTAGTGGGATTATTACTACATCAGCTGAGCAGCGATGGCAGGACTTACAGTAAAAACCAATTTAACCATCACAAGATCTTTTTCTAAGTAGTCACCAATGAATTCTGGTGTTTGCCAGAAGTTACCCAGCATTCAGAACTGCTCACTTAACAGTGCCCACATCGTGTCTGTCTGTCTGGATTTGGGCAGTAATTTCCTGCTCTCGCCTCCTTTCTCCCGTGTTTTCAGTACAAACTTTCAGTCTCTCCTCCCCTTTTTCACATCAGCTGCTTGCACTCAGACACCCGAGATATGCACCCACTCAGACAGTGCTTTAAAGGCCACCCCTGGTATCAAAACAAATTTTACACGTGCAGAGCAGGCCTCTCAGTTATCCTACCAAAGGAATCTGCTGGCCAGCTTTTGTCTTCTTTTTTTGTGTGTGTTAATGGATCACTCAGAAAATAAGTGGCACTTTTAGTGTCCATTAACTCTCATTTAACTAATGATAAATTGCACTTGAGCACCTATGGACACGCTTGCAGAGGCATGTTAATATCAGAAGAATACATTACAAGTGGGGCTATTGCTTTCAGAGCAAAATGAATTCATAATAATGGGAATGCTGAATTAAAGGCTTACCAAAAAATACTTGGTAGCATGTTAAGTATCCATTAATGCAACCAAATGCCACTCAGAGTTTAACAAATACAAATGAAATCCCCACGAAGGAGGGTGGCACAAGGGAGTTTTGAACAGTCAAGTGTTTATAGTATAAAATGTGGAAATTCATCCCCTACCTATGACCTTCGGTGTGTGTAGGGGGAAGAAATTAATATAACACTTCCCTGATAACAGGCTTTTATAAATACTATAAATCAAATGAGAAGTTTCCTTTGAATTTCAGGATTTCCCCTTCTCCTTTAAGAGAAAAAGGCTTATTTTTGTATGTCCTTTTGTTTTCAAACAGTGCAATTGCAAAGAACCAAGATCTGAGTGGAACAGGGCTCTGAAGTGACCTGCTGGCTTTGGGAGTCCCTGTTCCCTGTTGTCACCACTGCCTCTGGCTCCTCACCCAGCCTGGCTGCTCTTTGCTCAGAGTCTCTGCAGTTTGGCTTTTGGTGCTTCACAGGACAAGGGGCTCAGCTTGCCAGCTCTGCTCTTCAAGAGCCACGGCCCTTGCTGCTGCTGAACCTTTTGCTGTCCTTCACAGGACCCTTGTCCCCATAAAACCAGCCTGCCACTTACCTCAGTAAAATGTCCCAAAACCCCCAGTATGGCAAAACACAGCAAATAGTGTTAAAAAAGCTTTGCAGATACAGTAACTCCTGCTGGCTGCAATAAGCAGATGACTCCTTTATTCTTGTTTCTACATTGCTATTGGGTGCAGTTGAGACTTTATCTGTAAATACAGGAGTGTCCCTGCCCTGCAGGGCTTGCAGAATATGAGAAACTGGTGGAACAGATGTTTCAAGAAATGGAGAACTTGTTCAGTGGCACAGGATGAAATCAGAGCTCTCCTCATCCCCTAAATACCCCAATGCATGGAGGCAAACTCATCCCGTGACTCTGTACTACATCTTTATTTTATCAGACCTTCTGCTGACCCTGAACAGCTTCTGTTCTTTGAGGGCTCTTTTTTTTTTTCTTTTTCTGTTGTTGCTCATATTTTCCCCTCACATTAATTATACAGATGTACTGGGGGCCATGTGCTTTGCCACATCACAAAGGAAACCACAGGACTTCAGATCAGAGGAGCAGCCAGATGTAGCTGCCTGGCAGAGCACCACGCGAGGGTCACAGCTCAGGCTGCCAGACTGGGCTGCCTGCCTCTGCCAACAGGATGGGGACATCACCTGCTCCAGAAACACGGACCACAGGAGAAATAACATCACTGCAAACTCACAGCAGCTTTTGGGGATTGATTTTGTTAATGTTTGGATTTTTTTTTCTTTTTCCTTTCGGTAGATGGAATAACTGCCATGGCTCTTTAAGGTCAGAGCTGCCTGTCCATACTTAGGCTGGACAGTGTCTGATTGCCTGACAAGCCCTTTGCCTCCTCTAGGTCCAGGAGACTTCCAGCATTGTGCCCACCTGGGAGAAAGTGTGATCTGCATATGGCTTGCATTGTTCCTGTGCACGTATTTCATTTTTGAAAGTCATTAAAGACAAAGGGTTTGAATTGGTGGTTTTCTTTAAGTAGCAGCTCTAGAACAGGTTGTACTTTGTTTCCTTAAGCTAGATCTCTCCCAGCAGTCTGCCAGGGGTGCTTTTTCTGTTGAACCTGTCGAAATGTCAGACAGAAATAGCTGGTTTCATCTCTGGGACATAAATGATTATTTATCTCTCTATCTTTTTATCTTATTTATCTTTTCCTCCTTTGGAAAGGTGACTTAAAATTTACTTTTTTTTTCTGGAGGTAACAGTTCCCACTGACTTCTCTCAGCAGAGAGGATATCATGCTAATATCATGTACTTCTCAGACTGTGTCTCAAAACTGCTCCAATCCATATACAGGAAAGGACAGGGCAAGGGAGGAAAGCTACCTCAGTGTTCCTATTTCAGTCTCTCAAGAGAAATTCAAAGGGGACAGCTAGCAATTACAGACATCCAGTTGTCATCTCTGAATCCTGTTCCTAATTCTTTTATCTATTTTCTTGCATGGAACTGGGCTTTGTGGCTGGGACACACATGGCATTGGTGCAGCTGGGCTGTAGCTTAGTGCTGGCCCTGGCCCTGGCTCAGGACCCAGCTCATCCAGCCTTAGCTGGGCAAAGCTGTGTTTAAATGTCACTGATGGGTGCTGAGCACGTAGGAAGCCTTTGATAAGGAACTAAGGGTTCCAAAGCACTCTAAACATCCTTGGAAAATTGTATTGCTCCTTCTCTTTAACCTGGGAATTTAATCTTTAATTATTCCTGTCTGAGGTTTCTATTAAACAGGTTATAATTCTAAATTCTTCATTCTAAAAGTAATTGCTGAAGGCAAAATAAGCTGCTGATGGCAAATCCATCTGCCAATCTATCTGATTCATGTAAATACACCATATCAATTTCAATTATTTGATAAATTCAGCCCATCTGAAACAAGTTACAACTGAGGTAGTATTTCACTATTCAGAAAAGTAAGGAGTAAAATGCATGAATTATTATAAAATAGTTTATAAATCTTCCATAAGATTTATAAACCACTGGGGATTAGGTTCGTTTCTCACCTGTTCTTGGAAAATTCCACTGGTATCTTTTGCTACTGGACATGGGATAAGTGAAGATCAATTCCCTATCACCCCTCACAGCCATGTAATCTGTGATCTACAGAGTTTTCCTCCCTTGAAAGAAAAAGGCAAGAGAGAGAATCCTCTGCAAGACACAGATAGAGAAAATGATTTCCTTTTCTTGCTGAAAAGGGTGCCTGTGGGAATTCTGTGGCTGGTGTTACATCTTCGTGTAATTTCACTTGAGCCTGTGTACGAATCAATGATGAGGCATTTCCTCTTTCAGTCCGAGTCTGTAACTTTGTGTAGCCTTGAAGAACAAACTCATCCATCCTCACCCCATGCTCGAGCCTTGCAGAATTCTGCCACCCCACTGTGGAGCTGTGCTCCTGGGTGGAGGCAGGTCGTGCTCTGACAGCACAGGGCAGCCAGGACAGGGCTCTGGGTTTATGGTTAAAACAAAGAGTTCAGGTCAGGCAGCATCACACCCCCATCCCAGTGCTGTGGCCAAGCAGCCAAACAAGTTCAGACGCTCAGATTGGATATCAGGAAAAATTTCTTCACTGAAAGGATGGTCAGGCATTGGCACAGGCTGCCCAGGGCAGTGGTAGAGTCCCTGTTTCTGGGGGGATTTAACAGATGGGTGTGGATGTGGTGCTCAGGGCCATGGGTGAGCGGGGGCCTTGGCAGCGCGGGGTCAGCGGGTGGGCTTGGTGCCCTTAGGGCTCTCTACCAGCCTGAGCAGGGCTGTGGTGCTGCTGGAGCAAGGGAACAGAGCTAAAGGACTGAGGAGAGTGGTGTTAAAAAGCTGAGCAAGTGTGTTTCACCAGGGCTGAATAGAGGGGAAGCTAAGTAAGATTACACATTCCTGTGGATTTGTTTTCTCTTTTTTTTCTGTGCATGTGCAGCTGGTAGGAGCTGTATTGCAGTTCTGTCTTGATCAAAGTGGGATACAGTCTTGGACCTGGCTACAAGAGATGATTGTGAAATCTTTTTTTAGCTGTTTCTCCTTTAAATGGTCCTGGATGATTTCACTTATTTGTCAGTATAATTTGTCTGCCAAAGAGGCATTTGTTCATGAAGTTGCTCAGCCTCTCCCATGGCTGGAGAAAAGGCTGGGATTGCCACTCTTTTGGGGTTTCTCTAGAGAGTTTTGGCATGTAACAGATTTAATTACTTAGTTAAGAGAGTTTCTTAAGTTCACCAATGCAGGCTAGGAACTGTAAATGACAGAGAAAGTGAAACAAGGGGTGTGAGAGAATGAATAAAGAGGAATGAAGCTGTGATCTCTCCCAGATGTTAAAATTTTTTTTTTGTGCAGCTGAACAAAGGTGTTGTCTGTCCAATATAATTTTTATTCCAAACCTTCAATATTGCAGCTGACGGCAGAAAATGTGCAGTAAAACATGGGGAGGCCACTGGGTAATATCCACTGTAAAGTGTTAATTGCCTATTGAGGCTGTAAACTATGTCAATATGCCTGGATCTGAGTTATTGACAGACTCCCATTTATTCCGGCCTCACAAAGCTGGGCTCTTTAGAACTGGGCTCTAATCAGTCATGCTTTACTGAACCCACCAAGAAGCACCAGTCAATAAATGTGCTCGCTGTCTTAACCCTTTGAAGTTTGTAAAATTACAAGTGGGATTGATAACATTGATTTGGGGAGAACTCTTGATAGTGGGAACCCTTTGGAAATGAAAGCTGCCTGCAGTAAATACACCTCCTTTAGCCTGATGGTGGGTCTGGCTTTGTGGGGCCAAGATAAACCTTGGTTTTCTGTCAGCACCCGGGCTCTGAGCTGGAGGAAGGAGTTATGGCTCAGTGATAAGTGTTTGCAGTGGTGGAGCAGAGTGGCAGCTAGAGCTGCCTGTAGTGCATTCATCACTATTAAGAATTCTGACATCTGTGGCTCATCACTTCTGATCCCATAGCTGGCAAACAGCACAGGACTAAAGCCAGCAGCATCCCATAGGATTATTTGCAAAAAAAAGGGTGTTTCTCCTTATCCACCTACTAAACCCCACAAACCTGCCTCTCTGGTGCTGGTGGGAGTCTGTATGTGAACATCATTGTCTGAAATGAGTGCTGATGTACAGCAGCTCTGGTGGCACTCGGGGTGGGAACAAGGCAGCAAATAAAAGGCCAGATCCTGCTCTCTGAGGGCTGTGGGGGAGCAATGCAACGCCTGAAACGTGCAGGTTTGGAAAGGTTCTGAGATAAGGGCTGGCTTGGAGAATGCTTGGAGATGAAAGACTTGCTGACATGGGGATAAAAGTTTTTTGGTGGACCTGCTAGAATTCACCTTACTGTGGGAGCTAATACACTTGTATTGACTTACATGGGGGTTCTTTTGTTTTTAAACAAAATGACTAAAGCCTGGGGATAGTTGCTTTTTATTTTTCAAGGAAAATCCAAACAAATACAGATGAAAATTATCTGTGAAATCTGGAAGAGAGCAAAGCAAAGGTGCTGCTGCTTGACATAATCTGTAACAGTAAAGGTTTTGGAAACATTACAGAGAATTAGAAATGGATCAGAAAACCCTTCCCTGATGCCTTTGCTCATAAAAAAATTTACTTGTTTTGTAAATTAACTCTGGTTAAGAATGCTTCTTCCTCAATCTCTTTCTAACTATCTCTTTCTAACTCGCTAACAATCTCTTTCTAATAAAGTGATATTTTTCCTTTCTGATTTGCCCTGTTCTGCTTCTTTTCCAAACTGAAGAGGTTCTATACTGAAGTATGGGATCAAGATCTTCTGGTGTTTAGACTCCAGCACTACCTGGAAAAGATATTTTTATACTTTTGTAGACTTTTAACATGTGGTTCCTGGTATAGGCAGAAAGAACATTACCTGGTCCAGGCCTTGTTAGACATGGGAGATTATGATGACCAGCTAATGCGTTTTTTAAATACTAGCAGTCTGCCTGGTCCTGGTGCTAAGTGCTATTTTAATAATACTAATTAATTTGTACTTGCTAAATTAAGTGCATGTAGGTTTTAAGCAGGGAGGTTAGACTCAGGTTAAGTATTTATTCTGCTCTTTTCCATGTAATAGTGCAAATCTTCTGACTGTCAGACTGCAGCTGAACAATCTGCCGTTTATTAATGGATATATGCAACTAAAATCCATACTTTGAGCTTGAAAATGTGCACTTGCTGGGTTAGCCTGGTATCTGTTCTGTAAATGATAGGGACTGGTTACTTCTTGCAGCCCCAGCAGCTTTATGTGCTACAGAAGCTCTGTGGTGAATAGGTGCATTTGCAGATGCTGATATTATTCATAAGGTCTCAAAGAAGTTATCATTTCAAGCAGATCACAACTGGTATAGTTTACTGTTTGTCTGAAATGAGCAGCTGTTTTCAATACACCCATTGCTGTTGCAGTGTGCAGACTAATACTGAAAATAACCATTCCCAAGCTGCAAGGAAATAAGAAATTTGTTTCATTTTCAGTTCTTTTCAGTCCTTTATTCTTGCCTTTATTTATTTATTTTTTTTTGGCCTTTTCAAAAAGTCTGCACAGATTCTTACATAAGTTACACTTTTCCAGCCTGGATGAAAATTGGATGGATTTTGCAGGAGTTTGGCTGTATAATTCAGTTCATATCAAGCTACCCAGACTTGCGACTGGCAGTGCCCCAGTGCCTGGGTTTGGGATGAAGCAGGGAGCTGCCATGCAGCAGCATCTGCTGATAAAAATCACTAATTGTTCTCTGTGGAAAATTGCTCTGCTCTTGCCCAGCCCTGGTGCAATGTGCAGGTACTTTTTGGGACACAGGTACAGGCTCTGCTCAGGAGGTTGTGAAATGCAGCAGTGCTGCTTGAGCAAAAGGCCACTGATACAAGACTTACATTTCAGGGTTGATTTGATACATCCTGTTTACGTTAAGGGTGGGAGAAATCCATGCTGGATACTTGGTTTCTTTATGCTGCTTGTACTGGATGTCAAAATGATGTGACTGCCTTCGCTGCCAGAGGGTGCAGGGTAAACTCAGCTAAGTGAGAAGGTTTACATGTCATGGCAGCAAAATGCAGAGAACTTTAGGCTTGCAGCAGCCAACGGCAGGTCCAAATACTCCTGGCCAATGCCACGGAGCACTGGTGTCCATCTGTGGTTGCTGGTTCTGGACAGGAGGTGCATAGACTGCATCTTCATCATCGTTCAAAGTTGTTTGTGGGATTGGAGCGCGGTGTGCTAAATAGCTGCAGTTCATTGCACTCTTCAGCCAAAACAGAGGACCAGTAACAATATCCACACTTCTGGAGTGGGGGGAAGAAAAGAGGACTGTTTATGGGGAAAGAAATGCCGGATGTTGCAGCAGCAGGGGTAAGCAGGCTATACCGTGCATTTTCCCCCCCCCTCATATTTAATGGAGAGGAATTCAGCCACGGTTTAAGACTGTTTTCCATAGGCTTTTTCCATGCTGTATTTGCTGTGTGATGCGACCACTAGAGAGCAGGCTTAACCTAGTAACAAGATCTAATTAGCTCTTGGCCTCTTCATTTGCAGCTCTTCCCCAACCCCCTTCCACCTTTCTGTCTAGGCAGAGGCGACTTCCATGGTTCTTAGCTTTGCCTCCAACGCTGTGCAATCTTAGGGCTAATTAAAACACCACAGACGGCCTGAACCCCACATTAAAGTTTGATGAGGAATTGATCAGCCAAGCAAACAGGAAATTTAGCTGTGTGAGTGAAGGTAATGTTTGCTCAAATGTGTAATGAGGTCCATGGGGAATATTTATGGGGACCTTAGTGATGGTTTCAGCAGTTCCTTCTCCTTGAAGTCCTCTGACCTACCTGCCCTCTCCTTCGTGGGAGTGTAGGCAGAAGGAAACCCCAAGCTGCATCAGTCAAAGGTGAGCATGTTTTGGAAAGTGGGCTATGTTTGGCTGAGGTGGTCTCATGTAAAGCTTTACAAGAGGAGCTGTGGGACTACAGACTGGCTTCTGCAGTTTTACCTTTCCACTAAAAAAAAGACCCCACAAAACCCAAGCAGATAACTCTTCCCATAATCCAGGCAACTTTAGTGAAATTGCTGGTGGAACTCTTTGCAGTGTTAGTAAATTAAATGTGCTGCTCAAAGAGGATGGGGCAGTGTGTTCCCACAGGTGTCACCTTATTTGTGCAGGCTTCAGGATCAGCTATAAAAGCTGTCAGCACACAGGCATTAGGAGGAAAGGCAGGATGCTGTCAGAGAGGGCCCTCCTCAGCAGATTTTATCTCTTTCTAATAATCACTTTCCACGTGCAGCAAACAGGTGAACTTAGCTGCTTCTTAGTTATCAGCACTCATCCAAAGTACATCAGCACATGCAGATCTGAAGTCTTAGAATGGGCTTTTTTAGATATCACCTTCAGACCTGTACCTGCAAGGCCTTTCTATTAAGAGCTCCCCTCAGCTTCTGGCAGCTCAGCCTGACCCTGGAAGCTCTTCCCAAAGCAGAGCATTCCCACCCACTCGTGGGTCTCAAGCACAGCACATCAGCTGCTCTCAGCTCTCCTTCCAGTGCCCCTCAAGGCTACTTCCAGTTTTGGCAGCCTCTAAAGGTGAGGCTGATGCCTGGAAGGACTTGGCTGAGGAAGAGGAAGCTGGCTGGGTGGCTGCTCCAAGCCCTGTGGTACAAACCAGGCAAGGAGGGAGAACCCCCTTGGTGTTACTGGGGTAGGGGCAGCTCCCAGTGAGAGCCCTGCAGTCCCTGCCATTTTTCACACCATTGATTTGTTCACCTGTGGGAATGTGAGCCCAAAACCTGTTTACAGAGATTATGTAAATTGTTGTGGCTGAATATAGCAGGAGAAGTTGGCAGAGCAAGAGTGCTTCTGACTTGCAATAAAATCCAGGGAAGTTTAGTGACTGCAACAGCACTGACTGACACTGGGCAATTTTGTCTTTCAAGTGTTGTAGCCACAGTAACAATGAGACTTGTGTAAAGAAAGCAATCACTCTTGCTTTCTGGAGGGAAATACTGAAGTGAGAAATTTGGAAATACTAGGTTACATTCTGAAGTGATCATAAAAATCTCCGGTGGCATAATGTTTAAGCAGGATTTTTTAATAGGCCAAGGAAAGTGGATTGCTGGTCTTGTGCTCAGTGCATTGGAATAGAAAGTTGACCTTTTCCATCTAGGTTCCAGTTTACAGTAGGCTGTCAGACCATTTTTGAGGAGGAGGAGCAGTACAGAAGCAGAGTCAGCACACTCCTGTCTGAGCTGGCTGTCTTGTTGCCAGGGGCTGGTGTCTGCATGCTGCTGCACAAAGCCATGGGGACACCTAACCTGCTATGTCTTAAATATGGTCCTCCATTAGACCGTTTAAACATTCATTTATGAGTCTAAGACTCACCAGAAGAGCAGCTGTATTTAATTCCTGTCTGCACTGGATCAGAGGATGTTTAAATGAAGGGCCTGGCAGGACATAAAGCCAGACTGGAACCTGCCTCCTGTGGAGACCTGGGACACTCGGCCTGCTTTGGTTGCACAGGAAAAGTGTTGTGCAAAAAGCTAAAATGAGAACTTGAAGCAGAATCTAATTACCTGTGTTTCAGTCATAAGTCACTTGTTTACATCCAGCTTTACATCTATTAATGAATGTGCTGCTTTCAACCTTGCTGACATTTCATTCAGCTTGAGATGTGGGTTTGAACTAAATATTAACATCTCAGGGACTGTCAGTAGATCTTATTTTGCATTACTTCCATCTTGCTAATTAACAATACTGTTCACAGACTGTGGGAGGGGACACAGGATCGTATGAGCACACATTCAATAAGCAAGCAGTGAATGCATTAATCAGGATTTTTCATAGCTTAAGAAGGTCTGCTGGGATTCTCCTGTCAGGTGTAAACTCACTTTGCCCTTGTTTACTGGGAGTGTTGCTGGAAAGTGCCAATGGTTCTGGCCTGGCTGGAGACTCACAGCCCAAACCTGAGAGACAGAAGATTTAATTGCAGGAATATCTGGGTGCAGGCTGAACAGCCCTGTGGGAGGTGTGGCTGCATGAGGAATAATATTCTTCAGAAGTGTTTTACCCTCAGTAACTCATATTTCGTTTTAATAACTGTCTGGTCACTCCTGATATCAGCTTACAAAGGAGTAGAACCTTCCCCTGCTCCAGTCTTGGCCATCTGTTAACTTTGTTGACCATGAGTTTCATGGCTATCTCGAACTTCTACAGGATTCTGAGCAGGGTTGGATTGAGACTGGTTCTTGCTGTACTCCCTGGTAGCTCTCCTTTAACAGCTACAGTTTGAAGTCAGTCTCTAAACCACTTATTTAATCACGTTGGTGACTAGAATATGGGGCTTTAAGGAACAATGTAGGTACAGCTGAGTCAGAAGTCTTGGAGAAGTCCAAGTCCACTTTATTATCACAGCTGCTTCTATCAATCAGTCTTGTAATCCAGCCAAAAAAAGATAAGTGTGGTTTGTTTAAACCAATTTTCCATGAAACATCATAACTGTAGTCCTAGTCTGCAATTCTTTATTGATAGTTCATGAATAAATCTTTTATTATTTTGTCAGTTATTAAGGCTAGACTAGCTGGTCCACGTTGCTCTGGAGTCATCCCTAACTCTTTTCAAATGGAAATTATGCTGGCAATCCTGCAACTTTTGGCATTTACGAGGTTGTTTGCCATGATGTATTAAAAAGTTAACAGTGCACTGGTTCTTTTAAAACTCTTTGGTCTCTGTTATCTTGATCTGTTGATTTAATTTTATTTTTTTTATTTTTTTACCTTTGGCAGACAGCCGAAGATCTTGCAGACTACTTATTTGCTTGATGATAAGTCATCTGACCAAACCAAGGAGAGCCACAAGCCTTTGTTACACTCTCTGATCTAGCTGTAGCATTTAGAGGATGTTTACACACCTCAGTCTTTTGTTTCAACAAGTATCTGTGAAACACTCCTGCTTTTTCAGTGTCTCCACGTGCAGTTTTGATGTTTGTGTTTAGCGATGAATGAATGCCTGCATACAGGGGGTTTGGTGCTGTTCCTTTATAATATTTTGCTTAGTTATTGTCTGTTGCTATTCTGTTTTTTCCATTAGCCTCCTGTTCTCAGTTTTTAAAACTTCTTTGAATATTTTTTTCATTTTTTAAACAGGAATATTTCTTTTGGCCATCATATCATTCTTTTAAATTATTGTTTATGTAATTACAGCTTTTTTGGAATTCTCTAGAAGTCCCTGAACAATTTACAGTTTGTAAGGATACTTTCATTATTGAACTTGATGCTCCATGTCATATAAGTCTGAGTTGGTGAAAAAAACTTAGAAAATATAGTTGCTGTATTAATGACTGCTTGAATTCTCCTGGCTTTAATCTTTCAGTCCTATGAGTTGCATTGGTAATTTCCTCTGCTTGTAAAGCTCCTGGCTTTAAGATGCTTCTGCCTGCTTATTTGAAAGTATCTGCCTCTAACAAAGAACCGGTGTCAGAGGGAAGGTTTTGGGCGATCAACCACAGAGTTGTCTTCAGCAACAATTAAGTGTAACAGCACCCAATGGCAGCCGGGGCAGGATCAGCCCGAGGGCAATTCCTGCCACGGCTGCTCTGTGCTCTCGCTGTCTGACTTAATAAACTCTTCATGCACAAAGTTTCAATTAAAGGGAGTGTACCTTGTGTTTAAAATCAGCCCAGGCCCGTGGCAGTGGAGATGCCATGGCACAAGTGGTGGGAAGGAAGGGTCACTGCCAGTGGTGAGGGGTCCTGGGGCAGCTGTGCCAATGCCCCCAAAGGGTGGGTTTGGGTACCACTGACTGATGCCTGCCTCGCAGTGCTTTGCCCAAAATGTGCCCTCGAGGCCCAGTGTTTCTCTCAGTGAGGGTGAAAGACCATGTTAATTCTATGAACATTTTGGAGAGTAAGACAGTGACAACCCCAAAGTGACAATCCCAGGGCTAATATTTAAGGCACATATTATTGTAAAGGTGAAGGGATTTTTGTTCCCATTAACAGCAGAGTGCTAACTAGGTTTTTAGTCCTTTCTGGGTTTTTTTTTTTTTTGTTTGCTTGTTTTGGGGTCTTTGTTTTGGTTTGGGGTTTTTTTGCTAGTGTTTTTTTTTCTTCTTTTAGCCACATTCTCTCATTGCCTTTTCCCTCCCACTGCTCAAGTCTGACTCCCCTGTGGGTGCTGCTCTGCTCAAATGGAGGCACAGCAGAAAGGTACCCATTTGAGAGGGTCTTTGTTTTCTCATTGTGGTCTCTCACCAAAACTCTAATTGCTCCAGGAGCACTAATGAGCCTGCTGTCAGACCTCCCTGTGATAGTGGCAAATGTTAGATTCATTTTATAGGCAGGGAGTATATCTGAGCAGGCTTGCACTGATTTCATCAGTGGAACTAGGGACAAAAACCTTCATCTGTGCTGTTTTTTAAAACTGAACCTTTCATACAGGCTTATCCTTGCCTTTTTTTTAGTAAATCCATTTTCAGGAAGATGGGATGCTGTACAGCTTCCAGCAAATTCAGATACAGACATACTTGGAAACAGGGATACTGTCAAACTGACAGTGAACTTGATGTCAAATGGTGAGGAGCCAAAGAGTAGCACAGGGGTTCAGAGAGCTGAACAAAAAATCCTCAAATGTATTTTGAAGATGCCAGGGAGAGATGAATAACAATTCCTGGGAGCAGGTATGCTGGAGCAGGCTCATCTGAGTTGAAGCAGCTCATGCTGAAGCCTCTGCAGGATAAATTCCCTGTTCTGGAGAAGGTGCTCTGCTCCAACACTCAGACTAAAAGCTGAGAGAATGCTTTTCATACTTTTTCATGCTTTTATGATTTTTGGTTTGGCAGTGTTTCTACCTGTGATCGTATTTCTGGTAAATTGGAATACAGGCTCTTTTTGTGTCCTGTGTTGGCAGCAGAATTCTTCTATAGATGGGGTACAGATGTTTACCAGATTTTGAGGCCGAATGCACCATCAAGAATTGCAATACTGGAACTTCTAATGGACTGCCTTTTAAATAATTGTTTAAAAACCCCAAAAATGTGCAAGTGTACACCTTTGTCTAAGCCAGGCATTAGTAATTTACTCATCAGCTGCTTCCCAGGCCGTGTGTGAGCACCAGGCCAGCAGCACTGGGGCCTCTCAGGCTGCAGTAGCTGCTTCCCAAGGCTGGGTGCAGGGACCAGGAGAAGGTGGTGGTGTAACCACAGCTGAGGTCTTACAGGAGTTTGCTGTATTGAAGTCTCTCTGTGTGTCTGTGTGAGCTGGAGCTGAGCAGATGTAAAGCACCCCTTGCACACTCGTTCTCAGCAGTGCCTGGGAGAAGGGGCCTCTGTAGCCTCCTTGATTTCTTATAACCTTTTGAAAACTTGCAAGTGAAGAGAAATTACACCAGCTGTTCATGTACTCGGGGAGTCAAACTAATTAGGCAGCAGACAAATTATTACTGTGTTTCTGACAGTGATATTGTCAGTTGCAGCAGTAGGAAGGTGTGAGTTTGCTTGTTTCTCCCCAGCCTCTGCCTGCAGCGTCCTGTCCCCTCCCCTGCAGGCCTCATTCCTGTGACTCTGTGACACACAGGGAGTTCAAACTGTGCACTGAGGTGCCTCAGTATTTCTGAGGGTGTCTCTCTGTTGCTCCCAACCAAAAACCTTCAATGTTTTTTGGAAGGACTCCTCTTGACTGAAGGCCTCAAGAGCCCAATCTTCAAGATGATCCCTTATGGAAGTCCTTCAGCATCCCAGGAAAGACTTCTTACAAATGTCCTGTCATCACTTCAGATTCACTTCTGACAAGAAGCCACAAGGGTCTCATTCATAAAAGCCTTGCACATCACATTATATGCCCACAGTAACTGTAGACACTTCTGGGCTGCAATAAACTTGTGTGACAGAAGCCATTCTTCCTTTTTACAGATGACATCCTCAAATTGCTGGGTCCTATTCTCCATCGCTTTGCCCCTTAGCTGGTCTTATCCAGTTATGCAAACTCCTACCAGTAGCATTTCATCCTCCTGCCCAGGAGAGTTGATGTGGCAGCAGTGAAAGGCAGTGGAGAATTAGTTATATTGCTTCCCTCTTCTCCCAAAGTGAACATTTCAAAGCTGATCGTTCCAGACATAAACGAAGGTGTGGGATTTGAAGATGGCTTGGATAAATGCTTTACGTGGTGTGTGACCTCTAAAAATGAAGGGACAAACTTGGTGCAGAGTGGCAAGTTACAGAGCAGTACTTAGCAGGGGAAGGGTCAACCTGTTTGTCAGAAGTACAAAATTAGATTAGAGAAGGCATTTTGGCCATGGGGCCTTCCTTAGGCTAAAGAAGAGCAGGATGTTGTTTAGTTTTGCTGTGTCCCAGTTTCACCATGCCCTGAGGAAGACCCCCAAGGCTGAAGCCTTATTTCTAATTGTTTTATAAATGACTTTTTCTTCCCTTTTTGGCATTCAAGATGACACCAGTTTTGAACAGGAGAGTTTCCGTTGGACAGACACTTCCTGAACAAAGGAAGAATATTTAATATTTAAATAGTCACTAATTTGTTGAGATTTTCCTAGTTTTCTTCCATATTCTTTTTTCCTTGCTAGGCTAATTGTATGGCTGATCTTGCAGCTTAAGTGGTCTGTATGAATATCTTGCCCAGAAAGACTAAAAATTCTGAATAAATAAGCAGAAATACTAAATGACTTTCAGGATGTGTTTTCTTTGTGCCCAAACTTCATTTCTATCAAGTGTGAAAAGTTAAAATTAAGACCTGCCTCAAACCATTCTCTCTTTTATTTGTTTGCTCTGCACCTGACCTAGTACAGCCGTAGCCCATGAGCAGGGTCTGTGTGCACTACAGGTGTGTGGGAAAATAATAACCTGCAAACCTCTGGGATAAGATTCAGGATGGGGAGAAGAAAATAATTTTAGTTGTGTTGTGTGTAGTGTTGATAGTGGAGAGAGGGAACTGCAGTTAATGGTAGGAATAGGACTTTAAACAAGGACTGCAGATTTCACAGGGGGGAAATATTAGGGGTGTGGGCACCTGAACTACTGTTCTTGGGAGGTGCTGCAGCAGTGCAGGAGCTGTAATTCAATATTAAACTCTTTAGCAAATCGTTCTGCTTCTCTAGAACATGCTGAAATGTTTAAACTTGCTTCAAATTGATGGGGAAACAAAATGCTTCCTTCTCTCTGCCTTCCATGCATGTGGAAGTCTTCAATTTGGCTGAAATTCCTGGGGTGAAGGTAGAAAAATTGGTTTTTTATGGAAGTTAAGTAGCCAAATCATTATAGCCAAAATACCTAAACTATGGCTAAGGAAATAGAGGATAGACCTGTGTATCTGTTTGGATAATCTCAGTAAGAAGAGTAAAGTTCTTCCTAAATGTTGAAGGGAAGATGTTTGGGCCACTAGCCAAAACCAATAGAAAGTTCATATTTTTCCAGATTTGTGAAAAATGAAAAATTTTATGCTTCTGCTTCAATTTATTTTTGTTGCAATTCATCACTAAAGCAAAATGTGCTATTTATTGCCTAAGAGTGTTTTTCCTACAGATATGGCATAATATCTTTACCAAAATGTTTAGCATCTGTGAGTTAAAAATGCATATGAGGATTTACTTTTTGTTCCCTTGGTGAATGCTGCCGCTGTTCTTATCTGAAGAACTGCTTTTTGCATTGACAGAAATGGTGAAAAATGACGAAAAATGACCCACTGCCCCATTATTTACACAAACTAGCTTTAGTTCCACACTTGACTTACAAACATAGATCACAGTACCACAGTATTTAAGCTCAGGCTTAACTTTACACTTGTGAATGGCTTTATTGACTTCAGTGGAGCTGCTCGTGTGGAGAGCTGGGTATGTCATTAGGTGCTCACCAGTTTGGGTTACAGAAAGGTAGAGCGGCCTTGTCTGGAAAGCTCTGGACTCCCAGCTTGGATCTGCAACAGGCTTCCTTTATAATCTAAAATTAATTACTCTGTGTGACATGGTTCCCATTTCCACCTTGGTTCCCAGTTTCTTCTTGCCCATTTCTGGTCTTTAGGTTACTCCGACCATAAATTCCTTAAGATGGAAAATTTCTTGGTGGAAAAAAACCTGAGGGACATCAGGTATTGAGTGTGTGTAGATGTGTCAGTAGGAAAGGAGGTTTTGCTCTGTGTATCCCTGTTTGATTCCATTTCTTTTCCATGGGGATTGTGTGTGTGTCTGCTTGGTGAGGTTTGCTAGCACTTGTAGGCTCATTCCCTCCTTCAGGTATAAACATGATGCAGTGCCTGGTGCAGTGAAACCTTGCTCCCCTCTGGAACACAGATAGACTTTTAATTTCCCCTCTGCGACTGTCATTAAGGGAGCTCTGGTTTTGTTTTCACTAGATACCAAATTTAGAAAGTTAAAAGTTTAATAAAATAATAAATCTAGTTCAAATTGAGCTTGAAAAACTGAAGTGTCTCTGTATTCACCCACATCATCTTTCCTATTAATCCAACAAATGTCTTTCTTCAGTAAGCAGTTCTGTTTCCTGTTTTTCACCCTCATCCGCAATAATCACCTGCATTTGTTTCTTCTTTTCCTTCTAGCCTAAAGATAATTCATTAAAGTAGCTCTCCCTCCCCCCTTTTTTGATCCACCTCTCCACCTCCTAACATCCCCCTAAAAAACACCATCAATATTTCATAAACTTACAGTGACAAATGTATTTTAATGTGGTCCACAGAGAACCTGAGATTGATTGGCCTCTCAGAAATATGACACGTTTCAAAGCAGGATATTCATGGAGTGTTTTAGTGCCTACATTAGTCAGAGAGAAGCAGCGCCTAAATTTATCATAGTTATGGCTTTCTCGGTATCCATTTTCTTTTAGCCGCTGACAGCAAGTATCTGAATGGTCCCTATTGATTGGCTTTGTGGTTCTGTCTTTAAAATGCATTGGCTGTGGGGGTTTTCAGATCAAATTAAGTCTGGGCTTCCTGGAGTTCGTGCATATCTACAGCGCAAGTGCAGACAAAGCTGGCTTCATTCATGCTGATTTTCATTCACAAGGGCGCGCGGGGAGGGAGACCCGAAATCTCCACTGATGGTGTGGGTGAACTGAGCCCTCTTTGAAAGCAAAGAGTTCATAATTCCAGGAGGAAGCAGCAAGGAAAGATGGGGACAGGAAGCACCGACTGGCTCTGCTTGGGTGCCAGTGACCGGGTGTTCCTGCACCGACGGTGCCTGGCAGAACTGGGGCTTGGGACAAAGCTGAGAGGTCTCGTCATCAGCTCTGCTGGGAATCCCTGATCGCAGGGAGCATTATCTGATGGGCAAACAGTCTGTGCTGTGCTGGTCCCACTCTGGGCAGGAGACTCCTGTGGCACTGGAAAAGCCTGTCTGCAGCGCTGCATCCCCGTGCAGGCGGTGCCAGTACCTTACAGAGGTGTCAGTGAGGTTCTAGTGTGGTGGCCAAATTTTAAGATGACAAAGAAAATGGGTTTTGTGCTAAAAGAGGTTATTGCATTATTTCAAATGTTGAGCCAAAGAAAATGCTTTGTTTATGTAGTTTTATCTTAACTCTGTAAATATCAATTTAGCTCAAATAAATTACCTACTTTTGTTGTAGAACCTATCTAGAAGGTCTTAATAGTTATAGCCTGCCACCAACTCTTCCTTTTTTTCCCCTCCAAATATATTTATTGTATTTTTGAAAAGCTTTGAATGACTTAAAGATAAGTTCTATGACTCTGCTTTGGTAAATACATAATTTCTCACTAACAACCCTTTTCCTTGATATGTATTGCAAGTCTGGGGCAGAAAAAATGTGAGTGATGAACACATTTTAATTTATAGAATAGTCCTGCAGGCATCGTGCTGCATGAGGTATTTGTGTGCTTGAACCATTTTAAATTCCTATTTTCTCTGCTCCTACCCTGTTTCCCCTCTCAGCTTATCAGTGTCATCAATCTAATGCTCTTCATGAATACAAGCCCCATTTTTAAAGAGCAAGCAAAATAATTAACTCTTGGGTTATGCCTCAGCACATGGTTCAACTTGGCTTCAGATTTTACTCTGATCTCTTTACCACAGGAACTTACAGGAGTTTCAGCAGTGGATGAATGTAGGTGGAAAATCAGAATGATTGGATTCATTAGGAGGGCAGAGAGATGGCTTTTTCAAACTTCATAGATTCGTGGGATTTGAGGCCAAGAGGGACCCCTGGATTGTCCCTCTGACTCGCTGTGTATCATTGGCCATTGCATTTCTCCTGGTTACCACGCTGCTGATTCCAGTAGCTTTCGTGCTTAACTGCAGTGGAACTTGTGTCTGCCTAAAGCAGGTATTCCAGACAGCATCCATTTCTTGATTTGAATGTATCAAAAGCTGGAGAATACCCCACCGTGTTTAAAAAAAAAGAAAATTGCGCCTAGTTTTAAATTTAAATCAGTCTGGCTTCAGTTTCCAGCCATTAGTTTTTGTTATGCCTCTATCTGATAGATTAATGAGCCATTTAATACCCTTTGTTTTCTCCCCATGAAGGTACTTATACACTAATCAAGTTACCTCTCAATCTTTGTTGATAGGCTAAATAGATTGAGCCCTTTCAGCTCTCATTGAGATCCCAATTATTCCCCCCCCGCCCAGTTGTTCACATCTTTGTTTTTTCCTCAACACTCTTCAGGAAGTTGCAACTCTGCAACTGAGCTTTGTGTGCCTTTTACTGGTCTCACCAATGTCATAAATAAAAGTATAATCACTTCATCAATCCTGCTTACTGCTCCTCTTGTTTATACCTCTAAAACCAACATTAGCCACTTCTGTCACAACATTGTCCTGGGAGCTTAGGTTGAGGTGCTTGTTCAGTAAATCTTTTCCCAAGTAATTTATTTGCAGGGTAGAGGCCCTCTGTTAGCATGGAAGGATGGCACTGTCCTCTTTTTGATTTTAGAATTTTCACTTCTGGGTTGTGGTAGGATTGTGTCTGGCTCTTGCTTTCCATGAACTAAGGAAGCCACTTCATATCCATGTGCAAAGTTCACACTGTCTTGGCTTGTCTGCCACCACCTTGGACTCTGGAGGAGAACCCAAAAGCACCTGGACAGGTCACACGTGGGTTCTGCCTGGACTTCACAGATATCAACGTGATCCCTGGGGCTCCCAAAGCTACTGACAGAGGATGGTACTCTCACCTGTTTTGTGCTATGATGAAGACTCTTCGATTTAAAAACAAACAAAAAGAACCCCTCAAAACTGACCGAAACAACCAAAAACCAGAAAATCCTCAACAAAGCATTAAACCACACCACACCCCAAAAATCCCCAAGCAAACCCAAAAGTCAGAGGTCTTGTTAGCAAGGAGATGAGCAGAGCAGCTGTAACCAGCCCCCTGTGCTGGGGCCATCCAGTCTGTCCTTTGTCCAGCTGGCTTTGACTGACTTGCCTTGGTGACAATTCAGTGGGGAGAGCTGCATTTTGTGCAGTCAAATTATTTATATGCACTTTGCTTGGTATTTAAAGAGAGAAAAGGAAGGAGTAGGTTTGAGTTACGGTAGTGCTGAATGTGATAATTATGCTGCCCTCCTAAAGGAATCCACGCTGAGACTAACATATGCTTTCATCCTCCAGGACAGACTATTCTGTTAGTCTCTTTTTAAATAAATGATTAGAGCTGGCTGAGACAATCTGCAAGCAAGATTCTGCAGTCTCACAGGCTCCAAGAGACTGTGCACTTGGACTGTGATTTGTTCCTCTGTATTTACTCTTTCCAAATTAATTTTATTTGTATTGGGGATTCACCCAGAAGCCTTAATTAGGATGAAAATTATTGTGTGAGGACAAATCCAACCGCAAACACCAAACAGTCAGTTGACAAGTGAGCTTTAGCATCTCTCATGCTTTGAGGATGACTGAGGGTGGGGATTTTGATGGAGAGTTGGTGCATGGTGATGTCCAACAGCCATGAGGGCACCTCACCACACACCCACCAGGAAGAGAAACATCCCAGGCTGCTGACTTTAATGTCATGGTATCTTCCCTGGAAAAGATTAGAAGGTAATTTTGTTGTTGCAGGTTCTTAGGTGGCTCTTGTATGTACAAAAATGTGTTTTTGCATGCCAGCAATGGCAATTCTTGGGCAAACTTTAGTATTTTCTGCTTGTCACATACTGGCTGTAATTCTGCTGACCAGGTTCCCACCAAAGATAGGATTGAAGAAGTGTGTCACAAGGAACCCTAGGAGAAGAGAACAAAAACTGTTCCCAGTCATGAAGTGAGCGGCAAACATTGCTCTAAATCATCTGTGAACTGTAAAATAAGGAGCTGAGGAACAGGGGAGATGTCCACAGGTCACTTGTCAGCAGTAGGCAGGGCCACATTCGGATTGTTTCCTTCCCAGTTATTCAAGCTGGTTCATAGATGGCTACAAATTCTTCCTTCTCTCAGAAATTACATGACAAGGATGCTTTCTGCTAAAGGAAACCTTGCTGCAGAATAAACACCAGTGACATTTCATGGGGTGCTGCAAAACCCAGCCAAAATAAACCTGGGCTTAGGAGGTGTGTAAGTAGTACAGTAATGCACAGCATCTCATACAGATGGATTTAGGCAAATACAGGGGGATCTGTGGAGGCAACAGAAATGCTGTTTTTGTGGGGTTTTGTTTCCTTTTTTTTGCTCTTGTGCCACCATGAATGAATCCTTGGTGTATTCTGTTTCAGGGTTGTTCATTTTTTTCCCCTCCCAATTGAAAGCAATAGCCGTGGGAAGCTTTTGCTCTGTTTTAGAAGAGAAAATGTGGCAAAAAATTGGTCTGTAACACAAATGCTTCACTTGGAGCTGGCTGGGGAAATAACACGCTCAGTCTGGTGAAGCATTGTAGATTTGTGAGCTGTCTAGAGTTTGAGAGGTGATATAAGATGCCTGGAGGAGAGACAGACAGCAGACCCCAGTCCTTTGGTGGTGAATCCTTTTCCAAGTACTCTGTGGCACGTGAGACTGAGGCTGTGCCTTTACAGGTGCAATGGTGCTAGATTTCAGAAAAGAAATGGATGTCTCTTGAGATTTTTTTGGTAAGGTGACAAAGTAGATTGTGCGATTTCCTTTATGAGTCTTCCTTACCAGAAGAGAAAAAAGCAGTAAATAAGCTCACACCTCAGCTCAGCTGAGGGCTGAAGCTGTCACTGGACTGCTCTGTGCTGACAGTTTGCCCAAGGTGATGGCCAGGGTACAGTCACACAGGAAATTAATTTTAAAACAAGGATCTGGGTAAAACTTACAGCAGAATGTTTATTTATTTTTGTTAAAAGTTTGAAGTATGTGTGTTCGTGATGTGCCCAGCTTCCTCTTTGGGAGGTTTATTTCATTGCAGGAAGGCAGAATGTGACCCAATGCTCCCTCCTTAAACGTCAGATCATTTTGCAGTTACTGACTCGATTTACTCACAAATCCCCTTTGCTTTCCAAGCTGTGTAACATGAGGTAATGAGAAAGCCACTTCTTTACACTCAAAATTTAGAAAACTTCAGGGTTTCTTTCCCTTTTTGCATTTGAATGAAATGTCGGATTGGAAATGCCATTTTCTTTTCTGTTTTGAGAGAAAAAATTCAGTCAACTGATCGGGCTATTTTGTGTTGGTAAACTTGGAAGTTGCAACTTTTTGTACACTTATTTCAGAATTAAAACCCTTGCTTTTGGAGAGCATCATCCTCCTTAAACCATAATACAGAGGTTTGTCGTGAGTTTTGGTGGTGGGGCTTTTTCCTGCTTTTTCTGGTTTTTTGAGTGGGAATTCTGGGAAGACCCTTTAGGGGGTATTTGCATTCAGTTGTAACCAAGTTGTTACTCTAAAAACTGTTCTGTAAATACAGTTGGTTCTCCCAAAAGTTTGTGTTGTAATGGATAAATTTAGATTGAAAAATCTTGATCAACAATCCCCAGCAACTCACAAATAGATTATGTTAGCTAAGGAAAATATTGATCTCTTCTGCATCTCTCTTCTTTAACTGTCAAAACTTTATCTGATAAATTTTGGGTTTGATGTTGCTCCTATAAATATTTTTTGCGTAGATTGCAAAGTGTTAAGGAGGATTAAATAGTTTTTGCTTATTACTGGCCAGGCCAAGCTTTCCTTACACACTTGGCAGCTGCTTTGTGTCTCATTTGTATGCTCTCTACAATTTGTAGAGCACAGCAGAGTAGATTTAAAGAGAGAGGTTATTAATAAACACAGGGAAACAAAAGCTTTCTGGCTGCAGCTTAAACGTGCAGGAGAATGGTGGTGGAATTTTTTTGGAAAACAGTGCTCTTAACAGAGGTAAAAATGAACTAAATGAAAAGAACACTTAAATATAATATCTTTTGGGGAGACTGCAAAGAAGTTTCCATTGGAATACCCAGTAATCTCAAACATTTTAGCACAAACATGTTGTCTGTTAAACCCCTCTAGTGAACAGCTAAACAGTTGCTTTTACACAATGGAAACGTCACACATACACAGTTTCATTAAAACCATGGCAAGCTTTTTTCCATTTCTCATTTGCAAGGCGGAAGTGTTTTATTTTAGTGCCATTTGCTATGGATAATATGGTGATAAAGTGTGTTTATATACAGAGATGGATTTGTTGGTGATTAGGGAGGAGAAATAAGAAAGGGAAAAGGAAAACTGTAGAAATGATGTAGAAATACAACAAAAACTATTAGCAGCTTGATTATGCAGGGGTGGAGCTGCAGTAAGCTTAGAGTTGTTCAGGGCAAGAATAGATTTGAGAGTTTTATTCTTTTATTGAGCTAATAGTTTTGAGTACTCCTAAAAATAGTTGTCAAGTAAGATTTATGTCTCCTTAAATATTTCAGCTTGGCATAATATTCTGTAACTTGATACAAAATTTTTCTTGATTTGATGTATCAATACAGCCTGTGACACCATGCAGGAGGGTTTGAGCTGCAGCTCTTGTGTCTCCTTCCTATATGTATGTGTTCTGCTGTAAGCAGCAAGCATGAAACTCCGTCCAGCCAGTGGAAACCCAGACAATCCCAGCAGCCTCCCTTAGTGCTGGCACTGCATCAGTGTCAGGACTGTAGCCCTGAGATACAGGTACAACTCATACAGGGAACTTTTTGGTTCCTGTCTCAATTTAATGAAAAATCTGGTTTATCTTCATTGTCTAAAGTTGTCGTTCCCTCTCCGCCCATTTGTTATTTTGTACTTTTATGCTTAGTTTGTTTTTTGAAAACAAAGGTGCAAACCCCCTCTGCCACTGCTGAAAACCAGGTTTGGTTGGAGCACAAAAGCTGCAGTGGCTCACAAGAATTTCCTGTCGTGTCATCTTTGGTTTTAATTCTGATGCTTGTGTTTGTTTCTCAACATAAACTTTAAAGCTTCTTTTTACAGTCTGATTGCAAGCGTGCCTCCATTAATACGTGGTTTACCTTGGACTTTATCAGACTCACAGTTTGTGCACTAGAATTGGGGTAGGTGGACTGTGCACACTGGGACCACAGGCAAAGGGCTGACATCAAGCTTTTTAAAGAAACTCTGCATCATTGATGCCTTGGTTAGGGATGTACTAATGGACATGGGTAGTGTACTCTGGCCCTTCCTTCTGCAAATTCTTCTTTTGTTGCTCTTAGCTCCTCAATGTCTCAGATATTCTCAATTAGTCTTAAACTTAAATCCCTTTCTGGAAAATTATATCACTGATGGAATGCTGCTGTTTTGGATTCCTTAGCCTTCTCTGTTCTGTGGTGTTTAGAGCAAGGCAGAGTTTGTACAGGAAGGTGATACCTTCTGACCAGTGTGTTTGATGTAGAGGGAGCTGGGAATAACCAACCAGTTTTGGACAGGAGGTCCCAAACTTGACTGTTTTCCCTTTGCTTGGATCAGTTGTTCCACCTGGAACCTTGTCTGGCATTTATAGCCAGGCCATCATTGCTGTAATGAGGCTGCTCGTAGTGGATTAACCATTGTTTCAATATTTTCCATATGAGACAGTGTAATTAATTTGTGCCTGGATTTTTGTTCTTGTTGTTGCCTGTGAAAATAGGAAATAGGTTTTTATATAGCAGCTGATGCTGTAAGTGTCCAGGGAATAGTGGAGTGGCTAATGCTGCCAGGACTCCATGGGGATCCGTTTGTGTGCTGAAGACTGGTATATGATGGGATGCTCAAATATTTTTAGCTTGCATATCTCTAAATCCCTGTTCCTAAATATACCCCCTAAACTACCTTTTTTCTTAAGAAAAAATAGTATCATTGCATCAAAACCTGTCCCCTTACCACCACAGCATCTACAAAATCAGGATACTACTTTATTTAAAAAAAAACTCACCAAACCCAAGTTTGATAATCCTTAATATCTGTTAGTTGCAAAGTGAGAAAAGTCCTTATTCACATAACAGATGAAGTGATGCTATTGGGCCACTCTTCCAGATGGGAATGTTTCTGTCTTCTCTTTGCAAGAGACTTGGTTCAGGGGATGTGGGGACTGAGGAGAAAGGGAAGTTTGGAACATTTGTAATCAGCAAATGCTTGTGTGCACGTGTGGCTCCCTCTCCCCCCATGTCAGTGGGTAAGGAGGCACAGCAGAGATGTGTTAAATGTCAGTCATCCCCAGAGCCCCCAACAATGAACAAGGATTAAACAAGAAGCTGTGGAAGAGGAAAAGAAATCCTTGTGCGGGTTTTAATAATTCATAAACGTTGCATCTATTTTACTATTCTCTGCATTTAAAAACAAGGCCCAAACTATGCCTGCAAGCACAACTTTTCCTTTACAGTAAAAAGGGATTGAATTCATTATGGTTAAATTCTGGTTATATGAATTATTTATTTATTTACTCACTTTCTTTTTTGGATGATGGTTGTCTGGCATTTATAGATGGACAAAACAGAGAATCTTTTGTCCAAACCATTCTAAATGTAAAGGCTTTAATGAGATTGAAATCTAGACAGAACCCAAAATGATGACAATTTGCAAACCTTCGGTTTTCTGTAGCTTTGCCAATCTTCATTTATATATATGGACCAAACTATATTTATGTATCAGCAAACTGAGTGAGGCCCATTGTACTTCTGAGATCATGTCCAGGATGAAAGAAAACAAGTTTGTGAAGTCAGTGGGATTAGGTGATGTTGGAAGAGTGTGAAAGGAGGGTTTGTTCACCCTCTCATCATTTGATACAGTACAAAGGTTTTTCACTTTTGGGTCAGGAACACAGAGGTCTTGGTGTTGATGGTATAGCCCTGGATATAGCCCTTTCTGGGGGCTATCCCACCTGAAATGGATTTTTTTCACCTTGTCAGTATTTTAAAACTAGCACTTCATTGTGGCTGTTTAAATCGTGCTATTGCTCTTTGCCATTCAGCTGCTGCTATTGTGTTCAACTTCATGGTTCACTTTGAGCTGCTCAACAGTGGAAACTCCTTGCAGAATAAACCAGCTTTGGTGAGCTGGGATTCATGAGCAGGAGTGTTCCAGCCTGTCCAGGCTGCCTTGCTTATCTGGAGATCTCTGGAAGCTTAAGGTAAATGTCAGAATTTGGGGTGGTGTAACCCCTTTATGTTTTAAATGTGATTGCATAAATTCCTTAAAGAAAATAGTTATTTGCAGTTCCCTTACTGTAGGCTAGTGGGACAAATGACTTCAGCTTCAGGTTCACTCAGGGATTGAAAAATAGATCTTGTTTCAGTGTGTAAAGCAGAAGTGTTCAGCACAACTCTAAAATCCTGCAGTAAGACCTTTAATTTCCACTTGAGCAAATCTCTGATACCAGGGAAGAGGAATCACCAAAATCACTTGCTCTAAAGATGTATCTGCCTTGCTACTGGGCTGCCCTGAGCTCTAAAATCTGGTTGTATGAGAGGTATAATAATAGCATTTTTTCATCTGTGTTATAGGCATTGGCTTGAAAAGCTTTTTTTAAATTCCAGAGTAAGTACAAGAGATCTTGTTGTTCGCTGTTCACAAATAAAAAGGAACCTTAGAAATTCTCAAAAAACCATTTCTCTGGATGAGAATTAAGAACCCCAAAGTTGCATTTCATGGCTTGAGCTCCCTTCCTCATGGCATGCGATGACCAGGGAAGAAGAAAATAGAATGTTAAAATAGCAACTGTGGCCATAGTAAAATAGTTGACATTTTTTGTTCTTTGTTTCCATTTGGATCTGAGATCACTTTCTGTTTCTGATTGTCTTTTGGAAATGTGTAGAAAATTGTAACAGGAGGTGAGAAAATGGTAGCAGTTTTCTGTTCCTCCAATGTCTGTTCTTTGTCTTGTGTCCATCCCACACCCCATGGCAAAATCCTGACTTTGTTGAATTATTTCTGGAAATGTGCCCTTTTTTTTTTTTCTTTCATACACAAAGTCAAAGAAATTTGAAAAGAGCAAGGAGTTGTATTTAGAGATGGATAATGATTCATTGATAAGTAATTGCTGTCAGGATTGTGGGGTCTGATTCAGGTCACTGTTAATTTAACCTAGTTCAAAAGGGAATGGATAGTTTTTATTCACATATATTTAATCAAACAGTCCCTGGGGAGAAATAGAACGGGAATTGAGAAGTGAGGATCAGCTAAGAAGATGCAGGGGTTTGAAATGATGGAATTATCTTGCTCTTCCTGGTAATGTCTTTCTCATACTTTAGTTTTCTTATGAATAAACCCACAAAGCATCTCAGAAGGGTAGATCAGAGGCTGCTCATCCAGTTAAGCAGTTCAAAGTTCATTTGGGTGCCGCTGGCGAGGCATTTCCAAGCATCACTGATACCTCATGGTGACTATTCTACTGAAAACCATTGTAGTTCCTGATTTCCTGCTTTGACTTTTCTTCCATGGCTTTTCACTGACTGCTCACAGGGATGTTTGTGTCCAATTCCTCCTCCATTCCCCCACTGCCTGGAGGGTCTCTGGGAGAAGACAGGATGCAAACTGATGGATCCATCCTGTTAACTGCTGTCTTGTTTGGGTTGGGAGCAGCTTTCCACATAGTGCAGATGCTCAACACTACTGAGTGATGCTGCTTTGGATCTCTTGGGATCCCGGGAGGAGCACAGTGTCTCCAAATATTCCTGTCCTGGAAAACCATTTGTGAAAAAAAGCAAAAAGTGGAGAACTCTGAACAGGACTTCTCTGAGTCGCTCTCCCCCTCTGTCAGGGATCATTTACCCCAGTGCTGCCCTCCCCATCCCCTTCAGACCCCCACAAGCTGCTGTGAGGCTTTTTTGGGAAAGGAGAGAAGAAACAATGCTGGAAGGTGGGTGTGAAGTTCAGCAAGTGTCAGCACATCCTTCTCCCACTGCAGGGGTGGTAGAGCTAAGCAGATAGAACTGCTCAGGCTCTGGGAAGATGAACAGGATTGGGGCTGGTTGGACCACCCAGGCCCTCGTGGAGCAGGGCACAATGGCTCTATTCTGGCTGGCTGGCAGCTGGGGGGTCCCTGGGAGCCGTGGCACTGGTAACTCACTCCATCCGTTCTGTTTAGCACCTCATCAGATCAGCCCTGGGAGTGGAACATTTCTGGTTGCACACTGGTACAGGTGGTGTTCTCTGCTAGAGAGCACATTATGGGAATTCCACGGCTCCCAAACATCCTCCAGTGGATAAATAGATGCTTGGCAGGGATCAGAGCGCTGGGACTTAAAGGTATAAAAGGATTCAATGTATTTCTTTGTGAATGTGATCCTGAAAGTGAGGGATTGATGGCATTGCTTAGAACTGGTAAAACTTTGTTCCTCATCCTGTACTTCTGTAAGAAGATTTAATATCCTGCTGGATTGCTCTGCCCCTGCTGGAAGGGCTTTGACAGTTGTGCTGAATTGCAGGACTGCCAAGGAAATCTGGCTTTGGCCAAATGTCCACTAAGCACTAGGACAAAATTGTCAAACTTGGTCTTGCTTTTATGAACTGCTCTAAATTGTGGGTCCAGCTCAAAAGTCAGCAGCGGAAAATAGTGTGGCAGGTCATGGAGCCATTCATTTTTCTGTTTAGAAAATGCTTACTGGTGAAGAATTGTCTGTATTGAATGACCAGTTTGAGGTGGGTTTTAGCTGGTTCCTGAGTAAATTTCCACCTACTTTTGGTACCTGCAGATCAATCTTGAACTAAATTACTGCTTTTCCTTGAAACCTGCCAAATCAGTTTTGCTATCTAGTGTTGCATATTGATCTTCATACAAAGGGGAATAGTCTCCTCCTCCAGGAGGAAATTTGGAAATCGGTATGCTAGCTTAAACCAAAGAATTTTAATCAGTGTGAAACTACAGGCAAAAGGATTTGGCAAGATTACCTCCTAGGTCAAGAAAAAGGAAGATTAGGAGAGAGCTGTGGGTGCCTTCTTTCTGTGGGTATCTTCCTTTCAAATGAATCTTCCCTGGGACCTTAATGTTTGGTGCAGGGTTCAGTTTTGTAACTTGCAACATGTCTTATTAAAGTATATATTGTGCCTTCATGAATATTTAAAAACAAGCACTTAGTAAAGATTTCATAATAGCCTCTAGTAAGCTTTTATGAGCCATTAACAATGGTACAATGAACTAATTTGTGTGGTTTCAGGAGGGAACCGACGAATGGAAGATGGGAAGGTGCAGAATCCTGGTGGGATAAGAAAACAATTAATCGATTATTAATTGCTGGTGGAACTGTAATGTCTACTTCAGCTCAACTTGATTTAGCTCCCATGTAACCTGGGGAGGGAGAACTCACCCAGTAATGCCTTATTGCTGAGCCCATGGGAAGAAAATTGGGCCTTTGGGTATTTTTAGGGCAAAGCTTAGTGGTAGCTTTATTAGTTGGCTGTGAACGCAGTCCCTCAGAGAGGTACTGACTCCCAGACAGATCCTCTCTGCCTGGCTGCAGTCCTGCTTTTGTATAATAAGGTGCAGAACTAGGAAGAAAGTGGCAAAAAGTGACTTCTAGCACCTTCTGCAATGTAATTTGGAAATAAGAAAAAAAGTTTTTAGGGTAATATATGGACCAGAAATGGATGATGGGTTATTTTATTGCTCAGTAAATAGATTCCTGGTAAAAGACTGGGGTCAGGAAGCAATGCACGTGAACTGAACCAGCTTTCCACATTTTACAGGCTGGGTGTACAGAAAATAGACTTATTTTCTGTACTAAAAGGGAGGAGTGTTTGGGCAATTACTTTAAAGCAATCTATATAGAAATATTTGTGCAAAGGAGCAGGTCTGTTTCCAAAATTGCTGGGTCTGTGGATGACAAAGACAACTCACCTGCAGCGTATTTGGCAACATGGTTTGTATCTTTAAACAAAACATAAGCTCTAATTAATGTTTCGATTGTTAACAATTCCTAAGAACATTTAACAAAATCTCTACCACTTTTCTTTCTTCCAAAAAGATTTCTGGAATAGCTTTTCTGGCTTGGTTTGTTCATTTCTTTCTCAAAGCAGTCTAGTTGAAGATTGTGTTTAGGGGTCATTCTCTGGAAATGCCTTGCAGAAGGTGAAACTCTCCTCTGAAAGGCGAACCAACAGGGATAGACTTGTAAGTCTTCCAGAAAGTCCATCTGCATCATTATTGCCGTGTAAGAAAAAAAGCCAAGATGTGCAACATTGGATGCCTACACGAGATCCTGCTTTGATGAGCCAGTGGGAAGTTCAGACTTTTTAAAATGTGTTCTTATACAAAGTAGTGGAAACACTTTTGGTTTTTCTTCTATCCTTACTTTCTCCAGCCTTATGGAACAAGGTGTCTAGCATTAAAGCTGACAAGACAAGAAGCGTGGGCAGGATTGTTTCCTTCAGAAATAAAATGTATATTTACTGTCCCTTTCCATCACATTAGGCACTTTAGCTGGCCCCAAACCGGTGACTGGCAGGTGAACGTAGAGAAAATTACAGTCAGGCAACATCAGACAGGTTTTCTTCAGGTGGTTGTTGCAGGGGAGTTCTGAGCTCCTCACTGACATGCAGATGGTGGGTGGCAATGTGGAGGGAGGGAGACTGGGAAGAGGTAATGGAGGGAAAAGAAATCTTACCTTGGCTTCACCAGTGGCAACATGAGCATATGCAATTATAAGATAGCTGGCAGATGACAGAGTTAGTTAATGTAACAAGCCCTGTAAAGCATTTAGCCACATTCTAGTGTTTAATCAGCTGTGTAAAGTGCAATATCTATCTTTCAATTTTATGCCATTAAGGGAGACAAGATTTTGATTAGGTACTTAATCTGGGCAAGAGGAAAACAGGCCCAGAGCAAGCCCACAATAGGCAGCAAAAGGGACATTCGACGAAGGATTCGATAAAGGAGAAAGACAGAAATTTAACATAAAAGAGAATTAGTGCAGCTCCTTTCAATTTAGTGCACAGATTTTTATGGACTAATCAATTAGAGGCTGTGGCTGTGCTGCTGGGAAGTGGTGCCGTGTTAGAGGCTTTGCCATATTAATTCTGTTCATTACCCCGAGGTCAGGCGGAGTGCTTTGGAGAAGCCCCTGCTCCCAGCAGGTCACACCATGGCTGTCGTCCCTTTGTTCCGAGGGGGAAATGGGCAAAGCCAGCACAGGAGTTGTGGGGGCAGTTGTTGGTGTGAGTGCAGGTCCTGGGGCTTTCTCCCAGCCTTGCCTCTGAATGCTGGTTTTTTGATGTTTCCCTCTTGAGGAAGCACTCTTGGTGGAGAGAAAATAAGATCCAGTGGGAGAATGCTAGAGGAGCACTGGAAAGTGTGGGTGCAGTTTGCAGATCTACTTAAATCTTCCCTCTGGCCTTCAGCAAATTGTCCCAGCTGCGAACTTGAACCTTACCTCAGCTAAAAGCAAGGAGGTTAACCCCATCTCCTGGTGGAGATGGGAAAGGAAAGCACCTGTGGGTTACGGCTAACCTGGAGCTGTGCACCCATTCCCCCAGGCAAGTACGGTGCATTCAGGTGTGCCAGAGGCACTGCTTTTATTGCAAACTGCATCTCATGCAGAGTCCCGGGCTGGGAACCTGTGGGTTTGGGTCAGGATGGCACCAGTGTGGGCTTTATGTGAAAGGGAAACTACTGCCAGAGTGGGGTCTTGCATGGAAAAAGACTTTATTTCTCTCTGAGGACGATGTGTCACAGTTTGGGGTAGGGATGGCAGAGATTTGTTGTCCCAGGAGAGAGCAGTTGGATCCCTCAGGGGTTTGGAATACCTGTAGCAATTTGAGGCCTGAACTGTGGTAGTTTAGCACAAATCCCAGTAAAGGGGAATTTGTCCCATAGAAGCTTAGGAAGAGCAAACTGAGCCAATAAAGGCAGAGAGGTCTGGCACCAGTTCTGACTTTCTTCTAGGGGTTTCCCAGTATAGACCTGCTTTCTTAATGGGGAACTTTTCATACTGTAATGTAGTGGAAAAATAGAGAAGTCTTTTTGGCCCCAGAATGGGTAACAAACCTCCTCTTGCCATTTGGAGGTTCTTCAGTGTTTTCCTTCTACTCTGCCCTTTTCCAGGCAGGAGCAGTCAATCCATAATCCAGCCTCTGTCCCTGGCAGAGCCTGTGCTTTGGTTCTGACCCATGAGCAGTTCAGAGAGCAGCATTTAGGACAGCATCTACTCCACAGAGTATGTATGGTCCTGGTGAGGCAGGAGGACAGAGAATATCTTAGGAAAAATACTTATTTTGTTCAGCTGTGTGTTGTTTGTGGAGTAGCCTCCAGGACTTGCACCTTACTGTGCTTTCTGCATTGATTTCAGACCAGAGTAAGCCTATAAAGATCAAGGGAGAAGAGGCTGCAGATACAAGAAGAGAATCTTGCCTGATCTGTTCAACGCAGATTTTAAAGTAGTTCATTTCTTCCTCGAGAGTTTTTCTTCTTAGCTCTGCTACTCCCCCTTTCAGAAGGCAGTGCCTGCTGTGGGGCTCTCCTCTCCTGCGGCAGCCTCTGAGGCTGACCCAGCACACTGAGAGACTCACAGTATGATGCTCTCTGTTTCATGTGGAAATCTGTCAGTTATTCTGGGTATAGGTATGTAAAACAGAGTGGGATTCTTGTAGGATATGAGCTGATTAGTCCATGGTCTCTAGAAGAGCTTAAAATAGAATTACCACTTAGCTCTCTGTCTTTAGTGTGGCGTGTGGTTTGGGAATTTTTTTGTCACCTTCCATCTAGTCTCCATCTGTGTTTAGCTTCTGATGGTTCCCTCTAATTCTATTAAGCCCTAGAATCACTTTTGCTGTTTTAAATACAGTGGCTCCTTCAAATCCCTGTCTCCTGAGGATGATATGACGGAGCATATTAGTTTATGGTAAGCTGCAAAAAACTTGAACTCCCTGACTGTTCAATTCATGCAGAGCTGTGACAGGTTATGCCTCCAGGCTACAAGTTAGGGAAATTATTTTCTGTTCAAACATTTCATTTCTCTGCAACTCTATAATTCTATTTCTCTTCTTTTCTTTTTCTTTTTTTTTTTTTTTTTTTTTGTGTCCTCGCAAGGGAAGTGCTGTGATATAAAACACTTTGGTTCTGGCTGCTTCTTCCCCCATCTATAGATGGGGACTAGGAAAATGGGATGCATTTTTTTCTTTAATCATATGGCCATCTTGTTTGCTAACCAAAGTGATTTTATGGAAGTCACAGCTGAAAGCATAAACTGTAAAGGGAAAGGAACATGTTTTTTTAATCTCATTAAGTCTGTAAAAACCTGGCATTTGGAAAATACTGCTAAGGGCTGATGTGAAATGGGATAAATAAGGGTGAATTTTAAATTATCAGGAGCCCTCAGTTCTGTACAATTGGAGTCAATAGCTGTTTTTTCATGGGGTGTGGTGGGAGAGAGGTCAGATTTCATAAAAAAGGGGGAGGAGGGAGAAGAAAATGAAAGGAGAATCTTTTTAAGCTCTCCATTTAGAATAAAACTGGACAGTTGAGGCAAATCCACCTGCTTGCACTTATTCCTCTGCTGACAGATTTTTAGCTCTTCTAAAACTTTTTGTGCAAGGATTTTCAGAGTTTGAAAGTCTGGGTTTGGACCAGCAGCCCAAATACTGTGGCCGTGCAGTGGGGAGGATTCCCTGATACGGGAACGAAAAGCTGAAAGGAAAAGCTGCCCTGAAAGTGAGGGATGAGTGAAAACAAAGGCACAGTTACCTAGAGGAAGGCTCTAAGAATCCCAAACCCGCTACACCATCACAGCCATAAGTTTTTTTGTCCTTGAGGAGCTGCAGGTTTCCTGGCTTATCCTCTTTGTGTCTGTGAACCAAGCCAGGATCTGATTTGAACTAGGATATAAATGTACTTCAGGCAGAAAAATCCCTGTTGGCAGTTCCCATAAAACAATAAAATCATGTCAAATTTGACTAATTCTTGGGATGCATTGCCAGCAGAAAGCTGACAGTCTGAATTTGTCATCACTGGAGGGAAAAGTGTGTGTGTTTGTCTGTGTCTGTGCATGGGAGTGGGGAATGGACTGGGGGGAGAACAAGGCAACTATTAACAAAATGGAGACAGCATGGTACTCCATTAATGTTATTAATAACCCTATCAGATTTTATTGAAAAGATGCTCTCTGTATCTGAATTTGCCTCTATTTCAACCCATTTATTAAAGCTGAAATAGCTGGAGTCGCTTCAGACCATATTTATTATTATTATTTGCTGAATGAATGCTGTGATTATGGGTCCCATGAGAATTAGAAGAGATAAAGTGTCATCTTTCAGTCTTTTCTCACCTTCCCCAGGGAGCAGTGGAGAGAATGTCTTCCTCTCTGTCTTTTTCTATTAGACTTCCCTCTAATTTCTATTAATAGGGTTCTGAGACCTGCTGTAACACTTGAAAATTTATCTCTTACGTTTGGAATGGTGATATTTAACAATAATGGTATGCTCAAAGGAGTATTTTTCTTTTATGTTTCCTCCTTTGCCTTCCTGAGTTGGTCATTGATTCCTAGAATTTTATGGATGGTTCAGGGATCTTTCTGGATGTCTCCAAAACAACCTGTGGGCTCATTATTGCATAATTTTAATAGGAGATTAAAAGCTGTTTCTGCTTTTAGACAAAAAGCTGTGGTGGGATGGGGGGAAGACCCCTGACCAACAGAGGTCACCTATGAAGTCATCCAGGGAAGTGGGTCCCCTTCTGTGGTTTTAGGCTTCAGGTTATTAATGCTCAAACCTTGCTCCGACCATATGGAATTAGGTATGGAAATTATGTCACTGTGGAAAACAGTTGGAGTTGGTCTGAGATGAGGTCATCCCTTGCAAGAACAAAGGACATGGAGGATGCTGAGTGATGAGGGCTGTTGGGGTGTGCTGGTCCTGGCAGGGGACTCCCAGTTGTAGCACTGGTGTAACTGGGGCAGCCAGCAGTTCTGTGGAAGGGGAGATGATGGCCCTTTCCAGATCTTTCCTTGAGGGGAAACTGGGGAGGAAAGGCCTGGTGTCCCTGTTGAGGGATCCAGCGCAGGGGACTCAGGATGCAGCTGCAGAGGAGCTGCAGGTTGGGCTCTGGGTGGGAGCCCCAGGCAAGAGACTGAGAAATGCTGGCCCTTTTCACAAAAAAGCCAGGGGAGGGACACTCAGGGACAGAGGTGTGTGGCACAGCCAGGGGAGGGACACTGAGGGACACAGATGTGTGGCACAGCCAGGGGAGGGACACCCAGGGACAGAGATGTGTGGTACAGCCAGGGGAGGGACACTGAGGGACAGAGATGTGTGGTACAGCCAGGGGAGGGACACTGAGGGACAGAGATGTGTGGCACAGCCAGGGGAGGGACACCCAGGGACAGAGATGTGTGGCACAGCCAGGGGAGGGACACTGAGGGACACAGATGTGTGGCACAGCCAGGGGAGGGACACTGAGGGACAGAGATGTGTGGCACAGGTAGGGGAGGGACACTGAGGGACAGAGATGTGTGGCACAGCCAGGGGAGGGACACTGAGGGACAGAGATGTGTGGTACAGGTAGGGGAGGGACACTGAGGGACACAGATGTGTGGCACAGGTAGGGGAGGGACACTGAGGGACAGAGATGTGTGGTACAGCCAGGGGAGGGACACTGAGGGACACAGATGTGTGGCACAGGTAGGGGAGGGACACTGAGGGACAGAGATATGTGGCACAGCCAGGGGAGGGACACTGAGGGACAGAGATGTGTGGTACAGCCAGGGGAGGGACACTGAGGGACAGAGATGTGTGGCACAGGTAGGGGAGGGACACTGAGGGACAGAGATATGTGGCACAGCCAGGGGAGGGACACTGAGGGACAGAGATGTGTGGCACAGCCAGGGGAGGGAGGCACTGAGGACTCCAGAATTTGGTACCCCTGGACTGTGAGGGTATAAAACCCCATGGTTTCCTTAGTCTTGGGTCCCTGCTCAGAGGCATCTCAAGCTGTTATTTTCTTATTGCACTGTGATTAAATTATTTTAAGGATCAAGGTATCTGAGACTGCTCTGTGCTCAAGCTGGTTGGTGGCTGTGAGTGTTGGGCTGTGTAGCTGGGAAGGGGCCCCAGTCCCAGTGCAGATGCTCTGAGTGTGGCTGCAAAGTGGCTCCTGGATGGTCAGGGAAGTTTCCTTGGTACCCCTTTTCTGTGAAGAAAATAAATGTGTTTGCTTGAAGGGTGAGGCTTCAAAGCTTTCACTGAAAGGGGTGATGTGGCAGCAATTTATGAGGATTAGGAGCCTTCAGATCTATTTATTTTATTCCCATTTTTAGGTATGTATGAGCTTCTTTATTTGATTTCACAAGAAAGGAAGACGGTTCCAGGTTATCAGAAAAGCTGATTAGTTTGTTGTTTAGCTGACTGGAAGCCATTCTGCCCCTTTTATGAGAAGCTGCAGATTTCCTTTATTTGATTACATACATCACCCAAACTTCTGTGTTAGTTAGCAGGACCCCTCTCCTCAGACTGGTTATAACTTTGCTTATGCAAATATCCCCATCATTTGCATATACAAATTATTGCATCACCAAGTTAATACTGGAAATGTGGAAAAAAGCTGATTAACTACAGAACTACAAATGCATCTCCAAGCAGCTATTGTCAACACACAGGTAATGGCTGCTTTCACCAACCTGTAGGGTTGTTTGGTTTTTTATTTTTTTTAAGGGACTCCAGAGTAATTTTGACTCTGAGACAGAGGGTGGTGAATTACAGATTCTCTGATTTCTGAGTGCGCCAGAAAATTAGTTTTGCTTTTAAAAGTTCATTTTTTTCCTCCCCTCTTAAGCTCAGCTTAAAGGCACAAAACTAATTTTCTGGCGTAGAGCCGTGATAGGGGATACACATCATAGAGTCACCCCAAGACATTGAGTTATCCGTATATTTGAGGTTCATGTTGGAGCTGGGCTGGAGCAGCAATCACATGGAACAACTGAAGGACTCCTGAACAAAGCTGTTCTGATGGTGATTTAATGGCCCTGGAGTGATTGCAGCACAGTGTTCTGGGATGCTCTGAGCCACATCTGTTCCCTCATTCCCTAATGTAAAAATAGTATAAAAACAAGAGCATTTGGGCTTAATCCAAAAGTGCACGTTACACTTGCAACTTGTTTGGGCATCTTGGGGTCAAGGTTGACTCCTCAAGAGCGCTGCAAGTCTGTGTTTGCTCCATTACTCTCTTTGTATTTTCCACTCCCCAAATCTGTCTTAGGAGAAAGTTTAAATTTCATCATCAGAGATGAAGGAAAACAACCACTGAGTAAACAGAACGAACAACAATAAGGGAAAACAAACATATATTAGGAGCCTGGAAACATATTTTCCTGCCTTCCTGAGCAGGAACAATACCGAAAGGAATAAGGACAGCAACCTTATGCCAAAACAGGGCTGAAAAACAAGTATACAGTCAACTGGATGTCCTGAGAAGATACCAACTGCTTAAGCTAGCAGAGAAAAGTGAACTGAAGCAGGAGAGAGCGTGGAGAAAAAGCTAGAGCAACACCTTGTTGTCCTCTGCCAGAAGAAAAAAGTTGTCTCCATCTCAATCTAAATTCTCATCCTCAGCAGCTTTGCTGTTGGCAGAAATGTTTTTCATGCCTGCAAAGCAGAGGATGTCCTCTGAAATCACTAATGCTGTTGGACACTTAACTGGTACATCTTCTTGGGGTCTGCTTTTCCCAAAACCATCTCGAGAGACAGGGTGAGGAAAAGCTCTTTAAATGTACTGCCTCTTCCCCCCCCCCCCCCAAACCTTAAAAACCTTGGTTTGATTAAATTTTGGCATTACATTTGTTGCATGAAAGACAGGAACTCCTCTGATTATTTGGATTGTAGAGTCAGGTAAATCAAAGGAACAGATCAAAAGAAGAGGAAATATTAATGAAAATCTATATTCTTTGGTCAGCATTTTTAATAGCTCTTGTAGAAAATCAAAAAGGAGAATCAGCTGTACTTCGGAAACTTGTCTGATAAGGATGATATAATGCAGGGCATTAATGCAAACTTCAGTACTACATACAGCTGGAAACAAAACCGAAAAATGATGTTCTAAATAATAAAGCAATATTTGACTGTTTAAAAGCCTCACAGTATGAAATTTGTCAAAATTTGACTCTTAGGATTGGCCTGGGGAGGCTGAGCATAGTAATAAAGCCCAAATCTGAGAGGCTGATGCTCTTGCATCAGAATAAGTGGAACAATTAATCACTCCACTTGCATTTCCTCTATGACAGCTGCTGAGTGGAATATGGGGAAAGTGGTTTTTAATTTTTGGATTCTTTTGGCTTCTCTACTTTAAGCTGTGTCTGAAATTGCACAGCAAAGTGGAGAACTGGGATCAACAGTGCTGGGTAGATTTGGCTGCAGACGTTTATCTGGAAATTCTGCTTAGCATAAACAAAGTTCCATTATGTGATTTGACTTTGGGCTTCCTGCACCAGACAGAGTTCCTCATCTCAAGGATGGTCATGAGTGGAGGGGCACTAAAAAAATTGAATCTGTGGGTGAAAACTGAACTCCTGGCAAGCTTCAAATCCAGGGATAAGTTGGTGTCAGCTCTTCATCCCTCTCACAAGCCCTGTAACAGGAAAGGACAGTTTGTCTATGCCAAGGAGTCAATTGTGTGGAAATGCAAACCAAGTGTTGTGACTCTGATTTGAGGGTGATTCAATCTGAGCATCACTCATTTGCCTTCAGTTTGAAGGCTGCAGGATGTGCTCAGCCCATGCCTTCAACTTCTGTGCACAGCTAGGAAAGTCCAGAACACTTTAAAATGAACACAGTTTCTCATGTCACTGGGTTTAAGTAGGGGGAGTGTTTTGGCCGTCAGTTGGAAGCATTCAGGAAAAATGTAAATGGGCTGATGCCAATTACTTTTGCTGCCTGTGATACTGTGAGGAATCAGGTGGGAAGGAGAAGCTGTGAGCCCTTCCCTGTGGCTTCTGAGATGAGAATATCCTGCCCTTAAATGCTTTGTTAACAAAGATGAGGAGGCAGCAAAACACCTGTAGGGGAGAATTGAAATGTAACTAGATGTGCTTAAACACTGCTTTGAAAAGATGCATGAGAAATATTTGGACTTGGAACATAACCTTCAATCTTGAAGAAGAACCTCACTTCCTTCCCATTGTTCACCTTTATTTTTGAACTCTGTTTGACTGGGTTTTCATAGGGTGGTTTTTGGATGGCTGGTTCAGTTAGACATGGAACTAAGAAAAATTTTCAGCAATAGTATGTGGAATTTGGATAATCTGGGACCTTGGAGCATAGGATTGTGAAAGCAAGTTTCCAAAACAGTGGGTTTGGAGTGAATGGTTTCATGAAAAGCACTTCAATAAAAAGCACCCAGCAGCTATCTTCTGGGATCATTGTCCCATTCTAGTCTTCAAGTCTTTTATTTCCTTCTGCAACTCCAAGAACAAAAGAAAGCTGTAAGGATGAGCTCATGTGACTGTCAGCACCATGGTCCCAAGCACAGGCCTAGTTTGCTTTTATGAGGTAAAGCTGGACTGAAGCAACATCAACAGCGAAGCACAAGAGTGCTTTAATTCCCCCCAAGGCCCTGCCTGGGCTGCATTAGACAGTGGTGGGACTCATTAACTTCCACAACAGCTCTGTGCTCATTGTTGAGAGCAGTTGCTGACCTACTGGAACTGATTTATTTTTTGTAGACCAGTCTGGTTGCCCACCCAAACTCCACAGAAATGAATTGCCCTGAGGCGTGCCCATGGGTGGTTGGCATCTATCTCCATCCCTCAGCTTTGTGTGTTGATGCCCAGAAAGGTGCTGTGGTGCATAGCTACCAGTGGGATGAGGGGCAGATAAAAGCTTGTTACAGGCATTTATCTACAGTTGGTAACTTTTGGCTGAAGGGAAAAGTGTTGGTGGTACCAAAAATTGGATTTGGTCCCACTGCTGCTCTGACTTGGGCTAACCACCAGGTTTATTTGTGCTTTCATCCTCGAAGTTACACTTGTTTGCAAATTGCTGGTGGAGTTTTCAGTGCAGCGAGGGAAAGAGGTGCTCTTAGCAGCAGCACTCGCTGCATCTGTGCAAAGGGATGTGTTCAGCACAGGAACAGAAAATGAGTGTGCTACAAGACTGAGCTCGCTGTGGGGCTGGAGGCTCCACCCTCTTGCAAGAGCCAATTTAAACACTTTTATGGGGCAGAGCCTTTCTCCAATCTTGGTTTAAAACAGTGATCAGACTTGGAGGTGCCAGAAATCTCAGAGTATTTCCGTGCCAGCCCTGTAGCTGTCAAAGGACACAGACTTGGGATAAGGCTCAAATAAACATCCAAGGCTTTTTTTTTTGTTTCCTATTGAATGTTTAAATGAATGAAAGGTGAGCTCCTAACCTTCTGAGATTTCCAACTTACTAAACCTAGGAAATGCAATAGGGTGCTCCACTCAATGTTTTTCTGTGCTTTGCCTCCCAAATTTCCCCGAATTGCCACGTCTCCTTCCGCTCTCTGCTGTGTGATCCTGTCTGCCTATTACTATTGGAGACAAACTGCAGAAAGAAGCTTTCTTCATAAGCGAGCCCAATATTAGACATATAAATAATGCATCCCTCAGCATTATTTATAATGCAGTAGCATCACTGTGCTGTATCATATGCAATTTCACATTGCTGTTTTTTAACTGCTCTTCTGCCAGGCACACCCTTCAGAAAGTTCTAAAGCAGCACAAGCTGCTTGCTTTATTTCCCTTTCTGGTAGTGCTACCAGTTATGCTGAGACGTTTTCATACACAGGGCATAGACAAGGTTTAAAATACAATACCAGTGAGTATAATGCTGTGTAAAATGCCATTGGGATGTGCTAGTGAAAAATGTTCTGCATAAGAAAAATGGCCAGCAAGGCCATAGCAGGGTGAGATAACTGCTGTAGGATTGCTCTTTGGTGCTAGTTCTGTGCTTGGAGTGACTTCTAAGTTGCTGCAGAGTGATAATAGCAGAATATACTGTTCTGCTGGTCAATTGTCCTGTGTAAGCCAGTTTGCTTTGGTTTTATTTATTTTTTTAAATCGTGAGAGAGAATGCTTTTGTGTCCTGCACACACACAAAATCTGGAATAACAATACCGAGGCTTATCTCTGTAAGATCAAATGAAAGCCGTGGTTGAATGTTCCATTTGTTTCTTAATGAGTAGTGTCAGGCTGTGCCCTGTGCTTAACAAAAGCATATGTGCAGATATTGTTCTGTTATGATTACAGTACAATTATATCATGTCTGTAATAGATTACTACATCGGGCCTTTTCTTGGTTTAGGAAATCAAGAAGGAGATTAGTTGATTAACTTCTGAGAATGCACCTAAATAATTAAAAAAAAAGAAGTTCTTTCTGTATTACCCACGTTCCTGTACAGTCATGGGAGAAGAGTACTTTTAGGTTTTGAATGGGAAGTTGGTCTGGTTTTATATTTAATTTTTTTTCTTTCTCAGGGGAGTAGGGGGTTTTGTGGTTTTTTTTTTTCTTTTTTTGTCCTTTAATGAAGACAACACTTTTAATTATTCAGCTGTGTATAAGCCTGTTTTTATTTTGAAACAAACCAAACAACAGTGATGAAGTGAAATAGGAGAGTTTAAGAAAGCTACAGCTGGGAAATGCAGCAGTTTAATTCATATTATGGCAACGTGCTATATTACAATAACTTAATGTTTCACTATTACCTCTGTGTGCAGCAATTGTTGTTCTTTTCTACCTGATAGTTTAATGCAAGAGCCTCCCCTTGGGAGGAAAATGTGGCATGTGAAGTACAGCAGTGGCTTTTCAGACATAAATTTGTTTTTATTTAATACATCAAAATCTCAAAACCTTGTGTGGGCAGGAGGAATCAGCTTTATTTACTGCTCAGCTCACTTCACAACATACATCTGCTCTCTCTAATCACCACCTTTTATGTGAGGACACATCCCATCTTCTAAGAGATGGGGTAGGAAGAGTCAAAATGATGGTTAGGAACGAGTGGCTGCTCCCAGCCTGTGCTGGGCATGTGCTAGAACTGAGCTTGGGGCTGGTGCAGGAACTGAAGAGGTGGGAAGAGCTTACCTGGTGTATTAGTTACTAATCACCATCTAGGCAGACTCCAAGCTTTTATTTTTGGGTTCAGCTCCATTTTATGATCAGAAGCTGGTATTTGTTTATTACTGGTGTTTAACTTCAGCAGGAGATAATGATCTTGAGGAATGCTGAAGCTTTGATTTGTCGCCTGGGGGTCTGTCATGGGTGAAGTGCAGCTCCCAACACATTTGTGCCTTGGCCTCTCAGAGTGAGGGGGTAGTGCTGGTATTAACTCGTAATGAAACATTTAAAGTTTGGGCCTGTTTAACAAACATGGGGTTAGAACTTTCCTGTCTAATTTAAAATAATTTTTAGCTGTTGTAAAGTCAAAGGACTGGGCTGGAAAGGATCTTCCAGGAGTCCTCTTGATCCATAACTTGACTCAACCTGTACCTGACTGCTCAGCCTTGTTTCTGTGGGCTCTGCACCACAACAGCTGCCAGTTGCCCACTTCCTTCCACATCTTCTCCTTGGGTTTGGCTTCCAGTATTCTGATCACTTATTACTGACTCTTAATCCTCACCCGACTGCTCTTAAAAACTTTCCTCACCTGGGCTGTGCACAGGTAATTTGATGGCAGAGGACATGGTTTTCCTGGTGCCTCTCCTGCTGACTGAAGCCATCACCCTGTGCTTCCCACACCATGTGCGTTCTTTTATTTCTGTGCTGTTTTATTTCTGTGCAGTTGCTTCTTTCTCATTGCCCTGGATTTTGATTTTGGGCAGACCTGTGTTCTGGCAGTGTTTGCTGAACGATGCCTTGATGTGTGATTAATGCCCTTAGGTGCTATGGTAATACAAATAATTAATGAAGGGCTCTTTAATTCTTTTTCATAATAAATGTTATGTGGCATGTTTGAAATACAGCTAAGGTAGAGCCAGATGCACCAAAATAGGCATATCTGTAGTTATTCTGGTGTATTAAAATGCAGTTTTATTATCAGTAACCTTCTGTGCCCTGCAGGCATTTAAAATCCTACCATCCCAAGCGGGAATGGGAGAACAAGAGTTGCCAAAAAGAAGCTTCTGTCATGCCAAAATCCTGAATTGTGTTATGGGGAGGGCCCCACAGTGCTCCTCTGTTCTTCTGGCCACCACTCTGGAGTTAACATGTGTTCTCCAACCTTCTGCAGAAGTTTAGCTTGGACCAGCTGTGTGTCCGCTCCCCTGTGCTGGGACCAGCATGGGGGGATTTAGTTTATTGCTCTGGCTTGGAGTTGTATTTCAGCAGCCTCGTTACTGAGGCACAAAGCACCAGAGGTCATAACAAAACTCAGAGCCCGTGAGTTAAGGTGCTGTTTTCTATGTGCTTTCAAGCTCTTATGATAAAAGCAGATGCAGGTACAGTTCCAGGCTAGGGCTTAAAGGGGATTTTGTGGAGTGCCAAACCGAGTGAGGATGCTTGATTTGTACATTTTTATGTCTAAAGCTGGGGAAGATTTTTGCACTTACAGGTTTCTCAAGCGTTACTCCTCCTCTGAGCATGAGCAGGTGATAACAAACTATTTGGCTTGCATAGTTAGAAGAGAGATTATTTCCCTCTCCCCATTAAATAACATTTCAATTACAGCAGTGCTGGTAAGATGTGATGCTCTGCACTGACTTTAGCTTGTGTTCACAAGAGCACCTGGCTGTTCCAGTGTGTGTTACAGCAGGGTAGCTGCTGGGCTGTGATCCCTGGCAGTCATTGGAGCAGGGAATAGGAAGCAAAAAAGTCACATTACAAAGCCTTGTTACCTTCATGAGGAAGGTTGGATTGTGTGTGGCCTGAAGGGTGCCTTCAGAGATGGAGAAAAAGCAGAATTATCTTTCACTTGAGGTATCCAAGGCTCCATTTCTCCTTGAATGTACCCACATTTTTGTTGATTTTATCTGTTACCTACTTTTGAGAAAGAATAGACGCATCATTTGACGCACGAGACTGTTGTAACTCTTGGCTTGTGGTGTGACCTCGAGGATTTCACCACTGGGCCATGGTTTGCCTTGTTCCTGAGGGGTGCAAAGGCATTGCCCTGGGTAAGCAGCAGCACAGGCTGCAGCAGGTTCCTTCTGGGCCCTTAGCACCCTTTTTTCCCGTGTCCTTCCACTCAGCTACACGGCATGCATTTGTTTTTCTTTAGCTCCTGGAGAAAACAAACAGCAGAGTCCAAAAAAGCCAGGATTTTCTAATCTCCCATAAAAAGGCTGTGGAAATTTGAAAGGAAAGGAAGGCGACAGTATCGCCCGCACTGAGATGGCAATTATGGGTCGTGGGAGGAAGTGTATAAAGCCTTATTGAGTGGAGATAGCTGAGATGGCTGCAGGGGCCTGCATGGTGCGAGGAAAAGGCTGGAGGAAACCCTTATCAGACCTGTTATCCTGTCTCTGTCATTCCCATACAGATTAATGAGCTCCAGGATGCCCTCAGCCATGTTCGGACCGGGGTCTGTTTATCCCAAAATAGAAGGTTCTGTCCTGTGCCAGAGTGTCATATTCCCAGGCCAGCAGCACCATTGTGTTTTATTACCCCATTGTATTCAGGGGTTATGTCCAAACTTTTCCTCTTAGCTCCTTAATCACTGTTTTGATGGATGAGCTCCATGAGAAAAGCTGCTGCAGGGCCGCTGTCTCTGCCGAGGACTCGGCATGGATCAAAATGGTGCTTGGCACTTGCTGAGGCTTGGCTTTCCGAATTGTTCTTGCACCAGCTCTAGGCAAAGCAAGGTGGAGGTCTCACCCTTTCCTGCACAAAGCCCTGAGGAAGGAGTGGGATGGGGAGGAGAGGAGCAGCTGCCTTTGCCCTCACCAGCAGCGTGGGGCTGTGCTGCCCTGTCAGACTGTCCTGAAGGACGTTTGTGGGATGGCACCGGGCAGGGTGAAAGCCAGATTCATGTGTTCAGGAGCATCCCCTGCCCTGCTGAACCCCAGCTGTGCTTCCCAGGCCGGTGTGGAGCCGCTGGGGCCTGGCAGCAGCTCCTTGACCCCGCAGTCATTAACGCTGCGGGACGTGCGGCTCCGCTGGAGGCTCCTGCCTGCTCTGCCATTTCCCCCGTGCAATCCCGGGGAATTATCCATATCTCTGACAAGAGAATAGGTTACTAATGCACCAACACAGCTGTTTTGACACTTTTGATGAATAACATTCAATACTATTAATTGGAACAATTGCTTTTCATTTAACTAAATCACTAGAATTGCTAAACTAAATTGAAACGGAATGTAATTTTGCCTCGCTCTCCTTTAATATGGGCCTCTAAATGTCTTCTCCCTGAAGAATTAGTAACTTAATCACCTACCAGTGATAACTGTTTCATAGCCCTCAGCTGGAAGGCTTTCCTGCTAAGCAGTATTGCCTGGGAGTAGAGTGTTATAGCAGGGAACAAATCCCATCTCTTTCCTTTCTCCCCCTCTCTGCTGCAATATTAATCATATTAAAAATGATTCTCTTCCTCTTTCTCTGTTCCAGAAAGATCTTTTTAGATCATCATAATTTCACCCTGCTCCTTTTTGCATTGTATCAATCACTTGGCACGTCTAACAGGGTGCACAACAATTATATCTGTCTGTTATGTTGGAGATGGATTTTTGCTGTCAGTGGCTGGGAGAGGGGCTCTTGCTCATTTTCCAATAAACTTGTCATCCAGAGCACACAACACAAACACCGTAGGATAATGTGGGCACCACCCTGACCAAAACCCTTGGAAGATGTGACTACATGGCAAATGTTTAGCTGCCTTTATTTATTTATTAAGATAACCCCCTACCAATTATGGCACAAATAAAACCAGCCTGAAATGCATTTGTGTTACCTTAAATTTATAAGCTAAAGAGCAGGTCCTCTGGCCAGGAGCTTCTGCACTCTCCAGACAAAAGAGAATGGGAAAAGCTAAGGCAAATTAAATAAAAGTCAAATAGGTATAATTCAGAGCACACTAGATCCCCATTTAGGCTTTGCTTTTTTGCGTGGGGTGGAACAGAGTGGTCTTGGTTGCAGATTAATTCACCCACCTGTTTTTCAGGTTACAGAATGAACTCAAATCTGCTGCTGGGGTTTTGCCAACATTTCCCTTCAACACTTTTAAACTATTAATGACAAAAGGCCTTTCCTAAAAGCAGAGCTGTGCAGATTCCTGCAGGGTTCAAGGCTGTTGTCTGAGGATGAGATTCTCTACGTGCGTTCCCACTGCAATTGAACCTACACATGTCCCAGTCACATTCCACTGAATCAAAGAGTTGTTTTTTGGTTAATGTGTCTGGCAAATTTATATCTCTCTAATGAATGATGCACAGAACTGTGATGTTTCTGTGGTGCTTGAACACTTTGTCTGTGTGCCTCAAAAAAATTAGGGTTCTATAGCAAAATGTCTTGCTATAATTAGTTGTCTTTAGTTCTTATTTTTCCATGTACATAGCTGAAAAATCACGTGCATCTACAGTCTTTTAGTTTTAAGTCATGTGAATAGTTAATTTACTTCTCTGGGTGTTGGTTCTGTTTCCTGTCAGAAAAAATTCTTCCAGAAAAAAGCTTCCAGAAAATTAACATGGACTCTGTTCACAAATTGCTAGTGAATACCTGCAGCTGTACTAACTGTGAATAATTAAAAAGGATACTTCAAAGTGGATTGGGTGTAAATATTCATTGACATTGGAGAATGGATGTTAGATTAAGTCACCGAACAGAAAAAAATGTGAAGAAACAGCTACACTATTAGGTGCTTGCTTTAATCAAACTGCTGGAGTTTCTGTTGCTGATCCTATTTCCTCTTAGCAGAGTTGGATGAGCAGATCATCCTTGCTGTGGAGTGGAGTCTGATTCACTGCTTTGCTGCCTGCAGGACAGAACTGCACCCTAGCTGTGCAGCAGGGCATCCAGTTCATCTAAAGCAGTGTTTCTGTCCTGTTTCTAATGCTCTGTTTCTTATGCCCCACTCTTGTAGCCTGCTTATGCCTGTGCTGAGTTTCCTACATGCTATACAGCACCCCACGGTCCTGAGGATTATTTTAGTGAGGGAATCATGGCAAGAGATGGCCCAAGGAGAAAGCTCACTAAAGCTTGAAATTATTCTGCATATGGCAGTGATTTACAGGGATTCATTGACTCACAGTCTGGCCACTCACAAGGTATTTCTAAACATAACTTAGTTCAGACCGGTATCTGGGAGGGGAAAGGGAAGTGTGATAAAGCAAATGATGGAAACTTGCAGCTAGAAGTGTTTTGGCAGCTGAGGCTGGAGCGGTGCTGCTTGAAAGATGAGCACTCTGTGAATTGAGGGCATCTCAGGAGAAGTAAATCTGCCTTCTCCAACACAGACTGAGCACTGGCCCAAAGACCCCGGGTAAATAAGAATCAAACTTCACTACAGGACATTTATGTGGTCATGATTTATTGGTGCTCTCAAAGCCTTTGAACCTTTGCAGCCCTTTGGGGGAAATGGTGTGTTACAGGGGCTTAAATAAATAAATAAAAAATAAGAAGAAATACATGCCTATGGCTACAGGAAAAACCTATTGTGCCATTTGTTCCAAAAGCCTTGACACGTTCAGGGCTTTTTCCTGAATTTGACTTTTTTTCTTTTCTATTTTTTTTATAGGATTTTGGTCAGTCAGCCAGTGCTGTAGGAAATAAAACAACTCTTTGACAGATTCTTGTTTCTCAGTCCCTTTCCCAGCAACTTCCCCCTCTGGTAAAGTGAACTGAGCTGCAGGATTCTGATGGAAAAATCAAACAAACCGGCCGAGCATGGCTGAGAAGTAATAGAAAACTACTTGGATCTCAAGGCCCTGCCAGTACAAGTTTAACGTAGTGTTGTTCCTTCAGCAAATGTCAAATACCCTTTTCCATTTTCTGCAATGTATCGTGTCCTTGGCTCATCCTCCTGTGAGCAGCCTTTGGTGCTGACTGCTTGGGATGCAGCAGTCACCTCTTAGCAGAGACTTCCTCTGTACAACCCACCTTGCTGTCACACCGTGATGGAATGGTTTGGGTTGGAGGGACCTTAAAGACATCTCATTTTAACCCCTGCCATGGGCAGGGACACCTTCCACTATCCCAGGTTGCTCCAAGCCCCATCCAACCTGGCCTTGGATACTCCCAGGGATCCAGGGGCAGCCACAGCTTCTCTGGGCACCCTGTGCCAGGGCCTGCCCACCCTCACAGGGAACAATTTCTTTCTAACATCCAATCTAAATCTCTTCTCTGCTCTTCTAGTCCTTCAAACACTTTCCCCTTGTCCTATCACTATCTGCCTCTGTACAAAGTTCCTCTCCAGATCTCTTGTAGCCTCTTTAAATACTGAAAGCAGCTCTAAGGGTCTCTCTAAAGCTTTGTCTTCTCCAAGCCCAGTGACCCATAGCTCTCAGCCTGTCTCCAAAGCAGAGGTGCTCCAGCTCTCGATCACCTTTGTGGTTTCCTCTGGACTTGCTCCTGTGCTTGAGGAGGGCACAAAGGCACTTGGCATAAAATGAAGAATATCAATATTACTGTGGGGGTAATGTTAGATACATTTTTAAGCGTAATGTTGAGATCAGCTAAGTTTGCAAACTTCTAAGAGAAATGTTGGAATAGTTGAGGCTGAGGGAGGTAACAGGGAGAAGTTTCTTGTGCAAGGGGCTCAGCGTGGCTCCTATATCCACTCTTCTATGCCTCTGCCAAGAGTCTTCCTCTCAGTGGTTTCTCAATCCTTGCTGTGCTCTGCCTCCTCTCGTTGTTCCAACGAGTTGACAGTGGATGTGAGCAGGGCTGGCTGCCTCTCCCCGGGGATGCAGAGCTGGCTGTGTGCTTTACAGATGGGGTGTAGCTGGCTCGGAGGAGTGTGTCTGTACGTGGCTGAGCTCTGCTGTGAGCCTTTCCTTTTGGATCCTCAGAGCCTCCCCCGTGTGCAGCTCTGGAGCACATCCCCCTGTCCTCAGAGCACGAGTGCGTGCCGGCAGTTAATGAGAAACGCTGGAAGCTGAGTCCCAGGAGATGATTAAACCCCACGAGCCAATTAAAAGAAGTGTAATTACACAGCAGGGACAAGTTGTTAAACAAGCTAGAGGTTATTGTCCTTCAAGTCAACGTACTGGAACAGCCAAGAAAAGCCTACCAGGAAAAACTGGCAGGGCAGTTTTGCTTGGCCTGAGGCTTCTGTCGGGGAGGAGTGGGCTAATACAGCATTTTGCCTTTTTTCTGTGCTCCTACGTGATGAGTGCTTAGAGCAGAGTCAGCTGAGCTGCCTCTAGTCTGGTGGAGGGAAAGCTAAGCTGAAATGCTTCCCTAGGCATGAATCCCCTCCTGAGAAAGGTGTGGGCAGATCAGCCAGCCCAGCAAACCCAGTGCATGGCTGGCAGAAGCTGGAATGTGTCTAAGGCTGTGGAGTTGTACCCGGCCCTGCTCTGAGAGGAATTTCATGCACAAAGCACACCTGGGGATAATTCATGGAGTCTGATGAGTTCTGTGCTTTTATCTGTTCCTGGGTGTCCCCAGGCTTGCAGCACCATGATAGCACTGGTGGTGGCTAAAAAAGGGTGATTTAACTTTTTTGGCTTGACTTGAGTACAGGGAAGAAGGAGTTTGGAATTAGCAGTTGCTGGCATTGGAGGAAATAATTCACATCCCACTGTTTCTGCACCTATCCCATCCCAGGTATGTGTAAAGCTAAATCTACCTCATCCTGGCTTGGAGTGGTCCTTATTTGATATGGACCTTGGGAAGTTTCAGCAGGTACCTCCAGCTAGTGGAGGAATTAGAAAATGTTACTTGTCCCTCAGTCCCATGTGTCCTGACCACTAGGTGACATCACACACACTGTATTTTGTGAGCACACTGGCAATGTTCACACCTGACTTGCAAACTCGCCCTTGCTCATGTAAGGCACAAGTCCATCTTTTCAGCCATGTTTTCACTTGAACTCTGTGTGATAATAAAAAAACCTAAAGAGTGTGGATATTAGCATAGAGCAAATGAGCGTTCTGAAAATGAGATGGTTTGCTAGGGTAGGAATTGAAACAGTTCTGTTCCACTATTGGTCAAATTGTTCATTTGGTGGAAAACCACAGAAATGCTGCATGGGTTTGGCCAAGTTCTGTTCTGAAATGCTCATCCGTGTAACCTGTGACCACTAAAATCATCTTTTTGTCAAGATGACTGTAAGCAATAGCTTTTAAAATGCCCATTGGAGGGAAAGGGTGAGGCCAAGCCTTGCAGCTCCTCTTATAAAACCAGGGTGTCTAAAGGATTTTGCAATTAATTTCTTACCATGCCACAGGGCATGTTTGTTTGCCTGTGTATTCAGGCCTCAGACTGTAGTTAAGAAAACAAATGCAAACTTATCATTAGGGCAAATGTCTCCAGATGACAGAAGTTTCACTCAGCTGTGAAAAGTGACAACAGGGAAGCCAAACCCAGCCTGGGTTTGTAACCTGCTAATGGCCAGGGATAGGCTGGGTCCGCTGTGGGGTTTTGGTCCCAGCCTCCAGACTGGAAAAACAGCTTCCCCTGTTGGAAAATCCCCATGGATCAGCTTCTCAGTCAAGGTCAAATCCCCATCTTTTGTACTTTTCTTGGCCATTATTTCAGGTGATAGATGCGCTATTGACTGGCAGCAATGACAGAGCTTGGAATGATGGGGGAACTGAGGCATATTCAACACACTGGCACACAGCTAACTCATGCTAATGTTCAATAATCCTATCCTGCTGCTACACTCTAATGGCTGTGGGCTTGATAGAGCCCCCTCATTGAACTGGTGTATTTCTTATGGGCCTGCCCGCCCATCCTTCATGAATTTTTATTAAACAAAACTGTAAGCGGATTGATTTTGTACTCCTTTATTGCATTTTTATTTAATTCCTTTCAATGGTGGAGGCTCCATCATGTTATCTCGACGTAAATCATGCTGGGGCAGCATGCCAAAAAAATAAAAAGACTACAGGATCATACTTGCATCCAGCGTAAATTTTACTCCTATAACCTTTATTAGCGTAGATTCATTGATTTTTCCCAACTCCCCCCTTCCTCTCCCCATCCTTTTGGTTAGACTTAGGTCAGAACCTGACAGCTCTTCTTTTAGCTAGAGGAGGACAGACTCTAATTTTTAATGTTAAATAATAAAAAAAGTAGTTTAGGTTGATTAAACAAGACTAATTTCTTTTTCTTCTTCCATTTTATGCCCAGCCAAGAAAATAGTTGTGATGCCAGTAGGATCATGGACAGTCCTAGCTGTGTTGGCTGTAGGATTGCAGTAGGAGCTGTGTTCTGGACAGCAGCAAGCAGAGGTTTGCTCTCATAAAGTCTCTTGGGGTGTGTATGAGGTGGTTTGGCTTCTCTGCCCTTCTCGTGGCAGATTTGTGTTAGTACTGAGCAGAATTTTCTGCCCTGAATTCCTTCGTGTTGCTTCTCACCATCTTTGTGGGGTCTTGAAGCTGTCAGCAGTAATAATTAATTATCTTTTAAGGTGCCCAAACAGGGAGATCCTGTGTTATGGACTGACCCTCGTGTCTTTCCACTCAAGCCCACCAAAAACTGAGTTTGAACATCATCCATAAATGCACAACATTTGTGTGGCTCTCTATAAAATACAGTTGGTAGATAAAGAAGGCACCAGTAGGTGGCATGGGAGAATTTACAGCGTAGTTCCAGCTGCAATTTTGGTGGACTATAAATTGCTAACTTTAATTTTTAAACCACGACAGTGTCTCCCATAATGCCTTTTTGATTCACTGGCACTCCTGAGCACTGCAGGAAGGGGCTTCACCATCCATTGACTTGGGAGAACAAAGCAGAATGTTAGAGCTGGCCCCAACGTAGCTCGTGGTGCAGTGGGACATCTTGGGGCATCCTTTCTGGTTGGTTGTTGTCATGCACTTTCCTGACCTAGAAGCAGTTCTAGGTGGGGTTCATATTGCTTCTTTATGCTGTAGGTGCTTGGCCCAGTTGCACAACACCAAACATGGTCAGAAGGAGATGATCTCCCAGAGGAAAAACAGCTGAAGTGGAAACAGGAGGTCCTTGGCTTACCTGAGTCAATGTCACTTGGTTGGTTTTGGGTTAAGGTTCACTAACCTAGAGATGGGCTCCTGGCCTGAACTCTCTTGTAACCAAGAGGCTTTGTCTATGAAAACAAGGCACAATCAGCAGAGAAGAATTTGATTGCTTAATTTTTTCCGGCTAATATCAAACAAAGAAAAAAATATTTGAAAGCTAATAAACTTTGTGTCTTAGTTCTTCGCTAGTACTTATTAGTGCTAATAATTGCTAGTCATAGTTCCTGTGGTGGAACTTCTTCAGAAATGAACCAGGAAGTGTGTTCCTGACCCCAAAGCACAAAGAGATTAAATGCAGGATAAGAACCAGAAGGTGATTTGCTGGGGAAGAAACAGTGAATAAGAACAGTTCAGTGATGTTATGGCTAAATACACAATTATCAGAGATCATTGAACATCCACTGAGCAAGCAGCTCTTTTTAACATAGCTCAAGTAGAGCCTAAAAGTGTTTAGCCACTTTAATTCAGTTATGTATTAGTCCCTTATTGTTCTCTAGCTCCCAGTGCTACCAGTATATTTCCTCATTTGGGCTTGATAGGAGTATTCAGGTTAAAGAGGCTCTGAAATGGGTAAGTAGCACAGCTTGCTCAGTGTTCTGGGCTGTCTAAAAGAAAAATCTCCAGCGACAAGCCAGGGGCTCTTCAGTCGTTGATGGTTTGTATTGTCCTGTCTGGTCCTTGCAACAGATACTTTCCAGACCCTTGTGCAAACAGATCAATTTGTGGCTGGATTCTGCAAGGGGCTTTTCATTTTAAAATGTGCAATGACCAATAGCTTGCAAATATTTCTGGGTCGATTTATTGATAGGGACAGAACAGGTACAACATTCTTTGAGGAGGCAGGGTGAGACCTCTCCCTTGGTTAGTAAATGGTACATGGCAGAAATAGTCAATCTGCATGGGGTTAATGCACTGGTTGTTTATAGTGGTTAAGAAAAGAGTGTTTCTTACAGGAATCACAGTATTAATCAGAAAAGAAAAATGGCAATCGGGAAAGCTAATGACATTCCAGTTGATTTGATTATAACATTAAGATTGTTTAAAACTGTCATTTCTAATTTTGTTAAAAGAAATAACACAAGTTAGATCCATAGCTTAGTGATCTAGAAAGAATATTTGAAACATCAAGGAGAAAACTCTCAGGCCATTAGAGATGCTCTGCATTTAATGCATGTTTGGGAAGGGGAAATGGATTGCCTCCTTCATGCTAAATTAGTATAGAGGGACTTGGACTGTCTTGACCTTTTCTTAACCTTGTATACTTGAGTTTTAGAAGGAATTTGCAGGGTTTACCCCATGAGGGAGGAACAATAAATAGCTGGCTTGGGAGGGAAAGGGGAATATTTTTAAAAGTCAAAGTGGTGGCTGGAGAGAAAATGTGATGTGGCTGTTTTCTGCTCTGACTCTGTTCACCTTTGCTAAGTCACATCAGGTGTTCAAGCACTTTATTCATTAAAAAGCCCACAAATGGAACAAATTTGTCCCTCAGTCTTGAGAGATTTAGGAATGTTTTGGAGTACTCTTAGGATGTTGAAGACAATACATCATATGAAAACAAAGCTACAGTTACCCAAAATATTAGGTTTAAAATGAGCCCTTTTGGTGTGAATGGCTTTCTAAATTATGTGAGGTTTTTGCTTTCATCCTTTTTTGTATGCCAAGGCAGCAGGAGTCCCCACGGGGACTACTGTTTGTCTAATATGAACCATCTAATTGGCGTTGAAGTCTGTGATTATTTTGGGATGCAGACCAATGTGGCCGTGCTGACAGTAGTTCAGAAAACTTTGTGGGCATCCTTTTGTGGAGGTGGAGCTGTTGCCTTGGCAGCAAGGCTCAAAAGGGGTAGAAAGGTGAAGGTAGAGCTGTTATTTCTGTAGAGGAAAAGCAGCGTTTTGCACAGTACAAGGTCACATGCACCTCCAAACGTTTGTGAGCCATTTTGCTACATGTGAGATTGGGACCTCCCAGACCCCAGTCTCTCACGTTAATGTGGAAATCTCAGTGGATTGACTGGAGTTTTGAAGCTCTTTGCCTGTATCTTGTCTCTCTGTGCCCTAGACTCCTTCTTGCAGTGTAATCCCACAGTCTGGCAAGCTCCATAATAAGTGCAGATAGATGAGTGTGTGTACATCTCCATTAACATGACTGTGCAGGCTAATGATGGGGACCTCCTGCTGCTCTCCGCTTGTTTTCTGTTGATTGTTATGTAATGTTCGGCAGCGGGAGGTAAATTCCTCTCCAATTTTGAGGCCCGTTGCAGCATGCAAACCCCACTGTGAGAAGTCACGGTGATTGAGCTTTCGAATCAAGTCCCATGCTGATAACTATAAATCAGGCCTATTATACACTCGGCCCGACAGCCGGAAACCTTGCGCACTGCCTGTGGCACAGCGGAGGCTTGGAGCTGCACCGGAGTTTGTTTTGTAACTGCGAGCACTTGTGCCTTTGAAAGCCTCTGATTGAAATTTGGTGGGATGTTTTCTCTCCCTCAGATAAAGGCCTGAGGCTGCTCTGGGTGCTCAAGGTCAAGCTGATGCTCTGGGTGTGCCTTTGAAATCTTGCTCCTGCTCTGCACGCTGGGCTGTGGGGGTGCAGGGATTGGAGTGTGGGAGCTGTTTTGGTGGTGGAGTTTGCTCCAGCTGCACTTCTGTCATCTTTCCAGGCAGGATCTACAGCCTAGGAAGATGCTCTGAATAAGCTGCCTTCTGCACTTTGATAAGGATGAAGTGATGCATGTGGGGTAATGGAGGACTTACAATGGGGTAATTTGGGCGAGGCTGTAGGTGTGCAAAGGCAGGAGAGAATGCCAGGAGCCTTCCCAAGCCCTCCCAGCACAGGCTGTAGAACCCCTTTGTGAGTCCAGAAAATCTGGAAGTTATTAGTGTTACTGCTCCTTCCTCCAGTGCAATGAGTTGGGTTAAGGCTGAGTGGGCACGGGGCAATAAAACACAGTTTGAAACAGCTGAGCTGGGTTATTGAATGATTTATCGGGTGAAATTCCATGGTCTTTGGTTATGTCAGGGCAGAACTTAGTTGTTTCTAGGGCTGCTTTCATAGATTTCAAACCTTCCATCTTTTTAGGCTTGTTTTCAGTTGTTCCTTGTCTCAGTTTTTTTTGCCAGTGTTCACTGAATAGAAACATACAAACTGTTTCAGTGCAGTGTGTGGAAAGGAGGTGTTTCTGTGAGTTTCAAAACTTGGTGTCAAGCTGCCTTCTGCAAGCACATGGGAAGCAGAATTTCTACTGACTATGCCCTGTTCTTTTAAATGCTAGGAAGAAAATCTTAACAGAATATAAGCATTTAATTTCTAATATTGCAGTTATTATCGTCAGTAGTAGATAGGACAACTCTTTGCTGTTATGAATACAAAGCAACTCAACATCTCTCTGTGGCCAGGCTGAGCAGGTGGGTGAACTCAACACAACTTGAGCTGCCCTACTAGATCTCTTTGTTCCTTCAGTAATCTCACACATGCAGGTACAGAGTTCCCAGCTTCAATTCTTACTGCTGCAGCCTGATGCTACAGCTATTTTCGGCTTTGTGGAACCCGGAGAGGGGTTTTTGATGCAGGGAGGGTGGAATATACAGTTAAAAAGCAAGGCAGACAAGATATTTGCCCTTTGGGAAGCAGCATTTCCTTGTGTGCCATTGGCTTGGTGTCCTTGCACTTTTCCCACTTCAGTTTGTACTGCTGAACCTCGCAAGGTTATTATAAAGCTTAATTAATTTATAGAGTACCTTGAAAATACATGGCCAGATCCTCAGCTGGTGTAACCTGGCATGACTCCATTGGACTGAGCAGATCCATGGTGGTGTATAAAACCTGGGAATTTGGCTTGTGAGTGCTCTTGCTAAGTAGCATTTTGTGCCCAGGAGAAGCCTAGTGAAGGTTAGATTCAGCTCCCCTGCAAAAAGGAGCTGGCCACAAAGTAGATCCAAACAGTTGAGTGACAGGCCCCCAGTATAAAATTTGTGGTTTATCCCTGTTTAATAGTCAAAGATTAGCAAGCATCCAGGTAGAGATATATGGTCTAGTCAGCATCTGATGGGCTAATGATGAATGGGAGCTTGAGAGAGGCTTCAGATTAGCCTCACATGCATAAATATCCCATGTCGGTGACAAGGACACTGGAGGTCACTGAATTGTATTTGTGCTCATTCATGGCCTTTATAAACTCTGTGCTAGTGGAGTGTGTTCCCTCCAGGACAAAGGGAAGCATGGTCAGATGTCATTGTAGCTGGAAACCTTGTAATATGTGTTAGTTCTGTGGAGTGCATGGTATACAAATAAGTATTTAAAATATTTATGTGGTCCCGTTATTCCCTTTCCCTTCCCCTTTTCATGTTCCTTTCAAGTCTTTCCCTACTTCACACTATTTTTAGTAAATTCTCACTTCTTGAAGTTACAGGGGGGAAAAAAGCTGTCAGATCATTCTGACTTCCCCTTTACAAATGCTAATAAACTCACTTTAATAGTGCATTTTCTAGTCTAATTGCAGGTTATGCACCCAAACCTTATTTAAGAAGACTTGTAAAATTGAATGTTGTAGTCGTGAGTGTATTTTAACTTTCAACAGTATCAGCTATTGAAAACAGCAGTCAAGCAATGACGAAACTTCAGCTATTAGAAAGCCCAAACCCAAAAAATGAAGGCTGATTAATTTAGGTGAGACAATCTGACTTAAGTGAATTTCTTTAGTTTCTAACACTTTAACCTTAGTGTTAGCTTTAACTCTAAAGGCTGGGAGGATGTTAGTAATTACTAATGATAACCAAGTTTTCATCTTTGGCACACTGGGAGAGGAGCTTTGATTAGCAGATAGGACCAGGGTACACTTACTCCTAGCCTTGTCCTCACATTAGGACATGTGGATAATTGAAACCTTTCCACTCTGACTGATCTCCAGCTTCATTAATTTGGCTGTCATTGTGTAAGCTGTTGTCAATCAGCATTGGGGTTTTTCCCTGTTGTTTATTTCAGAAGCATAAGAATAACAATAAAAGCAAGTGTTGGCCCATTAAGCATTTGGAAGTGTTGGGAGAAGCCCCAGTTGTCACATTCTGTTCTTTGATGTTAAGAGACACAGAGAGCCTGCACATTTGCTGTTCTCTGAGACAGTGAGCACACTGAGTTTGTGTGGCTTTGTCCCTAATCCCCAGGGGTTGGTGTCACTTGTTTTATCTCGGGGTTTTGAGAGAATTGGCACTGAAAGTTTGCCTAATGGAGCCAATAATTCCACTTTGGTGTGAATTGAGTCCAGAAGCTTCTGGAAAATTCATCAACCTTGTCCTCAACACCTGAGGCAGCATCAAGCCTTGGGGAAGAACTGCAAGAGGAAAGCTCAGCTGAGCTGAGGGCTGGCTGGGATGGAAGGGGGACCTTCAGCTCCCTTTGAGGGAGAGTGGCCTGGGAGGAGGCCAGCAGAGGAGAGAGCTGCTGCTCGTTTGCCTCCGAGCAGGAAGGCAGGGCTGGCAAAACGCAGCTGCCAGATTTGGCTGACCTCAACCAACCTAGGCTTGCCTGAGGCCATCTGCAGCTGGAATATCTGCTTGCTCAGCACACTATGGGAGCTGCAGAAGGGCAGAGGATTGGGCAAGGAGACACTGAAAACGTAGGACTTACTTTTGAAATGGTGAATTGTGCTTGTACCCAGCAGATATTTTGAAGTTGTGATAATTTGAAAGTGGAGGCAAAATTGCTCAAGCTCTCATGAAGTAAAAGAAGAACTGGATGTTGAAAGGAGCCCATTCAGCATGAGGAGGATGAGGAGGCTCTGCTGGTCTCCTCTGCATGGCAGTGAGGGGGAGATGCTGTGATGTGCTCTCCCCACTCATGGGATGACCAGAGCTCAGCGTTCCTCCTTCCTCCTCTCCATCTCAGCTCAGGGTTGTACAGAGCATTCCCAGTGTAGCTGCTCTGTTTCAGCCCCTTAGGCTCAGGCAAATCTGTCTGAATCTAATAGATTACTGTAGTACAAATTGTGTTGGCACTAATCCTAGTTAGAGTTGGGTGCAGTGTGTGTGCTGGAAAGGCTCGTGCAGCACACAGCGAGTGGCTCTAATAAACCCCTTGCGTATTTCTATGGAAATAGGAGTCCACTGTTGTTCTGCAAGGAGGAAAAGATATTAATATTTTACTGCAATGACATCTTGTAAATATTACAAGCATTTGTCATGGTTTTTTGGAGCACATTTTGCAGCAGTAGGAAGAACAATATTTGAATGAAAATACACTTTTGGTTGGAAATGTCACTGGGTATTAATATCCAGATTTTTTCTTTTTTTTTTCTTTTTTTTTTTTTTTTTTGGTGGGGGGAGGTGCATGGAGAGTATTTTCCTTTGAGTTAATTTCTGTTTTGCTGTCTCTTTTGCAATACTCTCTGCAACGCACAGAGTGGTCCTGAAAGAGGGAATGCCTGTTAACAGCATTTCAATATCATTGGGATAACCTTTAATTGATGAGTTTATGATCAGTAATCAAATAAACATTTTAAATATTGATATGAGGATGAGGTAAGAACCAACTTTTTGAAGAAAAGTGGCGTACCTGAAAAAAAATATATTTATTTTCTTGTTCTTTTTCCTGGATCAGACAGCTGAGGCCCTTTATACTAAAACATAAAGCTAAAATGGAGATACTTCTAAAATTCACCCTTACAATCTGCCTATATCAACATGGGTTTTTTTCTGGATTTGGGAGATTTGAATTTATCACAGGCTGGTTTATATTATCAAGGAGGTTGAAGGAGCTTGAAACTGCCAAGTCAGCTTTGGGTGCCAGGGCCACCCAACACAGGTGGGAGAGCAAAGAGATTTTCTTTGAGAACGATGCTGGAGATGGTACCTGGCAGTGGGTGAGGGCTGCCCTCAGTGATATCCCAGCTATTACTTTCTGCTTTCCATCTGAGTCATTTCCCAGTGAAAGTTTGGTGATCAGTTTGTGTTTTCAAAGTGATTATATCGTCTGGTTCTGAATCATCTTATATCATCTAGTTCTGAGGCATTATATACGTGTGATGTCCAGGGAAGATTTCTGACAGCACTGACTTTTTTGTGCCCAGAAATGGTTTTGCAGAGACTGCAGGGCAGGAAGCAGGGAACCCTCTTACTCTGACAGGGACTCCTCTAAAGGTATTCCTAATTCTGCCCCATAGACAGCTCCAATCAAAAAGGCAAATCTTTCGTCAAATTTAATAACCAAACATCCTTTGGTATATAGCTATCACTGCAGGATGATGTCTTAATCATGAACAGTCCTTAATTTGGAATGTAAATTTATTGTAAAATACAAGCTTTTAAAATCAGAGGCCTTTTGGTTGAACAGAATATGGAAATACATGGCTTGATTCCTATTTTACTTCTGGCTGTAGAGAATAACTCCCATGGTGGTCAGGGTTTCAAAGATGCAGAAGATGCTGTAAAGAAGATATTGGAAAATAAAATACAAACTTGTTGCAAGCTTTGGTAGAGCTCCACCTGAATTCAGTTGTGTCAAATCACAATAAATTGCTGAATTATCTTTGTTCTTACAATGTCTCACTTTGAAAGCAAAGCACAAAGCTTTATTTGTGATTTTTTGAGTGAAACATTCTGATTTTTTTTTTGAAAATACATTCTTGTTTTACATTCACTCTTTTCCATTAAGTATTAGTGTAGAATATATTGGAATCACTATCAGTGAAGGTTTGTTTTTGTTTTAAATACACAGAAAACTTAGACTAATTTTATTTATTTATTTTAGCTGTTCTCTAACTGGAGGAGAGCCAAGTTTGGGCATTTCAAAATTGAGCTGCCTTTTGTTTGGCACAATTCTTGATGGGTTGGTCAGGTCCACGATAGTCTAAATATTGGTGTAATGCATTTTATGCACCATCCAACATACAGAATAATGCTATTATGCTGTGAGCTCAAGGCTATTAAGTCTGTTGAACTTGAGGTATAGCAGCTTCCTTCAGCAGCTGAAATGAACTTGGCATCGCACCAGTTCCTGCGGAAATTATAAGAATGTGCAGGACCCTTCTGCTTCAGACCTGTGGATCAGAACAGAAGGTCAGCACTCATTTACATTGCGGGTGAAAAGGCACTTCAGGAAGCACGAAAACTCTCAAAAGTAGCCATCTCCACCCTTCTAGCTGGAAAAAAACCCACGTTTTTTGAAAGGTCTCCATGCTGAGTGTTCTCTGGCTGTATTTCAAATGCAGGAAAGCAGTCCTGTGTCTAGAGGAAAACCCTAAATAATAAAGATTTTGTCAGCAAAGTGATATAGGCCAGGGGGAAGCTAAGGGTCAACCAAAAGTGAAAAATATAATGATTAATACAAGAAAGAAACATAATTTTTTTGAGCCATGAAATAGATTATATTTGGTTCCTTAAACTGTGATTAGGACAGAACATAGCTTACGCTGTTAATTGCTGGATTTAGTTTTAGTATCTGTGTGAAGGAAGACTTTTTTAATGCAAAAGTTTTTCTCAGTGCTAACTGTAATGACTCAAATACTGTGTGTGTACATTCCAGATCAGTTCCTAATTATCTGCAACAGACCTCTCCACCTAAATAAATAGGAAAATTCCACTTATGGTAGTGAAGATAAATGGCAGGAAGATGCAAACTCCACTGCCCCAGAAGGACAGTGCTGTTCATAACGTGTGTGTCTTTGCTGTCAGAATCCAGCATCTTCTTGAAACTTCTTCAGGTACTTTAGTGAGGGTGTGCCCAAACAAAAATCCTCCTTTTTCCAGTTTCAGAGCAGGGCTGGTTTGGAGCCCAGACAGTGTTACCACTCACATCTGCCTATGTCTCATCATTGCCCAGATTTAAGGCTGAGCCTGGCACTGGCTCACAACTGGAGCTGTGTCTAAAGCTCTGGCCCATGCACTGAATGGCTGCAGAAATGTGCCTGCTCGATTCAAAGCTGGATTTATCTTCGTTGTTTTGGCAACAACAGTTTTCTATTGCTCTAAAAAGTGAGGGTTTTTTTGCAAGTGGAAGAGGCATATATAATGTTCTACCTCTTTTATCTGAATTTCAACTATGGATTATGTAAGTGAAATTATGCTGTATTTCCCAAATTTACTTGAAATAGGAATGGGAAATTTATGTCTTCTCTTAGTGCTAATATGTAACATTTCTTGTGCTTAAATGAGTTGTCTTGGCGTCTGGAGAGGCAAGAGTTGATAGTAGTACTAAATTCAGGAAAGCAAAACATAGCAGGGTCTGTTCTTCAGAAGAACTGAGGGGATATGGAGCTGTAAAAAAAGTCAGCTTGGTGCAGAGCCTCCCAAGCCTGGAGCACTGAACTGGACTGACTCAACTGTGTTTTGATGCTGGCTTAAGGAATCATTAAACTGCTCAAAACAGTTGAAATAAAGTAAAAATGCTAATGCTCCCCCCCGCTTCAAACTAATAAAATGCCAACTCGTAAAGTTATGATGCAAGTTAGATGCCTATTTTGGTGGCTACTGAGAAGAATGGGAATTTTTTACTTGCTCTCATGAGGCCCAGCCCAAGTCCACACGAGTGGGATTCATCTACACTCCAGACAGTGCCTCGGAGCTCTGTGCTGAGCTCCATGAGCAGCCAGTGTGAAGCACTGTGAAACAGGCACTCCTGGAATGGGGCTTACTGTCCTCTGTCCTCATCAGAAGGAAAGACTGCTCTGGAAACACCATTTTTCCCTACTGAATGTGAAGGGAAACCTTATATTGTACCTGCATGTAGGTGTCCCTATTTTATTTGTTTCAGTTAGATGAGATGAATCCTGTGCTCAGCAACTGGATCACGATTTCAGTGGAAAGTGGGGATGGGACATAGCAAAGAGACTGGATACCCTTATGGCTTGGGCACTGGGTTGTACGTGTGTCTCCTGGTTTCTTTCATGTGTTTTATGTGCACGCTGGTTTTGAGCAGTAATATGGAGTAAAAGCTACTGGGGTGTGCTTCCAGGGGCTCCCTCAGGGAGTGCCCCAGCACATCTGACTTGTGCCTGGTACCTGAGGCTGATCCTGTTGACTCAGTTGAGCTGCACGTGCATAAATTGTGGTTTAGAACTCACTCCCAATACAGAGGCAGGGATCAGCGTTTCAGGTGCTGAACTTTCCTTTGAAATCCCTGCAAGAGGGATGCATGCAATTAAGGGCAAGAGCAACCAAGCTGAGACAGATCACAAACCTGTGCACTATCTTTGAATTATCTTTGTTTTATTCAACTCCCCAAAGCAGTGTAACCAAAGACTTTTAAAATAACATCAGACAATTCTTTAAATAGCCTGATTTTGCCACCTCCCAACAAAAGGAGAGAGGATAACTTTGAAATGCAGAATTTTGAAGATGCCTGTCTCCCTCTCTTATTTCAGAAGAAAGAATAAGGGGGAGCATTGAGGCTTTTTGTCAATTACCCCTCATTGAATCATTGCTGGTTTTGTGGGACCCACGTAAGTACACTCCAGGTACTTTGCAGATAGAGATGTGGTGCTAAAAGGATTGATATTTTAAGTACGAGGATCAGTCTCTTCCACCTTCTGGATATGAACTAGAGGTGGTGCTCAATTCCTTGTTAGGAGGGGAAAACTGACTGGCAGGAAAGAATTATCTGTCTCAAATTATCACGCAAACATCTTTAAGTCTGAGCTTCATTCTAAAAACATTCACTGGTCTCTCATTTCACTGGAGCCCTGTACAAGTGCTCTTGTGAGCCAGTGCTGCAGGATCAAGTTGTTCTCAGTTGTAATAAAGCTGAAAGAAGATGGACACCTTCTCTTGTGTGTATTTGTGGCAGTGTGCTTGTGGGTGTAGGCACAGTGATGAGAGCAATGCCTGCACTACAGGAAGCTTTATTTATTGCCAGTGCTGGAACTAGAACAAAGCCTTCCTAAAGGTGACCAATTTTTTTGTCTTTAATATGTGGCACTTCAATTGAACAGTTGTGATGTTAAATTTGGGCCTTGTGTTTGGAGAGGGAACTATTCTTAAGCTTTTGGTACGTGAAGAGCATTTCCCATTAGATCATAAATTATTTATGTTCAGGCCTAGCGAAATCCCTTCTGATTTAGAGTGATGTATGGGAGAGTCAGACCTATAAACTTAGTTTGAATAATTCTTCTGGTAGATCTGGAAATATTTAAACTCATTCTTTTTTTATGTAGTGCTGTAAATTTGAAGAATTTAATTTTTGAAAAACTTGCTCCTTGTGCTCTGTCATATAACTTGGCTGTCAGGGATTGGACCCATAAGCACCCATTGCAACATTTCCATGGTCCATGTCATCATCTGAGATGGATCAGTTTGGCATGGATTTTATACCAAGGCATAAAGAAAGTGCAGGGGCACAGAGTGATGGCTTTGGCACAGTCAAAGTACAACCTGGATGCACGACTGTGAGGACAGGGTCATTTGTCATTAATTCATTCCAGTCTGTGTTGTTTGGCTCCATCATGTCAAGTGTTGTGGCTGTAATGTCTTCTGGAGCAAAGGGTTTTCTTTCTGAGCCTTAGTTTCCCTCAAATGAAATGGGCATGTCCATACCCTGACCATTATGGAGCTCTGAAATTGTTAGAAGGAAAATATTGCACCCTAAACCAAACTTGCACAAACCTCAGGGTCCTGAGCACTAACAGGAGGTCCCCAGTCCCTCACAGCCGGATGTCACACCTCTGGAAGGAGGCAGCCCTGCCTCTCCCAGGCTGCTGGCTGAACCACGGCACAGACATACAGGATGGGAGGTGTCAGTTGGGAGAACTTGAAAAGAAGTGGGAATGAAAGGTGCTGTGGTTTGCTCCTGTGTGTACACGAGGATCAGTCTTGGTGCATCTCTTGGGTTTCAAGGGTGTGTAGAGCTCTGCAGCTTCCAGATTATTTGTGGTGTCAGGGCTATGCCAAGAGTCAAAATAGGCTTTTCTGCTTGGAAAGCATCCCAGTGTGGCAATACCAGCATAAGGAGATGAATAATACAGTAATTCTTTATCTTGAAGGCTGAAAGGGAATTGTAAATAAAGACAGAAGTGGGAATTCATGTAGAGATATCAAATCTAACTCACTGGAGCATCAGTACCTCAGTTATAGAACAAGGTGATGAAACAAAGATATTTTTTCATTAAAGAGTTCTTTTATCAACGGGTATTGCAACAGAAGTTAACAAAAGAGTTAGAGAAAATTCAAAAAATTGTTTTGTGCATCTCTGTACAATTCTAAAGCCCATAGATGAGCTAACTCTGGGTTTTGAACAGTGGTGAGTGAATTTTCTATGGCATCTGGATGTTTTGGGAATGTAATTTAGGCTTCTAAATCACTCCAACAGTTTTAAAATCCATTCCTTCTCCATAGAGCTAAATGAGACATGAGCTGCACATTCCTTTTTTCCTGGGGGACTTTCCAAGGTTTTATATCTTACAACATTTACTGTAGCATCACAAAGAAGTAGAGAAGGCTGTAGGAGCCTCAAAGGAGCCAGATAATTTGCAGTCTCTTTTTTCTAAGCAGAGTTTTGCTATGACCTATCACCAGGTTTTGCATGGCTGATCAATAAATGGTGTTCCCCCATCACTTAAGGGCAAATCTGCCTCACCCAGATCCTGGCAATCTGCTCTCTGTTTTGGCTTTTCTTCCCAGCACAGTGACAGGAAGGCAGGTGCACTGAACTTCTTCAGTGAAGAAGCAGAGGATGCTGCAGCACAAAATTTCCCCTTGACCCACCTTTCAGATGCCCAAGTTCGGACCTGTGCTGCTTCACATCCTCCCAATGACACAGATGGCAGGATAGAGCCAATCGGAAGCACTTGATAACAAAATGGCAATTCATTTTGCAATTCCTTCAGCATTCATGCTAACAATACTGGTCCTGATGGGCTCCTTGGGTATGAATGTAGCTTTCAATATGCAATTCCACAGGAATTACACCACTGCTCGGCTCTCATTAAGTCTGCTTTATTGTAAAGTGTTGCTGAGAAATCCTCCCATTACTGATACAGGACAACTGCTTTGCTTCAAAGAACTGCCTGATTTCCAAAAGCTCCTGTGTGTGTATCGGCAGGGTTTTTTTAATAGTCTCTTTACAGTGCATTATCTCACTTTGTTTATATATTGGACGATAATGTGATGTGTTTAAGTATGTAAATTGCCATAATGTGAGGAAATGAGATGTTAAAAATAGCTATGGAGCGCTGAAGAGAGCAGGGTGGGGTAAGGTGGCCAGTGTGGGAGGAGATGCTTTTGGATCCAGGATTTTACTCTCCATCTGTTTAGGGAAGGTAAATCCTCCCTGAAGTTAAACAAAAACAAACAAACAAAAAAAACCCAACCCTCCCAAAAAAGAAATCTGATTACAAGGTACCACCTTCTGCAGGTAAAACAGGTTTTATCTGCTTACTGTGGGGAAAAATCTGGTCTGCAACAAGGACAACCACTGCCCCCACCCCCAGCAGCACTCTAATTCACTCTCTAGAGAAGTAACTGGCATCCATTTTCTCTATCCACATGATTTAAGCCAGAAGTTGGCAATCCTCAACTGAACCATGAAGGGAGGCACTGATTTACCTGCCAGATACCCACATTTTTTCCACTGTTGATAGCACCAAGTCTTAAAGCCCTGGACCTGTGGCTGAACTGCATGCAGAGTAGCTCAGAGAGGTTTGAGTACAAGCTCAGCTCCTAACTCTATGAAACCCTACTTTTAGGGTCTGTGTACGCTCTTTCCATCCACTCTTACCAAAAGCTCTGGGCAAAAGCAGTTGTATCAGAGTAATGAGGTGGTCTAAATAACACGATTCTTGTACAAGGACTTTGAGGAGGACTTAGAAAAGGCAGAGAATTCATTCAATGGTGTTTGGGTGGGTAACAGTTCGATGCCAAATTAGTGAAAACAACAACAAAAATAATTGTCCCAACTCCTGTTTCTGGGCAGCCTGTCCTCACTCCATAGGAAGTGATGCCACCTTTGATGCCTGTCCAACCCTCATTTCCAGCACCTAAACCCCCAACTCTGTTAACTTGACTCTGTCTCATTGATCACTTTCCCTGCAGTTGCCTGTGGAGTCTGAGGAGATTTATTGTCTTTTAGTCATGTGCTGAAGCTCCTCTTCACACAGATGATCTCCAACACTGGTGCCGAAAGTGGCCACCACCCACAGCTCCCTGGCCCTTCCCTCTTTTCCTGGCTCCTTTATCACATGGCAGGGGGTAACAAGGGATGTGCAGGGTCCAACAGGAGGGTTGGTCAGTGCTGCCAGACTCTCATACAGAGGCAGCCCCTTTCCAGGACCCCCAAACATCACCTTCACCAGTGGGCTCAGAGAAATGCTGGTGGTGGCTGTGAATGTCCCTTAATGCTCTCAGCTATGGGGCTGTGGCTGCTGTCTCTGCTGTAAGCCTCCCATGATTTCAAAGAAGAGCAAAGCTGTTCCCATAAGAGAGAACCTCCCAGTTGCAGCTTTTGGCAGTGACATGGTGGTAATTGATGGGTGTTCATGCCATGAGGCTGTGTTTGGACTGTTGTGCACTTGTTTTGGAGCGCTGGGAAGTGTCTGTACCTGGCCTGCAGCCCCAGAGGGTGGTGGGTGTGAGAGCCCTGATCATCAGAACACGTTGCCTACTGGCACTGTGGCATTAAAATCAGTTCTAATGAAGGGTTCTCTGTCGCCTCTTGGGATTTGCCTGTCACACCAAACCCTGCTCCATCCAGCTGGGAGGAAGCCTGGGGATGAACATGGCAGAGACAGTGAGGTCCCCGTGTCCCACTGCTGGGCTGCTGATTACCATATTAATGTGCAGTGTCCCAACTGAGTGCTGGGCAGAGGACAGTACATCTTTAATTGGAAATATAAAGGACTGCTCATGGCCCAGCTTGAACTGGGAGGATTTATGTCTGTCCCCCTAGATGGGATTGAAGGGAATGGGATGATTCACTGAGCGGTGTGCACGTCTCCTGATTTACTGCCCATCATTTACATTCCACTAAAGTCAATCAGTGCAGAAGGTCATTCTCAACCTGAATTTTTTCACGTTAAATCTTTCCTGCCCCAGACTTACAGTAAGGCCAAGAAAGACTCTTGGCAACCCAAGCTGGCTTTGAGGTTGTTAATTTTAATTCTCTGATTAGGAGAAAGGAGACTGTAAAAACAAAAGAAAACCAGAAAATGCTTGTGTGTCCACTGACGGAGTCTGTACATGTGATAAACTCAGCAGACTCAACAAATGGCTGGTTCCCTTCTATTAAATCTGTACTTGCATCTTTGTCATGATGCTGATTAATTCCTTATGCTCTGGGTCAGCGAAGATAGTTCTGCCAACCCTGCCTAAGTTAGTGAATTTGGTTGTTTGCCTGAAAGTCTAGAAGTGGTGGGAAGTATCGAAACTTCCCACCCCCCAAATGGTGCTTTGAACAGCAGTAACCTGAACATACTCCTCAACACACTGAAGCTATTCTAACATTTTCAAAATGAATCATCTGCCAATGAGTTACAAATCTACTCGCAGCATACTGGCAAATTATAATAGAAAATTCGGACCAGACTTCTGTTATTGGATGTGCAGTCTGATTCCCAAATCACAAGTGCAACTCAACCTGCAAGCTTGGAAATGGCTGTAAAATAGTTTTATACAGCTAAATATGATGCCTGTTGATTTGCTCTTGCAGTCTTCTGACATTGCGTGGGTTTTGACACGTTCATGTTTAGCCCTGAAGTCTTACTCAAACAATTTATTATAAGAGGTTTATGATAGATGGTACTTGGTTTTGTAAGATTTTGAATAAATAGGAGCTGAATTCATGGAATCATAGAATTATTTAGGTTGGAAAAGATATTCTGGAGTTCATCAAGTCCAACCATTAATGTAGCATTACCAAGCTCACCACTTTTCAATACCTCCAGGGATGGCAACTCAACCCCTTTGCTGGGCAGCCTCTTCCAGTGCTTGAATTGTGATCTATTGGCTTGATTCTTCTTATAATCTGGATCTGAACAAATAACACGAAATAATATGAACATCACTCTGAATTAGATGATAGTTAAATTTCAATTAAAGTTGAACAATATGTAAATAAAAGTACTCTTGTGGTGTAAAAAAGTACTCAGTGGTGGACCATTGCTTGTCATAGTAGAAGAGCAAGTAATTTGAAACTTAGGCTTTATAATGTAGCTTGTGATATGTAAAGAGGGAATCTTTATAAAAAAAGCCATCTCAACTTCTTTAGCTGTTCTATTTTTTTTCAAGTTTTGAAATTTTGAGAAATTACTCATAAAATCTCTGGCTGGTGATTTCTCATTAAAGGAGGCAATCAGGCTGGACATTCCTTGGCAGTCAAACTGGTCAGTGTGGTGGTGTAGAGCCTGTGCTGTGTTCTGCAAAAAAACCCTGATGAAGTCATGTAACTCACACACAAAATGCAAGATCAGTAATTGTGTGTAAAATATAGAACTAAATAACAGTTTTAAACATAAGCTACACCGGGTTTGTGTAGGTTGGTTGGGGTGTGTCTGATTTATTTAGCAAATGCTATGATTTGACTTCCACGGGATTATAGAAGTATGTGACTTTTAAGAGTATAATTGGCTTTCTGCATTGGGATGTGCTGGTGAATAGCTTCTTGTCCTAATTAGGCAGCCTTCCTGATTAACTCCTGAGAGCAGCTTATTAGTGACCTAAGCCACTTAAACACTTCAGGGGATTATTGCAGCTTAACTGTGTTAGGGCCATCTTAAAGTCTTCATTGGCATCTCTGAACTGTTTAGAGCTGCAGAGCTCACCTGCTCATTATAGCTGTACCTGGACAATGAAAAACCATTCAGTAGACCATGCAAGAAGAGCAAATCAGGAAGCCTGCAGTTACCTGTGATAGCAGGTTGCTTTTTGAAGTGGTGTATCTGCACTGCAACATTAATGAGAAGTCTCAGAGGTGACCATTCGTACCTCTTAATCAAAAATTGAGTCAAAGTGTTCTCGGTCCAAGTTCCATCTGGTGTTTATTACATGATGCTGCAGCTGCTCCACAGAAGCATCTCTGGTTCTTCTGTTAGACTGGCTGTAATATCCTGACCTCACAGCTTTCTCTGGAAGTATCTCTGGGTTTGTGGCAGCAGCTGAAATGTGTTGAAGCTCATGTAAAACAGACTGTGTGATTTCTTAAGTTCTCTACAAAATTGCTCAAATTCTGAGCGTCTGTTAACAGCAACCAAAAAAGGTGATGTTTCTCCACGACCCCTGACAATCTTTTTTGATGGGATTTGTGTAGGGATTTTTTTTAGTTTTCCTTAAAGGATTTCATGGTGGTGGGATAAGGGTCTCCTGGGCTTGGAGGGAGGAGGTTATATTGGCCATAGGGACTGCAGACCACATCTTCCCATGGGTGAGGTTCCTGAGGGTTCCCCTCCAGGCCTTGTTCTCAGCTCCCCGTTCCACCTTTATGTTGGATTCAGGGTACCCTCAAGGTCTTAGCAGAATGCTGATAATTAAACTTCCCTGCCCTAACTTTATGCATATTTTATATATGAAATTGAGCTATTTGTACTTTTTAATGTGAGTATAATTATGTGTCTTGGCTGTGGGAAGGGTTGCCCTTTTTTTCTCTGTTCTGTGCAGGGATTATTCACATTTGCATAGAATCTCTTAGTGAAGTAAAAGCTAATTCATCAGGCCAATGTTATGTGCTGCACTAATGCAATTTGTCTCTTGGAGGAGACTGAAGACAAGACTGTTCTTGTTGCTGGGGGTCACTAGAGATCTTGTACAGTTAGCACAAAAATCCATTCAGAACAAAACTCAAACCTAGATTTGATTTAATTTTTATCCCCCCAGATTGCCTATGACTATCTAGTTTTCATTTATAGAATAAAATAAACAAATCCCACTGCCTGATGTTTACACGATGCACAGAGTGCCTGGGTCTTGCTGGCCTAAGCATAATTATAACCAGGCTATGCTTGTGTTTTGTCTATTTTGAGCCCAATCTGCTTTTGTCAGGGCCTGTGCTCTCTCATTTATTGGTACATATAAAAATGCTATTGCACAGTAGTCTTAACTATTTTGGTAGTGATACCCTGTTTCTTCTCCATACAAATTCTTCTACGGACCATCGTGGTCCAGGTTTCATCAGTTTCTTTGCAGAAGCCATAAATATTATTTTGTAATTACATGTAACCATGATCTTAAAGCTTTTAGTTTGTTTGGATAATGACTGTAACCTGGGCCAGTCTACATTCTAGATGGTTTTTTGTCATCTTTGCATGTGAAAGACGAGCGAAGTATAAAATAAAGATTGTGAACTATAACTGGAAGGTAAAGTAGTAAAAGGAATCTTAAACTTTTATCTCAGTGAAACTCTAATGCTAATTTATTTTTCAACCTATTGTAATAAGCCTATATAAAGAATTTGAAAGTGAAAGCAGATCCACAGAGTGGCTGCCTGTAATTTACCGAAGCTCAGGTATACAGAGACTACAAATCCTTTGGTGTTTCTGAAAGCTGTAAAATTATTAACACAAGTTAGCCTTTCTTGTCGAAATTAAGGAGTTATGGTTGCAATTTCTATTTTCACTCTTATGCTGTGTTTCGTTTTGATTCTGTACCAACGGGCTTCCAAAAATCTGGAAGTGTTGTAGTGATCTTCAGTATTTGGTAATTTCTGCTGCATAAATCTCACATATTTCACCCACAGTAAAATAATGCAGCTGAAGGACTGAAAAGGCAAATTAGAAAACAGGTTTACCACAGGATGAATGTGGAGGCATTTTCAATCTCACCTATTTGCCTTGCGTGGCTGTGGGGCTGCAAGGGCTGCATGGCCTCTTAGCTGAAGTGTTGGAGTAGATTAAAGTCCTGATGTCAACTGAGAATGGTGACTTTTGGCACCAAGTGGGTCTGCCCAAATGCTCCTGATTCTTCTTGGCTCTGCACACATCAGGAACCACAGAGACAGGGGCCCATCCACAGTAATGTGAAGGACGTTATCACAGACCTGTTCTAGAAAATTGTTTCTTCAAGGATTTACTCTACAGTGCAAACTGAAAAAGAAACTTCCATGAAATATGCATTCACATGAGAACTACTATTTGATCCTGAATTACTTCATAATGTCAACTTCTGGCAACTATTTTAAGGAGAAAAAATGTAATCTTTAAGCATCAGTGTTAATTCACCATTATTAATGTGATCCCCTTTTAAGATGATTCTGGAATGAAGCATCTCCTTTTCTCCTCATCAGAAGTGCGAAGTGTGTATGAAGTGAGCTATTTTGGGGTTGGCTATGGATTAAAATTCAGAAGGGTGGTTATTAGCTTTTGATATTTTCTTGGAAGTTGATGCTGTTCTTCCCTATTCCCCTTCCCTGAAGGTTGTAGAGAGTGCTGTGCTTAGCAGAATAATAAAAATAAAATAAACACCTGCCCTAAGATTGGTTCTGTGATTTGGTACCACAGCAAAATAGGGGGGGGAAATCCTATCAAAGTGCTCTTTAATCTGTCAGATGTGCAAGTTTGAGACAAAAAGCAGAAATGTGGTCTGTAGGGTCACCTTATACAAGGTGTCTGTTATGAAACTCAAGTTCTTTTTGAGGAGAACTGGATAGCCATTTGTTCTCAAAGGACTTGGCAGCTTTTCCCATGGATGCAAACTTGCAAAAGGTGTTCTCTGAGGATGTCATATGTATGGAAAGACAGATCCACAACCCTGTGGACCTGTACATCTCTTTTTCAGTTCTGCAAAGTGGGAACAATGACATATTCCTGTTCCACAGAACAATGGTAGTTTTTGAGGCGCTTGTAACTATTTAAGGACAAAAAATTCTCATTAAATGAATCGAGGCAAAATAATTGCAAACATTAATGAGACCAAATATACTTTAAAAGTATTATTCAGCTAAGAAAGTGCAAATATTTTGCTGTGGAGTGCTGGACCCTGGAATTGCTGTGTAAGAGAGTATTAGCTATGTCTTTGGTTTATGGTTCAAGACCACCCAGTGAGCTACTGGTAAGTGGGGAATGAGTTGCAGAAGTCTCATTTCTGAAGGCTGTACTATAGCTTGCCTTGTCTCTGTGTGGTCACCTATAGTTGTGTAAATAGAGTCATGAGCTACATCCCCTGTGCAGAGGAGCAGTAGGACAGGATGCAAGCAGCAAAGAATTGGTCCCTTTGTGTCCCATTCCAGACAACTCCCAACGTCCTTCTGGCCATGTCCACTCCACAAGGACAATGTTTTCCTTCTTTTGCCTTTCCTTATTTCACTCTCTCGTGTTTCTCCATTTTCTGTGCATTGCAGCAGACCAGCATGAACAGCTGTAACCACAGGGATAGTATAAAGCTGGCTATTACTGTCAGCTGAAATCTCAGATCTGACCACATCTCTCTCCTAGGTATGTAAGGAAATCCACCTTAGGTTTAAACAGAGCTCTAGGGTCAGCATTCCAGTGCATTCAGCTTGGCTATTTCTCGGGGCATGGCAGTTGCATGGGAAGAGCACATGTTGTGTTGACTACAGTAGAGAGTGCCAAAAAGTGCAGTTAGACCACTTTACTGGCACTGGAAGTAATTGCAGTTTGAGTAATGATTTCTCTTATTGAATTAGAAAAGATACTATTATGGATGCATCCAATCAGGGATAAAACCTAAGGCAAATTATCTAAAACCAGCATAATTTTTTCTTTGGAATTGGCTCCATTTTTGTTTAGGTACAAGATTTCTTGAGATCAGCTTAATCCTTTGATTGTGTATCATGCACCTACTGAGTCATAGAGAGAAATCCAGAACTGTTAAGAATCTCGTCCCCAAATTTTCTCTCTCCTTTCTCACATAGGCCCATATCCCTGCCCACTTACATTTTGTGAGCAATCTTTCCCAATGCAGTCTCCACTCTAACAATAAATGAGTTTGCTGTTTACTCAATTTCTGTCAAACAACTCTGCTTCTCTGTGTTGTGCCCTTCCTCTCTGCTGTTCTGTATTTCTACATCTTCCTTAAACATGATGACCTCCATTTGGCTGTGCCAAGGGGTAAGTTTAATTTGTGCCATGCTCCTGTGTGTGCCAGTTTGTTGTCAAACTCTTGAAGCAGAATTGTCCTGGTGATGTTTCAACTGCGTGTTCAAATACAGTCACATGTTCTTGAGCGAGCAACACCGACTCTGTCATAAAGGTTTTTTTGCTTTTTTTCCCCCTCCTTCTCTTTGTTTTTTTTTTTCTTTAGATGAGGACCACTTTATAATTTTTTGTGGTGCAGAGAGCTGTGGTGCAAGCACACAGCAGTCAGCTAATCCCCTTATTTGAGGGCTGCTTTTCTGTGCACCATTTTGATCCTTTATAGTCTCAGTGCAAACACGTCAAATGGAAGAGTCCTTAACAGTGAAAAATCACAGTTTCGATTGGAGCTGAATCATATGGATCAGCCGTCAGTACCCAGGGAGGACGAGGTGCTGCAGTTCAATAAGCACTGGAGGTGCACATGACCCTGGCATGGGATGCCCATCCATCACTGCATGATTGATACGAGACCCAGAGGTGCCTTGTAGAGTAAAAGAGCCCCCGAGTAAAAAGGTTGGAATTCTTTATGGGATAGCTTGGAATAAAAGAGTTGTCTCTGCTGTTTGCAAACAGCATTTCAGATTATGGTATTGCCATAAAATGGAATATTCCAGGGAGAATCAATCCCTGCATGAGCCTTCCTCCAATGTGATTTTAGTCAAAATGCCAGTTTTTGCTTTGTTTTGTAAATAATGAAAACAGTGATGTGTGTCTGTGTGTCCAGTTATATTTATTTATATCTCTAAATACAGTGGGCTAAATTAGTCACTGATGGAGATATGCCTCTTCTTAGGCTTGGAATTTTGTTCTTGGAAATAATTTGCCAATGAAATTCTTTTGCCAAATCTTCTATTTCCTGTCCTACCAAAACTCTGGGGGGCCCAAGAGTTTTTCTGTGAACATCAGACAGAGGTGCATTGCCAGAAAAGACATCATGGGAGGTTAATATTGGTGGGAATTAAGGTACATTTAATCACTTGAGGTCAGAGGGCTGATTTCAAGGTCTTGTCTTGTTTTATTGGCCATAGGATCATGGCTTTGGGCACACTCCTTGCAGATAATAACTAGCAATTATAAACCTTTAAACGTTGTGGGCATGAGTTTGGTTTTTTTTTTCTTTTTTTCTTTTTTCATTTTTTTTTAAATTTCGTATATAATTTACTTACCCAGAAAAGCTTAGCCCAAATCTCATTTACCATCTGGAAATCTGTGTGGTCCAGCTCTTCACTGCATTATTGAGTCCAAGAATGCAGAAGGTAACAGTGAGTTCTTTGAAATCACATGGGCAGGGGTGCAGTCCTCTTGTAGCCAGATAAAATTGGTTGCCCACCTCTCTGCCTTCCTCTAGGAAATTAATTTTCTTTCTCTTGCCAGTTCAGAGAACTTCTAAATTATGAAGCAACTGAATAATTTTGTAAGAGATAGGAGCCTCAGGGCTACTAGGACTCTAGTCTGAACTTCAAAACTTCATGTGATCTGTCCTTTTCTGTCTCTTGGGGGCAACAAAAGCTGCTGGAAAGTGGTGCTCTTGTGCAGCCTGAGGAAAAACTTGACTCAAATGTCCTGCACTTGTTCTGATACTGCCCTTGATCAAGCCCCTCATGTTGCACAGTGTGCAGTGAGGAGGGGGCTCAGTGGAACTGGTTGTATTTATCTGTCTTTGTGCCCACATTGATGAATAGCCAGATCAGCCTGGGTGTGTGGTTCATTCAGTTATGTGGAGTTTGCTCAGCTGTACCTTCTAGACTCTTCCTGTTTCCTTGATAAAATCAAGGATAAAACTGGCTTATGCTTTTCACCTCTGTCCATCTTGTCCTTGCACGACCATGAAAGCTGAAGGAGGAGTTAAAAAGCATAACTTGATATTGATTTATTTATTTTAAAATATGACCAGGGAAGAGGATGTCCTCTTGTAGTTTATAAAAATATATTAATTAGCAATCTTGACTCATAGAGAATGTGAATGGGAAATTCACCTGTCAGCAAAGTTTGAAGGGTGCTTTAGGAACCAGTACGCCTGCAGAATATAAAGGAAAAACTGAGCTTTTCATCATGCTGCTGGGCTGAGGCTGAACTGTGACAGTCCTTCCACTCCCTCCTCCCCTCAGGGTCTCACCCTCCACAAACATAGAGTTTATTGCTTAAAAAACCCACCCACACAAACCCTTCTGTGAGGGTGCTGTGTCTGGAGAGAACTGCCATGGTGACAAAGAGCTCTGGAGCTGCTCCTGCACAGCTCCTGGATGAAGATCCATCACCAGCTGACTGATATGTGACCCACAGGTACCACATATGTTACCTAATGACCAGTCACTTAATTATAGGCTAGGTGACATGTTTATAAGGGTGAACTTTAGAGTGCTATTAGGGAATGGACAGATGAACTATACCAGTGCCCTCCGGGTAGATTTCACCCAGACTCTTCTGCCTCTGTGGACCCATTACACAGTAATTAGGGTGGTTTTTAAGTAGGATGCAAGGAGTTAAATGACTAACCTTATTATTGCTTCATTTGTCACTGTGGTAAGTGCCGCTTTGGGGGAGGTGGATTGGAAGAAAGTGAAAGAGAGAGGAAGAAAAGAGAACATGAGGTGTAAAGTCTCTTCTTTCCTAAATCCACACGTGGAGAGCAAGTTGAAGAAGAAATGTGTGGATTTTTCAAAGCTAAGACTGGAGAAGTCTTCAAACAATCTGATTTTTTGCCTTAATAATTGAAATGCCCATGAAGTGATGTCAGTTGCATGATGGTGTACTCTTATAATGGTGTTTTTGTACACTATAATTTCCTTTATATTCCTAAGAACAAAATCTGTATCTTGTGGATGTACCACTTTCCTGTTTTGATTCACTGAGCTCTTTTCAGAATATATTTTGGGTGTTTGTTTTTAGTTTTTCCTATAGCAAGAGGTGGATGAGCACAGAGGTGAGATACAGGACTCTCCATCTCTTCTGAGGTCCAACATAATCGTATCTTCAAAGCAAGTAGCTTGGCCCTCTGTCCCAAGTGCTGGTGGTAGGGTTGTCTGGTGTCCATCCTCACTGATGCTGTGGCAGCTGCTGCAGTTGTTTTCTTGTTGGAGTGTGGCAAAACTCCAGCCCTGCCCTTCTCGTGAGTCTTTGATTTAGCAACAGGGTGAGCCTGTGCTGGTTTACTGGCTTTTCTCACGCACACTCAAGTCAGGGACTCAAATGTCACAGTTACAGCCTGCCATTTGCTTCTGGGTTACTGGGGAAGAATTCACCTTCTCTGCAGTCTTTGTGTTGGATGTGTCAGTTTTGGAAAAATGCTTTTCTAATTAATTGCATGGGGATTTTGTTGCAGAGGGGAAATGAATGGTCGTCTTCATTAATCTGGGTTTAACATCCAATTGTTCTTGAATTCTTAAATGTAGCCTTGAAGCATGGAGTCGTGTGAGTCACTTGTTGGTTATAATGCCAGCTGCTTCTTTGCAGTGTTTATATGTGGAGTGGCTGCTTGAGGACAGATTTTTACCAGTGCCCTCAGTTTCCTTTCATTCACTCAGCTGAGTCTCTTTTCAAGCAGGAATAGTTGGAGGAAAAAGCTGCAGGGTAGATTTGCCTTGTTCTTTAGGAGATAATAATTGCTGAAGGGTATTGCTAATTGAAGGGAAGGAGATAAGTTTGAACTTCTCAACCTGTGCTTTGCCCCAGCTGGCTGGGAGCCAGTTCTGATCCAGGAGCAGTGGAGGTGGTTTAAGCAGAGATGTGTAAGAGCTAATGTGTCCTGCTAGGATAAATGCAAGTGAGCTGGATGTAAAGATAATTTTTTGTAGAGTTTTATATACTCCAGTTGATTGATCAAGGGGAACATGGTTATGCCCCTACTGTACCTGTGCTGCAATGTACCTAATTTTCTTGAAAAGCTGAGGCCTTGGAGGTATTAAATATTTCATTAAATTGGCCACAATCTTAATTCAATGCAGTGGGGCTCTTGTCTCTTCAGGATCTTTCAGAATCAGCCTTATGGCAGAGAAAAATGTGCTTGTTGGTACCAAAGCCCCTCTAAGCTGGCATTATTTTTTCACTTAATTGTGGCAGTGATTACTGCTAGCATTTAAAGGCTTTAGAAACGTTTGAAGCTTCTTTGCCCTTTACTGCTTCTAACCTTTGTTTATGAAAATGGTAATGAAAGAAATGAAATGTTAAAAAAATGTTTTAGGAGTTCCTCCTTCCCTCAAAAAATCCCCCCGAAAACCAAACCATGCAGAAATACCTTGCTGAGACCTGGCAGATGGAAAACACGTGGAGATCTCAATCAGGTTTTGTTCACAACGACATCAAGGTAGACATGGATTCTCTCCCTCCTTCACCCTTTAATGTGCAGTTATTAGGTACAGTATATTTTTCTTTAAATTAAGGCTTTTCAACCCTTCTAAAGGGGCAGGGATGTACTTAAGAGCTCCAGCTGTTCAAACTATTTGGTGATGACTACCAAAATGTTGTTTTATTTCAACTTACTTTCTTCTTTCCTTGGGGTATTTTGGGGTGGGATTTAGATACCCAACCATACGTGCCTGCTGCTGTTTTTGTCACTGATGCCAGGCTGCCTGGCCTGCAGCTTTTACATCAAAGCACCACGAGTTTGCTGTGGGTTCCATTTCATCTGTACATCCCACAGCCCACCTTTGTCCGGTGCAAATGGTGGATCCTTTATTGGAAAGCAGAGTTTGCCACAAAACATCACCCATGAAGCAGCCAGGCTGTGCAAGCCTGGGTTGCCACAGCAGCTGAATATGCAGCTGGCAGGGTGAAATTTCAGTTTAAATAAATGTAATAGAAACAGTTTAAGGAAGGATGAAATGTGCCTCCCCTCCCAGCTTTTTTTCAGTATAGTTTTATCAATGCTGTGAGTTTCATGAAGCTCCTGTGTTCAGCTGAGTTCTAAGGACTCAGCTCTGGAATAATGAACCTCAGTAGCTCAGCTTTATGGAGAAGTGATTTTGAAACCACCCTCAGCCTCTGTGCTTGCTTTTTAACTGGCCTCCCCTGAATATGTTTCATATTTTATTTCTGTTTCCTTAAAATATGAACTTTTTTTGCCCTGTAGAAGACTGTTCATGGAACACGGACCTAATTCTGAGCTCAAATATCTGCACTTTAAATTTATTGTAAAATTTACACAGTGTTCTTAACTAGAACCTCTGGCAGCTTTTTCCATGTTGGCTTCTTTGGGTTCAGATTCTACCTTTCATACTGGGTAATCTGCACAGAGAGAAATCCTTTTAGAGCTGAGATCCAAGGGAGCTCAGTCTGAATGCCACTGCTGTCTGCCTTCAAACAAGCAAACAGCAGCTGACCCCACACAAACCAGCCAACCAACCTCTTATGGTGGTATAACTCAATGAAATCACTTTATCCATGGGGAAATACTGGTATTAGATCTTTGAGTAACTGCCTCTCTTGCAGTGTGGACCTGGTGTTATCCTGTACTACTGCTCTCTCACCCACAGTGACTGTCTTGCCACTGGTTTCCCAGAGCAGTCTGACACTGGAGTTTCCAGGTAGCTCTTTTAGCTGCTCCTGCCCTCAGAATACCAATATTTCCAGCTCTAGGATGGAGATCCAGCACGGCAGTGTGATTTTTGGGCAGCAAAGTGCACATGGGGCAGGGGAGGTGAACGACCCATGTTGGGGGTCTGGTGATGAACCTCCACTTTGTGTGTCTCTTGCACTGAGGACAGTAATGCTTCCGAGCACAGAGTTACCACTTCCACTGACCTGTTTGTAGGGAGGCTCCTTTCTCTGGAAGAAGGGAGAGAAGGCTGTGGTGTGCTCTGGGTGCAGCTGGACCACGTCTGCCCACAGGAGCTGCTCACTGTTCCACCTGTCCCCCAGTGCATCCTCCTGGAGCAGTGGAGCAAGGCGTGGGAAAAACCCAACGCCCAAAATGAGTTGATTTCCCTGAATTCCTGTCAGTGAAAAAGGGGATTTGGGGATTCCAGGCTCCAGAGACTTCCTTTAAGGGTGGCTGTAGCAGTATTACATTGTCCATTGGCAGGTGTGGATCAATCAGGTAACGTCAGGTTTCTGATAAATATCCTGTAGCATGACATGATTGATTTCAACTGTCAGCTGTGATTAGGTGGCTCTTGGGAGCTTTGCTGTATGAGAACCTTCAGTCACAAATGTATAAAAGCCTTTCTCTTAAGGGCTAAAATGTAACTTTTTTTTATTATTATTTTTTAAATACTGAAGTGACTTCAGGAGCAGATTAGAGTAATTTTCTCACAGAAAATACTGAAAATCTAATAACTAAAAATTTGTTGGAAAACTCCAGTTTCTGGTTGAAAAAGTAAAAACCCTTTCAGTCACAGCAAGATACCAGGAAATAAATATTTATATGTTGGTCTGATATTGCAAAATCATTGTATTCCCTATCCTCATTCCCAAAATAACATTGAGTTCTCCAACAAGTTATAGGTGGGAATATTTCCAAAGTCTTACAAGCTTTGGAGGGTGAAGGTTTTTTTTTTTAAAAAAAAAAAAAAAAAGAATTATGGCATTTTTTGAAAAGTGTCCATCTTCAAATGAGAAACATGCTAAACTTAATGTCACAAATGATTTAACATAAACAAATAATTTTAAAGAAAAATAATTTTGCCTGAAAGATTTTGATCATTGCAAAGCCATAACTTCTCTTACACTTGAAACTTATTTTGATATACTTAACAAAACAACAGGGAATTTCAAATTTCTGCCATCAGATTGGACTCCTTACGGACATACAAAATAAAAGTCAAGATTTCTCATGGCAGAAGGTTTTCATTTTATGTTTGGAATGTGCAAAATGATTTTACTTTTGCCCACAGCCCCAATATTAGAGATGGTGGGGGTGCCCAAAGTCCAGGTGAAATCACCTGCGGTAACTGATACTTCTAAAACTTGTGTTGTTGGACATACAGGGAAGCTGATGCCTCTTAATGAACTTGGCAAAACAATTAGTAACAACTTTTCAGGCTGAATTTTATGCTGAGTGCTGCATATCCCTCAGCTGTTTGAAACATTTCCACATCCCGGGATTGGATTCAACCTTAAAAATTACATAGCTTACCGTATACTAATATCTACAAATTCATTAAAGTCGATTTTATTTTGCTGCTGAAAAGGTGAGTGGGGCAGGAACAGAAGCAGGAGGGGGGCACATTGCAGCCTCACAGCTGCTGGCTCTCTGGAGGTGTGGAGAAACCCAAACCACGCAGCACCACCAGGAAATTCCATGGCTGAATTGGAAGCTGGTACCCAGGATCTTTGGGGTCGGGAAATTAATTTCAGATGACTCTGAAATTTGCCTCCTAGATAAATAGTCCAAGTATTCTGAAATGAGCGTGTAATTTAAAACAGTGCAGGGCATTCAGGGAATTAGAAGCCAAAAAAATAGTTGGGGTGTGGGTGGAGAAAAAAAGCAATTCCAAACTGGGATTTAAGGAAGAAAATCAAAGACTAAAGTGTTGACAGGAAAATTCAGGCAGTTATCAAGTCCAAGGGTGTCAATGAAATAATAAAAATCATACAATATGAAATGGCCTCTGATTGCTGTGATGGACGTGGGGTTGCCCTACCTGCTCTGTGGTGCATTTAAATAACAACATCAACACCAGGGTTTGGACTGGGCCAGGACTCACAGGAGTTCTATTCTGGCCTTTTATTATTTCAGTCAGAGCACTTCATTGCTGAGGCCCCACTTCAGTGATGACCTGGGAAGGAAAGCCACATTTAACCTCCTGCTCCTGTTGCCTCCTAATCAAGGAGTTCTGCCTTGAGGAAAGGAGAGGAGGCTGGGTGAGAAGTTGCAATGAATTGCAGAGGGAAGCCTGTTGCTCATGGGGAGCTGTGTTACTGTCCCTGCTCTGCTCTGCTGGAGGAAAGTGCCTTTTCCATTCATCTTTTTTGGGACCAAGGACTGAGTATCTCCAGCTCTACAGGAAGTCGATGGCTGCTGTTTTCCATGTTGTTTTTACGTACTTCAGGAATGCATCAAATCTTATTGTCTCATCCTTAGCTCATGAACCCCTAGAACTGGGACCTGAGATGAGAAGGCTGCTGGACCTTGGTTCCATCTCAGCACTTCCCCAGGATCCTTGTGGGGAGTGAGCCAGGACGAGCTCTGGTGCCAGTGCAGGATGGTGAGGAATAAATTCCAGCCAGGAATGAGTGGAGTAGGACAACTTGGCCATGAGGGTGGGTTTGGGAGGTACTGAGTAGGTCCCAGTAAGATCCAGCTTCATGGTTCTTGCACCTGTCATACAAAGGAAGGTATCTTGTTATTTCCTGCTTGATAGATACTCTCAGCAAACTTAATTTCTACTCTAACTGTGAATTCCAAGAAGAAAAATAAATTTGTATTTATTTGACTTCTTTGTAAATAAGTCATTTAGGGAAAAAAATACAAATATTTGGAAGCATCTGGAAAACTCTTGCTTTTGAGAAAAGTCGACCACATAGCTTTAACCTCTGCTGTAAATCATCTCACCCCTCTGGGGTTTGGACTTTTATCAATTTCTGAAAATGAGCTTCAAGTCGGTTGTGTATTGATCATCTACCCCATGTCAATAATAGTTGTTGTGAAGGTGAGCCTTGCTTGAAATTCACGTTAATGGTATTCATGGAGGAAGGAGAGAGGGAATGTGTGTGTACAGTTAGAGATTTATTTCAAATTCTCCAGTTAAAATCTTTAAAGAGTAGTAGGTTGAACGTTATTTATGGTGTTGCTGTTCCGTAGGCCTTTGATCCTCTAGATATGTTACTCAAAAGCAATTTTAGTTTTTATTTTAAATCAAAATATCCCAAAGAATTAGTTCTTATTTCATATTCATAATTCTGTTGTGCATCCCAGAAGAAAAAAGGATAAAGTCACTGGGAGCTTGGTTAAAATCCCTTAAAGAAAAATTTAATTATACCACAGTTTTAAAGGCCCTGCCACAGGACCTTAAACACAGCATTAACTATTGGGTTTTAAGGAAAAGGGGTTTTTTCACTTAAACAAGAAAGAAAAATCCACTTCTGGAACTTCTTGGAGTTCTTATCGCTGAAAATTTAACACTTGGTTTATAAAAATAATCCATCCATTTTTCTTATTTCCCAAACAACTGTTTTTCAACCAAAACAGGAAAAGCTTGGGAAGACAATATCGACAGAATTTCTTTCCTTAATTTCCTTACAAATTATAAGGGAAAATGATCTTTAACTGTAATTTGTGGGAACTCCTATTGAAAATTAAGAATTTGCTGCCCTTTTGAGCTACTTTTCTTGCCACTTCCAATATTGACTAATAAACCAGTTAGGAAGCTGTCCTGCTGTTCTATTTCTAGCCCTTTACAGAAGGGTTCCTACAAATGTGAGGAAACCCCTCTTCATGATAGAATTTCATGTAGTGATCAACCAAGCTGCGATTCTGGATTGAGGCTCTGTTAGGTGTAGGATAAATCAGATTAAACCCTGTGATATGGGATATCTGGTGTTTCACATCACTCTTCCATATGGTCCATATACAGCAAAACAATCTGTGGAGTGTGTGTAATTTTTATTTTGGTGGAAAGAGAATTTTGCAAGTACTTTTCCCCTTTCTATTTTCTGAAAGAAAATAAAATCTTAAGTATTTCTATTTGAATATTTATTTTATATCTCCCCCTAACTAGGTTTATTGTAGTTGTTGCTGCTGTTATTTTATTAAGAGATGAGTGCCAGTCTCTTTTCTGTGCCTGAGAAAAGCCACTAAAGTGGCGATTAGGATGGGGGGAGCAATGTTTGCTGACATGTACCAGGGTATTGGTTTGATATTAACTTGTGGGAAGGAGGAGATTGGGTGAGTTGGTCAGGGATTGTCCTGAAGTGTTGGGAGTTTGTGGAAGTCTCCCAGGGGATTGCTGAGCTGATGGCAGAAAATTGTGTAGGAGTTTACAGAAGGGGAATTATATGGCTGCAAATACATGTACATTTGTGTGTTATAGATAATCTATTTTTATATTATAGGTTTGTCCATGTATAAAAATTTGCAATACATCTTTATATAGATATATATATATATATTTATGTTCATTGATCTGCATATTACTAACAAAACCAACATTATCACGAACTGGGGTTGAGCCCAAGTGAGATATTAGATAATCTGTGAAAGGAGTTAATTAATTGTGAATCGTTTCTCCTGGAAGTCCAAGGTGGAGAGCCCTGTGGTAAGAGACATCACCCCAGCAAATCAATGTTTCATTAGCATGTCTATGGGAGATGTCTGTTCTGTTTTGCACATAAAATGAAACAAGAGCTTTCATCTCCCTCTCTGCCTCGCTGTGCCTTTGAGAGGGAATAAGTGGCTTTGTTCATTAAACTCCAAACTTTCACTGCTCAACATCCCCCTGTGCTTTTTTTCTTTTACTCGAAAGCTCTCAATCAATTTAAAAGGAGAGAACCTCTATTAAGGACAAGTGTCAGGTAAATGTTTGTTTCCATAATGCATTTATTAGGTATAAATAGAGGGAAATGTTGCTGCAAGGACTGGAATTTGCTTTCCATATTTGTGCTCGTGAACTTCTGCATTGAAGTTTCTGCAGAAAAGTCAGGCTATTTGCAGTACTGATTTTCAGTATCAGGCAGACTACTGAAGGCCCAATTATTTGCATCTTTTAGTCTGAAGTCTGAATTTTGGCAGTGCTATTTCCTACATTTTCCAAGTTTAGTCAATAATTTCAGGGAGGAGGGCAGATGGCAGCAGTGTTTATACAGGTCAGGTGATGCATCTAATGAAAATATACTTGAAATATGTCAGATATGTTCCAAACATGAAGAAGATATTGCAAGAAGGGAGTTTCAGTCTGTTCCTGCTCAGCGCTGGTTTGTTTTGAAGCTTTGCCAAATTCATTTTATAACATGCTTGTCTATCCTCAGCTGTCAGAATCTTAACAGCCTAACTGTAACACCACCTAGATTTTGGACATGATGAAATTACAACTATCAATAGCATTATGTATAATTATCCCACTAAACAATTAAGCAGGGGTTTGGTGCACAATCTTAATAACACATCTTATTTGGCTTAACTACCAAAGTGTCTGTTTAGTCTCCTATTTGCTCAGTTATAAAGGTGCAAATCAAGGTATATCATAAAGCATTTACCTACTTTACTCCTTGTGACATTAGAATTAGGCCAGTCTACCATCATGTAAGTAAAGTGGATGTGACTCTAAATAACTTGGTGTAATTCTTAGCAGCCACATTTCTGATCTTTTTTTTTCCATTATTGTTGTGTGCTGCAGCTCATTAACCAATTATGGATCCATTAGCAAGATATTGATATTGTACACACTGGTGCCACTTGTCATGACTTTAAATTTTGCATTACCTGTATATTTGCTTCAAAGCCCAGTTCCTGGATTCATATTGTTAATGAGATTCTTAGCTGCATCTTAGATAAATTCCCGGCCCGCAGGCTCTTAAAGGTAGATATGTAACTCAAAAGCACCCTGGAAGACTAAAAAATAGAAAACAAAGAGAGTGAGTCTCAAATCTCTTGATTTTTGTGGCATAACTCTATTATTCTTGAATCCATTGGTTTGGCAATATTTTTCTTCTAACTGAACAAACATTAAATACCCGGGTTTGTGTCTTGGATCTGCTTTCTTTGTGCAGCACGTGTTCACTGGGCTGATAAGATAAGAGCACTGAGGAAACCTCAGAGAACAGTTTTTTTTCCCCCTTTCCTGTATTCTACTTTTGGGAAGTAACTAAAAGTCTCAGCTCTAGCCAGAAATTTGGCTGATACACAGATATTTCATAGCAAGTTTTCAGAATGAGGCGCCACATATTCCCAAAAACAATTGCAAAAGAGTTTCATTCTTTCAAGTGCTTGATTCCTTTGCCTTTTGCACACAAGGTTCATTTTGAATCCTTTTGGCTGGGCCTAGGTAAGTCTTACAGAGAGAGCTGTTCCTCATGGAGGCAGAGACACATCTGAAATGCAGATGTTTAAAATTATTTAGCTTTGGTTTTTTTAAACGTTGGGGAGCCTTTGACCTGATCATGCTTAGGTGTCTGCTTTGGCTTGAGATTTTTGCAGCAATGAACAGGGAAATCACCATGGTGTGATGCCTTCTTCAAAAGTGCCCTCTTCTTCTCTTGGAGCATGTCCATTAAGAGATTCTGTACCCAGACCTCACTAAATCTGACTGAGATTGAGTAAGAGGGTTCTTAATTCACTTGCTGGTATTTGCCTTCTCTTTGCACATGGCAGTTTCATAGACTGGTTTCTCAATGGCCTCGTTTCCTGGTTTTTCATCAGCATAACCACTTTTTTGAGTAGTTGCTCCTGCTTTTGCATGACTGAATTGAACTGCTTGGACTTCTGAAGAGATGCTGTAGTTGAGCCTGCTTCTGACCCAGGGCGAATTTTTCCGGTGGATTTTCCAGGCTGGGGAAGTACAGTAAGTTTCTTCCTATCCCAAACAGGCACTGGTGGCTCGATGATGAGATGGAAAATTGAAGATCTTTGACAAGGTCAAAATCTCAGCACCAGTTTCTACTCCATCTAGCCCAAAAAAGGCCACGTGCTTGTTGACTGAAGCAGCTCCTCAGCTTGACTGTAACAATGGAAGTTTGGAAACGAGGGCTACAATTTACCATGATTGTGTTATTGGATATGTGTGGGTGCAATTAACAAAGTAGATATTTTTGTGTATGTGACTCTACTTATTTCCTCATGAAAACTCCCCACCATTTTCATCAGCATATTAAGGTTAATTAAAACGAATTCTGTTTGTATTGACTGCCTTTTCACGTATGCAAAGTTTGTGCAAATCAAGTGTGTGGCTGGGGCCTTCTTCCCTATAAAATCCATAATGTTTGCTTTCAGAGCTGGGGGAAAAAAGAATCAAAATTGCAGGCTGTTTGAAATTTAAATCAGAGCAATGCTGGTCAATAGTATCAAGGTTACGGTGCCCTGGAAGGTTTTGATTGGGTGCTGCCAGGTTTGTGCTGGGGGCCAACGACATTAAAGGTCAGGTGAATGGACTTCTAGGACTTCTTTTTGGTTAATGTGGGATTCCTGGCTGAAAAACAAATCATGGAGTAGAAGTCATCCAGTAGATTTTTACAGGTTTGTGGCTGGTGTTTGGCCTGTGCTGAGGGAGAGCACAGACCCAGTGTTTGCACCCTGTGAGGTGCGGCCCTGTGAGGATTCCCCAGCTGAGATCAGAGCTTTCTTATAGAAAGCCCTGATCAAATCCATAACAAGACATAAATGCTGTCCTGAAGGGTTTGCATCTGCAAGGAATGGGCCTGACGGAGCCTGTGTGAGAAGGGAAGCACAAGCACGGGAATGTGGGGTGACCTGCCAAGGGTTGTGCTGCAGGCTGTGATCATGCACTGGGTTCTCTTGAGAGCTGGAAGTGAATCCAACATTCCTAACACAGCACCACGACTCTCTGCCTACACTGCTTGCACTTTCTTCCTAGCTCCTGGAATTCTACCAGATGCTTAAATGGTTACAGACTGAATAGACTGTTCAGGCTTTTGTTTAATCAAACAGAGTTTTCATGAAACTTTATCTGAAGTCCACACTAGTGCAGCAGCCACTGGCAGTGTGTGTTACTTGAACAGGACCCTAAGCTTGCCAGAGCTCTCAGGTGGGCCTGGCTGTGCCTCTTCCTTAAAGTGAGCTCTTCAGAAAAACATTTTAAGTTGCAAAAGATGTGTTTTATTGGACCACAAGCTAAGAAAGTATATAGATGTTTTAAAACAGCAACAATTCAGATCAACAGATTTGACTTGGGTTAAGACAGACTAAACTAAGGACAGCATAAACAAATCCTCCTCTTTCTTTCCTCTCTCATGCAGATAGATCTTCAGATTTGCTCTGATTTCAGCAATTCATTTGCTGTCTGTGTGACAACAAGGTCAAGGCAGTCCTTTTTAAGTACCTATTTAAACTAATTCCATCTATCCCCCTTCAGGGACCCTGTTGTGGATCTCTCCCTGCTGCTATCACCTTTGTCCCTGTCTTTCTTCCTGCACAGACTCCTCCTTGTTTATGGGTCTCATTCTCTCCATCCCTCCCTCTCTGCACTGCAGGGGTCTCATTCTCTCCATCCCTCCCTCTCTGCACTCCAGGGGTCTCATTCTCTCCATCCCTCCCTCTCTGTACTCCAGGGCTGGGCACCCTGAGTCTCTGATGGGACTGGAGTCCTCTCCCGTGCTGCTTTCCCTGGCCCAAGGCTGGGTTGGGTGGGACAAGGTGCCCAGCCCCAGCTTTTCAGAGGAGCATCACACAACAGCCAGCCCTAAACAAACAAAGCCAGTGCTGTCTGCCACATTTGCCATTTCATTTGCCCGTGTTGAACTCGTGATTAGCACAGTGGGAGGATATGGGCTGATGGCAGCTCTTGCAGCTGTTGTTGCAGACTATCTGCAGGCTCAGGAGTGTGCTTCTACATGGCCTTCCTCTTGATTTATGTTCCTTTGGTTTATTCCCCAGGGAGGGAAATCTCTGCAGGGTGTAAATCAGATTTTTTTTCCTTCCCTTTTTTGCAGAGACTCTGGCTTATAATTCTTTCAAATGTAAATCTGAACATAATTCTGCAACAAGAATGGATTCTATGGCTAATCATGTGGCTTCGGGCTTTAGATCTCTCTAAAGCTTTAGGCCATTTCTGTAGAAATATACAGAACATCTTCCAGAGAATAAAATAGTAATGTCCTGTATCATCCAATTGCTTTTTCATAAGCCCTTGGAAAGGTGAACATATTTTGGTTTGTTTATGTAACAGTTCTATGATCTAAAAAGAAGGAAAGCAAAATGTAGGAATTTTTTTTTCCCATTAAAGCTGGCTTTTAATCTGCTTCCTTGACAAATGCAGTTGATACTGATGGTATTTTTCCATTCCTGTCTACTCCCAGTAAGACTGAATGATCTGCTTCTGTCTCTCTCTTGGCTCTGATAATGTTTTTGTACTAACATAACATAATGCCATACAATTAGAAATTATATGTTAGCTGTTAGTCATAGCCCAGTGAGTTTACATTAGACAAAAGAAATTAAATGGGAACCAGAGGAGACCCAGTAAGTGCAGTTTATGTTGCTTTTTTATACTTGGAAATATCAAAGTTCTATTGATGAGCATCATTTATGCCTATATGGGGGAAACTAACAGTGCTACAGGCAAAAGAATTCCTGGTCATTTCTTCAATTTCAAATCATGCAGAGTTTGGAAATGCAAAGTTAAGAGAGTCTTTCTTCTGTCCTGGAATTGATGAGTTGCTTCAAGGTTCGTATTCACGCCCTGAAAGGAAATAGAATTATTTTTAGTCGTGATTGCCTGTAACACTAAAGGATGCCTTGTAAATTGTTTTGTTCTAGGGAGTGAGAGCTCATCCTGTACTGAGGAATTTGATTCCTTGTGTGTTTGTCCTGGTGAAGCCTTGCTTTAGGAGGCTTTGCTCTGTCGGACCAGTGGCGTTGCTGGTCTGGTGGTGATTGGTTGAATTACTCTGCTTTATAATTATATCATTTTCTGCCTCCCTTGCTCCTGGATGTGTTCATAATATAGTTGTCTTTCTAAAGCTTGGAAGATTAGATTTTTTTGCTCATTAAGCATATTCACGATGGTTTAAAGTAAAATAAATTGTGTTATCTTTTTGGCTGCAGTTTCCAAAGTTACCATGTAGTCTTAGATTAGATCCACCTATTGCAAGAGGACTCCCAAGCAGTGGGATTGGCTGGGAGAATCTCTGCCCTTAAATTTGTCTTGTGCTTCATACTTCAGTGATATTTGTGTAAGAAAAATTTGGATTAGTAGTAATTGCTGACAGAGCTTTCTTAGATTGAGATAGCAAGAGTGAGTGAGAAATTTGGCTTTTTCCTTTCCTTCTCTTGACTTTACTTGTTCCTGCCTTCATTTCTTTTTCCTGTGTGCTTGCAGTTTGTATTGGAGGTCGGAGTAGATTTTCTGCAGGTGTACATGGTCACTTGCCCCTGTGATTGTGTAGGTGCAGACTTTGCTGCAGGAATTGTTTTCTTCGAAGGAACAAGGAGGTTGTTGTGTGTCTCATATTCCATGCATGCAGATGGGAAACTTGAAATACCTGTTTATCAAGGGTTAGTTTTTCATAACAATGAGGTTTTAATGGCTTACAAAATTTCTTATCGCTCCTGTGCTTCGCTTATGCTTGGCCATAGGATGTTGCAACCCTTTTCTTCTCTCTATTCCCAAGCAGATGTGAAAGATAAGCCAGTCTGTTTTGTAAGTATGTGAGTGAAAATTGGAAAATAATTTAAAAAGGGGTGGACGGAGAATTCTGCATTTACTACTATAATTTTTGGAAATTCTATTAGTATTGTAAATATTGAAGCCATTACATGGTGGATTTTCCTGAGTTTAATTGAATGCAAAAGAGTTTCATCTTAGAAACAAGTTTTAACCTAGGAAAAAACCCACCACAAAAACAAACCTTGTTTGCGGGTCTATTGCTCATTAAAGGTGTCACTTGTAACTACTTATTTCAAGAAAAGAGGCTTTGTCTACTCTGATCTCCTCCCTAAGATGTTCTCTGGTTGCAGCTTCCAGATTGCCAGTTTAGGAAGGAAGGATACTCATGGTGCAGTCATTATAACGACTGTACAGATTGATTTTCATGTGAATCTTTTATCAAAATATATGGATTTTTCTTACCTTTAATACCTTTATTTGGGAGTTAAGATCACTGCAGAGATGTTGCTACTTAGCTGATTCACTGGCCCTGTAAATGGAGTCATAGCTAAAGGCACAGGAAAGCCTCAGTGCAATGTAGAGCTGCTACTGGGCAGACAGAAAATAACAAGTGGCTCTTTCTAACAGCAGCGTCCCTGGTGCTCAGTGTGGCTTCCAGATATTCCATGGTGCAGGGATCCAGTCCCTTAACTTCTTAACTTTCAACTCCATCAAAGATTGATTTTGCATTTGGTTTCAGCTGTGGGTGAAGGTTCACGTTTGTTGTTTTCATCCAAAAATACGTTATGGTCTTTATTTCAGATTAAAAATTTCCTGTTAAATCTGAACTCCAAGGTGACTTCTGACCTGAAGGAAATCCTTTGAGATCCACCACATCTTCCTTGCTTTTGTTCTCAATTTTTAAAAATCTTCCTCGCTTTTTGCATAGATTTCAGTTTGGTGGGGTGGGAACGGGCTGTACTTTCTCTGAACAGCACACACTTGGAATGCTGAGAAGGTATGCGAGTTCTTCACTTGCAGAGGAATATTTATCTGTAACATTTCTCCTGATTTTGATCCAGAATCCTTCCACACTCAATGTCTCCTGCAGTTTGCATCTGTGGATTTTATAAACTTATTAGAGATGTAACAGTACAGGCCTGTTCAGTCAGATAAGGAATTATTTGTATTTTATTTGGTATTGCAACAAGTATTTTATAGCTATGTAAGGCCTTTATAGATACCTGAGGGGGAATTTAATCCTTGGAACTTACCTTGTCTCTGCATCATAATTCTGTCAGTGTTCAGGTGTATTTCTGGGGTACCTCTTGAACTGAGCTGGGGTTCTGGTAGCACTCAAAATCACATTCTTGCACTGCTATTTGGACACAATGCTCATGTTTTACTAGATGAAAATATTTTGGCAAGGTGGTTAAGACAACATGTTTATGGATCTGGATCTTTTAAGTGTAAATCTCCATCTGGACTTTAGTTAAAGGCTATGTCCAGCTGACCCCAGTTATGGTGGCTTAGAACTGCCATCCCCACTGCTCTTTATTCAGGCTCCTGTTGCAGGTGAGGCTGGTGTCCACTGGATGTTGCTTCCCAATGTGCCATGCTTGACAGTCTTGCAAGGAAAGACCTTGCAGCAGCTTTTGCAAGAGTATTAGGATGAAATCCAGTGATCTGGCTGAGATCTGACTGGACTAAGAGTTCTGTCTGTTCAAGTTCTTGGTGAAATCTAAGATTTAAAAAACCCAACCAAACAAACAAACAAAAAAACCCAAAAAACCCTTTTCCTAAGAGTTTGTGCCTTCCAAAAGGGCTGCTTTGTTTCATCTCAGCAGTCAGCACATTTCACTGTGTGAAGCTCACCCTTTGCAATATATATTTTTCAGTTTTCCAACTACTTGTGGGTTAAGGAGGCCTGTGAATGAGACCATTTGCATTCTTATTTATACTGCCTGTAAATGCATGGCTTCCTTATTGTGACAGATTGGTGAGATACCAAAACTGTCAAGGTTGTAGATTTTGCCCCAGACTGGCTCACGTGCCAACCACACTTTCAGCACCCAGGAATGCCCAATGGCAAGCCTTCAGTGGATATTGACTGCAAACAGACTCTCTTGACTCCATACCAAAGTATTCTTTGACCCCAAATGCCCTCTGAGCCCCGCTGAAGCCCAGGCACATTAGCTCAGGCTTTACAAGTTTTGTGTCTTTCCCTGGAACACGGGGCTGAATCCCTGGCCCCCTTGCTGGCAAATAAAAGCACAAACAAAACAACCCCTTCCCACACTTTTACGATGAATGAAAGTCTGTGGTGGTTATGCTTTTAGGAGGAGGTATGAAAACAGGCTCCTGATCTGAGTGTTAAAAAGGGCTTTATGCCTTAAGTGGCAAATGCCACTCTGACAAAGGATTAGTCAAACTTTGAAGGTCGAAGTGGGGTTCGGGAGCTCTGTCTGAAGCTCCTTTTTTCATCTGAAAAAGGGACCTTCAAAGAGAAATTTCAATACTTGACATGCAGCTTTTCCCCCCTCTGTTCCAGCCTTGCAAACAACGAAACAACCAATGACAACAGAGGGAAGGAAGACAAGAAAAACATGTAAAACAGCTTGCATTCCCTTTCATTCAGTGCTGAGCTGCTCCTCAGGGCTGGGGCTTTCTTCAGTTTATTATCATTTTATTTCTTTTGCATATTTTTTTGTTTTCTGCCAGGGCGAAACTCTTGTTTTGTGCAGAGAGCAGCTTGGAAGTAGGATATCTAATACGGGAGCCTCTGTGTATGTTAACCAAGAGCCAGATTTTCAGCAGTGCTCTATATTCCACAGGCTGAATTCTCTCCCCTACCCACCCAGCTGCCACACAAAAATAACTGAGCCAGTCTGGTGTAGTTTCTCTTTGCGTAAAAAGAACACGAGAAGGAACCAGTAACAGGCAGAGTGAAATTGCCAAATTATTTAGAAATCTTTTCTGGCTCGGCTCTCTCTGCAGGTTGAATATTTCTAGACACGCGGCCAAAGCTGCTGCACCGCTGGCCAAGAACATGTCAGATTTCACCAGCTAAGCAAGGCAGGCTGTGGGCAGGACGTGGCTGGGAGAACTCCAAGGAAAACTCAGGTGCTGTAGGATGTGGTAATTACTAATTCAGTAAATAGACTTCTCCAAGTCAGGGCAGCATCTGTGTCCGATCTAGGAGGATGTCGGAGCACTGCTGGCAAAAAAGCACCAGGTAAAGGCTGGCAGGATACATTATGACCCCATAAAACATTTTGGAATTATAAAGAAATGTGTATCATGTGTCAGAATGGCATCAAGACCTTATAAAACTTTTTACCTTCTTCCCCACACACTCCCAAATTCCTCTGTAACCTGAGGTTGCATGGGCTAAGGTGCTCTCCTTGCTTTTGAGAGATCCAAGTTTGAATTCCCCCTCTGGCATTATCCCTTGTCCACACACATGCTCTACCTGCCGAAATGCATGTCACTGTGGCACGGGGCTGTTTCCTTCTTTGACCAGTGCTTTTTATCTTGAGACAAGAATTAGCATATAGGAATGGAAAAACCATTTTATTAAAATTTTCAGCTATAGCTGGAGCTGCAGGGCGTAACCTTATTTCTGGTGAAGGGAAAAGGAGGCTGGAATTCAGAACCTCACATGGCTTGTGTCTGGGACCTTGTCTGGGTTTCAATTTTTGGACTTCCTTGGCTTTCAGTAAGCAAAACCTTACCTTGTAATAAGGTAGTATCTTCTGTTCTACCTTCTACTGAGCAGAGTTTCTCCTTAAAACATCTATGTTTGTCTGGCTCAGACCTTCCCAGCTCCTAGAAGTAGTTGGTGAAGGAGATTAGACTTGTAGAGATTGAAAGCTCTGTTGGTGAATAGCGAATCACAAGCAGCACTTTCCTGCTCAGTGGTAAAAACTCTTTGTCTCCTTACCTGGGGGAAGCTGTTATCGATGTGTCTGCACAAATGTTTAAACAACCCTGCAGTGGGGAGGACATTGGTAAGAGAGATATGAAACATGATTTAAACTTTGGAATAACCAGTTTTACGCATGTATTATGATGTAAAATCTGTGGTTTCAACATGAGAGGGTTTTAATTGAATAAAACTGTGAGGAGACCAAGAATTAATGGTCACCGTCTTGGCTAACACAGGATAAAACCTGATTCAGGTTTTTTTCAGTTCAGGTAGAGGGTTTTTATCCCTGAGCTAGCTTATATATCTGAAAAATGTTCCTTTTGTGTCTGTGGCACTTTCTTATACTATTAGTACTGCAGCTTGGCCAAAAAAGCAAAGTCCAAGCTAACAAAACAGTTTCCTAATAGATGACTTTTGCCTACTGTTGCTCAGAAATCATTCCATGGTTCAAAGTGGTAGGCTAAAGTTACTCCCTCTTCTGACCAGCCTTTGACAGGTTTTCAGCTGCTCTGTCTGAAATCAGCAGAGATTTTCTCATCATGAATGGACAAAATATGTTAATTATTGATGTTTAAGTCCTGATTTAAACACAAGTCTTTATAGGAAAAAAGGGGAAGGAGTTAAGGATAATGTAATTTTTCCTGCTGGATTTCCAAAAATATACAGAAATATACAGTATTTCTAAAACCTATCTAGGCCCAGGAACTATGAATTACCTTTCTTGTTGTGATTTTTTTTTTGGTCATTGAAGATGCTCAGGAAGTTTTGCAAACCGGAAATGGACTATTAGCATTTGCTGAAATGCATTTTTGGCCATGACCATTTACCTGTTTCAGCATTGAACTCTGTGCATCCAAGGTTGTTTGTTTTTATTTTGAAATGAAAATGTGTAAAGAATACACTTTCTGTGGGTACAAAAGTTCATATTCAGGGTAAAGAAAAGAAATCTTTTCCTTGCTGAAATGTGTTTCTTGCCAAGGCTGAGAGAGCAGCTGATTTTTTCAGTATAAGGTGGTCTTCTTTCTTCTAGAAGGTAGACTCTTCTTTCTTCTACAATGACAGTCGCCTCTCATAGCTGCATCTGAATTAAACACTATCTACAAAGCTCTTAAACCATGGAAATTCTTCAGTTCTCCTCCAGACAGTTATCTTCTGGAGCTGTATAACTTTTGAATTCCTTATCTTCTTGACTTCTGCTCTTCTTGCCTCACTTCTTGATCCTTCCATGCACACACACCTGTACAGCCTTTGCACTGGGTTTGAGGTGTACACCATGGTGCTTGTTTTGTGCTCTTTTGCTTTTATATTCTTCCCACCAGTGCTAGTTCTTAAAGGTGGAAATAAATAGCAAAAGTGAGGCTTGCGGGGTTGGAAACTTGTATTTATGATTTCAGAGTTCCCTCAGCAAAACTCCTCGCATGCCCTCAGAGAGCAGCAAAATGCTGTCTCTAATTTTTGAAATGGGCCTTTGTAAAGAGCTTCCAGTCTGATACAAACACACAAACAGAAAATGTAAAGAGGCTTGAGCATCTGGAGAGAAGTGTTCCAGGCTGGGCTGCTGCAGTCAGGCTGCAATGGCACATTCTGTCCAGGGGGTGTGGAAGAGCTCAACCCATGATCCCTTTGCAACCCAGCTCTCTCTTTCAGATTCGTTTGGGGAGTGAGCCACAGAAAAATCTCTGCTGACTGTCCCCACATTTGTGTATTCAGGCAAAGTCCCCATCCCCTACCTTTGTGCAATGCCTGTCTGAGGAAAACTGACAGAAGGAGTTGGGTGGCCGTAAGGTGAGGGACAGAGATGAGGCTCCAAGAAGGAAGGGGGACTATAAGTTTTGAAGGGTTTTTTGAGTATTAAAATTCTGGGGGGACAGTATATCTGCATTAAGTGCTTGATGGGGGAAGAGTGAATGAGAGGATGTTGTTCTTTTCAGGCTACTTTGGGTAATGCCTGTGTCCAACCCAGACTTGGAGTGAGCAGCTGTTTAAGAATGCCTGATCTGGCGTCACTTTTCATGCTTATGCTGATTTTAATGAAGATTCCTTGTCTGCTGCATGACTTTTCATTATACGTGATATAGCAAGGGCTGCATGAGTTGCCTGTTATCACTTCTGCTCTGCAAGAAGATATTTGAAATTTATATTTTACTTCCTGTCTTGAACTTCCTCTTGTCTCTTCTATAAATATGTGTTAGTTTGGCTTCTGGGGATATTCTGTAGGTCTTGCAGCCTTTCTGCTTTGCATGGCTGACACAAAGGAGGAGTATGAATGCCAGTGAGTGAAATGAAGTTATGTTTGTAGATAAAAGCCACTTTTGTTTCTTCCAAGGCCTGTTCTCAGAGATCCCTAGCACTAAGATCTAACATTTTAGTAGTGGAACTGATTTCAAAAAGGAAGTTTAGAACTCATTTATATTTTTATATAGTCTACTGATGAAATGGGCAAGGAGCCTCAGTCCCTAAAGCCCTCCGTAGTATCCCAGCATGTTGTGCCTTCAAGATGTGTTTCTGCAGCCTTCCCCTGTCCCCCTGTATCCTCTGTGCATGAACAAAATAAATCCCTAATGGTACTGGTTGCCTTCTTGGCTCTGTTCTTTAGGTGCCTCAACTGGGCTTTCGATCCCCAAAGTCACTTTATTGAAACACAGCAGGATCCTTCTGGGATGGCCTCCAAGATGTTCCTTTGAAAGATGAAATGTGGCCACTAATGAGCCATTCCATTTCTTTCTCCCCTCCTCTCTGTCTCAGGCAGGAAGCTCTTTGACTTCACATTTGCACTCTTATAGAAATTTGGAGATGTACTGTCTCTTTTACTGGAAATAAATTAATAAATGTAAAAAATGTAATGGAAGAGACTTGACCGGTGACAATCCTTCCTTCCTACCCTTTTCCCATGACTCCACTGAGGCACTCTCCTGTAACTTTAGGCTCTAAAAATCGTTACCAAAAAAGGGGAAAAAGAAGGGTGGGGGAAATGTTGGGATTTTTTTTCCTGCCCAACACCTGGACCTCCCCAGAGGGATTTCCCGTCAGCTGCAGCCATTGAGGTTGACCTAAGCTGGGTTTGTTTTGCTTTGAACCAGAGCTGCCCCATTTGGACACGTATTTCACATGTCCCAGGAGCTCTTTACCTCCACCCTCCCTCTCCCCAGTGTCTTGACGTCTGTTCAATTCCTTTGCAGCTCCACTGGGGAGATGTTTGTGGTGCAGAGCCGAGAGTGATTTTGTTTGAAGGGTTGGGAATGCCAGGCATTCCTGACTGGGCTTCCATGGGAGCTCAGAGCTGGCCCCGAGTGAGTCCCAGAGGCTCCATGCTGACATCTCCATCTCTAGATCGCTCTTGTCCTCGCATCGCTCCCATCACTGAGTGCAGGCTGCTGCCTCTGCCGGGAGTGCAACAACAAGGCTCTGAAGAATACCCAGGCAGCCAAAAATAACAGCAATAAAAATAAAGACATTATTAAACCCAGATACAACTGATCTGAAGTCACAGCGAGTGTAACATGACTCAGTCAAATCCCCAGGACAGTTGGAGACAGAGAGGGAAGGAGAGAGGAAAATCTCTATCTGTTTAAAGTTCTGGGCCCCAAACTCCTTACAAGTCGGCTTTGATAATTCATCAGACGACCACAAAAAAGAATGCCTCCCCCGCTCCAGATGCAACCGTGTCTTGTCCCAGCCTCTTTTTCCACAGCCTGTGAATCTCACCACATCAAGGGGAAAAGAAAATACATTTAAAAGGTCTCCTTATTTAGGTTGGGTAGGTTTGAAATATCCTCCAAAGGCAAACGTGTGTGTGTGTGTGACTGGAGGCATGCGTGTGTGAGGATGTACACATGTAGAGTTATACTTGGGAAAAGGGAAAAATTACTGGAAAAAAGCAGCACTTGCAGATCACACCCAGTGCTATTAGAGAAAGAGGAGGCTGTGAGCCCCTGTTGTGACACAGTTAAACTCATTAGAGATATTAAACCAAAAGCCTACACCAAGGAGTGTAGTGTGGGATGGGTAACTGCACCCTCACCCCATCAGTGGCCTTGGGTAGGAGAATAACTCAGGGTAGAGGCAGTGTTTCACAAAACAATAAACTCTCCTGGATGTGTTTGGCTGTTGGTGGGACATTTGCTGGAAAGCAGATTGACGTACCAGGGTCAAACAGGAATGGAGGAGAAATGCAGGATCGGGCACTGCTTGTTCTTCTCTGCTCTCAGGGGGAGAGATTAATTTCTCAAGCCTGTTGTTGTATTTGAGGTCTGGAGGGGGTACCATGAAAGAGGAATTCCCCACACCATTTGGGAGAGTGGCTTTGACTAATGGACTCGAAGCAAATGGCAGAGAAGGGGCCAACCAAGAAAACTTGGATCTGATTTCAGTATCACACAGTGTGTGTGTTTTGTTCTCAGATTTTTGCTGAGGCCAACTCCGATATAAACAGATGGACTTCAAAGTAGTTGGTCTGAATAAAAACTTACATAATATTTTAATGGTTCAAGTCTTTTGGGACTGTAAAACTAGATTGAAAATCTCAGAAGGTATTTATTTATGCTTTTTGGGCCAGGCAGAGAGACAAGAAATAGATCTGGTTCTGGTTTTTTTGTTGATTGGTTGGTTTATTTGTTTTTCAGCATCCTGTGACTTCAAGATACTTTTACATTTCTTATAAGAGAAGATAACCTGCTTTTGAAACTGAAATGGTTACTTAATTTTTTTTAAAAATTGGTAGGGTTTTTTTGCCTTTGAAACTTCTCAGTTTTTCAAGGCTTAATATACCTTTCTTTTCTCTTTTTGTTTTTCAATGTAAAGGAATCGTGTCTTGCTGATGGATTTCATTTTTGTCAGGTTTTTGTTACCATTTTTTTTTATTTAATTTTATTCATTTTGAAAATCAAGATCTTTTGAAATGGTCATGTGGCAAAAATGAAATGTAAGGAAAAACAAAGTGTGAATTCAGAGGAAAATTGCAACATCTGCAATGTTCTAAATGGAGGTGTTCTTTCCCTTTCCTTTTCCCTTACCAGCTCTTTGTCTCTATGAATTGTATCCTTTTGCCTTTTTTTTTTTTAGGAAAGGTTAATGAGAATTTCCATAGGCCACTTATGAGTGCATGAAGTTACCTGTGGTAACCCTGCAGTTCTGCTCCTGGCTGGAATGAGGCAGTGCCAAATGGGAACGAGGCATGGACATTTCACTGCTCTTTTTCAAACTGAAAAAGCCTTGAATAATCTTGTCCTTTGAGGGATGAGTGGATCTGGTAAGATCAATTTTGAGCATTTTGCATCATCTGAGTCCTTTGACTTTGCAGAAAACCTGTTCCTAATGCACAGATCCCGAGGGATTTTAATGGCAGCACAGATGGACCAGTTGGAAGTTATTCTGGGTTTTCAAGGGCAAACTGCAAAGCCAGTATTTGATGTCCTCATTCTGATAAACAACAGATCATGTGATTTGCCCAAGCTCTGTCCTGGAGACACAAGTTGGGGCACAGTCTGAAGGATTTCCTCTGTTTGCCGATCCAACCCAGCAAGGCTGGACGGCAAGATGAGATACAATTGGAGCACTTCATTTGCTGGTGCTTGTTACACAAGCTCCAGACAGGCACTGTGTTACTTGACTAATACCACAGACAGTGCAACCACAGTCTTTCAAGACGTATTTGATGTCCCTCACAGAGCCTCCTAAGTGCTGCACTGTATGCCCAGGCTATAAAGAGATGTTCTAATTTAGAAAGGCTACTACTTGCAGTTGTGTCAATATTACTTTAAAAAGTGTTTGGGTGGAGATAGCAATTTTGGACCAGAATCTTGGGATCCAGTGTGTCAATATATAAAGTAAAATTTTGCATCAGGGATTATACACAAAATGGAAAAAGAATGTTCTGCAGAAGTTTTTGTGAAACATTACCTAGCTCTGACCAACTCCCCCTCCTAGTTATTTGTTACTCTCATTGTTTTCAAGTCTGAACACCTTCTGGTAGCTGACATGACTTACATCTGCCACACATTTTATTTTCTTTTACCCCAGTGGAGCAATATATTTTATTTATTTTTTGATGTATATACTGCTGTTGCCTGTATTATAAAAACATATTAGGCTGCATTAGTCTGCTCTTGGTGTGGAAGACAGTAAGGCTGTGATGCACCGATGCTGCATTTATCCACTGGGTGCTGGAAAAGCTGAGTACAGCACAAAACAAGATGTGTTGAGAAAGGAGTGGTCACCAGCAACTGTCCCCATTTTCTAAATAATCTGCATGTGGATGGCTGTGTTTAAAAGATGGATATTCTTAAATGCTTTCAGAATCCACTTTTAGCGAAGGCCTTTTTAAAAATTATATTCTGGCTAGGACTTCCATATGGAGTGAAAGGAGTTACACACCCAATTTCAGTGTTACATGGGCGTACATCGATGTGCAACTCCCATAGGTTGCTCTGACCATTCCTACCTAGCTCAGTTATTGCTGAAAAATGTGTCCATTAAAACAATTAAAGCATTTCTGAAATGTGCCAACTCGTTCCAGTGCATCTAAACCCAGTGAGTCATTGGAATACCAAGGATTTAGGATTTTCAGAGTGTCAGTAGCTGCATGGCCAAGCCTTGTCCCTGCTTGTGTCTCCTGTTGGGATAAAGTGATATGCAGTCTCACGTAAGCCTGGAAGGTGGGATTCATTTCCATGAGGTGTCCCATTTTTATAAAACTGTTCATAGCTCTAGATTTAACATTGAACTGAACTTTCTAATTTCTAAGATATGTTAATGAAGCTGATAATAATGAATAGACATTCATTATTCTCGATAGTCTATGTGCTCTGTAATTTAATACCTATTTGGAACTGTATCCAAACACAGAGCCACACTTCTGACCTTGGAGCTACTCTTTGTGCTGATATTATTCCTTTCCTAAAGGTCCTTATCAGCCGTGATCCGTTTGGTACAACCAGCCTGGACATGAATGTTCACGGGCTGAGTGACTCTCAGGACGTGTTCCAGTGGCCTTCCTAGACACCTGAATTACTCTGAGAGATGTTTGCCTTTCTGTATTTTTCATTTTCTGTCTCTGTCCTCCTGGTCCCATGCGATAGAGACTCATTATTGGTTTGGTTCTGGTGCACTGAATTTGACTGTGAACCCTTAAGCAAACAAGAGACTGTTAGGAGGGCAAAGAGGTGGTGTTCAGCTGAACCTAGCAAAGTTTAAGATTTAATTGGAAGGATATTGTTGGATTGTTGCAACATATTGCTTTTCTGTATTTCCATATGTGATCCTAGCTTGGGGTCATTTGAGAACAGTCCAACTGATGACTTCAGCAAGTATCTTAAATAAATTAGGATCAGGCAGTGACGGAAGAATTCTGGTTGTGGTTGGTCTGTCTTTTGGAAAATAGAGCACATTAGCAGAAACCAACAACAAATTTTTTGTCATGAATCTATTGGGAAAGGAGAAAACCTTCCACATTGCAGCATCTCCTACCTCAAAGTCAAGGATGTGAAACATCTCAGTTGGCCACCACATCATGAAGGACGATTTATTGCATCTGTTTAAAAACAACTCTGTGTTCTCTGGGGGCTCTGTCCTTCACTAGCAGAGCCTCGGACTCAATGATCTAATAGATCTTTTTCCATCTCTAACTTTTGTGGCTTGCCATATGTAGAGATAAACATCTTTCTTTCCGATCAGCGTTGACGGACAGACTTTCAGGCATGGAAACATTATTGTGTGTGTGGGATAGGGGGAGGGGAGCTAAGGCCATTTGCTGAGTGTTATTGTCTCCAGGGCATGGGATTATTGGAAAATGATAAATAGCTGGGCAGGCGAAGGAAATATGAAAACCCTGTCATGGAACAGAGATGCCCAAGATTTCTGTTCATATTGCAGTGACCAGAAGAAATTTACATTGGAAAAACCCTCTTGCCTTCAGGGCTGAATGTTATGAACCTTCAAAGTGATTCTTGAGAAGAAAAGGGGCTGGGAATGAAAGGAGTGGGAGGGATTGCCATGCTGTTTCTACGGAGCAGGGGTCACTGCAGAATAACATTCATCATCCTGTTGGTGCCGTTCTGAGAATGGGAACAAGGTGGGAGAGATAAAAGCAAAGTTGAACTTCAGTCTGGCATTTGTGGCGTGTTCTCCAGTCCCATGGGAGCTGAGAATGGACTAAGTTCAAACTTTTTTCTTCTGGGTTTCATTCAAGGATTGTTCAGAGGGCCGGCAGTCTGGGTGCCTTTACTGTAATATCTTGTTTTTTCCCTCAACTTGCTTGGACTTCAAAGTTCCATTCAAATGTATTAGTCACAGGCATATGTTTAATGGCCAAGTCTTCTGCCAGGGTAAGTCAGCATGGATCTGTGAGAGTTTATAGCACTTGAAGTTTGGGCCTAAGAACTAAGATCGTGGCCATAATTTGTGCCTCAAGAAAGTAAGGACAAAGATCAGTCCATCTTTGACATATAATTATTTCCATTTGGGTTTATATCTCATTCTGTAATGTCGCCAGATTTATTCTTGTTATTTCAATTCCTCCCCCCATCCAAATCAAAACCCTCTGAAAAACAATGAAACACCTGTGCCTGGGGAGGCTGAAATATTAATGAGGGCGAACAGAAACACAGTCCCTGCTTCCTCTGGAACCAAGGAGGTGGCCAAGCTGGCCATGGGAGATGATGCTCTCTGTTCCTTATCCATGTTGTGGGGCAAAAAGTGTAAGTCATGGGTGCTGGGTATGCATAATGAACAGCAGACGAACTTGAAAAATGTGGCATTTTTCTATGACACTTGATTTAAAATTTAAAAATAACTTAGTTCATTGGCAGGCTTTTTTGCAATTGGAAAACAGGAAGCCCTATCTTTGATTCAGTTATTGGAAAAAGTAATTGAATTTCAACTGGAGGCCGAATTTTCAGAGTAACAGAGAACCCTTTCATCACATGTTGTGTTTCCAAATGTGGAGAAAAAAGCCATCACATTTTGACATCACCTCTACCTTCACTGCACTTAAAGCTGCCATGAATTCCACTGCATTTTGCATGGGGGGTGATGGAAACTGTGCATCAGACCCAGCAGCACAATCCAGCTGCTGTATTTAAATGCTATGTTTGCTTTTTAATGTATATTTAGGCACAGTAGTCATCCAAGGCATTGATTCAACATTCCTGAGGCACTTTGGCTGGGCTGGCACTGCTTTGTGGTGCTCACCAGCTTTTTGTTCTTGGCAAAACTCTCATTTAAATTATCTCATTTGGCAGGTCTGTCAGGGAGGGAAGGACACCTTCTTGCATCTCCTGATCCCTGCTTAGCTGTTTGATGTTGCTTTTCACTCAAGCTGCGTGATACTTTGGTATCTCAGGATGACTGACAGCTGTCATGAAGTGGAGATGTCCACGTGAGAAATGTTCAGCACTTCACTTTAGGGCTTCTTTGCAAGTTCCCACTGCAAGGTGGAGAGATGGATTATCAGTGCAGAGCTTGAGGATCAGTGCCTGCACTTGGTTGTGCTGGGTGATCTCAAGAGCTGGTTTGAACTTCAGCGCACTCCAAGGCCCTAGTGTTGCATTCCCATTTTCTATCTAGAGATCCACACTGTCTTTAAATCACATTTAGAGCCAGTGCTGTCCTATGGAAATCCCTGACCATAATATCCACCCAGTGCTGCTTTTGAAGCAGCACCCCAAAGGCTGATATGAGAGAAATTTTGCTGTACCAGGCACATAAATGCACAGTGGTCCCCAAGGAGGGGGATCCATGTGCATTTGGGTGTGCTGAAAGCACAGGCAGATTCTGGCCACTCAAAGAGCTATGTAGGTTGTCCCAGAACTGGCACACAGGAATAATGAGTGAAGGTGTGTAGCTGGGCAGTGAACTGGATTCAGGCCCTGAGGCAGGTCAGACACAACAGTGTTGACCCATCCATTACATCAAGAAAACCTTATTCCAAGAGTTGCCCAAGTATATTATGAGCTGTGGACAGGGCTTTGATGTCTCTCAAATAATTATTAGGTGTGATTCAGAACGGGAAGAAGCAGCAGGGTTGATAGCCATCGCTGCCTGTACTTGATAGCCAGGCTATTATTCCAAAATCACAGTGGATGCTGTGTGGTTGTTTGAAGTCGTTTTTTCACTCCCCACATATGGCTTGCACTTGAACGGGGAAATGCTGTGCTCCCAGTAGTGTCTCTGCTGGGTACCCACCAGAGCCATGGGGTTTAGTGTCACCAGCCCAGGCCACTGGTTCATCCAGCCCAGTGTCCCATTCCAGCCAGTGGCCAGAACTAGATGCTACTTCAGCAGGAAGTTTATATATTCTTGGAAAGGACAGCTATCAGATAACTTGGTTTTCAGGGAGACTTCTTTCTCTTCAATGCAAACCGGCTTCTGCCTTGCAGCTCTACAGCCTAATGCTGGGATTTGGATGTAATACAAAGCAGTTTTTCTGGGATCTGTGGAGAATCTAGTTTAAACCTGCTCAGACAGAGCCTTAAAGGGGATTGGGGACCTGTGGATTTTGCACTGTGACAGAGGACCCTTCTCTTGGGACCGTTTCCTTTTTTCAATGCTTCTCAACCAATGTTTTCCATTTGACAACAGATATTTGCACTGGCCACATATTTAAACCGAATAAATAAACAAAACCCACAGTTTCTTCCTTCTCTATAATTTCTGACCTGAGATGACACAAGCTGTGACTGGATCAGGTTACTCTGCTCACTGCTGCACATAAGGCCAGAGTTTTCCCGAAGATGCTGTTCAGCTGCCAGCAGGATAAGCCCATTCCATGAGGCTTGCTGCGGGCTCTGGCAGGCTGGCATCCCGTGGGATGCATTGTGCTGGGCCCTGGCAGTGCAGCAGCACAGGGCACCTCTGGATTGCTGAGTGTGGTGCTCATTCTGCTGCTGGAGGCTTTGCAGGACGTGCCTTTTGCTGTTTGCCCCCCACACCCTGCTCGTGCTTTCAGGACAGCCTTGTGAGTAACTCTGGATCCCCAGAAACTTCCTGGTCTCCTGCTAGTGCAAATCCCAGAGGTCTGAGGCAAACAGCAGCAGAAACGACAGAGGCTGGACCAGTCGGGTCACAGTCGAACAGCTGCCAACTCATCTGTTTCTAATGTTGCATAAAAACACGTCTCACTTTGCATATGACCAGAATAATTTACGATGTTTTCCCTACCTTTGTTTTCCCCCCTTGTCCATAATCCTTTAATACATTTACCCCCAGCTGAACTGTCTCTCAGCCCCTGGATCCTGGTTGTCCCAGGACATGGAGGCACGCAAGCATTATGGTATCAGATTAAAAACTCACTGACCGCAGAAACTTGGAAACTCTTCTTCTTGGTTGTCTCTTCTCTTTTAGGCTGTGCAGAAACTTTATCAGTGTTTCAGTTATTAATAGATTGTTTTGCTTTTCTCAATATTTAAGGCCTTGTGTGACCCTACTAATAATTTACAAGAATTTTTGTATGTCTGTGTTTTAATTCCACTGCCTTCTGTGTCAGCTGATGAGCTTTGATTGGTTGGGTTTACCTAATATATAACCAAACAGAGACAGCAACCCAATGTGGTTTACTCAGATATGAAGTTTCTTTCTAGGCATATGATTCATCGTCTGTGAGAGAGACTGCAGCTGGACAGCAGAAATTTTGCAGGAGTAGAGACAAAGCGAGCTCTCTTTTCTTGTAGTCTCCTCGATACAGCTTCATATCTTCCAGCCTTTTCAGAAGTTTTCAGAATATTAATAATAGCAGCTTGACAGGATCACAAAAGAAAAACTGTGAAAACTCTAGAACGTTTGGGAAAAAAAAAGAGAAATTCATGTTGACCGTGAGTTGGCTGCAGAATCTTTTCTCAAGATGTCTCATAACTTGCATGTAAACTTGTCTATAAGCCTACATTTGATAATTATAAGCAGTGGCCAGCCTTTTAATAGTTATAATGTAAACCATGCAGCAGTAACTGATGAAATACACACGTGCATTCAATTCTGTGTCTAAAAATGTAGGAGAAAATACAGACTCTTGCAACTCCTATTTTTCTAAGGGAAATCCAAGTGCTTGCTGTCAGTTTGCCTTAGGAAGCCTGACTTTGGGTAGGGACCTGGGATCTTTTGCCATAAAAATACATATCAGTCCAGCAGCAGTTCTGAATTAAACTCCCAATTCTCAGATCCTGTGATTATACAACATTGCATGTGGAAAAAGAACACTTCTTTAGGAGTTAAAGAGCGATTATTTTAAACAAGTATGTGTGTGGGTGTGCACACAAAAAACATGCATGTAGACACTCTAGAAAAATATTATGAGGCCTTCAGCAATTTTTTTTTGAAACTGGAAATGAGACGTGACTTAAATAGTAAGGATAATTAACTATAGGAGCAGTTTACCAAGGGAAGTGATAAATCCATCGTCACTTGGATTCTAACTTGAGATTAGGTTTTTTAGAAAAAGCCTCTGCGTCAGCCTCAAGGTGCTGCCCAAAATCATATTTAACTATGCAGAAGGGAAGCACAGTCTTCCTCCACCAGAGGTGGGATTCTTTAACCCAGGTTATGTTGGTGGTTGCAGGAGGTGTTCATAGCGTTCCTCTGGTCTGATTTTCTCCCACCTCCTATTTTAAAGACCTTGTTTGTTAGTAAAATGGGGAAAAAAAAACCAAACTGATTTGTGTGTACATTCTGTGCTGGCACCTATGTGTTTTGCCTTTGGACCTGCCACTGAAGTTTTGCATGTTGATATCTGCACTGAGCAAAACTTGATGTTTCAGAGGACAATAAAATCCTGCAGTGGAGAGAATTATTTAGGGGATTTAACTTTATCAGTAAATCTGGAACAAGAGGGCCCCTTCAGTGATTATTTGGTGAAATCCAGCCAACTTTAGTTTCTACTGATACCCATCTCATTACTGGTCACCAAATTAGCTCATTTTTCTGGCTGTCCAGCTACAATATTGAACTTTAGATTTGTATGGCCACGAGTGCAAGGGCTTGACTACACCTGGTGTAAGGACAGTTTTTTGCTGTGTTTTATTTCCTCACAGAGACCTTTCAGTCTGGGCTCTTGTGCACCACTTCTGACATCATCTCATGAGCCCCAGTCAACATCCTGCACAGTCTTCTGTGTCCCAGTTGAAGTAAACACAGAATTAGAAGTTTCCTGTCAAATTTCAGCTCTTCTTGCAAAAATTTAGTGCTGCACCTGACCTTTCACATTGGGCTGCAAAACTCAGTATCTGCTAAAGTGTATTTGGAGCGATGGTGAGGAACCGTCCTAAAGATGTTTGAGCTTCCCTAGGCAAGGCTGGGATCTAAATTCAGTTCTGGAGTTCATGGTTTTGGTAAAAATACTTCAGCTTGGTGGCACCTCTGTACCTCAATCTGTGAGTCTGAATTTGTGGATCTCTGGTGAAATGGACCCTGGGCCTCTTTTAGTGCTAAGGACAGTTTGGGATGTGGCCATTTTTGGTCTGGAGAGGGTAGAAAGGGGCTTCACTTCCCTCCCCAACCTCTCTTTTCTTTGATCCCACCATACCAGAGGCTCAGGGTGATTTCAAAGGATGGGTCAGGAACATAAGACACTCATATCTAAGGTAGGAATCCATTGTTTGCTTTCTGATTTCTGAGGAAGTTCTCTTTCACCACCGTGAAAAATCTAAAAATGGTCTTTGTCACCTTCTTGCTGAAGATTCTCCCCTCCCCATCTTGTTTTTAGGGTAAGAACAGAAATTACCGTGGTTTCTTACACCCATTTTAATGTAAAATAACATTAATAAGTAATTGTGCCAAAGAAAACTTTCTGGAATGGTTTTGCTGACAAATGCTATTGTATCACAATGGAGTCAGTTTTGAGAAATCAGGTTCTCCAAATCTCGAATTTTGTGAGACGGTGATTTTACAGCAAAGCATTCATTTTTTCTCCAGAAATATAAGACACAAGACTTACTACAGTGAAACCCAGTCTGAAAGATGAAGAACTTTTTTTTTTTCAGTGAGAAACATGTATATAAGAAAGAAGTTTTCTCACCTGATACCAGCATTTATTGCATCTCCATCGTTCAGAATAACTATAATCATGCGGTCAGTCTGAGGAGAAGCTGTATGTTTTTTTCAAAGTAAATGCCACAAAGGTAGTTTTAAAACTGGATTTCTCATCCCTTGAAGATGCATGAAAAAAGACATTTCCATGTATTATCAGCTGTATGTTCACTTTCATATTCACTGACCCTTTCTGAGATCTCCAGAGAAGTCACAGGTTTAAGCACCTTGGTCTTTGGTTGTTCAAACTAAGGCTTTGAAGTGAGTGATCTGATTTCCAGGGAGCAGGAGCATGTGATTTCTGAGACAAATTCCTTCAAGATGTCTCAAGTGAGGCTCCCCAAATGGCTTAATTTTGAATAAAGAAAGCCCTGTTTATTTGACAGTGGCATGTCTTTAGCACATTTTACTTGAGGTAAAAGGATTGCTTTTGTGAGGGACATAGAGGATGTTTTTTGCTTGGGAAGGGGAGGGCAGATGGAATAATTTTACTGGCTTCAGTATTTCATATTGAGGAACTTGGTCTTTTCTTGTTGTTTTCTTTTAATGTGCTTTCAGCTTTGCAAGTGATCAGGGAAAGCCTGTTCTTTGGCTGCCAGGGAGCATGAATTAACAAATACTTGAGATGTGGGATTGCACTGACTCCTGTAAAAGACAAGAGGACAAACGGTGGTGGTTTCGAGCCACTCTTTCCCAGGTTCAGTGTCCCCTCCAGTACCCTGACACTTCTGCTTAATCCAGCTCTGTTCCTTTGCCTGGATTGCTCCTCCATTTGGGCCAAGAGTATTCCTTAAGCCTGATCATTCATTTCAAGGCTGTAATTAAGGTCTTGTGTATGTTCAAACAGATCACAGGCAACAAGGGCAAGAGATGTCATCCATCATAATTTCCGCAACCTAAAGATATTTTATTTTGGTTATACCATAAATTCTTTCTCTTAGTATTTTGTGACTTGGCAGAAATATCCTTTCAAAAGTAGGCCACCATGTCCTTTCCTACGTTCATTACAAGTGGGCTGCTGGGAAAGCCCCAGACTGGCAAGGCCTCTATTTTTGGTTTCCTTTTGCAGTATGAGGACAAAGTTTCCTTCAGATACAGCTCTATCCAGGGAACTCATCCCATGGACTAGAGCATATAATTTGAGTTAAAAAAAAAGCAGAAAAAGATCAACTGCAATCTCCAGTGCCTCCTCACTGCTGTATATCTGCAGGTCTGTGTAGCATGGCAGGCGCCAGGAGCAACCACTCTGCAGTTAAGGTTGCAGAACATCTTCCATTATGACACTGTTCTCAGTGCTTTAGGGCCTTTGGAAAAAACTACCTATTAGGCTGGAATTTTTGTTTCTTGGTGACTGTCAAAAATTATGGTCTCTCCAAAATGTTGGGCAAAGCTGATCCAGCAATTTCTTTTGCATTATGTGAGAGTAAAAAAACTTCTAAAAACCCAGGCTGTAGTAGGGAAAAAACCACACACACACAATCCAATGCTTTCCAAGTGGCAAAAGAAATACTTCTAACAACTACAAGGAATTTAAACCTGGACTCTGAATCTCTGCACAACTCAAGTTCTCACTGAGCAGTGCAACATTTATATCTGGAAAAAAGGCTGGGTTTTTCTCTAATTTCTTATAAGAAATGAATATATTGATGGGATCCGTATTGAAGTTATGCCCCATTTATGCCTTTAATGGTATCTCATTGTGCAGTTTGTGCTACTTAGGGGATTACTTCTTCCAAGTTGATGCTGGAAGATATTTCTTAAGGAGCTGCTAATCACAGACCTGCCTTTCCCATATTAACTTTGTAACATTTTGCATTATGTTCTTGTTATGAAGTTTTTCTTTTGAAAGGGAAAAGTATTTCTTTTGTGAAGATACTTATCATAACAGAAGCAGATTTTGCACTCTTAATCCAGTTTTGCAGGATGCTGTCTCCAGACTCGCAGTTGCATCAGCAAAGTGAATTTTATGGGCCTGTGACAACGTAGAGGTGTAAGAGAGAGGGCAGAAATTTTCCAGAGCTGCTTCTGCTCCAGAGGATTTCAATAAACATTAGAAGTTCTTTAGTGCCGTAAATTCTGGAGAAGCTGTCAGTAACAAGTAGGAATAAACTGTATTTTCTAAGTGGGGATGGTCTTAAAAATAGGTTTATTTCTGAAGTCAGGATGAAAGAAAGTTAACTAAATGTTATCTAATATATATTATTTTAATCTATATTTTAGTGTCGTTTTGAAGCCCTGGTATAGTGTAACATAACATTCCTGCAGGAATGGCAGGCATGACACAATCTACAGACCAGCAACTTTTAGAGTGGCAGCAGGAGGCCAGGGCTCTATGAAACAAAATTCACGTTTGAAATCTAGAAAGAACTATACCCAAAGATCCAGGACCCCAGAAGATTGTCGATGCCCACTTTTTATTCAGATTTGAGCAGAATTGGATCATTTGTTAGGCCCAAAATAAAAACACCCCTTGCTCTGGCAAAGGGTTACGTTTGTGAGTAAGGGTTTGGAAATACGATTACAAAAGAAAATAACAAACATCAAGTTTGTGAGGAGCAGACTGAGAATGCCCGGTGTTAGCTCTGATCCCTGCTGGAGCTCCAGGAATCCCTGGGATGCTCTGTGAGCTGCTTCAGCAGAGGGGTGGTTCAGGAGCTGTATCTCAGACACACACAGGGAGCCTGTGCCCTGATGTGATCTCCTCTCGTGGCTCCAGCGGGTGCAAATCAGTCTAGAGAACAGTGCGGTGACTCTCCTTTTCCCCCTCCTCTCCCTAATTATTTTTTGTGGAATTTAGGACTAAGCAGAACAGCTAATACACTCTCTGGTTGCATAAATGCAAATACAGCCCTGGTTATGTGTGCCAGGAGCCACAATGCACATCCACTTCATACCCTGATCCCTCGCATCCAGCTCCCTCTGCTTCCTGGTGGATCACTGAATGTCTGTCTTTGCCTTCTTCCCAGGCAGGGTGGCTTATGTTGAGGCATTTTCACGGCTTTGTTACAATTCAAATGTTTTTGTATTAGTAAAAGATAGCATTAGATAGCACCTTTGGTAATGTCTGAATTTAGGTAATAGCTGGGTTTCTGTAAAGACCACGTGTAATGCAGTAACCTGGAGGGTGGATCTGGCTCTTGAATGCCCTTGTTTTCCTCACTTTGTTGGTGTAGTAACTGGAGCCCCACATGTAGTGGCTTCACCACTACTCTAGAATGAACAGTTCTCTCCTGATCCCAAGAAATGAATTTTTTACAAGTTCCAGAACAAAACAAAGGGAAGACAGAGGAAGAACCAGCAGTTTGGCCAGCAAACAAGAAATCTGAACAGCTTGTGGGTAAAACCAGCAGAATGCTTGTGGACAGGGGCAGTCTGAACCCTGCAGGTGCTCATGAGTGGGAGTAACCTGGGAAAAATGAACGCAGAAAGTTGCCAGTGATAGAGAAAACAGATCTCTGTTCTGAAAAGAACTGGTGCTTTGTAAGATGTCTCCTCAAAGGCATCGGTGGGAGTGTTTTTATAACCTCTGGGGCAGAGAGGGAATGAAAGAGGCTGCTCACCTGTTGGGTTATTTTAAAGCACATGGCTTGATCTCCTGCTGTCTGTGCACAGGGTGGGGAGAACTCAACAGCTTCCAGCTTCTCTGGGTAATCAGTCTTGTGAAGTTGTGCCTACATTACAGCCTTGTCACTCAAGTTGCCAGATGACAAGTCTGTAAGGTGCCTAAATTTACTTACAGTTGCCTGCTAAAGAAGTAAATTTACTCCCATGTGAGCGAGAGAAGCTCTCGGGAGCAGAGCTGTCCCTAACCAGAATCCACCCGGCGCTCGCTGTGCACTGCCACATAACCCAAGCTGGGGTGACCCCGGCGTGCTGTGGGATAAAGATCATCCCTTCCTACAGCAATGCATCAACAGCACTGGGGGCTCACTAGAACGAGCCTGCATTGGTTCTGAGTGAGGGTGTGTTTGAAATTGGCTTTTCACAGGCCTACAAATGCAGAGTGTGTGGGGGAGCAGGGAGGGGGATCCCATCCTTTCTCCCTGTGCGTTTCCCCTGCTGTGCCTCGCCGCTTCACCCCGGCCCTGGAGGAGCTGGCCGTGGCACAGGGCTCCCTGTGCATGTCGGGGACATTCCGTGGTGAGCCCGGATGCCTCTGGGGTTACTCAGCCAGGGCTGCCCCGGCAGGATGGCAGCACTGCTTTCAGCAGGAGGGCACAGAGAGGTGCCCCGAGCAGCTGACAGGACATCATTGACAAGTGACCCACCAGCAGCTCTCTCTGCATGATCTGCCTCTAAACACTGGGCAAACAGCAGGGCAGGGATTTGGATGGGCTCTGGCTCTACTGGTGGCTACACAAATTAATACAGGTTATAAGCAGGGCCAACTTGTTTGTAGAGAAGCAGAAGCCAACCCACAGAAGAGCTGCTTTTGAATTTTGGACACTGAACAAAGTTTTAATCTCCAGTAGGGCCCGCGTTTTTTCTTTTCCCAGCCCTCCTCTAAACACTTTCCTTTATTTATTTATTTTCCTTTTCATTTGCTTCTGTCTCCTTTTACATTCTTAGATCTCTAATAGCTCAAACATGACTGGGCTTTGGTCCAGACTCCTGGCATGCAATGCCAGCCTTTGCTGGCCTTGAGCTGACTACAGCAGGCCATGGCTCTGAACAGCTAATAGTGAGGAGAATCCAGGCTTTTCCAAACCAGGGGGTGAAATATCCTTATACAGGAGCTGTGCACAAAAGAGGCCAGTTTGGGTTTAAAAATAACAACAAAAGACTAGTGGTGATTGGTTTTTTTTTCATTAAGAAATAGTCTGAAAACTTATTCTGTATGAATAAGTATGTTAATAAAATAGGTTTTAGTAAAAAAAAAAAATAAAATGAGAAAATGAGTTGTGATTAACACTGATTTCTAAGCAATTTTGCTAAAAAGAAGCCTAATCAAAAATCTTTGTATTCAACAGTGTTTTGACTGGAGATGTGCTGTCTATGGTGTACAGTGTGACTGAGAGCTTGAGTTCAATCTGTAAGAAAAAAAGAAAAATGAGATATTGGATAGAGATGCAGGAATAGGAAAGGAACAATTATTGCCATTATCTTGCTTAAAAAACAGGTGGGCAAATTAATTAACTGGTCTGGTATCATTCGGCAGGCCTGTAGCAAACTGAAAACAGAAAACAAAAATTACAATTCCCAGTGAAATTCTTCGGCCATTAAATCATCCTTCTTTTCTCTCCCATTCCTTCTGCATCCCTCATTAGTGTAGTTCCAAGTGTCTTGCTACAATGCCCAGAGAAATATGACTAATGTGTCATGGGTTTATTAATTTTGTCCTTAGTTTAAAGGCTCCATGTCTGGCTGAATTCCCTACTGTCCAGAAAGCCTCTTAGGAGGCTTTTTGTTTCTTTTCTTGATTTTAAATGTTTGTGTCACTTCGCACTTATATTTGAGAAGGGAGGTGGAAAGGTGCTGAAGCAGAACTGAAGGCAGTAAGGATTGTGGTGGTCCCCAGTTCCTGGTGGTATTTGCTATGCATTGCAGCCTTCATTTCAAATATTTAGATTTTTCCAAAGGCATTGAGCACCTTTGAGGTGAGGACAGAGATGCAGATTGATTAGATCTTCTATTGAAAGTCACTGAAGATACAGGGGACATGTTTGCTATGCTGGCAATGGTCTGTGTTACTGCTGAGAGACCCTGTAAAATTCTGCTGCAGATCTCAGGAAGGAGACTTTACTCCTCTGAAGTTCCTGCTGGTATCAGTGTTACAGCTCAGGTTTAGAAATGCTCACTTTCTAATCTACTACAACACTGATTTAACAAATCACTGGTACTTGAGGTTCAAAGAAATGTTCTGCCTTTTTTCTTATTTTCTTTCTCCTTTTTTTTACCCTCTGCTAGCATTAATCTTGCCTGAGCTTTGCATGACACGGCTTTGCACTCATAACAAGTTGTACTTCCATTTTTGCCTCTCTGGTCTGCTTTGAGAAATAACAGGAACAAGGTTTGTGACTCCGAGGGGTGGATGTATGCATAGGGTAGGACAAGGCGTTGCATGTCTTAGTAAGGAAATTGCAGATGTAAAATGGCATCCACAAAAATGTTGGCTACATATGAAAATAAGTTTTAATGGTTTAGTGGGTATTAAGCTTTAATGGGTTTAGTTTAGTCACTTTAAAACTGTGTGCATTTGTCCAGTAAAATGGAACATTTTGGTGACCCTTTCTGAAAGTTCATCTTTTGCTTTAATTTCCTCAAGCAATGCCAGGGGTTCCTTTCAGTTTCATGAAATCCCAGAATGGTTTGGGTGGGAAGGGACCTTAAAGCTCATCCCACCCTTGCCAAGGGCAGGGACACCTTCCACTATCCCAGGTTGCTCCAAGCCCTGTCCAACCTGGCTTTGGACACTTCCAGGGGTCCAGGGGCAGCCACAGCTTCTCTGGGCACCCTGTGCCAGGGCCTCCCCACCCTCACAGGGAAGTTCTTCCTCGTGTCTGACTTTGTACAAGTTTATTAAACGAAGAGCACCAGCACCTTCGTACCTCTGTGAGTCAGATCCAGAGCCCCTCTCTGCTTTCTTAAAGGCATCACTTTAGGCCATCCTCAACATTAGGCATAAGCTCAGTTTCTGTTGATTGCAGGACAGCTTTAAAGGCAGCAAACTGGTCAGACTCAGAAGGGGACTGGGCATGTAAGTGTAGGAATGAGATATCCAGAGGCGTTGTGGCTGTAGGGGGGAAATACAAACCTCACAGCCTGTGTGTGTCTGGGCTGACGTCCTTGCAGAAGGCACTGGGCACAGCTCTTGGTGCCTCCTGACCCAGCCTGGGGCAGGAGCTGCTCCCAGTGCCCCCTGTGTGCTCCTGCCCTGCCTCCTCCTGCGGGCACTGGGGCTGCAATGGGCACCCAAAATTTCACACGGTGCTTACTCTGAGAGCTCTTGTCCTGGCCACGCTGCCCTCTGGCATCACCAGCCCAGTGATCTGCTGCTTCTCAGGACTTGTTTTCCATTCACTTTATCATCTTCCCACCTTCCCTCCTGCCCAGCAGCTGTGCAGGAACATCTGAGAGTTCAGGGAATGGGTACTGGGTGTGTGTTACCCACTGCAGGGCAGGGGCAGCCTGGCATGGCTGAATGTTGGCAGGGGAGCCAGCTGGCCTGGTCAACTCAATTAAATTTTGTATAATGTTTGTCCCGTGTCTCACAACCAAAAATTTACTTTTTCTTAAAATCATTTTAAAAAACACACTCCGTACTTACAAACAAATGTTGTGGATTGTGTTAAAAAGAAGTTAATAATTATAATAATAATAGGTCATACTTGACAATAGCAAGTCAGAATTAGTGACAACTAAAAAAAAGAAATCAGTGTGTTCAAATCAGAAGTTCCTAACTCCCATTTCATAAATAGCTCCTGCTGTAGACACTGAGCAGAGAGAGCTGATTTGAAACAGATCTATGGTGGAGCTGCAGTCCATCCGTGGAGACTTTTATGTCCATATGGCAAGACTGCCTAAGGAGTCACATACTTTGTGGAAAGATCATGCAATTAATCAAAAAAAGTAGTAGTGTTTTCAGTTAATCTAAATTAATGTAGTATTTTTTTAGGTGAAAAAAGTGTCTCCACTTCAAAGAACAGGAAAAAATCTTCATGATTTCCTGTTTATTCTTTTTTTGTGCTTGGCTGTCACAATCCATATATTTTTAACTATTTTATTGAATAAAATCTGTTACTTCTTAGTGACAGAGAAAATCGCATGATTTAAAAATAACAACATGCTGTATCTTTAATATGGTTTTCCTCTATCAGATAGACAGCACCCCATAAAGACACAAGGAACAATTCAGCTTTCATTATCCTTACTAAACAGAGGGAAGTTAATTTCTTTTTCCTCTAAGGCTTTTAAATGTTATTAATCTGTATGGCTGGATTAAAATCTGTATTTTTGTTGATATCCTGGTGTCAGTGGACTTTGAATTTATTAATTTTATGTATTATCCAGTCTATATTTGAGACTTATTCTAAATGTCGAAGTTTTGTGGGCACTATTGGTTAAGAAGATGGATGAAGTAGGAGCTGGATGTCAAATCAACACTTGTGCAGCAGAAGTGCTCCTGCAGATCAAAGTGCAAAGTCAAAGTCCTTTTCAACAGAATTTGGGGAAAGGGAGAAAAAATGCTGCATATGAGCCCTCTTGGTTCAGCTCTTTGAGCAGGGCTGCTCTGAGGTGTCAGGCAGGTCTGTGCTCCTGTGGGAATCTGGAGGGGATTCCAGGATGGGCTCTGAAAAATGGACCCTAATTACTGAAAACACCAAACAAAAAGGGCTACAGAATCTTGCCCCGGAAGGAGGTGGTTGCTGTGTGATGGGAGGAAAGGTTTGGGCAGAGTTTCTCTGCTGAGGATGCCTGTGGTGGGAGCCAGAGGGCCGGCAGAGGATGCTCGTTGACTTGCCACCCGTGCAATGCTCAAATGTGTTCCAATAAATAATCATAAAAGTATTTTGGCTTGCCGTTTTTTTGTTTTTGTTTTTGTTTTTGATGTTTTTTTTTGGGGGGGGGTTTCCAGTAGAAATGGTTTGCTGAGCTTTCAAACTTAAAAAAAAATGTTTCTATGCATTGGAAAAATGTATTTTAGATTTGCGAAACACTGGGCACATCGACCTTTTCCCAAAGCCCCTGTTCTTTAAATGAAAAATGGATTTGAGAAAGATGATGATGATGAGGCTTTTTTTTGTTGTTGCTTTTGGGTTTTGTTTGGTTGGTTATTTTGGGGTTTGTTTGTTTGGTTGTTTTCTTTTTTTTTTTGTTACTGTAGTATTTAGAAATCCCAGTGAAAGAGAAATACCTGTTATTAAGAAACTGAGACTCAGAGATCTGAGGCCACTTTCCAGCCACTTACGATCTTGCTTAATTAAATTGCTCAATCTGTCCAAGGCTGTGTTCCCTGCCTTAACCACAGGCATGCTGCTTTTTCCTTGCCTTTACGTTTATCAGGGAGAAAGTGTCCTGTTGTGTTTATGGAGATCTGCTGAAGCCTTTGCTTGCTGTTCTGATATGAATATGAAGAGCTGACGCCCTAAGTGCTGGGGGTGGCTGGGGACAGGTTTGGGCTGGCTGCCTGTGGTCCTGTGAAGGCTGAGGATGCATTGCTGCCATCCACGGGACAGAACAGGCAGGCTCACAGACAGACTTTGCCCTGGTACAGCTTTGTGTGCCCTCTGTGCCATGGCACCCTCCACTGCAGCCAATTCACCTTCTCTACGACATCTTATACAACCAGGACTTAGGCAAGGCAATTAAACAGGATTTCTTAAGTGGCAGCGAAAGAATGTTAATTGATGTGTGAAATACAATTATCCTCCTGGGCTCCTTGGCTTTCTTTTGTTCGTGACTGCTTTTGATTAAACAGCTCTACTTTCTGGGCCTATTGTATCCATTCACCCACTCCTTTCTTCCTAGAAGCCGGCGATGTCTAAAAAAGGCTGTCTACTTGTGCATCCCAAATATTTCCCAAGGCAGGGAAAAAAAAGGGGAGGGGAAGTGAAGGCAAAAATCAGTCATCCTGCTTGGTATGTGGGTCCTTTGCTGAATGCTGTTTTTGGGTCGGAGCCCTGCATCTGGACTCCAGCTCATGCCAGCTGAAAAGGAAACTTCTATTTTGTTTGCTTAAAAGGCAACAAGTCAACGTTTAAAAAGGCAACCTGAGGGGATTTTTCAGGGGCTTGACCTGATTGATCTGGAAAATAAGTTAAATGAGGTGTGGCCAAGAACTTCTTAAAGCAATCAAGCAAATACTTTGTTACCAAGATGGTCAGGAAGCAGGAGGGTGGGATACTATATGTTCTGCTAAGCGTCACCTCTAAATCATGTTCTTTATTTTTGTCCTGGTGGTATCATAATGCCCTCCATATGCGTGATTATAGCCATCAGAACACGCAGTAAGTTGGATTTTTGTAGAGAATGTTTCTCCTGTGTGAACAAATGGCATCGTGAGAGTGGCAAGAAACCAGAACTAAACCTCCTTAATGGTTTTCTCCATCCTGGATCTCTAGACTACTGTTTTTTGTTAAAAACTTTACAGGGTATTAGAATAACAGTTAAATAAATTTCCCTTTTCTTTCTCAGAATTGACAAAATTGGGTTCATTTCAGAGTCAGGGTAGATATATTAAAGATTTATATTATTTTTTTAGTGTTGAAATTGTGAATCCAGATACATATGCATATATATATATAGAGAGAGAGAGAGAGAGAGAGCACGAGATTTTTGTCTTGAAAAAGGAAAAAGCCTGCTGTGGAGGTGTTGCTGGTTAGCCATTTGCCTTTCCAAATACAAAGCCATCTGTGTCCCATAAAGTCCATCCCCAGAAGTTCTGCCGAGCAAGGCAGGGTTGTGGAATTCTCAGATCAAGTGGGAAGGGCAGGAGGTGACAAGCTGAAACTCCCTATGATCAGCTCGAGCTCAGGTGCCCCACGGTTGCCTGACTTTCCCCATGGCAGCTGAGGGTGCCTGGCTGTGCTGGGGAGGGCAGACAGGCATTTTGGGATGTGTCTGCTTACCTTGGTCCTGCAATTGCACCAAGCTTTGCTCAAAACCATGCTACATCCAAGCCAGGTGCTTCCTTTCCGGCAACAAGGGCATGTTTGTATGCTCCAGAGCACCCCAGGCTCCCAGAAAATACTTGTTACCGTCCATGTGGGCCCACCCACCCTTGTGAAACTCTCAATTCCTTATATTTTTTATAAAATATATATACATGTATTTTTTGGACTGAGAACATCCATTGGGAGCAAGTGGCAGTTTGAATACGTACAGGATGAAAGCATCCTTTCTTTTGTGGCTCAACCCCTCCTGTTTCATTGGATAATCAAGTTCTTCCTGGGTTAGAACCACTGAATGAGTGTTTGCTAATACCTGTCCAATACAGCTGATGGTCCTGCAGTTGTTACTGGTCTCTGTTTGTGCAGAGCTCTGTTGTAATCTCTCCTTTGTCATCCCTCTTTTCCAGAGGTCTGTTTAGTCTGTCCAGTCCTTCCTGGATCTCTCTGTGCCCTGTTTCTTTGTCTGATGTACTTTTTGCAATTCTGCTGAGGCAACAAGAACTGTGTCTGATACTCAAGGTATTGGAGCCAAAGGTCAAAAAAGAAAGTGTTTTTGTCTTTCTCAGTTTTTAACTTTACATTTGCTTTGCATCTGTAGCTAAGCATTGGTTAGGTTTTGACAAAAATACAATGAATTCTTTGAGCTGTGGTAGTTAGTTCTAAGCTGATGATCCTGTAACTTGAGTTCAGATTGTGTTTTGCTTATTGTGTGTGGTTTTGTCCGTGCAGATACCTGTTCCTGATGCAGACAGTAGTGTAGTTGTTAAAGTGATCTTTTCATAATATTGGTCAGAGTTGAGCAGCTATCAGACAAATTAGAGTCCCACAATGGAGTGCTCTGAAAATCAAAAGTTGAAGCTGCATTTTTAGTTTCCAGAAGGAACTTGAAACCACGTTCAATACATCAAAAACGTACAGAGCGCTGGTTTACTCTAAAATCCCATCTCATTTCTTATATTTCCATTAAAACATTTTGAATTTTTGCCCCAGTGTGACATGAAAACATGTTTTGAAATGTTATGAATGTCTGGCAAATGATTTGGTTTTGGATTTTTGCCCACCAATATTCCTGCATGGCCCACGCACTTGTGCAAAACTTGGTCTTTTAAGGCATGAAAATAATACAGCAATGGCTGAACTATGACTTTTAGTTAAAGAAAATAAAAAATGAATCAATTTAAAATACTAAAGAGTCAGGAGGCAACTGAAGAACAGTGAGGGAAAGATAGGATGGAAGTTGGTTCCAGGAGGGGCTGAGAATGCCAGAGGGAAGCAGCAGCTGAGTGTTATGCTCCAGCCATGGGTTCATGGTGTGATTGCACATCTTCCTGATTTTCCAAAGAATGCTGCCATGGGACCTGTCCATCCAAAAGTGCCAGGGATTTGGTAGGAAATTGCAGATGCTCTTCTTCTCTGCAAAATATAGGCTAACCCATTGAGAGAAGTCACAAAACTGCATTTTAGTGACAGCTGAGATAAATAACACTTTCCCCAGAGCCTGGAGTACTGAATGCAGACCCAGAAACTTGGGGTGCGCACGAATCACTTGTACAGCAATTTGGGGGGGTGGGCGTTTGAATTTTTTTCCTGGCACAACCCTAAGCAGGGAAGAGAGAAACGGAGAAAGCCTCAGTTAGTGGAGCTGCGTGGTGGAGACAGTCACCAGATCCCCTGATAGCACAGCTCTTGTTCTAGCTCATTTAGCACCACAGCCCTCCATAAACCAGAGGGAGTACGACGAGCCTAATGTAGCGTGAGGAGCAAGGCGGGGAGCGCCCGGCGGGGCAGATTTACAGCTACCTGATGGGCCTCAGCGAGCAGCATCCTCCTCCCCCTGCATCCTCCTCCTCCCCCTGCATCCTCCTCCTCCCCTGCGAGCCCGCCCTGCCTGCTCTGCCTCTCTCACACACACAGGCTCTTGAGGATGCACGTTGAGTCTTTTGTTTTCCCTCATTAAAAGTGCCAACATGCATGTCAAATGCCTGGAGCAGTCTCCTGCTTTATAGTTTTATTATAGTAGTATTATGACTTATCTAATTTATTTTTTCCTCTTTGTGTGTGTGTCTCACTACTTCGACTGCCAATGTTTATGTCAAGCAGAGATAATCTCTTTGTATGTGTGTCTGAGTACATATCTTTATTTTTGGAGGGGATCTTGAAGAGGCATGAATATTTGCCTTGGCCCTCTTTTCCAGGTACTTAAAAGGATTCTAGAAAGGGCAGGACCAGCCCCCATTCTGAACAGCACTCTGTTGTCTCAATGATTGCAGTTCTGTAGAATCCCAGCAGCATCTCTGTTTGCTCTCAAATTTACACAGCTGTACACTGCAGGTATAAATTAGTTTAATAGACACTGAGGTGTGTATAATGTCTGTGAAGTTGACACCATTCTTTAGAAAGGAATATTTATTGACTTATGGCTTTCTGGTAGTAGAGATGATCAATTTTTTAATCATGCTCATTAATTTTTTTCTTACATAATTGGACTAGAATTAAAAATCCTCTACACCACTGTGTATATAGACTAGATAGCAGCTTGTGGAGTATTGAATCATCGTCAAATGTTTTAGGAAACTGCTGTATAACATCAGCAAGGACCCACTAGACATGAACTCAGCCAGTTGGAATCCCATATTCACATCACCCCTGTGTCAGGCTTGGATGCCAAACATGAGCACAGACATGGGAGCAAACAGGCTGATGTTGCTGCTCTCAGCCTTCCTCTGAAACCTCACCTGTGTGTCCCTGCCTTGACAACCAGTGCTGACTTCCCTCTGTCCCCTTGGTCACAGCCTATCGCGGTCAGGTACCTGCCATCACCTCCTCAGCAGCATCCCCTGCCAGTACCTGCACAGGCAGAGATCCCTCATGTCCCAGGAGAGGAATGTCCTGTGTCTGGGACCTCTCCTCTCACCACGCTAACATTTTATATTTCTCGCAGAAAGACATCCTGGGCTACTGTTTGCAGGAAAATTGCTTGGCATAGTAAGTAATGCACTGTGCTGGATTTCCTCCTGTGCAGCAAAGGCAAATTGGTCCAGTCACTTGCATTTCCTTTCGAGCAGCTCCAGCTGCTCTGGCACTAATTGTCGGTGCCAGAGTAAAACTACAGCAAGGAAATCTAGGCTGAGCATTGCTGTGGGGCCAGGACCTTGGTTTGGTGACTCATTCGTTTAGAGAAACATCCACCTAAAAAGACTGATTCTGAGATGGCCCCATGTAAATGACACGAGAGAGACTCTCAGCCAAAACACAAATCCTGTTTCCACTTGTTGTAGGAACAAGGGAAGTGGATCTGCCCCCAACCACACTGTGAAACTGGGGCAGGACGTTGTAGTATCCTTTTTCCTCTACGTTTGCCTTTGCTCCTACGCTTGCCCTTCCTTTAGGACCCTTCTAACCTTTCAAATGGGAAAGGCAAGTGGCTTCCTGTCCCTCGTGTTTATGGAGTGAAGTGGTACGGGCTGGCTTTGAGGGAGGCTATAGATTTCCTGGCACCCGTTCAGCCCTGCAGTCCCAGCCTTCTGTGCAAACAATTCTCCCGGCCCCACCTCTCCGAGCGGCTGCTGCTGCTGCTGTGTCTCACAGGAGGCACTGGGGAAGCTTTTATAACCTGCCAAACTGTGTCCATTCAGCATGGGATGAGTTCATACATTTCCCTCAAAACTTGGAAGAGCTGGCTTTCTCTCTTTTGAGCAGGTAATGTCTTAGACACTGACACACAAAGCAAGCTATACCTGACCAGAGGGTATTTGCTGTCACAATTAATAAATTGGGACCCTCTTACCTTCTCAGCTGCTGGTAGTAAGTTTATGTCCTAATTTTGCTTGCTCCAGATAAGTCTGAATACTTTGCAGCAGAAAGGAAGGGACTGAGACATGCCTTGCTAGCACTGCTATTAAGCTGACAATCTGCTGGTTCGTTACGGGATTGAAATCCCGTGGGAACAGCTCTCTGTCTCACAGCAGAACTGACACACAATCCAATGCAGCTGATTTGCTGTGGACAGTCTTCAAATGTTGAAATCTCAGACTTTCTAAGTACAGGGCTGCTATGCATGGGCACACTTCCTGCTAATCTTGAGGCATAAACACTCAGTGGCTCCAGACGCTTGAAGAAATAAACACACTGACTCAGTATTAATATTTCATCACAACACACTAAAGTTAAACCTCACTGATCCAGAGTGACCTGCAACCACTCAAGAAAATGTTTCTTTTCTCTTTTCTTTTTTTTTTTTTTTAATAATTTAACTTTTTATGGGGAGAAAATGAAAGGAAATGGTGTCCTGCATGGCAGGCTTAGCATGGATAAGCAGAGCTGTTTCAACCAGAGAAAAGCTGCTCATGTGCAGAGATGTAGCTTTGGAAAGGTTTGTAAGTTCAAGGAGGGCAATTTAACAGCTCTGCTTGTTGTCTCTGCCACGGCAGGTGAACCAGACACATTTAGTGCTATGGAGTATCAGAGACACAATCACTGCATGCTTAAAACAGCAGCTCCTGTAAATAGGACCTGTTAGTGGCTGCTGGAGCAAAACACAGCCTTGAAAACACATTTCACATTGTTGCCATCTGAAAACCCTTCAGTCTGGTCTGGGGCAGATGACCTTATTGCTGAAGTCTCCTGTGAGTTAAAGAGGGTTTTAAACATAAGAAGGTTCTCTGCAACTGATGCTCAAGGAGTTTCCAAGCAGCATGATTTAACTGGGTGTTAATATCTGCTCTAAAACACTGCAGGTGGTGGGTGCTTTTCATTGAAGGCACATGATCGTCAGGTCAGAGCTTGCCATGAGGTCAGCAGGGAATCTCTCTGGAGCCTGTTCTGCAGAAGGGATGGGCTCAGATCCCGTACCAGTAGCTGGGTGATGGAAGTCCAGGGAGCTGGGTCCACAGGCAGCCAGGCAGGGTTAGGAGATTGGAAACTGATCTTAGACACTCACTTCAGAGTTTCTAGGCAACTTCACACTTTCTGAAGCTCAGAAATAAAAATTGTCATTTTTTCCATGAATTCAGCTGGCTGTACATGGCCTGAAACTCCTCAAGGCAAGCCTGTGTGTTACCTTATATGCTATCTAGCTAGTGAGGCCCTCACACCCACCTTTTTTATACCTCTGATAAGATAAAGAAATTGAGTTAATCTAACAGTGGATCCTGCCCATGTTGTTTTGAGTTGCCAAGTGTGTTAAATCAAGTCTTAAAGATTTATTTAAATTGCCTTGCTTTGCAGTTTATGCTCTTTTCTCTCATTTGATTTTAATGATTGATAAGCACTCTGTGGTCTGCACATGAAGGGTGTTATAGGTGTCCATCTCTGAGCAACAGAAACAAGGAAGGAACAGGATAAGTGATTCCTTTAGAGCAGAGTTAGAGGCAGACAGCCCCAAGGACCACACGAGGCAGTGGAGAGCATCAGGAGAAATTGTGAAGGGACGCATTAGCAACGCTTAGCTATAGCTGCTCCAGCATTTTATCCGATTTACAAGGGCCCCTGTAAAACATACCAGGGGAAAATGTAAAAACTCAAGTGCAATTTAAACAGTAGCGTCCTGATAAAGTCAGGATCAGCTGGTTTTGATCGCAGCACAGTTTGGTGCAGGAGCACCACTTGTGCATTATGAGTGAGGATCGGAGGAAGCTTAAAGCAGCTGTGCTGCTATATTTGCTCACTCTCTGTATTCAAACCTTGGCTTGAGAGCTCAAAGGAAATGAGATGTGTTTTGCATAACCCAGTTGCAATCAGTGGAAGCACCTACTAATCTGCTGGTACTGCTTCTGACCTTTTCAGGATCTGATTCCTTATCAGAAAATGAAAACATTTTAAAAAGAGGAATAGACTTGTTTATTGGTGGGGGGTGGGGGGGGGGGAGAGGGGGAGAGAAAGGGAAAGGGTGAAAATTCTAAAGGCATTAGTGAAAAGACAGATGTACACAAAAAATTGTATGAGTTTTATTCTCCTCCTGGCCAGAAGAACCTGAGTTATGCATAGAAGCGTCTTTTTACAAAGTGACCTCTCAGATAATTTTGTACACTTCTTCACTTTCACTGTTTTTGGGAATGCCCATTAAAATTAAAAATAAAAGACATTCCATTAAATCAGCAGTGTTAGATTTGTTAAAGTATGGTTCTTCCTCTAAGAGTCGAAATGTAAAATGAGGCTAATTGTTCTGAATAACAGAATGGGGAAGACCTTGAAATGTGAGGCATCAGTTTTGAGAACTTGGAATAATTATGGTCATTCACAGAAATCACTACTAAATCCCAAACTACCCTGCCTCTTCTGATCCAAATTCTTATTTGGTAAGGCTGCACAACAAGAAACAAATCCTGAATTATAATGGTGTAGCTGTGTGCCCCCACCTCCCTCCCAGTTTTAGCATCCATCTGGGAATCAGATCTTCATTTTCTCTCTCATTTTCTGCCTTCTTATTTCAGAGTTTAAATAATCAGGCAGATCTGCAGAAACCAAAGAATTCAGTATACGCAGATTAATAATTGGATGCGAAAAATGAATATCAAATATTGAGCAAAAAATCTTCAGGGGATTTGGAAGGCTGTTCTGCGTTAGCGAAGCAGGTGCTGAAGGCTTCCTGAGTTACTCTGGAAGAGCCTGCTCCTTTCCACCACATCCCAGAGCTCAAAGGCCTCTCACCTCCCTTCATCTGCCACGATGGGCAGTGCTGCTTTGTGCTGTTTAGTTGAATACATACACAGAAGCAATTAAATCATTCCAGTTAATTACCTATCAAGACCGCAGTGCAGGTCTGGGTTCTAGTTGTAGTTTCCAGTAAAAAGTAATGCTCTAGATCAGTCTTTTCAAGAGTTTGTGAAGGTGCCATGGTTTCAGCCTTTATGTGGAGGTCACTGTCCTAAAATCTGAGTGTGTGTGAGGAGAGCCTTTCTCCTTGCTCTGGGCCATTCTCCTTGCATCAGGGCTAAATAGCAGGTTTGCTCCCATATGCTCCCCTCTCCTTTGTAAACGCAAAATCCCTTAAACAAATAGTGGACAGATCTTTTTTCTCTCCTCTGTTTATTAGAAGGACTTCGCTAATCCCTGTGTTTATGAGTCGTAGGGTGTGTCAACCTACAAGCTGAGGGAGTTAATGAAATTCATCTGTTCTCTGTTTTCCAGCAGAATTAAGGGAGGGGGGAGGCCCGAGCAGGCTTCACCCTAACACAGAAATATGACTAAGAGTGGTGTTTGCAGGCACAGACTCAAACGGAGCAGCGGGTGGGAGGAGGTGAAGCGGCCGAATGGCAGAAATGTAGGGAAATATTCCCCCTTCAATTAGAGTAATTAAAAAGTAGTAAAAATAAACCACCCAAAGGAGAGTCTGGCCAAAACAAAGTCTTAATGTACACTTATGGTTTAAAGAGTCTGCCGGAGGCCACCACCATGTGTTGCCGCAGCCCCCTTGTGTCTGTCTCCAACTTGAGGCAAATAGCAGCCCAGGAATGAGGCTGGGGGCGGCTGCTGGAGCTCAGTGGGACAGGGTCGAGCCTCCTGGGCACGGCATTCATTGGAGCTGCCCTGCCAAGCTCCATTCCCTGCGGCTTTCATGGGTCCAGCCTTCTGTGTGCAGCTGAAGTTTGGCACGTCGAGTATTAGGAGAAGCCACCGCAATGTTGAGTTGATCCATGGAGGGAATTAAAACTTGTCAGGAAAGCTGGCAAAGCCCCATTTGCTTCTCTGCAAAAGTTGCTGCCTTGTCCTTTTCATTGTCACAGGGCTTGATTTCCCTGCCCTCATTATTTGTGCAGCTCTTGTTGGGGTTCTTCCAGTTTGCTGTTTGCCTTCCTGGCCTTTAATTCCCTGGAAGAATAGGCAGGGTGAAACAACTGTTTCACTGGTGATTTCTTCCTGGTAATTTCTTTGTCAGCATGGATGTATTTTGTCACGTGAGCTTCACGGAAGCACAGTAGGGACCAGCCACACTGAATTCCTCGTTGTACATTTCTTAGAAGCCTCGGTCCTGACTCCAAATGCATCTTCATTAAATGTGGACAAGCGCTTCTGTCAGCTCGCGTTGTGTTCCCATGACGTGGAAAGACAGAGTGGCTGGAGAACGAGTTAAGATTCTTCAAATCTGTAACTGGAGATCTAAAATTATGTGGAAAAATATGGTAATTTGAACTTCTGGGAGATGCATCAATGTTTGCGTGCAGTCCAGAGATTCTGTGGCTAACAGGATCAGTGGCAGGAATTTTTGGCATTCCCAGTGCTAGGGTCAGTAGATGATAGTTTTTGGTTGTAATCCCCAAAACACTTCATGTAATAGCAAACGTCCTTTCTAAGGCTGCCCTAGAAAAGAGGACCAAACTGTGACTCTTGATCTTTGCAATTTGAAAGTATTAAGATCTATGCTTCTTAAAATATGACAAGTTTTTTGAATTATAAACCATTATAAACTCTCATGAGACAAATTTGTTAAATCTTTAGGGGTACTGACACTTGAGGCAGTTTTATTTTAGTCATGGAGGGGTTTAGGCTGCTTTTGCATCTAATAGTATCAGTTTAATTTGATTATTGATGATTATCTCTGAATTTTTAGGCATCTTTAATTGGAGAACTTAGATGTCAGGGATAGAACTACGCTGAAGATTGGAGCTTGCAGTAGGTCAGTTCCCTACAGTGAATGTTAGACAGGTGTTGAGTTTGGTTTCAGTGTGCCTGGGAGCTAGAGCTGCTCTGCACGTGCAGGGATGAGAACTCCAAAATGCCTTAGTTTGGGATTGATAACTATTTTTAAAAAATCAGCTTAAGTGTTAAATCAACTCCCAAGATTTGTCAGATTGCTGTTTCTTTATTTTTTCTATTTTTTTTCACCTGTTGTCTGTCCACCATCCTGCTCAGTCTGTGAATTCATGTATGTAACCCAGTGCACACAATTCATTTTTAATGTGGCCGCATCTGCAGCCACACAAATTCATGACAGCTGCAGTTTTGATAGCTAAACCAAAATACAACTGAGTAATGAGAAATAAATTTATTGTACACTGGCCATGTTTGAGAATCACTGCTTTAGACGTGTGTGTTTTACAAATAATTAATAAGATAGAGAATGCACATACTCCCTTTTGTGCCAAGTGCTCTTTCCTAGCTGGAGTCTGAAGTGAGGGGGCAGGAATGTGCTAGGCAATAAAATATCTGTGTATGCCACTGTTTTCAGAAAGAGTGTCAAATGTGGACCTTGGGTCTGTCTTTCCCTGGCTGGGGTTAGACAACAAGGAAATGATCTTCACAAAGCCCTGCTGTACCATCCCTCACTCAGCTGAGCCGATGTGGAGCTGCAGTGTCAGGTTTTACTTAGACCTAAATCACTTCCAGTTCCTGCACCTGTTTGTAGGGTGAGCCTGTGTTGGACCCTGCTGCAACCAGAACTTGAAAACAGCAACTTTCATTCCTGTGATGTGTGTAACACAAATAAAGGAATTTCTAGAGAACTGCACAGGAGCATCTGGGTAATCTGCAGTACAACTGAACCATCAGGTTTTGGTTGCTCGAGCTGGTGGCCCTTTCAGCGGAAAAAGCCAGGATTTATTAGGCAGAACTAATTTCTTGCACCCTCATTAGAAGCAAACTGGAGCCCTTTAGTTCATAGTCTGAGAAAATAGGTCACATGCAACGTTGTGGGATGGACTGAGGAGGCAATGACATGGCAGAGCCCACAATGATATGTGCTGATTCTGTTGTTAAAGACAAAATATGAGAATGAGATCCATCTTCACTCTGAAAAATGCAGATTGTGACTCTCTAGGAAAATTTTTCCAAGGCTTGTCAGTTTAATATGGTGGCAGTGATACCTTAATTGCTGGTAATTTCTCTGGTAAAACAAGTTACTGCAAGGCATAATTATAGTGTGGTAACTATAGGTGAACTGATGAAATAAACAGAGTAAATGAATTTTTGTTGGTTTCTGCTTTTTATACAGAGATGGCATCTTGCAGCCATGATAAAGTTGTGTTCAGATTATAACATTAGCATCAGTTTCTGAGCCAGCCTGTGAGCAGTGAGGTCGGTTCCCTGGCATAGAACAGAGGCAAAGATCAGCTACTGGGAGGGAAGAATGGTACCAGTACAGATGATAAGGAAGCTAAATTAAACCATAAGAGAAGAGAGAAGAAGACGCTATAATATTTAAAAATGGCAAACTAAATAATATATAATTTACAGAAAATGACAGGGTAATGCTGGGACTATTTTTAAATCAACAGCAAATTAGAATTCAAACCTCTGATAGGTTTAACAGATGGTCTGGATCCTAGAATCCAAAACCCACACACTTCATTTCCCAGTATGTTAAGAACAAAATAATGCTGTGCAGGCTTTGCGGAATGTTTCTTGCTATTAAACTATGTTGAAGATAACTTTTGACCAAGGAGGACTGAATTTGGAGTGGAAAAATAGAATAAGTTAGTCCAGTAAGAAAAAACAACCCACACTCTGTACCAGGGGTGACTGTGGACATGTTGCAGCTTCTAGGCAAGGGAGACAACAGGATTTGGGAAACTGAGGGAATGTGATCTCTCAGTGGCCTCATGCAGCAGAATTTACTGCTTTATAGTCAGAAGAAGTGGATGTGTCCCCTTTCCTTGACTTCTATGGATTTTAGAAAATGTTCTCTCATGTCAACCACAGAGGGAAGTGTTTTGGTGTGGCTGGGTGGTAGCAGCCTTGCTGAGCAGCACCCAGCTCCAGGGGTGACCCTCAGTGGCTGAGCACACAACGTGGATGTTTCGAGCAAAAGTTACCACAAACTTTTTTGACCGTGTTTAAATCTTTCAGTGAATAACATCTCGTAATGAGAATCTGCGATTGCTTGAGGAAGGCTCAGAAACTGAACTGGTACCTAGCAAATTTTGGTCAAGATGATGACTTGACAGAGTTTGAGGAGCAGCAGCACAGCACACACTTTCCTCAGCTTTCTCCATTATGGGAAATGGTGTTTTTAACCAAAAAGGAACATTTTATTCTTGGGTATCTAATCCTTATCTAATCTTTGCTCAGAATGCTCCTCATGCTCGTTTCAGTGCCTCCCTGATGGGCACCCCTCCAGTACTTCACCTACTGCCCCTGGAATCACCAAATAAGGAATTATGGGTTGCCTCAGCAAATGGGATCCATAAGCCTTCTGATCCAATATCCTGCCTCCATCAGTAGCCAGCCAGGACACTTCAGAAGAAGCCCTACATGATACCCTGTAACCGAGGAATTGCACTTTGCTCAAGTGAGGTATTTTTATCTCAGGCAGTTAATAACTGGCATTTGTCCAACCATATTTTTAAGTTTTTATTGTAACTTATTGTTTTGATTATCGATGCCAATGACTAATCCTTTTTGGATCTTTATAACTACTAAAATCAGTGATAATTTATATGAAGCAATCAACTCCATAACTTGGTTGTGGGCTGCATAGGAAACAGAAATTTTTTTTTTATTGGTTTTGAATTTGTTTTCATTCATCTTTACCTGATGTTTCTTTGTTTCTGTTATATAAGGGTAAAAAGGAGCACATGTGCTGGGCTCTCTGCTGCTCACTCTTCCTGATCTTCTCACTAAATCAAGTCCTTTCACCAATGTCATATGGAAGTCTTTCCCTGAATCTCAAAAAACCTTTCCTTCTCCATTCTTGGGCTGCTTATTTCCGCTACATCTGGTTTTGAAATGGAGTGAGGAGTGAACATAGCCATCCAAGGAAGGGTGTGCCATCAATTTACTGAATGTTATTAATATCACTATTTTCAGATTGTTCCAAAAATTGACTTATTTTCAAAATACTACTGAAGTGGGTGTGTGCAGAGCAGAGTGTGTATTTCAAGTGCTATAAAACTAATTAGATATATTTTTCAGTGTTATATTAATAACCCCTGTTTTGATTGGCAACTTAGCTTGATATCACCAGACAAACCATCTACTTTTCCCCAGGGGTGTGCTGGATGCAAAGAGGTATAATGGCAGGAATTAGTCAGAAATAATTGCAGAGACAAAATAATTCCACGCCTGCTTATTAAGATGCAAAAAATTGTGGACTGGATCCTTGGCTGGTGTGTCATGATTGGCAGGATGCCACTTTACACCAGTGAGGGAGCTGTGCCGTCACCTCAATAATCCTCATGGTGGAGATGACCAGTCACAGAAATGCTGGTGGCTTTGGTTAGTGACAGAAACCTGGCTGCTCTTCCAGCTGCAGGGAACGTGGGATTCGTGAAACTTTAGCAGGGCTGTGGCAAGAGTTGCCCTGAGATTGCTGATTCCATTCCTGCTTTTTGTTTTGTTTGAGTTGGCTCGCTGGGATTGTTTTCCCTCTCTGCCAGGTGCAGAGTTGAATGGCAGGCCACACTCAAAAGCTCTTCTTTCACAAATCCACCCACGCTACAGATTTCTGTGTTCGTCACGTTCTGTGACATGTAGCTCTTGGAAATATGCAGCTTGGAAATAATATCCTTGAATCTGAGTGTGCTTGGACTAGTAAAGGAGAGATTTTAAAGTGTCCAGAAAGGGCAGGGAGAGAAAACTGTAGGAAAATAACTGGGAACCTTAGATTCCCTTAGAGTAGGATTGAGCTGGAACACATGAGCTCTGTGAATTTTGGAGATTCAGACCCAAATACGAGACACCACGCTCATGCTGAAATTAAAGATGAGCCATGGTGCCAAATAAAGATATCTTGTGGGATTTCAATCAGATTTTGAATTCCCCACAACTATGTGTTGTACTCCTGGCATCCAGTCGTGTGTGTTTGCTCTTGTCCAGCTGCCCTACCCTCCAACCTTTCAGATTTATTTTGTGTCTGCTCCCAGTGATGCCTTTTTGTCTGCAGTCAGCAACCAAAGCCAGTTCACTACACCCAGTGCAGGGTGAAGTTCCTATGTGAGTTCATCACAAATGGACAAAGTGAGCTGAAACATGAACAGTTGATTTTCTACCAAGATATACTCTGGGGATAGAGGAAACAAAAGAGGAGCTGAATGTGTTCTATTTGGATAAATAAATAAATAAATATCTGACTTAACAACTGGGATGGTTCTCTGGTCCCCTACAGGGCCTGATCTTCTCCTTAGTCCTTACTTTACACCAGGTTGACTTCCTTGACTTTGCAGCAACTTGCCTGGAGTTTGCATTGGAAGCATGGCAGAGAAGAATAGGAGTAATATTTTCCAAGCTAACATGAAGAAAATTAAAGGCAAAATTCAGAAAATCATGGGGGTAAAAGGAAAACCAATAGTTTGGGGGATTTCATAATGTTTGGAACAAGATTCAGGACTGCAATGATCATAAATTCCTACCATTTTGTTGCTACTACCATTACTACTCAAGGGGAGGAAAATCAGCAGACATGCACTAGGAACTGGATTGAATCCAGTGTGTCCTTATCAAAAAAATATAATGAAATGCAGAAACCACAGTTTAAATGAGGTCTGATCCTCTATAGGTTGATATTTTGGCACAGATACTGATGCTGCCTTTTCTTTAGTTTTATCTTCATGGTGACTGTCTCCAAAAACAGAAGGGAGAATATACTTTATTCAGCAGCATTTATTTCTAGCATTTGCTGTATATCTTACACTGTTTGAGATTGTCCTGTTTCAGCCTTTCTTCTTATAATCTACTAGAAAATATTCTAGTGGGAGTCTTTCAATATGACCCTTTTGCCCGTAGCTCTCTGATTTTGATTAAGCATTGCATCGCGGGTGAAATTTGGGTTAAAGATAATTGTAAATATGGTATTGATATTAAATGATGTTTTCCCAACATTGCAATAATGCTTGTTTTGTTTGCTGGAGAGTTTATTACTTTTTGATCAATAGCATGTGAGATTTGTGAGGGAAATTAGCATAGTGAATAACAATTAGGAGAAAAATCAATGGCATTCAGACAAATAAGTGACTTGAAAAAGTCCCATAGGCACACATACACTCACACAGATTCTCTAAAGCGTAATACATCTCATTTCGAATTCCAGGAGAGGGGAGAGCTATTTGGACCAGAACTGAAACTGATGGCAGTAAATTGAACTACTGTGGGGCTATTTGTTGATACTTAGTGTTTCTAATAGCTTGAATGTATGACTGCTTCATTCACTGGCTCCACGAACTTCCTCTGACTTCTACCAAGGTTTTTTTTTCTGCATTTCACACACTCTACTTTCCTCAGGTAATCCACACCATGTATTTTTTGTGTCACTTAATATACTTACCTTTCCCCTCCACACAGTAAGCTCCAGCTGCCTTACAAGACCCAGGAGGCCTTCAAATGAGATAAACCATTGAAAAAGGTCAAAACAAACAGATAGAAGTTCTTAAAAACAGATTTAAGCTATGCAACTCCTTGCCACAGCCTGCCACAGATCCTGTAAAGTTCACATGGGCTGAGAAACTGCTAGATTGTGTCATAGAAGAAAAATCTGTATAGGCTGTGAAACACAATAAAATCCTGGCTTAGGAAGTGCAGGCTCTGGGCACAGTCAGGAACTTCCAGAGTACTTTGGTTCTCTTTTATCCTCGGACACTGAATACTACAGAACAATTTGGGCTTCTTGACTTGCAGAGCCAGCACGGCGACTTTAGAGTGAAATGGGAGAATTTGGTTCCCGGTCCTCTGCAGTGTGGTGATGTGCAGCATGAAATCCTGCAGAGAGCAGCTGAGAAATAAAGCTGGAGGCAGGAGGAGGGATCTCCAGGAGGATTTGGATCACAAGAAATGCTTGAGGAGTAGCTGCAGAAGAAGAGAGGACAAGTCTGTGAGCAGGGAGTTGGTGGTCTCAGTCTTTGTGCTTGGACCAGCCAAGGCTCTGGGAGAAGTGCAGCTGTGCCAGCTGTGTTTGCTCCTAGAAGAGAGCTATGAGAAAATAGGTGAAGCTCCCCAGTTTGGTTATCTGAAATCCCCAATGGCTACTGCCTCATTGAAACAAATTCATAATTGTGGCAACTTTAGCACATGCTGCAGATAGTCCCCTTTATCACCCAACGTGTCTCTGTTTTCTAAGGGGAATCTGATTCTGTGTCTCTGGCTGGGACTGGAAACTTCCAGTTTTCCTGAGTTTGGATTGAGATTTGTTTGCATGCACATTCCATATATCTGAGCACGCTCCTCTCCTGCAGTCCTGTCCAGGAATCAATGTTTAGAATAATGGCTCTGCTTTCCTCTGAATTGAGCTGGTTAATAACTATTGCTGGGGAAATCAATCAGCTCTATGATATCTTATTACTTACGCTAATTTAATCACAAGGAATGGGTCATTGCTTTGGTTCAGAGGGCAGAATGAGTGTGTGTGGATGTGAGAGTCTATGGAGAAAAAAGCAGAGGAAGGGAGACTTCATGAACTGGAACACAAGGAGTAGAAACAGCATGAACTCTCCCAAGGTTGTAGGATGGATGATAGAGAGAAACCTCACACCCACTCTCCATAATTCCTGGTAATCTCTTGATTATAGATGCCTTTTTAATGTTGCTCTCATATTCCAAAGAATATAGAATAGAATAGAAACAAAGAATATCCAAAGATAGATGGAGATAAATGAGAATTTCTCTTTTTTTGAACCCTCCTCCATTTTCTCTGTGCCTTCACAGGCGCAAAGAGGAGGAACATCAGGAGAGATGAACAAACAGAAAAGATGTGTGGCTTCCACCAAGAGCCTCTGAGCCCGTTTCATTTTCTTACCTGCTCAAGAAAGAGGTAAAAGCAAAGGAACTGTTTGTGTGTTAAGGGTATAATAATTAAAAAGGAGGAAACAGCATGTAAGTAGGGGATCTGAAGAAATAAGCTTAATTCGCAAAATGCACACATTCAGCCTGGCAAAGATTGCCATAAGCTTTTCAAGCTCTTGTCTGAATTCTTTTCCCTTTCCTGTACATGTGACTGTGTTATGTAGAGCCCTTCCTGCATCCTCTTATCCCTAGAGGAGAGTACTACTTTAGTCCATCACGGCAGAAAGTAGATTAAAATCAGTTTCTACACACTGAACTGTATCTCTTCTGTAAATTTTTTTCTCAAAAGAAGTCTTTCATTCAGGGAAGGAAAAAAAAATTAAAACCGAAGTATCTGTTTGCTAGTATAACCAAGTACGGCATTCCAGAAGCTCAAAAAACCCCAAATCTATCAAGTGTAGCCATGTAGGAAGTCCTTGCATCTCCATGATCTTCATGTAGGTACTTTTCTCAGGTAGCCTGAGTTCGCACAACTGTGCTTTTTACTCCAATCCCAGTGGATTTGTGTGGTTTCCCTTCCAGGGTGAGGGCACAGATAAGGCTGTTTACAAACTCTCTGAAAGAAAACACCTGTTCTGGAGCTAAACCATTCCAGCCTTCCAGTATATTGCACAAAATCAGCGTGTGTTGGAGGAATGGCAGTAAACAGCATTTAGCAAAGCCTTAAACAGAATAATGGTTTCTGTAGACAAAAACAGATGTGTTTTTAAGAGTATTGCCTGATCATGCTTAATCCTGAAGGAATTATTTTTTTTCTGAAACAATGGAATTGCTTTTAGACTTGGTCCTTTTCAAGGTGGGGAGAAGAAAAGAATCAAAAACTGCCCCCTCATATGATTAACACATGTCAGACTATTGCTGAGTCTCTTCATGCAAGCAGCACCACTTTCCTGACAAATGGGTGCTGGACACTTTTAGAGAAATATCAAGCACCAGTGTTAACTGACGTTCTCTAATTCACATTATTAACTAGGTAATGGGCTAGAGCCATCATGGTTTAATTGAAATAAATAAAACCATTAAAGCTGTGAACTAAAGTAACTGCATTTTGATGTGTTTGGGTTATTCATACTGCTTCAAAATGTTATTTTTAATCCAAACACTGCTGGACACATCTTCTTGTGCCCCAGGGATAGTACAAAGTATGTTATTGGCCTCTGTTTTTGTACCCCATTTACTTCACATTCACATTGCCTCCAGTTGATTTTTTCCTAGCAAGATCTGATAACTTTAAAAGAAAAACCAATTAAAAGAATGAGAGAATGTCAAAAGGCTTTAAAATGAGCACCAAAATTTAAATTCCTAATGTTGGATATCTCAAAAAATCTTCTGATGAATGTCAAAGGATTCTCAGAAATTCTCATCTTTAGCCAAATACAGCTTCTAAGGAATTTGATGGGGATTTTGCCACAGACTTGGATTCTGATGCAGAGCTATTTTGAAATGTGTGACCCCTAAGGTTTTGTTTGTTTGTTTGTTTTTGGGTTTTCTTTTGGGAGGTTTTTGTGGGGTTTTTTTGGTTTGGTTTTTTTTTTGTTTGTTTGTTTGGTTTTGTTTTTTTTTTTTTTTTTTTTTGTCAGCTGCAGCAATTGTGGCAATAATATTAAATGAATCTTAGTGAAAATTCACTCTGATCGCACAAAACTGGTCACTAAGGAGTGTCTTGTTCTGCTCCTCCCACACCCTGGTGGTCCTTCAGTGCTCTGTTCACTGCTGCATCCTCTTGCACCCTGTTCCTTGGGAGCCCTGTGTTAGCTCCAGGTTTGTTCTGGTTGCTGCATTGTGTTGGACAGCTGGAAAGTGCATTATCTTTGATCTTCCAGATCTCTACAGCTGCCAGAGAGATGCTTTTTCATCAGCCAAAGGGAGGTTCTAAGTGGGAGGAGAGTGCTTTCAAGGCTTGTTCTGAAGCTCAGTTCTGAGCTGTGTGTGACTTGGAGCTTTCTCTCTGGGGTTTCTTTCTCTCTCTTGAGAAGATAATTTGGCTTTACATCAACCCCTTCTTATTCAGTTAGTCGTCAGCTGGGCAGGTAGCATAACAACCTCTCATTTTACACTCTTTTTCACACAAATGTGTCACTTTACTTACAGCACAATGGGCAAGCAGTCACAGGCTGGACTTGTTTTCATTGACAGTGATAGAAAGCAAGAGAAACTTTTTCTGTTCTAGGTTTACACTCATTTGTTCCTCTACATAGTTGTGTGCACAAAGGTAAGTGGCTGTTCAGCCCATGGCTGTTGTCTGTGTTGGCCTCCTGCTTCTGTGGAAGGAGCAGGTTCAGGGCATAAGTCAGGATTTCTCCATCTCCAAGGATGACCTGTAAGGTGAGGAAGTTGATCTTTGCACTAAGCCAGATGAGTAATTGGGGGCTTAATTTCTCTTTTTCACTTTCACAAAGATCCTGGAATAAAAACATTACTTTTGTGTGAAGCAAGAACATAAAATTACATCCAAAAGAAAGTCCTTAGTCTGTAACTTACTACACTCCTGCAATACTCCAATGCCTACATTAAGTTTATTAATGAGGGCTGTGAGATCTGAACCACAGTGCTGGCACTGCCATTTTGCTCTGTTGCTTTACATTTTTGGGAAAGATTAATAATAGAAATGATTAATTGTAGGGCAGGGGACCGTCACAGTTTTGGGACAAAGAAGCAGGTTTCTTTCAAAAAATATATTTAGTTGAAATTCTAATTAATTGCATATCAGCTGGTATATAACAGACTACTGGTATCAGCAGTGTCAGAAATCAGGGCCTGATCCTACTTCCCACTGAAATCGATGGGAGTTTTGTCATTGATGGAGCAGCTGAGCAAGTAGCTTGCAAGAATTCATTTATTCAAGAAATCTGGCTGCTGCTTCTGCTTATCTCTATTGATTGTATTCATGTCCAATCAGGTTTGCAGCATTAGCTGCATTACCTTACAATAACAGGGTAATTCACTTGGGGCATGTTCCTACCAAGTCCTAAAATCCAGAAAAATAATAAACAAAATGTTTATCCCACGCAAAGCTTCCTTCCCCTTTTTCAGAGGCAGCCACTTCTTTTGTAAGTCTTACATCTCAAGGAACTGTAATCCCTTTTGAAATTTGTGTATTAAAACCAGAAAGGTAAAGTGGCTTGAGGAAGTTTAATTAATACAATGGAAAGATGATACAGCAATAAATGTCAACTTTGGGCTTGGGAAACCTAGTTTCAGGTTTCAGTTCTGCCACAAACTGTAAGATTCTGAGCAAAGAGCTTTCTATTTATGTGTATAAACTAACTTGATGGAGACCTCAATCCTGCAAAGTGTTCTGTGTATATCCCGGTGAAGCACAGGATTTCTGCAGAGGGCAGAGCTTATAAATACAGCTTACAACCTTGCCTACATTGGAGAACCACACTGCTTTAAACACACTCTTGTAGTTTGAAGTCCTAAATCCTCTACATGTACAGTTATACAAGGTTGCTTTTTAAAGATATGTTCAAATCTGCATTCCCAGTGACGTGATTATGTTGGAGAAAGTAATCTTTTTACACCTGAATCTTCTTTAAAATTTCCATCAGTATAACAACTGATATAAAAAAAGAGAAGAAAAAAACACAGACCTGAATACAGTATCCTTAGTGAATGTTTTTGAGGGAATTTTAAATATACATGGATGAGACTGAATACCAACAGTGCATTTCACAGTTAATCCCTGAGTGCATTACATGTTAGTGTAGTAAAAGCAAATGATTCATTTTTCAGTTTGATAACTGTTTGTTCTGTAATTTAATCAAACTTATTGTTTTGCTTTAGAAAATATCCCAACAGCTCCAGGTACTTTGTGGTTTATTTACTCCCCTGAGCAGACATGGTAGGGCACAGTCTTTGCTGTTCTTGAACAAACACAGCAGTTACACCAACACTTATCCTGCCTAACTTAGCATTCCCCAAAAGTGCTTGTTCTTCTAGTAACAGGCTGCTGGGGACATGACCCAAGGGGTTGTTGCCCCTCTGCATGTTTGCAGGCAGAATAATTAACAGGCTTGTGAAACTGTTCCTTGAAGTGAAGTCTGCTTTCATATGGCATTTGCTCATAGGAAATCCCACTAATGAAAAATCTGGTCAACCAAATTCAAATTTCAAAAGACTTTGGGCTCTTAACGGAGCCAAGAATGGAACATTAAAATGGAATTTGGAAAGAGAGGTTAAGCTGAGTTTGTTTGCCTGTCAGCTGGTTCCTTGGGTCCCTTGTCTGTTATCAGCAGAATAATGTATGAAAACATCCTGTAAGTGGGAGCCGCTCGCTTCTGCCGGGGGTTGCTGGGTTGTGCTGCTGTGTCAAATTTGCAGATGTCACTGACTTCACAGAGCAGCACAGATGGAAGCAAGTGACAGCTCCCCTCTCTGCCTTGTGCTCCTGCAGGAGTTTGTCAGGGGAGCAGTGGGTGACTGGAACACATGGGCAAGCGGGGAATAATCATTAATTAAAGATTAATTGCAGTCACCAATAGCAGCCAATCGCTGGATGAATGTGTGACTGTTCCTCAAGTCATCACTTGGTGGATTTTCTGCATATTTTTCCTGAATTGTGGCAGAAGTGTCTTTTCAGAATTGATCTGTAAATGTAAAGTGTGAACAGAAACATGACTATGACTCGAGAGATTTCTAATTAAAGGGCCTTGGGTCAGGTTCACATACAAGGGATGAGATTGGCTCTAGCACACAGAGCTGGAATTGTGCAAGGAAGGCTGAAAGAAGTTCTGAACTTCTTTTGACTTTTAGTAGGGCCAGAATCTCCAGAAAAATTAGACTGCTCTTCTAAATACTCATTGAAATTAATAATAGAAATATACTCTGGGGATATATACACTTTCTCCTTCTTTATTTCACATATTTAAAAAAAAATAAAATTCTCTTTTCATCTCCCTTCCCTTTTGGTTTCATTTCATAAGTTTTATTTCAGAGGAACTGGACTGATGAGCTGAATGTTGTTGGGGAAGGCACACAAGTATTACCCTTAAATTTTATGCACCAATTATGAGCACATCTACAATATGAGGAGAGGAGAGAGAGCAGTAGACTGGAAGAGCAGAACTGCTCTTGGATCAATAGATGAGCTGACATTGAGGCTGGAGGACTGATAGAAGCAATGGAAAGGATAGACATATTTGGCAGATTTCTGAAGACATTCAATAGCGACACCGAGATGGAGCTGATAAATCAATAGCTCTTTGGGCAGATTAGATTGATATTTTAAATGTATATGGAACTGTCCCAGCCAGGAAGACTGAACAACCACTGAAGGAATAGATAAGCAGAAAAACATTAATTCATATTTCTGTATCATTTTTGTGTGTTTTTTAAAGGAACTCTGTGGAGCACCAAGCTGTTTTCTCTTTTTCAGCTGGAAGGTTGGATCAGATGTAAACTTGAATTATGCTGTTACTTTGGAATCTCCCAGGCTCATGTGGGTTAAATTAAAATTAATTAATGAATTATGGCTGTAGTGAAAAAGCATTTAACACAGAGGCTGTTAATTAAGAGCAGGACAGGACTGGGGCAGTTGTAGAGCCCTTCCCAGGGTGGGGTGGAAGCTGGGGGTGGAAGTTGGCCCGGGACTATCATGAATATTTTCTCTGTGTGAGCATTTTCAGGAGCATAAGGATGGGAAGAAAATCTTTATGGCAAACTTTTTAACCTGTCACCAAAAAGACTTAGAATCTAACTGATGCCTCACTGAACACAAGGAGAGTTTAGTCAATGGGAGCAAAACTTTTTCAAAAGCACAGCCTTTATGCTCCTTTTCACGAATCTGTTTCCTCATGCTACCAATCATATCAGCTGTCAGAAATTAGACACTAACAGTTAAAAAGCGTTTTTAGCCATATTGGATATTGGAATTCCTGGGATAATTTGCAACTTTTGCTGTGTGCTGATGAGTGTTCTCCCTCATGATGTCTCTCCATCTCCCCCAAAATCCCGCTAGAAGTTGAACTTGAAAGGTTTTCTTTGCAAGTGGCACAGTTGTTGTGTTCACCAGATGTTGTGAAGCTAAATTAAAGAAGGGCTTGTGCTAATGGAATTTCCTAGAAGTTTACAAGCAAATTATTATGCTTGGGAAACTTAGGCTAGTTAATATATATTTCCATAGAGGCATGAGGGGAGGACTGTGCTGAATAAAGGAAATGTATAATCACAGAGGAGGGAAGGCTGTCCTTGGTTTGCCTTCCCTTATTTTGAGCTTGATGGAAGCTGGATCAGCCCAGAGAAAGATCAACCATTCATCTGTCCAGATTGCATTAACCCAAGGAGTTTGTCTGGTGCCGTTTTCCTTTCCAAGACTCACTGGACTGGACTTGGCCTATTCATCAAGGTTGTCTAACATGATAAAATATTTTTAGAATAATTTCATTTAAAGAAAAAAAAATGGTTGCTAAGAGGAAACCAATGCTGTGACAACTAGGTTAGAGCGATCTTGTCTTTAACTGCAAATACCACTTTATTATATTTGCATGTAAATAGGTGCCAGATAACTGTGACAGATGAAGAGAACATTTCAAAGTCATTTGCTTTCTGGAAAAATAGAATAGACCAGCAGGGCTTGGAGGGCTCCTAACTTGAGATGTATTACATTCAGTGTTGATAAAACTCATCTTTGCAAGTTTATATCCTCTGAAGTTACCCTGAGAGAAGGCTGGCTCTCTGCAAGGCCTCTTGCTGATCACTGTTAAGTTGTGGTGTGATGTTATTAAAAGGAGCAGGGAAATGAGACCTGGCAATGGTGTAGGGCCACAAAAAGTGCTTATAGGACTGACAGAATGGATTTATTTACTTGAGAAATCAATGAGTTAGTAAAGAAACTGGAATATCACTTTCTTCACCAGATATTTGTGGTTGGGCACTCGATCTTCTTCCTCTTGAACGCAAATACTTTTGTTTCTACTTATGTGTTCCATGATTGCTCAAATCCTGATCATCTACTGCAGTGAGCGAGGGCTTAGGAGCAGCTGATTCCATGTCTGAGTTGTTCTCCAGGACCCCTCAGGAATGGCAAGGCCAGGCTGTGCTGGCTCTGGTGGTGTTGGGCTGACTGAGGAGGGTCTGTCTCGTGCTCTGGGTCTGGGTGGAGGCTCAAATGGATCTCACCTAAAAACCAGGGGGCTTCCAGTGCTGTGTCGTGTTTTTTGGGCTCCCAGTGTCCCAAGCAATGGAAAAGCACTGGGGCAGCTCATACCCAAACCAAAAAGCTCTGACAGGAACTGTCAGACCAGGATGTTTCCAAGCCAGAGTTTTAGTATGTTGAAGACGGCTGCTTTCCTGGTGATCCTGTCATTCCCCAGTGTGAAATATGAACTATAAAGTGACTTCAGTCTTCCTGAAAAGTCCAAAAAGTATCAAAAATTTAGTGGCAAATGTGTACATAGGACAAACAAGTTTGGAACCAGATCCACTCAAAAGTATGATATCACTAAACATCAGTAAGAAGTAAGCCTGGACCCAAAACACTAAAATGCCTTAACCAAAGTGATTTGCATCCTTCCCAGGGCAGAGATTAAGTCAAGAGAATGCTTAAAATGTGTGCTGAATCACAAGTTGTTTGGCTTTCATTTAGCTTAAACCAGCCATTAAATTTTCTTGAGATTGATTTTGAAATTATTTCAGTATGTCAATAATTATCCAATTTTATGCAAGTTTCATTTGAATTTAACCTTTCTTTTCTTTCTGTGTATGTGCCCACAGTATGCATACATTAATGTTTTGTATTTGGTGCCCATGACTGCACAGGTTTGTGACCTCAAATTTAGAAGGCCTGGGTGTTGTTCTTGTTTGTCCTCCCACTGTGTGGCTTTGCAAGTGTTCCTGCCCTCTGCATCCCCTCTTGCACTTCCCTCTGGCTTATGGATGCCATAACTTCAGTGGGAAAGATCACTTTGCTTTTCCTGTATAGCTTTATGGCATCATGGAGATGGTGACTTCTGGCACCACCAAAATGCAGAGGTGAAAAGCTTTAGGGAACGTTAAACTGCAGACTTATGCTAAGGCTTAGTGGACATAATTCTATTTGCAAGCACTGGGGTTTAAACAACATTTGTATGGTTTCAGCTGATGTCTAAGCCTAGGCAGCCTAAAGACACATTTGTGAGCACTCCCTGAGCCTGGCATTTGGTCAGTTAAACCGCCAAAAGCCAAATTTGAGTTGTTGAAGTTGAATGGACATGAACTGTTCCCCAGCTTCCCTGGCCCTGGGTGTTGCACCCCTGGGTCCCCTTGTCCCCCCTCAGTGCTGCAGAGCCCAGCAGGGCTGGTTGTCCATCACCCACCACAGTGCCAGGCTGCCCACGTGGTGCCACCTTGGCCCTACTGATGGCACCAGGCACTACATGGACACATTTGTCAAAATTCCATGCAAATCTCTGCTGACTGGGGAGCGGTGCTTCCTGCCCACAGCCCGCCAGGTTGTCAATATGGGGAAGTAGCAGAGAGGTTCCAAATGGTTTCACACTAAAGCAAAGAGGCAGACTTTGTGTTTGGCACCTCCCTTGCTGGGCAGGGCCTCTCCTTGTGGATGGGAAGGGTGGGCTGCCTTTGGGCCATAATGGCTTTGATTAAAGTTGGCAATTCTGGTTCCCCTGCTGGCCCCAGGGCAGCTTGGTGAGATGGCACTGTGACAGTGTGAGTGCAGAAGCCTGTCACCCCATTTCCAGCCTGTTTTAGTGTCAATGCACGCCTTGCCAAAAGTAGCACTTAGAGTAAAATATGCTCTTGTCCTGGAACCTTTGCATTAATTAAATGAAAATAGATCAAGCTAAATCAAAGGTTTTCCTTTGTTGATTAAACCACAGTTTATGTGGCAAATATCTTCTATCTGTTTACAGAAAATAGGGGCTTCTGGCTAATTCCACCCTGACCAACTGCAGCCACAGGCTGTGCTGGAGCCCTCGAAACCAGACTGAGCTCTCCCATACCACCACATCCCCTTCCTTCCTGCCCTCCTTTAGGCAGGGCTAAGGCAGGTTTAACTGCAAAGTTGGGTCTCACTGGAAATGTAAAATGAATATCTAATAACAGGGCAGTTTATCAGAGCAGTTCTGAACAGCTGAAAGCAGATCTGTACCAGTGCATTGATGAGTTGCTGGAGACTTGCAGAATCTTGTATTTCTGATGGGTCCTGGCCAGGTGAGCTCGACTGGATGATGTTATTCATGCTGAGTTTTACACCTTTACACCTTCTCTTCGTTATTCCCATTTCCTCTCCAAGAAAATCTACAAGTGCCAGGAATTTGTACCTTGGCCCATTTGAAATTTCTAGCATTTGAGATGAGTTATCTAAGAAATTCAGGCTAAGGAGGGCAGGGAAGATAGACATGCAAACAGAAGCAAGAGAGGGAAAGGGTGCTTAACAGTTTTGATTTTGTTTGTGGAGCCCAGGCTCCATGAAAGCAAAGATAAACCTAAAAGTAGAGGGTAATTAGAGATGTCAGCAAAATGAAAGGTACAGATATCACTGCAGACCCTTTAGAGCCCTCAAATGAATTTCTCTGTGTATGACAGTACTGGAGTAGAAATCGCAGGCAGAGCTGATAGTTCACTGCAAGTTATTATTTGCACAGGTCAGAGCCCATTGTTGGAAAAGAGAGGATTTCAGAAGTCAAAAGAATGAGAGGATCTGCAGTGAAAGCAGGGAAAGACCACTGGGCTTAGGGTAATTCTAGTTAGAAGAAGAGTGAGGACTGAAAGAGCAGATGAAAATGCAGGTCAGCTCTCAGATATAGAAAGAGACCTGGGTTCCCTCATGCTTGGAGTGCTTGTTTCTAGCCTACAATGATCTTAGAAGTTTCCTTCTTTGTTTGAACTGCTCCGACTGTGGATCTGGCTGTATGAAGCTTTGTGAAGCTTTATCTCTGCAGTTGAAACCAGCCTCAGACTAAATCAAAGTTTTTACAGGTGTTTTAATCCTCCAAGAGCTAAAGAATCATCTGATAGAAAACATGGAAGTTTTCAGTCTTTATTAGCAGTTAGATCAGCACCTAAATCCACTTTGAAACACAAATACCCTGCCCAGGGAGAATAGACATGTCACATGCAGCTGGAACACAGCCAAAGATGTACAGAAACCTTGAGATATTGGGTAAAGCAAGGAGTGGGAATGCAAAACTGCAGATTCTGTTGGACAACCTCTGCCAATGTAATCATATGTGCATCTTGAAAGGTGGGGGCTTTTCCTTACAGTTCAAACCAAAGACCGTATTTTTGAAGCTCTTACTGCTCTTCAGGCTTTTTGTGAGCGCAGACACCTGAGCTTCCTGTGAGCTGAGGCGTGCAGGAGTGTGCTGGGTTCAATCCCACGGCAGGAATGGCTCCCTGGGCTTTGTGGCAGGCTGGAGCTCCAGCTCTGCTCTGCAGCTGGGCCAGTCCCTTCCAGCAGGGCCCTTTGAGCATCGTCCCTCCCGCTGTGCAGGGCCGCTGCGTTTCCCTCCCTGGCTCAGCTGCTCAGCAGATCGAAGCTCAGCTGCCTCTGGCATGTGGGGTGGGAGAGCAGGAAAAACATTATAACACAGCTCTGAGAATTCCTGGGCTGGTGGTACCTCTGTGCAGAGCCATGGTCTCCAGATGTCACAGGCAGCTTTGAAAATCCCAACCTCTGCGATGCTAGAACTGCAGATAATAAAATAATTTTCATTTAAGGTTTCCTCTCTGCCCTCCACTTGCCCCTTTAACCACCCCATGCTTAGTGTGCTGAAATCTTGGGTCAGGCTGTTTGGAGCAGATTGGCATTTTGTGTTCAGGATGCCTCATGCAATGGGATCCCTGATTCCCAGTGGTGTCACGAGGGAGAGGAAATAATTACAGCAAGTGACCTGTGCTTTCTGATATCATGGCTTTGATTCTGGATTGTAGTTAACCTGTTCTTTGTCTTTCACATCAATGCTGTTAATGTTTCAGAATAATAATCTATCGCTCAGCTGCTGGGTAGAATGTGGATAAGCAAGAAAACAAAGGTCTGAAAGTTGACACAATTTTTTTTTTTTTTTTTTTTTTTTGCTCTGAACTTCTTTAACCTTTGAAAAACAGATTCATAACTTTTCTAAAAATTATTTTCCATTTTTACTCAGTTCACTTCCTGGTTAGGCCTGGGAACAAGAAGCAGGAAGCACCATAAATCTTGTAAAAAAGCCTGTTCTGGCAAGTTTCCTAGCCCAGCTTTGCTGATCACTGAGTTTTGGATCATTTGAATAAGCTTCATCTAAGTAGCCAAGCTCATGTACTTCTTCAAGCCATTTGCAAACTCCAAATCCCAAGAAGCCAACACATTGCTTAGTCTAGGCAGCCTGAACTCTGCCCTTTCCTGCCCAGCTTTCTTTCACATATAAAGTACAGTTTTAGGGCTGCTTTGGTGTTTTGGATGAACTTGGTGCTAATGTGACTTTCAGTTTTACAGCCAAGTATAATATAAGTAGGCGTCGTGCAACCTTCCTTAACACTGCTTTGCTAATGCATCCTAATCCTGTCTGGTGATACCTTGTACAGTCCAGAGGCTGAATTAATCCTGAGCAGAGTTTACTAGTTGTGCTAAACCACCATAAAACTTCTGCAGGGCTTTCCTAGGCTTAGCTTGAAGTTCACAAGTTGTTCCCTGTGCAACAGACAAGCAGGTTTGAATCCCAGCTCATGAAGAATGACTTGGGAATAGGTTTTCAAATTCACTCCCTCCTCATCTAGTGGTGGGACAAGGCTCTGTGATGGGCACTGTGGGGTCGGCTGGCGTGGCAGGTGAGCTGGGAACACATTCTCAGGTACAGGCACAGTTGGTATCCCCAGGAAGGGTGGTAGGGTGTGAGTGTTCCCTCAGGCATTAGGTCCCTTTTGGTCCAGGAGAAACGGGGTGTTTGGTGAGGGCAGCACAGCACCCGCTGACAAAGGGCTCTGCTGCCTGTCACACCTTGACTTGTTGAGCGTGAGCAGAGCCGGGGGATCACAAAGCTGTCATCACAAAGCATTAGCATGAGAAAAGGAGCGCTCCTCGTGTTTTGGCATGTCACACCCCAGTGACAGGGAGCACAAATACAGTCAGGCACACAGAACAGTGCAAGTCACTGTCGGCTTTGACAATGTTGGGCACCAAGGCTGTCACTCCTTTGACACAGCCCCTCCTTCCCCCTACCCACGCTGCCATTCGCAACAGCAGCTCGCCCACCGCTTTTATTTCTGCACAATGTGTCAATAATTACTTGTCAGGCCTCTGCTTATAGACCTGGGATGGTGAATAAATGCTTATTATGCCTGAAAAATGTTGCAAGCTTTACCATAAATCTTGTGTTACAAATGCACACAATAGGGGCTATTGACACAGAGGCAAACACTCGCATTAACATGTGAAGTCATGGTGCCCAGAATGGAGTTTGACAAACTAACTTGCAGCAAAGGAGTTTGTTGACCTTTTCTTCGCCTTCCTGGCAACCAGACTGGGCTTGTGTGCATTAAAAATCCAGATGAATGGGAGATGAGAAGAGATATAAACATTTTCCTGTTAGGGCTGCTGGAGTGAGGATGCTCTCCATCTGAGAGCACTTCAGAGATGGTGTTATGGGATATCATCCTTCAGACAGACACGAGCTAAGCAAGTGTGCAAGAGCTAAAGTTGACTAGATTCGATTTCAGCGACCCCCTTTGGGTTTCAGGTTGCTCCTCACAGTAGGTTGGAGCTTTGGCTTTGATGTGCTGGAATGAACGGCACAGAAGGTGCTTGTGTCAAAGTTGCAGGTGTCCTGCACTGAACTTGGAATAAGGAGGTTTAAAAGCAACTTTACAGAAATAATAATTAGGGCTTGCATTTATATACCTGACTGAAGTCTCATAACCAAGCTTTTTATAAGCACAGAGGGATTTACCCTGTCAGTGCCTTTAGGAGGGACAGGTGAACTCTAGAGCGTGGTTCTACCTGTAGTTAATCTGAACTGCTCCCTGCAACTTTTCGTTGTTTTCCACTGATTTAATTTTATTTTTATGGTTTCTGGTGGTTTTCTTTATCCATTTCATCTTTGAAAAGTTCTTGTTCAGGTTATGCCTATTTCTTCCTGCATCAAGTGATTGGTTATCCCATACTAGTTTAACATTTTCGTATTTTCAGTATTTTTCCTGTCACAGCTTTTTCAATCCCTTAATATCTACTTCACTTACTGGTTTATTTAGTTCTGCAATGAGACTTCAGTTTCATTTCCATTTCCATTAACCATTTGTCCATAACCTTTCAATCTTAGACTTCCTACTTGGATCTAATTATTCAAATGAGAGGAGAAAGTATTTTTAAAGAACTCCTACTTCAACCGCATTGTTATTAAAAAAATAGGAACACATTTCTTTTGGCTATGGCCCTTACAACAGACAACTTCTTTTAAGGAAACAAGAATTTGTTTTGCTTTTAATAAAACCTGAAGTGTGGAATGTATTTGACCTGAACCCTTTAAGCAACTGGCAGACAGAGTTTGCATTGTGTGTGTAACCCAGTGATGTACAGGCTGTTGTGGTGCACAGACGAATGTGTAAAACCCTCTGCACCAACTGCAGTACAAACCACACGAGGGTTTATATGCACATAGGTATCTGTAGAACTTTCAGTTTACTGTAAGGGCAGTGTGATGTTGAGATAATCTCTGCAAGAAACACATTGCCTGGATTTATTCCATCTGACTTGAGTTTTGGTTCCACAACAGTTTAAGCCAGTCTTGGTCTGTCTTGCAGTCCCACTGCTCCATCCTTACACAGGCACTGATGCACTCACAGCCCTGGGCACTCTCCTCCCTCGCAGCAGGTCAGGCTTGGGGAGTTGCTTCAGGAGCTAAGCTGGTAACAAACTATTGGCTTGTTTAGTGTGATTAGATTTCTTTTGGTGTTGCTCCCCAAATTGGTTCACTGCAAATTCAGACAAGCACAAGGGAAGAGCCATAAACACATCACAGGGAGGGAGGAGAGTTTTAGCTTTTGCACAACCACACATTTAGGCTCTAAATGGTTCACCTGAATTAGAAGACTAATTATGCTTGTCCTTCTCCTTTTACAGTCAGTAAAGTAAAAAAACCACCATGAGAAGACTTTTCAGTCTTTCCTAGATTTCCCTGAGATCTCTCTACTGACAGTCCTTCATTCTGATTGTATTTAACATAGTGAATATTCATCGCTGTTATCTCAAACAGACCACGTCTACTTTGTTTTAAGAATGCCGCTCTCAGTTTGGGATAAAGGCACTGATTGCAAATGATTTACCAATGTAAATGAGATTACTGGATTGCCCTGTTGTTGCTTAGCAGTGAACTAAGAAACTCACTTCTTCCTGTTTGTAAGGAAATGGGATTTTCACTTTGGATTCTGCTTCTTCTCTCTTGTGAGAGCATCTAAAGTCTCCATAAGGTGTCCTGTGGCCGTGCAGAGCTGACCTAAATTCTACCCAGAGCCCTGAGCCTAATGTCTTCTAATGGCTTGGTTTCTCTCACACCCCGGGGCTAAAGGACAGGGAGAGCTGCAATGAGACCAGTTTGGAGCACTGATAAAATGAGTTTGTAGTGGGAACTGCTTGAGTTGGAGCTCCTAGTACTTCCTCTTCCATTCCTTTTCAGTGCACTCCTCTTCCAGAAAAAGGTTTAAAAGAGCTGCATTCCCAAATAAATTAATTGGGTTTTTTCTTTCGGAGCTCTGCAGAATCTAGTTAAGGTGAAAGTTATAATAGGACCTTGTGACACAGAGAAGTGCACTGGGTTTGAGAGCCCTTTCTTGCTTTAGAAAGAATAGACTTAGAAATCTGTTCTATTTTCTAGGAAGAAAGTCCTCCTAAAATACTTATACAGAAGACTGTGCATGCTCAGTGCTATAATGTTTAAGGCTTTTTTTTTCCCATTAATCCAATGTACGGGTGTCACTTTAGTCTTCAAATCTGTGAATGAGGTATCAAAATTACTAAATCCAGCTGTGCTACCTCATAGCCTTGTTTTTAGAGTATTAGGATGTCTTTGTTCCATGTATCTACATGAGTGTTGGGCAGCTCACCTCCCCTCTGTGTTAGGAAAAATTTCATTCTGTTCCTGTGCATTCCAGTAAGCCTCTGTTTTTATCTGTCACCACTGTGCCCAATCTCAGACTTCATGGCAACCTGAGAAAATCTGAATAGCTGAATGCATTGTTCATAGATAGATATTGCATCCCTTCCTTCCATCACAGAGGAGCATTGAAGCAGTTCAGCTGAGTTTTGATTTCAGCATTAAGGACAGGGAGGGAACAGGGTTTGATTTAACTGTAATTGCAGGAGAAACTTTTAGAGGCAGAACTTAATGAGGAGCACTGGCAATTGGCCTGAAAGATAAAACCAAGCCCTTCTCTGAAATAAATAAATAGGCACACAGATTTTTCTCAACTACAAGTGGGCAGGAATTTAGTATCACATGCAGAGGTTTCCAACTGAATGGCCTCCAGTTCTTGGGCTCTGCAAATGTTATATTCCTGCCAGAGGTATTATGATGTTGACAATTTAAAGTGGGAAGCTTTCATTCCCTACCTTTTTTCCATGTGGCTACTTCCAAAGTTCATCTGGTACCATTAGGGAAATTAAAAGAAACAAAGAGCCAGTCACTTTGTTTTTACTTTTTTTTTTTTTTATCTTACATTTTCTGAGTTTTGCGTTGATTGCAGGTTTGTTCCAGGGCTGTGTTTTGTAACAGAAAACCTATGGTTAGAGTTCTGCAAACAGAGCCTGTGCTACACTACTGACATCTGCTAACAGAGCCATGATGGGCAGAGATGGGCTGGTTTGTGATTTTTGGCCAGTTTAGCAATTCCAACAAGAGTCACTGGTGTAAGAGTAGTTGTACTGACAAAACTCCCAGATTGTAATTTTGTCACTGCTTCTATGACATGACCTTTTCCACCCAAAATAAACACAGTACAAGAAGTTAAATAGTTGCCTAATAGCCACTGTCTCCTGTGCAGGCTCCGGAGATTTTCATGTGAATCTGTGGCTGGAAAACAGGCACGGGACTGGTGCTCGAAGTCTCTGTGTTTAGTGACGTGTTTTGTTTATGGCCCCATTAAAAGTCTTTTAAACTCTTAAACTCGAGCTGAATCTTGGCATTTTCTTTGCATACAAGCCTCCTGAGATCCCCCACTATGCAGTTTGTGGGGGTCTCTGGGGAGCCCCAGGGGCTGATCCTCTTCTTTGCTTAACCTCAAAGATTATCAAAAGAGGGACAGTGGAAAGGAAAATCTGTCCCTGGAGTTAATCTGATCTAAGGTCTATATGCAGCTCTTCAGAAAAACACTCCGATGGTTTTGGTGTTAAAAGTCTGCTTTTAAAATAGAACTTAAACATTTAGTCATTTGTCTTGGCCTGGCTTCAGCTTTTTAAATCTCTGTAATGTATATTTTTAAAGACGTTTATAATTTTTTTCTTAAAAATTACATCTACTGAACTAAAGGTTTCTATGTTCAATTACAAGATGCTTTATTTCTAGGTCATCTCAGCATAGGTATAAAATATTACCTTGTCACCAGACCTGACCTTCCAGATGTGAGGCTAACATTCCTTAATGGAAGAGACTGAGATGGAGCAAAAGAAAGCCTATTGATGGGACCCCAATAACAATATTTATCTGTGCAGAGACAGGCACTTTTTAAAATACTGACATGAAATTCTTCATCAGGATGCTGAATGGTGTGGAAACCGTTTTCCTCTGAAACCTGTAGGTAGCTGCTGGGAACTCCCAGTTATCAAAGACCAGAGGAGATGGTTTGGTTGAGGGCAGTGATTTGAGGGATTATTTGATGATTGTCACGTGTCTGGTTTCATTCACCCCAGAATTCTGATTTGCAGTGATTTGTTCATCTCTGCTGCTACCCCAGCTTTAGGACAGGCTGCCCATTTTAAAATGTCTGATCCATGGCTAGAGTGGAGTTTAAGTGTACCATCAAGGTGAGGGGTTTGCTTGAGATAATTTGGAAGATGCCCATGGACAACAGCAATCTCACGCCAAAGTGTGCAACTGCCTCCTTCTGAATTCAGGAAAATGCTGCAGGATGTGAGGGTCAGGCATCCATTGCATAGACCAAAAGACTCTGATCTTGGCCCTGTGTGCTCCCAGGAACGGGTCAGGAGTTTCTGTATGAATTAAAGCAGATGATAAATTGCAAGATGCAGAGGAAAAAACCCCTCTGCTGATTTTTCATAAGCATTGCCATGAGTCAGCGGCACATGATGGTGTCCTTCAAGGTTACATCTGCAGGAGAGGACAACAAGGAGAGCTGGGCTGAGCACGAGAGCACACTTTCAGCAAACTCCCTGCCCTTATCTTGGGTTGTTTATGGCTCCTCTGGGAGGATTATGACCTTCTATCTCCTTTCCATGGAGGGTGGATTTTGTTTTGAAAACATCTTTTCCTACAGAACTGTCATAGTCAGTTGGAGTCAATTTTATAAACCTTACTTCTCAAAATGCAGTACCAGCAGACTTTTGTTTTTCACTCATAATTGTGACAAATCCAATAACTATCTAGTGCATTAACCTCTCTGCTGCTGCAATCTTCTGTATTTTGATGTTTGTTTTCTGAATTTATTTGTATGAATTGGATCTAACCACTGAGAAACTGAAAACCTCAAATTTAAGTGCAGACTTCTATAAACTACTGTTTTCCAGGCTCTTGTACTGACATACCATTGCTGCAGGGCAAATGTATGTGTGGTTACTCCAGATTACAGTTCTGTCCTTCTAATTGTTGAGGGCAAAATATATAGTTTTAACTGGTTTGTGTGTACCAAACCCAGCTCCTATGATTTCTATTAGGAGTGGAAGCTACATTTTGTTTTGGAGAAAGTTATCTACTGTTGCTCTCCCTGGAAAAAAGTAATCTTTCCATCCGAATCCTTTCGCCTCAGACTCTTCCCATGCTGAACTTCCAGCATCTCTCTTTCAAGAAAGGTCCTTAAATTTTGTTACAGCTCCTTAAACATTCTAATGCTGAAATCTGAAAGCATCTTGCTATAACATAGTTTCTTTCTTGGAAAACCAGTTCAGTAGGTTAGGAGGAAAAAACTAGATGTAATAGGTACCAGTTTTAGTGGGGCTTTTGCCAATTTATGTTGAAGGAGAGGGAGGGAAATCTGGTCAAGGTTAAGTGGCTGTAAAATAGGTACATGGTTGGTGGCAGGGGATGGGGACAGACATTAAATTGATGGTTAAAAAAGGCGTGGTGCCAGGCTTGGAGGGTTTATCAAAAGAGCAGCTTCGTAGCTGACTGCACTTGGCTCACGTATGGTCAATGCTTTCTTCTGGGTATTGGTGTCTGAGGTTGTGTGTTTAAAAGTGGATGTATGAGATTTGCAAAGAGTGGGGTTGAGAAGCATTGCAAATGTCCCTTAGCATGACACTGGAATTCTAAACTTTCTGATAAATAGAAGGAAACTTTAGAACTAAGACTCTGTACTGGGTCTAGCTGTGATGGAGCTTAGGAGCTGGTTACTTTTGCTCTAGGTAAGAAGTTCTTATAAAAAGAACATTGATATTTTTCTCCATGTCAGAGGGAATAAGTAAAAAAGTAATTGGATTCAATTACTGCAAAGTTGCAAGTTGATTTGTGTAAGATACTCAGAAAATTAAATGATGAAAGTTGTGAAGCATCTGAAAGATGTATCCAAGGAGGCTTCAAATTTCCTTTACTGTACATTTTTAGCAACAAATTAGATTGAAATCAATCAGGAGCGGTCTTGAAATATTTATCCAACTGTTGTGCAAGGGGAAGAACTTGCTGACCTTTCGAGTCTTCCTTTTCTATGATAATCTGTCTCAAAAATCAATTTCTGCTATTTTGCTTACAAGAACTCAGCTTCTAAAATCCTCATGTGTGTAGAGCTGGTTTTGTGACTGTTTCCCGCTTTGTTTTTCTTCTCTTCCATGATTTGTTTGATTTTTCCTCACACTTGTGGATGTGTGTTGACTTTACGACTGGCTGGAAGGAGAATGGTGGCTTCCTATATTGAAAATATTGAGATTTCTAGAACAAATTAATCTACTTATAAAGAAAGAAAACAATATCTATTTTTTTAAAACAATCTCCATAAAATTGGGGTAAAGCCAAACTAAAATATTCCTTTTGATATGCTTGGCATGTTTTGATGCCTATCAGAAACAACACATGGAGACACAGATGTGGAATTAAGAGGAGGAAATACTGATGTTGATGTTGTAGAAGGCGACGTCCCCGTTGTTGATTTTGAGCAAATACAACACAACTGCTGGTTAATGCAGTGCTGGTGTGTGTTTGGATGACAGCCCCAAGTGTGAGAGTGGGGTTTGAGCACGCAGTTGGCGTGGAGCAGCCCAAAAACCACTGCAGGCCGTGCTGCTCTCCGTGCCAGTGCCCATCCTTTTGATGTGGCTGCCACATGTGCGCAGCCTTGCCAGCACCGAATTAGGCAAACTTCTCATTAGAAAGAAAATTGTCAACCACTGCTTTTACAGGCTTCCAAGAACGAATCCTGCCCTCCACCCCGCCCCCAATACGGTTGTTTGCAGGGAGGAAAACTTTCTGGACAGAAATCTGGTTTCTTGGTTGTGTGAATAACTAGAACTGGACAGACACAGAAGTTGCTGTCTCGATGATAGCAGGGCTGATAGCAAGGCCAGGACCTCTTTTGACTGCAGTGATGGTTTTGGGTGCTCATTTTCTGGTGTGATAGACAGGTGTCTTGATTAACACTGTCAGCCCTCAGGTAGAGCTATAGAGATGACAGCAGGAAGAGAAAATAAATCAGGTAATGAAGTTGTGTGAGTCATTGCTGGGTATCCATGTTAGGGTAAGACTTCTTCACCCTCCTGGCAGGATACATGACCTCATATGCCCACAGGAGACTCCGTGTTGGATTTGTTCCATTTTGTGTAATTTTGAAATTCATGAAGTTCATTGGAAGGATTAATTATGTATAAGGCATGTGTCTGCATGTTCTTTTCATCTGTGAATGTTACCCTGCGTGCAGTTATTAGGGGTCTGATTGGACTCAACATTTTGACAAGAATTCAGTGACAAAAGGGGCCCATTAGTCTTTGAAGTCATGGGCCAAGGAGGAGGAATGCCAGTAACATCAGTAATGACCTCATTTAGCTTGTGACAGAGTACAAGATAATCAGGAAAGGTCATTGTAATATAACTGTGGTTTATTCTATATGCAGCCCAACTCATGTTTCAGCCAGGCTGTGTTGCAGTTTTAATGAATGTGAAATCCTCTTATGTTCACGTGCAGGAAGGATGGACAGAACAAGACAACAACTGGAAAGATCCTTCCTTCTCTCATATACTTAAAAGTGAATTAGCAAAGAGCTAGGAACAATGAAACACTTTTTATCTTCTGTGAGTTTTTTTGAAAAATTTAATTTTTTACTAAAAAATGATCTTGTCAACAGGAGAAAAAAGTTTCTGTGTTGTCTCTTCATCATAGCTACAAAACACAAAGGTTTCTCTTTTCAGTCAAAACTGAAAAGCTGTAGGGACAAACAGTCTGTTCAGAAATGTCAGGGGAAAACAAAATATAGTCTGCATTAATAGAACATTTCTGTGAACCTCTAATGCAATTATCCAGCTGCTTTATGAGCAATATGAGTATGCAACTGTCAGCTTTGGAAATCCATCTCCCCTCTGCACAAGTTACACCTAGAGTAACAAAACTTTTGGGAAAGGAAATAATCAAAACAAAACCATCTCTGTTGTCTCTTTCATACACTTTCCTTATTATTTCATTCTCTTATGACCCTGTACACTTTAGATTTTGGAACAGATTTATAAAAAAGAACAAAAATACTGAAAACCAGACAATTGTCCTGGTATTTTTGTCCTGGTGGGAGACAAGAATTACTGGAAATATCTTGGAATAAAGCTGCATTCAGAGGAAACCTCTCTCCATGCAGTCCTCTGAGATTTGGGTATTTTACAAAGGGCTTGAGTCAACATCAAACTTTTCTTTTTCTAGTGTGGTTCAGCTTTTGTGCATTGACACTGGTAGTTTCCATTAGATGCCCGTGGGCTGTCATTCTCTCTTCTCTTTTGCTTCTTAGCTGTGTCTTTTCAACAGTTAACTTCTATGGTTTCAGCAGTTTCCACTTGAGGTTTGCAGACATCTCCAGTTAAGATGAATTGTCATCCATATGGACAGACTTCTGTTTCATCAGAATTTTTTGGAATAAAGAATATTTTGCCATCAGCACAAGAAAGGATGATATTTCCTTTGTTTAGCCCTTGTTGGGAATGTTTTGAACAGACGCAGCCCACAAGGGCCTGATTTCCAAAAACAGCTCTAGATTGTGCCATCAGCTGATTTCCCGCCTGTACGAAATTGGCTTTGTGTTTGTCTTCTAGGCAGAAAATCATGGCCAAGGCTGGATGTACAGACCTCTGGGTGAGGACCCACAGACAGAGGATGGCAAACCTGCATCTCTGGGGAGCTGGGGCTCCTCAGAGCTGAGATACCTCCTCGTGGTGTCTCGGAACTACAGTAACCCTGTAAGAGATATGGAAACTCTCCCTTCATGCCCAAAGCACACCACGTTTAAGAGGGACAGTGAAGCAGGAGATACACATGATGCAAGGGCTTGTTTATAGCTCATGCTCAGCAGACAGGGCTATTTGGACATCCACATGCTTTCCTGATTTCTTCATGGTGTTTGGAATTACGTAAGGACCAGTGACAGGAACCACCATGTGCTGAACGTGCTCCATTGATCTCATCACCACTGCACAAATTTCCACACAGTGGTGACTAAACTTTGTGGATCCTGCCTTGGAATGCTTTGGTTGCAGGATAAATCATGGCATGGATTTTTCAAGCTAATTCCTTCTGCCGATACCTCACAGTCTTTGTCAAGAGTTTTTGAAGAGACGTGTCTCATCCCTGCTCCTAAATTGATGAGAAGGGCTACAAATATTAGTTCCACAAGTCTGCTCGAATAGCCAAACAGTTGAATCTGATTTCACAATTGCTGGATGTTTGAAAACATTCGAGTGTGTAGAAATACTGTGACACTAATTTAAATGTCTCACAGTCAAAGCCTTGCAGTTGTTTTCTTGCAACACGTGTCTCTTACTGGAAGCAAAACAAGTGGGGCGAGTGGAAAACATGTGACTCCCTCCGTTATTTACATCCCCTTTCCACCCCCGCCGGCCAGCACAGTTTGAACATGAAAGTCACCGGAGAACAGCAGCCTATAAATATTCAGAGAAATCCAGGCAGGGCAAAAATGTTGCAAAAACCTTTGACTAACAGTTCACAGACCCTGTGAGCTGGGACTAACCACCGCTGGCCAGGGACACGGGCTGGATTCAAACAAAGACTGATTGTAATTTTGTGGTTGGACATGAATGTTTTGCACAACACTGATTGAGGCCACTTTGAAAACTGGGCCAGGGTTGTAAAATAACCTATTTACTGCAGTGTGCATTGTGTTTGAAAACACAATGAAGCCTTGTAGATTCTAGCTGGGCTTGGTAGAGACCTTGCAGCTGAAAAAAGCTCTTCTGGCTATGAGGACTCTTGTGGGACCTTGCTTATTTTATTTGTTGGCTGTAATTGGGCGAGGTAAAGTGAAATAAACACAAAGCAAAGAATTGGGTATCTTTAGGTTCTAATTCCAATTTTTCCATTGATTTTTCTCTTTGACCTCTGACAAGTCATTTAACCCTTTGCCCCTTGGATTCTTTACACAAAGAAGCGGGATAAGACTGTGCTACTCAGACAGCGTGATGACTAACGAATTAATGTTAATGAATTAATAATTGCAAAGCCTGCAGTACATGCAAAGCCTTATGTCCGTGCTAAATGTTACAGGAGTCTCGTGAGCCTGTTCAGCACTGTCTGTGTAGGATGAAGTCACCTCCCGCTGATTTACTTTGGGGCCTCAGCTGAACCCAAGGTTGAGCTTGAGGGTTGAACTTGTGACCCATGGCACGAGCAGTGTGGTGACCTCCTGCCTGAGGCAGAGTACGAGGAACTGGACTCTTAAGGGTCAGCAGTTGTTGGAAGCTGCAGATTCGCTCTTTCTGAGCTCCACACAATGGTGTAAGAGCCTGAAATCCCTTGACTTTGTGGCGGTCCCTCAGAGCCTGTCTGTGAGGAGCACGGTCAGACAGTCAGGGCACCTGGAGCAAGATGAAAACCTTGTTCTCCTCTGTGGTGCAGTCTGAGGGAACTCACACACCCCAAGGATAAATCCCCAGTTTAGCCAAGGGAGTGGGAGAGCAAAGGCTCCTCATGGGACAAGGGTGTAACCTGCCTACCCAGGCTCCCCCCAGTGCAGCAAGAAGTGCGTGGGTTTGCTTTGTCACCTGAAGAGGGTGATCAGTCTTTTCATTAGCTGATTTTGTTGCTTCCATCCTTTCTGTTATGTCTTGCACAGCAGATCTAGTTACCTGCCTGCCCTGGAAATACCCTGGAGTGGTTTGAGATCTGAAAGTGCAGAGTCTGAGCCTCAGCTGAGGGGCTGGCTCTCCTCATCACCCTGCTCAGACCTGGCTGGTAGCAGCTGAACAACTGAGGGCTTTGGGTAGTCAGCATGTATGGATGCTGAAAAAGCCTCAGCAGAGAATTTCTTCAGCTCTTTGCAGTGGTTTATGAGAGTTCTGTCTTTCCCATGCAGATTACTTTAAACAAGATTACAGAATTGTAAACTTCTTGCACCTGCGGGTTGTTTGGCAGAATCGTTATGGTTCTAGCTAGAAAACATTCAGAGATGGGTGTCTTAGAACTTGACCAATCCCCTCAGGGGATGGATGGTAAAACCAATCACCTTATGCCACTTAATACGCCTTGCAAACTAACATATAAAAGTTTTCTGAGAATTCATTAAAGTGTTTTTCTTTTATCCCTGAGCCTGGATTTTGTGTCGTTTCTCTACTCGGCTGCAGTGAGAACAGCGACAAGCATGTAGTAGGCCCCCTGAACCCTTCTCCAGTCACTGGGATCTGATAGAGAACCTAATGAAAATGCTTCCTTTGGTTAAAAAAAAAAAAAAAAGTGCAGATCTTGACTAAATTCCAATAGAAAAGGCAAAAATAAAGGGGGAATAGACAGGTACTGTAGATAATTCACTACAACAAATTTGCTTTCAGATGTAACTTTGGATTCTCTCTCACCTGGTTAGGACCTAACTGCTACAAATCTACTCTGCATGATCTGCCTCCATATATTTATATGTTGTCTGTGTGACTTCGACACAGAACAAGCCATGATAGAAATCTTTCATTTAATTAAAATTGATTTTAAAATTCCCTTGATCAATAATGAGTTAAAATTCATCCCGGCAGTGATGGTAACAGCAAACCTTCTGAGAAAAGCTTTCAGGCCAGTGGTTTTGGCTTTAGAGACTGGGTCTTGCCTGAAATTATCCCTTTCTTGGCTCCAGGCTCCGTGGTGCTTGGCACATTATGGTTTACCCTATAGCCCAGCTTGTCAACCACCCATATGAAAAGCTCAGACATCCAGACTAAAGGTCTCTTTCTTTTTCTGCCTTTTTCAGTGTAGATGCTTTAAACATTAAACTCTTTGTAGCTCTGTTGTCATCAGTTTGGTAATGCCTACTGGGCTTCAAAATGAAATTAGAATTTCATGGAAAATGACCCAATATTTCTTCTTTGATTCCTACACTGCAGCCTATCTAAAGCGTTTGAAGTGCTTGCTCAGATGGCAAAAAGGGGGAAGTTATTAGTAAAGGGGTATTTAACAGCTGAGTTTTAAAGATTGCAAAATCCCTCTGCATTTAAATCTTATCCCCCTGCAGAAGAAAGACCCAAAGCAAATATGTGTAATATAGAAGAGCATGGTTTATGTAACCTTGCCTAAGAGAAATTGGAGAGATTAATAAAGACTGGCTTCAAATGACAGTAATACTCTGTTGTTCACACTCCAGGGCGCTTCCTAATTAATTGTCTCAAGCCTTTGCTGAGAGATACTTTACCAAAAGTGCTGTGATCAAGGAAAATTAAGAGGCTGAGGTACTCACTCAGTGCTGCTTCTCTCCTGAGAGTTACTCATTTGTCCCATGCCAGCATTCCCATCTCAGTGATGAGAACTTCATTCCTGATCAGGCAGCTGGATCCTCCTGCTTGACTTCCCTTGAAGCCACACTGACCTGAGATAACAAATTAACACAGAGGATCTGATAGCAGGATTGGGACACTTGTTAACTCTGGACTAGCCTTAAGAGTTTAAGTCTGTGTAATTAATGTGTAAATAACATCAGTTTACAGTTTCATAGACAGTGAAACCAGAGAGCTACAAAGAGTGTGCTGAACAGGAATTGCAGAAAATCAGTCCACGCAGATCAGGCCAGTGTCAAACAGGAAGGAAAGGAAATGTCAGCTGTAGTAGAAAGGCCTGGCATGATCTTGGATCAAATGGGGATGTGTCACCATTTTATTCCCTGGTTAGGGGAAACTGATTTATTATTGCATTGTTAATTGGCATCTTGTGTTGGAAATCTTGAGAGCTGATTTGCTGTTGTTTGCTGTCTCTTATAAAAGTACTGAAATCCAAAAGATGACGTGAGGAAGAAATTATTTTGGAAGTAGAGAAACAGGCACCCCACTAAGCATTTCCCAGCACATGGGAAAGGGCAAACAGTGCAAGGCTCACTCTGTTTAAATTCTATAACTCTGAAAGCATTGTGTAAAATTAGTAAACATTGTGATAGTGGGACTTCCTTTGCCATTCAGAAGAAAATTTAGGACACCTTCATGTTGATATGAGAGGTAATAATTTCTTATTAAGAAGATTATTCCTTGCACGAGTGGGACGGTGCCCGGGGGCTGTAGTTGGCCGTGGTTGTACAACCTGTGGCAGGTGGGTGACATGAGCTGCAGAGTTGTCTGGGCACTGGCTGGGTGTGCTGCCACGAGCGGGAGGCAGCACCAGGAATAAACTCTGAGTGTCCCAGGTTCCCTGCTCTCACCTCCAGACTGCACTGCTCTGCCTGCAAGAAATTCCTTTGCCCATTTTCCTTTTTATACCTACAATATCACATTTTTACAATAAAGTAGCCAAACCTTACTCATTTTACTTTTTGATGAGAAACACTTTTCACAGCTCTGCTTGGTAATAGAACTAGATGTTTTGTGCTTTTCAATCATGCATGTAGTGATTAGGGACTTGTTTTATGCTTGCTTCAGCCCAGTTTCTCTGAGCATCTTGGATGCATTGCAGGAAAATTCCACGCTGCTCCCCAGGTGAGACTTTAGGCCACCCTGTGCCATGGTACACTGTATTTCAATGTACCTATTCTGTGCTTTGAGATGACTGGAACTCCTGCCTTTCCATTTCTCCTCTCTCTCTTCTCCCTTGGTCTGCTCCCAAATAACTAAAAAATTTTGCAGGTAATGTGTTCTGGCTATTGATTTGTTTTTCTTGTTTTCCTTGGCACTAGGAGTAGGAAGAAGTGTCTCTGAAACAACCAGTAGGATGGCACACAAATGGCTTTCGCAAATTTCCTTATTTGTATTGAAAAATAATTTGGTAGCATTCTGTATTTTGGTTTTCTTAAACAGTTCCTTCTAGGGGGGCACATTCTTGTGGGAAGCTGCTGTCAGAAGGATAGGAAAGCATCCACTGTGATTTTATTTTATTTTATTTTTCTTTCCGCTCCCCCCCATACTATTCCACAGTGGAGCATACAGCTGTTAGATCCTTGCTAATAATGTAGTTCCAGTGACTGTGCAAAGAAATGTCAAAATGTTAATACAGTCATCAAGAGCTCCCAGGCTGCCTCAGCTATTTGAATTGATTTCAGAGGGTTCTGATCAGAGGAACAGTTCCTTCCTTGGAGTTTAAATAAGCTTTCTTTTCCATGAAGGCATTTTGGAGCCTCTGCCTTCCTCCCTGAAGTCCTAGTTGGGGGAACATTTTGCCAAGTAAAACAACCCCCATTTTCCCTCCTCGCCCACGCACCTGCTATTTCTTTCTCTATGCTCCAGCCTTGTCATTGTGCCATTACAGTTGTTGCTCGTTGTCACAGGGGAACTGGGTACATAAAGCTGAGGTAATTTAAGGGGAATGGAAGACAGACAGATGTAATTGCCCGACTTTTCATTTGGGTCAGTATGGGTGTGGTAATACACAGCTATTAAACCTATATATATGTATATGTATTTCAGGGTGAAGAATGGCCAGCACCTGAATTTCTGAATAATGTGAGAAGCAGGACCTGATCCCACCTCTCCCTGCCACAACGGGAAGCTCAGTAAGTCCCACTCCAGCCATTTGTTGTCAGTGACCACCACCACCTCCTGGGTGGGAAATTTTGGTCTGTTTACTTTGTCATTGTTTTATTACCTAATGCAATCTCAAGTTTTCCCAGCAATTTCCTTAAGAGATATGAGGTTTTTATAATAAAAGCAAGAATATGTATCATTTTTGCTATGGAGAAAAGTTGTTTATTTCATACACCTAATTTTATTTTGGTTGGAGATGAAAATGGACAGTGCTTCCCAGAAGAATGTGTGACCTTGCACAATACTACACTGGAGGCAGTTTAGGGATTATAGTTTGTATTTTTTGATATAATTGTCTGCTGTGTGGAAAACGTAGCTTGCAGAAAGAGAGAGAGAGAGATTCTATTACTTTAAATTAACAAACAGTTGGTTTGGGTGAAAGGTTCTGCTGTCTTCCTCTTACAGTTTCTGCTTCAACCTTTTTGCTTGTGAGCCATGTAGTCATAGTCTGTAGATCTGAAAACAGCACCAAAGCTGTGGCAAATTGTTTTATTTGGTGTTTCTGGTGTGGTGTATTTGAAGTGTTGGAAAATGGCTTTTAAAGCTTACCTGCTTCAAAGGCAGAAATCTTAGATAATGTCTTGAGTGAACTGAGAGAAAGGAAAACCAGCAAAAGCTGCTGCTGCTGCTGTCTGATTTTCCAGTGCATCCTTTTCAGTGGATCCCTGGGACACACCTTGAGTTCTGGTACTCTCTGGAGTTCCCTTGTGGTTTCTTTTTGTCTCTTCCTCTCAGGACCCTTTTGACCATCTGTGGCTTGTGGAGAATATGAAAGCTCCTTCCTGTGTCCAAGATCAATAGCTTTAAAACCAGAGCACAAGAAGCCACTAATCATCTTTTCCACCAGGCGTGATTAATTTCTGAAGTGCTTCAGCTAGTTCCCTTTGAAGTTCCCTTTCCATTCATTTTTTATTTTTTTTCAGCAAGTGTCCAAAACTCAGAGGCCCACACCCACATGTGTCCTGCAAGAAGCTGAGGCTGGCGAGGGCTCCTCTGGAGTCTCTGCTGTTTGGATGTGGGTGGGCCAGAGCGCTTTTTGGAAAGCTCTCCCAGATCCTGGAAATGTGATTTCAAAAGCCAGTTGAGATGTTTCCCAAAGCACCCTGGCTTCAGTGGAAAGTGGTGCTGCTTTCCTGTCTGAATCTTGGATTGAGAAAAGAAGGAAAAAGGAGGGGGAGGAAAAAACACCCCAAGCAGCCACACTGAAAGATTTAATTGAGTGTTTTTCAGTTCCTCAGCCTCACGCCAACAGAATAAGAAAGTGACTGAGAGAAGCTACATCCCCCATCACCTCCTCTTTGTGTGAATAAACAAGGCATTCCAGCAGTGCTGAGGCTGGGCCAGTGGAAGGATTTTTTTATTATTATCATTATCATTATTATATTTTTTAAGTCTTATTTTTAAAGTTAAGTCATCCACAAATCCACCTGGTCTCTCTTTCTGCTTCTCCTGCATGCCACAGCAGCACTGAGGGCTGCTGTTATTACAGCACTCCTCACAGAAGGAAAAACTGCATGTGATGTGTGAACGGGTTCCCTGGAACTCTGAAACCGCACAAGTGCCACACTTTCATCATTGCATGCACCAAAAAATGGTTGTACTGCAAGTGGGTGATGTGGCATTGGCTCACCCAGACATGAACATGCCAGCTTGTCAGTGTGGGGATGTACATGAGCCTCAACACTGCTTCCAGTTGTATTTGGCCAGAGTTTTCTAACTGATCTTTGGCACTCAAAGAGCTGCCCTCGTGTACAGGCTGAGTTGTAGCTGATTGTTGCTCAGTTTGCAGGTACAAATAACTGTGTGCCCCCACAATTCCTCCTCTGTGCAGGTACATCCCTGGTGATCAGAGTTTGGAAAGGAGTTATATTGCATGTGTGCATCAAAGATTTGTGCTGCTCTTGTTAGGCTGCCACTGAATGCTAGGTAGGGAAGGCATCCACACACAGCCTCTTGCCAGAAAATCCCTCTTTGAAAACAGGACTTGACTACTATTTATTTTTAATATACTGGATCTGTTTATTTTTTGTTCATGCATATTCAGTCATAACCACTTCTGGCTGCTGCAGGAGCTGTGAGGCTCTGTGAAAAACTCTGTTTTCTTCACTTTTGCAGCATTAGCTAAGGATGGAACTGAAACCTAATGAGGAAGCTCGTGCTGGCAAGGTTTCTTACCCAAATGTATCATTTCTGGGCATCTGTGCTCAATATGAAGCACCTGCTCGTCTAAGGTATGTTCTGTAAAGATTGGATGGTGGCCCAGATGGAAAGGAAGAATTCACACATTTAAGAAAAAATACCTGTTGAAGGCACAAGTGGTGAGCAAAGAGGCTTGAGGCTCTGCAGCACACAGGAATACCAGGGGTGGGAGGGAAGGCTCTACAGCAGGAACAAAAGGAAGACAGAAAATTAAAATGTTCTGCAGTGATTGCAGTAAACTGCTAATGTGCAAAACAGAGGCAAGTGGTTCCCTCTGTGGTTCTGGCAGTGTGAAATGAGTTTTCTGCTCTCTCTGAAGGGTGACCCACTTATAAAGCACTCGAACGATGACAGCAGACATCAGTGAGGCTAAAACAAAATAGATACAGCTGTAGATGTTTTCCTAAAGGAGAATCTCACAGAAAATAACTCTGTTAGGGAACTCAGGCCTTGCTTTCAGTTAACAGTGGATGCAGTTTCTCCTGGTCTTGCTGGAGATGTGTGTTTGTCAAACTAAGTATAAACATTATGCCCTATTTAAACCATTCTCCCTTGTTTCTCTCTCATCCATCCTATTTCTGTTCTGGATCCTAAGACTGCTTTTCACGTCACAGAGTTGGACAAGATCTCTTTTCTCTGAACACTTCACATTACAGGGTTTCATGGCCACTGCTTTTGCCCCTGGTGTCTCCTTGCTTGTAGCTGGATGTTATGAGGGAGTCATGGGCACTGTGATTTGGAATGTACACAAAAACTATGGTTTTCATGACCTTGTAAACATCAGGTAGCAGGAGACATTAATCATTAAATTATGTGATAAATAATACAGAAATATTTATAATTTTTTCACCTTAAAAAAGGAAATAAATACTAGTCCTTATGTTGAATTTTCATGTGCTGGTTACTCAGTGTGGAAGTGTTTCCTTCTGGTTCTGTGTCCAGAACCAGGTGCAGCTGATGTTGTATTAATTTGGCTGATATCCAGATAAGGACTTCAAGTGAAATTCTGTCCCCAAGATAGAAAAGGGAGCATTTCCAACTCAAGGCTTGGATTGTCCCTGAGCCATCATATGGCTTTGTTTCTTAGGAAAGGAAGTGATTCCCAAACTGGCTGTAAGTGCTGAGACCATTTGAAACCATCCACTACAATTGCTTTGAACTATCCTCCCTTCAAAACAGGCATGTGATTTTCTGTACTAAATCCAAAGTGGAGAAAATAGTTGCTTCTGGTGCTGGAAACCTGCATGAAGGACCAAGTTTAACTGTAATTCAAATACTTATGAGTGAGTTATGATCCCCTAAAGCTCACCAAGCCCCCCTTGGAAAGAATAGGGCCACTCAGACTGGGGGGATATTAGTCTTTAGGAAAAGGCTGCCCATCCATGCATTCTTCTTCTTCTTCTTGTGTGTCATTCCTTAAGGTGTCTCTTGCACAATAGATTTTATCATTTGTTGCCCATTTACTGCCAAGACATTCTTGCACCTGCTGCAGCAGCTGCAGGCAAGGAATATGGAGTACAAGTGCTTGTGCTGGAAGGTGCAGAATATTTTAAGGGTTCATTCTTTTGCCAGTGATGCTTCATCACTGCATAGTTACTTTCTTATTATTTTCCTCCCAGTTTGTGTTGCCATGTCTCAGCCCACAGGCTGCAGGTCAGTTTGTCTCATGGGGATAGAGGACCTGATTCACAGCTAAAAGCCTCTTTTCTGGCTTCTCTGTATTTTGTTTTTTCCCTTGTGCAGAGGAACACGGGGCCCAGTGTGTAACTGGGATTCAGCCTTTTCAGAGTGGCAGAGTTTCCTCAGTCTGACAAGCAATGACTGGTGAAGGCGGCACAATATTAGGTCTAGCATTGACTGCTTGGGGGATATTAATTTAATATAATGAATAATATTAAGCTAGGGGTTGGTTTGGGGTTTTTTGATTTTTGTTTTCTTTTTCTTATTTTTCTCCTTTGTCTGCTTTCCTCATCCATTACAGGCTTTCCTTTCCTGTTTTTGGAGGAGTTTAGGGATGAAGCTGTAGTTTCAGTGAAGTTCCTAAGAGTAGAGTTTCATCACTCCCACACAAATGATGGTTGGTGGTGCATTATTTCTGTGCAAACATTTCACTGAATTTGTAGCTTTTGTGTTGAGCTGCATTTTCCTCCCGAATGGTTTTTAAATGGTTGGTAAGAGAGGATTTGAGGTCCTTCAAATCTCACACATACTTGCCCCATCCCCCCCAAGTCAAATTAATGTTGCTACTGAATATTTTGGATGGAAAAATAATGTTGAATAAACAGTTCAGAGATATTATGAATATAAAAATGGAAGAGGTTTTCCCTGTGGTTGTTTAGTGTCTTTATCTTGTGCCTGGGAATGCTGGTTTGGACGCACGTGTGAAATGGCGGGGGCTTTTCCTCCCCTTGTAAACCATTTATTTCCTTCTCATGGAGAAAGAAGCTTTGCAGAAAGAAGTGATATAAAGAGAGACAAAGAGACTGCAAGGGATGGATGATGGAGCTGATATTGGCACGTGTACAGGTCTGTGTTCTTTGTGGCTGACACAGTGCACCGTGCCTCGGTACTGCAGCATCTGCCTTGGCACAGGGGCTCTCTAATATCCATGAAAGTTATAAAGCCCATGTAGATACATTTCTTTCTCCTTCCCCGCCTTTCCCCCTTCTCGTGAAAGCTCAAGGTGTTGACTGGTGGCTCGCTATAGCACTTAGTTTGTTACCACCCATTCACACCTCTGCTTGTCTACTGTCCCCCCCTCCTCTCACACTTCCCTTGCTGTAACGATGTGTTGCAGAAATAAATTGTGTTGCACAATGAGTGCGTAGAAAGAACAAGAGGGTATTTAAAAGCTGAGAATTTGGAGGACTGGTGTGGAAAGAGAGAGAGAGGGAAGTGCTTTTGGCACACGGAGCTGATAGTATATTATAATTCAAGCTCGATGTCTGCTGCGCCGCAGTGATTATAACACTCATTTGAATGCTGGAATTTGAATTTAACAGGAAGGGATTGAAAAGCCCAGGACTTGGGGTGCTGCTTGAGAGCTTGGGAGTTCAGAGTGTGGCTTCTCTGCTTTCCTCTAGGAGCTGTATGAAAAGGAAATATTTTTCTGTTTTGGTTTCTGTTCCCCCCTGCCCCATACTCAGGTCTGAAACCAAGAAAGGTCTTGCAAAGATTCTGCTTAATTGTGGCTCCTTAAAAATCCCACTCAGTACCTTGAGAGATTTTCCTTGGTGTGAAAAAAGAGACTTTCTGAGACAGAGAAATGAGTTGAAATAAGCATTTAGTGTTTCAGCCATGCAATCGTAACACTTTCCTTTAGTTCCACATCTCTCTGGGAAGATTGTGCCCCTTGATCACACTTTAAATGAGCCAAGGCCATGCTTTGCATTCACACAGCACAAGCAGACACCAGGCACCTTTTGCATTCCATGTGCAAACCTCCTTTGCTCGCTCTTGGAAGCTGGTGCTGAAGGAGATGGTACCAAACTTTATTATTTTCTTTCCAATTCTGTTAAATTTCAGAGAGCTCCCAATTTGAAATGATGGCTTGCCCTTAAAGAGCTGCTTGCACTTGACAAGTGTGTGGCAGTACTTCATTAATTACCAGCAGCCCTTCCCAGCACAACCTCAGTTAGGTAGAATATTTGTTCAGCGCACATAATTATCTCTCTGTCGTTCTCTCTCTCATATCGATTCATGTGGAAAATATGATTAAAACATGAACATCTACAAATGATTCAGAATAACAAGAGAGGAAAGGCCATTGTTTTTTCGCACTGACTATACTAGATTACTATAATTACAGCTGAATGGTTATACATTTCTCTGTGTCCCCCACAAGACTATGCTCATTCACAGCCTCGACGTACCATTTAAAATTAGAGAGGTTTAAAAGAAATAGCCTCTTAAGGATGTTTCTTTGACCCATTAAGGACCTTTACCTTGGCACTTGTACATGTAATCTCTGGCATAAGGTCATGCGAAGCGGGGGTAGGGCTAGGAAAAGAAACACCAACCCTTCAGACATCTGTTGTGGTGCTTCGGCCAAGAGCGGAGGGGAGGCTGTGCCAGTTCGGCAGCCGCTCCTGCAGATTGCAGTCGGCTTGCTTTTGATGCCAGCGTTAATAATGTGGGCTTCCCGCTGAGTGGGTGGCACTGCCAGATTCCTAATTAGAATCCACTAAAAGCAGCAAAAGGTGAAGTGGTCATTTCTTTCCACCCCCCACGTCTTCATCTCTTCTCCCAGTAGGTTTGTTTAGCCTCCTATTTATTTCGGCCGCTTAGCCTGACGGAGAGGAGTGGGGCAGGGTCCTGTACGCTCTTGCCTTGATCTCAAATTAAACAACTGGAAATTTTGATCTGCTGAAGCCCTCAGGAAGGCCTGATTCACTGTGGTGTGTGTGGAGATGACAGAACTAATTTCACACTTCATCCATTGTGCGCAGTGGGTTCACTTTTTGTTTGCTCTTGCAGCTGGTGCAGACTCCTGAGACAGGACATCGTTATCCTCTCCTGATTTGATATGGGCTATGTGGGAAGAGCCTGGTTCAGAGGGCGAGAGCATGTTATGTGTACCCCATTGGCTGCTCTTGCTTTCTCTTAAGAGGCTGTAAATACTATTCCAGAAGTTCTGTTTGTTCCTGAATACCTTCAGCTTTTTCATAGAATCATAGAATGGTATGGCTTGGAAGGGATCTTAAAGATAATCTTGTTCCAACCCCCTGCCACAGGCAGGGACACCTTCCACTAGGCCAGGTTGCTCCAAGCCCCATCTAACCCAGCCTTGAACACTGCCAGGGATGGGGCAGCCACCACTTCTCTTTTTGGTTGGTTTCAGATTATTTGACCAATTAATTTGGAGATCCTTGAAAAGACACTGGAAATTCAGGCTGAGAAATAATTGTATTGTAGGATTGTTGGCATGAAGTGTGGCTAGATGTGCTTCTGTCCTTGGGAGAACAAGTTTGGAAGCAGGCAGGACACAGAGGCACAGCTTGGAGAAACCAGCCCAGGTGAGTGCAAGCCAGCCTGAGTGTGCTCTGGCCATCTCCTTCCAGCTGGATGGTGGCACATCCCAAGAGCTCTGTTGTGAAGAAATGGATGGGAAGTGCTTGAAAGATGGAATAACAGTTTTCAGGATGAGGCTTCTGCCTTTTTGGCTCCTCCCCTTCACTTTTCTTAAGAGGGTGCCTCTTCAGAAGTTTACTATAGATCTGTTTATCTCTGGTTGCTTGATAAAATAATGGGATTAATTGTACCAAAAACCAGGCAAAATGCAACCTGAAAAATGTGGGGCAAAGAGTTCAGCAGGAATTGCAGACCTGGACCTGAAGCTGCTGTCACTGCACCTCTCATAAGGAATGTGCAGTGTTTTTTTTCTAGACGTGAAACAAGGCATTCAGCTTTTGCAGTAAGGTTTCAGCTGCAAACCTGGAACTCAGGCTGCACAAAGTTACTTATGAATCAAAACTGGAGAAAGGAGTCCCGTGAACTCTTGCCAGCTGAAACTTCTGACTTTTCCTTGGCTTTACCTTTAATTTGCTGTTAGAAAACCTGTGATCAAGTTTTAGCTCATGAGCCAGAATTAGCCAACTAATCAGCAGCCTTTCTCATCGCCTGATTAAATGAAATCCTTCATACTGCCCTGCCTTTTGATCAGTAATGCAATATGATGCATATTCCAGTAATTGTGAATGCAGAACAATGAGTTTTCTGCCAGAAGTATTTCAGCACAACTGCACTGTCCCCTGCAAATAGCACTTGACTAGCCCAACCTTTCAGATGGAAAGGTAATTGCCTTTCTTGGTGCCCACAAAATACTTACCATTGAACAGTAAATACCTTCTAGTTAGAACATTATTTCAGTTCCTGTCTGTTTGCATCCTATCAAATAAAACAACATCAACTCTATTTCAATTTTTTTTTTCTTGCTATCTCCTAACAAGGATATAATATTTATGACAAATGTTTTGGAAAATTCCTATAACATACGTATGGATATAAATGAGAAAGAGCTGAAAAGATGAAAAAAGTCGAGGTTCCAGACAGGGTGAGAGAGAAAGGGAAAAAAAAAAAATATATATATATATTCTGAGAGACAGCAAATGTGTATCTTTTGTTTGGTAATATGGTATCCATGTAATGTCTCTGAAATGGCCACAGTTAAAGTTCATGCTACATTAGGAAAGCAAAGTGGTTTACATTGAAACTTAATAGAAGTCAATTGTGTTTGAAACATCTGATGCAGAAATAAAACACCTTATGTTTTATGGGAGCGAGGAGCTGCATATTTGGCACTCGCTCTTCTTTCTAAACACGTGTGCTCCCTCTATCAGTTTGAGATAATCCAGGTCTGGCTCCTGCCCAGTCACTCCTCCTAACCAGAATTACGTGAGACATGCTGAGCTCCCTGCACACACTCCACTCCCTCTTGGGCCACTAATTGCCTTGAGCGAGAATCAGTTATCATCTTCCACAAATCTTCCACCTTCCAAGAGAAAGTTATTAACAATGGATATTTTTGTCTTTCATCCTCATTTCTTTTCTTTGTTTGGGGAGACCAAAACAAAGAATTTTCCGCTTACATTTTTCCCCCGTTACTTAATGGTTCTTTGATGCAAACTTCTAACTCTTGACGTTCACATCAGAACATGATCTCTAGGACTGCTGTTGTTTGATCCACTCCCCTACACAACCAGAAAATGAAGTTTCACTGACAAATCCACTCTGTTTTATAGGAAGGTACGGTCATGAACTGATCCTCCAATTGAACTAAGTTATCCTGTGGACACCTTCCAACTTGTGCTGCCTTCCACTCAATTACATGCTTATTTTCCTAATCCTCTATTTGACAGGCACACAGTTTTACATTTTTGCATTCCAGCTGAAACGGGATCCTCTATTCTTTGCTGCTTTAGATGTGTGCAGGCGTTCACACCCCCAGAGTGTCAGGGGATCTGAACACAGGGAGTCAGGCTATGAGAACATAATCTAAAATTTGCAAATATTAGTGCACTTGTGTACCCTCTCCTTTCTGAGGGGCTGAAAGCCAATTCAATTAGCTATTGAAGTGTTCTATTTGGTAGATTAGTTGGGATTTGGTTTTTAAGACAGGATTAATGTGTTGTTTTGGGTTTTTTTTCCCTACAAGGTTATATGACAAGACTACAAGAGAACTGAAAACAATAACCAGAACTCCAAATCCGAAGTTCAGTGCTGTCACTTTCCTTCAGCCATCCTCCCTTTTAAATGTCACAACGTCTTCATCGGGAAAAAGTAGCAAATTTTATCCAATCACATATATGAGGTTCAAACGAAGTAACTTTAAGTAAATGACACATTTTGTTTTTCCTTGTCTAAATTTAGGCAAGCTAATGTGTCAAAATTTATTTGATATTCTCTCTTAAAACTAAAAAAAAATATGAGGGAAAAAGAAAATGTGAGCTCATCAGACACAGTTAAGATTATATGCATTTAACCTAATTGTTCACAATAATGCTTTTATTTTTCAATATAAATCTTGAATTCTGATGGAAAATCAATCTGAAATGTTTTGAAAGTCTGTATATATTTTGTACAGCTAGCAGTCATTTGACATAGCAACATTTCCCATGCTTTTGGTGTATTTTAATTGGATGTTAAGAGTAGAATTAGGATAGGCCCTTTTTTTTCCAATTTATGGTGTGTTATTGGAAACCAGGATTTGTTTAGAGTCTTGATCTGTGCAAAAAATGGAGATCAGGTTATTCTATTTCATATACCAAGACATTAAAACATATTCTCCTAGCAGTTCTTTCTGTTAAATAGAAATTTGAATTTGTCAGTTTTGTACCTGTTTCATAAATAGGAGATCAATTTATTTCATGAAACAATCATGTGTGGAAAACCTGATGCCAAAGGGAAATGTGATAATGCAGTGAACTTTTCACGTCCAAAATTTAAACTCTGCTCTAGCATTCCCTTTCCTAGGGGATTAATTTCCATGGCACTGAAGCTGTAAGTCACCTTCCGTTGCCAGGCTTTGTTTTTGTTGGCGCTCTTGAAGGTTTTCCTTTTTTCCTTTGCAAAACGTTGGTGAGTGTGTGAAGACAGTCTGGGTTGCTGTGCATGAGAACGTGAGGGAGGTGAGTTTGTCTGTAAAGAGCAGGGGCTGTTGTTCTGCAGCCTCCAGTAGCACCCTGCACAGCACAGTTTGTCATGAGCAAGGAAACCAGTTCTGCTCCAGCCAGAATTAAGTGCTGAGCACAGAAACAGAAAGGAGCTGAAGCACAGAGCGAGTTGGGATTGCAGAGCTGTAGTTTTAAGTCTAGTCCTCTCTGGATGGCATCATGGGATGTTTGGGAGGGAGGTACCGTGTAGATAATCCTGTTCCACTCCCCTGCCATGGGCACCTTCCACTGTCCCAGGCTGCTCCAAGCCCTGTCCAGCCTGGTCTTGGACACTTCCAGGGATCCAGGGGCAGCCACAGCTTCTCTGGGCACCCTGTGCCAGGCCCTCAGAATTCTTTACTCAGAACTGAGTAAAGAATTTCCTCCTAACACCTAATCTAAACTTTCTCTCTTTTAGTTTAAAACCATTCCTCCTTGTCCTATCCTTGTGTCTTGAATACACCTTCAAGATTCAAAAGTCTACAATATGAAATTTCTTCCTGGTTTTAGCTATGGATACTTCAAGCTTTGAGCAGTTTTGGGAATTTTTTTGTGGTTTTTTATTGTGGGGTTTTTGTGTGATTTTTTTGTAACACAAGGATGTTTTTTTCTAGGCTTCCAGTTTTTCCTTTTCTGTACTTATTTGTCCCTCCACTTGTCTTTTTAGAACAACAATTTTAAGTGAACAACACAATAAAATAAGAATAACCCTTCCCTACATGAGTGCAAGCTTCAAACCATTTGAATACACAGCATAAGGCAGGATTCATACATTTTCTCACCTTGACATTAATATTGTCATAAAAGCAGACAGTGGTGTGGCTAAATGACAGTCCTACCTGAATTTTATCAGTATTTTTCCAAAAGCCACAGTTCTTGGTATCCCAGAACCAGGTGAATATCTGGTCCTCCCATATGGAAGAGAAAAATTTAGGATCTGATGCAAAAATAGTGATTTAAAATGGAAAAGAAGATATGGCTGTTGGTTAAAAAGGAGGGGGGTGGGGGGAATTTTTTCCCTTTTTTAAAATTTTTTTGTAAAATTTTTTTTTATTGTTTTGTGGTCTTAAGTCCTGAGCCCTGACTTTTGAATGCCCATATAATATTGGAAAGCCATTCCTGGTGGGGAAGGCTGACCCACACACCCCAGTTCTGCTCGAGTGGAGAGATCTGTAAGTGGGCCCAGATTAAAAATAATATTAAAAACAACCTAATATTTCCAAAAGCCAGAGGAAGAAAGCAATTCCCTGGACAGACTGGGCCAGGAGTGCAGCCACAGGACAGGAGCCCTTCCTCCCCTGCCCTCCCTGGACATATGTTGAGCTGATGTGAGCCCTGCCCCGTGCCCCGGGCTGCTGCTGGGGCCGAGGAGCGGCTGGCTCACATCAGTGCTGCTGTCAGCAGCACCCCCGGCCTGGAGCACACTCTGCTCCTGTGCTCTCCAGCAGCCAGCTCCCAGTGGGGTTCCCTGGCCCAATCTGTTGAAGATGGTGAGTACCCCTGAGCAGGAGCTTTTGTCTCTGCTCCCCTTGATCATAGTGACACCATCGATAATTGCAAATACATTTCGTGTATGACATCCATGGAATTCATACAGCAGCACAGACCTCAGTGCTTCCTGGTGCTTTTAAGCTCTCAGCACTGGCTTTGCATCCATCTAGGAGAGTCTGTCTGTCCCGTTCATCACTGCAGTGGCAGCATGGCAGGAAATCCTCTCTTTGGGGACCAGCCATTGCTGTCTCCTTCCTCCTCTCCTAGCCCCACGCTTGAGCAGTGCTGTTTCTTGATTGCGATCTAAATCGTCCTTATCTCGTGCCAGACACCGGGAGGGCTGCGGGGCATCATTTCCTGCCGGGCAGTGCCAGGCACAGAGCATATGCTAGACATCCACAGGCAGATGGGGCTGGTTGGGGCCAGTGAAGCATGAAGGAACAGGGGCCTGGGTAGGAAGAGGCTGAAGAACTCCACAAACTGGTTGAGTGCCACATCCCAAGCCATGTTAACAGCTCATTAACATTCCCTACAGGGCTGGCGGGTCAGCACGGGAGGTCAAAAAAATTAAGGACTATTTTCTTAAGGAAACAGCAGGTAAAGAGGTTTAGACACATACAGCTGGTGTAGGACACAATGTAAAGATTGGTCTGAAAGAAGGCAAAGGGGAATGCTTCATCTCAGTCTGCCTGCTTAACCAGGACCAGCCATCTGTCCATTTTCTACCTGGGATTCTCCCCATGCTGAGCCGAAACTTGCTTCATTATTCAAAAGCAAACTTGCCCAATGGCACAAGATGTTGGGAGGCAGCTGATTCGTGACCTAGCCAAAGACATCGGGAGGAGGGAGCGAGGTTTTCCTTTGAACCAGGCTCTGGAAGCATATGGCAGGCCTTGTACTTCAGGACGTGATCCATATGCTGCTCTTCAGTGCCCATATGCTTTCTATATTTTTCCTATTTATTTATTTTAATCGGGATTGAGTCTGTGATCTTGATTTTCCTTTCGCTGCTGGCTGTAATTACATTTGGTTGTGCTACTGGAGGTAAGGCAGAGAGGTTAAAAATGATCACCAGAGTGTTCAGTTTTGTCCTTTTAACATCGTCTTGTCCTGTGCGTTTTGTGTCGAGAGTTGTATTCTGGGTTAATGATCTGTAATGCTGTTAGTTTACATTTCTCCTTCTTGTTGCAGCTCGGAAGTGGAGTTTCATTGACTAGGGGTCAGAGAAGAGACAAGCTCCAACAATAGAGCTGTGCAAACATTAACTGATATTCACTGTTTCTTATGGGGTTAGAGGCTGTAAATCAGCGTATTCCTATTTCACTGGAAAAAGCAGCAGAATTGAGAAAGCAGTTCTGGACTCTGCCTCCAACCAGTGTGGCAGAATTTGACCCAAGATAGTTAAGATTTATAGGCACAAGGAAGCACTATCAGCCTCTCTTTGTCTTCCTCACTCATACAGGGATATTCTGGCTCCAGCAGGGCAGCATTTCCTGCTCTCCTTGGCTGAGCCCTTCCTGTCACAAAGGCTACGTGGTGGTGACAGACACAGCTCCGTAGGTCCCAAACCAAGCAAGAATGGGGCTGGTGAGATGCCACCTCTGCCCTGCACACCTGAGCACGGAGGGTCCCTGCTGGCAGGGTGACCCAGCCTGCCCCAAACCCAGAGGACATCAGCAGGGCTGTCCTGGTCCCCTGGGGGTGTGTGCAGGGTCCAGCCCCACCCTTAGCTCCTGTTCCTCCTTCCACACTCCAGCAGGGATGCCCCTGGCATTCCCCAACAGCAGAGCAGGAGCTGGAGTACCAAAACCCCTGCCTGGCATCTCCAGCCTGTGCCCACCTGCAGAAAATCCACCATGAGCTAAAACAAAGTATTTGTAGGAACAACGGGTATCCAGAACACACTGAAAGTGCTCTGAAGAGTTACATTTTCACGTGTTTAGTTGTTCAGCCTGCAAGAAGTCCCGTTTTCACACTGCTGCTGAAAACAGAGTCATTTCTCACAGACAAAGGGCTTAATCACCCAGTCATTTTAACCATGTGCCTTTTGTTTTCCTGTGAACCTGCTAAAGAATTAGCAGTGGAATCTGGTTTCTTTTTTATTTCCACATTTTCATAGAGAAAAAGCTCCTGAAAAGATAATTCCTCTTTGATGCTGGGGCTGGGGGTACTGATTTTGGTATTTTTTCTTTCTGTGGGAAAGAATGTTCCATACTCTGGGTCTGGTGCTAATGTAACCAGACTCTTTGGAGGATCCTCACCAGTAATTAAATGAATATTCCTCACTTTTTATTGCATACAAAGAACAAATGAGCAGATTGAGTATTTCCTGTGTGAAGTGATCGCATCTGTGCATTATTGGGGGAATACATAAGTCCTTTATCACTGCGTAGTAACTCATGTTAAAATTATTTGGAATTAATGACAGTTTTGTGTGAGCAAAAACAATGTCCTGGATTCTGGGAGGTTTTATCATTGACGTGTTTTTCCACCACAAAATTTTTAGACACTGAGAAGATCCTGTGGTATCAAGGACTCAGGACAAAACAAGGGGTTTTTTTGCAAGAAGAACCATCTCAAAATGGTTAAAAATCTTGTGCTGAAAAGTATTTATCTATAAATACTCTTGGATTCCATATTTGTTGTTCCTGGAGAACTGGAAGTGTCAAAATACTGCTAGAAAGTCCATTTTTTCTGCTCTCAAAAGGAAGCAGGAGATATTATAAACCTTGCAGAAGAGCCTCCTTTTTTGAGAATATAGAAAGCCTTTTTCAGAATGGAGCTTTAGAGTCAGGAGATTTTGGTGGAAGGCTTTTTGGTAGAAAATCAAGTATTGAAAACTCAAAGATCTTTTGCTAAGGAGGTATAACATGGTCCTTCCAGGAGATTGGGACATCACAAAGTTTGAAGAAGATGCACATCAGTGTTGAATGGACTCTAAGCTGATTCTAATAGGGAATATTAAAATGCTTTGTGTTTACAGCAGCAAAAAGTATTTCTACTTTCTTTAGTAAAATTTTTATTGGAACTTTCTGCTCTTCCCATTCCCCTTGACAAATATTTTTATTTTCAGTCTCAATTGGTAAGAAAAATCAAATGAAAAAATGCTGGAGTTTCCAGAGAACATGAATTCCACTACAACTCCAGTTAGGAAAGGCAGAAAATGTAGGAAAGAATCTGAATTTGAGTCCTTCTAAGGTTCAGTCATTCCTCTACTTCAACACTTAGATTACCACATAAATATAGGGCCTGACTTACTCCTTGAGTCATAGCAGAAAAACCAAATCTTTAGATCATCACAGAATAACTCTCTGGGCAGTCTTCCCTTTCTGTCAGGAGCAGCTGGGGAATGTGACAACCTCACTGGGCATTTCCAACACCGAAGGCAGAGTTGGGCTCTGCCTTCCTAACCTGTGCAAGCCCCAGGCTGCTGTCAAATCAATTGCTGATAATGATGGCAACCATAGCTCTACTGAGGCTTGAATGACAACTTTCCTTACAGTTCTGGAAAGAACATCGTTATCTTGTAACATATTCTGAGAAACTTCACATTTTAGCTCTCCTGGAGAAGACATGGAAAGTCCCTGTGTGTTTCATGGCAAGCCTTGGGTGGGATTTTCCAAGCATAAGCAGACAATAGAGGGCAAAGCAAGTCTTGACTGAATTTGAAGGATCCATGTGAGGCAGGTATGTCCTTGATGAGAAGGAGAAAGAATGCTGTGAATGTTTGCTTGGAGGTGTTGCTCTCACTCTGAGCAAACTCTGCTATTGGCCAGGAGTGCTTTGGCACCTGGGCTGGGGTAAGGGCAGAGCAAACCAAAGCCTGCACTGTGCAGCCTCAGGGAAATCCACTTTTCCTGTCCACCCTGCACAGCTGGGACTGGGTAAGGGGATGGGAAGGTCTGAGACCCAGGCTCCATCTCTCTGGATGGGATCACTATCATTTTCTCTTTGTTCTCCTGGTGAAATTTCAGTGCATCTGTCTCTGTCTCCTCTTTCCCCATTTGAAGGATAAGAACCAAACAGATCTGGAAATGTCTCCTGCATCTTACAGCAGTGAGCTTTGATTCACACTTCCCTTAATTCACTGCTGTGAAAAATGGGCTGGCATCCTACTGTGAATTTAAATACTCCCAACCCAGGAATAAATGGATCCCATGGCTCATTTATCTTTCAGATATTAATTAATAGTGGTTAATTGTAGTTATGAACTGCAGCATTCCAGTCTCCAGCATCCATACATTTTATTTAATATATTCTGATTAAGGTGGAGTCAGCGAGTTGGAGAATAATTAAAACAGCTCTTTGCCATCAGCTTCTCACAAAATTTCAGCTTCCTCATGAATTCATAAGATGATTGCATCTGCCTCTTCAGAGAGAGAGAGTTGTTTTGAGACTGAAGCACAGCAAACACTGTGAGAAGATCCATTTGAACACGGTTTGCCTGTCCTTGGTGCCACAGACTGACACCACTACCTTTCCCAGCAAGGCACTAATGGAATAACTTTGCACATCTGCAGTCTTTGCTCTAGAATAACAGGATGAGAATTTCCCATCTTTCTTCTCTTCCTCCTTTATGCAATGAAATAGTTAATAATATGAGCAGGGCAGTCCAAGCCTGTGAGTTTACAGTACGAGAAAATTCCACGAATGGCTTCTTTTGTATTAACTTTCTGAAACCTGTTGTTACCCCAGAAAGGATGGGTCATGGTACAGATCTAAGAGAGTAGTTTTCTTAGATAGACAGCATTTTCTTCATAGAATCATGGAATACTTTGGGTAGAGAGGGACCTTAAAAATCACCTCATCCCAATCCCCTGCTGTGGGCAGGGACACCTTCTACTAGACCAGGTTGCTCCAAACCTGGTATTTTCTTATTTCACAATCCACATTTCCTTCTTCTGGACACATAAAAATGCTATCTCTCTGCGCTTTGTTGAGATTCCTTTTATTGGTGGTGTGACAGGCAGATTCCAGGCTGATGGAAATACAAAATATCGTTCATTTCAGTCTGTGTTAATGAGCTTTGGTTTCAAACCTCACCCCTCACATTGTGAGTGCAGGGCTATGTTTGAGTCACCTCGGTAGCTCTGGGCAGAGCAGGGCTCAGTGAAGGCTGGCAGGTGCTAAGGCACAGCACACTGCAAGTTCTGAGGGCAGTTTCCTGAGGGACTTCCTCCTGAAGGCAGCTATTGTTTGGTTAACAGAGCCATATCCACTCTGCTCCCAGTGGCATCCTGGAACACACTCGCAACGCAGAAAAAAATGATGACTCTGAAATTGATTTGATGATAAACTTTCCCCCCACCCCTCATAAATGCTTGTGGCTGAGCTCTGGCAGGGAGATGTCCTGTTGGAAACTGAACCTCCCTCATCTGGGCTCTGGTGGGAACCCCATGTTCAAGATAAATATGAGAGTGCTCTTTGAAGTTGTTTGCTCATCAAAAGCACAGTTTCTTTGTTTGTATTATGCTTGATACTCCCGTGAGATGTAGTTCAATTTATGGTATAAAATCTTGGCAAGAGGAGGCCGTTTAGAAAGAAAAATCCCCCCCAAACCAAACAAAACCCCCTTTACACTGCTGGGAAGGTGGGAATATTGTCCTCAAAGCCCATCAGATGTTTCTGCTCATAGCAGTTAACAGATTTTAATTTTACTTTTCTGTAGTCTATGTGAAAAATCTTCCTCGTGCCTCCAATATGTTTCAGTCTTTTGGGGTAAGTTACATGTGAATTCAGTTGAGATTTTAAGCTGGGCCAGGATTTTATTGTGTTACTAACGTGGTGGTTGTGCTTTGATGATCTCTGACTGCCATTGTTATAGGAGTAAAAATCCCCCTGTGCCAACAGTCATTCACTCCTTCTTTCTCTGCATCCCATGGAATGGATGTTACTGATGTGCCTTTGGTGGTAGTTTTTAGATTTGAAAATTTCCTCATGTACAAATTCTGAGCTGGGTGAAACACGAGCTGCAAGAGGCATAACGTGACAGGATGGGAATAAGTTCTGCTCCTAGAGAAGGCATCATCCATCCTCACATGTTTTATCATACATGTGCAAGTACTAATGGCTGAAGGGGTTTGAAATGTATTTTTATCAAGCTCATAACAAGCTTTTATTGGTGAACAGAGGTTTAGACTTTGTTTTTCCCCATTTATAACTTGAAAAAAAAAGCAAAACAAAACAAAAAACCAAGTGAAAACATATTGGAAATAAGTCATAGGAATGAACTGGTCACTCTAAAATGTAAATTTTTAAGTTTTGTGCAGATGCAATCAATCTCCAACTGTGACAAATCTGCGAGTACCAGCAATTTGTGGCAAGATGGGTATTGTATGCATAAATATATCTATTAATATATAATCTTTATAAGTGTGTAAAAATGCACTCTGAGCAGTCATAGCTGAACTGAGAGACATTTGTCATGACTAGGGACATGAATAGGAAAGGAAAATGACTTTTTTTCCTTATGGTGTGCTTGCTTTTTCTTTGAGAGAACTGATACATTCCCTCTCTCTTTCTCATCTACATTGCTGATAATTGATACATCTGAAGAAATACTGGTAAATTAAATATAATTTTAAGCTTCTTCATTGCCTTCTGAGAATCTTAAAATAATTTGCTTTTAGTAAAGAATTCAAGAAGGATGTCACTGTTATAAAACTGGCCATCATTGTAACAATGATAATTTTTTAAAAGGCGAGACATCTAAATCATAGAACAGCTAAGCTCAGGATTTTCAGAGCACTTTAAGTACATCATTTTTGTGGTTGCTTGCTTTGAGTTGCTTAATGTAGTCATCAAAAATTCAAGGCTCCTAAAATCACTCCACGGAATCACTCCATCACTACATGGATTTTGCCCAAGATCATGGTGGGAGTCTGTAATGCTGCTGGGCCCAGAACCTACATGCTGATTCTGACCTTGCTTAAGCTAATCTTAAATCTTCTATAGTTATTAATGTCAGTAGTTTTACTTTTGATACAAAATTACTGTCACTAAGACGAAAATTCAGATTTCCAGACTTTTCATCCTGTGCTTTAGCTCAGCAGAAAATAATTCTTTCTCCATATGCTATTTTTTGGATGAGCTTTAAAATCAGATGCTTATCTCAGTCTCTTCTTTTGGCAAAAAAGTGAACTGGAAATCCCAGCTGGAGATTTCTATTCTGGCTGTGTCAGAAATGTCTTGGGAGCAGCTTTCTTTGCAGTGTTTCAGTGCTGCTCATTCTGCTCCCATTCACAATATCGGGAAGTACAAAACAAAATTTACATTCTGGTGTTTTAGACTAAGGAAAATCTCCTTGATTGGCTTAGAGGTGGCTGAAAACATTCATGTTTTTAAAATAAAGCGGTGTAGCTGGAGACAAGCTCACAAATGATTTTTGTTTTCTCTCTGTTTACCTCAGACAGAATACCAAGGGCAGAATTCAAGTCAGTAATATCTAATACAGCTCCTAAGTTCACACTCAGACGTTTGACATTTAGGGTGTCATGCACAAAACTGTTTTGTCTTTCTGATTCCCTATTTCTATCTGTACACACAGGTAGTGGTGGTGCAAGGAGGTAAAGCTCAGTTGTAGATGCTTTTCAGGTTTTGCTTTGTTGATAAAACAAAGATTTTCAAAGATTGGACTCACTGCTTGCCTAGCCATGAGCTTCTCCTTTATTATGGTCCTAATCATGATTCAAAATATGCTTTAATCTCTCAAGAATGCCTCCTTTTCTTGTGTAAGAGGAGCACTCAGATTTTCTTCCATGTCTCACAGCTTTGGTTCAGTCCAAGGGAGGTGGGAGAATGTGCTACTTCAAAGGTGATTTAAGTGAGCCCAATGTTTTAGGCTCTTTCAGTGTCTTTTCATTTTCAACAAGGACCTCCTGAATCATGGTTGATCCCCAGGTGTTTCCACTGCCACATAACTGGCTCTGAGAACAACAGTGTGTGTTCTGCTGATGGGAGACAGCACTGGTGTGCTCCTCCAAACTCTGTACAGCCTGGCTGCTGCTCCTGTCCCAGCTTGATTTACTTGGAGTGTTATCTTGGAGGGAGCTGGCTCTGAAAATGAGAGTAGGTGGAAAAAGTTTCACTGAAAAGAACAAATTAATGTTTCCTGTCTTCTGTCCGCACAGACTTTTTTGGACAGGGCTTCTGCTGAGGTGTGTACCATATGTAAGTACTCTTCAAAGCTGGTTACTCTCTGCTGTCATGACCTAGAGAATAAACACAGAATTGTTGAGTGGATGAGCTGCAGGTTTTTCCCTTCTTCTTTGCCCAGTATTTCTTAACTTCTCCATTCAGGTCTCAGTCCTGGGGGAGTTTTTTGCATGTGACATCAAACAGAATTTTTGATTCTGTACTGCCAATGAAAATCAGGATTCACCTGTGAATCCATGGGTGCAGAGTTCGCCAGGAGGCAACAATAAACACCCATTGCCTACAGCTGGGCACGTGGTCAAATATGCAGCTGTGAGAGGGGCTGGAGGCCTGTTAGGGCCCTTTCATCCAGCCCTGACCAACTTTGGGAGAGGGTGGTTGTCCTGTCTGCCCACAAAGGGCAGGGGTGGCAGTACATGTGCTCTTGTTCTGCCCTTCCTGAGGTATCAGCATAAGGACCCTGGGAATCCTCAGCACCAGATCACATTTTGGTGGGGTGATGAGTCCTCCTGCACCTTTCTTTGGCTTTGCATGTTTCCTCATAAAAGTGGTGTCAACAGAGCTCAACAAACAGTGATTCTTGCTTCATGGCAATGATTTCTGTGGCTCACAAGCTTGAAGGGTACAAGGTGAGGTTCTTTGGAAAATAATAATTTTTTAAAAAAGTATTTTTACTTTTTTATAAAAAGTATTTTTACTTCAGAAGAAGGTCTTGATGATGACTTATTTGCTTGATTGAGGAAATTAGGATTGTGCTAATACCTTAATTTGTTGCCTTGGAATTTCAGCTTTTGAAAAAATTTCTCATTTGACCAAAAAGCACCCTTGCTTGCTGTCCTCCAGTGCCTTCCATAAGGCCCATCCACCCCTGGCTGTGGAGGGACGTTTGAGCACTGTTGAGAGGGTTTGGTGCTATGTTCATGTAGCAAAAATGAGGGCTATTCACAGCCTGGCATTGTCACTGGCTGCTCTGTCCTGCCTCCCTCTCCCTTGTCAGTTCATTTAGCTAATTTCTTTCCTCTGAAATTATTCCCTTTTGCTTAACAACTTTCACAACTTGTTTGCAACCACCCGCAGTCACTGTGGTTGTGCATTGTTTTCTGGGGGATATATTAGACTGTTTATTTAGGCTGAAAGCTGTGAAGGGAAGGTTTGCAACTGTGTTTTCATGCTGTCTAACACCACCAGAGCCTGACCATTGTTTGTTTCAAAACATGCTGCAATAAAAACAATTGACGTTGCGTGCATTCATCAACAAAAGTCATAAAGCAGTTGTAACTAAATCCCTTTATTTATTAAGTTGCTGCTCCCCAAGACACTGTGGATGGGCCAGAGAAAGGCACACGTGGCCCACAGAGACTTCACAGAGCAATGGTTGCTCTGAAGAGCCCATTTCACCTGTTCTCTCCTGCTTGCTTCTTCCCACCAGTGTCTCCGCTTGGGGCTTCTGCTCCAGGCTCCAATCAAGCGAGCACCCAAATTCCTAGAGGTACCATTTTGCAGCAATATGAGCCTAATTGTTCCTAGATTGACTATTTTCATGGGATATCAGTCTCAGCGCTCCTGGAATTAGCATGCTCACTGAAGGATTGAAGATGCTTATCGGGCCCGACAGCTTTAGTGTCAGCGGGATCATCGGCAGCGCCGCGAAACTTCGCTGGGCTGGCGACAATATTTATCTATGCGTAATGGAGACATATGGCCAGAATCATCCGCTCCCTTTCCTCAGTAATTAAAACATCTGGGAGCACAAAAGGGCTGTAAGAATAAAAAAAAAAAAAACCTCTCTCTGCTAAATAAAACAGGAGCACGGTGCCTTTACATAACTGCCAAGGCTTTCTCCTGCCGTCGTGGTGGCGTCTCTGGAGGACCAACCTTCTCTAATGTTTTTTGAATGCGTGACGGTCAATGGAAGCACAACTGAGCTGAGCACAGAGCTCAAACTTTTTATTAATACTGTATCTTACTTTATTTTCCAAAGGATGGATTTGAATGCTCCTGAGAGGGATTGCAGATTATTTAAGGAGTAGCAAAAGCATACTGAAGTCATCAGCTGTTTTACAGACCATGATTACACAGTGATAGCTTTCTGTGTCTGGAGTATTCTGTAGATATATCTTTGATAAACACTATTTCACTGAGAGCTTTGAGGTTCAAATTCAGACCAGGGCAGCACGATGACAGCTGTTATCATTTGATGGATATTCAGTACAGTGTGTGAAGTGTGTTTAATACAGTTTTATATAATTTTCAGAGATTATGTGTCCCAAACACAAAGCCGTCTCAAAATGAAGTAATTGTCTAACTTCTTGGCCCTTGCGAAATCCCCAGCAGAGCTGTGTGCTCACAGCCTTGCAGGGCTGGACTTCAGAAGAGGAAACTTATTTTTGATATATGACACTTTTAAATCCTAAAATTTGTCATCTGCAGAGATGGGCAGCCATTTTGAGAGTCACTGTTGTTTTATTGTATACAGGGCTCACAATGTAGTGCTTTGTAGAGACTTTTCTTTATGTCTTTTTTTTTTTTTTTTAATGGAGTAAGATCATAGAATTGTTAAGGCTGGAAAAGATCTTAAAAATCAACAAGTCTGTCAACCCAGTACCATGATTTGGGTGGGTGTTATTCAGGCTCGAGTACCTGAATAACATCTCATCTATGTTTTGCTGGCAGTGGTGAATTTACCCAGTATCTCCGGAGGGACAAATGAGAAATTGAGGCAAGGGGGTGGAATAGAATTGCCCACAAACACATAAAAATCTGTGGCTAAGGTGGAAATTGAATTAAGCTCCTTTGAGGCTCCTCCTGTGACAGCTTTTTGTGTTTTGAAACCACAGCTGAGCAGCACCCAGTGGTCCTACCAGGGAACCTGACTAGAGGGTCATAATGAATTTTATCTTAAAATCTGTGCAAGTGAAAAACCCACTCTCATTGAGGAATGATACCACAGCCTGTTTCTCTGGAATTGCTCATTGCTAGGTCCTGGTCTGTGGTAGCTGCACCTGTGTAGCACAGCTGGGCCAAGTGCAGCCTGCATTAGTGCCCTCACCTGCTGATGGGGGCTGGGGCTGGGGCTTACATCTCCTCCCTGACGCCTTCAGAGCAGGAGCTTGGGGCTGATTCCTCCACAGCTGGAGTGAGGATGCAACCTCCTTGCCTTTTAGGTGTTTTCTGGATTTGAAAACATTTCCAAAAAGCTGTGATGCTTGGGTGCCTGTCCCTTCCATGCTCTGGCAGTGATACAGCAGATGCTCTTGGCATCTGGAGACTCTGCTTTTACAGCTGCTGCAAGGTAAGGGATTCTCTGCGGGCAGTTATGGGGCTGTAGGTCGGTGCTGTGTGAAGGAGCATCTCCTGCCTCCAGTTTCTCTTTTAGAAACCTATGTAGGTGCCTAAAGAAACCTCAGCTTGCCACGTCTGGTCTGTGTGAAGCAGGAAGAGGTAGGGCCCAGGGTTTGTGAGGTGTGTAGGTAATACAAGTATAGCTTAAATTTTAAAAAGTGTTGTAAGGAAGGACTTGGGATGAAAGGCTGATTTAGGGAGGTGGACAAAATGGAAGCAGAGGGGAAGTAATGAGGAGAAGAGCATTAAGTTCTTTGCAGGGAATTTAGGAAAAATTATGGAACTGCAGAAGCTGGGTGCTGCTGGTGTTTAGTTTGCTCTTCTCACTTGCTTCCAGCAGTACCCAAGCAAACTAAATTGGGAGCCATTGGCAGTAATATCCAGATTAGCTTTAATATAGTACTGGAAGGCTCTGCAGTGCAGCACCTCTGCACTAATTTAGCTCTTTGTCAATAAAATGAGTTCTTGTGATGTTTCCAGTAACTGAAGTGGCTTCTTGACCTGGCTGGGTCCTGCCGTGCTGCATCGAGCTTGGGCAGCACAGCTTGGCTCAGAAGTGAGGCATGGAAGAAGGGAGACTTGGGGAATCTCACTATCCATATTTCTGATTTGTTACTTCTCTTCCATACATCTTATGGCTTCTTTTAGCTGAAGGTAGCTCTCCCTGCAGTGTTCACAGCTATTGCATTTTGTAGAATACCCCAGATAATGACAAGAGATCTTTTTCCTAAAGAAAACTTATCCCAGTAGAGGTCTAATCCAATATATTTATATGACAAACAGTTGAAGCCTTGAAAATATCTAGCTGGCTCAAAGATTCAATTAAATCCAGCCCAGTTCTAGGTGTACTTCCTAATTAAAGTATTTGACATCCACACAGACATAAATATTTATGCTTAGTAGAACCTATCCCAAACAGCAAAACAAATTACTCTGACAACATGGAAAACATGAACACTCTCCATGGCTCTCTTATCTGCACAAATAGCTTAAGTTCCAGCAGGTGTCACTTTACAAACCGTGGAAGAAGCTGCCAGATGTGTTTGGAAGAAGGCTGACAGTATGAGGGAAGGTGATAGTTGTAGTGGGAATGGGACAAGAATTCTGCAAGCAGCATCGTGGGCCCAATTCTGACCTCACTTTCTTAGGCTCAACAACCTGGGCCATATTCTCAAAGATCTGATCTTTTACCCTGCCTGGGTGCCACAAGGAGCCTGGCAGCACATACAAATGTGGCAACAGATCTTTTTTACCTTGGGAACTGTGAATATTTGCTTGGTGGGTCCCATGTTGCTGCCTCTCGTGTTCTGGCCAACAGCCTCAGCCAGATATGTGTTATGTGTCCGTGTTTCCTGGCTTCCTAACAAATCCAGAAACCATCCAGTCCCTCATAAATTCCAGTGTTATCAACCCATAATTCCTGCAGCCCCACAGTCTAGTACAGACAAGCACTTAACAAAATATTTTGGGGCTGTGTTTTGCTGCTTGCTTTGGAAGTTGAAGTTACTGGCATGAGCAGAGTTCTTAATTTATAGCATTAGTTAATTTTCCCTGGAGATTCAGAATGCTAAACTATCCTAGTTCTCTGTTTTGCGTCCTATCAAATGGCATAATGAGGGTGATCATGATTTAGCATTCTCCTGGCTGGTGTAAACAAGGGATCTTGGATTTGGAAAGACCCCAGTGTTCAAACAAAAGTATAAATCTCAGAAGAAAGGTTCAGAAGCAAGATGCATGCAAGATTAGGTGTTTCTGCTTTGTTTACCAGCCTTCATTTAACCCCTAAATTTTGTTTTCCCCTGTGCTTTACTGTTGAAAATGGGATTAAAAAAGCAAATCCAAATCTGGGGACATCTCATAGAACAGAACACACTTGCATTTATTTTATTTATTTAGCAACAGACATCTATTTTTAAAGGAGTCAATAATCACTTACATCCCTGCTTCCAAGCAGGAAGAACACCAGTCATAAATAGTGTAATAGACTTGGTGCCAGGTGAGCATCTACATATTTTTTCCATTTACCTCCCTTTGTGCTGGTGATGCTTCAGGATCCCAGAAAACTCCATCCCCATCCTCCCCTCTGCTTCTGGGGTCATTTATGGAGTGGCCACCCCTTTATCCAGCCCACCTTGGCTGTTCCCTGCATGAATATCCCGAGCTCTCCTGTTGGCCTCTGCTCCATCACGTAGGAGAACCCAAACCACCCGCGGTGCTGCCGGCTGGGAGCAGAGCAAGGGCGAGGCAAGGCAGGGGTGCCCTCAGGGAAAACTCCACTTGAGTCCCTTTCCCCAGGCACATTTGGAGGAGCAGGGTGCACAGACCCGTGTGGGGATGTTTATCAGTGTGCAGGCTGGAGAAGCCCGCCCAGGCTTTTCTAGGAGCTGTTCCTTGGGAGAGCAGCCCCTATTTACACTGCGGGGCCGCGTGGCTGCTTAGTGTTAACATTGCCTCTGTGAGCATTGGGGGAATTGGAGTAAATCCTCCGAGAACAGAGAGCTAGTTTCATCTTGTTCAACACATTGTTTCCTGATAAGAGCTGCTGGGAAAGTACTTCAGTTTTCTTGTCAGACTGAGCTCGCCGAGTTGCCAGGAGAGACTCTGAATCCACAAGGTCCTGAAAAAGGAATTTGAGCAGCCACGCTGTGGAGGGAGGGAACAGTGATGTGTGAAGTGGATGAACACCAGGGGCAACTTTCTGAAGCACTGACAAATGTAAAACTATGTGAAAATACCTCTTTGTCTCTGCCTGACAAAGGTGAAACTTTTCATTTTCTCTGTGATTCCCGGTTGCTGTTGCTGGTTCCCCAGTTGTGCCTCCAGGTGGGGCTGAGCTGTCTGATCCTGACTGAAATTTCCAGTAGCCAAAAACTGCAAACAAGGGACTTGTTCACCTGGAGAAACTTTGGAGAGCCAAGGTGACTCAGATGATGCTGTGTAGTTTAAAGGCAGTAAGAAAAAAAGGGCAAAACCGGTACAGGAATGTGCTTTACTTTTTATTTTTGGGGGGGGGGGGGGGGGGGGGGGGCTAAAGGGTTTATGTTCACTGTAGCTTAGCCCTACTGCAAATCTGTTCCTTATGTTATAGTTGGTGTTCCCATGCATCCCAAGGTCTCTGATAATCCCACTGATGCTTCTTGGAATCCCAGTCCATATTGCAGAACGTTGTTTTGAAAGTGTGAGTGTTTGCCAGCAAACACGGAGGCTTCTGTTCTGAAAACCCAAAGCTTGGATAATTCTTGAGCTCTTTTTGTGTGCGTGAAGTTAAACATTGGTCTAATTTTTGGTGGGAAACCTGCACTAAAAATTTATGTCAACCTATGTTGCAACTCACAGCCTGTGCATGGGCTCGACAGGACTTGATGGCTGGTTTCTGACTGAAGTTCTTTCAGACTCTGAAATTTGAGGGTTGCAAGCTCAGGAAAAAGTAAACAGACTTTCCATGAACCACAGTGAACTGAAGCCATTATTCTCAGCAAAGCTCCCACTGAGTGGTGTTCAGCCCTGAACTGCATGGACTCTAGCTGAGAGCGAGCACTTGCTCTAAAACAATTGTGGGTGTTTATTTTTGGCATTTCTGAAAATCCAGCCATGTGCATAGGTGTGTAGTGAGGATTTATTTGCCACTTGAGCTGCAAAGTATGTTCTGTGTATACAGCATGAGAAAGAAATTAAAACCTGAGTGTGGAGAGGGATGTGGTTTTATCATCGTGTCTGTGTGAAGTAGGAAATACCTCTACAAACTCTGTGAGCATTTCAGTCCGACTTTCTAGTTGCAAGAAAGGATAAACACTTGTGAAGGAGCACACTCATGACAGACACACACAGTGACAAACTTTTAAAAAATACATGTCCCTAATTTTCTGAGCAGCTGTTTAAAACTAGATACATGTCAAAAATTACCTTAGTGATGTCAGCTCAGCCTTTTGCATTTTTCACTACCTGTCCCTGGGCAAATTCTGATCCACCACCCTGCACAATCAGAGATGTGTTTCTTCTACAAATTAAAGTAGTTAAGCAAAATGGGAGCTTGAATAGGAAAGTTTATAAATTAGCTATGAAGTTCTGTAAACATGTTTGCTGCTTTTTTTTTTTTTTTTTTTTTTTTTTAGATTTAATTGCAGCTCTAAATGTTTAATTCAGAGATTTCAGCAGCAGACATAGCTAAGGGTTCTGATGGGGCTGCTGCAGCACAGCCTCCTGTCTGTCAAATGGACAGTGCTCCCAGAAAAAACAACCCAGATTCCCCAAAAGACATCTCTGTCAAATTGATGATGAGCTTGACTGGCATCTTAGAAAGATCTTGAGATGGCAAGATTAACCCTCAAATGGCCTGGGAGGCAAAGGGCATGGCATTTGAAAAGAGGGGCACACACAGGACTTGGCAGGTGGAAAAACCTGCAAGACTCAGCTAAATGCAAGTGTTCTTCAGAAATGATAACTTTGGAACTGGGGGAGGGGATGCAGGTAATGCTGTTGGCTCTGCCCAATTTTCTTTGGGGTGGAACGGGTTTTCAGGATGTATTTTCTATGGAAATAGCTGTTGTGGGTATTCTGTGTGCATAGCCACTGTAGCTTCATGGGAAGTTCCAGGCTGTGTAATGTTTTTCAGGAAATATGTTGGAAGGTCCCAAGCACAGAACCTTAAAATGTGCTGAGCTGGAAGGGACCCACAAGGATCATCGAGTCCAGGTCCTGGCTCTCCACAGGACAACAGCAAAAACCTCACCCTGTCCCTGAGGGTGTTGTCCAAATGCTGCTGGAGCTCTGGCAGCCTTGGAGCTGTGCCCACTGCCCTGGGGAGCCTCTTCAGTGCCCCAACACCCTCCGGGGGAAAGAAACTTTTTTCAACATCCAACCAGCCCCTCCCCTGGCACAGCATCATGTCGTTCCCTTGGGTCTTGTCCCTGTCACAGAGGGCAGGGATCAAAACTGCCCCTTGGGAGGAGCTGCAGACCCTGACCTCAGTCTGCTCTGGCCTCAGCTACTCCTCGTATGGCTTCTTCTCTAGACTCTTCACATCTCAGTGTGCCTCCTTTGGGCAATCTTTAATAAATTTATGTCTTTCTTATACTGTGGTGCCCAAAACTGCACCCAGGACTTGAGGTGAGGCAGCCACCAGCACATCCTCCTGCTTTTCTCCAAGCTGGAGAAATCCATCACAGCCAGCCCTTGGTGCTGCACTGGTGCCGCCAGATACTAATGAGCCACCTTAAAAATTCAGCAGTAACTCTTTAATGTTTCCCTGGAGAAAAATAAGGAACATGAAAGACAGACAATTGCCCTGCTAGTAAAGGGAGAGCAGTTGCCAGTGTTTGAATTTCCTTGAGTTTGAGTTTCTGTGCTAGTGTAGTGTCAGCAGTGTGACTCCTGGAATGGAAGGAGCCAGTTCCTCTGCTGGTGTGCACTGGTGGGTCTCTGCTGCTGTCATTGGAGCAAGAGTTATTTACACCAGAGGAAGAGCTGACCTTCACAAATTGTAAATAGTCCTTGACAGAAGTATGTACCCGTGGCCTTGTCAGCTCTCAAAGGTTTTGTCAGTGTTGGCTCTACTGGTAAATGCACTGGCAAACTTCCTCTAGCAGAGCCAGCAAAATCTTGTGCTTCCTGGCCTCGTATTCCGACACCTCTTATTGCAGTACGAAACCTAAGGAGCCACGTCTGACCCAAAGTGAGTTCTGCTGTTGTAATTGTGTCCATGGCACAGTGGTGTTGGCTGGAAATTGTGTGTCCCTGTATTTCCCAGCAAAATTGTGCATTGTAGGTATGACTTGATGTCAGTAATAACTCCACCACTGGAAGTAATTGACTGTCTCAGTGAATTTAGCTTTATTCCCAAGGCTTTCCAGCATTTCTAGAACTGTGAAGAAAACCTTACATCCTGGTCATAAGGAGATAATCAAATGTCTTTTAAACGTTATTTTTAGATCTTATAAAAATATAGATTAAGGCAAAGATTTGGGGTTTTCTCTTACGATAGTCACTGGCCTCAGTCTGGAAATAGTCTTTGGAAACCAAATGTAAATTTTGTGCAAGTCTTATGTTGCTTGTGGTATTATGACAGCATTAGAGCCCCCTGTGCTTTCCCCGCTTCTTGGGAATTAATCAAAGCGTGCTCAACATTTTCTGAGGATCAAAATAGATATTTAATAGTGGATAAATACTGAGATTGTTTTATTCCTAAAAATGAGCAATAAATTGCCTAGAAACAGTCGCTGAGAATGTAAAAATTATTTAATACCTATTAGGCAGAAGCTGATGGACCTCAAGGCACTTTATTAACAAGGAACACGGCTCCCACGTAGTGTTGTGATTGATATGAGTGTCTCCATGTACAGATGTGAAATACTAATGGAGGCTTCAGGAGAAGAGTTAGGGCTCTCCTGGGGATTTATCACATTCCTTCAGACTGGGGAGAAGCAGAAGTTAACAGCGACTTGTAAAGGCTGCTGTAGGTTTTCTCACCTGCTGCATATACTCATTTAAGGGACAACAAATTGTTGTTGAAGAGGAAATGGACTCTGAAAATATGAAGTTTTATGAAAAAAGGCATTCGGAGAAATTTGGGACTGTATGAAGGTCACGTGGGGGCTTCTCAGAGTGGGAATGCCCTAAGTTTACATGTTTCTTTTGGGGCTGCAGGATGAGATCAGGTGTAAACATAACTGGAAGCTGTAAATTGGGCTGGCAAATGCAGCTCTGCAGCCTTCAGAGAGCCCTTCTGACAGCGTGGATGGTGCCTGGGAGAATCCTGGCTGTGATGGAGAGCCAGGGGATGAGAGCAGCCATTTGAGATAAATGCTTCCTATCGGTCTGTTCACTGGCATCATAAATACAGGTGACCAGAGTATTATCCTCAGTGTGAGGACATCCACCAGCTCTGGCTCAGTGGGTCGTTAATATCTCAAAGTTCTAAACTGGCACAGATCACAGTGGTTTACAGCAAGTGAATTAGATCAATTAATTTCCAACCCAAAGCTAATGGGCATTTTAGAAAAGGATTTAATGTCTCATTTACTCTCTACAGTTATCTTGTTAAATGCCAATTAAGTATCTAAATATTTCTTACAACCTTAATGAATTACAATATAATAAGTAATAAATGATCACTAGTTTTTGCTAACATGCTGAAGTCTGCTGTTAACTTGAGAAAGTGAACATTAAATTTTCTTAGGACAGTTGTTTGTGCCAGTGAAAGAATTATTTTTAATAACACTGTAATTTTTAAGTAACATATCTGGAAGAATATCTGGTAGAATACAGTCTTTTTTTTTTTTGGTCCGGTAGGATAATGTCAACAAGAAAAAGTTGAGATTGCCCTTTAAAGGTCATATATTTGAATAAGTTTTTAAACTTATGTTTTTCTCCTAAATTTTGCAAATACTTCTATTTCTTCCAATTAGTGGCTGATGTAATTAACCCCATTTTCACATGCAATTTCACAGATAAATTGAAAATCTGGATCCACATTTTCAAAGTGATGAAAATCTTATTGTGGAATTTTAGAGTACAGTAGCACAGGTATATTTTTCCAAGTGTAATTGGTGTCCTCCAAAAACATCTGTGACTTACAATTTTTTTTTATTATTATTTGCATGAACCACAACAGAATATATATGAGTACGCAGGTACAAACAAAATACTTGGAGGTGATTTCTCCCCCATTTATATTTGGGCTCTATCCTTTCTTTCCATTATTTGAGAACCGTATGCAAACATCAAGGAGGTGATTTTTAATCAATCCTTTCTGTCTTGCTCGAAGAGAAGGAAATCTTATTCTTTGGGACAAGCTGGGTTATGTCAAGGTAAGAGGTGCATAAAGCTGCAAAATTGTGCAAACAGGGCCAGGTGGGGTGAGGCAAAGGACAGGATTTCCCCAAGCCTGTGAATTCCCCTGGAATGAAACCTGGGCTGCAGAAATTCCACAATAATGATGCTGTTGGGTTCTGGACCCATTGCAGTGAAAGATCTTTCACTCTTCTGAGGCCTTGCTCCTGCTGATGAAGTGAAGGTGAAAAAATTACCTTTGTAAAGCCAGAAGGGATGCTCCTCCTGCAGTAATTTAGCACCCCAGAGCAGCCTCAGTTTCCAGCAGGATGAAGTGTCAGGGCTGGCACTGGGTTTTTGAAGAGTGGCTGCGTCTCCTGAGTTGTGTGGAGCTGTATCCTGCATGCCCACAGCTTTCTGTTCCTACAGCAGAGCTGGCTTGTGGTTTTTTGTGCTTTGTTCCCAGATCAGGGCTCTTAGGAGTATTCTGCAGGTATTGTTTCCAAACAGTGTCTCTGTACATTGTATTAAAGAGACTGAAAGGGATTTCATCTCCTATGCTGTGTTAAAGAGAATACAAAGGTATTTTCAGAGTCTCTTCTCTTTGAGCATTGTCCTCCCTATTTATGTCAGCAATTAGTTTATTCTTAAAAGGAGGAAAATAGAAAAAGCAGCACACAAGCACTCAAACTGTGCAGCTCCCTAAGTGCTTTTTTCCAATTTATGAAACAAACAAAACAAAAAAAATTCCCTCCGAAGTTAAACTAATATGAAACAGCCCCAGCATTTGAACTTGTCGCACGAAGCTGGTTTAAATTTTAATGTGAGCTCTGGAGTAGATTTGTGTAAGGCAAGGTAAAGCAAGTCCCATGAAATATTGATTCTGTACATTTTCTTATGAATTTTTATACTCCAATTTAGTAAATTTTTCATCTCGCCTGCACTTAGAGGTTGCCTATAAAGTCGTTACTACCAATTGTATTAACTGTTGTAAATAAATCATCTTGGTTTGGGCTATTTGTATGAACATGGGCCGACAGGGCCCAGTTTTGTTTGAACTGTGGCATGTTATGGCCTTAGTCTGAAAGGGCTAAAAAGGGATTATCAAAATTTAAAATCCGTCATGGCACAGTGGCAGGGCTGCAAAGCCCAGGAGCATCTGTCAGAGGCAGGAATCTTCCTTCTGCATGTCCCACCTGGATCAGACAAAGCAGCAGGGAGGGCTCTCCCACAGGAAGGTTGTTTTCTGTTTCATGTCAGGAGAAAATGAGGTGGGAGGGGTGGCATTGCCACCTGTGTCCTCATACCTGCAGATTGAAGAGAAGAATAAAAACTATAAAGGTTTGCAATGCTTGGGTATAGCCTGACTTTGCAAAGTGTTTTCTTTAAAATGCCACCTGCAAAGGGACGTTGGAACACCTGATTTGAGGGAAATTGGCAAGTTTCAAACCTCTATATTCCACTTGTCTCTCTACCCCGAGCTCTATCATGAGCTCTAACCAATACCCTCCATCAAACCCAGCTTAGATGTTCACACTGCCTCCTCATCTCTAATTATAACATATTAAGTGGGTAGGTAGGCAAGATTCTGTTCTACTTTGTGTCTCCACATGAAACACAGAAACATAGGTTTTCTGATGCCTTTCCTTTTAAAAGAAGTATTTTCAAAACAACTTTTAAAACATTACATAATATTCAGCTGAATAAGCCTAATGATTTCTTTTCTATGAGCTATTCCACTGGTGAGTTTGGCTGCTTCACAGAAACATAGCATGAGAACCTCAAGGTGTTTAAATGGTCTCCTTTATTAATTTTGAACTGTATTCCAATTAATGCAATTTATTGTTTTTAATTTGGTTTTCAGTCCCCCTCTTCTGTTGAGACTCTGACTCAGTGAATGTCAGCAGCACTCTGAGCTTGAGGCTGATCATGGCTGGACTCTGCTGTAGACACAAGTGCAGGCTGTGAGCTGTTGATGTTGTTGCAGCTCTTTGAGTCATAAATGTCAGCAATCATTTGGTGAGGGCCTGACTTGAAGCAAGTTTTTGTATGTGCTTCTACCCTGTAGTCTTGAGAGGTGCTTAAATAACTCCTTAAGGCTGGAGTATATGCTTCAGTGTTCTGAAGATGGATGACATGAATGTGGCTTGCTGTTGTTGATGTATAAATAAGAACAGATGGTTTTTCCAGATTCTAGTTAATGGCAATTAAACTCTAATTTGTTATTTTATACAGAACAAATCTCTGTTAAATTTCTGGTTTTGTAAATAATCTGAAACAATGCTTTTTGAGATATTGTGATGAATGTTTGGGCTCTTTTGAAATAAGCCTTATGGTAATTTGACAACAAAACATAGCAGGTGCACGTCTCCTGATTCTTGATTGTCTATGTATAATTTTCCAAATAATTTTTTATTTCACCTACCTATAAATAAAGATTATAAGTTTATTTTCACAATAGCCCTAAGCATAACATTTTTCATAAAATGAACCTGTTAATCAAAAGAAATTCAGTAAGAGTTTGGAGATAAAACAATTCATAACTGATGGAAATTCACTCAAAGCGTGCAAATAATCTTCTAACTTGTCCTATCCAAGCTGAGTCCTGCTCAGAAACCAGCTATGCTCTGTTGGTTTGTGTGCTGCTTGTAGGTTGGTTTCTTAAATACATTTAAAGCTTTCTTTAAAATTCAGAATATCAGTAGTATCCTAGGAAAAACTGGACTATTTTTCCAAAGGAGCAGCACCTCATTAGTTAAAAGGCTCTCTGCAATAATCACCTCGTATTCCGCTTAATTTGCCTTCTGTGGCTGGAGCTGACCTTTCAGCTGTCTGTATATTCTGAGTGTTTGTGTAAACAGCAAAGGATCCCGTTAATTACAGAGCCTTCCTCCCATTCAGCACAGCGATGTCCGGCCTCCTCTGATGGCGGAGGCGATAGGAGAATCCACTGGGAGACAGGAAGGAGCCTGCAGAGAGGGAAAACGCTGGGAGGGAAGGAGGGAGGGAGGAGGCAGTGGGAGCATGCCCTGCCCTGAGGAAAAGTGAAACGGAGCAGGGGCAAAGGCAGCATCTGGCACCGTGGTCTTGAGAAGCTGTGGGAGGGAGATCTGGGGCTGCAGAGGTGAATTCTCTCTCTGTGTCGGGGTTACCTGGGTTGTAGCACCAACAGGTCTGGCCCAGGTGAGTTCTCACCAAGCACTGGTGTTGGGGTGTGTGTCATGTCCTCAGTCCGTGCTGAGGAGAGAGCTGACTGATGTGCTAAGGACTGAGCCAAATATTTTCTCCAAACTCACTGCCACTCCCTGAAGCTTAGTGGAGTTGAAAAATCAAGCCAACCCCCTCATGTTGCTGCTTTTCCCCACACGGCTCTCCCTGAGTTTGTAGCTTGTCCTCTCCAGTCACGGCTCTCGCTGATTTGGAACCTGCCTTTCCCTTACCCTGGCACAGCATTTGTGGGACTTTGTGCTCTCAGGCAGAGAGCACGCCTCAAGCTGAGGTGACTTTTCTCAAGGGACATGGGATTTTTGCAAAATGATAAGTGGAATATCACTGCAGAAAGTAAGTGAGGTTGACAGCAAACCTTTATGAAAGAGTCAGCATCTGCATTGCCTTGGTGTAGAGTGTCAAGACTGGGAAGGAAAATTAATTGTGCGAGGAAAAAACAGTTTTTCCTTTGTGTGTTTGTTTTTACAACCCTGATTAGTGTTGGCTATTCTGAATTTCCACACTATTCAGCTTCATTGTAGATATGATGTTGGAATGATGGTGACGTGTTTTGCTGGTTTGGGTTGGATGGCAGCCCTGCCTGGAGCTGTAAAATTTGGAGAATCTCAGATGTCACTCTTCCTCTGCAAACCTGCACATTATTGATTCATTTTGTTTCAAAGATGCAAGTAAAATCCTGCTGTTTGATTGGAACTGACAAAGTGTGACCCAATCAGTTACATATGAAAGACTTTTGAAGACAGTTAGAAACCAGTATTACATTAAGTTCAGATATTTAGACTTCAACATATATGGCAAAAGCCATATATTCAAATTCTTAAAAGCTATTTGGTCATCACAGTATTCTCAACCAAAAAATCTTCCTTTTGAATAGCTGCTAAATGCATCATTCTCAAATTCTCTATGTGCAACAAATAAGAGGAAGACACAGCTAATTGATACCAGCAAAAGGAGGATGGTTGAATGCAGGAAGAAAATCTTGCATGTTTCCAAAGGAGTTTTTAACCAGTTGGATATACAGGGTTTTCCTGTTGGCTGTGATGTTGCCCAGAGTGGTAAAACAAAATCAGTCTTGTAAATGAAGCTGAGGGACAGCCCTGTGCTCACACAGGGACTGTTGTTGAAATATCACCTAAACCTTCCGATATGGTTAAATACTTCTACTGTTTGTACTTTTCTTCTATCAGTTCAGGAAGTAAAAGCTCAGAAAACTGTTTTGATAGAAAAATGTCTGATTTTTAAATAGGCTTTCTTTCATTTTCAGCTGAGATAGAGCTGGAAGCAGGGATAGGCTACCCCTGCTTTGTGTGTTGAAGCGAAACAATGATCACATTAGATATAAACTCCTAATGCAGGCAGCAGTTTTGGTGTGTATCTGCTTATTTGCTGAGGTTCCTTAACTCCTCATAACTCACCCTGAACAGACTCAAATGCCAGGTGCTAGAAAGTTCAGCAGGGTGCAAGGTCAGGCTCAAGGGCCCAGCATTTTCAGAGAGAGGAGCAGATTAAATTCTCCCTTCAACCCTCTCCTCTGAGAATCTGCCACTCCTGTAAACCCATTTTAACCGTAGTACCCAAAAGCCTGACAAACAAACCAGAAACACCTCAGTGTGTATTTCTCCTGGAAGCAGGCAGTGTCAAGAAATGCAATTCTGTTAGATGACCGCATTAGCCTTGAACTTTTCAGACAAATCTAAATGAAGAGGAGGAGTTTATTCTGGCTTCTAGGAACTGATGGGAGCCCTGTGGGGCGTCGGTTCAAATTTTTAAATGTTCACATAAAATCAGATAGTGGTATCCGCCCCCTCAAAAGCTCCACGGGTGGAGAAGGAAAGAACATAGCAATAAGCACACGCAATCCTTCAGAGTTCATTATACAGCAAGCGTGTTTCAAAGGACCTTGAGAGCATGTTTCCAAGGGAGGGGCAAGGTCGATGCATGGATGGGAGAAGCCAATTGAAATCAATGGGAATTGATTTAGAGTCCGGGGGCACTGTGTTAAAATCTCCAGTCTTACGATACACCTTCATGAATATTAACAGGAGCGGGATCAATACGCAGCTGATTTTCAGATGTACAGCTGGCTCCTTTTCGTCTGTAGATTAAAGACACGGCAATCTTTCTTTCTTTAGATAAGATTGAGAATTCCAAAAAATGACTTGTGACTTCAGATCCCGTTCTCCAGGGCCATTTGATGGGGGTTTACGATATTTTTCTACTTTTTAAGTATGCATTTTCCTAGTTACGTTTATCTCTGGTGTCTGTTTCAAGGATTTCATCTAAACAAAGCGGAGTGGGCTGCTCCTGGGAGCACCGAGGTGGCTCTTTCATGTGCCTGGGAATGCTGGGGTTTGGGAAAGCCCTGGTGCCTGCCCTCCTGCCGGCTGCCTGCCAGCAGATGGCTGCCGCTCTCTGATGGAAGGGAGCTGCTCCTGTGCACCTTTCACCTCGTACTCCGCACAAAGTCCCCACAAAGTTCTCTGCTTGTCTGGCCCGTGACAGCTCTGCCTCCAAACGTGTGCTCTGCCAGCCTGCAAGCCCCAAAGGCTGGCACCATCCACTCGCAAGAGCTCTGCAAGGCTCGGAGGTAGAAACCTGCGCCACTGCTGTTAGTGTGGTTCATCAGCTGAGCCTTCGCGCTCCCAGATGCTGCCCGAGCTGTGAAAGTGAAATCAGACTTCTTCAAGGGACCTTTCTTCTCCCTTAACAAAGGATGCACATTATTTGAAACATCCTGAACGTTTTTGTTTGTTTGTTTTGAAAGTGCGGGTCAGGAGACAGACTTGGCAGCTTGTCCTGACTTCCTTCAGGAGCTGAACAAATGCCCCAGGTCCAACCAACCAACTTAAATTCTGGGAACACTTTGGGCTCCTCTTGACAGCAGACAAAGATTTCCACGTTCAGGCAGCCTAATGACAAAGAATCATATCTCAGGTTTCTATATACAGTGCAAAATACTTATAGAAAGCTGAGTATGTCTTAGGGCTAAGAGATTTAATGCTTTTCCCTCTGGTTTCTTTAGGTAGTATCTAGCAAACTGCATATAATTGAAACGATGTTTGTTTTATTCCAGTTTTGTCACTACGGCTGGCAATAAAGATGTGGACAGTGCAAGATATGGACATTATCTCTGGCATCAGATACTGAAGGAAGTTACTGGGATTCCTCAGAGAGCCTGGGCATGCTAAGGGCAGGGTCTAGCGCACCTCAGGAATATGAAGTGGCCAGGTTTGCTCCCAGCCAAGGCTTGCTGTATCCAGGTGTTCCTGCTTCTTGCAAAAGTGGCAAAGTTACCCCTGCATGAATTCTGGTGATTGCTTGCACTTCTAAAGACATTGCTGCATTTGCATGTTGTGTTTGTTTTGCATTTAAGGGAGCGCAGGTTTTGAGACAATTTGCTTATGTTGGTTTTTCCATGAATTATGCAAAAACTGGAGTTTGGGGGTTGAGCTGATGCTTGTGACAGGGGAAAAAATAGCTTGAAAAATTAGGAAAAAAGCTAAAAAGTGGTTTCTGTAGGTCCATGTAGCAGTGCTGCAGTGGCTTTCCGAACAGTTTTTGAAAACCAGAAATGGTGTGGAGGAAGGCAATGGGAACAATGCAACACAAAATGAGGTAAACTTTGAGACTTTGTCTTTCTATACATTATTCATCACAGCTCGTGAAAGGCGACTTGGCTTCTCTTGTGTTTTTGACGGCCAATTGGAAATGGTGAAAATGTTTGTAACTTCTATTGTGTTTTTTTCTAATTAGACAAGGCAAATAGTTTATGAAGAGCAAGGACAGAATTAATCATGGGCTCTTGCTCATCACAGCTGTGCTTTGAATGCCTGACAGAACCACATTATGGCATATAATTCAACATATAGAATAAATGTAGTACAAAGAACAGAGTTTTGAAAGCATTTTCAGTGGCCATCACGTTGTTTCGCAAAGTCCCGAGCATAACTGATTACAATTGAACTGAATGGGAGCTGTGAGATGCTTTGGAAAGTGAAATCCTCGCTGGCACTTCCAAAGAGGAGATCTGAATCTGGATTACAGCTTTTTGTGCAATTTGGATATAATTTCCATGTCTAATTTGGTGAGTGCATAAATGTATTGAGTGTTCTCTGCAGGCAGTTGGTTACCTAAGCATCCAGCTCTCCCTTTGGGTTTAAAAGCATTGAAATCAGGAGGTTCTGATTGTACTTTCAAGTTGTATGATTAAAGTCTTCCCTCTATGTCAATCTGAAGACTAGAAGCTGTATTTGTATTCCACATAAGCCATATGTATGTTTTTCTGAATGATCCATTGCCAGTAGAAGTTGTAATTAATGGTTCTTATGAACTTCAGAATGTATACATCTTGGTATTAGCTTTTTAATGAAATATTAACTTGCTTATTGCTCTTCAACTCTTTTTCTTTCATCTTAGAACAAATCTGAAAGACGTCTGATGTTCTTCAATTTTAAAAGCCCTGTCCTATTTTTACCTTAGTAACTGTCCACACTTGCACGTAACACTACCCTTTACACTGTGTAACACTGGTTTAGCTTTACAGGGTGCAGCTGAAGCAGGAGGCAGTGGCTTCTCAGTCTTTTAACTGAATCAGACTTCAAAAATGATCAGTGATCATTTTCACCTGCAAATGGACATTTGTCTGCCTTGTACCTACTTGCACTGAATAACTGATCTACAAACTCTGTCTAGATGTGGAAAGCCAATTAATTTGCATATTTGAGTAGCTGTGAGCTTGACCTTTAGAGGTTGGTTTTAAGTCACTTTGAGCATGCTACTGACAGGCAGAAATGTAAGCCTAAGTGTTAGTTCATAAAATGTCTGGCAGAAAAGAAAGGGGTTTATTCTCCTGTACAATATTATTATATTGCAGCGATGTCTGTAAATTTCAGGCTGATGTGAAAACTGAATTGGATGAAAGTGTGGCTCTTTTGGCTCTCAGTTCATCTCTTGCTAGAACAAAATGTTCACAGGTTTCCATTGGATTCATTGGTGTTTGTATATAGTATGCTAAAACACCTGACTTAAACTCTGCCAACTCTGGCTGGAAACACTGGAAGCATTGCAACTCCACAGATTAAAGTTTCAGAGAGGTGAGATAAATGTCTGATCATGGGGGTGCCTCGTGAAAACAAACCTGGTCTTTCAAAATCTGCCACAGCTGTCCCATGTCATGCAGTGTGAGCGTGTTGTGGCTGTTGGATCCAATGCACTTCTGATTATCGGTTTTCACAGAGTAGAAGAGGAATCTTGGTTTGCTTATTTGTGTTATCAGCAGACAGGTTTCCAACGTGCTTGTCTCAGTGTCTGGTATCTCACACACCGGTGTTTAGAATTTGGGAGAGTTGAGATCCTCACGGCAAGAGATGATGGAAAACAAACCCGCTGCTCCTTACTGGTGTTCGGTACTTATTTCAGTATAGCAACTCAAAGTTTCACTGGGTTCAGAAGTGCCAAACCAGCATATTTTGTACTCCTCAAAAAAAAAAAAAAATTCAGCTTCTGGAAGTGAAGAACATCTGCATCTAAAACACGCCAATTAGCAAGAAGACACGAGTGATGCTAACGCGCTCGCTCTATTTTTGGTCATTGTCTACGTGATCAGGAAAGAAACAGAGAATGCTATGGCTTTGATTAACTCTTCTCATTCCCTTTTAAAAGCATTTCTTCTTGTTTTCAGCAGTGAAAGGCTGGTGAACATAGCAAGTCCATGATGTATAAATATGGCTGGAATCAAGCAAATACATGGTCATGGGCAATCTGATATATTTACTAAATAGTCTGCAGGCTACTGAGTGTGATACACTGCACCCTGCCATACAGAAGGCCAAGAAAAGGCCCATATATTTACATAATTCTTATCTGTATAGCTAAAGCTTGAATTTTCACATCTCAGATTTTAATTTCGTTTTGACTTCTATCACGTCACTTGACATTGTCTTTTAATGTTTTCAGGATTGTCCTGAGTTAGTGTTTAGCTTTAGCACAAGTAACCATAACAATATGGCAGGTCCTGGTACCTTCAGCTCTACCAAGGCATTATCCGTAAGATTTTGAGACCAGTAAAATTGGTATGAAACTGTGTTGGCAGAAGAAATCTTAGTAGAACCTGTCCAGCTCTGTTCACTGCCAGAGAACAGAGATGTGGGGCTGTTGTGGTTTAAGCATGGCTTCCTTTTTAAGGGTTTTTTGTTTGTTTAGTTGGGGTTTTTTTAGTAGCTTTTAAAATAAAATTATTGTCTTTTTCCAAAGTCACTAATTGAAAAGTCTGTTGAGAATATCCTTCAGACTACAGGAAAACATAAATTTGTAATACATCGTAATCTTTTAGTTCATCCATCCATGTGTCTAAATATTTCACAGCCACCAAAGTATAGCAGAAGGTGCAGTTTTAAGTTAATCAAGGAGATTCTGCCTTTTGCATAATTGGCATGACAAGGCAGAGTGAGCATCTGAGCCCTCACTAAGGACGTAACAGGCAACCATATTAATGCTGATTATAGAAAGATACTTCAGCTGGAAGCTGAAATGGGTTCCCAGTACATCTAAACAGTAGGAAATAATTCAGGTGCTTGGGGTTTATGTGAAGTGTGCTGGAAGTTGCTCAAGGCTTAGCTTGAGAGCTCGTGCGGCTTCCCTGGCATGTGCAGAACATGAATATCTTGGCTCCATCTGCTCTTTTACTTCCTTCCAGAGGTCAGGTGTTGTCCATACATGATACCAAGCAATTGCCATTCATCCCTGGTGGCCTGACTCTTGAAAGTGAAGGCAAAGCTCCCCATGGATTCTGTAGTGTTTCAGACAAAGCCATTAGCAGCAGTGGAGGCTCTGCACCTGCCAGAGTTGCCATACCTTAATGGCTTTGAAGCTGATTTACAAATACTTTAGTGTTGTTTTATCTCAAATGCTTAGCAATTTTCCTGGTCCTGTCAGGTAAAACAAACTCAGGTGTTAATTATTGTTATTTCAAGTGCAGCATATGGGGAAATGAAAAATGTCTTGCAGGTACAGCAATAAAACAAAATCCTCATTAGTCTTTGGGTAAAACTGACATCAAAAGAGGGCACTAGTCCTCCACTGAACCCAGGTGTGGTGTGTTCCCAGGTTTCCCTCTCCGTAAGTGTGGAGTGCTGGTGATAGAACAGTTATCCTTCTGGGGTGGAGCAAAATCTGTGTTTATTCTTATTTGTAATTTCAGTGGCATCCTTCCAATGCTATTTATGAGACCTTGAATAGGCTGTGAGATAAGGAACAGGAAAGCTCACTGCAGAACAGTGGTAGCCTCTATTTTAATCCTTCAGACCATGGGTGTGGAATTCAGCAACAGTCCTGGTGCTGGTGGTGTAATAGATGCGATCTTTCAAAGGGACAACCTAAGTTATGCAAAACTACCCAGAACAGGGCAGCAGACACTGTCAAACTGATTTTTGTACACCAAGAGTGGGGTGGGTTGCAGAGACCTCCATGCTGCTTTCACAGGCTCTGTCACAGAGTCCACAGAAATGAATGAGAAGATGCCTCCAGAGCTAAATTCTGGTGACTTTACTGCGTTTTGGGCCTTGCTTAGGTAGCTCATAGCATCTTTTTCTGTGCTGCTGAGCAGTGTGTCCCTTAGTACCTCAAAACTGCATTGTTCTGGTCAGCAAGAGTTACAGATGGTGACTGGCCCCAGTTTGTAGAAGGAATAAAAAAACAGAAAAAAACATCAGCCTTTTTTTCTTGGTGATTGTTCAAGGCCCATGGTTATTCTGGTCTTTGTGTTTTGTGTGTGTTGGCTGTGTATCTTCCCTCGGGAAAGCAGATGGATAAGTCTGCACAGCCCTGGAAAACGACTGCAGCGTGGTGGTTTAAACCCAGCTCAGCTGAAATGCAGGGAGCTGATGCCTTTGGCACCAACCTCCAGAGGGCTCAAACAGATCTGTTACGGTCACACTGCTGCCACTGCTCCACGGAGCAGCTGAAGCCCTGAAATGGCTCAACTCTGGTGTGAACTGAGCATGCTGAGAAACAAGCAGTGGATTTGTGGGTGGTACCACTGCTCAGGTGGCTGTTAAATGAGGTTCTGCATTTATAGATCAGCTACAATCTTGTTTCAGCTACTTCCTTTGTTCCTTCACCTGTGCTTTGACTTAAATGGGAGTATATTTTCTAGAGATACACAACAAGAATAGGAAAGGATCGTGCACATGCTAGTTATTCCAGCTGCAAATACAAATAGTAGAAAAAATAAAATCACAGGTTTTAAAACCATCATTTGATAATGGTATTATTTAAATGTTAGGCATTTTTCAGCATTCCAGATTCCTTGAAATTAAGTAATATACTCGATGTTTATCCTAGAGCTTTTTAGGTTTCTCACTTTAGTGACCTTGGTGACCAGGAGGCTCTATTTATATTTTAATTTGTGTGCCAGTGATGTTGCTGTCCTGGTTTCAACTGGGGTAGTCAATTTTCTTCCTAGCATCTGGTACGGTGCTGGGGTTTGGATTTGGGATGAGAAAGGGGTTGATGTTTAGCTGTTGCTGAGTTGTGCTTGTACAAAGTCAAGAACTTCCCAGCTTCTCACGCTGCCCTGCCAGCGAGAGGATGGGGACACAAGCTGGGAGGGACACTGCTGGGACAAGTGACCCCAGCTGGCCAAAGGGCTGTCCCAGGCTCTAGAACTTCATGCTCAATCTATAAACAGGGGGAGGTGGCCAGGGGGCAGTGGCCACTGCTCAGGGACTGACTGGGCACTGGTCAGGGAGTGCTGAGCAATTGCACAGTGCAGCACTTCTTTTGTATATTCTTTTATCATTATTATTTTTTTTCCTTCCTTTTGTGTCCTATTAAACTGTCTTTATCTCACCCCACCTTATTTTTTTGGATTTTCTCCTCCATCCCACTGGGAGTGAGGGAATGAGCAGCTGTGGGGTGTTCCACTGCCGCCTGCCCAGTTAAACCACAGCCATTGCTTAAGCTTCAGTGGAAATATTGAAAACCTCTGGCTTAAACTCTGAATTTAGGTCTGGTACAACTAGATAATGACTAGGCATCAAAGGCTTCAAATACCTTTGCATTATAATTGATCTCTCTTACATACCTATCAAAATTTCTTTCAAAATTTAAAACAGCCTCAGGCTTTCCCCATATAAAAAGTGGATCCTGCCTTTCCCATATTTAAAGAGTTGATTCCGGAGAGGTTTGCCAGTGTTTGGTTCCTCTTAAATGCTTGCTATTTCTGTACAATTCCCTGAAGTGTATGATGGTTTATTTGATTTCATTAACATTTGGAAAGGATTTGAGGAATTGCATGGTTTGGTCACTACAGTAAAAAGATAATAATGCTCCTGGGAGCTGCTGAATGTGGAAATTGCATGTGAGAAGCTGCGTGTCCATCCTTGGAGGCTGTAACAGCCTCTCTCTACGGTGTGCTATAAAGTTTTAACTGCTCTAATCAGCCAGGACCATCACTACCACTCATGTCAGAGGAATGGCTCTCTTCTATGATAACATCTGAGGGCTGTTCTCATTGATGGCCCTGCCTATATATCATTTTCCAAGCATGAGACCATGTTCAAGCCCAAACTTGGTGCATATTGAAATAATTTGGAGGGAAGGCCACCACGAGAGGAGGACTGGCCAGGATCTGGCACTGGATGGGGAAAGCTTGGATTCACATTTCCTCTTTCCACGCCTTCAAGCACGTCTATATTAGAGGCATGGTTATAAAGCCATTTTCTTTACCCAGCCACCTCTTTTACCAGCTACAGAATGCCATCAATTGTGTCACACTGCCAGAGCAGACTGCTCAGCCAGTTCCCTTCCTTAACTGAAAGAGAAGGAAGGCAGCAGGGGTGCTGGAGGCAGGTGAACTGCATTAACACCCTGACTGGCAGTGGCAGCCCCCAGTGTGCTCCGAGCTGCTTTTCCAGGAGTGTTTTAAGCTCTCATAGTCCATGTGGACCAGCTGATAAGTGTGGATGTGCCTCCTGTATTTCAGCAGCATCTTACAAAGGTGTTTGTGGAGTCTTACAAGTTTTCATTGAGTTTGGCAGGGATGTGAAGGGACTTGTGGGATGTGGCACAGCTCACGCAAATCCCTGTTGCTTAGTAGTATTTAGATGGGCTTTTGCAAGACCTCAGGAGAGGATGCAGTGATTCCTGTGTCATAACTTGTTGCAGTGGCTTGCCCCAGAGACCTTCCAGCATTGCTGGCAGCCATGGGAAATTGCACTTAAAAGAGGCTCTTATCACAGCAGCCCAGGCTGACAGCAAGAACAAACCAGCGCGTGGCCTGCAGCGTGTTCCTCGCTCAGGATCACTGCCTGCAAACCAGCAAGAGTGGTGGAAGGCTGCTGTAAGAGTGCTGAAGTAGTCTCATCTCTCCTTTTGAACTTGATCCTTGTATTTTAACAGAGTTGTGCACGTTACCCAGCATTTGAGAGGATAATACTGGGCTTTATCTCAAATCTTTGAAAACTGTTTCCCTTGAAGTCAGAAATGTTGTATCTGATAGTAGCCACTTCTTGGGAGGAGGGCTGCCCTGCTCCAAATTCAAAAGGCAAAAAGCTTAATTTTATTTTTCTTTTCTTTTTAGAAGCAAACATTGTGAATGAGGCACAGAAAAACTTACCAGCCTACTGCCACTGCAGCCTCTTGTGCTGAGAATTCAAGCTACAGTTTACATCCTTCCCTCCCTCCTCTGCCCTTCCCTCCCCACCTCTTCTCCCGGCACCATAGATGTGTTTAATCTTAGACATGGATGTAAACCTGTCTATTCCTTATTTTGCATCCTTCGAGTATTATTATAATCAGGTCAGTTTATTAAGAATTAATGCCCCTTCGTGAACGGAGGATAATGGAATGGCCACATTTCCTCTTGTGCTGGACTGTGATTTACTAATAGGAGCTTCTAGGGAAAGGATCATAAAAGAGTGAGGCCCCCACCTCTGGATTAATATTTAATCAGGTGTTACGAGAGCCTTGTGTTGGATCCTAGAGTTGCTAGCAGAAACCTGCAGGGGAAATGAGAGGGTCCTGCATCTTAAAGGGGCAATGCAATTATAATTAAAGGCTTGCTCCAAAGCCCATGGACACAAATGAAAAGCTCCTGTTGATTTGAAGACCTTTGGATCTGGCCCAAAGGGAACCAAAAATAATGAATGTTTTTGCATGTGAGACATAGAAAGACAGGCTTACTTATTTATATAATTATTTCAAAGGTATCAAACAAGGTTAACGTGCATGGTCTAAATTTAAAATGAATGGGATGGAAGAGGTCTGCTGCCAAAAATATGCATCAAACAAGCTGGGGGCCAAACTGCTCCAAACTTTTTAAATATGTGAACGTGAATTCAGATGGCCTAGTTCTTGTATTTCATAGCTAAATAAGCTACACTGAGAGAAGTGTGGCAGTTGACTTGTTCCAATTCTCATTATGGTTTGTGGACTATAGCTCAATAATCTGTTTTTAAGTAGGCACAGATCAGCTCCCTTCAGTTTACAGACCTGCAGCTACTTCCCTAAGTCAGCTGTACCACATCCTGTGCAGCCCTGCCCTCCTGCAGGAGCAGCTCAGGTGGGATGCTCTGGGTGGGACACAGCCCTGCAGGCCCCAGAGCAGAAAGTGCAGGTAGCCCATCTGACAGTGCATCTTGTAAATCTAATTTCTGCAGAACAAATGCCTTTTTCAGTTACCTATCATGTTCCCAGCACTCTTACTGGGTTATTTCAAAATAAAGCTGGGCATATGGATTTTTAAGAGTTTGAAATATGTTCTTGACTTGGAACAGGGTGCTGGGGGGAGTGTTGTTGGTCAGTGTGGTTTATTGCTGTGTTTTAAACTTTGCCCAGTAAGAAAAGCCTTTGGCTGATGTGAAACCCCTGATAAGGAAAAAGGACGAAAAACTGAGGGTGGTGCTGAGGCTCTTCTCTTCAGATGAGGGAGGAAAGGAGGGGCTGTTCTGTTCCTGTAGTGCCTCTGAGAGAACAAATTTTGACCATGGCAGATCTCTCTTCTTGCTACAAAAAAATACTTTGCTGTCTGGTGATGGTGTGATGAAGGGCTGCCCAGATGAGCTGATTTGGATGATTTTGTGCCATCCCTTAAAACTGGCCCTTCAACCCAATATCCTCAGTATGTCTGGAAGCACATGAAATCCCCCAGGAAGGCAGCACATGCAGGTGCTCAGTGTGGCTCACTGCATTTCAGAGCAGCCTGTCATGTCCTAGGTCACTGTGTTTCCATTGATCTCAGCTTGCATCTGCTCTCCATCTACGCCGCTTTTGCGTTTGTGCTAAACATAGCACAGACAGGGGGCACTAATCAGGGCTGTGTTGGTATCAATAAATCTCTCCCTCTCTCTGAACATGCTCGGGATGCCCTGCACAAGGTAACTTGGTGCAGTGTGACGTGGAATGAGGACATGCTGAGTTACATCTGGTTAATTTAGACCGGTATTCATTCGGTTGATTTTGGCAATTTGCATTTTAAAAAGTAAATCCTGTAACAGGAGTGTAGCTTTAGCTCTAAAACACAGGGCTTGCATGAGTGATAAATAATTTGAGAGAACACTGGTTGTGCACTTTCTGTTGTTTTGTGTATTTGAAATTGCATTTTGAGCATGAATTCTAGTTTTCCTGCAAACTTACAACCTAGAGTTCAACAGAGACCCACAACAAGCTGTGTCTTCCAAAACAACAGTGGAACTGAATTTCTTTACTTTGGAACTGGACAGGTTTAGTTCTAATAGCAAAATTCTCATGAGCTGTATCTAAACCAAATATATTCCTAATAAGCCTCTTCACTTCTTTTTCCCACACTCATCTTTTCATTCATTCGATGTTTCTGATTTCATGAGGGAAACTGGAAATCTTTTATGCAGAATTTTTAAATTGTTTTTGGGTTTTCCCCACTCTCTCCTTTTGGAATCAGAAATTAGATTTTAGGCATTGAAATCTGTAACTACAGAATAATTTTTTCACTTCAGATTTACACTGAAAAAGTTGATTTGATTGTGCCCTCGAGCCTTCATTATCTAAAGGCAATAGATAATAGGCTGTATGTTTTTGTTGGGTTTGTTTTCATCATCTTGAGGTCTTTGCAGCTACCTCAGTCTCCACAAAAAGTTAGGATGCCCAATTTTGGCATTTTGAAGTATTACAGTACATTCAATATCTATGAGAAGCCACAGCACAGAGGCACAGAGATACAGAGGGCATGTGCCAGGCAGGAAGCAGGGATGGATGTGGAACCTGCACCCACTAGATCTCAGCTGTGCTCCTGAACCACAGAGCTGAAATCCCTTGTGGTGATTGCTCCCGGAGAAAGACTTTCCCTGAAAACCTCTTTCCAACACCACCTCTAATAGGCAAGGCTTATTTCAGAGTTTTATTCCGGCTCATTTAAGTTTAGGGCCCTTCCCCGTTGCTCATTAATCTCAAGGAAAAATGCAGATGAGAGCGGTTCCGCCGGTGTGCAGCCACTCCAGATGAATCTGGGCAAGGGCTTTTCTTTCCTCCTGCTGGCTGGAGGTCAGGAGCCATGGCTGCATTAAAACACCTCAGCAGAGCAATGCCCAATTACACAGCCTCTGGTAAGGGCTGGGGATTGTGAGACCATTACTATTGGATAGGAAGAGCTGGGTCTCCCCATCGTTTGGTGGCAGATGAGAAATGATCAGAGAAAACTGACTGGTGTTTGAAATGGAGTAGGGAAGGGACTTTTGCTTCTAATGAAACACTAACAGCTGCTTTGTGATTCAGCCTGCTGCCCTTGCTTGAGAATAGTACCAAATTGTCCATTAGTGGCACATAGCATTGCAATAAAACTTATGAAAATTATTTATTGCTACATCAAGCTGTACAGTTCCTTCTTACAAAGCAAGATATAGCAGAAATGGGGTAAAGGCCAAGCATTTAGCATTAAGTTCCCAAATACTGAGGTCTTACCTAATGTGCAATGTATCCTTTGCAATTAAAAGTAGAAGTTAATGAAGTTTCTGACAGTCCTTATTTTTTCCCAGTGAAACTTTGGCAGTCTGAGGCTGGCCACGAAGCAAGTTATCTCCAATTCATGCAAACCTCAGCTTTGCTAAGAAAAGCTTCATTCTTTTCTCAGAACATACCTATTAACCTTGCTTTCCTTTTCTTTTTTGAGGCAGAAGTTCTTTTTTGCAGATGTAGCTGTGAGGGAGTTTGTGCAATTCTCAACCAACCAGACCTCGTCCCCTTGAGGTCTGAGAGCTTCAGTAGGTAGTGGCAGGTACCTGACCTGGTCAGGGAAAAGCCTCCACCTTCCTGTGGTCAATGGGAATTCTGCCACTGACTTGTTAGAGTCAGGATTTCAACCCTGATGTTCTCAAAGAGATATTGATTGCATGTGGTGGAAAACACAATGAGGTATTTTATCACAAAAGCAAGCACAAATGTGCAAATAAAACCACAGAGATAATAAAGGTCAAAGCTGTTTAATGGACCTTCATAAAGTTATGTACCACTTAAATCCTAATTAACTCCAGTTTGGGGCATTTCAGTGGGGTTTAATAAATAGGCTTGTGGAGAACCTCTGCACAGGGTTGAATTTCAGCCTTTGCAAGGAAAACGGGAGGAGGTTAGTTTACATTAGGCATCTGTGTATTTTGTTCCCAAAGTAGCATTTAGGAAAATGGCCACAAACAGCACATGCTGTGTTACAGCTGGCAATTTAATCTGCAGGCAGGAAAATATAAAATCCACGACAGGATGAAGTTTGCATTGCTGTGAGTGTTGTATAATGGAAGTACTCAACAAAAGCCAGGAGGCTGAGCAACAAGTGGCATTTCAAACCTCTGGGTTTACCACAGGCTCACGTATTTTGCAGGATGGATATTGTACTTCAATTTCTAGTATTCCAAATGCTCGACTTGTCGTGGAAACAACGGGGCTGCATTAGCAGGGGTGGAGCCAAGTGGTGTTACTACAATGCAGGAAAAAAAATCAATTTATTCAGTGGGTTACAATTTATTTCATGGTTGGGGAAATATCAGTTTAAGTGATGATTATGTTCCCCAAGCATGCGGTACACTGGCTCTGTGTCTAGTATAAACAATTACTGTATATGGGTTGCATGTGTGGTTATAATGTGGTGGTGTGGTGTGGTACTGAGATTTTATCAGCTCTGGGCTTGTCACGTTACTCACCAATTCAAACTTCCCCTTTGGCCAAATTCTTAGTATCTGTTCAGGTCATCCCAAATGAACGTGAGCAAAACTTTAACATTGCCAGTCTCTCATCCTATATTCCATTGTTGGCATATCCTGAGTAGGAATATTATAAATTCAGTGTTAGATGAGTCCTTAAAAGCACCTCATGGACTCTACCTGGAAGGGCTGGCTTCTTCATTGTCAAAATCCCATGGAATAAGCTATTAGAAAAAAAGAAAATTATCATTTTTTTAAGACTCTCCAGGTATTATTTCTTTATAATGTGATTCTCTGTGGCATCTCAAGATTTTTGGCAATGTAGGGATAAGTGGTTTGAGCTCCTTGAAAATGCCCAGGGAACTGCACTGTTCCATAGCACGTTTAGTTCACAAGACACTGTACTTGCTACCAGTTTCTGGGCTAATCCAGCTGTCCTTATCATCTGTTCTCTAAATTAGCAAAGCAGAAAAATCAGCTTCAGTATTTCAAAATGTGGGGAATAAAAGCACTTCTACTCCTTTCAACCTCACCCCTGGATCCCAGTGATGCATTTGGAGTTGCAGGGTCCAAGCCTCCATGCCTAAGTCTGTCAAGGAAAGAAGAAGTGTTGTCAAACCCTGCCTGTGGTGCTGGGGGCTCCCAAAGGCTCTTCCCTCCCCTGGTGCAGCTCCCAAAGGCTCTTCCCTCCCCTGGTGCAGCATTTGGCAGGTGAGGAACGAGCCAGGCTAACCCTGACAGGAGATCTGGGTCAGGCATGAAAAGAGGCCCTGTCCCAAAGTCTCTGAAAATGGTCAAAGCTCTGCTTTTGGTTAGCACAGAGAGGAAGGAAAGAGGAAGGGATAGGACAGTGTTCCCTTGCCAGCAGGCAGATAAGGGTTACTATCTCAGCGTGGCATTTCAGTCTTGCCTCTTACTTCAGTCCCCTCCCCCCAGCCTCCCTTCAGCTTTAATATCTAGGTTTGTCTGATTTTGAAACTGGGTTATTTGAATGTCAAACTTTCAATAACACTTTAACAGAGGTGTCCATTAACCCATGCTAAATTACAGCAGAACATCTCTGGAAATACATGTGACATCCACATGAATACCAAATGAATTCATTAGGATCAGCGCTATTACAATGAATACCAAATGAAACCCACAATGATGGGGACATCATCTCTCTGGGAATAATCGACAGCACTCCTTTGGCACCAGTCAAAAACATCAGCTGTTTGTTTCCACTGATGAGAGGTGGCAGTCTAGGTTTTGGTTAGATAAACAAATGATGACACCAATAATCACTTAGTTGGTGGCTGTAATGCTTAATAATCACATCCTGATATCATGCACACTAGAAGCAGTGCTGTGCTTTTTATGCATAATGAATCCCAAACACTCCATAAAAGGTGATAACTTTCTTTGACCATGGAATATATTATTTATAAAAGTGCTCCCTTCCCTTCCCCCTCCCACCCTTGGAGATCCTTTTAGGTTTTGGTTTTTTTTAATCATGTAGAATACACTGGTAGCACATCTTAGACTATGAAGTCTCTTCTTATACATAATTTATAAAACAATTTACAAGTGATTTATTTTTAGCAATAAGATAAAACATGGTGTGAAAGGTTTTACCAACACAGATAGAGACAGTTTGGGATAATACTCATGGAGGAGCCTGGGGTCAAGTGAAAATTATTTTTCTGTTTTTCCCTGAGGTGTAAACTTTAAGGAGCCTCCTCTTGCACCCGTTTGCACAATGCACCAAATACACACACTTCCCTAAAACTGCATGAAATTGTATGGCACCATGTTTCAGATGGCTTTGAAAAATATCCTTTCAGCAAACATAGGGATAGATAGACCTTGTTGATAGACACAGTGGGAGTGTCCCTTCCAGATGCTGTCTGGTTTAGTGGCTGGCTCTGTCTGACTTGAGGCCCTCCTGAGTGCTGGAGCTGCTGATGCCCATAGAGGTGGTGCAAGCCCTAGTTTATAATTAACAACTTGCTGATGAAGAGGAGGGGCTGTGCTGCCTCCCCTGCCCCAGGAGATGGCAGTGTTTAAGAGCAGGAGCAGAGCATCCTGCATGTCAGGAACCTCCTGTCCTTGCACCAGCCCTGGCCCTCATCAACCAGGAATTCACAAATATGCTGGTGGTAGCCTAATGGGAGAAGAAACATGGGTTAGCCCAAGGATGGAGAGAGGGCTGTGTTGCAGCAGAACCTCTTTATGCCAGTTGTGGTGGTCTTTGGTTTGAATTACTGTTTTGGGCTTGTGTGTGGCAAGATGTTCAAAAATGTTGACCTTGTAGTTTGCTCACATCCGAGTCTGCAGCTCTGTGTACTGCAGTAGGAAAACCCATCTCCCTGGCTTTCTCTCATACTAAATATTATTTCATATCAGCCAGGATTTTTCACAAACCTAAGAAGTCCATTTCTACAGGGACCCTGCCTTGGAGTGCTGGTAACCAGCACAGCATAAAATATAATCAGCATCAAGGACAACATGTGCTTATCCGGTCACCAATGAATGAGGTTCTGGCCTTCTCTTTCCAAGCCTTTTCAAAGAGATGTCAGGAAAAATTGCCAGTTCTCACTGGCTGTGTAGAAACCCCAGTCAGGAGTGATCCCTACCTGCTGTGGTCACCAACTGGTGGCTTTGAAAATTGAAGCTCTAGGTTGGGTTCTCCAGCATCACAGCTGGCACAGCCATTGTGGCCATGCAATATGCACCTAATGAGCAGGCTGGTGCTCTGATGGTGTGCTTAGAGCTTTGCAACTGTGCTCTGTACATGCCTGTGTAAGACAACAGAGAACAAGACTTCCAAACTCCAGTCTCTGGCTTTAGTGTAAAAAATCTGGCTGGCTCTGACATCTGGCATTTATGTGTTGGAGCTGGGGCAATGCATGGCTGTTGTGGGTTTCCAGGTAGGATCAGGGCACCAGCATTTGTGTGCCTGGAGCTAATATCCTCTTGGAAGACCATCTGAAAGGGTAAACTGATCAGTACTTAACTAAAAACTTAATCAGAACAGTGCCCATAGTTGTGCTGTGTCCAGAGACTGAAACGCCTCTAACATGAGAGAAGAGTCCAGAAACTGGGGATATCCAGCCATTTCTGTGGGGCATGTTCAAGAAACCTGAGGAAGAAGCTGGAAGCACAGTCTGGGCCATTCTGGGGTCACCTTGAAGAATTCTTTTGCATGCTCCACTCCTCTGCATCTCACCCTGCACTCCTGGGCTGTCTCCATTGTGCAATCCTGGCCTTGAAATGGCTCAGCCTTCCAACTCCTAGGAAAATAATTTCCTACTAATCTATTTGTTTAAAATTAGCACCTACAAAGATAAGTCTGTGAGCAGCCTGGACTTTGATTTGGGGAGACTGGGGACATACACCCCAGAAAACTGTAAATGCAGGCACTGCTTTCCTTTGCATCCAGAATTCAACAGAGCTGTCAGATAACACATGAGAGATGGTTAATAATAAATTAAAAACATCGCAGCCACAGGGAAACTGCATCTCTCCCCTCCCCCCAAACTCCCCCTCTCTTTTGCTTTTTTCTACCCCATGGGCTTAATCAGCATCAAAGAGTAACAAATCCAATAAAATGCTTCCCTGAGCCAGGAACCAGCCTGAACTGGATACGCACACACACACACACACACAAACCAGCTCTCTCCTTTCCCCCTGACTGCCAGCCCCTTTGCAAAACAGCTGACAGTTGAGGTGGAGATAGAACAAAGGAAGAGATGGGGAATGGTAAATCACAGAGACCCCCCCATCTCTCATCTGGCGCTGGAAAGCTCTAACAGGCCTCCCGTGCTTTTAGGCTACCGGTACAGAAAGAGCTTTTCTTGCTCCTGACTTGGTTTTTATCCCACCAAGATCAGAGATTCGGGGGGAGGGAAAAGAAAGGGGAAAGCACACATGTATTCCTACTGATTTCTTCCCTTTTAAAACTGAAGTCAAACAACAGCAGCTCCATCAAACTGCAGCAGGTCCTACGTAGAGCTTTGAGTTTATGGCCATGGTGCTCCTCAAATACCTGCCACTGCTTTGCTTGGCTGAGAGCAGGTGATGCTGTGCCAGGAGCGTCCCCAGTGAGGGTCCATACAGTGGTCCCCTCCTCACCCTGCACTTGCAGGTTTCTCCTGTGCAGAACATCTCTTTTCAGAGCTGGGGAAGATGTCCACCACTCCTGAGCAGGAGGAGAATGTGGTGAGCTGGATCCTCAGGGGTGAAAATAGATGTGGGTGTCTTTGAAGTCAATGGGCTGAAATTGCTTTTCCATAGCTAAAGATTCAGCCCAAGGGATGACCTGTCTAGCAGCAGTGTGCAAGTACTCCAGTAGTGCTTATGGCACCAGGAGATGGGAAAAAAATTAAAAAGAGGTCAGCAGGAAGAACTGGGGAGAACATAGCCTCAGCAAGTTCTTCATTCTGTGCTGCTCTTTGTGAATTACTTCTCCGGGTATGTCTGTGTCCCCTGAAGCTGTAATATCTAAGCACTTCCTAGTTATTAATATGGTGAGTGCATCTTCTCCAGAGCCTTGGAGAGTGAGTTGCCATCATTTCTGTCTTAGAGATATAAACTGGAGCAACAGAGGAAAGAAGGTTTTGCTCATGGCCATGCAGAAAAGCCTATGGCAGAGTCAAGAAATGAATCCCCATAACTCAAAATCTGCTATATCAGATCATAGCTGGAAGAAAATCCTTGCCTTTGGCCTGTCTGAGCTGTAACACTTTCAGGTGAGTTCAGACATCAAATCTGCGCTGTGCTGAGTCCAGCTTTCTAAATCTATGCTAGAGAATAACCATGCTAAAGGTAGAGATTCCAAGTAGCTGACAAACGTCTCTGTCTGCCAGGCTAGTGGACATCTGGACAATGAGCACTTTGAAACTTCAAAAGTCTGTGTAAATTGGCTGTGCATTTTGCCTGTGCACACCTCTTTCAAATAAGAGCCCCAAAACCTGCTCACGTTCGATGCACATTGCCAGAAATATCCCTTGGCGTTTTTCACAAGAATATTTCTTTACATTTCCTGTTCTGTTATAATCCTTCCTGGGTGTAGCAGTGCAGTGGTTGCTGTCACCCTACTTAATAGCTGTATCTCAAAAGATACTCTGCGAGTGTTGTTTGTGTGGACAGGGTAGGTGTAGGGTAAGAGGAGTCTGTGGCTCCTGTGCTGCCCAACTGGACAGGGCTGGATCCCCCTGATCCAGTATTAGTCATGAGAGGAGGTTGAGGTGGCGTTGCTGAAGGAATTCTCTCACAACACTAGAAGATGCTGTCCTAGAGAGCAGAGTTCTTTGGATTCACTTTCTCTGCAAGTCTCCCCCATGAGAAGCTGTAGAACTGTTAACTCGGCAGGCTATAATGAATGAATTCGGAAACTACCAAAGAATTCCTATGGAAATACAGATGATATCTGCATTATGGCCATAATTAATTAACCAATCAATTATCATGATGAATGCTATTTTAATGAATCAGTTGCAAATCATTTTTGGTTCTTATGGTTTTCATTCAGAGCACATTAATCATGGCAGACTCTCTGGGTTGCAGAGGAATGCAGGATGTGAATCCAAGACCTTAGTACATCTTTAACAGAGGTGAGCCAGGTTCTCAGCAATCAGATCCAGATGCAGGTATGGAAGGCTCTCCTGAAGGTCAGAGGCTCTTCAAATTTGGGAAAATAATGCTGGCATACTATAGCCATTGGCCCAGAGCATGAAAGAAGCAGATAAGAAATGGCCCAGGACTGGGATGAGCTTTCAAACACTTTCAGATTTGGACTTTGCTGCTAATTCCATTTATACTGGAAGAAGGTAAAATAATATTTTCAAAATGTTGAAAAAACTATACTGGTGTGGGGTTTTTTGGGTTTGTTTGGTTTGGATTTTTCCTGGTATTAGATTAGAATTCTCATAGATTTGTATAAATTCAATTGGCTTTGGCAGTGCTGCACAGGGGCAGGGGCTGAGTGGAACCAGTGCAGAGACTTGGGTTAAACCTGTTCTTGAATGACTGCCTGGACATTGCATTTATTTTCAGTGTAGTTTTCAGTTACTCCTGTGGAGAGCTTGCATGGTTCTGCCATCTCTGAAAGCTTCCAAAGAGAGTGATGAAGTAATCACCAATTTAAATTAATGATTAGACTTCAGCCCTTGGATATAACATCTTTATTTATCTGAGGTGTTGCCAAAACTCCCTGCTTGCTCCTGGAATTAGCCAGAAGATGCACTGACTGAGTTGGGGTGTTTTGTACAGCTGTGCCTAAAACTCCTTGGAGCTGGAGCTGCTACAGAGAAGTGCAACAGCTACTCTACGACACCCATGGCACTGAAGTGAAATGACACAGGGAACATAGGCTTTTCTGCTGCAGGAAACAGTGAATTTGTGATGTGGAAGGTAACTGAATTTGTATTTTATTAAAATTTATTTCAAAGAAGAGATGCCTGGAAAAAAAAATGTAGTAGAGAGATGGAATCTTGGATAAAAAGAGCTCTGAACCCGTTTGAGGAGAATTATTGGCTCTTTATTTCAGGACATTGTATCTAATGAGGAGAATCAAAATAGAACAAAACCCTAAACCAGCTAGAAAATATGTGATTTCATCCACAATGTCAAGCTTGAGCCTGAGGTAGTTTTATAGCATATGTAGCCATATAAGCATTAATTTGGGAATTGATCTCTGCAATGTACCTGTTATGAATAGCTTATGTCACTTGCAGCTAAGGAATGCATAGATATCCCTCCTGCACAGCTGAGGGAACATCACAAGGTGGAGTCTGTATATTTTATTACGTTATTTCTACTCACCCTGTTGGTGTAGCAGCTCAGAATGCAGTAAGAAGTATCTTTAATGAGTTTAATGGTTTGGGTAGATAACACTGGAAACATTTTTGGAGGCACAGGTATTATTTATATTATTAGTTCAGATAATACATTTTCTTTCGGTGTTTAATATATGTCACACTAAAAGTTTGGCAAACGGGAGCTAAATGTTTGTTTCATAAAGCTATACGAAAGTATCCATTGACTTTTGGAAGCCCTTGAAAATCTCTGTCGTCTGATGGGATGTGGGCACCCAATTCATGCAACAAATACAAAAGCTTGCGGGTAGTCCTGACATGGCTGTATTAAAAAATGTGGGGAAATATTTGTGGGATATTTTTTGGAGTCTTTATACTGCTTTACTGGCAATCACATGAATTTTATATCTGTCATGAAATCTCCTGACATTTCCACCAATATGTTGCAAGGAGGTCATTAGAACAATTACTGAGATGTGGGAAAAGAAGTAGCATTCCATAGCATCAATTGCCAGCACTGCCATCTCTAAGCAATTAAAAACCATGAAAACAAAAAATTTGACATTTTTCTGGCCTACGTATCAAGGGGGTGCCCCCGCATTTGTTTTTGAGGTTTTCAGCATTGCTATAGCACTAGACGTACATTCTTGAAAAAGATGAAACTGTTTTGGGAAAAAATTGAAGTCAAACAAAAAAAAATTTCATGGAAACTCTTCGTTTCATCCATTAGAACTCACTGACTTGATACACATTAAGATTTCATAGAAACTATTAAATTTTGAGGACTTCCCATGGGAAACACATAAGTTTTGGTAGAAAGTTTGTTTTTCTGAGGTCCCATCAGATTTTGTTTCAGTTGTTTGTGAAGCTGAAGCAAAGGGTTGCCAATCCAATAGTCAGAGTTGCCCACAGTCACTTCAGCCCTGAGCCTGGCCAGTTCTGGTGGGCTGAAGAGGAACAAGTGAATTTGGGAATATCACCCTGGTGTAGGAACTGGGGCTGGGGGAATGGTGTTTCTGGGCTCCCACATCCTCACCTGTCTTCCTCTGGGCAGAGTGAATTTTCACATGGGCATGGAGTGATAGGAAAAGGGGAAAAGGCCTGAAGGAGAAGGGAGGGCAGGTTTTGATTAGGTATTAGGAAGAAATTCTTTACTATGAGGGTAGAAAGGAACTGGCACAGGTTGTGTATTCTCCATCCCTGGAAGTGCTCAAGGCCCGGTTGGATGGGGTTCAGAGCAACCTGGTCTAGTGGAAGGTATCCCTGCCCATGGTAGGGGTTTGGAATTAGTTGATCTTTGAGGTCTTTTCCAACCCAAACCATCCGCGAATTTAACCTACTGCCAGCGACCTGCGGTTTTCACAGGCCTTTGGATCTCGGAGGTCTTTAATTGCCAAATGGCCGCGACAGATTTGAAAATGAATGTGACACTTTTCAACATGGAGTGGTAATGGCAAAATTACTGAGATGCTATTTCACCCTTGCTTGGCAGGGACCAGGGATGCTGAAGCCAACAAAAATTTTGTCAGGCTTGGGCAGTAGCGACCAAGACTGTTTGACTTGCTGTAGTCCTCTAGGAAGGTATTTGGACATCTGAGAGATTGTAATTCATTCTGGAAATGACATATTTCAATATTAAAGTTGAATTTCACTTCCATGACATGAAGCTGATTTCTGAATCCAGATGGAAAAAATTCCGAAACTTAAATAATTGATATCTGGTTTCCTGACTAGCTCTATTTCTCCTGTGGCAATAAGTTAGAGTTCTTGAGAAAATCATCAAGGATCGAAAGAACTGAGGAATGGGTGTATCAAAAGGCTCAGCCAGTCTCCCACTGTCAATAAGGCACGTAGGATTATTTCCCTGGAGACTCAGAGCCGAGCCTTCTGATGGTGTGGCCGTTAATAAAACAGGAAAAAATATTAGTGAGGTTTGTCTGAGACCTGCTTTGAGTTTGTGGAAACACTTTTTAGTCTTCTTGGATCCAAATATGTGATTTATTCCCCTTAAGTCCTAAATTTAGCAGAAAATAAACCAGACCGGGCTTTCCTCACTTGGGTAAGGAATTTCTGTACGTTATGTTGCTGGACCTTGGTTTTGGGCTGTAGGGACAGGGATTCATTTGTTGATCATCCTGCATCTTCCTTGCCATGCCTTTGCAGAAAGCCAAGTTTGCCCACCCTCTTACGCCCAGTTTTTTCACTCAGGTGGGAGCATTAAGTTGGTAGTTTGTACAAACAAAAAACCTGCACGGGACGGGGTCTGTGATGGGTCTGGTATCTCCTGTTGGATGGGATTTTGGGGTGGGGGGCTGATGGAGTGAGAGGGCTTTGTGGGAGCACCTGTCTGTGTTTGGGGCGAGCCCCTTGCCTGAGCCAACCTTGAGCCTTCATCCCAAACCTCCAGAGACCCCACTACTGTTGGAGAGGTGATGGCTTGCACTTTCCCAAACAAAGCACAGCGATGTTTCCTGTAATTTGAACCAAAGAGACAACTTGCTGCTTTGTAATCTGTGGGTGGGGGAGGCATTGTTGAGTCAGGAAGCCCCCAGAGGGTGCTGGCTTTACTGGTTTCAGCTGTGAAATCAAAACACATGCATGAGTCAGGCCAGTGGTTAAGTTCTGCTCACTTTGAGGCCCTGGCTTTGATTAAATTCATGTGTCATTTTCAAAGGTCCATGTTTAGCTTGGTTTTAGATCATGCTTGCATAATTAGTTTATTTAAACTATGTCTCATGTTAAATCAGATTTTGCCTGTGGACTTAAGTACAACTATGTAATAAGATATACCTATTAAACAGATGTTTAATCTTAATGACTATGTTCTTGACAATCAATTGAAATTGAACATCTAATAACTACATTGCAACTAGGCATATCTCTTTGCATTTAATAAGATACTATAGTAATGTAATTATAGTAATATAGTATATCATAAATAACATATTCATGGCAATATACCAATGTTTGTATAAAACATACAATATATATATATTAAAAATTGCCTGAAAAATGAGGAGGCTTTAGCTCAGCTCATCATTTCCCTGAAGAAAGAGAACAAAAAAGCCCCCAGCCTCCCAAATGTTATCCTCTTACAGAGGAAACAATTTGTATTGGCACTTTGCACTGTGTCCTGTAACAGCCCCGTGTCCCCAGGTCATCACCCCGAGCAGTCTCTCACCCCGAGTAAAGTCCAAAGCAGTGGTGTCACAGCGCAAAGCTCCACCCTGTGCTCATTGATTTGTTCACTGGTGGGATACTTTTGTCAGACTCAATAGAAAGAAAGAGGACTATGAAAAACTAGGGGAACAACTAGAACAGAGATGTGGAAACACTTGCTGGAAAAAGAGCCAGCCAACCCTGTCAATCCTTATTGGAATTGTGCTTCTAGTTGTGTGTAAACACAGTATTTCTGCATTTGTGCACCCAAGTCTCTGATTTTTGGTTGTGACCAATAAATGAGCCATTTCAGTAACAGATCCCACAGAATATCTGGTTGTTCCACAAACTTGATCTGATAGTTCCAACTCCAAAACTTTATATTCTGCTACCAAGATGCGCAAAAATGATTTGGATTATCTCCCTTTGTCATGCTTCTGTACCATAACTGTATACTGATGGACATTTAAATATAAAACCAAATAGCTTCATAATGTTCTGTTCAGAATTAGCAAGTATGTGTCAAATAGCCTGTTGATACTGTTGAATATTTTGGTAGTTGTGCAGTATTTTAGGATTTCATTTTTTTAAGCTGTAGTTTGAGGAGGCCTTTAAGCCCATGCTTAAATATATCTTTTCAGCAAATCTGTTGCACATGTGTTCAGTATTACGTGCATGCTAACTTGAACTAAGCTGATTAACTTTTGTCTTATGGTTGGACCTACTCTTCATTGAGCTGTATAGAAAACTTTCCATTGAATCCAATGATCCCTGAGCTAAACAGTTTAAAAATGTGGTGGAAAGGCAGAGAGAGAGGGTGGGAAACAGGTGGGTTAGAATTAGCCTGGATTATGTGATATCTTTTGGGCTATTGAATATGTATAGAATGGAGCTCTTGTTAATGCAAATTACAAACATGTTTCAGAATCTGTCTTGTGGCACATGTACAGTGCAGTGATGGACTAGCAACATATGAAAGACATATTGATGATAGTAAACATTAGCTTGGCATTCTGGTCTCCAGCATTGCTCAGAATTGGGGGGGAAAAAAAAAGTCTTCAAACTTTTAATGTTCCATAAAAATAGTTATCAAGGTCTCTTCGCTCAGCCTTCCAGATTCCTCTTTAAAAACTAGCCTGGCTTCCCTGAGCATCTCTTTCCCAGTGTATTATATTTTCCCCACGCCTGCCTGTGTTAATTTTTGTTAATATTGTTGTTGCCATCTTTGCATTAAAAAATGCATGAAGGAGAGAGAAGTGTGTGTGTTTGTGTTCTCCCTTCCTCCTTTCCTCATCTAACTCAGAGGCTGGGGGAAGAAGACACTTTTAAAAAATTCCTTCCTTCACGTGCCAGGTTTGCAGTGAACAGGCAGCGAATTCTCCAGAGGGAAAGCCTATTTTGGTGGCCTTCTTGTAATTGTATTACCGGAGGGCACCTCTAGCTAACAATGCACGGGGTTAAATTAAGCCTAGAACTTCTCAAGAGACTATTTTTACTACTGACTTTATTTAGCCCCCTTTACCCCCTATTTAGGCTGGGAGAGGATGATGCTCTGTGTTTTGTTTTGGGTCTTTTGTTTTTTTTTTTCTTTTTCCATCCTGTTGGTAATTTTTCCACACACCTATATTAAAGACAGTGATTGCAAACACATTTGACTTAATATTCCACTCACACTTTAAGTTAACAAGTAGTTCAAAGATTAATTACCATGTACCTTGCAGTTCATAGATTCTATTATGATATAGCTCAAGCAAAGGGAACAGGGGGAAAATGCAGCTGATTAGCCTGTGATTATGTGTTAGCCTGTGCTTGTGGTCTTTGGCTGGTTGTCTCACTGCGTGATGCAAGAACTTCTGAGTGGTTACACTTTCCCATCTGTATTTATTTTGATGTAGTTGGTGAGTTTCTAGGACTTAAAAAAATATTAGTGGCAGCATTTGTCAGGTTAGTACAGTTTCAATTGTTAGTGCTTTAATGGGTGAAATTAATCTCGGTGGTGGGCTGAGGGCAGCTGTTAGCCACGTTTCACACGGGGCTCTCTGGAGTGTGGCCCAGCCCTGGCTGGTAACAGCCATGCACTGCCCCATCACCCAGGGTGCAGATCCGAGTGGGATCTGCACTGGGAGTGCAGGTGCCTCTGGCAAGCTCACCAGACTGCAGGGTGGAAGCCACCCTGGGGCTGTTTTCCTCCCAGCTTGCAGGCTCCAGGAGGGACTGCACGATTTTGGACCTGCACAGGGAGGCCACAGCACATTGGGCAACCTGGCTATGATGTCCCTGCACACAGTTTGGTGTGGAACTAGCTTATCTTTAAGGTCCTTTCCAACCCAAACCATTCCATGATTCTATGATTCTATGCCATAATGATGCCCAGCTGAGTTAGGATTGTGTCTGGGCACTTTTGATTTAGTAGCACTGCACCTAAACACTTACACCTCATCAGACTGTAGCATCTGATAAAAGTGGATTTAGCAATGTGCAGAAAGCCCCAGATGAAGAGTTCATCCTGTCGTCCCCCTGTTAATAGCTGGAGTTCTGTAGTTTAAGATTTGCAAAGTGAGACCTGTCAGAGCTGTGATTAGAATTTTCTTCCCACTCTGTTCTCACTGCAAGCAACTCACTGTTCCCCTTATTCTAGAGTAAATCGATTAGGACTCAATAAAAAGCACGGGCAGAACCCGCTTGTCACTTCTTAAATGTCTCAGCCTGCTTGGAGACTTTGCCTGAATCCCTGAGCAAGTGAGAGCTCTTCTAGTGTGAATTCCCCACATCCATAGCTTCCCCTGGCTAACAAGGGAAGGCAATATACATGGGACAGAACAGGTTTCTATTCAGCCGTGGAGAAAGCACTTGTGAATGTTGCAGGAAATGAGATCTTAAGTCAGTGCATGAAACAATCTAATCCATCACAGCCCCTAGAATGGCCTCTCATAACTCAGGGGCTGTCATACCCCTTTGTGTGCATGAAGGCAGTTGTGGAAGAAGTGACGAACTGCGCACATATTCTGCTAAATCCGTTCTGGCAGCTGAGGTAATATATTTTCAATGCCAAGTCACATAATTTTACTTTAGCTCATTTGACTCCAGGCTACAAAGCTATTCCAGGAAACAAAGGGATGGTGTTTGAATAATGAATAATAATGAATTTAATTCTGTGGGCTTGTGCTGGGCTGAAGCCTCTAGGAGGTTAAATGCAGATAAAGTAATGGAAAGGAAAAGTTTTACCTTACAAAATGGTGTTGTTTTACTCGAGTTGTCTTCACTTCATTAGGCATTGATACATTTGGACAGATGCAACTGGCATATCATTTTAAAACTGATGTATTATTAGGTGTGATTTACAGATTTACACCTACAAAGTATCATAGAATTACTTTCAGCATCTTCTTCTTGCCTTCTGGTTGGTTAGTTTGTTGTTTTTTTTTTTTTTTCTTCCCTGTCCTGTTATTTTCTTTTGCTTTTCATAGTTGTAGACCTTCACAGTAGTTGCAAGGAATTCTGAGTGTAGCCTTACACCATGATAATACATGTGCACTCTTTTTTTGGTGTTACCAAACATCCTCAGCTGATAATTCAATGCTTTTCAGGAAATAAAGAAGGCAATATTCCCGTGGGCAGAGAGGTGATGCCTGCCTCTTCCTATACAAAGCTGAACATGCACTAGTCCTGATACTGTTTGACACTTTTGGAATCAGTTTAGTATCAATGACAGGTGGGCAGACAAGGAGAGGGATTATCCCACAGAGAAATCCTGGAAGGCAGCTTCGAGGAAGACTTTTTTATTTTTTAATTTGCCCCAGGATTGATTAAATAACACTGTGGCTTTAAAGACCACTGAGCTGAGGGTGTTTAATTGTACCTTATCCCTTTGAGACCCCCCTTTCCTTTAGCATTTTGAGGGAGCATGAATTTGTTTACAAATTGTTTAGGTTGTTTGTGACGTTGTTTAAGACTCACAAAGCTTTACTCAGGCAGATCCAGGCAAGCAGGATGTGGAGAAGTGCTGCAGGTGCTTGTCTGGGAGGCCTCACCCCATCTGGAGGGGAAGCTGGTGAACCTGTGCACGAGGATGTTGTAACCTTTGGGTTTCTCAGCACCTCACACACTTGTGTTTGGTCAGAGATGCTGTTCCACCCCAGCTGCTTCTGCTGCAGGTGGGTCTTTCACTGCAGGTGGGCTCCTCAGACCCTAAGGAGGACATGCAGGAGGTACCTGCCCAGTGCTGCTCTGGGAAGGGTGAGGTCAAACAGGGAAGGCAGGAGCAGAGCAGTAGCTCAGGCTGAGGCAGAGGCTGTGTGTGGCTCCCCTGAGAGCTGCAGGAAAGCCCTGGTGAGGTGATCCCTGAAGGTGGAAAGGGCCCCATGGTCAGGGAAAGAGGAACACTCATTTCTTGCTGGTGCTGGTGTGTGCTGAGTGTTTGTCTGGCAGTCCTGGGCAATGTGCTGCTCCCATCTTTCCTGTGTAATTTGACAGCAGGTCTTTGCCACCCTAAATGATTCTATGCAATGGAAATCAGTGCGATGCCAAAGGTTCAACACCACTGTTAATTCACAGCAGAAGATCAGATGAACCAGGAGGGGGAAGTCACCTCTAGGAACAACTTGAAAAGTATTAAAAAGGAAAAAAATCCAGAGACTTGACAGGCAAGTGGGCTGTGGAGAGCCATAACACAAAGAGTATTTTCTGATCCTATTTAAGACAATTTATAGAACAGCTACGTGTGGGATGTACATTCTTTATCTGCAGCCTGAATGTGGCAGTACTTTGTTAATTTGTGAGAATGAGAAAGTGAGGCTGACTATAAACAGAAATGAAATAGTCATTCAGGCACCATGTGCATGGGACTTCTAGCAAGCTCCATTGGAGGTCCAGGCACCGAATATTTGCAGGATTATGTGTCATCTCGTGGATCTGTTTTCACGGTCCAAGCCATCTGGCATACAGGAGTAAACAAACAGCAGAAAAGATAATAAGTAAACTGTTCTTTAACTATTTTCTCCCCAGTCTAAATACTGTAAGAGCCAAGGAATTTTGATTCCTGAAACAGATTAATTTTAGATGATATTTAATATTAAGTGAAATAGTAAATGTAATGTTTCCACCTTGCAGGAAGGAGTCTCTTATTTCTTCTGTTCAGAAGGCTGTGCACATGTTTTCTCCCAGCTGCAGCTTAGTGAGAAAAGGGGTGAGCTCAGCCCTTCCCAAGGTTACTGTCAGGTCTCTGCACTGATGCTGATGCAGCTGGATATCCCTGAATATCCAGCACCAGTGCAGGCAGCTCTGAGTACAACTTTTGGTGTCACCTGGAGAAGTTATAATAATTTATCTGGAGAATGGCCATTGGTCACCTCTGCCTCACTGGTCTGCAGCATTTCACAGGTGTTGTTTCATAGCACTGAGCACAGAATTTCACTACAGGGAGGGAAATCACGTTGACCCAAACTTGTTTCTTTCCTGGTTTCACTGAGAAGAATCTGGCAGAAGGGTTACAGCACCCACTTGCTTGAATTCCCAGTGCTGGTTCAGAGAAATAGTATCTCAGAGTAGCTAGAAGGGTTCTGCATTTCATCAAAAAGTCTTGGAAAATTTTCTATTATGGTTGATTAACAGTACATTTGATTTCATAGAATCGGAGCTCTATTGAAGTAATCCAAATGTGTTTAGTCAAGGTCCACTGTTACAGCTCATAGCATTTAATTGAGTACTGCATTATTTAATAACTTTCCTTTTGCTGTAATCTCATTTTGCAGGAAATCTCACTCAAAAAGAGAACAGGAGTTTCTAGTTTTCCTGTCTATAGAGGAAACCCAGAACATGTCATCATATAGGCTTCCCAATGAAAGAAATTAACTTAATGAACTTAAGTTCCCCTATTTTGTGGTGGGGAAAGGAGCTACATCATTTGCATGAAATTATACCTGACAAGTTTTTCTTCTTGCTGTGGCATCTTTGGAAAGCTCCAGTCTACAAATGGCTGTGCTGAGGTTATCACTTCTTCAGAATTCAAATCCAGCTGGTGAGTTTGGGCTGTAGGAGAACAAGGTGGGTTAGCTCAGGGTGCCACTCACGAGTGTGACATTCTAGCCCCCAGCTCCCATCAAAGGAGTCAGTGCTTCCATCCTTATCCCCACCTGCACATCCTTGCCCCATTTTTGGTGTACTTTGGCATCTGTGAGAGAGAGATGCCAGGCCAAGGAGTTAAACTTGATGAAGTTGGTGAAAAATACCATGGGGAAAAGACCAATTCCCTACCTGTTTACCCTTTGGATCCAAAAGAGGAAACTTATCTACCTTAAGGTAGTCACAGCTAATTAAAAAGAAAATTTTGTCTGTTTGAAGGTGGAAACTTTGTAGGTAAGGTACAGTGATAAAAACTGACAGTCCTTTCCCTCTGGTCAGTACGATGTTCAGGAAATTATTTCAATTTTTAGACACTGTGTGAAGTGTCCTCCCATCCTAGATGTTTGTCAGAGTTTAAACCTCCTGTAGAACTGGAACAAGGGCAAAGGCATTCAAAGGTGCTTGGTGGTAAATTTGTCCTTTCTGAAAGGTAATAGCTTTTAATATTTTGAAAGTAATCAGAAATATTAAAGAGCAAGAATAAACTCAGGGGGCAGGAATTTTCTTGATACTCTTGGGTTCTCAGTTGCCTTGTTGGTTCCTTGTGTGAGTTGGTGTTTATGCTGTTTGATCTCATTTCCCAAAAGTATTTCCCAAGCTGTGCTCAAACAGAGGCTATGGGAAGGAACCTTCAGTGAAATGGAATCCCTCATTCAAGATGCAATAGGATTTTAAGCTGTTTCCTGGCAAGGTTTTCCTGTGACATTTGCTGGGAGGGTAACCCATTAATTTGAACCCAAGCACCAGCAGGAGCTAATCTGGATGACACTAGATCATGCTTGGCATTTGTTTCCACACTGGTTAGGTGCCATGTGAAATATTTCCAGTGCTGATCCATGTTTCCAGCTTTGGAAGCTGTGCTGGAAAGTGCAGTTATGCTACAAGAGTTGTCTGATGATTTTATTTTTATGAAAAGTCCAATGGAAATGTTAACTAGTTCACAGAAAACCCAGGTGCAAGCAAAGTTCCACACCTGTGTCAGTACCAAAATGAGGAGCTGGCACACAATTTCTGTCACTGTTATTTATGATATTTATTGAGGAAATGCTTAACTTCCCAATTGAAGATGAGGATTTCACTCTGTCTACATACACAGCTTAACCTGCTCCTGAACCTCACAGAATTCCTCACCACAGCCTCTATCTGCACGTACAGGGCTCCCAGAATGAGCTGTTGGAGTTGCAAACCTCAGGGAATACTGCAGAGCCATGCCTGGAAATAGTGGGTCATGCTCAGAGCTGGCACTCCACGTACTCTTGGGTAGACTTAAGTAGCCAAGATTTAAATACTGAGCAGGAAAATATTTTGATCACTGTGTTCACAGCAGCAAAGAGCAGCTGGGTCTACTTCCCATGGGCATTGACTGAGTTTAAGTGCTCTTCCCAACACAGAGTCAGGGTATGTGATGAGAGAAAGCTTTGAAATGACATGGTTATGGTTATTACATGGTACCAGTTTCATGCTGATTCAGGTACAGGGCAAACTGGTTTGGTTTTAAGGACATGATGTTAAGTGTTTTCATGTGTTTTAATTTCTATTTAAATAAATAATTACCAGGAATTTACTGGGGTGATAAAGTAGGGATGGAGGAGAAAATGGCTAAAACAAAAAAAAAGGGAATTTGAAATCTTGCACGGGCAGTTTAATTTATGTTGAGATGCAAGAGAGGACTATGAGGGTGTGATCTGTTGGGGAAGCAGATTATCTGTTTGTTCTCTACATTTTGCACTCCTCAGAAGAAGGAGGCTTCTTCTTGCTACTGTGTTAGAGGTAAAGTATGACCATGGGATGGAAAAGAGTTGCAGCAGGTTATGGCTGGGGTTGGTGAATGCCCATGGAGGAAAAGAGATGGGAGGGACCCATGACCAGGGACAGGGCAGAGAGGAGAAGCAAGATGGAAACTTCCCCATCTTGGTGGCTGCTATTTGTGTCTGGCAAGTGATAGTGGCTCACGGATTTGTGGAATTGATTTATCTGGGCTCATAGAAGCAGGAACAAAGTTTTATGTGATGCAGTCCTTTCACTGCATCCTCTATAAAAAAAAGGACCAGTTTCCAGCCTCTGAATTTTTGACTGTGTCATTTTCAAACCTAGGGTGAAGTCTAATATTCTGGCCCTTGAAGTGCTGCGAATGAAAAATATTGAGATTCCAAGTTGTCCTTGCATCATAGCATGATTTTCAGTGCAGAATCTTAGAATTACCCCACTGCCAGTTTTGGGACATGGGAATTCAGCCCCCTCAGTTCTGGATGATTAGCCCAAAGTAGGGCCAAGATTTGGAGTGACCAGGTGAAATTTAGAAATGCTAATTAGTTTTGAAAGATCCCTAGAGTTTGGATAGAAAAGAACCTGCTTTTACTCAAAGGGAGATAGGCGAAGTGGTTTCCCTTGAATTGCTCCAGTTTTGAATTCATCCTCAGTTACAATCAATGGATTCCCAACACCAGCAGCTGGATTAATTGTAAATCCAAACTTTTTTTTTTTTTTTTACCAGATTAGGCCGTGCTTTTTGAGATTAGTCGGACTTTTTCAGTTTACTTGAGTACAAGCTGGGTCAGCCCCATATTAGATACCTGTCACACAGGTGCCTAAGTGATCTGTAATTCCAATGAGACCTTAGGTTTGATGAAGAAATCTTTAATAAGATTGCTTTTCTGTTTTAACAGCCCATTTGTACAGGCTTCTTTCCCCACAACAATAGTAATTGGATTCCTCAGTATTCAATCATTTCATTGCAAGATGTTTCACTCTAAGAAAATAATTTCCAACCCGTGTTTCTTTTCTTCTTTTAACTTAAAAGAGCCTCTTGTCTTCTTTGTGGTCAGTGGAGCCCATTTGTAACTGCCTGGTACGAGCTGAAATCTGTACATTCTTATCTCCCTTGCTTTGTTTTTCTGTACCAAACTGTAAGCAAGCCCTGAAGTTTGTTCAGATTTGGGATCAAACACGGAATTTTTATTTCTTTTCTCGCAAATTCCTAGGGGGGAACAAATCAATATGCTAACGCTGCTGCATCAAGCTTTCAAATCTATGCAGACATCAATAGGCAGCTGTTCTGTGCTTTTTAGCATTTTGGGCCAAGCTTCTGATTTCAAACAGATTGATGTAAAACCAGAGGAACTTCATAGGAGCTTCATAGGAACTTCTCTGGATTTACACCGCTGGCTCAGATGAGGTCAAGCTTTTAAATTAATTCAGGGTCCCAATTTTGATTTTTCATTGACTATTTATATAATAATTAGAATTTTATTAGGAATAGGACGTCTGCGCCTTCATAGCTACTCCCTCGGGAAATTAAGCCATAATTTTGTGACATTGTGTGCTGCCCAATATGTATAGCTGCTTTTATTTGGTAAATGTATATGAAATAGTATTTGCTACTTCACCAATTTAATACAAAATAAAATCCTTTCAAGTCAGAGTAATGTCCTCTGCTTTATATTTGAAAAACCAAATTAATCCCATGATAGGCTGTGATTTGCAATAAAGTTGATCAATGGGATCAACTCCACAAATTGCAGAACATACCATTCACATTGTTTTGAGTAATACTGTTGTTTTACCTTGAAGTACATTGCTGTTGCTCCCTGTGTTCAGTATAGCATCTTAAGACTTTTTAATAGAAAGAAACTAAATGAAAATTGATTGATAAAAGCTCCATCAAGGTGTTTATTGTTTTTTGCCCTGGGGTAAAGCAGAAACTTTTGAAAGCCATGTCATTTGTATTAGATTCTGTTTTTCAAAGTGCATGGGCAATGGAGATGTGAACATAAAGGTAGGAAATTGCTTTTAATCATTAATAACTTGCACAGGGACCTTGTAGTACAAGGTGGAGTGTCCACCTTCGTGCTGGATAATGAGGATTTGTTGCAAAAATTGGTGTGCAGAGGTGCAGTGGAGGATTGTGTATGCAGCTGTAGTACTGCCACTGGCATCCACAGCAGCTGGAAGCATATGCAAATGAAACAGAAAATACCTGATTAACAAGGGGGCTGTTTCATAGCCAGGTACTTTACCAGAAGTGCAGCAGTAGAGACAGGATGAGCTTCAGCAGCAGTTGCCTGTAGGGCCTTTAAAGTTCTTAACCCTTTGGAGCAGGGCCTGAAACAACTCATCCTTCCCTAGTTCTTGGAGTATTCTGGTTCGATTGGGGCAGAACAAATCCCTTTTCATCACTAAGAGAATTTTAGGAGGGTGGGAAGTGTACACTCTTCTATCATGTAGGGGATTTATACCCAAAGTAAGAACATGGAGTAAGTGACAGGAAAGAGGATGTGAATGGAAGGATTTGTCAGAGAATTGTGGGAGGACATTTGCTCTTGGCTGTCGTGAAGGAACACAGGTTTGAAAATGCCGACTCCAGGCAGGAGTTGGCTGCATGACTGCCTCTAACCCCACACAGACTGAGGAACCAGCTCAGCTGAGTGGGAGTGAGCAGGCTTGGGCTGAACATGGGGGGCTTGGGGTTAATTTTTTTGCTGTACAGAGGTAATTTTTCCCTAAGCAACCCAAACTGAAGTTTCTCTAGTTCTGAAGATATGTGAATGTGTATGGTCAGAAACTTATTCCCTGCTCCCCATCACTCGTAGAGGCAGAAAAGCCCAGTGACTTGCTTCTTTGGCTGCTCAAGATAATTTTGCACTCTCAGGTCTACATGGGCCTTTTAGGATGATTAAACCATCTTCAGGATCATGAAATGATTTGGGTTGTGCCCACTCATCACATGTTAAAGGTAATTATTTGGAAAGGTAGAAGGGGGTCTGGCCCCTCTGTAACCAGGCATGAAGGCAGTGGGATGCTTGTGTGGTGCCACCCTCGTCCCAAGAACTGGGGCCATAGTGGAGAGCTGACCCTTGGTAGTGGTAAACTGGTTTAGTCATGACATCCAGTTCCTGACTTGGAAAGCCTCCAATCCAAACAGAAAATCAAACCCCAAACTGGAACTGTTCTGTTTGTGCAGTATAGACACCTTAGAAATGGCATTCACACCAAGGCTGTTCCTTGTTGGGAAGGTAACTATGAAAACCAAGCAGAAAGTGTCTCTGCTCTCCCTTTTACCTAAGATGAATTTCAGTTTCTCTTCTTAGGCTGAAGGAAAAAAAAAAATTTGTTGCACTTTGCTAGAGAAAAATGAAAAAAAAAAGAAATTGTGTTGAACAGCATTTTACTTTTTGTTTGAATATGCTATCAGCTAAATAATTTATGTAAAAAAATTCAAGCTTCAGTTCTAGAAAAGATACTTGTAGCCAGAATATAGTTTAACAAAACTCAGTAGTCTAAAAGTGAAAACGTGAATTTGTTTCCACACACCATATAAATCCATGTAAACTAACAAGATCTATTTCTTTTATATTTGGAGAAGGAAGGAACTGTTTAATTGGAGAAAGTTCAAACACTGTAGTGATAAAACCCACGTTGCTGCATGCACAAGTGGTGTGTGTATCTGTAACTTATTGCTTTACCCTGTAGGTAGTTTCTCTAGTCCTTACTCAGTGTACATATGTTCTTTAAAAAGAATAAAAAAGAATTAACAAACTTTCATAGCTGTGCTGTACAGTGTATCCTATATGCTGGGATTGCAGTTACATATTTGAGAAATAGACATTTTCACGGTTGCTCAGTGCATACAAACAATTGCAGTGGCTGTGCACAAATTAAACAGAAATGCACAGCTAAGACTAAACTCTTTCAAGGTCAGGCCCTACAAATCCACTGCACATCAGCTGTGCTAAGAGTTGGCAATGGGACTTGAATGAAACTTGTAACAAACATATGGAAAATATATTCCTTTGTTTTTTACGTTTAAAAAATGGATTATACTCAACGTGCTACTGCCTTTGAGGGCTATAAGATAAAACGTTGCAAGGTTCATTGACTTCAAGATGGGAATCCTGGGTACAGCCCAGATGGAAGCCTGATACAAAAAGCTGCTCTTGTCTTTGAACATTATTAGCCCCAAAGAACTGAAATTCCTTTTAGGTTTCTTCCCACCCACTTCAAAACAATATGTTTGCAAAGAGTTTCCATTTGGTTTTGCTCCTGGGCTGACCTGCAGTTTAAGCCCTGAGGAGAATGTTTTAGGAGAAGGTTGGCTTAAACGTCCTCTTAATGGCATGGACACTGAAGGGTTTTGGGAGGTGTAAAAAGCCCATCTTGGACTGCTCCAAGGCTGCTCCAGTGCAGCTTTTCTGGTGCTTGTAGAGAAGATGGTTTAAGGAGGTTGTGTCCCCCATGGGCCTCATTCTCAGTGACATCTTGATAATTCTCTTCCCTCACCCTGGTTGGGCTGATAGTCATTTACAGATCTGATCCCTGAGTTAGATCTCTGAGGTGATCTTGTCTAATATCTGCATTCCACTTTTCCACTTACTTCTTTTCATTTTATGCAGTTTATTTATATACAACATCATCTCAGAGTGATTCCTTAGAAATACTTACACTAACAGCTGTGGGTGGGAGGGAAGGTAAGTGTGGGTAGTGGTGGTGCTCAGAATCAGCCCTCAAATTCCACCTGCAGTATTTTGTGACACTTTTGGAGTCATAAATCAGCTGTTAAGCGGGCTGGTGTTTGAACAGTGTGTGTATTTCTGTGTGATGGTGAGCATCTCAGGGGCAGGGTGTGAGAGGGGCATGGCTCAGGGATACACACATCCCCAGGAAGTGTCACTGTCACAGGGAATTGGGTACCCACGGTGCTGCAGCCCAGGAGACACAGCAGCTTGTTGGCACCCACAGGAACAGCCCCCCTCCGTCCCCTCTCCTGCCCTTCCTTTGGGAAGCTCCCACTTCCTCCACTGCAATCCTGAGCAGAGGTAATTCGGGCAGGAAAATACTTTATTAAGCTTATTTTCATATAGGTTTTGCTCCCTGAAGTGCTGATTGAAGGGGTTCTGCAGTTCATTCAGGGCACCTCACAACTTACAGGGAAGTGGGACCTCCCTTTTTGGGGTCTGGGTTAAACCACACATGGGCAGGATTAGCTCAGGTTGCTAAACTGGTTTTAGCTGATCTGGGGGTGAGGACAGAAGGTGAAAAGATGCCTTAAACTTAACTTTTTCTTTCCTTCTCGCAGACTTACGCCAAATAGGGAATGGAGAAATTGGCTCGAAAGCCTTTGTTTTTTCCTGCTCATTTTCTGTTATTTGTTGTTTTTCTTTTCAAGTAGACTTCCAGGCTGAATGCAATTTTCCTGTGGGAGTAGATCCCGAGTTCTGTCTGTGTTTTCATCTCCATAGTTGACAATAATAAGAATTCCAAACAACTTCCCCCACATTCCCTGCTTTGCTGTTGTCATGTTTTCTGCTGGTTGACAAAGTCACCTCTGCGGCCTTAATATCTGAGTACATTTGTTTTGCAAAGTGCTGGGAGCTGCATGGCTTGTTGATGTTTTCAAAAGCTCTCACAAAAGCTGTTGATACACTGCATGTTGCATGGTTAAGAATTTAGGAATTTTCCACTCCCACTCCCCAAATGCTTTTTGGATTAGTGTTTGTGTTTCTCTAAAGCACCCTGCAAACACCTCCTGTCAGGAGGGGATGGATATCAGCAAGGCAGCCTGTCTTTCCTTGAAATATTACTTGTCCACTGGGAGCCTGAAGGAAAATCGTCCCAGGAATTCCTTGTATGTGCACAACCCTTTGAATGGAAGTGAAATCCCAAACAACTTAGAAGTGTTTATTTTATGGAGTTGAATCCTTCTCTTTTCCTATTCCTCCCTTGCCTGTTTCCTCCTTCCACCTCTAGGCATTTCAAAGTACAACTTGCCTCATCACTAATTTGTTTTACCTGTTTGAAGATGGGGAAAAAAAAATACCCAAGAGCAAAGAAAGAGTTTTTGAGAGATGCTGTTTGGGGAATAACTGAGGAAACAGGAATAGGCTCCACTTTAGCCTGCAGCTGACGTGTGGCTGGAACAGGAGCGAAGGCTCCTCTGGCCAAAGGAAGGAAGGAACAGCAGATTTGGTCTGACAGTTTATTTGAAGTGGTGTTGCTTGGACACTGCAGCAGCAAATCACCTGTGCATGAGCAGGGAAAGGAAGGCAAATCACTTCAGAACACCATCATGTTTTTAATGTGGGCTTTGTTTATTCAACTGCTTTTTCATGGATACTGGTCTCCTTACACCACAGTGTTACGTGTAAGTTACTCATCTTGGTCATCTGCTCTTACACAGTGGTGTAAGATGCTTTTGGTGCTGGAAGAGGAAAGGCAAGTTGTTCATTGCCTCTTAAGGAATCCCCAGGAGCCAAATAACATAGCTCCCTCTAAACATTAAATTCTGTGCTCCCAAGTCCTGATTTTAAAAGATTGCATCTTGCAGAACTGCCAGACCATGAACCTTGCCAAGCATGAGCTTCTACACATTTCCAAAATGACAGGAAAAATAAAATTGGCTGAATTAACCAGTGAACCAGCTTCCCCTTTCCTTTACCTTCAAGTATTAGCAGTAAGCATCATTAAAACCATTCACTTTTTAGTCAACTATCATGTGACTAAAAGATACATTAGACCACAAAATACATTTAGATAAAAGGAGTTCCAGGCTGGATGCATATAATGTAGTGGTTCAGAAATTCACTGGCCTTCATTTCAACCCTGTGCTGTACAAATCAAATTGCAAATGAAGCCTGCTTCTTTTGGATGGTGCCAACCATCTGATAAGGAGATCTTGGCTGGCTGCTCCTCATGTGTCTTAAGGGGATATAAGAAATGAATATTTGTAATTTTTATTACTCTTTGAAAATACCATCTTTTTATGCCTTATAAAGACTACTTGATCAATTTTCATCTTAAATCAATTATCACAGGGCCTTTTCTCTTTTCTGCAGCCTTGCTAAGCTTTTGTCTCTCGGAGTTTATCTTAATAATCACAAAAAATCCAACGACCCATAACAGGATTCACATTGTTCCTTGTAATGTTACTCTGTGTACAATTTGGAGATGTCTGGCTCTGAATGGGGCTGTGATTGAGAGTCGTTTAGGACGGTTGGGGCATGAAGAATATGAGCAGAAAGTCGGTGGTATCTCTTCATTTCCAGCCAGGTCAGCATTTTCCCTTGCATCCAGACCCTAAGCTGCAGTTTCATTTTAAGTTTCCCTTGATGGCTATTCTGCTCGGAGTTTTGTTGTAAAAAGCAAATAAATACATGGAATTTTGTTATTTTAAACTTGGCCTGGCAGTGCCCCAGTGCAGGCTGCTGCTGCTGGGGCCAGGGGGATGCTGGGCAGGGGAAGGTGGGTGCTGCCCATGCTCACTGCACCCCTGGGGAATGGAGCGTGCAAGTGAGGGCTTCATGCCTCCAAATGTTCTTGCTCTTCATACTTTGGGCTCAAGAAACTTGTCTGAGTTGGAAGTCAACCCCATTCATGCTGCACTGATTTCTGTGCAGTGTTAATGAGAGCAAATTAGCACAATGATGAAAGATATGTAGTTTTTTAATAATGTATTTGTTAAATTTCTACTTGGCTTGTATCAGGAAGACAAATTATTTAGTAAAAATGCTTTTTAAAAAAATTATTATTTTAGAACCAAATATTTAAATTCTATAAATGGATGATTACACTGATTATTAAATGTATATATCAATTCTATTAATGGATAGTTAACACTAATTATTAAACGCTTGCTTAGTGTCAAAGTTTTCTCGAAGTGTGTGCCTGCCATATGCCAATGGCAGGCTGGTTAATATTATTTATTCCAGCCTACATGTTTTCCAGCAATATGAATTCATAGAAGGAATTTTGTGTGTGTGAAAAGTGATGTGTATTCTGAGCAAGTAATTTTTCAGTCTCCCATCATCTGTTGGAACCTGATTCTAAGGACTGTGTTTGCTTATTGTGACTACAATCCCAATTTAATGAGTTCCTTACAACTCCAAAACCCTGGGTTACATAAAGGGATGTGGATGAAACCTTCAGTCAAGCAGAGCTGGGTCCTTTAGGTGTTTTACACTGCATTTCCTAGCACAAGGAACCAAGTGAGAAGGGGAAGTAGCAAGCAAAGTACAGAACAGCAGAACTACGGGACAGGATGTCTCCTCAATGATTATCATCATTATCAAAGTGTAATTTATCCAATTAGCCAATTCCATTAAACAGGTTCCACTGACTCTTTTCCTCCTGCCACATTTTAATGTGTTTATATCTCAAATGAGTGAAGGATGTATTGTTTGTCATGACAGCTTGCTTTGTGTGCAGCTACCTCTTTATTTCAATCCAGTGACTGACAAAAGGTAGGAGTGGGTCTTTTTGATGTAGGGTAGGGAATTATTTCCTGATTTGACATGCTAATTGATTGGGGATTTCTTATTATATTAAGGAATTTTCATCCTGAATTGCTCAGCAGAACAACATTGGTGCATTGCAACAGGAGGATAAAAATGAGGGATCAAACATAAAGGAGACATATTTAAGCATATTTTTCTATGCTGTGATTATTACACATGGTTACTAATCTTTTTACCCTCTCCTCTTCTTACCTTCAGTCCTGTACTTCTGTTTCTGAAGTGGCTTCAGAGATTCTAGTGAGAGAGAATGGAACTTTTTTAAGTAGTGCCACTTGAAAAATATGAAGTGTGTTCATGTAAAAAAGTTGACAATCTGCATGTTTTCACCACAAAAGTGAAGCTTTGATTTGAATTTTGGATTTCCCCCTCTCTTTTCAATGCCAAATAACAAATGGATGGTAAAGGAAGGACACTGAAGCTCTTTGGTAGCGAAGGAAAGATCCTGTGCAAAGAAACATTCGCACCACTCAGCTGAGTGAAATCTGGTTTCGTGGCATTACTCTAGGTTTAAACTCTTCTACATAATCTGGGCAATTACATCCTTATCCTTGAATTTAAGATCATGGAATCATAGCCTGGTTTGGTTTCAAATGGACCTTAGGGGTTATCTCATTCCAAACCCCTGCCACAGGCAGGGACACCTCCCACTGTCCCAGGCTGCTCCAAACCCCGTTCAACCTGGCCTTGGACACTGCCAGGGATCCAGGGGCAGCCACAGCTGCTCTGGGCACCCTGTGCCAGGGCCTCAGCACCCTCAAAGGGAAGGATGCCATTCTAATTGAGACTGTCAGTTTAAAGCCATTCCCCTTGTCCTGTCACTCCAGCCCCTTGTCCAAAGTCCTTCTCCATCTCTCTTTAAGCCCATTTAGGCACCAGAAGGTGCACTAAGGTCTCCCTGAAGCCTTCTATTCTCCAGGCTGAACATCCCTAACTCTCTGTCTCCATAGCTGTGGCATTCCAGCCCTTGGAGCATCTTCATGGCCTCCTTTGGACCACACCAAGGTGCAGCCAATGTATTCTACTATTGGGTAGAAATAGGAATATCAATGAGGACTAGGGCTGGCAGGGGGCAAACACAGGCTCAGCACAGCATTAAAAAAAAACCAAAAAAAGCAAATGCAGTGAGTTGAGTCTTTTTATGGAAATTTTTCTTTAGGGAGGAAGTTGCTCTAACTTCTGGAAGGAGCTGGATATTCCATCACATTCCTGTGTTTCAATAAATGGAAAATACTGTGATGACGACGCTGATTGTTTTTAAAATGAAACTGTCTGTAGTTATCTCTAGAGATAATAATCCCCTGCTGGTTTAGTGCTTCCTTGATTTCGTTTGTATAAATCTGGAGGGTGAGACATCACAAGGCTGTGTCGGCTCCCCCACGTCACCTCCCAGAGCAGTCTCATCTCACCCACCTTTCAAAATACATTCTCTAAATTGACCCTACAAGGTTTTGCTGGGATGCTTTAGTTCTCTGATTTTCTAATACTGGAACAAAAGCTTGAATGTAGCAATATTTTCTCACCTGATATTTCATGTTTACTGGAAAGAAATTAATTTTGACTCTCTGATTTGCATTGCACATCACACATCAGAGCCTGTGGCATGTCTGAATATTGGAGGGAGTTTAGCATCTCAGAGGGCAGAACAGCTGCTGCCGGGCATCCAGGTACTGAAACAGTGCTGTGCAAAGTGGGGGGAGTGGATGGATGGTTACTATTGGATGGATGGTTACTATTTCATTGCTTTTTCATTTGCTGAGTGTGGGTGGCCACATGTGAAGGAGAAGGTTCAGGATTTGTAGGCTTCTGTTGTTTTTGCTTGTAGGAGCCTGGGTAAAGCAGCTTTTGATGACTGCTGTGACAATTACTCCTTTCTAGGAGCAGTTTGGTCTTGCATCTGCCTTTTAACTTTTTTATCCAAATATCTGAAAGTACTTTTCAATCATTTAGATTCATTATTTGCAGTTTAACAAGACAGAAAATGGGAAAGAAAGTGGGGAGAGGCTGAACATACAAGCCTGTTGCTTATAATGGCACCAGGATCTAAACCAAATTTGCCTAGTTCCCGCTTTTTGTAGTTACTTTGAGATAATTGTTTTACTTAAGATTATTGTGCATTTGTTTCAGGCATGCATCATGGTTTACCCATGATAATTCTGTGTAGAAGTGCAGCCATGGATTGGACAGGGTAGAGGACTTCTGGAAAGGGATTTGTAGAGCCCAGTTAGACCTCTGTTCTCCAAATTCTGTCAGTGTAAAAGCTAATTTCAGAGCCTAAATATGACAGTGCTTCATTGGAAGAATATATTATCCAAATATCAAGTTGAAAAAGGTGTAAAGTGTAATGTGGGGGACAGTCACAAGGAGCAAATCCCCCAGGAGTGCGAGGTGTGATCTTGCCAGGGTATGAAACTCCACCAAGGGTTAATCATCCCCCACTCTATATGAAATGACAACAAGCTCTTGGCAGCTTTCCCCATTCTTTATATAACACTTCCAAGCGCTGAAGCTTGTATCCTCCTAGTAATGCTTTTAATTTGTGCTCTGCTGGGGAGAGGCCAAGATTTAATCGAAATCATTAGAATGTCTTTGCTTGAAGTAGCTGAGGGCTCCTAGTGAGCTGGAGGAGGTTACTTAGGAATAATTAAAAGAAATACATAAGGTCACCATTGGTGTCTGAGCGATTCCAGACACCAGGTTCAAGGGGGAAAGGTTGAGTTTAATGACAACTCCTCTTAAGTAGGATGCTTGCACAGCCACATAGCTTTAATAACTAAACTCTGCCTTTTTCCCTTCCCACACACCTGCCCCAGTGACTTTGTTTCCAGTTTCATCTCCATACAGCAAATACGGGCTCAAACCAAAACCCAGGAGCCAGATCACTCAGAGATTCAGGACTTTGGGGGCTCCACCACCTAGTATCCAGATCTCAATATTCTGGTTTATCTTTTATCTCTGAAATGGGATGAAGTTCAATGTGCCTGTAAGCGTGCACATATGTGTGTGTGAATGTGGTTGTGTGTGTGTGGACACGAGTGGGTGTTTATTTACAGCCTCAGCTGAGATCTGCTCTTGAATTTTGACTCCCTTCGTTTAAGTGGGACTGTCAGAATACAGGTGCTGCTGCTTTCAGTGTGTATTGCTGTCCATGTAGGGATTTTAGTCCTGTGTGTGCCTGAAAGACAATGCCATGCTCTGGGTGTGTACACAGGAAAAAGAACTGCTGGGGTAATTTTGAGGCATGATACATGTGCTAATTGTTTAGTGTAAATTAGAACATGCACTTCCTTTGTTGGTCGTGTATCAGACAAAAAAGTACTCAAAGGAAAGTTGAAAAAAATTAGTTTCATATTTCTTCCACTGTACAGTCCTAATGTTGCACAGACAGAGATGGAGTGAACTGGCAAGTGATGAATTTTTTGTGAGAAACTGTCTTTTTTGAATGACTTTTTATGCCCACATTTGAATACAGCCTCTCACAGCAGAGTAGGTTCAAATAATGAACTAATAGTGAATGTTAAAGATTTAGGGAATTGTCTGTGAACTTTTGACCCTGGGAATATAAGGAGGTTTGCTTTTCAGGAGAATTAGTCTAGCTGGGCTAATGGGTGCCAATAAGGGCTGTAAGCAGTGTGTCAGGGACCAAATCTTTTAATTAACCGCTGAGTGAAAAGTAGTTTGGGAAATGCAATAAGTCAGATTCAGGTCAGATCAAGCAGAATAATATGTGGGCAAAGATGAAATTAACATACTAGGAAATGCAAGCTGAAAATCTCCAAACTTTCCTTATTAGACTGATAGAAAATGGGATTTACTTTGATTGCTTCAAGGAAATGTGGCACCTACTTTTACTGACTTGTTCTAGCAAGGTTTAGATTCTCCTGGCCAGCATCATCTACAGATGAAAAAGATTAAACTGGATTAAACTGGAGACATACCATAGCCCAGCTTTGAAATGACTGTGACTTGTGGTGGAGGCTGGCTCGGCACTGGCCTGTGCTCCAGTGGTTTTGTTCAAGTCTGAGATGCCCACAAAGTTACCACAAGGATTAAATTGCTAGTGAGCTACTGCCTCTTGTCTTTCTTGACAAATTGTGTTGCCTCTGAGCTTCTTTGCATTCTCAATTTTTCTCAGTCTACTGTCTGTTGCTTTGACAGTGACATTTTAACTTCTCAGGGAGCAGTTTGTCTTTTTGTCCTGTGCTTGTATCATCCCTGTCACAGCCGTGTCATGAAATCATAGAATTGTTTAGGTTAGAAAAGATCTTTAATATCACCAAGTCCAACCCAGCACTGCCAAGCCCACCACTAAACCATGGCCCCAGGTAGTACCACATCCACATGACTTTTAAATCCCTCCAGAGGAGGTGAGTCAAGGTGAGCTCCACTAATTATTAACACAACATAGATAATTGCATTCAGTATTGTCCTGTAGATGGAGGGATCTCAATTTTAATTATACCTTATTAACAAAATTAGTAGGATCAGAACTACATCTGGAGAGTTTGGAAGGTAAACCAGTGCCTGTCAGCGTATCATTGCAGAGTAAGTTTTAAATTATTAGCTTAATTCACATCTAATAGGATTTTAATCCTATTCTGATTGTTCTCTGCGCACAGAAAGTATTATTTCATAGAAGGGCTATACCTTAAATTTTGGTGTAGAAAGCTTTGAAATTAATGGAAAAACTCCAAGTAAGATTAGTGGGCTTTGAATCAATCCATTTTGAGTCTTTTCCATCAACACCAAAATTCAGATATGCCTTGAAAACTGTGATTGTGGGTCCCTCATTTCCTAAGTGTCATTATCAACAAAGATAATGTGGCATCTGATCTGCCAAATAACTTATTCAAACCTCCACTAATGTCTCAGTCATCACGAACGATTTAAGTAATTTATTTAATTGGGAACTGCACTAATTTCAGTGTTACATGCACTGCAGAGTAGTGAGGGATTCCATAAGATCAGAAACAACTTCCCAAGCCCCATCACATTTCCTCCTTGCTTTCTGACTGGCTTGAGAGTTGCAAAGGTTAGCTAGGATAATATTTTCTTTCTTCATGATTGTTGCAAGGTGCACGTCTTGCCAAAAAATCAAAGGGCTAAATTGAATTCACTGACTTAAAATCAGTCCTGCTGTCAGCTGCGATACATGTTTAATTGTTCTGTCTGTATGTTGTTGGGCTGGAACAGTTTCAAACAATCTACCAATCATAAGCAGGAAAAAAAAATCATTAGAAAATCAATTTCTGCTTAATTGAAGATCTTTCTTCCAAATGGGAATGAAGCAAGATTTATAACCTCGGATTCACTGACTGTATAATGATGGCACTTGAGCTTGTCAAGGTTTTCATTTGGTAGCTGTGGCATGGACAGCATTTACTTTTCCACCTGCTGTGGGTCAACACAGTGAGGATCCTGGGGAGATAAGGGCTGTGGTACGAACTGGGGGATGCACAAGAGGCTGTGTTTGCAAATCCAGGGTGGGAAACAAGGCATTGTACCGGGAGGAAGCATAGCAGTAGAAGGGAATTTCAAATACATTGTTTATTTTTACGTTTCTCCTGCGTGCTGTGAGTGGAAATTACAGTGACTGGCTCTTGGAGACACCTCTTTGGCATCTGACTTCTGATGCCAGCTCCGAGGATGTCCTGTATCCCAGTGCCCTTGGGGCAGTTCGTTCTCAGCTCCCAGAACAAATGTTCACAAGGGTAAACTCTGTCACTACTCAGGCTGAGAGCCTTGCCAGATTTCAGTAGGGTCAGCGTTTCACTTCATCTGAAAACTTGTAGTCTAATTTCCTTCTGTTGAAAAGTGAGCAAATGACAATGTGGTTAAATGGCAGCAGGCAAGGAAAGCATAGGAAAATGGAAAACTGATAGGGAAATGAGACTTGTTGTGACTGTAGATCCTTCTTCCTTCCTGGTTTCTCCTGTTGTACTGAGAAAATGAAGCCCCAACCTCCTTTAAGTTCGAAATGAGTGGAAGAGAGTCATGGTGTAAATACCAAGCAATAGCTAAAAGTGAATTTACCAAAGTTCAATAAACATAAAAATGATGAATTTAGATGTCATGTAATTAACTCAGAATTACATGAGCAATAACCAAGTAATTACACCTTTAATAATGCATTAAACTTGTCAGGAATACTTAGTCATTCAACTAGAATTTAACAAGATAGCCTATAGCAAGTTACAGTAATTAGATATCACTACTGAAAACATTGACAGTTCCTAATTGATACCTTTTATTATAAAGTTAAATGCCAAACATTTCTTTTGAGTGTATTAAGGAGTAATATTAGCTGTGTTTAAGACCATACTGCCTACCCTTATAAATTGTGTGCAGGTATAAAAAAACCAGCAACAAACAAAACCCTAAGAAAAAAAAATATATCAGCTAAACCCATCAATCACTTACACAAATGGGGTTCAAGGTCTCACTCTTGTGACTTTAATTACAACCTAAGAGAGTCTGCTCCCTGGCAGGTCTGTCAGCAGCAAAGGGAAAAGAGAGATGGAAGAAAAATCTTTGTGAAACAGGTAAAGAGAATAACATTTGCATCACCTGGAGGATGCAGGTCTTCATGGGAATAAGGCACCCTGCAGCCTCTGCAGGAGCAGAGCAGGGAAAATAAACAACCTGAGGACTTGGGCTTGCTAACGTCTAAATCAGATTGTTTAGACTACAGGAGAAAGGGTTTTGGAGAAAGAAATGGAATAGAATTGAAACTATGTGTTTACTTGCTGCTTCTAAATGTGGGAGATGTTTTTGCTGGTTTTACGTTGTTCAGTCTATGCACAAGGCAAATATTTTTTTTTTCACTGTAACCATGCCAAAAAGTAAAGTTTGTTCCAGGGGAAACTGAAAGAATACTGTTAAGAGAAAGTGAAAAAGAAATATTTTTGCCAACTTTAAATGTAGTTTTCCTGAAATAAAAATGTATCTTTTAATTCTATTTTATAAAACAACTACTTTTAAACCATTTCTTTATTTATAACAGTAATACCCACATTTTTCCTGACTTCACAAAGATTTTTGTTTTCCCGAAGTTCATCTCTTTAGCAAATTTCTTGAGAGAGAAAGTATGCAATCTTATTCTGGATAGGTGCTGGAATCTCACACTTAGTAGAACCATCTGTACTTTAAACCAAACTAAGCAGAGATTGATGGTGTCTGTGTGGAGCAGTAGAGATCATCTGGAATCATCACGTACATCTTTTGTCATTTCTTTTTTCATCTGTATAATTACAAGTCTTATCAGGCTGCATGCTGAGCTATGGCTGATTGTCAATAAGACCTCTCTTGATTGCATTGTATATAAATATTCCATGTCAGTCTTGCAGGATGCAATTCCAGGGGCCAAACAATTGTACCTCAATCCATGGATACAGGGTCCTGGCCTTTTTTGCTACACTGATAATCAAATTAATTCCTAAAAGAGAGGCTCACAGATACCAAGTGGTTCATTCCCCTGCACCCTTAACGCTGCACCTGTGCTCTGGTCTGTGGTGGCTCTGCTGAGCCCTTCTCTCCAGATGCACAAGATTATTCATGAAAATGAAACTACTGCATTTATGTTTACATGATCCTCAGCCAGTTGCATGGCAACTGGAATTGTCTTTACTTTTATGCATATTAAAAACACTCAATAGATACCCTTTCAATAATTAATTGGTAATGAATGTAGAGGCTGTAGAATGCTTTATCCAATGTGTTTAGGCTTTATCCAGTGGTTAAACTGGATAAACAAGCTTTGGTTTTTGGTTTTTTTTCTGTAAGGACTTCTTTCACAGGAGATGCCACGCACTGTGCTCAAAAACACCAGGCAGTAAACACAACCCAGGAGGGGCTGAGTGACCTGGGCAGTGTCAAGGCCAGCCAAGTGTGTGTGTTTGCAGGGCACAGGACAGAAACTCTGGGGCAGAGCAGACTGCAAAATCTATGCTGTGAGGGAGGCAGCAACGTTTTTCAATCAATTTTCACCACTTCTGATGCTCCTGGCACCCACCCAGTGCCTCTTTGGACTCCCCCAGTGTTCAGATTCCTCCTCAAAACTGTTGACACCAGAACAGCAATGCTGTGGCCTAAAACAGCCGTGCGGGGCTTTCTCTCCTCTCTTCAGTGACTATGACATAAAGGGTTTCCATTGCATGGAGAAAGTGAGCATTTGTAGACTCAATAAATATTTTTCTTGTTCCTTCTTGCTTTTTTTCCTGGCCTGTTCCAGAGGAAAAAGAACAGAAAAGGTCAGCTCAGCTGTGTCTGCATCAGTTGGCAATTTCACCTCCCCGTCATACCTTTGGGCTTCTCTCGACAGAGATTTGGGATTCCAAAAACTGCACTGGCTGAGACTGGGCAACCTTTCCTCCTTGCTGGGAATGTGAGCAGGATTTTTCTAAAAAAAAGACAGAGGCAAACATCTGTTTTCTGCATGGTTTTTATGCTTGTTTTAACATAAGATGAAGTAAGAGGTTTTCTTTACTCTCCAAAAGTCTCCTTCAGCCTTGTTTAATTGGACCAGAGCACTGAGGGATGCTCCTGCTTTGTAGAAGAGTTGTACACCTGGTTGTTTGGCCTTGCCAGCACTCCCTGAGTTCCCCAGTGAAGTCAGGCACTGCCTTGCCCCATTGTGTGGAGCATATCTGGAGTCAGCCCTTTGTCCCAATGAGTATCTGTGGGGGCTGAGGCACAGCCGTGTCCTCGCTGACCCTGCTGTGAGCAGCAGCAGCACGTGCAAAGTATTTAGCTGATGCTTCTTCCTTCCTGTCACCACTAATGCAACAGAAGAAGCCAATCGTGTTGTTTTGTTCACATCTGAATGCCCTGATGTGTGTGCATTTATATCCATGTAACACAAACCCCTTTGCTGCTATGGAGGCTCTTCTGTCAAACATGACTTTGGGGGTTGAGGTTCCTTAAAACGAGGTGTTCTCAGCAGCTGGGATGGGAACCCACCAGCCAATCTGCATATCTGTTCCTGCAGCCCCTCAGGTGGGGGCACAGTTACCATGGCTGCAGGATGCAATCACGGCAAGTCATCTAAATGAAGGCCACTATTGATTGTTCATTTTTGCACACACCATTACATGCACACTTCTGAAAATAAGGCTCGGGGCATAATTGGTTGCCAATGGAGCTTCACCAAGTTGGCTGCATACATTTGGTTTCCCTTATTTTTACATTTTAGAGAGCTGTTCATGCTGATTCACAGAATGTGTCTTAGGGCCTTGAATTTCCTCCTAGATGTGTTTCTCTCTGCACTGCTCTTGTGTTACGTACCTAAAATAGATGATGTGGTCAGCCTTTTAGATATGCTGGTTGTGTTCTGCTTTAGCTCTACAAAGCAAGGGATTGAGTGCTCCCCAAAAGGCTTCCCAAGTTCATTGCCAGAAACAAAAGCACAGGAATTTCTTGAAAGCCTGAGACAAGATATGTGTGGAGGCAAATTTGACAAAGACGTTTACGAGCTTACTACTGAGCAAGTTGCTGGGGAAAAAAAAAGCAGATCCTCTCTTGAAATCCAAGATTTCAATGTGCTGGGGCACATTGAGGACTGATACTGAGGGTGGGCAGTTGCTTTGGGTGCTCTCCTGGGCTCTTCACCAATGTGAGCAGCCTTGAGCACTGAGGCACCTCTGTTGTCCCAGGCTGCCAACTGATGAAGTGACGATGGGGTGTGATAATCTGCCAGCCAGTGCTGGATTCCAGAGCCACTGCAGCCCATTAACACTTCCTAATAATCCTTTATGGCTCTGCTTTGCTGAACCTGAAAGGCATTAGAGTAAGGACTCAAGAAAGCTGAAGGCCGTATGAAATCATGAGCGTTCCTGGGGTAGCAAAATTAGAGGCTTTCAGATGATTTTTTGGAGCCAGTTTGAGGCTGGGAGACATGCGGCTGAAGAATTTTCTGTGTGCAATCCCAGCATGTTGTGTATGGGGTTTATGTGGGGGGCAGAACCTCTGGGCTGCTGCACGAGTGACCTGCTCATCTTCCCTGATGTGGAGAGGAGAAGGGGTAGAGTGAAGTAGAACCGAAGTATTTTTATAATAACTTTTAAGTGCTGTAAACACTCAGGTCCATCCTTTTCTTGTAGTAGTAGTAATTTTGTTGAAAAGTCATAGTTTTGCGATACTTTCTTAAATATATTTTTAATCTAAGCTTTGTTCACTCAGAGGTGATCACAAGTAATGCCAGCAGGGGCTGTGGTGGCAGGTGAGGGAGGCTTTGATGGCTGTGCTGGGAAATGTTCTGTTCCCCCAGCCTGCTGCTGCTCTCCAGGCCCTCTGGGTTTTGGTGAGACATCTGGGTGGCTGTGAAGGAGGACAGTAAATATATTTGAGTGGAACCCCTACAAAAAGGGTTTGGTTTTAGTCTGTGCTGTTTTGTTACAGGCAATTAAATGGTCAATGTGAAGATGGGAATGATCCAAAGGAATTAAGAGATAACGGGGGAAAGAATGTCTTAATTAAGACATCCTGCCACTTCTATCATTGTAGTCATGAAAGTGGTGCATAGAAGAGTTTCTCTAGAGCTACAAAAGTTAGTCCATAAGTTTTATCAGGTGTTACCTGTATTTTAGCTGCTGCATGAATTATCCTTTAATGATGTGCACCGTATAATAACCTAGATAGATAGATAGATACACCTTAACTATTATCTTTTCCAAATGGTGCAGGAGCACTGGACCGGTGCATTACACCACAACTGAAGCCATCAGGCTGTAGATGTTTAGTCTGGAAAGGTCCAGAGAATGTATTTCCCATACCACCTACTCACCACAAAATGTTTCCAGTGACTTACTTAAGACCTCATGAAAAAGATCAAAAGGCTGTATTACGCTAGAGGAAAAGAGCAGGAGAAGTCAAAGTCATCAGCAGCGTCCTAAAGCCTGGGAACTGCAAGTAACTTGCTGAAATTCCCAGGAAATCCTGGGATGCTGGTAGTGCAGGCAAAGAATCTTCAGTGATCGCTATCAGTAGGGCTTGGAGGAAAGCTCTGTCCTTAATCCAAGATTTTGTGATGAGCTGAGCTCAATGTACACAGATAAGATATTACCAAAGAGTAAACAGTGGCTTTAATGTTACTGTAGGTCCTGATTTGCCCTTCTTGGTGTCCTGTTCTAGTTATGGATCAGGGGAAAGCAGTAAAAGTCCTCATTTTCTCCCCATTTGTGATCCTTGCAGCAAAGTAGTGGAAGCCCTGAAAGATGGAATTAACCCAATGTAAAGATGAGATGGGCATGCTCTGAAAAGATTTAAAGTTACATATTTGTTACATCCTTATTGAAAGTACTAACCTTTTGTGACAGGATGAGAGAAGTGAAGTTAAGGTGACCTGGCTGGTTTATAGCTGTGTAAGTACACAGTCTGCACAGATATCCCTGCTTTGGATAGCAATGGGAGTTTGCAGTGTCCACCAAAATCTAAATTTCAGTCTTTGTCATATTAATGCCCTGGCTCAGCAGATCCCTTCAGCATTGTTTTGCTTTCAATTACATTATGCACAAACTGGCTTAAATGCTTTGGACTCCCCAGTTTGATTCCAAGTGAGATAGAAAATGGCAAAATTTAGAACATGGAACCAATAGGTGCCCTAATCCCCTGATGTCCTTGGTGCCAAGTTGTGTTTCAGATCTGGCCCATGTGCAAAAGATCCTCTTCCCTTTTTATAGTTCATTTAGTCAGGGGTGTTTTTGACAAAAACCAGCAAAATATCCTGGAATTACCTAACGTGCTTGCAAGTGATTGTCCAATGGCTTGTGCAGCGTTCCCATGCAGGGGTTATATAAAAATGTTCTGTTGCTATGTGAACTGGAGGTTTGTTTTGATGTAGCATCAATACCCAGGAGGGGAGAAAGGGGTGGGGGGAGGGAAGAGAAGGGAAGACACTGGCATAGTGCCAATCTCTGGAGTTTATAGCCATGATAAACGGCTCACAAGGAGTCAGCATGACCCGCCAAGTAAACCCAAATGCTCTCAAAGAGCCGTGGGCTTCAGATACTGCTGACAGACAAGTACTCCTTATCAGCCTTTTTGTTTAAACACACAGGCAGAGTGTGCACACGTAGGAGATCTGCGGCAGCAAGGGAGAAGCAGGCCAGCAGAGAGGACTGCACTGGCAGATAATGTCCACCCAGATGTCCACAGCTGATTTCCATCCACTTTGACTTCTGCAGAAGCTTTGCATTTCCCCTCAGCTACAGACACAGGTCACAGTAGATCCCCTCTGCTGCTGCCTGTGGTGGATGAGTTGCTGAGTACAGCAAAGGCCTCTTTGGTTTCTGAAGGGAGGAATTCACATTCAAAACTGTTGACTGAGATAGAGGGGCCCATGCTTCTGTTGTACCTGCATCAGAGGCAGAGCTTCTCTGTTTTTGGGCTGGTTTCTGTTTTGTCTTGCTTTTTGGCTTTTCCTGTATTTGACTCAAGTGAAAGGTTTGGGATGTATAGCTTTGAAAATGGATTTCATATTTATTTCTGATATTTTTTTCTCCTCATGCGCTCTATCCTAGAAAGTGTCAATCTTGTTCTGATGGGCAGGTCAAGACATGAGTTCAGTGGTGGTTTGGGGAATGCTTGTGCAGCACTTAGAACTCCTGCCTGATTTTTGGAAATTTGTGTGTAAGTGCAGCCCCCACAGTGCATCGAGCAGCCCTTTGCTAACAGAGACTGTAATGCACTCAATTTACACTTGCAGGAAACAACTACAGGGACAATCAAAGATATAATTAATGTGAAATAAGTATTCCCTGGCAGAACAGTCTTAGGGAATTGATGAAGCTGAAGAAAACTACTTTTCTCCAGTTACTCTCAGAGGGAATTTCAAAGCAATGGAAAATGTTCAGGAGAGTATTCAAATGTAAGAAGACATGTTAGAAAGATCCTACCCTTAACTGAAAGTGAGCCATTCAAATCCTCTAAACCTAAAGAGAAGGAAACAAGATAGATTGAGAAATTAAAAACGTCAACCAGAGACCAAAGATAAAGGGATTGAATCATGAGTCTTCCAGTGTTTGGGCAAGTGTAATCATCTTTCCCTTATCCTCTTTGCTGTGTATACAAAGGACAGGCGATGGGGGAAATAAGGAGGACATTATGAAGCATAAGTAGTCACAGGATATTTGAAAATACAAAGTATTTTAATGGTAGCAACTGTGAGCAGAGTGGATTAAATAGGTGCTTAGGTGAATAGCTGAGTTAGATGATCTGCAAGCCCAGGGCTGTGAAGATAGAGCCCGGTGCTGGCGGCAGTGAGACGGGGTGAGCTGGCAGGAGACACCTCTTAGGGGAGTGAGGGGAGCAGGAGAACTGTTGGAACAAGCTGTGCCTTGTATCCCTGAGACAGCTTGGGATGAGCTGGAGCCTCTGCACGGTGCAGTGGAGCTCCGGGAAGCAATGCTGGCATGGGCTCCAGGAGTGCTGTAGCTACATCGGCTTTGTGCCAGGGGCGAATCACTCAACGAGCCAGGGGGGCTGATTAGCACCAGGCTGGGGAGGCTCTTCTCTTTCTGGGCTGGAATGAGCTTTGTCAGAGTTAGTGAGGGGTTTTGTGTGCTATCCTTTGCTGTAAGGTGTTGATGGGTCTTGGGGGCTTGACCATGAACTTGTGTGATCAGGCTGAGTCCTCTGTGGTTCCCAAAAAGCACACGGGGTTAATGGAGTGATACCTTATGGTAAGCACAATGCAGACACAAGAGTTAATGCTTCCAGTCCATACCTGGCTTTGGACTTGACTGACTTTGTCACTTTATTTATCACTTTGTGCATCTGTAAAATGAGGAGAGGTGGCAGCAGGTATCACCTTTCTGCATGATTGGAGAGAAGTGGGAAAGAGATTGGAGGGATGTGGAAAAGGAGAGTCTAGGAAACAGGTTGATGCAAGTGGGTGAGGCTTCCAGGGATGAGGAGGTGGCTTATCTGATGGGGTAACCAATTGCTTCCTCTCTACTTAATTATTGTTGCCATCAATGTGAAGACCCAACAGCTGAAATACATATTTGATTTTGCGAGTGGGACTTAAGTAGACAGAAAATCAAATTGGAGCCAAGAACTAGCCTGAAGGCAGGCACATCCTGATGCAAAAAAAATTTTAAAGGGATTTGAGTGCTCCCTGTGGCACAGCTTCCTTGTCCTGCTGCTGCTGATGCAGCATGGACTGGTTTCCCCCAATTTCCAGGAGACCAAAGAAATAAAATACTGTTCTGTCAAAACCAAAGTGCCTCTGGGCAGCAGATGAGGCAGGTTTGGAGCTCTCTGTCTTTTATTGGTTTTATTTTCTTTTTTTCCTTTTCCATCCTGCATTTGCTCTTTAAGAAATTGTCATTGAGGGGGGAGAAGGCAAACAAAAGTTGACTTTTGTTAAGCGGTGGAGACTTGGCAGTTGTGTGGAGGTCATGGTGCTCAGTCAGTGTCAGCCTCCATTCCCCAGAGTTGTATCCTGTAATGTATTTATTTATCATTACAGACGGCCAAAATTTTTTTTTCCCCTTTCAGTTTGTTCTGTCCAAGGCCGCAGGGTTCCGACAGAGATCAACAGCATTCCCGCAGTGATGAAGCAGCTCGTCAAAAGCTGAATTAGATGTTAAATCTTTCTGAAGTGGGGAGGAGGAGGAAGGAGGGGAATCACATTGTGCTAAGAATTTATCATGTGTTGTTTCCTGTGAGATAATGTATAGGAGAAGATTTGTTATGGTGCAAGTTTCAAACTGCTGTTTCAGGGCTACAGTGTCTGCCAAGCTTATGATGTATTTGATCTTTTCTGAAAGTCCTTCTTTTCCTTTGCTACCTTCTGTTAAGCAGACTGTCTTCCAGGTAGGTAAACACTTAAAATGCTCCATCTACGGAAACATGTACAGGTAAGCACCAAAATTTGCATGGATAAGAGGAATAAGCAGAAATAAGCTAGATTAGACTGTGAGGTCCAGGTGAGGCTCCTGCTCTGGACAGAGGGTTGGACACTCAAGTCGTCCCTGAGCTTTGCAATTGGATATGTTAGACAAGCTGTGCAGGTGTGCCTTCTTGTGGAAACCTGTGAATTTTGGTAGGACCTTGAGGAAAGCAAGGCCTTGCTTTGCGAAGGTGCTGCAAAATGTGCTCAGCATCACTTAAAACCCAAAGAAGCAACAGCCTGATCGTGCTTCTGAAAACATTTATTGAACCATTCTGCAGCAGTGACCATCTCTTACAGTGCAGGTCACTTTCTTGAGCTTACACACTTATAACATGGTGAAAATATTCTTTATGTTCTTTCTTTCCTCATGGTCCTTTTATCCTCAGAATGACACAAAGTCGAGTCTCATTTCTTCTTTCTGATATGATAGTGTTTGCTGTCTGCAGTTGTTGAAAGGGCAGTCCATGTCCCTTATTAATGGACTCTAAAATGCACCCCTTTTAATCTCAGTTGAGAGGGGGAAAGTGTCAGAAAAATTTTTCTCTCTGAATAAGTATGCTAGTGTAAGAACATTTAGGGTAAAATAGTTTTGCTCCAATTCCTCAATAAAATGTCAAGTGCAATGATAGATGAACGGGCAGTCCCAAAGTTTACTCAATATTGTTTTGTTCCCAGTATCTAGGTCAAGATATTTCTGGTTTGCTTGAATCAGACTGAGTTTCCACAGGTCTTAAATAACACTGTTAATATTATAAGTGGTTTAGTTATCAGGCAGGAAGGAAGCTTATTGATCAGCAGGAAAAGCACTGTGTGCATATGAGCCATCTCTTCCTGCCTGGCTTTAGTGAATCTGAAATCCAGCAGCAGACATGGAAAGTCCCTCATGCTGAGGGGTGTGGGAAGGAAGCTGGTAACATACCTGCCTCCTGCCCCAGCTGCTTGCCTGGCCTTTACCAAAAGCACCTTCTGGTAAATTCTACCTTTAATATGACTTTCCCATAAAGCAGTCCTGAAAGTATGATCCACTGTTTACTTTGCTTAGGAGGGAGTGAGGTACAGAGGGAAGTCAAAAATTCAGCCACTGTTGAATGAATTGGGGCCCTGAATTTGGATTTGAATCCAATCTTTGTGCTGTCAGAGTGTTGGTTTGGCCTCTGGGCTGGGTGAATTTTCTTGTCAGATGCTGGTTCCCTCCTGAATGTCCCTGTGGGGAGAACACGTGACTGGTTTAAGCCACTAGGCTCAGAAAACTCAAGCAGATACCAAAAGAGTCAAGAGTGAACAGTGATTTTGGCACTACAACCCCTAACCTCATCCAGAATGTGGGACCTCAATCAGCTACTCAGGTCTCTCAATTTGAGTACAAGGGACTTGGAGGTAAAATCCAGGAAGAAAAAAGTTCTGACTTTCCTAGGCTATCCTAAAGGGAACTTTAGTCCATCCTTCCTTTTGGACGTTTTTGATGTTGCCAAAGAAGTTCAGGGTAATCTGCCTTTGCTCAAAGCAGAAAGGTACATAAGTTGTGACATCATCTTTCTTAAGAATAGCTTCCGTCTTTCACATTATATTATTTACAGAAAATAGGGCAGTGGCAGGAATCCCTGAGTGAGCATCATCATGATGAGATGAAAGAAGATCATGGTGTTTCCTCTGTCCATTCACCCAATGAAACTTGAACCCTTCCTCTGAAGTAGTGAGGCTTTGACAGGAGGAGAGGAGAAGAACAGGCAGCCAGGGAATTCCAGCACCTTTCTGGGATATGGGAAGCGTTAATTTGAAGCCGTCTGGTTGAGAAGTGGAATTTCTGCAGGAGTGCAGGAGCTGCTGAATGGTTCAGTGAAGCCTCAGTGCCATTTCTGTGGGGTGGTTTGGCCTGAGAGACCCAGCAGTGGGCTCTGGGAGGAGCACACCCCGCCTGGGAGCGCTTGGTGCTCACCTGCAGCTCCTGCAAGGCCTTGAGGGAGATGAGCGCCTGCTTTGTGGAGCCCAGGCAGAGCTGGGCTGAGCTGGGTGTGCAGCCCAGCTCAAGTGGGGACATGCCCAGGTGCTGAGCTGCTCAGGGAGCATTGCTGATGGAAACAAGGATGCATAAAGGGTTGGGGATTGGGAACATCGCCTGTTCCAAAGAAGGCAGCCACGGGGCAGGTTGTGTGAAGTGGCTGAGCTGCTCTGACAGTTCACTCCTGCCAAAAGAGAGAAGTCTCTCTGTACCACGCAGCTCTTGGTAGAGCTTTGCTGAACCAGTTCACCACCCCGAGTGCAGCAGTGGGGAGCTATCAGAGCAAGTATCTCCCGGGACTTCATCCTGCCAGGTGTTTGCAGAAGGTCACAATGAAGCAGAAAAACTACTCCTCCTCTGCCAAGCAGTTTTATTTACCATGTGTTCCTCTTTGCAGTTTCTGAAGGATCTGGAAGAAATTACAAGGGTGACAGTTGTGAGAGGAACATACTCCAGATTGGTGGGGTTAGTTTGTGCTTTGTTACCACATTGCCTCTTCCTAACAGAATGGATGTGCTGGTGGTATCCCCAGATTTCTTGAGCTCTCATGGTAACTCTGGTAAGTGTGGAGAAAGGGAAGAATGAGCATCATAGAGGAAATAGCAGTTTAGTTTTCTTTTTTTTTTCTTTGTTTTTGTTTTTTGGGGAGGTTTGGGGGTTTTTATTTTGTTTTTTGCAGATCTGTGTTTCAGGCTGGGAAATGCCTCTGTAGCCCACTTGGACAGGAGTGTTACATTGCTTTTCCTGGCTCTTTATTTGTTCCATATTCCTTTCTGTTTTCTCAAGCTGCCCAGCCTGTGTTTTGGGGAGGATCTGGTCCTGCCTGTGGCACTGCAGGTCACATAGCAAAGCCCCCCAGTAAAGGAGTGTAATTGTCACAATGTGTTTCCAGAAAAGAAATATAAGAGGAAAGTGGCATGATAAAAGATAAGCTGTGTTAAACAAAGATGTTTTCTGTGTATCACACCCAAACATGGTGTATTTCATAATACAGCAGAGCACACTTCATCAGAATCCCAGGGAAGAAGCAGACCTGCTAAAAGAATAACATTTTGGTGCCAGGGAAATGATGCCTTTAATGGATCTCTGCTGTATTTTGTAGAGAGATTTGCAGCTACATTCAGCCTTGGCTGAAATGTGATGGCAACGTGTTGTAGGAGCCAGTTCCTCCTCAGGGCTTCCTGTTACAACAATGGAGCTGTAAATGGTGTTATGGAAGTGGCAAGTGTCAGAAGGCAGCAGGATGTCATTGCAGTTGGGAGGTGCTTTTGATTAACTGGCCCATTCACATGCTGAGCTGTCCAGGAGAAAATCCAGTCAGGTTGCTTTTTGGATGCTTGGAGGGGAGGAAGTTTGACTGTGCTCTACATGCCTCATTGCAGAGGATCCTGATCCTTATCCAAATCTACTCTGGCTAGAGCAGAACCTCAGGGGGAGAGTTCTTTTTCCTGCATGCAGCCTCCCCTCACCCCAGGCAGCTGCTGATGGGATGCAGCCCTTGCTGAGAGGCAGGATGGATGGAAGGGACAGGCTTGTTGGTCTTCCTTCAACCTATCTCCTACTGGCAATTCTTGTCCAAGAGAAACCTCAGCTCAATGTTTTGAATAGAAACCTTTCTGAAAGTTGCCAGCTTCAAGTGAAAAAACATGGACGTGGTGTTTTGGTTTTGCATAGAAGATTTGAAAAATATCACCTACAGCATGTCAGAGTGACAACTGTTTGCTTCCTTTTGGGCACTTCCTTTCTGCAGCATTCAAAAGAGTAAAGAGCTGATCCTCTGTCACTTCTGTGTTTACTTTGGAGGGGATGTTTCTCTAGGAAAATTGGGATTGTCTCTGAAGAGACCAAGCTGTCACTAAAAGATTTGTGCATTCTGACCATATGAGGAGAAAAGCCAACTTTGCAAGGATATGTCTCACTCCTCTGTCCCTGCCTCCCCACGAGTACCTGTCCCCACTCTAAAGGGAGACTGAAAGGAAAGAGGATGCTCAGTGGGACAGTGGATGGTGCTCTTGGCTCATGCCAGCACCAGAGGGACACAACCTGGTCTGCAGGGACCATCTGCCTTGTGGTAGAAAATCCTAATGGATTTGTTTTAATTTAGACTTCAAAGTCAATAGATTGGTTTTCTCTTCCACATTTTACTGTCTGAGTAAAAACTTTACTATTTCTGACCATGGAAGGAGGAACTGGTTGAATGAAACTACTTCACAATGTATGAGTGGGAGAAATCCCTGTGTCAGGGGTTGCTGGGGGCAGGTACATTGTATGGAGGGGAGCACTGGGCAGGGTGGGATGTGGGTGCTGTCTGTGTCCATGGAGTGATGAGTGGGAGTTTCCAGCCCCAGCAACCACCAGTGGTGCTGCAGGACCTGCCCTGTGTCTGTGGGCTTGCAGGGGAGGCTAAAATAGATTCTTGGCATCAAGTCTTGGATCTTGGATCCTCTTTGCTTAATAGATTGCTCTGTCTCCCTAGTGATACTGCTGCAGCTGCAAGCCACAGAGGCATTTTGGCTGAAGTCCTCTTGGTTTAAAGGAAAGAATACTGGATAGATCTGCTCAGCAGCAGCAGGGCTGAATGCTCTCTTTCCACCCTGACCTGGGAGAGTCCCAATTCTGCTGACCTGAGGGACACATCTCTTCATGTCCCAGGCTCTGGAGATGAGAGAAATAGTGTCTGCAAAAGTGTTTGGTTTATATAGAAAGATTTGAGGTCTCAGCCCAAGAGGCTTTTTTTGTGCCTTCTTTTCCTTTTGAAAGTTAGTAAGTTTATTTTTGTCTGTGTGAGTTGGCCTGGTTTTTTTAATATATGGTAAAGGTGGCTAGAGCCCTGCATAGACACTTTTTTATATTTCATATAAACCTAAACAAATACATTAAATAAAGGTCCTTTCACCTCCAGCTTGATGGTTCAAATCCAATCGTGCTTGGGAACAGAAATGTTCAAGCAGTAAAAATAAAACATCTCCTGATTTATGAATAGAAGTGTCAAGCTTTGACTTGCTGTGATTACTGGCATCACATTATTTGTGAACGTTCAGACAACTGCCAGAAATCCACGAAACACATTTGTGAATCCCAGAAGTTCCATAAACTTCAGCCTGAGTGGTTATTTGCTTTCTGGTGGATAAGTGGGCTGGCTAGAGTTGTATAACAAGGCCAGCTAACTGATGCTCAGGTCTCATAGTAATAATAATGAGTGCAAAGCTCTTGTTTCTGTTACACAGCAGAAGGTGGCAATTCCGCTCCAGTTTACACCAGACAATTGCCATTTGCTCTGGGGAGTTGTTACTGGTTTGAGGAAGCCAAGGAAGATGGGATCCAACCTGACTTTCAAACTTTACATTGTTACCTGGGCCAGCTGTTGGGGGAAAATAAAAACCAATTATTTGCTTCAAGGCTGAATTGTTCTATTGGAGAAACCACAGCAGTGCTAACACCAGGTAGTGCTTGTAGAGGACAGGAGGTGGTGGGAAGTGGGGCTGTGGTTCAGAGCTCTGTGCAAGGCAGGGCACATCAGCCACTCTATATTTGTACCAGTGTTCAAGTGCCTGAGAAAGCATGGGGATTCAGCAAATCCATATGGATTTCACACCAGGGGAAGAGATTCCACAATTAAAGCCTAAATGCAAAGCATAGCTGTGCTGAGATGACTCTCTCCCCAGCAGACCCTACCACAGACCTATTTGTTGGGCATTCAAAGGCATCCCAGTGAAAAAGGCATTCCCAAAGTGAATCCCAGGCTGCGGGAATCTTGGCTCAAAGCAGTGGCAAGACGTAGCCTACAGTATTGCAGAGCTACTCTGGGACTAATTGTACATGATATTTTGAACATTTTTTAAGTGTTCTTTTCCTTTATGTGAGTCTTTATATTCTCTCACTGCTTTCTCTCCATCTGCAGAAAGTAAAATTTAGAAAAGGTTATTATAGCTGCTTTGTCACAGTACATGGTACCTACATGGGGAGGCAACAGGATGGGGACAACATGGCATCGTTTGCTTCTGCTACCACTCTGCATATGGGAGACTTTAAAACATTATTTGCAGTTTCTTTTGGTATTATAAATAATAGATCAGGTCCACAATTTATTTGCTGAAAGTTCCAGCAGATGCGGTGTAATTAACAGACTGTAATCATTAGGTTTTGGAGAGAGGGTGACATATCAATTTTTAACTGTTCTTCCGCTTAGAAACACATCCAAGTAGTGCTGCCTCCAGAGGGATATGCACATGGATGAATGCACTTTGTGCATGCCATTTTATATACATTCTCACTTTGCTTTCCAAGTATTAACATGTGTAAATCCCTTTGGCATGTGCAGATACGTGCAAGTGGGCTGTGCATCCATAGCATGCATTTGCATATGGAAGAAAGCATATGTGGAGTGGTGTGCACTGAGTTACACTTGCACTGGAGTCCTTCGAGTGTTTGACCTTACCAAGTATCTCTTCAGATCTGCAACTCACTGATTTAGTTCCTTTTGCCTCAAAAATAAAGGCAGGGTGACTTCAGGTGGAGGAATAGTGATATACTTTTAGGAGATAAACCTTTGAGGTGTATTGCTCAGTTGCCTTCCCTTTAATAGAGTAACATGAAAACCACAGAGGTGGAGAAACCGGTCTTGGTGGACAAATACAGGTGTAGCTCCGTGGTGCAGGTGTTGAGCTGGTACCCAAGTGAGTTCAAGTAATTACTGCTGGGGAGGTTGTTCTTTGTACCCACACAAACAACCCTGAGGCTGCAGCACGACACCACGAGCTCTTTGCTGCTGTAGGTCTGGTCTGCTCAGCAGCCTTGTCCAACAAGTTGCATTTGGCTCTCGGGGTCTTTAAGCAGGAGGGAGGCCGTGGTGCTGTGATGCCTGTTCCCCACAGCAATGCAGGGCATGGCCCAAAGGAGTGACTCTCACAGAGGTGATCCAGGACAGTAATTGTAATTAGCTTCTGGGAATATTAATGCATGCATTTGAGTTTTGAGGGTGGTTGAAATAGACAAAAAAGTTTTGAGAACTGTTTTTCCTTTGCATTTTAGGGCTTCTAATGATTTTGTCCAGTAGCTCCTAATTTCTGCCAGTAAATTCTATTCTTTGTTCATGGATGTAAAGGTGATCACAATGTCCAAGATCATCTCCTTGAAATGCCAGTTAAAATGTCAGAAATTTCAGTGGGGAGGCTGAAGTGGGAAAGTGGTGAGGACCTTTTGGCAAAATATTGGGTTTTCCACCTCTAAACACCTACCTCTGACTACTTACAGGTTTGTTTGGGTGTTTTTTAAATGATAAGCAAACATGCATACCCCTGACTTCCCTCATGTAGGCAGACTTGCCCACATGGATTTCTTTTTCTCTTCTTTTGGAGAAATCAAATGTTTCATTCTGTGTCTTATAGAGGCTCTAATTCAGCTTTCCTACTGTTATGTCACTTTATTTAAGGACAGTGCAGGAGGCAGGAATCTGAACTGACTGCCTGTTGCTTAAGAAGGTGAATAATGACTTGGAGAAGACCTTGTGCGTATCTTTTGATCTTTGGGCTTCAGACACCCCTTCACCCATAATTAACTCATGTGTTGACTGATCACCTGAGTGATCAAGGGAGACTCAGCATGTCAGTGGAAACCAGGGAACTATTACTCTATGGCAAAACAGCAATCAAGCCAGCTCGTCTATGATACAAATCAGATACCTGCAAGAACAAGTCACGTAATGGCAAGCTGTGCTGGAGATGGATGATATCCTAAATCATTATCTTCGATAGCATCAATTATGTTTGCAGGGTAAGCCCATGCTATCTTCATGGCAAGCCCTGCATCCAGATAGCAGCAGCAGCAACAACAAAAATTAAAATTACAGCCCAAATTTCTGGAGGGGCAGTGCACTATGCACGACTGGCCAATAAATCAAGACCATCCGTGGATTAGATGGAGGGGAATGGGAATGGTTATCATTCTGTTGGATAAAATGCACGGTTTAGGCTCTATAGATCATTTAAAATATATATGAATTTGAAATCAGCCAAAAGATACATCAGGCATTTTTCTTCTTAGAATTATGGCATGTTTTTAAAGCCTAAGTGCTTTTCAGTACAAATTTTAGCATGTTTTGCATTCAAATGAAACATCTACCCTACGTGTGAAGCCCTTGCACACACTGCCTGTAAAAGTGGAGGGAATCACTGGATTTATAGGTTCTTTTGCACATTCTGTCAAAGTCAGCCGTTCTGCCTAATGGAGCCCATGGAACAGGAAAGGCTTTCATTGCACAACTTTCCATAAGAGAGATAATGCTTGCTGCCTGACACATTGCACCGCGTAAACAAAGACTCGAAATAAGTTTGTATTAAAAGAAGGAACCTCAACTGGGAAGGGATTAAGTTAATAACATTTTCTGTAATGTCTTTATCAGCATTTCTGTGGCCAGTTTGTGACAATAAACAGGGAAAAAAAAAAACTCGTGTTCAAAATGGAACTAAATTTCAGGCTGATATGAGTGATGTACCTCATAACCAGTTATAATTAGAAGGGAGGCTTCTTACAGCGCTGCTCCTCCATAAATCACAGCAGATATTACCCCAACTTGTACAACAACCATGAAATATGCTGTGAAATTTGAAACTCATGAAAAATAGGTTCTTTTGTTGCAATTTCATTCTCAGAAAAGCTCTCATTTGATACAAGCTTATGCTTTTTTTTTTTTGACTGGTTTCTTAAAATTAAGGTAACCAGCCTCAATTCTGTAGAAAACTGTTAAAATTTCAATTTAGTAAAGTCTTTTTTTTTGTTTTTTATAATCACAGTTTGTGCAAGATGTAAGCATTGCATGTTTTGCTACTTTGCTAAGCAAGTCCTTACTTGGAAGAATCTATCAAAAAACCTCAAGCAAAAGTTTTCTATAGCAGAAGCTTCTTATCAAGCACAATTTTACACTAAAGGAATTAGAAATAGGGGATGATAGCTGAATAGATGTGTATTTTCCTCTTCTCTTCTGACAGAGTCAGTTTTGACCTGGTCTGGTGCTCACCTGCATTATTCCAGACATGACCATGGGAAGTCCACAGGGAAAGCAACCCTAGAGAAGAAGCTCTTGCTGGCTTGACACCTAAAAACTAAACAAAAACCAAGTAAGATTCCTTGAGTCTTTCTCTTGTACTGTTTTTTTCCTATGATATTTTATTATATTTTTAATAGAAAATGTATGAGTTTATTTTAGAAACGTGTTTTCTGGAAACCTATGAACCATTCAGGACTGTTGGCATGGCAGGGCTGTAGCTGCTTCTATTGATCCTAATTTAAAGCTGTAATTGCAAATAAAAACATCATTATATCCCCCAGCTGCTTTAATTGAAAGGATTGATTCACAGGGGCAAAGCATGATAAGAACTTCTATATGGGCCAAGTGCTTATGGGCATTTTAACACCCTCATTTTGGCATGTCCTGGGTTTGTTCTTGTGTGGGAGAATGTCACAGACACTGGGGGCATACCTTCACTCTTCTACTGTCTGACCTCCTTTCTTGGGCTCCACTTGAAATAAAGTAGGGGTGTTGGGGTGCACTGTGTGGTGATAGAGAGTGAGGAGCAGAGAGGGAGCCTCTTTCCTGGGCCCAGAGGTGACCCTGGGAGTGCATCCAGGTCACCGGGGATGAGCTGAGAGAGGAATGGGGTTTTGTGGAGAGTGCTGGACCTATGGGAAGTGACAATTGTGGTTTGTGGCCTTATAGGGTATTGTTTGCCTGTTACCATAATAGGTAATATCTGTGCAATACCCCAGGTGATTGGGGGACACTGTGGTGAACATCTTTCCTATTTATATGATGTTATGTCCTGTTGTGTGCAGTATTTAGGGAATTCTCTCTGCACAATAAATGTCTTTGCACTTCTCCACCTTGTGTGCAGAGTCCATGCCCTTGGGTGATTACTGCATAGGGGACCGAGTCAGGACTCTGTAGGCAGCAGGAAGGTCCCTGGCTTGGCCTCCCAGATGTCAGAGTTGCCTGGAGAAGCCACGGGTATGTGCAGGTGACCCCGGGATGAGCTCTAGTTGTGTGAAAAAAGGCTTACACCATGACTGCCTGTAACAGGAGTGAGATGTCATCGCTCAAGGGAACGTGTTTTGTTAGGCAGGTCTCAAACATGTGGGATGCACTAAGCTGCTTCAAAAATAAATCAGCATTTTTAAAGAATTAAACAAAACTCTTGTTTATTAGGTGAAATTATCAATTGTTTTGTCTTCCAGAGGTAAACAAAGAGTTGAGGGAGTCTCAATCTCTGTCTTATGACCTTATGGTCACTGTCCAAAATACCAGCAGTGACGTTCCACACTGGAGAACTAAGAAGGAGAAAAGCAGATACTCAGCAGGGTTGGCCCAGTGTCTTTCCAAGCAATCCCTTATTTTGACAAAACATTTCCATATGGGAAACTCTGTCACTGAGCAGATGCACTGAACACAGTGTGGTCAGTGCTTTGCTGATATGGGCTGTTGAACACCCAGAACAGTTGAGAGGCTTCAGCAGAGCTGCCCTGAATGTCTAAATGTAAAACTGATGCCTGCAGCTGAAAACTGATCTGTAACATTAAACTCCAACCACAGAATGGGCATCACCATTTGTAAGGGAAGCAGATAGCTGGTATTAGCTCATCTGGTATTAGCTCATCTGGTAAAGATGAGTAGCTGGACAGGGGCTGAAGAATTCTTGCAGATATGAAACCCTTACCCTGAACTTTGTGGAAAATTGGTTCAAAACACAAATTTTCAGCAGATACTTATTTATGTAATGGGCCTGAGGTGTAACCCTGAATCTAAATCCTTTTTTTGCTGGGCAGAGTTGGGATCTGGCTCCCTGCTGACCCTGCAGGACAGCCTGTCTGCAGTTCACTAATCCTGGAAAGCAGACAGACATACTCTTAAGAAAAAGCCTTCTTTTTTTCCTTCCCCTTTCCTTTTTTTTCCTCTGACTCTCTTTCTCTTTCCCTCTTTCTCTTCTCTTCTTTTTTTTTTTCTTTAAGTGAAAATTTGTTGCAATAATACAAACCCATCATGCTCTCTCCGGTTACAGCTGAGTGACACTACATCAGCAGCAGAATATGTACAAATTAAACTGTAACAACGTACCAAGGAGAGGCACAGCAATATCATAAAAATTATCCACAGTACAATATGACTAATGTTGTGTGAAATGCATTCATTGGCCAAATGATGTCTAGGTGTATCTTAAGGAGTTATGCTGATGGAGATAATGGTTATAGAACAGAGATAAAGGAAGGAAAGGCGAGTGAAAGACAAAAGGTTGCAGCAAGGGCAGCCTGGCTGGGGAGGATGCTCAGGCAGGTGAGTTTGAACAGGAAAGCTGAGCTGCTCTGGAATGTAGAAGGATGTGAGAAGAACTCAGCAGCACCTTTCCTCCTCACACGTCTGGTGTGGAGGTGTGCTGCTGTTCCAGGCACACACACCCTGTGCTCTTTTTCACCTCCTTTTGTGTGGACTTCTTGCAAACATTTATCTAGAAACACAAGCTGCTTATCTGTTAAATGTTCTCTAGCTCTGTTGCTTATAGAAATGTCTGTGTTTTCACTTTCTAGATACAAAAGAAAACAAAAATCCAAAGAGAAGGGACTGCTTTTATTAGCATGTCCAAAACCAAGAAATGAGCTCAAACATAGCCAGAGAGGGTGGCTAGAGTAAACACGTCATGAAGGTGCACTCAGAAGTTGTCATCTCATTTCTTCATCTGAGAGTCTTTGTGAAATGAGTAAATGTTTTGCCGGAATAAGAAACTTGGCTATTGGTAAGTCAGTGTGATTTCCTCGTGTTAAACATAGATTTAGAAAAAAATCTGTCCAGTGACCCATTGTGCCATCATGCTTATCCAGAGATGTTTATCTAGCCATGAACATTCTGTTTTCAAAGGAATTTAGGGATTATCCAAGTAAATCTTATTTTACATTGAAATTGCATTTTTCCAAAACAGCTCAGGTGAGCCCCCGCCTCACTGAGTGTCTCTTAAAAACCTAAGTACTTTTTAAAATCAGAGAACCAGACAGCAAAGTGGACTTGCCTGAAATAAAACCAATCTCTGAAGTGTGTTGCTGGCATGTAAAGCCTGGTCTCTGATGCTGTCACAGCCTCTCAAATTACTAGAAAAATAGAGTATTTTCGTGGTATTCCTAATTATTTTTTACCTGGTTGGTTACAAAGAAAGAGCCTAGGCCAAAATCATTCAACAGTTGTTCCTGATGTGTGGGAGCCATGTTAGGGGTTTTTTCTCATTTATTGATATGTACAAGGATGGGAGGTAGACCCTGCCAAAACTGCTGGGATCCAACTATTTTCAGAGTCCTAAGATATCCAGAGTGGGTTCATTTGTCTCCTAGTGAAGATAGGGGGCCCCCATGGATCATTTCAGTGGGAGGCAAAGCTCTCCACAGGCATGGGGTGTGCGGGACTGAGCATTTCTGTCCTGCTTCAAAGGCAGAGGAGGGAGGGACAATGTGATAAAATCAGCGTTTTCAGCCCTAAACCTGACTTGGATCTGGGGGCTCTTTGTGAACCTTACAAAGCTTTTCCTCCAGCCAACCACCTCCACTCGCCGCTGAGCACGTGCCAGGAATTCCCTAGCTAAGGAAGCTGCCAAAACCCAGGGAGCTGTGATAACTCTCTGCTATCACATCCATAAAGCCTCAGTCAAGGCTGCTCTTCCCCCAGGTGGGCAGGGGCACGGCGTGGCCAAAGAGGAACATCCTCAGCCTCTGGCCTCTGTCCTCTGTCATTCTGTTCCCTCTCTGTGCTGCAGTTTTGTGTTTTTACAAGGCTGTGGTGGCTCTGTGCAGGAGAATTTCTGCAGTCCCTCTTCATTTGGGAAACAAACTTCAGCCATTTGCTCCGGGGGCAGGAAAGCTTCTCCTTCTCTCTGACAGGAGGGTGTGCAGTAACACAGCAAGCTCAACCTTGAGAGGGGAGAGAAGCACTCTGGGACCCGGGCTGGTTTATATCTCAGCTGATTCTCCTCTTTCTCTCTTCCATATCCCCTTAATAGCTTGACAGGAGAAATATAGGGAAGATACAGCCATCTGATTAACCGTGCCGGGGGCTGGGGATGGATGACAAGGAAAGGGAGCGCAGCGTGGCTACCAGCCAAGTTCCAGCAAGAAACGGAATATCTGGCTTCCTCTAATCTCTGGAGGAAAATTAAGTTACAAAAACCTTTAGTGGAAACTTTGCATACATTCAGTACCATTGCCATGCCTGACAGAAAAAAAAAAACCCTGATATATTATTTAGTTTATAGTTATAGAATTAAAGGCACAAGCTTTCCCACTAGGAATAAAGAAAAAAATCCTCTCAAAAACTAAAGACAAAACCCCGTAAAACCTCTCAAATGTTTTGTGCTGTCGGAATTCTTGAGAAATTCTCCTTTTTGTGTTAATGGACAGTTGTGTGAAGATGTGTGAACATTTTCCCAGTGAATTTTTTGCACTTGCATGTAGATGCCTTCTTGTTTTCTGAGCCGTTTGCTCAGCCTCCTGCAGGAGCACTGAAGAAGAGAAGGTGGAGGTGTGGAGAAGGCTCCAAATTGCCCTGGGCAGACACCGCTGCCCCAGGAAAGGGCTTAGGCTTCTCAGGCTGAGCCCAGGAGCCAAGGCCATCGCCTTGCTGCTCATCAGAAATGTGTGTGTTACACACAGAGAGGAATTCCTCCCCCTCCTCCATGTCTGTCATCGATGTGTTGATGAAAAATAGTGGAGTTTGATTTTAAAAAAATAGCTTAGGTGTTAAGTGAGCTACAAGTTGGGACCTGTGCATATGAGAGAAAGCACTGATTAAAATGAAATAGCCTATTTATTGACTGTTACATCTAAAGCAGTTGGAGTAACCATGATGAAAGTATTACTTACATGTTACTCAGTTTTATGAGAGGGGAAAAAAAGAAGCTAGATTGGCTGGTTAGAACTTTTCTTCATTAAGCCTTACGGTATGTTGACATATGTACAAAGTGAGATTCTTTCATGTCAGAAACATGAACCAAGGGTCTGAACAGCCACTGCCTGGCTCAGAACCTTTCAGAACCTGGCTGGCTGTGCTCTCCTCTTGCTGGCTCTCCCACCTCTCCAGGTGGGAATCTGGCTCTGTTTGCTCTGAGAGGAGAAAGCACAGATGCATTCTGTGCTATTTCCCTCCACCTTGTTGCAAGCAGCTTGCTCCCAACCTTCCTCATGTGATTCCTTCGCCAGCCTTGTCCGAAGGGAACATTTTCCATGCAGAGGAACGTAAGAGCTGTGTTTACATGCCATTTCCCTTCTGAGAGCTTTATTTCTCTTCAGCCTCAGGGACCTCAACACCAGCCAAATCTCAATATGGGGCTGAAATTGTACACTGGCCGTCCCCAGCCCTGGGCAGCCCTGCCGTGGGACAGAGGGGTGTGTTTGTGTAAGTGTGCACGTGTGTGTGTGCACACAAAAACAGATGTGTGCCGTCCAGAATAAATGAGGCTATTCAGAGTGACACAAAATGGACAATTTATGGCCAGTTTCAGCAATTAGTCAGACCAAAGAAGTGAGGTGGGTCAGTATTAAAACCCTCACTGTTTTGTTTACTTTAAAAAAGCAACAGGGAGTTCCAGCTGATGAGCAAAGATACTGAGAAAGGGTAATTAAAGAGAAACAATCTTTGATGTTTGTCTTATTACAGTTTCTCCTCATTTTGTTGTGCTCCCCTTACATGGTCTTGAGAAACAGAGCTGCTGCTTTCTTTCAGGGAGGGCAGTGTGGGGGCGGCTGCATGGGCAGTTCTGCAGCAGGAATTCACCACACGCTTCCTGCCAGGCTCTTGCACCTTGCAGTGAATTAAGGTCCTTCCTACAGAAGTGCTGGCACCTAGCAGAAATTCTAGGTATCAGCCTATAGGGCTGTCCACTTGTGTGACTATTTTTATTGTGCTAATGGGGGAAAAAGTTCCCCTGAAAAATACTGATAGCTTCTGAAATACTGCACCAGCCCAAGAGTAGCTTAAACTGTGTAAATTAAACCTTGACCATGACCTGCCCCCCTCAGTTCACCACCTCTGTTAGTATAAATATTCTGTTCCATTTGAATTAAGTATTTTGTCTTCTACTCAGGTCTCAGTTCTTCTGCTTCCAGCACTTTATTCTGTGCCACAGTCATAAGATTGCAGGTTTCACATGTGTTGTTACAAACTCCTGAGCAACCCAAACCTTTGTGCTCTATGGAAGGTTTTTAAGTTCAAATTGTACAGTAAGAAGGTAAGGTTTGCAGGACTTCTTGTTTTTCCTGGTCCATGGGCAGCCTCTTCTGACTTCTGCATCATGAGTGTGCTCAGTTGCAATGTGGTGAAGCTGGCTGCTGCTCATGGATGATCTTTCATTTGTGGGGATGACAGTGAGAGATGGAAAGTGCAAGTGGAATGGTTGGGAGTTATTTAATCAAAGTCTTTCAATGAAGGAAAAGATATTTTAATATGTGGTTTGATTCACTGCAAATTTTTGGCAGTAGATGGGGCCCTTACTGTAATAAAATTCCATCGAGTTGGGAAGTCTCTTGGAGGTGGTGCCCAGATGCAGAATATTGGAGCTGACTCCTGGAACATCATCTCTGACCCAACTCAGGCTCTTTGTTGTCTCCATGTAACTGCTCACGAGAAAAAAACCCAAGAGGTGGGAAAGGGGAAAAAATGTTCCTACACCTCTGTACCCCAACTTTTCACTGCACTCCGTCCTAAAGCTCTCATTTACTGTCTTTCTTTCCAAAAAGTTGCAAACCCACAGGCTTCCTGATTCTGTTCTTGCTGACCACACTCAGGACACCACGTGAGATCAAGGATGAGCAGGAAGGGGAACCCAGCCCTGGAACAGGACGGGGCAGAACCAGAACCTCACCTTCTGCCAGGATGCTGTGAATTCAACATTCCACCCAAGCAAACCCACATTTCCTGGCAGTGCTGGGGCTGGCCTGGAATCCAGACCTGGTCTGCTCAAGGTAGAGCCATTATCCTAAAGTGCTTTTATTGCTCTGTTGACTTTCTGTCTCCCTCCTTCTCTTCCTCTCTTCACCCGGCCAGCCTCTTAAAGACTCACATCTTCTCTCATACAACCTAGGTATTTTAAGGGGTGAACAATGATTTTGAAGTCAGATTAGACAAACTATATCTGACCAGTAAACCAGATACCCCCTGAATTATATCTGAAGAAGGCTCTATCTACATTTACAAATCAGTCCCTCTTTCTCTTCTCCTCTTATTTTTTCTTCCTCTATGTATGTCCTGGTGTTCTTCAAACAATCAATTTCAAGGGCTCATACATCTCCTTTGTAGCAGCCTATCCCCCAAAGTGGCAATGCCATCTTGTCATACTTTATTTTTGGTTGGTTAAAGAGACCTATAGTAGTAAATCTGTATCTGTGCTGTGATATCTAGCAGTATGAAAGGCTGAGATTTAAAGACAGGCCTGAAAGACTTAGTAGTTGATGCCTGTGGAAAGCCAAGAGGAGCTGTGTGCCTTACTGGAAATTTCAGGCACAACGTGTTGGAGTGCGATGTATTACAGTGACCCAAGCTGCAAATCCTTCTAAGATGGAGATAAAGGGAGAAAGAATAATACTGGAGAAAATGTTACAACACTGTGTGTTACTAAATACTAAGAAAGTGCTTGAAGTTGGTTGGTTTCTTTTTATTTCTTATTGCAGTATTCATAATTTCTCAGGCTTGTGGAAAATTGCAACTCCTTCCTAATAACATTGCTCATTAACTAATTGGTTAAAGTATGGGTGTTTAGGCAATGCTCTGAAAAATACATAGGTAAATACAGAACAGTTTAAAAAGCTTAAATTTGATTGTAGAAGTGCATTAACTTTTTAAAAATGTGAAGTGCAATGGCTTTCGTGGAGCTGAATATATCACTGCTCATGAATGCAGTATTTGAAAAATAAAGAAGTTATTGATAGTTTATAGTCAGGTAAGCATAAATATGCATGCATGCTTGATAATGCACTCTAATTTTTTAATGTTGAAACAATATAAATAAAAGCATATTTGAGTAAAAACCAGAAATTCACATTGCACTCTTTTGTTAGGCTGGATAGCAGCACCATGAGAATAGTGTGAGTGTTTTCACTGGGAAATATTAATGAGATTAAGGACAAAAACTTCTATAGTCACATCCCTTTTCCACTTTATTCATATCAGCATTGGTTTTCTTTTTATGGAAATTCACAGAAAAGAAGATAAATTAATTTGCTCTAGTCAGTGGTTGTGCATTATTGAAACTCTCCTTTCAAGTGTAGCTACTGCTCTTGTAAGGCAGGAACGGGAGCAGCTCTGTGTGTCTCAGGTGAGCAGTTGTGCAGGACCTGTCATGGATCACGTCTGGTGCTTCAGTCAATAACCAATGTGGAGAGTTTGAAAGCAAGCTGCTGGCTGAAATATGTTCATGTAAAGAATTTATCCAAGAAATCGGAATATAGTGAAATGTGGAAGGGAAAAAAAATTAAAACCTGTTTTCATATTACTGAAGAAATGAAACAAAAAAAGTTGGTAATAACCTTCTCAGACCATGGGATGGCCACTTATGGTCATAAGGCAGTGACCCTTGATTGTTTTTGGGATTTGTGTGATGAGAAGCAGTTCACAGTTCAGTGCATTGCAGATGAATTAGCCATTGTAATACTATGTTAGTAACAGCAAACTTTCCTTTTGAAATCACAGGGAAAAGGGAATGGGAGTCCTGGGGGGAGAGAATTCCTTGGCAAGCACCCCTAAATAATTTACCTTTTTGGAGAAACTACAGCAGGACCCCAGCAACAGCCTGATGTGCACCGAGCTGCATCTCTGGACAGTGAACAGCAAATGCTGCATGTCCTGTGCTGAGCTGGAGGTAAGAGGCAGAGCTGACTTTCCTTCCAGACAATAGCTTGCATTGACACTGGTGATGGTAGAAAACATAACTCACTGTATTCCGAGCTAGGCACAAATCTGCATTTCCTTGTCAGATTTTACAGATTCTGAAGCAATATGTTGTTGAGGAGATGTGTTTGCCCATTTCTATAGAAATCTTGATCAAAAAAGCACTGGCTCAGCCTGTGAGATGCTCCTAGCTACTGCTATAAGCAGACTGTGAAGTTTGTTTCTGTGTTTCAAAACCTAATTGCCTGGTGAAACTACCTGAGTGAATTGGTTTCAGGGGTACAAAAGGCTTGTAACCATGCTTGTCTGGTAAGAGATCACGCAAAGATAAAGCTGACGTTCAAGCAAAGAGGTGAGTTTGTCTTTTTACAGAGCAAGGTGAATTTGTGCACTTTCCTCCTGGGAGATGCTATCAGGACAAGCTGTGAAGTTGGATGTCTGAAACAGAGCAAGAAGATTTTCTGAACACCAGTACACAAGTAAGCACTGTAAGTAATTTACAAGCTAGAGAAAGTGAGCCAAAAATCACTTTTCGAGACATAAATGGGCCTGAGCAGAATTATGTGAAACTCTGCCTCTTCTGACAGCAACACTGAATGTGGACGGGTGCATTTTGTGATGTGTCACTGCTGAGCACGAGCCTGTTGGGAGGCAGGAGCTCAGGCAGGTGAGCTGATCTGCTGGGGAAATCCTTTACCAACAGCAGTGCTGTGCTTGTGGTCTCTGGGTTCTGCAGAAAAGAACTGTCCTATGCATTAGAATGTAGCATTTGGCATGTTGAAATATACAGGATTGAAGGCAGTCCCAGTGAGGAGGATTATGACCTGGGAACTGCCTGGCCATTTCCAGTGAGCATCTGCCAGCCAGGGGAGCCAGGCAGCTGCACGCCTGGTCTGTGGGATGTCAGATAAAGCAAGAGGAAGCAGGAAGGGAAATACTCTCTGGTCATTCAGGGGGAGGAGAGAGGCAGAAGGAGCCCCATGCACCTTTCAGCAGAGCAGTTGTGAGCTGTTAGGTGCGAATCCCACAGAAGCCCGTTGTAATTAAGCATCCTGTAAGATGAGGAGGGGGTGAGCACTGCAATAAGCTCATCAGCAGCATCTGCACCGACTCTCTGCCCCCCCTGGATACCCTTTGGAAATCTTCAGTGTGTTTTGTGTTTGTTTCGGAGCCAGGAACAAATGCTGGCAAATGCAAAGGTGTGAAATGTTGGCCAACCGATCCCAGCGTGCCCTGCAAGGCACTGGCAGGAGGATTGCTCTAAGTGGATGATGAGCTCAGTTCAGAGACTGTTAAGTCAAAGCTTATTACCCTCATTAAGCGATGTGTGTAATGTGGTTTCGGGCTTCTGATATGGTAAAACCAACATTTTCCAAATGTTTTGTTGTCCTGTCTGTTATGCTTGGAGGGGAATTCAGTTTCTGTTTTGCACTGGGTCAAATTCCATGCGGCGATAAGGTTTCTTCACGGAGTTTAGAGTTTGGGATTGCCTCTGTGGAGGCAGAGGCTGTCTGGGGCAAGGTGCTCTATCAGAACCAGGAGGGGTTTCCCTGTGAACACAGGGAAAGAAGGAACAGGGTGCAGGGAGGTTCACACACCTCTGCTGGGAACCAGTGCTGTGCTGAGAGCACTGGGGATAAAGTGCCAAGCCCTGCAGGTGTCCCTGGCCCTGCTCCCTGGAGCTCTGCATGGCAGGAGATCAGGCTGTGCTGATCCCAGCAGGGTGTGAATGGAGAAAGATGGCTCAGGTTTAGCTTTCCATGCAATTTAACAGCCCTGCAGGATGAGGAGCACCGAGGTGGGGAGGAGCAGGATCAGGCAGCAGTTTAGGTTCGCCAGGTATCATTAGCTGGACCTCAGGACTGACCCTGCAGGACTGGGCTGCTTTGCACAAGAAGACCTGAGTGTCTCTGCCATGTGCTCCTCGTCATTTCCATTATCTGTGTCTTTCCTTTATCTGGGGTACCACAGCTCCTCCCAATGACGGAGCGTTGGCTCTCCAGTCATCTTTAATCTCCAGCTGTCTTGGGAGGGTCAGGTCAGGAGAGACTTGAGGTCCTCAGCCCTGAAGTGAAGCCCTCCCTGCTTCAGACAGGCCTGCAATTGAAACCAGCTGATCCCAAGTCCTTTGCAAACATTTCCATTTCAAACCACTGAAGTTTTATGTCTTTCTAGTAAATTTTTTTCTTGAGCCTCATAAATCGCATAAAGATCTTGAACAGCTAGTAAATTTGGCCATTCAGATACACGTTTTCCAGTAAAGAGGATAATGGTTGCTGTTCCTGATGGCACCTCCCCTCCCCACCCCTTCAGCTGTAGGAATTCACCTCTTGCCTGTGGGCTGCTTGCACACAGCTTGGGCCATGCTAAGAAAAGCAACACGTGCAGGTCCCGTTTGCAGGAAGAATCAGGGCATTGCTGGGCCCCTGCCAGCTTGGCCACTGCCCCTACCTGTGACCTGGGCAAAGTCATTTGTTCTCCTCACATCTCACATCAGAAGAAATAGGTCGATGTTCCCCTGCTCAGGGGCTTGGGAATCTTGCTCTATTCAGGCTGGATAGAAAATGTTCCAGCCAAGTCTCTTAGGCCTGGATTTCCAGGTGGGCTTGAAAGGACACAAATCCAAGGACTACATAAACCCAGCAGTGCTCAGACTTCTTTTGGAAACACCAGGCAAAAGTGCTGAAGTTATTTAGAAAAACATGCTAGAGAAATAGAAAATTGCAAGCATATTTTCCCCTTTATTTGTTGTCTTCCAAATTCAAACAAGCTTATTTCCTTTCCTGCAATGCTGCTTTTGATAATCTTGTGCCAAAGGCACTGAATCTGTTCTTATTGCTGTCAATAGCAAGATGCCTGTTGCTTTTAATGGTTCAGCTATTAAAACACCACATCCCAGTTGTCTGGCTGTGAGCAATCCCAAGCTATCGCAGTGACAATATGGAACCTTTTTCCTCTCTGAATGTTTCTCTGCAAAGTTTGACCATTTTGGCTGGGGTAAAACATGTGTCTATCTGGGATTCTTTCCAAGGATGAGATTTTGACAGCTGTGCTCATGTTGGCAAAAATCCTGACATCTTGTGCTTCGTTGAAATAGCAGATTCTTAGTGGAGAGGGGTGGGAATCCGATTTCATAGATGAACACTTATGAATTGAAGACTGTGAGCCTGGCTGAGCTCTTTTCACTTGGGGGAAAAGGTTGAAGCCATCCTTTGGGAACAGGGTGGAGCCTGCCTTTCTTCCCGTCCCCACCTGTGGGCACAGATGGCCGATGGGCAGTGGGGTGGATGGAGCTCTCTGTGCCGCTGCCAGCTTTGTGCAGCAGCATGGGACATGCCTTGGACTGCACCCACGGAAGGGGGAGTCAGCCTGCCTGCAGCCCATGCCTAATGATTGTCATTTACATATTGGATGTTTTGGGCACGGCTGGTGGGTGGTGTTGGTGCGCTTTCAATGAAAATCCACCTTTGCAAGCCTGGTCAGATCTTGGCGTGATATTTCTGCCAGAGAGCTCGTGAAAAATAAAGCCTTGCTATCCTCTGAAATAGCCTGTTTTGGGGGTTTTATTATCACTATTGTGATAAAGTTGATGGAGTGTTTTTTGTTTGTTTTTTTTTGCTGGAATCTCCATCTTGAACCGGAGAAATCTCTCCCACAAATGCTGTAATTATTCAAAGCCGATATATTTCTGTAGTAACCTTCAATCTGATGAACTGTCACTTTTCTGATGAAGAATCACTTATTTGGAGACTAGAATTCCTATTATCTCGACAAATAGGGAATGGTGGCACAGAAAATTGTGTCATGAGGTCAACCAGGAGTTCCACTTCAGAGCCAAGGATAAACTGGAATGGGTCTGGTGGAACATCATCAAAATTTTTTCAGAAGGTATTTTGTAAATATTGTATTTATTTCAAACTTTCCAGTTATATTTTACCAAGAAAAATAAATTAAAGAAAAAAGTAATGAGGTTTTAAAACCATGTCAACAGTTATTTTCTATGTCTGGTATTTCACCGGAAATCAAGGAAGAATATTTTTTAAAACACAAACAAGATCATAGTCAAACAACAAAACCCCCAAAAAACATGCCTCCTGTTGAAAACAATTCAAACAGTTTTGCTCAGGAAAGATTGTAGCTTAGGGTTAGACACAGAGAGTCAGACATTCCTGCTTGCATCCATGGCTAATGTGAGGTCTTTTATGTAACTTTTTAAAGGAAAAGCAGCTAATCTGTCTCAAATTCATCCTTGCTGTGCATTAGGTGATGTATATGGATATTTATCATCCATCAGAAAGCACTTGGGCAGCTTTTTCATGTGTTCAATCTCTCAAGCCTTTTTTAAGGATTTGGGAGGCTGCTGAAGGACAGAGGAGTCAGATTTGAAATGGCAGAATTTGGGACTGTCCCAGAAGAAGAAAACGTGGATGTTTGGGGTGACTGCACACGGCTGTGACGGTAGGCGAGCTAAAGGTGAGCTCTGAGCATGGATTATTCATCTTTGCACAGCCTGGCCTTGTCAGCTGAGTGGCCAAAAAAAGTGATCAGGAGCTACAAAATTAAATGGGGAAAGCTGTCCCTCCCATACTTTGGGAGAGAGGGTTGAGGAGGACAGCAAAGGACACAGTTACTGCGTGGGAGGCTTGGTCAGCGGGGGCTGACCGATGGCCTTAGAGGCCCTTTCAAAGCCATGCCTTAATGACAAGCTCTTCCCTTCCTCTCCCATTTGTTTTTTGGAAACTAGGGCAAATATTAGCACATCTGTGAGTGCTGGGCTGCTGTGTTGGAGTGCTTCTAACCCCTGTTAGTTTGATTAAAACTAACATCACCGTTTCTACACTGAGAAATTCCAGTGGTGTGTCTACCATAAATTAAACTGAAATTCGAACTTTAAGTTGTCTTCTAGTTCTGCAGCAGAGCTGTTTACTCTGGAATAGCATAAGGCAGATGTCTTCATCTTTGCTGATTCTTAACAGGTCACAGGCATTGACTCTAAATAGCTAAAAGCCTTTAAAATAATTTTAAAACAGGCTTCCCCCTCCCCTACAGACCTTAACCTTTAGTTGGCCTTAACTAGAAATACCCAGGATAACATGATCCTAAAACAGACCGTATAAACCAAGGAGCAGCTTTAAATATATAACGTGATCATTACCTGAAACCAGTGAATAGGTTGGAATAATTATTGCTCGTGTTTACACTTCTGCATCTCAGTGGGTTGTGTTCAATCCTTTAATGATGATGATTAAAAACATACTGCAAACACATAGTAATTAAAGAGAGCACTTAACCGTGATTCTGAAAGCACAGAGGCAGCTTTGAAGTGGAACTGGACACGGTGTCTGTTGCCAAAACGTTGCAAGGGTTGGAGCACCAGGTAGCTGGTAATTGCAGGTACCACACCACGTCTGTTTTGGCACCTGCAACATCCGCCTCCAGCACCAACCTCAGAATGGCTTCTTGTACGTCAGCGAGACTCCTGCAGCCTCAGAAAGAGCTGATTGATGGGGGCTGAGGGATCAGACAAATACTCTGCTTTTTAATTTATGTAAAGCCAACGTTGAATTTGGGCTTGTTTCTCCATGGGGGACTTTCTGAGGGTGAGGCAATGTTTAGGAAAAGGGCAGGAGGAGGAAATTTGGGGTGACAGCAGAGAGTGGGCACTGGTTCAGGCACTTTGCCCTGCCAAGGCTTCACTGTGGGTACTGACATGAAAGGGAGTTCTCAAGCCACAAGCTCCAAACCTTGTGTTTTAGGAGTGTTTCTGTGGGTGAGGGAGAGGGGCATGTATTGCAGAATGGATTCCTTTGTTTGTTTTCCCCATTTAAAACAACAAAAATACTCTTATTATAATAAGTGCAGAAGGATGAGTGATGAGGCTTGTGCTGTAAAATCCTGTTTGCTGGAAAAGTTGTCCTGTTTTCCATTGCTTAATTTCATTTGAAAAGGAAGGGCATGGAGGCTGGGGAGAGCACAACTACTTTCCTGGAAGTATTTTTCCAAGCACTAGAGATGGCCCTTCCCAGGAGGGAGCAGTTTTGCTTTATGTAAGGAGAGCAGAGTTCTCCTAATGTTTCTTTGGGGCTTAAAGGGATTCACTTTTGGTCATTGTCCCTCCATTTTCTACTCCATATCTCCTGCTAATTTTCCCTGCAAACCTGCACAGTTTCTGCCCCTGTGCTGGTGCCACAGAGACCACCTGCTTACACCACAGAGTCCCATTTGTGTGGTGTTCCTGGCCCCCAGCAATGCTCCCTTGAAGAAGACCAGCTATCAGCTAACACTCAGCATGCCTCAAACAAGACCTTTCCCCCTAGATCTCTCAAGTGACATGGACAGCATTATGATCCTGCCTGTCCCTCAGACCCATGGATGTTATCTTTGACTCCTGTCTCTAGGTTTATGCCTCCAGGCAGTGTCGAACTCTGGCCACTTGTTTCTGTGTAGCCTCTCTAAAATATTGCCATTTCTGTCCCCTCTCCTGGCTCACATGCTTGCCCAGGCTGTCATTACCGTGCTCCCCAATCACTGTTACAGCATTGCTAATTCTGGCCCTGGCAAATCCAATCTCACCCTGTTCATGCATGTTCTTTGTGCTTCAAAATAATCACTTGCCTTGCCTACCCCTCTTGCTGCATCTCTCTTGCACGTGTCTGCTCTTGGTCATATCAAACATAATCTATTTGGTTTCCCCCCCCCAAAAAGAGGACCTTTTTCCACCCAATACAGTAGGGTTTTTTGTGGTTAAGATGCCAGTTTTGGCCTCTGATCAACCCATTGTGCCACCCTGTGTTCCCCAGCTGTTAAAATCAGAAAGCACCCTCACATGTGCCCCTGTGCTGTTCAGGCAGCTGCATGACTCTCTTCCCAGTTTCTCTTCAAAACCTCTGTTTCTTAGATTGCTGTAAACCCTTCAGAGCAGTGGGGCTGTTGGTGTGCTGAGCTCTCTGATGGTTGTGTGAGCAGAGTTGGTTTCCATGGACTCCCCTGGCCTGCAACATCAGCTGCTGGGTTTTGGCTTGGTGTGAAGGCTCCCTGGTTCAGAACCCTCTGTTTGTGCTGGCTTTGCATGGTGTCTGTCACTGTGGGCTACTGCCCCACAAAGGGAATCCACTGTGGTAATATGAAATAATAATAATTTAAAGAGCAAGTATTAATAGCACTGTGTTTGTTGTTGCCCCTGCTACACTGAGCAAGCATTGGACCTGGAGGAAGTTGGTGGGTTTTACTCTCCTTGGAAAAAATGTGGTGGAGAACATTCCCATCCCTGCTCCCCACCTCTTCCACAGTCCCTTTTCATTGCTCCATCAACCACTGAAATGAAGGGAAAGGCTTAAAAAGCAAGGTGGTAAGTGGTAGGATCAGCATTCTGCAATTCCACTTCTGGGTCTTCTGTCCGTTCTGTGCAGAAATCATTGCTGGGGATTTTCAGAAAGTGAGTTGGGGTTTGTTCGTGAGAAGAGACAGGGGAATGTCATTGATCGACGTCCAGTTCCACCCATTTATTCTTGTTGGGATGTTCCTTGGAGAAGCCTGACCTTTTACATGGAGTGCCCAGTGCCCTGGGCTGTGTGGCACAGGAACAAATACACCCAGGTGGGGCTTTGCTGCACCCTCTGCAGCTGCATTCCTGCTCAGAATCCCTGAAACTGCCAGCCACATGAAACCAGAGCAAACAATGGGCTTAAATCCATTTTCTGCATAAGAGTTTGGCCTGTGGAGAAAAAAAAAAAAAAAAAAAAACCAGATGCCAAAATGTCAGGCTGCAAACCCCGGCTGCCAAGCAGCTCTTCTTCCTGTGAGAAGGAAGAACTCTGGTGAAAACCAAAATAAAAAAAAATGAATAATCCAGCCCTGTGTCGGGAACAAAGGTCGCTGCCTCTGCAGCAGCCAAGTGCATAGCCCAAGGCCAGTCAGCATCTTGAGCCTTCTCCCGTGGCTTTGGGACCTTTTACAAAAGCTGGGCATTTTTCCAGCCCTGAGCTGTAGGAAGGACAGTTGACCCACGTTGCACCTGGGGCATCTCAGCCTTATTTCAGTTTCACATAAGGCTTTGTCTAGGTTTATTTTATTTAATGGGCTTTTTTTTTTTTTTTTCCCTTCTGGTTATACTGTCACAGGAAATTCTCACTGTTCTATTACCTTTTTCCTGTTGGAACTAGCCTTAAAATAAAATGAATAAATAAATACATATACATACATATAAAAATATGCAGACAGGAAAGCTATTCAGATCTGCAGAGGCCTTGATAACGCTGCTGATGAGGTTGCCAGCTTTCCCCCTGTCTGAGCTGAACAATTCCCCACCACCTCCCCAACCCCTGGGAACTTAAGGGGAGGTAGTTGTGAAGTTTCTAATTCTGACTACAGGTGTCTGGTTTGAAAGACACCACATGCCATGCTGTAACCTCATTTAGGAAAAGGGTAATTAAATAAAAATACAGATGTGTTACAGTCACAGTTCCTGAACATCTGAAATGCCCGTTGCTTTTAAAAAAGCAGAGGATAAATCTCTCTAGAGGAGCACTATCCTCTCATCTATTGTAATATTATTCAGTATTAGTACTTTAAATAAGAAAAAGGGTTTTGAATGTCAACATCTGCTCTTAACCATCTCTTTACAGCAGGAACATTGTGTTTGAAAACAAACAAGATAGGAATGCCTAAACTCCCCTCCTTCTTCTGCTCTGCGTATCCAAATATTCCTGCCAGTGTTTACTTGCTGCACGTTCTGCTCCATCGTTTGGAGTCTTTAAGGTGCTGTAGATTATCAAAACCAGAGGAGTTATTAGAGCTGCTCAGCTTTGTCATAACAAATCAGATAGTCACTGATCCTGCCTTTGGAATCATTAGCTTGAGAAGTGTAAGTGCCACTATATTCTGGATAAATTGCTTGAAAAGATTATTTTGAAAAAGATTAGGCTGCTTTAAGATGGACTGTTCCCTGCTCAGTAGTAATGATGATTGCAGTAATGATAACAATAACCTAACTACAGAATTCATCTGGTCTCAATCCAATAAAATATTTAACCCCAAGCTTAGCTTTCTAAGCATGTGTGCATCCCTGCAGCAGAGTTGAGCACATGCTGTAGCTCTTTGCTCTATTGCTGCTTAGTTCCAGCATGTGCCGCTCCTGTTGTTTGTTTGAGTTGGGCTGTTTCTGGGTTTGACCCTGGAATAAACCTTTGGGATTAGCAAATACTGAAGAATTGCTAATATATTAATTATCCAGCATAATTCTGGGGGTTGCAAGCTGAGTGGTCTTACTGCCCTGATTGTTTACTGTGTGTTCTACAAGGTTGTTGGTCTCTCCTTCCCACTGCTTAACCCCCTTTTCTCTTGTGCTGCCCGAGGGAAGGAGATCCACAGCTGTGAGTGGAGACTTGGCCTTTGAGAGGAGTATGGAGGTACCAAGCCTGGTGGCATTACTGTGAATCTTACTGTGAACCTTTCCAGAAATGCAGGGGGGTTTTCCTAGAGCCTGAGCAGTTTTAATTGTGCTATTTCTTTGAAATCTTGCTGTTACTAAACCAAAAATACACCCCAGCCCATTGCTTCTCCAGAGAGGTGCAAACCCACACATTTCTAGTCTTCATGGTGTGGTGGAAGAGCTTAAAACATGATGTGGTTATTATGTTCTAAGCTTCAAAATTGAAAAGCACATTAAAAAATCTTCTATATTTCTTAATAATTTTTCAGGATTTTCAAGCCAATTTCAAGACGTTTTGAGACTTGACAGGTTTTGAGCACTTAGTGCAATTCCTTGAGCCCCTGAAGCCTAGCTTATGGGGAATCAGATTTCTATAGAACTTCACAGAAATTCATCCTTCCTTGCTGTGCTGTGCTGAGCATGATAGAAACAGCACACAAGAAAGGGTCAGAGATTCAAAGTCTTTACCATTAAAATGATTGTCAAAAACCATGACTGCAACAGGTTTTATCACCTCAGACCTCACTTTGCAGCATTCACAGAGGAGCAGAGCCCTAAAGCAGCACCTAGCTCCTTGCATTGCACAACTCAGAGATGCTGCCAGTCTGAGCTTTAGGCTGCTGGGGGATTTCTCTGGGCTTGGTCCTTCCACCCCTCTGTATTTGCAGCCATTTGAGAGCAGAGCAGTGGGCAGGAGGGAGCAGAGATCCCCAGCAGGCCCCTGAGAGTAGTGGCTTTCCAACTGGGCTCCTTGGGTTATTCTTACCTACAAAATGCATGAGAATCCTGCCATTGTCCCAACTGGGCTTTGAATCAGGGGCTCTTAAACAGAGGATATTCCATTCTTCTTTTGTTCCACACTCCCATAATGCTCTGAAAGGAAAAGAAAGGCAAAAAAAGGCTAAGTAAAAACCAAACCTGAAATGTGCCTTCAGCTTTACCCCGGCAGCCAGAGGTGGAAGGGATGTATAGCCAAGATTGGAGTCTCCTAGGCTTTGGGATTTCTCGCTGTGAGTTATGGCTGCATGTCAGTAGCAGTAAGTAAAGCAAAACGCAGTAGCTAGACTGGTGTTCTGTTCAATTGCCTGGGGCCCCAACTGAAATTTAATAAGTAAATGTAAGATTTTAGTGCTTTGGAATGGAAACTTTATGGTAACTTCTTCCTGCAGCCCCTGTGTAAGTGATGTATCACATGTACGGCTTGTGCAGTGCACCTTGGATGCTGAATCCAGCTCTGCTGGTGTGCTGTTCCTCTCCCAAGCTGCAGCCAGGTAAATCTTCAGGTCACAGAGCAAGCTGGCACTGAGTTCAGTTATGGCTGGGATATCTTCCCTGCAGCTCCATTCACATGGACTAGGCTGAGAATCCTAAGGGCTGTGGCAGGTGGGACAGTCTCTACTGGTGATTTTTTTGAAGTCAGGGGTTATCAAGTCATGTTCAGGGTTGGCTTATGGAGCGTAGATACCTTGGGTCATTCTTCAGATTTGAAAACACAAAGCTCTTCTTTGGGATTCTCTGATTTTTTTTTTTAATTATTATTATTATTTTTTGAGACGCAAATTTTTATTACTCATGTTCGACTCCCTAGTGAGGATGGAGAACTCTCTCATGGGAAAATGAGAAAAGTTCCATATTTTAAATATCCATCACTTCTTTTCCCTGCTCAGGAATGGGTGAGGAGTGCATGCTCTCCTCTGCTGCCAGCTTCTGTTTTGCTGTTATCTGTTACTTTACAGTTTCTTCATTATGATGGCTCACAGAGACTTGTCAGCTGTTCCTCATCTCTCTCCAAGCATGAAAATCTAGTCTTGAGGGGTGTGTTTAGAATCAGATCATATCAGGAGCTGTTGGCAGGAATGCACTGAGATGGCAAAGGGAGCTTTACCCTTTTCCCAGCTCCCTGCTACTGTTTCCCATTAGCACCAGCTGGCACAGCCCATTTGTCAGGGATTTTCTGCGTGTTACTCAATACCTCCAATATCCATGGCTGTCTTTAGGAGATGAGGAGGCTGAACAACTCTCAAGAAGTGGGGAATTCAGTCTAACCAGATAAAAAAGAAAGGATCTTCTTTGCCTTGCACAATTGACTATCCCAACTTTGTCCTTCCAGCTCATGCAGATGATGTGCAAAGGGCCAGAAAAATATGGAGACCTCTCTCTAGGGAAGCACATCAAAGCTAGCCACAATCTTTGTGCTCCTTGGGTACCTCCTGCTTGCTTTTCCTGGGATAGGGCCCAAGCTGAGGCTGTCTCACTGTTCATATACAGCCACTGAGGACAGAAATTAAACAAACTCTTTCAAAAACCATGTCTCTGTTTCATCAAAGTCTTTCAAGTTCAGTCTCTGAAAGGCCCCCCACGATAATAAACCCCTGTTCATTCCTTTTGCCTTCTCACGTGTGTGTTTATTTCTGTTTGCTCCTTTCTTTCTCGCAGATGGCAGATAAATCTTGTCAGTGCTTTTTTGGCTTTGCAGCCTTTTCTCAATCATCTTTCCTTTTGTATCTCCAGCAATGTGCAAATCTGGTGGTTTGCTATTTCTGCTAAGCGTATTTCTTTTCCATGCAGTCTCATTGTCTCAGTCTTGTGCTTTTTTGCTGGGTGAAAGAAGAGACAAATTTCCAGTAGGCAAAAAATAAACCAGCCCCAGCTCATGAAAAAAAATGAACCCTTTTTAATCACTGCTATAAAATGTAATGGTTTGAAGCGAGTTCCTTGTCAAGGTTGGAAGACTGACCAATAGGTCCCCGAGAAGCATCTTTTGATCTGTCTCCTGGATCAATTGGAATTTTATTGCTCATGAGGAGAACAATACTGCATGAGCCCTTGAAATGGAGTGAACACAGATGACATTTTTATTCATTCTCAGCCAGATTGCCTGGTATTGTGTCCCTTCTGTGAAAAATGACACTCTGGCACCAGGCCACTGACTGCAAAGCATCTTGGCATGGGCCTCCTGTTTGTCTCAGCCTGAGCTGAGCATCACCGGAGATGCCAGACTGCTGGCCACAAGCTGAGGGTGTTAAAGCACCATCTTTATCAGCATCTCACTGCCATTTTTGGTGGGAAATACTTGAGGGAGGAGGGGTAGTTCCTGACTGTTCAGATATTTGGTGGCATCAGCAGTGGTAGCTGGCTCTCCCCTTGGGACGAGCAGCAGCTCCCCTGGCTGGCAGTGATCAGCACGTTTGTCACAGCCCTGCCAACCCTAAACCAATTAGTCCTCAGAGCTTCTGAGTCTGGCCTTCCCATCTCCTTTTCCTTCCCTTGTGTCTCAAGTGGAATGTTTGAAAGCCATCAAGTGATTAGGAAGACAAATCTGATTGACTTCCAGTTTCATCTCAGCCATCACAGTTGCTGCAACATAGCCAAAACCTCATGGATTTCCCTCAGACTTTTCAGAGGCCAGTCCCTCAGTTTGTCTGACTGGGACCTGTTGTGGAATGTCTGGGGACAGGTGACACTGAGCTGTGGGTTTTGTTGTAGCAGGACACTTGGCCATCAAAACTTGGTGTAATACTGAGGCATTCCCACCATTAGAGAATAGTCCATTTCATAAATCATTTCTCCAGCCCTGTTAGGGCTTTCTGCCTTTGAGAAAGGAGAAAGTGGAGGAAGGTTTTCTTCTTCCAAGCACAACAGTTTAACCCACCTGGACACACATTCCTGTGTAACCTGCTCCAGGTGAGCCTGCCTTGGCACAGGGTCTGGGCTGGCTGATCTCCAGAGGTCATTTCCAACCCTAACAATTCTGTAATTCTGTGAACTATTAATTTTGTAGGGTGCCCAGATTTTTATTCAACTTAAATGTTTTTTGTTCCATCCAAGTAGGACTGTGGTAAGGTGTGCAATGGCCACCACTGTGCATTAGGAGACACATTACGACTGAAATCTGGATGTGAATTTGTCCTGCCTGCTGGAACGAGGCTCCCTCTGTGCCTACTGCTGTGAAATGGGTATTTCCCTAACTAAATAGTGGCATTTTTCTGAAGGAAGAGCAGTGTCTTTGCCTTCAGCTCTGATGCAGTGCGACATGTACCGTAGGACCTGTCATCATTCATGAAGTCAGTTCTGTTTCAATGTTAATAAGTCCTTAATCAAGTCATTTGTTTCATCCAGGATGTCACATTTAGCAGGGAATTGTCAAATGCTTGAAAACTGGAATCATAGGAGCCCTGTTTAATGCTAAGTGGTATCTGCATCATATCTGAAGCTGGAACATGCCAGGAAAACATCCTTCACATTCTGCACTAATATTTCCAAGCTTTCAGGACCAATCATGGGCTGGCTGGGTATGTACATTATTTCTCTCTGTTTATGTGTGGCATACTATGATATTCTATATTTAGTAACTCGTTCTCACATTGCTTATCTGTTCCTTATTTTCTTTGGCTGGTTCTTTTGCTTTTTAAAATAATACTGTGCAGCATTGGACCAATCACTTGAAACCAAGATTGACACTCTCAGTCCAACAGAAAATAATTGAAATTTAAAACTGGTGTTCCTCATTCTAGTCTGTTTGTGATATGTAAGGAAAAAGAAGAGGCTTGAGCCAAGCAGCTGCTGGTGGGATTAAGTGGGAAGCTGTCCAGAGAGACCAGGTTTATGATTATCATCTCCTGTTCTTGATGTTGTCTTCAAGAGGAACAGAGCTAAGGGCTAAAATTGTATCTCTAATATCTAGTTCCTGTAAGCCTTTTCCACTTGAAAAGAAGAAAAGGAAGTTATAGTGAACTCATGGCAAATATTGTCCCAATGCATTTTCCTTCTTTTATTTAAATTACATTTAATATTGTGCCTGCTTCTGTCTGCAAATAGGGGCACTACAATGTCAGTGGTAATAGGAAACACACCTGTACATGCACCATCTGTTGCTACAAAGCAGCGTCATTATGTGCAAAATATCTGCAAAGTGAAACATTGAAAAGTCACTTTTTTGCCTTAGGGAACCGTTTGTACTGATATTTTAACTCTGCTCTACTGTTGTGTCCTTCTCGTGAGCCAGACCCCTTGTGGTAGCTCTGTGGAGACACACAAGGAGTCCTGGTCATATCTGTGGGGAAAACATTTTGGTTTCAACATTTCCCCAGTTTTGGTCCTGAAATACTCAGTAAAGAATAGCTTAAAAAAATAATCATAAAATACTACTTCAGATTTTATTTTCTGTTTCCACAGTTGTTCCTGGTTCCAATCAGTTGATCAAAAATACTGAATGTATTAAGGATCCATGTTTCTTAAAAAAAAAGTTGTGTTCTCCTAAAAGCTCTTTTTCCCTATAAAAAGTTCTATTTGAATTTAGTCCAAGTCATAATGAATGCCGGAGCAATTAAAGTATCAGCCACTATAAGGAGTCTTGGGAGCACAGGAGACAGATAGGATCAGGGTTTAAGCTACTTAAATACCTTTTATGAGAAATAAAGATTTCACAAACCTCAGTTTCAAACAAAATAGTTGACATATGCTAAGCTCGAAGTACTAAACTTCTTCTCCTGCCCTCTCCCACTAAACAAATAATGATCTATGAAATATTTAAACTTTATATCTGCAGGAAGAAAGAAAACACACTTTATTTCTATTTAAAATTTTTTGGCAGGTGCTCAGATATTTATGATAATGGGATCATAAAATGACATGGAAAGGTTAGTGGGAAGGTGCAGTGGGAATTTTGAGTGTGACTTTGTAAAATGTCACATTTGTTAAATCTTAGTCTAAGACTCAAATTGTAGCCAGGGTGTTTGTTCATTTCCATGTGTCCTAGTGTAGTTACTGTGCATTAGGAAACTCTTAAATCAACGAAGAGTTTGGGTGTAGGGCTGGATCATGCCTTCACATGCTGCAATCAGTTAAAGTCCTTTGATTTAATTCTTGTAACCATCACCCTTAAAAAGAAAAAAGAAAGGAAAAGCCTTTTGAATATTTTTCATTAACACATACTATTAAGTGGGTAAGTGCCCTAAGTATATTTTAATTTAATTTAGATTTAACAGCAACATTTTTCCCATACTAATTAAATGCCAGTTTGTTATTAAGAAAATATTTATTGAAGTTGAACTTGGTGATAGATACATATCTATCACATCACTGTTAAACCTCATTAAATAGTGTTTTAATTGCAATTTGTTTTTAATTACCATTCATTAAGCATATTATTAAATCTAAATTGCATGCTTATGAAAGACGGGTTTGCCAATACAAGTGGCTGAGGCCCTTAACTACTGCCCTGCTTTTAGGTTCCCAGAATTTGAAGTGTGTAGGGTGAAAGTTTGATCTATTTATATTATTTCTATTATTATCTCCCTTGCTGCCTGTGTCTCCCATCTTTATTAACAGAATTAATAACATCTGAGGCAGTCAAGAGATATAAAAGGAAAATAAGAGTATGAAAAGTGGTGACAAAACAGGTTCGGGCAAGGAAGCAGGAAGGAAGCAACAGCAAAGAGAAGCCCAGGCAGGGAAAACAGCAGTTAAACAGGGCACTGAAACCAACTATCTAAATTGGAGGAAGGAGAGGATGGGGACTGGGAGCCTGAAGGATGCAGAGGGATGCTGTTAATGGTTTGAATGTTAATGACTTTTTCTCTTTGGCTGTTCATGGGTAGTGTGGCCAGGGTCAGTGTGAGACAGCCCAGTGGCTGTTCAACAAAAAGATTTGCTGGCCCCAGTCTGGATCTGGCCCAGCTGCCAGTGTGGGGAGAGCTCGTCCTCAAGATCAGGACAGAGCATTCTGCTCGTGCCTGTGCAGCATCAGTTCACCATCAGCACCGACAAGGAAAGCCCTTTCAATTTTTCCAAATTTTTACTCACAGGCAGTGCTGCCCCCCTTTAGAAGTGCCACTCAAAGGAACAACCACATGGGATGTGTGAACTTGTTTTTCTTAGACATGTTTGTCAGATTTCTTAGTAGTAGTCCATGAATCTAAAGTAAGCTGAAAAAAATCCTGAGATAAGAGCTTTCTCTTCTGAGGATGTCATCTCTTTCAACAAAAAAGACCCCACTGATTTGGGTTTTTAAAGGCTGGGCAGTTTATTTAAATCTTAGAAGAGTCTTTTGGAGCCTTTCATCTAGGAATGACGCTTGATTTTTGCCAACAGGGAGGAAAGGCTGGGAAGAAAGGTGTGAGGTTATTCTTCTGCTGGTGACCAGCTCAACATAACCAGTTAGCAAGCTGGAGAACTGTTCCCAAAGGGAGATGGAGAGGCAGTAACAGACAAAAGGCAAGGGGTGCAGTCTTGGCATCCTCTCTTATGCCAGTGTCTGACCCTATCAGAACACTCAGGGAGGGATTAATGGGAGTGGGGACTGCTGAACAGTGCCATAAAAGACATTTGTACATGGAAACAGCAGAGGCAACCTGATGTATTGCCAACTTTCCTATGGATAAAGAAAGACAGTAAAACTCTGCACATTGACACTCTCTGGCTCTGGTTCTGCTTGCACTGAGAATGGTTTTGTGCCAGGTTATCTCCACTGACTCCAGTGGATTATCTTCAATTCACCGTGCAGTTTAAATCAGAGGCAGGACATCTTTTCTCCTCTCTCCAATTCATGAACCTCTTTCAAAACCTTCTGTACCAGATGTTACAACTGTAAGCAAATTATCCTGGCAAACCAAAGTATCTCCTCATGAGTCTGTGTCACAGTAGGCCCTGGTGCCTCTATCTGCCTCTGGATCTTTTGCTCATAAACCATTAGTTACACGTTTTTTTTGGCAGATGGGCATCTTCCATGAAAAAGCCATTTCCATTCCAATGCAACAGTGCTTTTATATGGCCTGTTTCAGTCCCTGTTGCACAACCTTTTTGCACAATGATTCATTATTCTATCCTTCTTCTTGATTTGCTGAATCATGGGATGACACCTTGCCAGCTGCTTTGTATGCCAACAATAACTTGCTCGTGTTTCAAAGATAGAGAGTGCACAAATCACTGCAGCACAGGGAGCCCGGACATTTGGCTGAGGGAAGTTCTCAGCAGGCATTAAACTCCACATGCATGGGGAAGTTACCTTTCAGCTCCTGCTCTCTTTGGATGGCTGCAGGGAGCTGCATATGGCCTTCACTTGTCTTTACAAAGCTGGAGAAGGCTGAGGTTCCTGTTCCCTCTGAACTGATGGCAGTCAGCCTCTCCTGCACTGCGGCCCCTTAACTGAGAGGACATAAATCAGTCCACATCTCCATGGAGCACCATCTGCACTCACAGGCTTGGCTTGGCAGAAATGTGGAATGGTGGAGATGGCTTCAGAATCACCCATACAGATACATCAGGTGCCTCTGTGGGATTTCCTGACACCATCCCCAACATGTGGATGTGAGAGGCAGCTAAATGAATCCCTTTCCTGCTGCAGTAGCTTCAGGAGTGCACATTCCCCCACATGTCCCTCCAGGGCTCCTGGGTACAGGGGTGCTGGGTTACAGCACAGCTGCTCGCTTTCCATAATTCAAGGCTTGGGTAATGATTTTTAACTTCTATTTAAAAATTAATTTGCTTTTGTCAGTGATGCACAGGATCCTTGCAGAGGCAAATGATGCTTTCCCCTGGCCATTTTAAAGTTCTTTCTGATTTGTTTTTGGTAGGAGATTCTAACTGTAGCTATTTATCTGATCACAGTGAATTCAGAGTCCACTGGGTATATTCACAGCTGTTCTGAGAAAGGGGACAAGATTTTGGTCAGAAAGGAATATATTACACTGTTTGAAAACAGGAGTTTTAAAGGAAATGCTCTTGTATTTTTGATATTTTTTTAATCTGAATGCTGTATGGTAATTCTCAGTGTACTTCAGTTTGTAGCACAGTGTAGTACTACAAACCTTATGCACTTCTGATAGTCATTTGAAAGGCCTTTGGTTTTCTTTTGAAAACAGTAAACCAGTGAAAAAATCTAGATTAGGAAGGTGGTGTCCTCCTAGACCTTGAGGGTCTTGCACATCTAATTTTTAGGTGTGATTATTACAAAAATTTCATATACAAAAGTATCCAGTATTTTTAGGTGTTCCAGCCCCGGACTTCTATAAGGCAAGTTCCTCCCCCTGTGCTTATTGCATGAGAATCTGTCCATGTGCAGATAGGCTTTGATGTGAGATACAATAAAGATCACATTTTAAGAGCAGTGTGCACATAATTGTCTGACACATGGACGTGTAGAAAAGGACAAGGGACTTAAAGTTTTTATTAAGGGTTGTGGGTGTGGGAAACATTCTTCTGATGGGAACTGTATAATATTTGTACCTCTGCTTTGCTGCTTCTAGTTCAGTGTCTTCAGCCTCAAGCATCCTGCGTTATTATTCCAGGTATTTATGTGTTTATTAGCGTGTGTCTTTATTCCTTGTGTGTCACCTTCTCGCCTCCTCTCCTCCCCAGGTGATTCTGCAGGGCTGCCCTGCCCCAGAAGTGGGTCAGCCCAGCTCCAAGGGCTGTGAGTGCTTGGATGGGGATCCACCTAGCAACACCACCACACTAATGCCGCATTGGGAAATTTGCCCTACAGGAGTTTGTCTTGATTAAAGGCTTCAGTCTGTCTTTGCAACACAAACATTGGAGCCCCCATGCTGCTCTCTGAAATTTACAGCGTATTTTCTTTTTACTCAAGCATATTGAAGCAGAACAGAAGAAAGGATCAAAGGTACCGTAATGTTTCTATAAACAAGTACTACTTAGTTTGGTTTTTTTTATCTTGGGTTTATTTTTTTCCAAACAAATCTTCTAGGCACATTAGGCTCAGATTTCATTTTATTGCCAAATCACCAGCTGGCAACAAAATCGCATATGTCTGTGTAAATACAGTGGATGAGAAGCTGAACAGGAGATTGGGAGATGATTCAAGCAGTCATATTGGCTTCTACACCTTAAAATTTGACTGTTTTATCTGTCTATTCAGCAATGTCCTGTACAGACCCCACTTCAGCATGAAATACTAAAATCTCAGCTTGGGGTAATTCTGTCTGTGGTTTTCCTCTCTCCCAGTGAATTTACAGGAAAACAGATAATTCTCTGGGACTATAACTCAGAAATTCATTTTTTGTTTGCTCACCAAGTGGTGACTAATCCACTCCCTGTTACTCAAATATAGGTGTAACTCTTGTGATGACTGATATTATTATGAAGTATTTTCACTTTGAGGGCTAGATGATCCTTTGAAGGTAATGCAATTTTGCAGTTTGCTTGGGGGCTCAATTGCTGCCTTTTGGTTCCTTTGGAGTCACTCGGCAATGAAACCTCAACATTGATTAATTTATCATTAAGGTCAGTGTTGCTCTACAGCCCTTCTTTTTTTCCAGTTAGAAAATGGCATAGTCACTTCAATTTGTAAATTCAGTTTCTTCATGCACCATAATTCCCAGGGAAACAAAAGCCTGACCATTATTAGGCAAACCTATAAAAAAGTAATCATCACTTTGCTTCTAAAAGCAGATAAACTAGAGCATCTTTTCAGACCTGGGGTATGAGACAGAGTTTTCCCCATGCAGTCATGAACAATGGGTTTGTTTTGGCTAAAATGATGCTCCTTTTGGGTCCCAGGTGAAAGAATATTTGAGTCTCATCAAGGGAAGATATTCCTTGACAGAGCTGAGTAACAGGACTCCCTTTGTCAGACGGTGGCACAGAAACACTCAGCAGCTCTCAAGGATCTGTTTGAAGTGGCAATCTTGCCCTCAGTCAATGGACTCTAAAGGAGCTTAATTAATGAGCAGGGAACAAGCTCTATTATCTGGGAGGTGGAGGACAGAAACTAAAGGGTTTAAGCAGTAAATGGGCTTTGTTTCTTGCTAAAACTTCTTAATCTTTGTCTTTTCTCTAACATCCTTCTCTTAGGAGATTTTGATCCCAACTGACTTCTGGAAGTCTCAACCTTACTACAGGTTGAGCTTTTTCTGTCAAGGGCTCCTAGTCTGATCTTTTTTTCCCAGTATTTCCCTTTAGTTTGTAATACAACTGGGGCTGTAATGTGTGGGAAAGGGGCTCCAGTTTTGGAAATATCAGTGCATACCCACTAGCTGATGCTTTTCCCAAATTGGCCAGAACAGAAAATACTTCCTGCCCCATTCAGAATCATCTGCATAGAAAGATAAAATGGGAGTTAACAAGGGTCAGGTTTACGACAGGGAAAGAAGGCTGCTAATGACCATTATCTATGCCACAGGTTTAACTTCATTACTTTTGCATTAAGTTCTTAATGCCCAAAGCAATAAGCAAACTGAGTCCTGTTGAACTGTAGTAACCTAATCTTTTCTCTAAATGAAATAGAGGGGAAAGCAGAGTCATTTGACATGGCCTTTATTTTGTCTTCTCTTTCCCCATCCCCCAGTCACATATTAGGCCTGTTGTGAGTTTCTCTTCCTTCTCACAGCCTTTTTCTTTTATCTCTTTCCTTTCCTCCTGAGTTTTTCTGACTGTCCAGAGTGGTATTTGGTGCAGGATTTGATGAGAGGGTTTAGGCCTTCCATAAAGTGGGTCTGGGGTTTGTCACGTGGAGAAGTCTCTCTTGATAATCTTTTGAAGTACAGAATTATGTCCAAAATAAAAAGCTTTTAATTTCACAGTTGAGACAAACTTGAGCTGGCCATGACATTGTGGGTCCCAGTGAGTCACATCTAGGAGAGAACACTTGCTGGGTGTTCTGAAGCATCATCCCACTTTTGCATCACAAGGACAGCACTGGATGATTATATCCCAGTGTGACTGGTTGGAACATACCAGCCTGGACTCCAAACACTGGTTCATGTTCTGCCCATTCTCCAGTTGCAACCCCTCATGACAATGATGAAGTGCTCAAGGCCAGGCTGGATGGAGCTCTGAGCAACTTGGTCTAATGGAAGGTGTCCCTGCCCATGGCAGGGAGGCTGGAACTGGATGATATTTAAGGTCCCTTCCAATCCAAGCTGTTCTATGATTCCATGATTTATGGCTCTGAAGTTGCACCACCAAATGTGTGAACAGTTTAGGCTTAGTGAGCAAAGAACAAACACCAACAGAGAATTAAATATAATTCATGATTTAGAATTAGATCAGCATTTCCATCATTTCAGTTAATTTCCTACTCACCCTCAAATTTGACAAATAAAAAATAATGTATTTCCCTCTTCTGGTGCGACCTGCAGACTTTTGCTCTGTAGCTGGGGAAGGAAATGCATTGAGTAAGAAGAGTGAGCAAGACTGGATTTCTTAATATGTGAGATTCCCAGGCCAGCAGCCTTAGCTTTTGGCAAGGGATTAAATCAACAGAGCATCTTTCTAGGGTTCCCCAGCAGAATGAGACAGAGCAAACCAGTGCTGGCAGGTAACTGGTGCAGCTGCCCAGTGTGCAGGGAATGTATTACTGCTGCTAGAAAAAGGACCCCAAAGTGACAGGTGCCTGAGAAAAAAACACACTAGATTAGATAGAAGAAAATAATATAAACTATGGAGAGTTAAGCAATGAATGTGAACACCTATGTAAAACCTCTATCAGCAATGCAAGGTAATATCTTACCCTAACCCAGTATTATGTGGTAACCTCCATATGAGAACCTTGCACTCTGAGGAATAAGTGCTGAAGGCTGAACATTTATCTTATGCGTTGTTCCCTGTTTAGAACAATCAGGGTTGCCAGATATTTGGGACTCTGAGAAAATTGTCCCTCTGGAATAACATTTCCCTGCCATGCAGCACAAAGGGGTTTCATTTCCTTGCCCCTTTCTGTCTTGGAAAGGACATATCAATGTGTTTTTTCTGTAGCCAGGGAACTGTGGCTTGAATAAGGCCCAAGATATTACAGCTAGGCTTGATATATCAGTCTGACAGCCATCATCTGTTTCAAGTGATATCTCCTCTCCACAGACCTGTCTGCTTCCTGAGTGCTTGACTTGACTCCACAACTGGCTTTTACTGGGTACAGGTTCTCCTTTAAATCAACAGCTTCATCACTATTCTCCTAAATGAGATATTCCTTGTACTTTTAAAATGAGACAGTCAAACTACAAGGCACATCACTTCAAGCTGCTGGGAATGCCAGAGGTAGGAAGGAGTGAATGGTGGATACATCAGGTATGTGTAAATGGGAGCAAATGAAATGGTCTCTGTTGTGTCTTTGATACTGACTTGGAAAACTTTGCCTCCCTTTGATGGGAGGGAAGGGAATGAACTTCATCCCTGCACTGGGATATCAAACTCCAATGTCTCCCACTTGGATAAGTTTCTGGCCTCTCCTGCTTCTCATTTTCCTCATGTTTTTTCTGATCATAGTCTCCTTTTAGACATAGGAAACAATTTTGTTGGATACCAAACTGTATTTACTCACTAAATGCGTAGTTTTTTGAACAAACAAGCTGCTATAATTCTGAAGTTCAAGGTGAAGAGGGCTTAGGGAGAAGCAAAACTATTTTCTAGGCGCGCAGAGCAGATCAAGAGCCCCTGTGCAGTGAACTATATCTGATTCAACACAGCCCACAAAATTAAATCTTGTTCGGCTTAAGCATTTAATTACTGCAGATGTTCAGGAGATACTCCGTGAAGCATCACCTACTGGGGCCCTTTGGACAGATGCTGTTTCCTTTGACACTCCATCTGTCACTTTAAAATAATCACTGAAGCTTCAACTGGCATAACCCTGCAGGGCTGGCACCAAGGCATGGCACGGAAGAGGTTAAAAACGAGGCCAAGGTCACGGCGTGCCTTGTGTGGCAGAAGGTCAGTGGGTGATGGCTCCCAGTTCTTCTCTCCAGGATTTTCAGCAGAGAGCGCTGTCTGTAGTTACACAAGGACCTGGGTTTTGCTTTCTGGAGGATGTTTTAACACCAATGATATCATTCCCTTGGCTTGTTAGATCCTTACATCCAGAGTGTACTTTGGAGATGAGCAAGGTACAGCAGCAAATAATGGGTATGGCCTAAAGCAAAAAACTTGGTTGTTTTGTATCAACAGAGATTTGGGACACCATTGGGACCTACCAAAGACAGATAGTTATTAACTGGCCTCAGAGAAGTATAGTGCCTTTGGCAGGTTTATTAGATTTCTGCAATTTGTTAGTGTAGATCAGTTATTTGGCCAGTGCCATCTCTCCTCTTGGCTGTTGGGTTGTGGCATCTGCAGCTCTTGACAGGGTGTTCATAAACAAGCCCCAGTCACGTTTGGTCAGAGGGATGTTTTCACTCCACTGAGTTGCCCAGTTATCAGAAAGCTGAGAGCTTTTCAGGGCACCAAGTTTATATCATTACTAGTTTAGATAGTTTGGTTTGCTGCCTGTAACAAAAGTGATTGACTCATAATTAATTTTACTTATGGTTGTTGCATTATTGTCAAGACTGTGTTTGTAGAGCCCTTCCCCAGCCTGGTGACTTCTCTGCACCTTGACACATTTACAGCAGGGATATTTAGCAGTTCTAAAAGGGTTTAGAAATGACCTCTTGTGAGGGAGACCTTGAGGTTAGATTGTCTTTTCATTCTACACCTCACAAGTAACCAGTTTTTGTATTAGTCACCCTGGTTTCCAGCAGGGTGGGAGGGAATGACAGCTAATAAGCCATCTTCCTGCTTTATCCAAGTCACCAAGTAGGAAACATTCAGGACACCTTTTGTCTTTTTTTTTTAATTGTCAGTGATTTGGTTATAGGTAAATATATCTTTTCCACTCCTCATTTTCTTCAAAGATCTAGGCCTTATCTAAGTAGATTACAAACATTGATTTAAACATTCAGTCATGCAAATCTTTCTACGAGGTTCAGTAATAGCAGCTAGGTCAAATTAGTGCTCATAAATGACTAATTCTATTTCCTCTTGTTTATTACCCAGGCTTTTGGCATTGTTGTATAGTTAATTAAATAATTTCTTCTTCTCGCCCTTTCATTGCATTCAGTGCCTTCCTGACCGTCGTCTCCAATGAAAATCCAGCAAGGGCAGGGTTTACTGAAGCTGCAGTTTGTAGGTGGTGGTTGGGTGCTCTCCTCACCTCCCTGGGGTCCTTCTGAGTGAGACCTGAGCACTGCAGCACCAGGAGCTGTTGCCAACTCTGATATTCCCTTCCTGCATCCAGACTGAGAGCTGAGGGATGGAGGTCAAGGGCTCCCTTTTTGTCCTGTAACATAGAATCCTGTCTCTGTCTCTCCTCTGTTCTCCGGAATTGACAGACTATTGTTCTTTGTCATTTTTTGGTCCTTAGCCCTGATTGAAAGGGATGTCTAACTTCAAGGGATGTGCTTTGTGTCAGGAGATCAATTAGGCTTGTTCAGTGTCTCTTCTGGAGCTTCTTTTTTTTTTAGTATCCCTTTTTATGCTCCCAGGTCTGATTTCTGTTACTGCTTATCCTTTATATAGATTTTGTTCCCTTCTTCATCTGAAGGAAAATGTTTTTTTTTCCTATTAAGTGGTGGCTGCTGCTGCTCTGCATCCCAGGATTTAAATAACTAGCATTTTTCCCCTGTTTTGCCAGCACTAAATTCACACAATATAACAGAAAACCAAGCCTATACACTGTCAAACAGAGACACTCCCACAGCGTGGTGACCCTCTTTCTGTCACCTGCCACATTTTTCATGCTCAACCTACAGCTGTGAAACTGTTTTTCCCCCTTCTCTTTGAACAACAAAGTCCAAAGAATGCTCCTCAGTTTGATGCCTGTCACAATTTGCAGAACATCCTCGGACAGAAATGATATTGCTAATAGTGAGGGAAGAGTTGTTCTGAAAGCAGCAGCAGCAGCTTTTCATTGCCAGTTCTTCCAGCGGGTCTGAGCTAATGAGAGCCATGCTGCAAATGTTATTTAATTTGTACGGGCCTGGTCCAGAGCCTTCCTCTTGACTTCAGGGCCATTGGATCAGGCTGCATGGTAGCTACAGCTTTGCTTTATGACTCAGTATCACTGTCTTGGAACGCTCTCTGCCAAATCAGTCAGTTTTTCCATTAAAACCTTCTCCAAGGAGAAAAGTGAGTGTTCAGCTAGCTGTCTGCTAACAGAAAAGTCTGATTTTTCACTTGTGTATTTTTTCTAAATAACTTTCTCCTCCTCCATGAGAAACTTCTGGGCTTCAGGTGGGACAGTTCTCTGAATGCTTGTAGACAGCTGAGAATATCTGCCTGAATCTTTACTAGCTTGTTTGAATGTTCCTTTTTGCTTTCAATACATTTCCATGTTATTACCTCAGAGGAAGCTAATTTTTTAGGAGTAAAATGTGCAGATTGTATTTCCAGTTAATCTTCTGTGACAGCAGTTGCTGTTGTGTGACTAACTGACCTGTGACTAAATAACTACAATAGTAAAATAATTTTAGCCTAACACCATAAAAAAGAAAACTAAAACTATGACTCTGTAAAGTAGTATTTTTTATGAGCTGAGCATATACTCCATTAGGGAAAAGGAGAGTGTTTGCATTACCCAGCTACACCATAGATCTGCCTCTTTCCATGTAAGTGAATTCCAAAGATGGCTGGTTTAGGCTTGTATTTTTACTGTTGTTTGGCTTTTTTTTTTTCCCCCCCTGAGGGAGAACTAGACCTGAGTTTTGAGTTGGATTTGTGTTTTATTTCAGTTGTTTTGTTGCTGGAAATTATAACAGATGTGAAGTTAATCTCCCCAAATAACACACCTACTGCCTCTCTGATTCAGTTTTTACCTGCTCTGGAAATTTAGTTGCTGCTTTATCCATGCTCCACTCAGCCCCAGGAAGAAAGGGAATTCATTTCTCCATGTGCAGATCAGTGTGATGGTCACAATTTCTTCCCACCCTCTTGTTTTTTAACAAGCAGGGAGATGTGCAGAGCTGTAGAAGGACTTCAGCCAGCTGGAGAAAATGTGGTTATGGATGTGGGAGCAGCAACTGGAGATACAGAAATGCACAGAGAAGCTGTAGAGGAAGGTAACTGCTCCTGGAGATTCTTGAGATATCTGATATCTGTCTGACTGTCTTACCCCCTAAGGACAGGGAAAGATAAACACAGGCAATTGTATAAATGGACATACCTTCATTGTCTTCATGGGAATCATGAAACCCCCTAAGAATGCAAAATTTCACTTCTGAGATAGAGTTGGGTTTGAACAGGGAGAAGTTGAGATGGAGGGACTGAAGTCACAGAGCAAAGCACAGCACGCCACGCTGAAGTCAGGACATGACTGGAACAAATTTCCCACAGCACCATGCTCAGAAGAAAAGAAGTAAACAAAAAACTATTGGCAGTTTGCATTTTTGCTGCTGTCTGTTCCTTGTGTTGGTTTTCTTCGTCTCTGTTCTAGGAATTCTATAGCAGTGCTATGAAGAATAATCAATTAATGCTTAGAAAGCAATTATAATGATTCCCAGTTTACACATGAATAAACAGAATGCAGCTTAGGTGACTGAGTCACAATCATTTTTGGAGTCTGATAGGGCACGGGCAGCAACAAAGAGCCGGCTCAGCATTTGTGCTCTAATTGCTATTTTGCCAGAAAAGTTGGGGCTGGAGATCAAACAGACAGAAATGAGTTGTAAAGTTCCCTGAGTGTAAATGGTTGTGCACTGTTTAAAAAAAAAAAAAAATAAAAGAAAAAAAAAACCACTATACACTGTAATGATTTCATAACTGCTACATAGCTAAGACTTGCCTGAGGTCTCACAGGATGACCATGGGTCATACCAAGGACAGGACACAGATGTGACTCTAGTGCTGTGTTTAAGCACAAGACCTTCTTTTTTTCATCTTCTAAAAATTTGGTATTTGTTTGTAGAGTCCCTTATCATACAAGCCCAAATGTGATACTTTCCTATGTGTTCAGCCTGAAACATGGTTTATATAGAAACATCCTTTTTATGTGCATCATAGCTCATGATGTCTTGCTTTTATTGGCAGGTTCACAGCTTTAGCTCAGACGTGTGGCCTGGTGCAGGGATTGCTCACTGCTGTTACTCACATTTCTCTGTGTGTGCACTGAGCAAGTGCCTGTGGTACTGCGTGTTCAGACAGCAGAGGAGGTATTGTGAGGATCATTCTTTTCTCTTCCAGGCATGAAGGTGTTACCATGATGTAAAACCAGGTCATGGTGAAGTTCCCCTTCACATCTGGGGTTGTATTTTGTTACTTGAAAACCCGCAGAGCCCATGTAACTGCAGAAGAACAAGCACAAGCCTTGCTATCCTACTTCATACACTATCAGCCAAACGAGCAAGCCAGCTTTGAGTCCTCCAGGGTCATTTTATTTTTAGGGCTGTTGCCTCAAGCAGGAAGAAAACAGCTTGATCTGTAGGCTCTGCTTTGAGCTTCCAGTGCTGGCAGCAAAAAGCAGGTTCTTTTGACGTGCAGGCTGAGTTGAAGCAGTGGAACAATCTGTATGGGCCAGGGAGTCACCGTATTTTGAGTGTTCCTGTTCTGAGGCACAGCACATCTCCTTGTCTGTCACAGAGCTGATTTACTTTTGATCTCTTCAGCCTATAGATGACGTTCCAGCTGTTTTTCTGTCTCTTTATTTAATGGCAGGCTTTTTCTCCCCATGCTTTTTCAGGTTTTTCATTTTTCCTTGTTTGTCTGAAATCCATCTTGGAGACACTTGCTGCCCTGTTCTCTGATCTGTTTTGAGCCTCTGCCAGCTGCTGCTTCTGCTGCCAGTGGATAAAACGACTGAGTCACCACTTTGTGAATTTTGCATTTGCTTGTGGGGTGGCAGAACCAAGGCCATCATGAACATATCAAGGAACCACAACAAAGGCCCAAAACACAAACACTGGGACTTAACCTCAAAGCCTGTGCTGGAGCCCGATGAGGTGACAGCCAGCAAGATTCATACCGAGGGACCTCAAAGCCTTACCAACCTCAGTCCTACTTTGACCACATCAGAGGCATGCACCTCACGCAGCCCTGGGTCAGGGGAGAGGGCGTAAGGGAAAGGTAGAAGTGACCAAAGGACTGCTTTCCTCTTTCCACAGTGAATTTATCACAGCAGATGTAAAAAAAAAACCAAAAAAAGAAAAATATGCTCAGGGTTATCGAACTCAACAAAGCTGCAGTGGAAGAGAGCAGCACTCAGTGTACAAGGGAAGGCAGAGTAGCTCCTTCCCTAAATCACCTTGTGTGTCTTTGAGCCAAAATGCCTGTTTTGCTTTGTTTCAGGAGGTCAGGGTGGTTGGCAGCTCATTCCCCACACGGGCACCATTTCCCTGCACGATGGCAGTGTCACCACAGCATCCCAAGCCTTGGCTTTGGCCTGTACCTGCTCTCACAGAATTGTCCCAGCACCGACGTGCTGTCAGTGGCTATATTTCCCTGTTTCTCATGCTTTCTAAACATCCTGATTTTTAGCCTAAGAAACTTTCTATTAGGAAAGAAACTGTCTCTGGTTGATCAGAAGGACCACCGTGTTTCACTTTTCACGCCTCTGTCTTTGGGACAAGAGCTTGCCAAAAGGTCATTTATACCCCGTGTGGTGATTAGCTAAACACCAGGTGATCACCAGCATGGGGATGCTGATGCTGGTGTAAGTTTTGCTGCTTAATTTAACTTGATAAGGGTCATCCCTATGCTGCCAGCAGAGGCATGGGGGCATTTAATATGGCTTGGGTATCAGGGCTCTGTGGCTAGCTCCGGGTTTGTTTGGCTAGTTTCAGGTTTGTTCACTTTGGCTGATGGCACAGGGTTTTTTTAGGGATAGACAGCAGAAAGGCTGAAATGCACTCATCCCCTCTTCAAGCAGAGGATGGGACTGTATCAGTGTGTCTTTTAAAATATCCTGGCCTGTTTGGCTTGTAATAGCCTTGTAGTAAAAAGATTTTTCATTCTTGGCCCTGATGCAAAAGGGAAATGGGTTCCTATTTGCATTGTCCCCACAGTGTTTGTGTAATTAATGTATGTGGGGGTTCTTCCTCCCCCACACTCTCCCAAGGTAAAAAATGACCTTGTCAAAACTTAGATTACAAAATCTTAGTTACTAAGCAATGGGTAGGGCCCCACTGGGATGGCATCCCAGCTCCTGAAATGGTATGTATAGTAAAAACTAATAAAAATGGTGTCAGAGGCTCTCAGGCTTCCAAGTCCCCTGCTGTGTGACCCCCTGATCCCAATTTATTAGCTAAACCCAGGGAAGCAGACAAACCTTTCTGGCTCCAGACTGTAGGCTCCAAGAAATCAAATAATGTGAGCTCCAGAGCAGTGGCTCCAGAGCAGGAGGGAAGGAAATCCTCATGGAAAACAGGGGGCTGAGTGTAGGGCTGAAGGGAGCTGCTGACAAGAGCCATCTGAGCGGGCTAGGAAAGGGAAACTGGCTCTGTGATATCTCCGTACCTCGACGCTCAGATGCTTTAAACACGTCAGGGAGGAAGCGCAGGGAGGGGGTGGGGAGAGCTGGGCTTGTAAGGAGGCAACCAGCCAAAGTTGTTTCCTTTCATGTGTTAGTAGTGCCTTCGCTCCGAGATCACCTTGTGCTGGTGACGGAGGATTTAGCAGCTGGGGGTGGCAGATGGAGTGGCAAAGAATGTGCCCTGGGGGTCAGAGGGGGATGTGCCTTCCCCCTTCCTGCTCCCCGACTGCAAGAATTTTCTCTTGAAAGCAATAAAGGTGGTGCAGCCCATCATGTTGCTGCTACCCCCCTGGATTTCCTCTTTGGTGTGTGATACACATAGCAATTAAAGCATGTTGCACAGGGGGAGTGGGATCTTTTTTTCCTTCTTTTTTTTTTTCCTCCTGAAGAGCTGCCAAAGCAAAGTGATATTGATGAGGATGGCTCGCTTCGATTAGCAGAGGCTGGCTACGGAACAGCCACCTCCAGCCTGTTTCCCTCCCCCGCTTCTGCCTTGGACAAGAAACTTCACTATTTTCTCTGCTTTCAGTTGTCTGTCTGTTCTGCACCTCTAATCTATGCCCAGATCGAGCTTAAGTAGGGGCAAGAAGCGTGACAATAACTCTCCTTGTTTAATGCCAGCCATTGCATTTGGAGTGCTTTAGCTTCCCAGGGGTGATGTTATCAGAAGAAGGCACTGCACTTTGTAAAAGGGCAGGATTATGCAGTAAAACAGCTAATGATGGAAATGAAGGGATGAAGACCATGTGGAGGATGAGCTATGGCAACAGAGCAGGCCTGTCCTATTTGCCAACTCTTTATTCAGGTCTAATTTGCTGTTTGGAAACGTATTCTGGGGTTCCTGAGCAGAGACTGGCCCACTGTTTCTCCTACTCAGTGACCTAAATGTTTGTGTCTAAGAGCAGACAAAAAGACAGGCCCATGGCTTTATCTGCCTTCATGACTTCTGGCTTGCACGAAAAGGGGTTGTGGTTTTATTCCTGTGTACCTGGAGGTGTCTTGGAGAAATACTTTCTGATGTAAGACGAGGACAGATAACAAATTTGGGGGCTGGAAAAACATGTGCGTACAGGCAGCTTTTCTCCTTCATGCTACGAGGAAACAAGGCTGCAGCTCTATAAATCTGGGGTTTCCTGGCTCTCTGTCATTTCTTTTTAAATCACTGCCAGGGTGATCAGTTTAAACACCCACATCATTTGCGTTTTTCATAGTCAAACACAGGAATTTTTGGAGCGTTGTCTAAAGGAAAAAAATATAACATGCTCTTCCTCTGTCACTCCTTAGCTGTGATCAGTGCGAGTCTGAGACCAAGCAGAGGTCCTTGGTGGAGTGTCAAGAAATTGCCTTCTCCCCTGGATACACACTACAGCCTAAAGCTGTCTCCAGGCTTGGCTCAGGTTTTGCTGCTGATACATAAAGGAACCTGAAATGTCCTTGGTGATCTGGAGCTTGGTGTTTGCCTCTTTTCTGTGCAGTGAAATAGGTGGGACTGTATTGAGGGAAAGGCAGGCAGTGAAGGGGCTGCTTCCCCAGGAGCAGAGCCTGGGATGAAGAGGAGCATGGCTGGAAATGATGCTGCACCTGCACTTCCTAGGGCTGGGGCTTTCCACTCCTCCCACTGAGGCTCTGGCCCTGGATGGTGTAGTTCCTACATCCATGTGCTGTGTCCATGTGACTGAAAATAGAGGAGGAAGCACAGTCCCAAACTGGTTGGCTTCCCTCCTGCACCCGCTTCAGTAGGAAGCAGCCTCAAACCTGAACTAGTAAGAGTCACCCTGCTTTAGGGCTTGTGTTGGTGATGGTGGGAGGCATCATCTGTCTGCTTGTCTGGGGGCAGTTGCACAGTGCAGCCATGTCCTGCAAGTGCTTCCTGAGGTTTGGGAAGGGGAAGGTAGCTCCTTTGGATGAGTGCTGTTGTGCAGTTTGGTTGTGTGGATGCTCAGGATCCACAATTTAAGGGCAGCAGACCTTTTGCCTCCCTCACTTGTGTGCTGAATCAGCCCGGGGTGGAGAGTCTGAGCTCTCCATAATGTGGATCCCCCATAACCTTGGGCAAGTTGCCTTCACTGCACAGCCCTCACCATTTGTGGCTGAGCTATCACTTTTCTCAAGATAAGCTGGAATTGTGTGTGTTGTTGGATGACTTTTATCTTGCCATCACAGCCAGTCTGCACTTTCACTGTAAAAGGAACTGCTTTGCTTTATGACTTGCATGTGAGGAGGGATTATTTTGCAAGAGGTCACGGGAGAGTGAGAGAAGTTATGATCGAGTTGTACCCTCTGGAATATGCTGTGGGATGAAGATTTGGAGAGTGATATTTTCACTTTTCTTCCTTTCCCTTTTTTGATGTTGATTCAGAGCAGAAGTGACCTTGGTCATTTCATGTCAGCAAAGATGCCGAGCAGATCTGAAACAAAAGGAGAAGAGCAAGTCACTGTTTCAAGTGCATTTGTGGTTCAGTTGAATGAAAGCTCAGTCTTGCCAGCTCATGATTTGATCATCGGTGCTGCAATGCATAGTCCTTTCCTATAGCTCCAGGTCTTGAATTACAGAAGGTCTTAAAATACACTCTACTCACCACCACCCCCCCCTTTCCCTACAGGTTTCATGATTTCAAAGAAAATATGGGAAACATGACCTCAGTGCACCCTCAGGACTGAGGTGGTGGAAGGCAATGGATTAAAAACTGGCTCAGACTGTGAAGTGAAGAGATGATGATATGCAGTTCATATAAAAAGATAAAAAAAGAAATAAAAAGTGATTTCACTATTGCTGGGTCAAACTTTGAGCAATACAAGAGAAGTTCCTGGATTTAGGATCTGAAAAGGAGCTTTAAGTCGTCCATTTGTAGCTCCATGGATTGTGCTAAATGGGTGGGAGCTGAGTTTGCAGAAGTGTCATGGGATCTGCATGGCAGATGTCAAGGCAGGAGAGCAGCTTTTGTGAATTTTTACCAGCACTGTGGTCTTGGCCATGTTTGTATAAATCCAGAGGAATACAGTTATCTTGTGTAAACCAATGATTTCTTACTATTACCAAATCAAAAAACGTGAAAAGAGATCATCTTGTGTCTGCCTCTAACTTAAAGTGGACAAGAAGAGTGTTGGGTTTTCTCTCTTTTTTCCTAATTTCTTTTTGACTAAGAGTAGAAAAATCTGTAAGTCTGTGTGCATAGTGGGACACTGAATTGTCCTTGCTGGCACCAAAACTGGTCTGTGCATAAATGAAGGGAATACTTGGCTTGATACTATCTGTTGGATATTTGTGAGCAGGGTGAACATCCCCACATAGAAAATGCGTTAATTGGTACATCAGTTACTACTTTAGGAGATCTGAAAGTTGCACACGGATTTGGAACTACAGCAAATGCTGTAGTCAGTCCCACAAAGCCAATGAACAAACTAATACTCCAGTGGGAATGAAAAATCTCCTACTCCATTCCTGACCTTGGGAGCAGGTTTGGGAGCAGGAAAGGTGTTTTGTCTCTCCCTTCTGTGTCAGTTGGTCCAGTAAAGAGATTTCCTTGGGAAGGAAAAAGATGCATTCTGTAGTCAGTAAGTTATGGGCTGGTTTCTGGAGGGCAGGGAAGGGCAAGGTTGGGTTAGACTCTATCAGGGATACTTGCCAGGGTACGTTTGCTGACAGTGATTGGAGCTGTCCATGGCAATGACACTGGGGAGCGTCCACCGGTATGTTTAAAACATGCTCTGTGAATTCAGATGTGAAGGAGGCCAGAGAAGATGAAAAGATATGGAAAGGACATGGGAGTTCCTCCCTAAGGTGAGATTTTTGGATGCAATGACCTGTTTCTGTCAGGCTGTGTTAAAGTAAATAGGTTAATAACTGTTTTGGTTTTTACCATTAATCTTGCCTTTGATTAGCACTTATGTTTACCATCGAATGACCAAAGGACTGGTCAGAGGTGAATTTAGCAAAGAAAAATAATAATTCAGTGAATCCACCCTAATTTCAGTGTAACCTGACAGATTTTGCAGGAATGTTGCTGCCACTACAGAGCCAGGGTAGGGTTGATCCCTCCTGCCAGTGCGTGAGACAATGATTTGGGGTATGGAAGCAGCCTGGTGTGATGCTCCTCTGATGGGACTGGCCCTCAAATGCTGCTGAGCTCCTGGGAGCACTGCAGAGCACATCCTGCCTCGTGGATGCCAAATACCCTATTTTGCTTTGGGGTGGGAGGCAAAAAGGCCAAAGGCCTCTACTCTGTGCTGGGAGTTTGTTTCTGCTGCATTTTTAGTTTTAAATATAAATTTCTCTGTTTTAAGAGAGAACAGCTGTCTTGGCTTAGTTGGCCAGGTTGTCTTATACTGAGCCTAATTTACGAGAAGATAAGGAATCCCTGGTCTGTGCAGTTCCCTCTAGTTCAAATACAGGGGATAAAGCCGAAAGGCAAAGCTGAGCTTGGGGAAGACAGAAAAGCAGTTTCAATGCCATCATGTTATCTCCACAAACATTGCACTTCAGAGTCCCAGTCAGAGCCCACCACCTTCCTAAAGGGAGTGTGTGTGAGAGGCAGAGAGCTGGAAAGATGAGAGGGGCAGCAAAGCCCAAAAACAGGGCAAGAATAAATACTGTTTTCTCAAAGCCTGAAGGGGATGGAGCATGTAGTGGTCAGGTTATCAAGCTTTGGATCTATAAATAAAGGTACCATGTTTATTCCCTTTGGGGCCCCATTGTCAAAGAGACTTTTTTCCTCCCCCCTTGTCAGCCAGAGGAGATAGACATGGTTTGTCTGGGAACAAAGTATGTGCCCCTTTCCCAGGGCCTGACACAGCTGTGGGGATGTGGGTATGACAGGGAAAGGTGCACTTCAAATGGACTTTTTCGGGCGGTGAACTCATTGTCACTTCAAAGAATCAGATGATTTACTGTGGCTGTTTATGGGCAAAAAGTAACATCTTTATCTTTCTGTGGTGTGCTTAGGAGAGACATAACAGCCTGGTCATGTGCTGGAAAGAAATGACTCATTTCATATTGGGTCTAAGTGAAACTAATGTATTACTCATTTTTATGCAACTCTAGTAAATTGTACTTATTTAAAAGGGGGGGAGGGTGGAGGAGGGACTATTACCTAAAGTCTAACCAAGATGTACTAGAAAATTAATTTAGAAATATGGTTGACCTCAGCTTCCTCATAATGAAAATCTGCTGACAAATCTTGTGATTTTGTTACTCTTTTTAAAGCAGCCCTAGGGATTGCTGGTAGTTCAGGTGTCAGGACCAGTTACTCATTCAGATCCTGGCTGGATGATTTTTCCATTGTTCTTCCAAAGAACGGCTTCATATTCAGTCATCCTTTGGGCTTTCTGCACTGCCTGTTGCTAAAGCATCTGAGTTCAGCCCCATTGCTGAGGTCTGCTGGTGGGGTGTGAAAGAGCTCTGCAGGCTGCTGAGCTGTGAGCACAGCTTCAGCAGCTCTGAACGTGGTGGTTGCTGCTCCTGATGATGCTGAAATCCTGTGATGTGTCCATGTGCCAGGTTAGGCTGATGTCTGCCTCACAGCCCCTCATGGATTTTCTGCTGACTGTCCTCTGCTTAGAGCAAATAAAATCCCTTCTCCTTCCCAGCACTATTTATCATTGAATTCTGATTAACTGCAGTGCCATATCCAGAGGAGGCAGGAAAATGGCAGCACTTTTCAATTAGAGTATCCAGAACAACCTTGTCACCTCTTTCACAATCATTGCTTTTATTTTCAAAGGTTAAGATCATTTCCAGCAGCACTGAAAGCCGTTTTCCTTCAGTGCATATGCACAGAAGCCCCTCACTCTGCTAAGCTGAGACTCAGATCACCAAGAGTGATCTCTGTGTTCTCTGGTGTCCCTTTTTTCCATCAATGATTTCCATCCATATCTGCTGAGTTCTCAGAATGGCAGATCTGCTCTGCCTGGGAATGGCAAACTGCTGGGCATTTTAACCTCCTCCTTCCTCTCTCTCTCCATGAAGTTTATGGAGTTGGGAGGGAGCTGGTGGCTTGGTCACAGGGGTATGAAATAGGGTGGCATCTGCTCTGCTCTCCAGCAGCTACACCACAAGGTCACTGTTCTGGGAGCAACCAGACATTATCTGATGTGGGTTTTGGTGAGAACTGAACTTGTGAGGGGACTAAGAAGAGTGGATATGAGATTTCATATTAGGGAATTGGTTTTATCTGTGCTTTTTTATGGGGTTTGTGTGTTTATATTCTAAATCACTCTTTTGGCCATTGAAAACAAAGGAGCCTGGGAGCAAGCAAAGCAGCTAAAGAATTGGAGTGATTCTGGCTGGTTTAAGGAGTGGGCAGACCCTCTCTGAAACTGAAGAGATCTCATCCTTGCCCTTCAGTCAGGTGTGCTGTAAAAAGCACTTGTGCTTCTGGAAACAAGGAGTGAAAGCAAACCTAAGTGGAGCCCTCAGAGCCCTCCAGCTCGAGGGGTTTCAATAGATTTGTCCTGGTGCCTGTGTCAGAGAGACTGGTTAGGAAGCACCTGGAAACTTATCTAATTTGCCCAGCTATTCCGGTTCATCTAGTGAAAGATCTTATTTCTGCCTACACACACTGTTGTGCCTCGGTCCTTAGACACTCGGCGCTGAAGCAAAGCACTGCAAGAAAAATATTTACAAGAAGAAATGGAAATATGGTTTCCTCCTGTTGTTGGTCCCAACTTTACCCCAGTTCTCAGAGGACTATGAAATGTTGTGCTTAATTAATGCCTAAGTAATGATGGAAAAAACGTTATTTTCGTTTTTCAGGATTTTGTATTCACTTTACACGTTGTCAGTTGAAAAAAAAGGCTGAGGTTTGCTGGCAGAGAAACTCTGGTGTGTTTTCAAAGGCCTTGGTGTGTAGCATAGTGCTTTTGGTATATATTAAAAAAAAAAAAATCAGATTTTCATTGTTGCATTTCTAATTAAAAGCTCAGTTAAATGTAGGAGGTTTTACAGCAGAAATTAAAAGTAAATAAGAAAAGGATTATAGCCATAGAAAGAAGCTGTGGAGACCTAAGCAAAGTGAAACCAGAGTTCAACAAATTCTCTGCATCTTGATGAAAATCACATCTATGAGTCAGCAAAACAAGCTCCTCTCTCATCTAAAACTGTTCATCTTGGCCATGTTCACAGCCGTGGTGCTTCCAAGGCCGAGCAAGGCGGGGCTGAGGCGGGCACAGGACTCAGCTCTCTCCCAGTCCGGGGTCTGGGGCTGGGACTGAGCACACGGCTCCTCTCGACGCTTGCGTGGAGCGATGCTGGTGGTGGCCACGGGAGCTCTGGATGGGGCTCTCTGCTTCAAGTGCCTGGCTGATTAATCAGGAGATGCTCTGCACGAGCCCGGGGTTGCAGCTCATCCAAACCCCTGGCATGGACTGTGCTCACCCCCTCACTCACCCCCTCACTCGTACACACAAACAGGGGCAGCTCTGGCAGTCGGAGCTGTGGGTAGCTGATGTTCACATCAGTAGGATTTTGCATTCTGGTTGTGGCTAGAATTGCACCAACCCTTTGTAAATTTATTTATTTACTTTCATTTTTTTTAGAACATTGTGGAATTACTCCAGGCATCTGACTTCCTCTGTCAGCCTTTCCTTGGCAAAGCAGCCTCACCTCCCCAGCAGTGTGACTCAGGATGCTTGTCTTGCTGGCTAAGGCTTTCTCTCCCTTCCTCCGTGTCATCATACACCCTTTCCCTCCCTCCTAGCTCCTGCTCTCTGGCATGTTTAGCAGCAGGGCTCGTTGAAAAACACAACCATCTTCTTCGGTGTTGATCCTCTTTTGACATTCCCTGACCCACTCCTCTGAGCCGCCCTTCCCTGAGCAGAATCCCAAACAAGCTCCTTTGCCAGAATCCCAAACAAGCTCCTTTGCCTGCTAATGCAGCGTTAAGACGATGAGCACTCAAATCCCTGAGATCTCTCCTTCTTCACAGAGGTTAAAGAGAATCGTTTTTGAAAACTTGAGCTTTCTGCCAAGTTAAAAGGGAGGAGATCAATGGGATCTGTGCAGCCCTGACACAGTGCCCCGGAGGTCACGAGCCCTTCCAGCACTGTCTGAATCACAGAGCTGGTTAGGTTGGAAAGGAACTCTAAAATCATAGAGCCCAACTGTTAATCTAGCACTGCCAATTACACCGTTAAACCATGTCCCTAAGTGCCACATGCCCCGTCTGGAAAGATTCAGGATAAACCATGTGGGTGGGAAATGCAGGACTGCCACAGGTAGGAGGTTTTGCAGGGAATTTTTTGCAAGGAAGCTGCCAGTCCAGGATGGCTGGCTGGCTGCATTCCAGAGTCAATGCCATCTGAAGATAACGAGGCATGAATTTCTTATCCATTTCCATTCTTATTAGCAGCCTGGAACTGGGCATGGTGGAGAGCACTTGGGTCCTGCCCCGTGGGCTGGGTACTCGGTGTGAGCTGGCCGAGGGCTCCTCCAGCAGCTCAGCTGGAGGCAGGGACTGGGCAGGGACTCACTCAGCCTGTCTGGGGCTTCCCATGGCTCTCATGGCTGGCTGCTACCTCCATGGAGGTCATGTCCCCTCTCCTAGCCAGCCCTCAGGGAACCCTTCAGCCCCTTTTCTCCCCAGGACAGCACCTGGGTGACATCCCAGGAGATCAGGGTCTGGATATCAGGAGTGACTTTAAATGGGGAAACCCTTGGGAATGAGGCCATGGAGTGTGAGGGTGTACCCTGGTAGATGATAAGCTCATGTGCTTCTCTTTGGTTTTGTTAAAGGCAATCTCTGCTAACTACAAAAAGGTTGTGCAAAAAGAAGACAAATGATAGACACTAAATGCAGTTTAAGCTAGCCAATAGTAACAAAAATAGGGGGATTTATTGAAACTGGACTTAATTTGAAAGTCTATTTTAATCTGGTCCCTGTGCTCCATTCATCATGTGGCTGTCTGGTCATCATTTTCAGGGCTGCTGACCCCTCAGCATGCAGAGGCTTATGCAGAGCTGGTGATGTATTTGTGCAGGCACTCCTGTTAAAACCAGGGGTGAACTCATCAGGAAAAGGGAGTAAAAGGGACTAAAGAGCCCCTCCAGCTCTCTTTGGAGTAATTCATGTGCTCTCTGGGTATGGGGGTTGTACACACCTTTCCAGTCCTGTCTTTTCTGCTCAGATTAAGGCCAGGCCTTAGCAGTAGAGGCTGAGGCAGGGGTCTTGAAGACAAAAATCTGGTTTCTGTTTCAGGCAGCGCCACTGCAACATGCTTTTTAAGAGGGCTGGTGGAATATGCTTTTCCCACAACCAAAGGGAAATGCACTCAAAAGGGAGCGTTAAGAGGCAGCCAAGGGAAAGAGGAAAGGGGTGATGTGATCTGATACCCGCTGACCTCTCTTGTGTAGGCATATCTCCCCTTCTCCTGGGTACCCTGAGAAACACACAGCCCTCCACAGAACGGATGTTCTCTGACTTTTCTCCCCCACACTTTTTTTTCCCCTTCCTTTAGCCCTTGATCTCTGTAGAAGTTCCCATTTGTTTTCCTCTCTGGTTTCCATAGCCTCACTGACACTGAGGCACTGAGGAGAGCCCAGTGTTAGTGGCTTAGCCATGGAAGTTCAGCTCAGTCCAGCTGTGGGCAGTTCAGTGTTCGCCCTTCCTTTGTTTTTTGGTTTGGGATTTTTTTTTTTCCACTACCATGTCCATTTCTGCAGAAGCAGCTGACAATTTAGTCACAAGGCCAGAGTCACAGATCTACCAAAGCTCTTAATGCTCAGTTGTATGTTTGTGTGTGCATTTTCTTTTTCAGGGTAAGTACATCTTTTAGGGATGGAATAACAGTTTGTCCAAGGATCAACAGTCTTCAGGGAGCCAAACAGTCTTGCAGCCAAGGTTTGTGCTCTTTCCTTGAGGTTTGGGGGATGAGTTGCTTGCCTGTCCTCTTACATAAAAGAGGAGCAAATTGTCAGAATAAACACATTTTTAAATATACAACACCATCAGTCATAGTGTAAGAGGAGCTCATTGGCTGGAAAAGAGATCAAGGCAACCAGGAATTTGGATGGCCTGACTGAGGACTTTGGACTGAAAGGTTCTTTTTCATTCACTGGAGCTAGTGATTTTTTTTCTTTAGGTAATCAGCCAGGAAAGAAAAAAAAAATACATCCTCCTCCTTCCTGCAGGCAGTGAGTCTGGACTCAGAATCCTATTTTGCTGGTTTATAATACTTTTTTTTTTTTTTCACGGAAACAGATTGCTACTGGGTATGAGTCCTTGCCTCGGAGCACAGTGGAGAAACAGCCAGCATGGAGCTCTGCTGTCTGTGGTGGTTCATTGCTCTCTGATTCACAAGTCAGTGACTAATTCAGGCTAACTATGGTCATCTGAGGATCAGACCCTCAGTTTTACAGTCAGGGTTAGGTCAGCTTTAATCAGCCCTGCCCAGGGAGGGAGCTCTGGTAGGAATTGGACTGCACAGAAAATCCTGGTGCAGTATCTTTTGGTGAGCTGCAGGACATTTCTGTACAATTGGATGCCTGTGCAGGGAGGAGAGGTCCTTGCAGCTGTTCCTTCTCAGGGTGCCATCAGGACTTTTCCAGTGTAAATTCCTACTTCCTGGGCATAGCTAGGCTTGCAGGTTTCCCTGTGATTACACCAGGACAGGGGGAGAGGCAAGGTGGGACAGCTTTCCTGTGTATGCTCAGAGCAGCAGGGCACTGTCTGCAACATCAACACAGAGCAGTTGTCTGTGAAATTTCATTAAATTTACAGGCAGAGATTGTTATTCCAGAGCAAGGAGAGGAGGTGGAAAGGGGCTGAGGTCCAGCTAGGAGTTGGCTAGACTAGTTCTTGGATTGTTTTCCACGCTGTGGTTATCCTTATCTGCATCTGGAAACTGGAGTGTGTTGTATGCGTTTGTAAGAGCAGGCGGATGTGTGAAGTGTTCTGGCAAAGTCAGAGACCTCATTTTCCCCTCAGTATAATGCAGCCTGATTAGATTGTTATTGACATGCTGAGAACCTGCTAGGGTTGTTACATCTCTGTGGAAAGGCATCTGTCTGTTCCTCTTCTCCCTTCTGCCTGGAAGGATTGCAGAGCTGGAAATGGGCAGGACCTTTCAGATGGCAAATCCAGCTGTGAAGGAAATCTGCTGGGAAAGCACGGTGTGCCCGCCAGCTGACCAGCAGCTTGACAATGCATGTGGAGCTGTGAGCCAATTAATATCAGTGTGGAACAATTAGTAATTCCCAAATGGGCAAAAAAGTAAGAGAGAAGGAAAAGAAATAACCCACAATAAACCCCTCAAAACTGCTGTATTTTGCTGGATGGTTTTCATCCTGTAGATCATTACTAACCAGAGTTACTGGCAGGGTTTGGGTGATTGGATTTGTCTGACTTATTGCACCATGTCAGAAATGTGCAGTGCTCCACGAGCTGTTACAGCTCTGACTGTTCAGGCTAAAGCAGAGAGGTGTGTGCAGTGTCCAGAGGAGGCTCTGGATGTCCAGAGGAGGCTGTGCAGTCCTGTATGGAGGTACCTGTCCGAGCTCCCCCAATGCAGTGTGTGGTGGTGGGGATCTCAGCTCATGGCTCCGGGCAGCTGAGTGTCTGTGCTGCTCTCTGAACTCCAGCTGCTTCATGCTGGATGGGCTCAGGTGTTTCTACCTAGTGCTGCACAGTGACTTCTAAACAAAAGCAAGAGAGGGTGTGGACTAGATGGCTTTAAAAACATTCCCCTTCCCAAAATTGGCTCTTGTGAACTTTGCACCGTGAGATGGTCAGATAATGGCAATTCTCACATTCGAGATTTGCCATTGCAGGATGAGGACAGACTCAGTATAAATATCTGGGATGTTGCTCTCTTTGATCACAGCTGATGCAACCTCAAAAATCCTCATCCTGAAAGCTCTCTGAAGACAGATTTGTCTCCAAGAATGATTTTGGGTTCAGCAAAATTGCATGTTTCAGTGAAATGATATTTCTTTTCGCCAGCTTATTTATATTCATCATAATTGTCTCACTGTGATGCCTCCTATTCATTTGCTGGATCCACTTGTCTTGCATCTTGTTCTGACTCTGAGTGCTTTTTAGGGTAAGCCTGCCTTTTGAGAATATGCATGATTGGTACCATTGGAATAGTTTTCATGTGCTTGCAAGAAGTGCATTGCTAAGCAAAGCAAGCAGGGGAGCTGGGAGAGATGAGTGGAAAATGACTACATGAAGAAGAGGGAAGAATTAAAATAGATGGCAAGGAGTTAATCAAATAAACAAAGGTTCATTTTTAAAAAAAAATCTTGCTCTTTTTTTCTTTGAATAATCTCAATCTGGTAATGATTGCATTGGCCAACCCTTGATACCTTTCTGTCTGATTACAGCTGGGTTGTAGTGGTAGTGATGAGTTACCACAGCAGCCTATTATTGGCAGTGTTAACTAATGTCCCTCACTAAATTAATAAGGGCAGGGAAGGGAATATTTTCAGGCTGTTCCTAACTCATAATTATTTAAATTTATTTTAAAAGATTTTTTTTTTTTTTTAGTTTACCAGAACACCTTTGTCCTGAAAAGGAAGGCTCTTCAATCTTGATGCTTTTTGGGGTTTTTCCCTTCTTCTATAAATTCATGCTTTGAGAAGAGTTAATACACTACCCAATGAATTTTTGAAGGTCGTGTTCAGTGCCATTAGCATTGCACAGAGGATCTTTGGGAGCAGCTGTTTGTCTGTGCAGGTGTTTCTGTTCTGTGTTGCTCTGTGAACCAGATGCCATTTACCTACCAGAAGAGTGGGCACCATTCTGGCCACTGTGTGTAGATACCAGAGATGATGTTACAGTGTATAAATGGTAGCAGAGGGCACCTGTCAGTTTGCCCAGTCATGGCTTGCAAAGCTCTGAAGGAGGGTATTTAGATGTGGGTGGAGAAGGAGCTCCAGAAGGGCTGGGTCTGTGAAGGACGTATTGCTTGTGTGAGTTTAGCAGAAGTCTGACCTGCTCCACTGGCTCCGTCTGTCACTCTGCCAGAGCTTAGGGAGGAATTTTGTGTTTCTGCATTTACTGTAGAGGATGAGTCTTCTCGAGGACACAGACCCATAAGGTGGCAGATCTGTCCAGTGATGGGGAAAAATAATTTGCTTACTCCTAACACAGGAGTAGAAACTATGAAAAAAAACCCCTTAAGGACTCTGAAATTCTTCTCACAGGGTAAGGGCTCTTGTCCTGGCATTGCTTTAGGCCTTTTAATACTATGGAACTTCTCCTCCATGATCACAGATCCTGTTAATTGCACAGGGGAACAACTTACAACTCTTCACAGGAGAAAAGCTGTGGGGAAATACATTGAGGACAGCTCCAGTCCCCTACATTTTTGGCTATTATACATAATGTGGTTAAAACAGAAAACTCCCAGATTATCTATGAGCATGGGATGCAGACAACAGAAGGTGCTAAATACTTCCTCACACCCTTGAAAGAAAGGCGATGTAAAGAAGAAAAAGCAGGCTAGAGTTACTTTTGGGCACTGTTTGAGTAACAGAGTGGGATATAAGAACATCTAGTTTCTCTTTTAAGTCTTCTCTGAATACACTTTGTGTCGAGTGCAGGTTTTCCTCTCCCATCAGACAGCCTGTCCCATGTGCTCCACATTGATGAATACCAGCTCTGCCACACATTTCCTGGAAAACAGCACATTAAGGTACTCGTCATTGTAACTTTCCTTAAAATCAAGTGCAAACTATGTATCAGTCATCATAAATAAATAGAAAAAGCTCTGAGACTGGGATCATCTGTGTGCTGTAAAGGGGAAAGATATTCTCCCAATGTATCACAGCTGCCCTTGCTCCTTTACTTTCACAACCTGTATTTATTGACAAGTATGGCTGCCCAGAGGAATAGTCTGGTGACGTTTTGTGTTCCTTTAATCAGTCTTTTGACTGAGATAGGTGAGTTTTAAAACTTGTACCACTCGACTGACTCCCACCATGTTCATCTGTGATTACATTTAGATGGTCAAAGTCCCAGCCAGAGCCCGGGTAAGGATGAGAAAAGGACCAGGGAAGATGGTCAGTGTGCACCTTATTTATCCAGTACACAGCGAGCTACTGGCAGCCTTTCTCCATCAGGTCCCACACCTGGAACTCATAGATCTCACAGAATTTCAGAGCTGTTTCTTTCATGTGGTCTACTTGTGTGGCACCCATGTGATCCCCATTTCAGATTCTTGCACCTGCTTACAGTTCATCTGCTCCATTCCTGCAGCTGGTTCTTGCTCCTCAGACCTGGAGTTGCCATCCAACCTGTGGTTGTCTTCACCTGGCCCAAAGCATGTGTGAGAAATGCTTGTCCCTGATGTGAGATCACAGCTCTGACCATCACCTGGCAATCAGCTAAGCTGGAACTTATAAAATGTAGTTGTGGGAAGAGGTAGATATGGAAATTGCTCCTTAATAGTAAACATTGCTGTGGGTTTGCATTGCTATTTTCCAGTCTGTGACTTGTGTGAGGGAGCAGAAAGGCTGTCATTCAGTGGAGCTGGTGGTTTGGTACTGATCACCAACCACTTGGCCTCTTCAAATATGAAATGCTGCAAATGCTCCCTCTGCAGAAGCCATAAAGGGATTGCTGGGCAGGACTGCTCTGAAGGCATTGAGTGGAGCCAGATGAGGGTAACCTGAGATCCTCACTGTGAGCCTTTGGGTTCAGAACCACATTTGATCCAAGTTTACACTTGATGTTTAGTGGAAATAAGTTTGAGGGGAATGCCAGGACTCTCTTCAGACTGTGCTGGTCAGCTGTTGGCATCAGGTTGTGTGGTTGAGACTTACAGTCTTCTTGCATCAGTTCTGCTGCCTCTAAATGAGCTGAAGGAGAAATCCAAGGAAAGTCTCCCTGACATTGTTCAGTTTTAAACAAGGCACTCAAAATGATAAATATTCTTGACTCTTCCTGGTGGTTGACATCAAAATGTCACAAGGTGCAAATATGACACCTGGCAGTCTATTGATGGGGGAGAAGAATCCCACTTCTGCTTGGCATTTTGTTGGATGTAGGAGCTGTAGGAGCTTGTAGTCTCAGTAGCTTTATTATTTATTTTAGCAACAAAAATAAAATATCTACAGGAACACACAACAAGAATTGCAACAACTCAGAACGTGAAACAGCAGTTGTTTCTTAGTAGTGGTAGATGCTTGGGCAATACCTGGGAAAGAAGTCATTAGAGCTTCTTTCCTTTGGGAAATTCATTCTTCTGCCTCAGAAATGCCTGTATTCCCAACTGCTTTTCTGTCTGTTAAATAATGTGGGCATATGATTTGAGTCCTGAGACATAAAGGATGTAAGCACGTACCTGAAATTAGGCATGTGTGTGCTTTCTGCTGAGTAAGTGTGTCCTAGTCAGGTATTTAAATTTTAAATGCACTGGGGCCCTCAATCATAAAGTAAGCAAATTTCAGCCTAGACAGCAGTGGGAGGAATAAACATTAAGCTCAAAACAAACTGTTATCAAAGTAGCTCTTCAGACTGTGTAGAATTACACTTTAAGATGGGCAGAGCATCTTTAAAACCCTTTTGCAGTAGCTAAGAGCTTATACATTAGCTTTCATGAGAGGCATTACAGATGTCTGTGAATATTATATAAACACCAGCCTGTTTGCAACAGTTTATAAACTTAAATATTTTATAAGAAAATACTGAACATTTAACTTGCCTTGTATTTTTTATACAGCAATAAAAACACCATTTTTATCAAAAGTTGCTGGGAAGCCTGACTAATAATGTAACACTTTGTTATAAACTAGGAGGAAAGTTCACTGGTCTAGAATTAATAAGGTGTGTAATCTTTACTGGAATTTTTACACTGCAGGGGGAAGCAGCTAACTTTGGCTTTGCTTGTGCATAAAGATGCATGTCATTTGTGAGAATGTTCTCTGATGCATCTTTATGTCTCTGTGGCTAAAGAGGTTTCCGTGGTTTTCAGCTGGACATTTCTTGGAAAAGGAAAAGACCATGTTCACACACATGAGACGTACATGGACCTGGATATCTTTGCTGGGTGACCTTCCTGCAGGAGGCAGGAAACTGCAAGTTTTAGACCTGAGCATTTTCTCCCAATTAAATTTATCAATGGGAGCTGCATTCTCAAGATGGAAAAGGGTAAAACAATGAGTGAGCAAAGTTCAGGACATAACCCTTGTTTTCCACAATTTGCCTTCACATTTCCAGCAGGAAGGCAACAGCTTTGCTCTCTCCAAGCAGAGCAGTTGTGTCCTGGAAGTGAAGCACCACGGAGGCTTCTGGGGACTTTTAACACAGGTGTACCAGGCAGCCATGAGTTTTCAGAGCTATCAGGCTTAAGCAGCAGCTGAATGGAAGTTTAAAAATCACAGCTTGAAGGAATAATTAGGAGGAGGAAAAGTTTCAACTTCTAATTCTTTTCAAATCCATATTTTGTTGTAAGCTCAGTTTTAATTTTTTTGTCTCTGCGCTGATTATTGTCATTGTTCTGATTTTACTGATCGATTTGATTGTTTTCATTGTTTTTATTGCTCAAATATCTTTATCAAGATTGACATTTAATGCAAAGAAATTCTCTTGGTTTTCAGTTGAAATTCAACTTCTAATTTTGTAGGTATTTAAGTGGTTGCTTCCTTTCTATACTCTATGCTAACAGTTGCCCAAGAGTGTTGTTCCAGTAAAGATATCTGTGCCTTCAAGAAAACTCCTTCTTCAGAAAGTGCTATGGGCCAAGCTGGGATGACACAGTAGTAGAAATGCTTGGCCCTCTGTAATTGTCACTATTGATGAAGTGAATGTGTGTAACAGCAGGGGAAAATTCTCCATGATCAGTAAATTCTTATCCTTTGTTTTCTCCAGAACACAGCAACCCATCTAGGCTATAATTCCATTTGCAAGGCTGAATGCATATTTTTCACTCTAAAATTTGCATAACACTTGGTCAGTTAGAGCAGAAGAATAAACAGCATCTGAGATTTTGAATTATTTAGGAATGTACCTTTCCTCACAGAGTGATAAGACTGTCCCCAAATGACCCACCAGCAACTAGGTGTGAAAGAATTAACTTCTTGTCCCTTAAAAGGAGACCAAAGCATTAACTGCAAGGATCCAGAGTTACGGGGTATTTCTACCATTTAATTCTTCCAGGAATCATGGAACTGGCTTTGCTTAATGGAAGATTGTGTGTGTTGAAGGGGAAATTCCTTTCAGATCTACACAGCCATCAGGTCAAAAATTTGTACTGGCCAAAAATGTTATTGCAGTTGACGAAGGTAGGCTGAAAAATGGTGGCCAGGAAAATGCATGCTCTGGAAGAAATGATAGCGTTGATGTGGCCAGACGTCTCACATATGTATGTCAGGATTAATTCCTACATTTATTTCCACTTGACATTGGCATAAACATTGTAGAAAATAAGGTTAGCATTTGTGCCATCTACAGAGCAAATGCCAGTGCCAGCCAGAGCTGTGCAATGCTTTGTGTGTTTTTCCTATAGCTTGAACAGGAGTGTGGCTTCCTTAGAGCATGGAAATGTTGGAAGATCTATAACCAGGCTGGTCCCTACAGCTTGAAGCGTTCTGCAGGCAGTTTTTTTCTATAATTTTATATTTGTATTTCTATTCTGAATAATTCAGGAAGCCACCCAGGCTCCTTTGTTTAACGATTCTATCAGGCCACCTCTAAGCTGTGAGGCTGCAGTGGGTGAGAGATGCTCCTTCATCCCCACAAGTTTTCTTATTTTTTAACAAGGTTTATGAGCTCCATTTGAGTCGTTGGAAGCTGAGGCACTAGATGACTTGGCCAAGGTCATACAGGAAATTTGGGATGAAGAACCAAACATATGATTGCTGCTGGTTTCCAAGCCAGCGCTCAAACCACTGGGCATCCTTCTTAATTTCCAGTCTTTTCTGGCATTGCTACCAACTTTCTGGTCCAATTCCTCAACCACGTTGTGCCTCTCCTTCACTCCTGTTGCACATAAATCCAAGCTCACAAGGTAACACATCAAAGCAATCAATAGGTATGCAGCAATTTCCTCAGCCAGTTTCACTTCTCCTTCACTTCACAACTTGCCCACCAACAAATTTCTTTCTCGCTTGGAGCATTTCACTGAACCATTTCTATTCAAAAGTATCTGTTAGCACTTTGCTAAGCCTCAGACTGAACATCTTTGATCCACCCATTTCAAGATTAGATGGATGACAGAACCCAAACTCTAGCTCCAAAAACATCCATGTTTTGGAGGTATATTCAAAGCCCAAGCTTGGATTTGGCTCTCAATGTGGTTACTTTCATCTGTCTTCAGATCTGAATGCTGTGTCCTGTGACATCTCTGTTTCTAGCACAGAATCTCGTGTTCTTATCTGTGTGAGAGCTCTGAGACATGACGGGTGCCTCCGAGCACCTCGTGTGGGAAACGGCACCAGTGGATCCTCTCAAATTCCATTCGGGTTGTGTTTGTGTGCAATGGGGATTTTTCACAGTTGTTGTTTTGTTACTCGCCTGGAGGCACAGGGAATTTGGCCTTTTGACAGAAGCAAAAGTGCAAGAATCCCACTGTTGCGTGGCGTTCTTACTGCGTTCTCCCTCTTGCCTCTTTTCCATGCAGCTGCTTCCCACTTCCTAGAAATCCCATCACCACTGCTCCTCCCCCTTTATCTCCTGTCCCCACACAATGACAGCATGGTCTGGTTTTTTTCACCATGGATGGGAAAGCCAGGGCAAGCTTGGTACTGTGGTCTTTCGTGCTAACAGAATTTCGGTGCAATTCACTCTTTCCAGGGAATTATTCTAGATTTATTCACCACAAAGCATCCAACCATAACAACTCAGTAATTTTAAGGCCTAAGGAAAAAATGTAACAAGATGTTCAAAAATTTTGGTTTGGGATAATTGGGAGTTGTTTATATCCTTGTGCTGCTGATTATGTTGTCATATACCACCATTACTGGTGTCCTCAGGAACAGGATTATCTTTGCTTGGAAACAAAACCTCCATTTTAACCACTTAAATGCTGGTTAATGTAGCTGATAAATGGGAACAAAAATACGGCCCTGCTGTTACTGGATATATGAGACACTCAAAAATCATAGTGATGAGGGTTAAATAAACAGATAGATGGACAAATGAAACATAATCACTGTAATTTTTCTGATAAAATGATCAGGGCACCACAATTTTTCTTTAGACTATTTAGGGCAGAGTCTCCCACCGCTCAGTAGAATCAGTTCTTGCTCTTCCTCAGTTTGAAAATAACTTTCTGTGCATTCAGATCATACCAAGCTTTCCAAGCTGTATCTTCCCGGAGTTTTGTACCCTCCAATTATTTCCGAATGCATCTGGAATTCACATCTCTGGGTCGTGGTTATTCCCCTGGCTCACTGGAATGCCAGGGTTACCCATGAAGTCCAATGGATAATTCTAGTAATGGAAATGTGTTGTAGAAGGTATGGGGCTTGTCAGTCCTGCTTCTCCTCTGCTTTCCTGGGACAGCTGGAGCTGGTATTTCCTACTATTCCACTGGAATGGACTGGGGCTAAATATTCTTTGCAGCATTTTGAGAGTTAAAAAGAAGTATAAATTACATTTGCAATCATAAGACTTTGTTAGATTTCCAGAGTGGCATATAAAAGCTTTCTTGTGATTGTTTTTATTATTATTATTATTATTTTGTTGCGTGTTTTCTCGTTTTCTGCTTTAAAGCCCAATCAATAATATGTACAATAAATTCTAAAGTTTTGTATCAATTTCCAGCCAATCTGAGGTTTTCAGCAGTAATTTTCCTCTGATTTCATGGGATTTGGGACCTGGAATGCAGCAACCTAGATGTACTTTGTCAAGAGAAAGCATTGTCTGCATCCAGAGTTTTCATAACATCTAATTTAAATTGCATCTTGGATTTTTTGGAGGAAAAAAAAGTATCAGAGACTGTAGAGAGGAAAATGAGCCATTTCCTTAGCTTGAACCTGCATGAATTAGTGGTAAAGTGTTGATCTCTAAACCTGCAGTTTCTGAACCATAAAATCTGTTTATTTCACCCTATAAAAGAACATTTTAACTTATATGGCTATTTAAGTTTAAAAGCTATTAGAGAAGTGGGTGGGGAGAGGAAAAGAAGCAGCTTGAATCAGTAATTCAAGCTTGCAATACAATCTTCATCTGCTGCATAGCTTGCATAGAAATCCCCTTCAATGTGGATTTTCTGTGCTCATAGCAGTCCCACCATACAGGAAATATACAGTATATATTTCCAACATTATCCATAATTGTAGTAAAGCTTATAAAGCAATCCATTCCTTGTGTGTTCCTCGTGATCCGCACTTACTGGATATTCTCAAGTATGCATTTAAAGGAGGCAAAAACATAGCAAGAGCTGGCAGAAGTCATCTGCAGTGACTTTCCAAAGGGAGTTGGGGGAAGGTCTTTATTGACCTGCTCTTATTGCAGGAACAGCAGTGGCTTTGAATGAAAACCACCCTACCTGTGCTTTCTTTTGTATCTGAATTTCAGGGGGGTTGTGCTTCCCTACAGATTGAAAATGCTGGGGCTAAAACCGTGTGGATCCAGTCCCTCCTTGGGTGGGCAGGACAAAGTCACAGCACCCTCGGGAGAGGGATGGAGAGTGACAAGGAGGGACTGCTCCTGCTGTAGGCAAGGCAGGGATGGAGGGAGCCTGGATCCTTGTGCTGCACCCTCCTGCTACCCTGTGCCTTGGAGGATCCTGAAGAAAGCAGCGAGGGGCGTGTGCTGGTTCGAATGCAAGGGGAGTGTTTGTCCTTTGTGCCCGGGTGGGGCACGGGGAGGGACGGCTTTGCACAGCTCTGATGCTCAGTCACACACACACACACAGAGCAGCCCTGCTGCAGCAGTCACCTTCAGCGAAAGGGAAGAGAGGTTTTGATTCTCTGCCTGCAAAATTGGTAGCAAATTCTCAATGCTTTGAGAGGCTGTGCTTCACTTGAGCTGTGCAGGCCTTTTCCATCTAACTATCCCTGAACTTGCAGTACCTTGCTAAAAATAGTTCAAAGCATAACCGTGAGTTCCCTGAACTGTGATCCTACCGGTTCTGTATTATTCGATTCACCATTCCTTTGAAAGCATTCATCCTTCCCCTCATAAAACTTAAATCAGCTTGTTCTTTGGTCCAAGAGTTGACATCATTATGATGCTACATCCTATGTAATGGTGTGAGGGCTGGAAAAGCATTCACAGCAAAACCACGCAGTGAATTGAATTTGCAGTGTCTCAGCCCTTGCAGTCTGAGCTCCCTCCCTCCTGCCCTCCTCATTTACTTGTACTTTTAGAACCTGTGTGCAGGTCCTTGGAAATACCCCACAATAACAGCACCACAGCCTTGAGTATTTATCAAGGGTCTTTTTATGTTCTCACTCTTCTTTCCATGACCCCACTTGTTTCACAATGTTTGGGACAGCAAAAGTGATTGTTTTACCAAATTAAGCTAGATTTCTTGCCAGGAACAGTGGGTAGAATCTTGTTGACAGATTTGGAAAAGATTATTCTTTCAGTACCTTTTGAATTATTTTTTTAAGTGTGTCTGACATGTGCTGTTTCCAAAATCAGCCCACATTTAACTGTTTAATATTATACGGCGACAGGGACAAATTAGCACCTTTCATTTTCCTATCAAAATTAGCACATCCCAAGAAGACATTTCAAGAGCTACACATCTCTTATTTAGAAATAAATGTAGGAATCTACTTAAATGTGTTCACCTCAAAATCTTGGCACAAATAAATTTTGAGGGATTTGTCATTGATTTCAAACACCTCACAATTTTGCCCATTTTCACAGAATCACAGAAAGGCTTTGGTTGGAATGGACCTTAAAGATCATCTAGTTCCACCCCCCCTGCCAGTTTGCTTACATATGTTTGGAGTTACCTTTTTCCCTCCTGTGTTTTTCATATGATGATTTTTTCTTTTTAGTGGAAAGCTCTTTTTAGAGCCTGAAACACACCTCATCTCTTTGCTGGAGGGCTTCCTCACAGGCATGAGATGGGGCTTTGTTTTGTTTTCTTCCTCTTCTCATGCCTAACTTGGCATCTGGGTTTGTTTGTTCTTCCCTCTTCCTCTGGAGCATCTGGAATGGGCCACAGCTGAAAATGGGCTAATGGGCAGGGTGCAGAGATGCTTCTGGCGATAGAAGGAAGCTCCTCCAGCTCCTGGCTGCTGTGTATTGCCCCTGGTCACATTGGCAGGGATTGCTGTCCTTTGTTTATTGCTGTGCCTCTCTCCAGCAAAGGACATGACTTCCTCCCCAGGCACTGCTGGTATTCAAGGCTTTTTGCCTTCTGCGTTATAAGTCTGAAATTTGTTACCAAGTATTGGATCTTCCCAGGTGGTTTGTGTTTAGGTGGATGTTGGAATTCTGACTTTAGCACCAAGATTGCTGCCACGGCAGGGGTAAAATGAAGTAGACAGTGTTTTGAGTTGTGTGGTGTGTGGCTGGGGGATGTGATGCTAAAAATAAAGGAAATATACAATATTAAAGTGTGCAGAAAATGTTTAGATGCATACTCCAGGATGTGATTTAGTGGTGGACCTGGCAGTGCTGGGTTAATGTTTGCATTCCATGATCTTGGAGGTCTTTTCCAACCTTTATGATTCTACAGGGCCTCTTTTGCTGCCATAGGAAGTGGCTCTTTGTATCCTTTGCTCTCACTGAAGCTGCTATGTGCTGTAGGTACTGATTCATGTTCTTTCTGCCAGTTTTGGTCCGTGCAGATACCTTGGGTTAACAGAACAGAGCATACGAATCCAAGTCAATATGTCTGTGTATTTCACTTTTCTGTTTGAGAATATTAAGGCCAGATTCTCATTTATACTAAGCCCACTAGCAATATTCTGGCAACAGAACGATGCCTTAGCAGGAATGTAAATTAAAGCCTCTTTATACTTTTAATAGTGTTTGTAGTTTCACTTGGCTGCGGTACAGGAATGACACATGTCTATTCAAATGGCATTTGCCATCCTGTTGATGGTTGCTGATATTCTTCGTGCCTCTACCCCCTAACTAACTAGACCACGAGTCTGCTGTAGTCACAGCTTTCCAATTTCTTTAAAATGTGCTTTTTTTCCCTTGAAATAACTAAACCAGGATTTAAGATTTAGGCAATTTTTCTATTCTTCCTTTGCTATGTGGTGACCCTGTTTGTGTCTGCATGAATTTCTACTAAATGTCCAGTTCTGCAGTGTCCAGACAGATTATTCTTGCCATGCCTGTTGCTTAAATTGAGGAGCAGGTTCTTCATCTCACTATGCCTTGTGCAGAGCAGAGCACCTTTGTATTTTTTGGACTAAGAAAAATAAAACCCGCAAAAGGAATAAAACCTATATTTTGTGCTGTTGGAGCAAGCACCTCATATATTTTACATTAAATCATCACAGCTTTTACATGCTCAGGTCCATTTTCATTTCTATGCATTTATATCCCGTCTACCAGTGCCTCAGCTTTCAAATGGGAAATTATCCTCCAAAAAGCCCAGTTTAAGGAGCACAGAATTGAGACCTGAGATACAAGACTTGCAGAGAAGCTGTGTGTGAACTCTACAGACTTAGGAAAAAATGTCAATACCAGCATCTACTTAATATATTTCAGATAAAATACTGCTTTTGCAATGTCTGAAAACATGGTATAAGCATTTTATTAGATCTACAACTGTAGATCTGACTGTAAGGTCTTGTGCTAAATTACCACATATTCAACAATGCAGACTCCAGAGAACTTTGGAAAAAAAGCCTCTAAGGCAAATCCAAAATGAGTCTCTACTTGTTTGGAACTTCTGCTTTTTTAAAAATAAATTTTTAGTAAGGGATCACTGAAAAGTGCATCGCCTTGAGACTGACAGAGAAAAAAAAATTATAATGCTCTTCTCTCTCGTGGAAATCTAGAGCTCTCCAGTGATTTAAGTCTCCTATTCCTTCCTTTTAAGTTCATAAGAACTTGGTCCAAAACTCTTCTGTGACCTAGGACGGACTGCTGACTTGGTAGTGTCTCTGTCCCTATTGATATTAAATGGAGAAAATTGTGCACAAAGTGGACAGAAAGAAAAGATATGTCTCTATCAAACTAAAATGACAGTATTTAGAGCTGGTAAGGAGTCAGATCTTAGAATAATTTATGTTGGTGAGAAAGCTTAAGGGTCTCAGTGCACATAAATTGGCATAAGACTTAAGAAAGGCAAATATTTATAAGATTCTCTAATTTAGTAAATTGATTCTTAAAAACTAAGAGCTGAATAGCCTCCCCATGTATATAAAGAATGTGACAGCACTCTGCAGACCTCTGCAGACAGAGAATAACATGTAGTGCAAAGCATTTCTGCAGAAAGCTCTTATCTCCTCCATGCTCTTAAGTCCTCCCCATATCTCCCCATGGATGTTGCCAGTCTTTGCTGCAACGCTTTCTATCCAGACAAGCTGTTCTCTCCATTTCTCCTTCATCCGAAAGTATATTTTTCTGCATTTCTAGATTAAATGTTCTTCTTATGTTGATAGGTGACTGGAGGAATTTTCGGAGTGACTGATAAGATAGAGATTCCCCTTTTGGGAAGCAGCTAGCATGAGGAGCATTGTACAGCTGAACGGGCATGCTAGAATTTAATGTCTGGTTCTGTCACCAAGGCTCAGCTGTCACCCACCAGTTGTTTACTTACCATGCTGCATTGCTATTTTCTGAAGGATAAATTATTCCAATCCCAAACAAAGTCATAATTTCAGGAGCAAGAAGGCCTCTGTGGAGCGCCCGCTGCTCTCCATGCGAAGAGGGGCGTCTCTCTGAAGGTGAGGCCTTCGCCCCAGCCCTCGTCAGCTCGGTGCTCGCAGGCAGGGCAGGGGCTGCCGGGCTGGAGCTGCTGACAGGGAGGTGATGGAGTGTCTGCCGGAGCCGTGCGTGGCTGCGGGTCAGTGCCCGAAACGTGAGAACGAAATGGGCCCGGGCGCTAATGGCTGTCAGGTGCGCGCCAGGCCTGCGGGGCAGCCGGCAATTAGCGCTTGGCACCCTGCGCGGGGCTGCCGCCTGCCAAGGCAAACACAACTGGGGCCTCGTGTAAATAAACAAGGGCACAGGCAGCTTTTCCTCACGCTGCTTGTGTCCGGAGCCCGTGCACACACGTCCCGTCGCTTGCACGCACAGCTCCTCCAGGGCCAGCACCAGGGGAGCTCCCAGCACCACTGCCCATTTACAGCCAAGGGACAGAGACCCTCATTGCCAGGGGCTGGAAAATCCCCTGGAGCATCTCTTTCCTCTGCTTCCTTGCCCATGCAGATGCTCACCTTGGAGGGTGTTGCTTTCCTTACCTCAGAAATCGTCCTCCTGGTCTCCCAGGGTGAATCCCCTTTCAGACATCACCTCCCCTTTTATATTCCCAGCCCTCTCTGATACCCACCAAGACTACATTTCTGCTTTGGCCTGGATTATGTTTTCCAGGCCAATATATTATGCCACTTTCACACTCCCCTCCCTGCCCCATCTGGCTTCCATCCTACCCCCATAAAGATTATTAATATCGCCTGTTTCCAGGCGATTTATTAGCAGGGGCCTAACTGGTGCCATTTCCCATTTTAGTAGAGCACTGAAAATAATCCTGAGGAGTGTGCCCAGCTATAAAAACGTACTTATACTGTCATATTTGCAGTTTCAAACATGCACCACTTGATAGTCTCAAAAGTGCTGTTTAATTGGGGTTTATGGGTTCTAATTAATTATACTATGTAAAAAAATTACTTGTCCCATTACAGCTCTCTGTGGTTTACTCTGAAGAGCAATGTAATTTAGAGATAAATTGTCCTTCTCTATCCCCCTGCTCCCCCTCTTCCAAGCAAGTTCCAGAACAGTTTAATTCTCCTTCAACCCAGGAAGGAAGCTGAGAGAAAACAACATTTCGTTCAGGGGACACAACTTTTCCCCATACCCATAAACAGCTTTAAATGTGACTCGAAATGGTTCCACGTTCTTTGTGCTGAATCAGGCTGGTGAAATTATGAATAATCCTGAGGCTTTGCACAGCTCAGGTCTGGGGGGGCTGGGATTTTGCAAAGACTTGAAAAATGATGGCTGCTCTGTGTGCAATGTGGATTATTTCCTCTGATTATACAGAGGTAATACTGAAGGAAGGTGGAAATGAGTGCAGGTTCTTTTGCTGGATGAAGGGCTAGGTTGAGATTTCTCTCCATGAACTTGTAGGAAAACAGTGTGGTAAAGGATCTGCCTGCCTGTATGACATTTTGGTGGGACAAGCAGCAGAGGAAACCTCTCAAGTTAACTTTCTAGTCTCTCTTGCAGAATCATGAAGCCTGGATTACTCAAACAAATTTTGAGGCAGTCTTCTGACTTTTAAATGCTTCCTGGAATGACTTTGTGAAAAATGAGCAGCCAAGCAGGTACACTCATGGTTGTTTGAAATATACTATTAAATTACATCCCTCACTGTAATAAATTTGGTCTCATGAGGCAAAAAATGAAATATAGTAGAGCTGAAGTAGAAAACATTGTATCCTGTGACGAGAGGGGATGGCTTTATACTGAAAGAGAGTAAGTTTAGATTGGAGATTAGGAAAAAATTCTTCCCTGTGAGGGTGGGGAGGCCCTGGCACAGGGTGCCCAGAGCTGCTGTGGCTGCCCCTGGATCCCTGGAAGTGTCCAAGGCCAGGCTGGACAGGGCTTGGAGCAACCTGGGATTGTGGAAGGTGTCTCTGCCCATGGCAGGGGGTTGGAATGAGGTGACCTTTAAGGCCTTTTCCAGGCCAAACCATTCTGTGATTGTATGACTTTATCTGGAAGTTAGGGAGTCAGAATGTTAATTAATGAAAAAAGACAGGGGAAAGAAACCTTTTTAATTTGCCTTTTACAGGCAAGTGCTACTTATTTTAGAAATTTCATGTCATTTCAAACTTTTGTGTGTGACAGATATCTCCAAAATTATACCCCCAGCCCTAGGAAGGGAATTTGGTGACCTCTCCATGTCCCTGCTATTACTCTTAGCACTGAAAGGTTATGATTCCTAATGTGACTCCAGAAATGAGTGTTCACTGGATCAAAAAGTTTGTTAGTCATGCTTCACTAGTTTGCTTATTTTATAAAATTAATAACCAGCATGTCAGTTGCTGGAAACTTGGATCATCCTGGGTGTCCAGATCAGTCTGCTTCATGTGCTGGAGCAGAAGCTGTGAGAACTGCCAAATAAAGAACCAAAAAAAAAAAAAAAAGGAAAAAAGAATCACCCCAGTCACATGCATTACTCATCAATCTGAAAAGTAACAAGATTTATACTAAGAATTGTTTTTATTAAAGTAATTCTCTTGTGCAGTAAAATTACTTAAAAGAAATTTTTGTGCATATATCTTAGTTGGTTGTATTAAGAATAACTACAGCCTGCAATGTTTCATGGAATGAGTTAACAAAACAGAGCCCAAACCTGAATAAACCTGAAAATCTCTGGGCAGTGTTTGGATAAGTCCAAACAAACCTGAGTATCTTGGTGTTTGTACAGTGTTTATGTTTGCTTTTACATGGCTTTTACTGCCTGAGAAAGCCATTTATGGAGAGGAAACAATGTGAAACCTGCTCTTCTCATGTGATTTTCATCATCCAGAGATTTAAATAAGTGGGATCTGCTCTTTTCGTGCTATTCTGTCCCCATAAATTACTCCTGGAGGCATTAAAAGGGCTTGTGAAAAACACAGTAATAAATAGCCAGAGCACAAATACAAACGTTGCAAACTGCTCATGCTGCTGTGGCAGCAGCTCTGCTGTGAATTTATTGAGCAAAACTGATGAGGGACCTCCATACCTGTGTCAGCTCTGCTCTGTGTGGAGCCTCATTTTACACCGCTGAAACCCGTGCTAAAAATCCCTTTTTTATGGGATGACTTTTATAACAGCATTGTGATTGCTCAGGAGCTGACTGGGTTACTCTGGTTATTCCAGAGGAGCAGAGGATTAAGGAAAATGAAGGGGGAAAGGAAATATCAGCCACAAAAGGGTTCTGTAGCCCGTGCCACCTGCAGCAGCTCCCTGGCCTGGGTGGACCGTGCCTCTCTGGGCAGGGACAGCGAGGTTGTGTAACAGGGGAGAGCCCTGCCAGCTCCTTTCTCCTGACACATCCCAGACCACAAGTATGTCCCTATATCTGAGGGAGAGCAGCAGGGGCACGCGTGAGTCACGGCCCTCATGACAGGGGAATTCCTTGCTGGCTGCTGGCAGCGGAGTGGTTTCCACTGCCCGAGCTTTACGGAAAGAGCCCTTCTCAGCTGAGTGCTGAATCCTGATTTCTCACCTCCCTTCAAAATAGAAGATCCTGACATAGGGGTTTTTTTGATTAAACGGTTCTCATGACTGTTCCTTTGAGAACTGGGAGAAGCCCAGGTTCACACAAGCCCCCAGCATGTCCTTCCAAAGGTGACTGAGTCAAATTGCCTGTCCCCTTGATAAGAAAGCAATGAACAAAATATTGATCAGTGAAACTGCCAGGTTGTCTAACTCTCTGTGGCATTTAATTAACACAAACCCTGGTTTCATCTCTTGAAAGCCCCCTTGATCTGCCCACAAGTGTGTGTTGTGTGCTGGGAGCTGAGGTGGGCTGGCTGTGCCTGCTGCACTCACTGCGTCTGTATGGGAAACTCAGAGCTGCTGCTCCTTCTTACACAAGTTAGTGGTCGGTCCTTTAGGTTAAAAAAGTTCAGATTGGGGTCTTTTTTCACGAGTGTATGAAATGAGACAGACCTGTGTGTGAGGAAAGAGCAGAGCTCCACTGCTCGCTCTGCTCTAAGTGGGAGAGACAGTAAAAGTACCTGGAAAATGAGGATACATTCCTGAGTATCAATGTATTGAAAATAACACATGGCACATTTAATAAGTTTTTTATTGCAAAACGTAGATGCTACTACAGTGGTATTTTAGAAATAGCTGGTGGTGTACCTGCAACTAGGATTGCTTGAAACTTTCCAGGCTTCTTATTTCCTTGTAACTCTGTCAAGCTCCAGATATTCACATTAAAATTTCCAGTGCTGGTATCAGCTCTGGTTGATTTACTTAGAACAGTTTAAACCCAACACAAATAAAATTTTAAGGGAATTTGGAAGTTTGAGGCAAGGGAGGAATAGGTGTTGTCTCGATTCAGAATGAAATGAAATTATGAAATAACTGAATTTCCTGAATACTGGAAATTTGGAACTCTGCTTCTACATACTCCTTCAGCAGGGAATGTTATAGAATACAAATGATTCTGATTTACCCAGGCACATGTATCCTGATTTCCTGAAACAGAAAGACACAGTCAGAAGGCTGAACTGAAACCTATTGGGCGGATTTGGTTCACCTTTAATTTTAAATTGAAAACTTTAATCATTTGGGCATAATGTACCATGCCAGGTACCTTTTCCAGTCTTTGGCAAATTTTGACTGATTATGAATCAGGAACAAAGGTATAAGTATACATAAGTTTATATTACTACACATATATAACAACATTTTTATCCTATATATTATATTTATCATATGTAAAATACATTTATATTTAAGTTTAAAATTGCATTTTTATATAAAATTTATATAACATATATATATAAAGATGTGTGAGGGACTGCTCTCCTTGAAAAGCTTATTTTTTAGAAATGGGCATTGGGAAATCATGAAATTAGGGTTTCCTGCAGTGTTTATTTGGCTTCTTTTTGTACCTGTGCTTGGTCTAGTCTTTAATTACTTGACCATGTTCTGTATTTAGCAGTGGACCCTGGTCTCATGCACTTGAGAAGGTGGAGCAGCTCAGGACAAGAGTCAGAGCTGGGGAGAGCAGGAGGCTGATGCCTGACAGACTTTGCCTGTATTTGCTGTGGAAGCAGGGAGAGCGTAGTAAAAGGCAGAGAACTGAAAGGAAAATGTGAGATCTCATGGTTCAGGCATCTGAATCCTGCAAAACTTTCATCCAGACTCAGAGAAGTCAATTTGAACAAAATTCTTCCCAACTGGCTATTAATTTTATTTTGCTTCCCGTGTTTCCATTTGCAGAGTACACTGCCAGTGCTATTTCTCCTGACATATGATGCTGTACAACGTTAAACATTCTGAGAAATCAATTCCCAGACGTCTCAGTTTGGGGACCCATCTCTAGCAGAATGTTTTGACCTGAATCTCTTTGTGTTTCAGTTTCCCATCTGTTAAACAAGAATAATAATATCCTCTCGTCTTACAGGGTGTTGTTAGGAGAAATGAGGGTTGTGAAGCACTCATATGCCATACTGATAAGAGCCCTAGAAAAACTCACAAGAAAATTAGCAATTGTGTCTTGCAAGCAGGTTTGGAGTGGTATGTGGTAAATGAGGCCTCAAGCCACACGCTGAATAATGACACTGTAACAAAATATTGAATATCTGCTTATTAAGTCAACACTGTCCATCCTGAGGTAGAATCTGGTGGAAAACAAGGCATAATCCTATATTTAAGGAGTGACTCATAGTGCAGATGAATAGGGGTTTATGGTTAACCTTAGTTCTGACGTTTCAATCACTTGGGTTTGCAGATATGAGGGGTGCACGTGCAAAAGGATACCTGTGCCTAAAAAGAAACAAAATCTGAGTTCAAAAATGCTTGTCGTTCAATGAAATATGCAGGATCTTCATTCTGGTCTCTGCAAAGGAAATGTTTCCTGGTGCCTGGTGGGTTTTGGAAAGACACTGCAGCTCTCCTGTTTGGGAAACAGTTTTCAAGCAAATGTTAGTGTAGCTTGTAACCTCCCCTTTGTTTTTAGATGATGAGAAAAGCTTTACAGGTGGGAAGGCTGGTAGTGGAAATAGTTTTGGGATTAGTGCTTGGATTCTTGTGCACACCTGGATGGGCTCCTGCAAAATTTGCATGAGGAATTAGAGCACATTCTGTTATTAACACTTCTTCCTATGGCTTGTGGAAGAGGGAACTCCTAAGTTCTGTAGCAATCAAGTGCAGAGCTTCCACAGAGCTAGACAGAGTACTTATTAAAGATGCAAGAATATTTTGGCACAAGAACAGAAGGGTATTAATTGGCTGTGAATAAATCCTGTCTGGAAGGTAAATGAAGGGTTTTTTAACCATCACAGCAACAGGATTCTTGAGTAGCTTCCCACTGGGAGGAAACATGGAGTTTCCTTTTTTTCCTCAGAAGATGTCTGGTAGAAATACAGAATGGGTTTGCAGATCTGAAGATCTGTATGAGGGCAAATAGGGCTTAAGGCCCTAAGAAATCTGTTTCTGGTCTCATATCTGGTATATCCCATTGCTGAAAGCAGTCCTCACAAGGTTGACATTTATTTCTCCTCACAGGAGAAACTGACTCCTGGAGGAATAAAAGAATAAATCCAATCTCCTTAGCTTCATTAATGAGGACTCATGAGCAGAGCAAGGAATCAGAAAGGCATCTTTCCAAATGAGACAGGTCCGAGTTATGGAAGAGTGAAGTGCTCTGCCTTCTTGTGCCCCTCCACAAACCCTTCCCTCTTTCTGAAGGATAGAGAGCCCCCATGGAAGAGGGGTCCAGCATGATGCAGTGGTGGATGCTGTCTGTACCCCAGTGTTTGGTCTCCTCTTCCTTATTCTCTGCTGTTTGCAAAGTAGGCCAGAATTGGCTTTGCTGATAAAGGATCCTTCCCAGGCACAAAGAAAAGAGGAACAATTCCAGGCCACTCTGTAAGTCACTGGGAACAGAACATAGCTGCCCCTGCACCTTGTGAGGGGTGCACAGCGTGTCTGATTGCTTAGCCATCAGCAGGAGGCAGCTTAGGGTGAACTGTTCCTGCTGCTTTGCCACTATTAAGATCCAGCAGTACCTTGATGTTTCCTCACTGGCAATAATTTGCAGGATTAAATACTTCAAGCCACTCTAAAATTAGTTCCAGGAGGCATTTTTTGCTTTCATTTCAGAGCTCTCGTGAGCCTTTCCTACGCTGTAAGCCTGCTCCAGCTAATTACCTGATGGTTACAGCGCTCTAGAAGATTTCAAATATCTGTCTTTTCCACTGCTCTAAAGACCCAAGTGGAGTTACAGCACAGAACTTGTACCAGGAGCGTTTGCCAAACACTGTAACGAGCTCAGACAGCTTCGTGAGATGGGCAAATAAACCACTGCAAACAAAATTACCTTTGTCCACTGTCTCCATCCAAGATTCAAAGCGAACTTATTTTTGCGCCTTTAAAAACATCTCAGAGAGCCATTGAAAGTAATGCTTTTATGTCTTGAGCCCTCTCCGTCTCTCTGACCCATTGGAGAGGCTCCAGAATCACAGTACACATCTTCAGCCTCCAGTGCTGTGGTTTAAGAGTTTGCAAGGAATATTTGGTATTTTATTTTGAGAACACCTGAAGTGCATGGTGCTGCTGTTTGTCCAATGCACGCATGTCACTATCAGAGCCAGAAGTAGAATAATTTTTGGAGAAGTGAGAAATATTATCACAGCAGCAGCAGCAGCAAAAAAAAAAAAAAAAAAAGCACAGCTGGAAGAAGGCCGTCTGCAGAAATCCATTGGCAGCAGAAGATATAGATTTCTTGAAGATACAGTTCAGTCTGCTTGGTGTTTCTGGCCAGTCTTTTTGGCCCATGCTGACTATGGCCATGCCGTGATCCTTTCTATTTTCTTCCCACCCTTCCCTGGCCCCCTTGGGATGATTCACTTTCTGAATATATACATGCGTAATGTACAAAAATCTTACTCTCCTGACCACAGTGGAAATCCAGAGGGGTTTGTTTCTTTACTTGTGATTTCAAAGGATGACTTTTTTCCACTTGGCACCATGCCCAAAAGAAATGATCTTCCTCTCATACTTCTCCCAGTCATCACTGCTGTTAGGATCTTTTAAAACCTGCTTGCTTCTTGCTTCTGAGACATCAAGGCAGGCCCAGCCTCATCCATCCACCAGTTCCTAGCCTTAATTTTTGAGTTTGGTGTTCACATTGTGAACACAATTGTGTTAAACCACAACAATTTGAAACCCATTTCATGCAGCCAGTACCAGGAATAGGTATTTTCACTCTTTGAGCCATCAGCCAACAAACTGAAGTTGTTCCTTCATTTACTCTGAATAAAAGAGGTCCATCACCTTCAGGGAGACGCTTGGGGAAGCTGCCCACCATGGTAGCTCAGTGTTTCTCTCATCAGCCGTTGCTGGGAGCCTCCAGCACAGCATCTCTCTACCTGAAGTCATGTTTTTTAACCATAGTGGCCTAATGTGAAACAAATTGTAAGTGCCAAGGCCCAGTAGCAGGGGTTGGCTGCTTCAATATGATTTTCAGTGTTTACACTTGGAAATGATGTTTGGAAACCGGGTTCTGAGAGCGAGATCCAGCTCCCTTTGAAGTCAACAGGAGTTTCAGCCTTCACTTCCACGGCCCAAGGGTTGGGCTCTTTGTTCTTTTGTCTAGTGCAGTTTGTGAGTAATTCCTATGATCCAAGTGACAGGCTGGATTATCTAACATGTTTCCAAACTGTGCTTCTTCTGAGACCAGATTCCTGTACTGCCTCTCCCAAAATAAAATGCCGAAGGAGCATGGATGGAGGAAATCCGTTCAAACTGAGTAAACAGCTCGTGAGGGTAGGCCAGCAGGATTCATTCATGCTCATTCAGCCCGGGCTGGCTGGTTTGATTCCAGTTGGAGCACTCTCTTCATTACAGGCCCCCTGGGGAATGTTAATCTGTACAGTATAAACATTTATAAACATCTACTAAATCATTACACTTCAGCTGCCCCATAAACACTCCTGAATGCTTTCCTTAGGCAGCATTGGTTGGGTAATGTGTGGCTTTTGGAATGACTTTACGGGTGTTTGGCGCTGGTAGAAATATGGGGAGAGGGCACGGGAGGTTAAATAACATTGTTTAAGCTCCACGACTTTTTAGGATAGAGACAGAAGCTGTTTGTGATGAATTAAAGAGGGCCTAGCTGGTAGATGCTGAGGACAAGCCCAGGTTGTCTGAGAGGGGCTAAGACAGCCTCTCAGCTTTGCACACTGGATTTTAGTGAGGCTGTTGCCAGGAACATCAGAAAATGCACTTCTCACCAGTCCACTTGACATTTCCTGACCAGGCAATACGTCATTATTCATCTAGGACTGCAACACAAAGTGCCTCTGAAAGAACTGCCTGATGCAAGGGAAAAGTGTAGACATAACTTCAGAAAACTGAGCCAGAACTAACATAACCCCCAGAACTGCAATCAGCTGGGCTGCAGGCCCAGGGCTCACTTTAAGTACATACATACATATATATATATATATATGTACTGGCAAAAATAAGTATGTTTGTGACCCAAAATGAGCATATATATATATATATATATATATATGTGTGTGTGTGTGTATATATATATTCGTGAAGTGAACAGGAATCAGTTTCAAATGCACACCTAGCAAAGCAAGCCTTGAACTCTGTAATGCTGAACTCCTCTTTTTTTTGTTTTTGTGATCTATTCTCTAACCTGAAGGTGCTGGCATGAGTGAGCATTCCCAGGATTGGGGTCAGAGTGACTCCCTCCCCACCTGTAGCAGTTGTATTGAATATAGAAATAGTAAGTAAAAAGCAAATAAACTAACCAAGCCTTCCCATTCTCAAATGGATAAAGGAAAATTCCCTCAGCTATTATTTTTGTTTGTTTGCAGAGGTCCAGAAAAGCTGGGAACTGATAGAAGTATCATTAATCACTGTGAAGATTGTATTCAAGTAATGTAACCTGAGCAGAAGTTAAACATGTTGTATGTGAGAGAGTTGTGTTTACTGACAGCCTGATGAGCAAGTAAAAACTTGATTTCTAAAAAGCATCTTAGGGAAAATGGTTTAATTGGCTATAATTATATCATATCCTACACTTGAGTGAATGTGCCTGTGTGCACAGATCTGGTTTGCTTGTACGTGTCATAGGTATTGGCTGGACACAGTGGCTCATCTGCAGGAGCTGCTAACAAGAGCCTCCCTTGCCATCTCCTCCCTCTTGCATTCATAACACGCAGCCACTGCCTTCCAGCTACAACCACACCTATTTCTGAAATGAGAGCACAGAAAACGGAAGATTTTTTTCCTAAGTGGACCTGGATGCACAATGCATCCTTTTCAGAGCCCCAGGGCCATGGGACAGTGGCTGTGACATCTCCAGACTATGATCCACTCTACCCTGACCCACTCGGACACAAGCATCGGGCCAAAAATACCTTGCAAGGAAATGGGACAAGAAAAATGGTTTTACTCTTCAAGTTTACCAAAACCTCCCTAAAACATGCAATCAAACCATATCCATCATAAGCTAAAGGTGACTTTACCATATCTGCACTTCCAGCTTGCAAATCTCCCTGTGTGTATATGTATATATGTGTATATATATATATATATATATATATATATATATATATATATACACATATATATGTATCTCCTCAGCAGTAGAGGGTGATTTTCCCACAGCTTTTTTTGTGGCATGTAATGAGGTGAGTAATTTAAAATCTTCTGTGCATGGTCAAGGTTTGAGCTCACGGAAAGCATTACATATTATTAGTTTCAATTGGTCTTTTAACATCCATCTTAAAGGGTCAATAAATGAGATTGCCTAGAGGTAAAGCCGTTGTTATCATGTGTAGGGTTACAGTCACAGCTGGAGGGCATGGGCAGGGACAGGCTGTCTGTCTGCCTGTGTAGGAGACTTCAGTCACCAGTCAGGGTTCCATTAATTTTATAGTGCCTTAAATTCATATTGTAATTATGAGAAATAAGCAGAGAGAAAGAGATATCTCCTTTTAATATGTTTTAAAAAATCTGGAGCCTATTACCCCACTTAATTCCAATTATATTACAGCTGGACTTTTATCTCAATGCACTGCAAATAAACTCAGGCCAAGGTAACTGGGATATATGCTTCCTAACTCAAAAACAGGAACCTGTGGGCAGTAGACAGAGGAGAGCAGAGGAACCAGCATGAACCCTCAGGAATGGCACATTATGAATTTTAGGTTTTCTTTTTTAAATACCTGGGCTGAAATTTGGTTACTTAATTCAAAAGCAAAACTGAATTCAGTGGTCTCACACAAGCCCCTAGTGGAAATAATTTATCCACTTGGAAAGATCACCACATGTTTTACCATGATGAGGCCTTTGATGACAAAGTAAGGCTTGGAATATCCTTTAGCTAGGAGGACTGGGAGGTGGAAGCTTTTAAAAGTGAAGGGTGATATACATCATCTCACTGCTGCCTGGGGGGAAGTGTGATACAATACAGCAATTGCATAGATGTGGGGAGCCCCAAGCTGAAAAAGTGATAGAATTTGCCTATTGGCTTGATGAGTATTGACTGAAATGTTGTCAAAGTCTGAAACTTACTTGGATACTTCAGCTCTGGTTTAAGTGCACAGTAAGGAAAGCTCACACAACATGGTTACTATAGAGGCTTTTCCATTGTGTTAAAAAATACTAGAAGAGAGGATCGCAAACATCACTTTACAGGACAGTGATGAGACTTACAGGATATCAAGAAGGTGTTTTGCAGGCACAAGGCTGGTGCTTCCAGCCATGCTTGCACTGTCCAGTGACCAAGACCTTCAGGGACCAAGTCCCTGGGTGTTTGCAGGGAACATCTGGACATTTAAGATGACTGGTGTAATGTAAACTCCTTTAGAGCCATTTAATATTGGCTGGGCATCATCTACTGCAGCCTTTGCCCATATTTCTTCATAGCCCTGAGGGGTGGGATGGTGGTGGTGGGCACTGTTAGTTTAGAGGACTGAACACCAGTTGCTTCCAACCAGTTTGTCCCAGGCCCCTCTGCAGTGAGGCTGCAAGAAGGTGCTCTGTGTAAACCTCAAGCTCTTTTCTTCCAGCTGTGAGTAAAGCATGGAATGTACTGCAGCACCTTCAGTCTCAGGTCTGGGATGAGACACTTTCTGTTGCCTTGGCATGTGGTGAGAGCTGTCCCCGGGCAGCCATGCAGTCTCCAGGGAGAAATGTGTGCTCTTTTGTGCCACTCCTGCCCTCTGTTCCTCTTTCCAGACTTCTGGGTTTGCCTTGACTAACCTTGTCCTTGTGACACTTAAGTGTGTCCACTTAAATCAGCACTTCCTTCTCTTTTTTCCTTAAATATAAATACCATTACATGCTCACAGGAGGCACTGTCGTCATCCTGGGCGAGTATCTGTGCCCACATAGCTGATTCTTATGTTATTCCCATCAAATTAAGGACCCAAAACATGAAATTTTTATACAAAAAAAAAATCAGTTTCCATTTTCCCAATCCTTCTGTCTCCAGCCTTGCCTGCAAAGGGAAGTCTGTGAGTGCCTTTCACAAAAGATATTGACCAAATGACTTCCAATAGCAAATGGGCATATGGGAAATTATAGATGGTTCATGAACAGCCAGAAACTGGGAAAAGAGGCAAGGTCATCTGAAGAGAGCCTTATAATTTAGTTCCTGCTGAGGAGACAGATAAGTTGTACATAGTCCTTAGGATGACCTGGTGCATAAAAACAAGTCACGCAGCCAGCTTTAGAGATAAGCATGGCTTCAGAGTTCCCTGGACAGTGTTTTCCAACACTAATGTACAGTCCAACCCAGGGACTTCAACCAAAGGAACAGATTTGGCTGTGGAAATAGTTCTGCTTCCTCCTTTCCTTGCAGTGTAAGTTTGTGCAGGGGGAAAAGTTTACTCTTAAAGGATTAATGCTGTTAGTGTGATTTTGCTAAGTTTTTGTGTCTGGATCTCAGATTTTAGCAAATACTGTGTAGCAAAACATGAGTGCAAGACCTTGTCTAACTTTACCTCTTCTTTCTCATGCAAATGCTTTTAGAGGTAGTCAGAACTGCATTTGGTACTGTCATGTGAAAGGCACAAGTCTCTCAAAATCAGTCTCTCATAGGCTAAACTTGTCCCTATCACAAAATCTGTGCTGTGCTTAGCCTGAAGTAGGCAGAATACTTCTAGCAGGGAAGGGAGTACAAACCTCTGCCTGCTAGAAATCTCCTTTCTCATGGCTGCTGTGTTGTGTTTTGGAGAGAGGGACAAAGGGAAAGCACTGCAAACCATGCTTTTGCCAAAGTAATATAAGCTCTTCAACTTTTTCCAAGCATGCCAATTCAGAGCCATCCCTTAAGAAGGAGTGAGTAAAGGGTTTGATCCAAAGGCTAGTTGTCAGTAGCAGTCCTGCCCATTGGCTGCACTGGGGTTTGCATTTGGCCCTAAATCCTACAGCTGTGCCCATTAAAAATTAAGTAAAAAGCCTTGGCAAAGTATTGCAACCACCGTCAACAAGCATGTTCCCAATATGAAATGCATTTAATGGAGTTTTGCAGCATTGGTCTCCCGGGCAAGCATATTAGTCTCTGTTTTCCCTCCCTGTCCTAATGGCCACAGCCAGAGGGGGTGGTTTGAACTGTGAAGGAGGCTGGTTTTTATCCACATTGAGTGGAGAGGCATAAATTGGCATTCCATATCATCATAAAAAAAAAGTTCCCAGCAATTATTAAAAGATTCTTATCTCTTGCTCCCTACATGGATAATGAGATCCCTCTCTGCTGGACTGAGACAGCCTGTCTCTCAGCTCACTTAATGAAATGGACCCAAGTTTGCAAATTAGCATAGCCCTGACTCCAAACGTAACCTCTTGTTGTCTAGTTGTACATCAAGGCCCCTGGCTTATGTCTTTTCTTATTAACACCCCGTAATCATGTCAACCCTCTTTAGTTTTCATTTCCTGTTTCCTTTTACAAATTCACTTTTGAGTTTTGGGCACAATGTTGGATGCCTTTGGATGCAGTGAAATTTTATTTTTGTCTCAGTTTTAACATTATTGCAGTATAAGTTTATCAGTGGGTCCTGGGGTGGATCAGGGAATCTGTTTTCTGTTCCATATTTTTTCTGGTTGGTTGCCATGTGATCTTAAAGCAGCTCCTTTTGTAAGTCTGTGCTCATTTCCCTTGCACTTTTTAGGGTTTTTATTTTAGACTGTAAAATCTCAGCGACAGATATTTTGTCTTGGCCTAAATTTGGTCGGTGCCTTGTAGAGTGTTTTTATGTTTCATCGAGGTTGTCTGTGTAATAGACTATTAATAATAATAAAGAACAGTGATCTTGGGCCCTAACAAACACAATATGCTAAAGGCTTTCTACGAAATCAAGAAGGATGAACCCTTTGAAACTCTTTTTCTTTCTCTCTCCCCTGATGTGAAACTTCATTGTTGGACCTTGAGAGTAATAAATCAAAGCAGCTGAAAGAAGAGAATCGTGATTTCTTTTGCCCATGTGTAGCTGACCCAATCTGCCTTTGATAAGGCAGTGCCCTTCCACTTTATCCACTACCCTACTAATTATCCTTCACTTTCATGAGCACTAAAATCCACTCACACATTAGAATAAAAAAAGAAACAGGGCTGTGATTAGTTGTGTACAGATAAGAAGCAGCCCACAGTGTTAGCTGGGTAATAACATTTTCTAAGACTCCTTTTTTTTTTTTTTCCCCTGGAATTCATTTCCTCTCACTTACATCCATTGCAGTAAAAAGTACTTACAGTTTGTAACACAAAAGATAACTCTTCAATGCAAAGCTTTAGTGGGTGTCTTTAAAAGATTTACTCCTTTATCAAGTATTAATTTAAGAAAGGGTGCCTTGTAGGTAAGGCAGCGACATCAGTCGTAGTCTTCAGGGCAGCAGATTTATTAATTTAATAGGTTTATCCATTTTACAGCTTGGATAATCATATTTCACTAAACTGGTACACAAGGAGCCCTCAGCCCATCTGACAGCTTTATTCTTGTGTAAGTTAACAAGCACAGTTTGTACTCATGACCTTGTGAATTGTACAAGTGCGAGGAGCTGGAGAGGAATGACAGACCAAATCCAAGGAACGTGTCAGCATTTCAGTTCTCCTGAACGAGATTTATAAAGGGAACTGTGAGGAACCTCAGCTGAAAAGAGAACTTAAACATTTGTTAATTTATTTGGTTTAAGAAAATACGCAGAATTTTTAAAAAATTAAAAATGAATGGAAGGTTAATTTAAAAAATAAGGACCTATCAGGTCCTAAACATATCAGTTTAACAGTAGCATTGTTCCCCCGACTATAGAGGAGTTGTTCTTGAGCTGGAACAACTGGAGAAGAATTGGGCTGGGTTTGTCTGAGGTAAATTCCTTGGTACATGCTCATGTTTACTCCTCATGTTTCTCCATACTTGCTGTGGCCACTAAATTCCTTCTCCAAGTGTCTAAAATTCTTGAAACTGGCTGGGAATTAGAAGATTAAGGCAAGAATGGAGCCAAGATTTTCAAAACACCTTGATAAAAAGCATTTTATAGTTAAAACTCACAGGAATATGTGTTGCTTGAAAGCATTTCTTGTTTGCTATATAGGAAAGACAGCAAGCATGCACGTCTTTACTGCTTGGAAATTCTTGTCCTGTTGAACTGTTGGGAGGAAAAGAAAATATTTCCCTATTTGTTTAAAAGCTTCAGTTAAAACTGCACTTTGTAAAAACCATGTTTCAGTGTCTTGATGAAAAGATGTCTTATTCAGGAAGAAGATATTTCCTGTGCAAAATAACATTCAGCTGAAAATTAACTTGTGTCAGAAAATTCAACATAAAAGTTGGGGTTAATCCTACTCTGTCCTTTTAATAAAAGCAGAAGCTGAGCTACTTACACTGTACTAACTGCAAGCTCTTCAAATAAAAGAGCAAATACCTGGGACCTCATCATAAAATGGTCCATTTGGCAGCAGGGAAAGAACTGCAAGAATTGTAGACCTCAGGGATTTATTTTCATTTATATTCAAACTCCTTTACACATTCTTGACACATAAAGAGGGGTATTTTGTGCAAATCAGAATCAGGCCATGGAGACAGAAATTTCAAAAGCTTTGAGTATTAGTTGAACATGACAGGGCAGTGCTGAGATACAATGTGCCCTTAATTTACTCTCCTCTATACCCCTCACTTGCATTTCACTCATTTTTGACAGCAGGCGATGCCTTTTCAGCTTCTCTTCGCAGGTGTCAAGGTCTGTCTGTCCAAGTTGAATGCAGAGCAAAGTCAAACACTTACTCTGAAAGTTTAGAAAACTTCATGCCCTCTTCCAGTCACTTGCACTTCCTGGTTTGTACACAGCAATAGTGTTTGGGTTTGAGGTGTTGTATGAGGATCTTTGTTTGCCAGAGAATGCTTTCTAAAAGGAAATATTATTAATCATGTTGCATTTTGAGCTGTTGTATTTACAGCAGTGTCTGAACTTTCACCATAAAGTACACAAAAAAGTGTCACACAGGGAAAACATTTCTCTTGTTGCTAAAAATTTAGTGCTGCTGCCTGCTGTGCACTAGAAATAAAAAAAAAAAGATATTGTATGAACCTTCTGTTTGGCCCTTTTTTAATTTGCAGGGCCTGAAAATCTAATTGTGTGCTGCCTTTAGGCATGTTCCCTGCAGGTTTGGCAGGACTGCTCTGAGAGGTATTTTTGGTTGGTTTTTTTTGGGATCTTGTGTTTATTTTCCCATCTGGAAGACTGCGAATTGAGATGTCATTTCCAAGGCATTGTCATGGATTTGAAACTCCCATTTGATTTCTGACCATCTCAGGGACACGAAGAAGGTGGCTGGTTGTGCTAGAGGATGCTAAACCCCATCTTGCCTAAACTGGCAAAAAGGGAACTTCTTGTTAGAGGTGACACCATGGTCCCAGCAGGCTCTGGAGCTTTTGATCATTCCTTTTTCTCTTCTTCCAGACTGGAGGCTGCTGTTCACAGAACAGGCTCAGTCCCAGGGATGTGTTTTAGTTGGCTGTGGATGTGTTACCGGTTGGGCTCCCTAATTATTATCAATTTGCAGATTGCCTGGAATGTCTTATTAAAATTCGTATGGAATGATTGATCATAATCAAAAAATTAATCACTAATCAGCCCTGGCAATTAACATTAGCAAGTCTATTTGCATATATCTGGTAATTTATGCTGCTGCTGGAAGAAGGGACTTTTCCTGAATGTTATTGATTAGGTGAGAAGAGCCAGATGCTTCTTTCACTGGGACATGAGCCTTTATTAGATAGGGCTGATAATGTGTAAGGAACTGAAGTCTGCAGTGATGTGGGCATCTTCAAGTGTCCAAAAGGAATTTCTTACATATTAAAAATGGTATGTTTTGCTTTAAAAAAGCTTTGACTTTTGGCTGTTGTTTACTGTAGGTGCTTTAAATCCATTAGGATAAAAACACATCATAATGTCAGCCCAGGCAGTGAGATTTTCATTGCAAGAAGTTACTTAATAGATGTTGTTATTTACTGTTATGAGTAAGGAATTTGCAGGCTTGCAATTAATTTGATGAATTGTGTTATTTAAGCTATGAAGAACTGCATAACAAAGTCTTAGTAAAGGTTGACAATAGTGTGCACTGTTCAGTCAGTGGATTTTTTTAATACCTTTTTAATATTTCTACATTTTTTTTATTTTTAAATTAATATTTTTATTAATGTATTTGAGGTTTATTATCCAGTCATCAACACTGATTTTTTTTTTCCAAATTTGCTTGGAATTGCTTATGGGATAACACATCTGTTTGAGATGTTGTGAGTCTGGTCATGGTTTCTGGTATTTATAATCCTTTTTGCACTGTAACCTTTGATTTTGCTTCAACACCTTTCTGTCTCTCATACCTGGTAACTGCAACTGCATGAAAATGCAGGCCCTACTGTTATAAATTCAGATTAGTTTTTCATTTATAACTGCTTAAATATTAAGAGCAAATTAATTTAAGCCAATAGGCAAAGTGATAACAGTTTATCCTCTGGCCATGTTGGCCTTACTTGTGATAGCAGAATTAAATCTATTCCAATAACCAAAGAGGGTCAACAATTTAAGTGACAAAATTATATTGAAAAGAAAGGCCAGCAAAACCAGGATTTTTCTCTCTAGTGTCTGAATTTAAAAGGCAGAACAATGCAAAAGATGTTTAATTTAAAAATTTGCATTCCTTTGATTGATACTAATTCTTAGTTGTAGGTTTGTTGTAAGCTAGAAATCTTTGTAGTTCGTAGAGGTTTTTAAAAGAACCTCTTGTATCGAAACTCTAAAACTCTGTGCTGATTTTAAAACTAAAAAGTGCTCTCTAAAACACATGAGTAAATAATAGAAAGCTCTTTTCCTAACATAGCCAGGCTGGTTTGTTCCCTGATGTCAGCTCTGTGCTTATCTCAGTCTTTCTTCAACAAAGGTATTTTTTCTTATTTATCTGTCTGTATACATTAATCTGTTTTGCAGGCTTTGAATGCCTGCATGCTTAATGCCATTAATATATTTCTCTGGGTTTCTTGACTTAATTTTCCTGCCATTATTGAATCCTGAGGTTGATTTGAAATGGGAACAAATCAGACTCCAGCTCCGATACAATAATCAGACCCACAGTTGCTCCCTTTTCTTTTGGCGAGCATTAAGTGATCTGAGAAGAGCCTCCTCCAACCCCAACTACACCCTGAGATCTTGGATTAACCAGTTATCACATCTGGTTTTGGCTGAAGTTAGTTGGTAACCGTGAGATCTTGTCACTGCAGAGTTCAGAGGTTAATTGAAATCAGAGAGGCATAACCCATTCAATTGTCCTGTTAATTACGCCCAGCTCCTGCCTCCCCCCTGCAGCCTCCCGTCCCCACCGACCTCCTGTCAGCCTCTGGATGGCCGGGAGAGCTGCAATGCCCCAGTCCCTGCAGCCCATAAAAATGCCTGCAAGAGGGGAGAGGGGCATGTGCTGGAGGAGAGGGAGCTGGTGACATCCCCATGCATCAGCCCCATACATCATCCCCTGGCCACAGCGTCACCAGTTCGTGCTGAGAGCTGGTAATGCTCCGAGATTTATGGCAGGTGTGCTTTGCTCAGTGCAGAGCTTTGCTTGGGGAAAATGGGGAGGAGTTGGGTGGGATCCTGGGAGAGTGGCAGGGATTTCTGGCAGTGGTTTGCAAGGATGGTCTTTATCCTGCAGGAGTTCATGTTGCATTGGAAGAGTAATATTTTATGGTTCAAATATATCAGTTTCCCTTCTTCTTTCACCAAATTGATATGAACAGTGGAATTTTGCTAGTAACTATTAATTATCAAATGTTGTGGTGGTAACTTTCTCCAGGGTTTCTGCAGTCAGCAGTTACGCACTATTTACCCTACAGTAACCAGAGAAGCACAGCAGATTTCAGAACTGAAGGGACATTAAAATGTTAAAATAGATCTGAATCTTGTAAATCTATCCTAACCCTGGGGAGAGAGGGGGGGAAATCATTGCCTTCCGTGGGAACTGACTTTGGTATGGACAAAAAGAAGTGTTCCCACTTGGGGTAGTTTTGAAGTTTTGAGCATATGGATGGAAAATCACTTTGAGACAGATTACTTAGAGATGGGTGCACTACGAGTGTCCTAAAAGCTGTGATACCCAGATAAAGAATCTAAAAATCTCACCTTGTGTGTTTGTCCAAATTTACCTGATCTAAACCCCAATTTCAATGAATATTAAGCATAGGCCTGCAAGAACCTTTCCTCCCTTTTTCTTCTCACAGCTGCCTCTCCCGGGCAAAGCCCAGCTCTCCAGTGAATCCCAGCCAGCCTGGAGCAGAGACCCTGCCCTGTGCTGGCTCCTGCTGTTGTGTGTCTGTGCAAATGTCACTGCTGTGTCCCTGGGGAAATGCACTCTGCAGTCAGGACCCTGCCCTCGTGTGCTGCACAAACCCGAGACAAACCCACCCCTTGTCTTTATCCGCTGATTTTAATCTCAATTCTTTTTAATCTGGGTTCAAGTGACTGTTCTCAATACTAGGGGGTGGCTATGTGAGAATTACAGCCTGAAATGAGGGCCGTGTTCCAATCACAGTGAAGTTTATAAATCACCCAAATGATTCTTGGGAGTAGTTCTCCAATCTCTTGTTACTCAGCCCCCAGAAATAACAATGTAACAATGCTGGTAGAAATTTCTTTTTTTTTTTTTCTGCAAACACATTACAGTGAAACATCTTTGTATCTTCTTTCAAAAAAGGCAAATGCAAATCCCAAACTGTTGAAATCTTGTTAATGAAAACTGAATTTTTTTTCATTTCACAGCTCTCATTTATTTAAAAAAAAAAAAAACCAAACAAAAATTCTCCTAAAAACTCTCCTGTTGTTTCTATAACCGGCAGCAGCATTTTCTGGTTGTTTCTTTAACTAAAAAAAAGATCAAAGTTACCTGGTTCTATTTGATTTTAACGCACAAATATTACTTTGAAATGTGACTTAGCTTCTGACAAGCAAATAAAAATTATCATTTCTATTCTGTATACACTTAGAGCTAATACTTCATAAAAGCTTCTCCTCTGATGGGGTGACAACATATATAGACTATACACAACCATGAAAGGTTTTTTCTCTGTAATTTATGTGCCCCAGCCACATACAGAGCCCATACACTGTGGAGGAGGAGAAGGTAAATCAATCAAGGGTGATTTCCAGTGAACAGCCATATCACATCTACCACCCATTTGCTCTTGGCTGGCTGAGAAATGAAGCAATTTAAACCTATTGGGTCACACTGAAATGGGGGCCAAAATCTTATCAATGTGCTGCACACAACGGAGCCTCATTTCATCTTCATTTCCAGAGGTCCATGGGCTGCAGCGTGTCCCTGCAGTCCATCAGTGTCTCTGGCACTGCAGCCAGCTCCTGGCTGCTCAGCTGATGCCAGAGGTGGAAAAAAACAACTCTTTGGTATGAAAGGGGAGGTTCTAGATTGGAGCCTTTTTGATCTACAGGAAAAAATACAGAGGAAAACATAATAAGTGTTCAGTTATAATGCAGATATGAAGATAAGCCTGAGAAATCCAGTGTTGGGGTGGAATATGAGATGGGAAAAATAAATGTTCTCCATTCACTTGCTTAATGTTTCATATAATCTTGGAAGTGTTCCACTGCCTGACCCTCATGTTTTCAGATTATTTCCACATCTGTCTCAAAGCCATACCCTCCTCAAATGGACCAAGCAGCTAGTTTCTTAGTTAAAATAATAATAACAAAGTGTAAGAGCACCCCAAGCGTGCTGAAGCTCCCCACAGCTGATGCTCTGTGCACCTGGAAAGGCTCAGAGCCCGTCCCAAGCCCGCAGGCAGGAGTAACACACGGCATGTGCTCGCCGCTGGGTTTTGCTCTTCCTTGTTGCTTCATATTAAAAATGAAATTCCATATGGACTTTTCAATGGTTGCTTGGAAATTGGATGTCTGACGCCCCAGAGGGACGTATTGGAATTCTGCACCTGATTGCATTTCTCCCTTCTGCCCCACAGGAGGAGTCAAAGGTTACGGTCCAGAGGAGAAGGAGTCTGTCGGCAGCAGGTTCTCCTCAGGCTGAGAGGAAGCTTCTTCCCTTTCATGGTGTGGGTAGGTTGTGTGTGGATGTAAATGAATTTAGGAATCTGATCGAAAATAAACTGACATGAACAAGAAATTTGAGGCAGACCCCAAAATAAATTTTTCTCATCCTAAACATTGGCAAAAGGAGTAAAACAAAGCAAGCAGAAATAAAGAGGCAGTTCAGAACTAGGCACAAATCTTCATCCAAATCTCTTTTGTTTTTTAACCTGCTTAAGGAAGAATAAGAGGGCTTCTCTGAACTGTAACACTTCTAAACAGCTTTTTGAAAACTTCAGCAATAAGAATATTTTTAGTATCTCTTGCCATGTTGTTCTCCCCAGTGTCCCTTCTCCAAGGGACCTGGGCTTATCTGTGCCGGGGTCACACAGGATGGTTCACAGCAAAATCTCTCCCCTGAATCTTCCAAAACATCTTGCAGTGCCCTGGGATGCTCGGCCTTGCAATGCCCACAGGGATATCAACACAGGAATGGGCAGGGACACCCAGTGCCAGCATCTGCTATTGAACCTGGGCTGCTGAAGTATGGCTCTGCACATTATTTCAATAAATCTTCTCACCCCTATTTAGTTAGGGAGACAGAAATCTGTCCTTGCACCCGGGTGTTGTTATGTGAAACAATGGCAAGCAGTTAACAGCATTCTAAATTCCAAATATGTAGAAATCATGAATCAGCCTCCCAAATCTTAGAAATAAGGAAATAGTTTTTAAAAAGAATATTTCAGATTATGTCTGATTTCTGCCTTCTGAACTCTTTTGGGTGCAGTTGGTTTACTTGTGAAGTATTTCAAGAGAAATACATGGGTTTGAAGGTTGCTTTTAAAAATGACACTCAGCTTCTGACATATTCCTGTCTTCTAGATCTGAGCTTTAACAGCAAGACCAAACATTCTTGGTATATTTATACGTGCTAATAAATGCAAACTCCTTGCCAAAACCATATCCCCCACAATATGCAGAGAGCATCAGAAGTGAAAAGTAAATTAAATCTGTGACTGTTTCCTAGTTCTGTACTAGAGGTTGCACAAATTTAAAGCAAGTGTGGGTTATAGCCAAATTTTGTTGCATGAGTTTCATTTACAGTAACATTGCTGTTGTCAGCTAGCCAATAACCTCTATTCTAGCCATCAAACATCATCATTAAAATTTCAAGAGAGGTAAGAAATAATTAATATAATAATATTTTTAAATTGTCTTCTGCTTTTCTGTAGGGTTTACCTTACATTTTTCCCTCTAAGTTTTGTTTTCATCATTTATTTGAATGGTGACAGCTAGAACTTTGAAAATGAAGGTTGAGGTTCATAACAATCATCTAATGGCTGAGGCCAAGGTGGTAATGAAAGCATCAGTCATCTTGAGACCTGTGATGTATTCACAGGAATTAACAAAATCACTTGAGCTGGCAGTGAAGGAGAGGTTGTCTTGTTATCAGGTTGCTCTCCCTGTATGTGATTTTATTTTAAGACTGTTGCTGCATTCTCAGGGTCTTTAAAGACTGATAGACTTTATATAGATTTTCTTTTAAAATGTGCTCTTTGTAATGTATAGGTGTGGTTGTTTGCAAGCAGACAGGCCGACCCAGCTCTAGCTTGGTGTCATTAAAACATGAACAGTCTTTTCTTGGAGCTGCTTCTCACCTGGCCAAAGGATTCCCCCCAAACTGTCCTGTGCTGCACCCTGTGACATCTGTGTCCCACTGCCCAACCCCTCCGTGCAGCGTTCGCTCCTCAGTGCAGCAGATTCCTCTCTGGTGATGGCAAAAATTACATTCCCTTGACTTCAGCTGTAGTTATGAAACTTTCCAGACAGTGAAGACTTCACTACTTTTCTGTATATGAGCACCACAGAGTTTGATGGAGTTTGCCTGCTCCAAGGAGCTGTGCCAGTGTTTTTAGGAAGGTTTTTAAAATAGAGTATATTCCAATTGTTACCCTTAATTGACATAATATTGCAAAAATCTGTGTAGCTGATTGGCCTGACCAAAAGCAAACAGCTTTTTGGAAGTTTCTCGATATGAAATATTCCAGCCCGTGTATTGTTCTTCCACACAAAGTGCATGGAGAAAATAAGCAATAGAACAGCAGATGGATTTTCTTTGAAATGTAATTACTGTCCAGGTGCAGTCCCCACCTTTCATAGTCAAAGATTTCCATCATTTTATAGTATTCTTTTAAGTTATAGTATCAGCCTCTCCTGACCTGAGCTCTTGGCCAGCACACCACACACATGGTACTGGGAAAAAGAGAGGCTTCACCTCTCAGTTCTCTTTTATTGCTGGATTTTTGTCCTGAGAATGGGAATTGAAATGCCCACTGGTGCCCACCTGGGCAGTGACTTTCTAGGGGGGAGATGTACTGAAATTCATTTGGTCTTCACAGAAAGCCAAGCAAGAACATTTTTCCCCTCCTCTTTCCTTGCAAAGAAGCAGACCAATAAAATAATAATAATAATAATAGTAAAAGGCATAACCAGTCTCCCCCTCCCATTCTGAGATGTTGAGTGCCAAAATTCAGATCAAGTCTGTAAGGCAAAGTGAGAATGCAGTGAAAACAGGGGCTTTATTTTAAGGGCAGAGCTGTGAACTTTTTAACTCTCTCAGTGCTGCCGGATGTGCCTCTTCACACCGTGCACAGCTGCTGAAGGCTTCCAGGGACTGTGGGTGGCGGGTGAGGAAAGGGGAAGAGGTGGTTCAGCTATGCACAATATTTCCCATAAGAAATAAAGCAATAGAGTCTCACCTCACTGCCTGTTTTTCCACATGTATTGAGACGGGAATGTATTTATATAACCCTATTAAAAGGGAACACTCAGTAGCGAACTTGGTCTTTAAATAGCTACTGTTCTGCATATTCCCGTCTCCAAACTCCTCAATTTCAACTCACACCCACTTACATTCTTTTGACATATTCCTCAGGTTTGGGGGTTTTTTGTGACTTTGGGGTCAAATCCAAAACTTATTGAAAGCAGTGGAAAGACACTCGGTGAATTCAGTGGAATTTGGATAATACTCTTAGAGCTCAGATACCATGGTGATAAATGCAATAAATTACGTAGACAAATGTGGCCCATTTTGGGCTAGCTCTGCTTCTACAGAAACAAATTAAGCTGTTGCTATTGACTGCCACAGGAATTGGTTCTGTCCCTTCCTTGGTGGCATTTAAGCAGCTCTCAAAACAGTTTGCAAACAAGGGGAATATCTTTATCTCCCATTTACAGGATGGAATAAACTGAGACACAGAGCCACGACTAAACCTGGAAGTCAGGCAGTGCAAAAGAGCTGGAATTAGACCCAGATACCAGTCCCTGGACCACCCAGTGGAAAAAGAGTCTATTAGCTGCTAGCAGGCTCACAGACTCTCCTGGTGCTCCCAGGTCCCAGCGGGGCCAGCAGGAGTGGAGAGGGCAACCACTGTCGTCCTGTAAATCGCTGGGTGTTAATGAACTGCGCAGCCCTGCAGAAGCCGTTTGTTTTTACCACCAAGATGCATTATTTCATCCTTCCCCCCACCTCAGTGTTCATATTTTCCCTTTGACTCCTGTTATTTTGGTTCCATTTAGCAAGTACATTCTTGGGTTTTTTTCCCCTGTGTCCCTCCAGCCACCTTAGTTTGCCTTTTTTTTTTCCTTCTTTCTCTTAAAACCTTTTTTTTTACCTCATTCAGTGCACTAAGTGGATTTACGACCCATTTAGGCAGCTTACAGTGGCATTGCTTTTACAGTTCAGAGGCAGAAGGGCCATAAAAAGATTTACAGTTACAGCAAGAGTCTGTTGCATGGAAGTTCGAGATCCAAATTAGACAAAGGGAGCGGGGCTGTGTGAGTGGCCAGTAAAAGAAGCTTGGAAACAAAAACAAATGAAACTGCTGTTAGAGGAGGAGATTGGGGTGGGAGCAGAGAAGGAGGAGGAAAAGTTGCCTGTTAACTTCACGTTACTATTGCAACAGCTCTGTTAATTCTGTTATATAAAGCCCTTTTTCCTCCTTTTTTCCGCTCTCGATGTTGTTGTTGGACAGATTTCCTTTGCAAACACAAATCTCAAACTGGAGAGCAGCAGCTTCACACAGTAGTTGAGATTCCAAGGCAGATATTCCCAGGATGTTGGCAGCTGTTTTTGCTGCTGCTGGGACTCCAGGATACAAACACCAGAGAAAAAGCCAAGTGGCTGAAGGAATAGGACTGGTCAGAGTGGAGGCCTTCGGGTTGCATTGCACGAGGACAGTCAGGCATTTAGTAGAAGCTGGAGACAGGGAAATAGGTTTGATCCTCTCCCACACTAGATTTTTCCTGCTGATTTCAAAAGTAACAGAAGACCAGGCTTGACCAGATCCATAACAAGCTGAGGTAAAAAGGAGATTTTTGACAGTAAAGAACAGGTGTGGGCTGTGCTGATGCAGCTACAGGGCTTGGCACTGGTGGGAATGCTGCTGGAGCCAGCACAGGTAGACTGCACTTACCCACAGAGATCCCCTCCACTGGAGTTCTTGACACTGTTTGGTTCCTTGGACCTTGATTTTTGGTGTCTTGCCTATTCTTTACTCACTGTGGGCTCGTAGATCTCCAGTAAAATTAGTGTTAGTGGTGGTGGAGAGTTCACTGGGATCCTCTGGATGAAAAAATTCTCCTTAAATAAAGACCTCTAATCCATGTTCTTTGCTCCCACACATTCTCACATGGATGTTAACACTCAAGTTTCTGGATTTCTATAAGAGAAGAAAAGAAATCCTAATGCTTTCCTCAAACCCTTCTAGATCTACGTCTTCCTCCTTCAGAAGAAAATCCTCCTAATAGGAAGAATGGCCATGTTTTAGAGGCTTTGGCTGGTATTTTTCTTTCTAGAGGAAGAGGCAGCAAGAGAAAAGTTTCAGCCTAAACCAGAAACAGCATATCACTCAGCCCCCTGTTAAAATCTACCATCTAATTGGCAATTTCCAGCTGGACATCTCTTCCCCCTTTTCCCCTGCCCAGCCCAGTGCCAATCCATAAGTGCAGCTGGACCTCTCGGGGCTGCACCCGTGCGGTGCCTGCTGCTGGTTTTGTTTCCTGCCCGTTCCCAGCGCTGGGCCCAGCATCCCTGTGAGCTGTGCTGCCAGCTGGCTCCGTGCCCAGCTGCTGTTCCTGTGCCCCACAAACCCCCACTGGCCAGCAGCTCGGGACACTGATGGATTTCCATGGCTCCCTCTGGAGATTTTCACCAGGACACTGAGCCGCTCCCAATTCTGCTGTGTCAGGGCTGTTCCTGTCTCCTCCTTTTTCAATCTCGCTCGCTCTCGCTTCTGTCTCATTCCTTTTTTTCTTCTTCAGTGAGAAGGGCCTTGAACTTCTGGCGGAGATTTGACATATGAGAGGAAGCACTGAAAAGGAGAAAAGACTGTGTTTTATGAGTGATGGTTAAAATGTATTCTTGAAGTACAATTTGTTTAAGTTGAGTATAGTCGGGTGGACAATGCAGCAATTTCCATGAAAAATTCTTAGAGTAGTAAAAGGTTTCATTTTTCTGGGGAAAAAAAAAGATTTAAAATTAATATAGTCTTTTTACAGACTTACCATTTCTGTATTTCTTGTTGATTTTTCCTATTCCCTCTTTTTATTCTTTTTATTCTTTTCATTCTTCTTTTATATTTATACAAGACATATAACCCCCAGTTATAAAGTTTGAAGAAAAGTTCAACCAGTAAACTAGTAACTTTTCAAATTTATTATGGTTCTATAAATTTTAAAACCAAATCAGTATTTGCAGTTTGAATCAATCTGGCAAAAACATGAAAACCCTTATGGATCTATTTTGAAAAAACCTACTCTTCTTTATAGAAATGGGTGTATATTGATAGGGGAAGGTGGGTAGAGCAACCTTCTTTTTTAATAAGAAAATAGGAATTTGAAAGCTACATTTTAATGGCCATCAGTGTCACAGGTCAAAACATCCAGGATCCAACACTGGCTGGGTCTGAGATCATCAGAAAAGGTAAATCAATTTTTCTGCTGTTGAAATTTTTTGACTCCTTCCCCTTCTGTTTTACCTTCCGCACATCACCTGTTTCAGAAGAGGCAAAGGGCCATACAAGGGACTTGGTCACCCATCCCACACCCTCCTGTGCCCCCGATGGATCCCCTGTGGCACTCCTGGGGAGCAGGGGGTGCTGCCATCCCCCTAGAGCCCCTGCACACACAATCCCAGGGCAAATCCCACATCCCCAGCACAGCCCAAGTGAGCTGAGCACCAGAAACAACTTTTACTTACCCAAGGAGGGGCCCCCACATCCCCTCTGAGCTGTTTTGGACTCTGAGAGTGCAATGTGCTCCGTAAACAAATAACCTGTGTTTGCTTAACTGGGTCATTATGAGCTGAGTCCTACCTCAGGCACGGGACGTGGGGAGGAAGTGGTGGGACCGGGAGCAGGAGGGGAGGCAGCAGCAGCCTCAGACCCAGAGGACTGCGAGGAAGCAAAATATGGACAGCTGCCAGAACAAATGCTGAGCCTTTTGGGAAACTGTTCCGAGGTCTCGTGAAAAAGCCAGAGAACAAAGGGGTGAAGGAAGGCACTAATGGTGCCAGACCTCCAGGAGAGCCCTTGGCCATGGGCAGGTAGCTCCAGTCCGTGTGACCTGGTGGCTCTGTTATCTCAGCTTTGGTGAGGTTCTCTGTGGACACTGAGGCCAGAGCCTCTGGACTTCTGTAGTCCAGGAGCATGAAGCATTACAAACATGAATGGGAAAAAAAGAAAGGGAAAAAAGAGCTTGAAAATAGCAGCAGCTCTGTAAGTCTCTGTATGTGGTCTACCTTTTGGGGCTGGAATGAGTATCCTCAAAGGCACTTCTGTGGCTGACAGTCTGTGAGGCCCCGTCAAAGCAGAATGTTGTGTTAGAGAGAGCAACATCTGGGGATATTCCTGGATGTGTTTCCTCCCAGGCTGATCCCCTTGAGTTTACGGCCCTCTGGCTTGTTAATTAAATTTTACTTTGGGTGTTTAAATCATCGTGAAGGCTCATTGTGAGAAAAAAATGTCCACCTCATCTTCTGCTTACTCAAAACTGATTCAAAAAAAGCTCATCTTTTCAAGCCTTGATTTCTCTAGAATTTTTATGTAATAAGTCCCCTTTTTATTCTGCAAGTGCCTACATTCAATGTGGGTTTGAAACCTGAAGTTCCAAAGCCTGCAGGCGGCACCCAAGAGCACGGAATATGACTTCTCCAAGCTTTCTGTGTTGCTTGGTCGGATCCTGATCTCTGTCACCGTACAAAGCTTTGCTGGGTGGCAGAGACAAGGATCAGATCCCACATTTTAGTACAATGAGCCTTCACTGATACACAGGTGGAAAAAAAAAAAATCTGCCGCAGTTCCTTTCTCCCCAGCGCTGATGACTTCATTTTGTTGTTCAGTGGTCCTTGGAAGGCTTTTTGGGTGCTGGCTTTTGGAGCTGGTATGGCAGTAGGGAGTGCCCATAACGAGCCGGGGAGCTGCAGAGCCTCACCCCGTTGACAGGAGCAGAAATGACTCACAAACACACCAAAGCAAAGTGGGCAGCTACAGGCACACAAGAGCGGTGCAGTAAATAGGATATCCTGCCAAAACACCGTCTGAGTGGCCATTAATGGACATCTGAGTTTTGCTAAATAATTAATGTGTCTGTTGTGTTTTTTTCCTTATAGATCTTTCAAGGAATTTAGTTTCTGTTCCTTTGCGTTTAGTTTCTGTTCCCTGAGATGTTGCTTTTGAGCCTGTCTTCTCAAGCATTTATAGACATGGTCTGTAAGGCAGATTTCTAATAGCAGTTCCTGTCTGTTATGGTCAAAAAGCATTTGGCCCCAGGTGTGTAAGGAGGCAGATAGCTCCCTTTGTTCTCCGGGTGTCGTTTGGAAACTGAGGTGTGACCAGCTAAAGTGGGCTTGCCAAAGGCAAGATATACGTCCCTATAATAGGCAAGAACAAGGCTTGTCTTTTGACTAACACAAAGGAAAACATTAATGGAGCTCTAAAATCTACTAAAATGAGCTGTCTGAATCCTAGGCCTCCAGGGGTTCTAAATAATACGTAAAAAAAAGTCTGTTCTATCGTTGTCTGGACTGAAAATATCAGTGCATTGCACTGGCTTTGCAATCTCACTTTGCTGACTCCCACAATGCAGAAATATCACAGAACCACAGAAAAGTTTGGGCTGGAAGGGACCTTAAAAATCATCCCATTCCACCCCCCTGGGGCAGGGACACCTCCCACTGTCCCAGGTTGCTCCAAGCCCTGTCCAACCTGGCCTTGGACACTGCCAGGGATCCAGGGGCAGCCACAGCTTCTCTGGGCACCCTGTGCCAGGGCCTCCCCACCCTCACAGGGAAGAATTTCTTCAAAATATCTAATCTAAACCTACTCTCTTTTAGTTTAAAAATTATTCCGTTCTGTCCTGTCACTACAAATATCATATACACTACAATATCATATGAATAGTTGGGGAGAGAAATGCTGGTCGGAACTAGTCCCCTCTGAATATAAGTTTTCATGTCCTTTTTCAGGTTTTTCTCTGTGTCTTTGTGGTTGGGCTGGCTCCCCCAGATGGCTGGAATAGGCTTTGTTTCTTGTTTATCACAACACCTGAATATCTGGGGAGTTTTGCCACCTTCATCCCAAATCCTGGCTGTTGGTGTGAGGAGGACGTGGACTGTAACACAGCAACTCATCCTTTTTATCACCAGCTCTTTTCCCTGAGTACCAATTGACACTTTGGCTTCAGCTTGTAGCTCCTGCAGGGACATAAACCAATATAATCATAGCATCAGTGGCTGGTTCAAACACAGCCCAGTGCTGGGGGAATCAGCAGCGCTGAGGTTTTGGGTTGGTCCTTGCTGAAGATGGGGGGTGTTCAGCAACATCCACTGCAGATGTGTGTGTGGATCCAGGGAGTTTGGAGGCAATTGTGGAGTATTGACCACACCAGTCCTAAAAGGTGGACATGACACTGAGTGCTCTTCTCTGCTCTTAAAAATAGCAGGTAAGTCACAAATGAAGGCATGAGCTTAGCTCCAAATGATGGTCAATTCCCTGAAACAGCCCAAACCTTTCACCATATCCGCTTAGGACAAGGTGTTCTTCCTCTTCTGAAGCACAAAGGAAGGAAATGTATCTTCAGGAAATGTTTATTTTACCCATGGATTGTCTGAAGCAAGGTTTGACAATACCCGGAAAAAAAAAAGTCCCCATAAAGTTAATATAAAAATAGGTGGGGTTATTGACAAAATGCATGATTTTTATGAGCTAGAGAGAAGAAAATGTGCTGTAATACTCTGTGCCAGCTGCTAAAGTGCAACCCGGCGACTGTGGTGCAGCTGATGTGTGACCCGTGGACCCTCCTGACTGCAGGCCAGGTGAGTCAGGGGACAGGTCCCTGTCCTTGTCCTCCCAGCCATTTGCACATCTTAACACAGCCACTCCAAAAGAGAACCAGGGAGACACTTAACAGTAATAAATATTTACATGGTGGAAAGAGAGCTGCTTCTTAACACCTAACCCAGAGGGGTAATTTAACCCACCAAATCTACAGGAAGCCTCTTTCTTTCTCCAGACCCCAGAAGATGTTTTAGGCACACTTCTTCTGAACACAGAGGCTCAACTGCCCCTCCTTTTTATTCCACGATTCTTCTTCCTAGCCATGGAGAGCTGTAGTGGAAATCTTGAAGGCAGTTGGTCTCTGGAAAAGAACCCTATGAGATTTAATGCCTTGACTTAGAATGAAGGAGTTAAAAAGAAAATAAAAGAAATATTTCATTTAGTTCCTACAACAGAGATCTGCCCAGCATCCTCCTCCCAGCCTTCTACAGAGACATTCCCTCGGTGGCTGCCTCATCCCAGGCTGGAATATCCTGCAATCCACTGCAGACCTGTGACCTCCTGCTCCTCCAGGCTGGCTCCAGCGAGCCACGCCGGGGCTGAGCTGCCTGAAATAGGCATGGAGAGAGGCTTCCACAGAAACCTCTAAATGGGTTTTAATGTCTCCCCGCCGTAGGATTCCCGGAATTAATTTGTGTCCGGCTTTTGAAATCAGGGATGTTGTGTTGAAGAAGATGGATGCTCCTAAGAAGTATTGGAAAGAATGAAGGGCTGACAGGGGTGGTTTATGAAGTGAGCCTGGCCATGGATGCAGAGTAGTAAATGTGGTTGGTTGATTGAGATCAGATTTTTTTTTTTTTCCAGTGGCAACGCCCATGTAGTTTATTTATTTATTTTCCCCTTTCACTCCAAGGCACCTAACAACAACACTGTATTTTATAAATCCCTGTGATTATAAATCTAGAAGGATGTCATTCTCGGTTTCCTCAGAGGCCAGGAGTCTATACCCACAGGAGACGGATGGGAGAAGCAGCCAGCAAACCTTCTATATTATTGCAGAGAATTGCAGGAACTGGTTTTGGTTTACACCGCATGGGGAATGCGGAGTCTGCACAGAGCATCTCCATTTACTGCTTCCTCTGCGAGCAGCCAAGGCAGGGTTGCTGGCACTCCCTCCACAGTTCCCGGGCAGGGAATGATGCCCTGCAAAAGATGCAAAGCTGCGGATTTGCATCAACTCTTTCTGTTATCCTGCTTTGAGGATACAGCCTAAAAAACTTTAGAAGTGCTTCGTACAACTGTGCAAAACTGGTGTGAAAGTCCAGGCTAGTTCAGCTCCTTTCTCCACTTCCACTCTGTGCCTTGTCCCAGCAGAATGGCTCCAAGAGCTCCAGGAAAAAAGCATCCCCTTGCTTTGTCTTACAGGCAGCAGTGGCAGATGAGACACTGAGTTCCACAAGGTGTGGGTAGCAAATAGAGATTGTTACTGCAGGATGAGTCAGGTTGTGCTGCAATGTTAGGAAGTGTTTTTTCCAATTTAGAAGATGATTTTTAAAAGTAGGGGATTTAGTTTACATTTTTTCGTGAGCTACAAGGTCAGTTGTGGAGTGAGAGCTGGATATGGCTTCAGAGTCATCTCTCAGCTTTGAAGAAAGAAAAAACAACAACAGGAATGTTTGATTTTGGTGCTTTGCTTCATCTTCTTGCTGCCTTGGCCATGGGGCTGCTTGTGGTGTTGTGGGGGCAGCCCCACAAGGTCTCTGGTCCTTCCCTCCTCTTCCTATCATTCACCTCCTCCCCAGCCCTACCAGAGTCAAATATAAACTTTCTTAAAATGAACACAAGCTTCATTCCACTTGACCAAGCCTGACTTCCCAGAAAACAAACAGAGAGGCCAGAGCCAGCCAGCCCCTCTCCTGGAGCCGCCAGCCTCCAGAGAGCTCTGGGTGACCCAGAGCAGTTCAGGGCTTTTTGTAGTGGAGAAGAGGGTGGAAAGGAGAGGGAGCCCACCTAAGGGATTTCTGGGGTCTGCTGTAAAATAGCAATGTTGCTAAGTGTCTTAATTGTCACAGTTCTGGTTTTTTTCTTGTTTCAGTCTCACTTGGATGGCTGGACACAACTGTTTCCCTGCCCTGGAAATGGACCCAAAAGAATCAGGTCAGTAGGATCTATTAGTGCTATTGATAAAGTGGATTCTTCAAAACCCAGCACTTAAACAAATCCAAACAGGGCAAAAGCCAATTTCCTTTTATGACCATTTTTACTGTTATCTTTTGTTTTCAAGGGACAATTATTTAAACTGAAGAGGAGAGATTTAGATTGGTTGTTAGGAAAGAATTCCTCCCTGTGAGGGTGCTGAGGCCCTGGCACAGGGTGCCCAGAGAAGCTGTGGCTGCCCCATCCCTGGAAGTGTCCAAAGCCAGTCTGGATGGGACTTGGAGCAACCTTGATCTACAGGGTGCCATCCTTGCCCATGGCAAGGAGTTGGAACTAAACAATCTTCAAGGTCCCTTCCAACCCAACAATCCATTCTGTGATAATTTCTATAAAAATAAATAAAAAAAAAAAAACAAATCAAAACCCCATCCTCATAGAAGCTGTGTATATTCATTAAAAGAATGACTAAAAAATAAAGAAAAGAATATGCTGAGCAGTTTTCCAACCCAGGTTTGCCTTTGGAGTGGATTGATTTAGTTTCTGCTATGCAGAGGTCACTCAGTACTGCCCTGATCAGGGCGTGCCAGTGCTGTGCCCTCTGCCAACAACAATGGACAAGTGAGTGGACACTGGAAAGGCTTCAGCTCCTGCTCTCCAGGGCAGCTCTCTCAGACTCTGGACTTCCCCTGGCCTCTGTGCCAGGTCTCATCTGCTGGGACACTCTCTCCTTCAGTGCCTGGCAGAGTACTCGAGGCAGTGAAGCTCTGTGGTGCAGCTGCCCTAAAACCACAGGACCAGCCGTGACCTTTTGGACTTGATGTCTGTGCTTTTCTTCTTAGCCTCCCAACCCTGCAGGTGTTATCCCTGCAATTCCCTGGGAGCAGCTGTGTGCAGGTGATTCTCTCTGAAATAGCATGGGAAAGAAACAAACGTAGACAAAATAATAAATACACCTGTATAGGCCTCGCTTTCCTTGCAGGCAGGAGATGTTTTGGGACCTAGGTCAGAGTTATCTGATATGTCCCGGATCCCCTGTCCCAGCACTCGTCACCTTCTCTAACTGATGATGTTTATCTGCCTTTCTTTTCCCAGGACAGGTATCTTTGATCTCATCTGGTCTCACTGTTAAACACTCTCTCTTGCAATGAAAGCATGAGCTTCTGATCCTCTCTAATCCCAAAACATCCTGTGTGATTGAGTCTCTTGACTTTCTTCATCCTACAAGCGATACCTGAAGTTATTAAAAAAAACCAAAAAAAAAAAAACCAAAAAAAAACCAAAACCCAAAAAAAACCCAACAAAAGGAAACTAAGTAAGAGAGTCTTTACACTGCAGCAAACCTGCTCTTTATGGAAAAAAAATATCTTGAACTAAGCCAGCTGCAACATTCCCTTCTGAGAGCTGAGTGCAGAAGGCAGCAGTAGCCACCATGCAAACTCAAACACCTTCCTCTGTGGGTCTTCTCTGCCTATGCTGATATTTACAGGCAGCCTTAATGAGGACAAATATAGTTAATGAGGATTGGGCAACACTTCTGCAAATTATTTTCGTGCTGCTAAGGATAGCATTCGAAGTTTAAAAATAAAAATCAAGGGGAAAAGGTTTATTTTCATGTTAGGTTTCAATTTGCTGCTATTTTTTTTGTCTTTACTATCTGCTGTTTTCCTCTATAAGCATTATCTATTCAAGACAGAACAGATTAAAGCTAATTGTTAGGCCCCTCTGTTTTTCCTTCTTACTGTTTTAGCTCCTAAGCAACTTTATTTGGTACAAGACAAATAATCTGAATTCCTGAAGTCAGAAACAAGGAGTGGGAGTCCGGGAAACTGGCTGCTGATCTAATGCAGTTTTTGCAAGTGTGGTTATGGTCAGAAACTCTAAATATGGCACCGTGTTACTGTACACACGGTGACTGCACCCTGTGTGTCAGGGGCTGAGTCACAGCGCTGTAGTTTACTGACAAAAACATGTTTTACTACTCCTGGTAGTGAGGAGTCAATAGAGCTGGGAGTGAAAGTGTTGAGCTGGTTGCATGGTCACCGGCTGAATCACAGAATCGTGGAAAGCTTTGGGTTGGAAGGGATGTTAAAGACCCTCTCTTTCCATGGCAGGGACACCTTCCACTCTCCCAGGGTGCTTAGGATGGGTTTGGAGCCTGCCCAGGTTTTGCTGGTGGTGAGAGGGGGGAAAGCAGCAGAAGGGCCGTGATTTGGGAAGCGGATGTTGGGATGTTGCTTGGCTTGTCACTTGTCTGGGATGAAGAAACCATGGAGGAAAGATCACTGCCTGGTGATGCCTTAGGTTTTAGTTTCTATATTTTTCAGATCCTGTACTGCCTAGTGTGTAACTCTGACACTTCATACAGCCTGTTAGCTGCTGTTCTCTCATGCTGGTTAGACATAACAAACCCTCTCTGGGCCTGAACTCAAGGACACCTTGCCCCAGGCCCTGAAAGATGTAAACTGAGCCTCTGGACAGGGGGAACAAACTTGGGGTAATGACATCATTACATGAAATGATAATTAGAGAATTAATCCTGATATGCAAATGGACCAAACATAAAAGTGTGAAAATCCTGTGGCCTAGGGTCCATCTTGGGTGTAGCCTCTTGACTGCTCAAGGTGAACCTTTAAAGGCTCTTCAAATAAATGCCTGCTTTTATTCTCTTAACCTTGTGTAGCCTCCATTTTCAGGTAACCTCTTCAAGGCATCACTGGCACCCCGGGGTGGGGGCTGCATGAGGGGAGCACAGTCAGGAGAGCTGTGATGCCCATGGCCATGATTCTCCTTCCCTGAAAGTTCTGGAAGAGTTTTCTTTCCAGCGCCCTGCAGAGCAGAAATGTCCTTCCAAGCCTTCATGGAACAGAGTTGTCAGCCTGTGGCTCCCTCTCCCCCCACTGCAGGACAGGCTCCCTCCACCAGCAAAAGGACCAGCAACAGTTTGATTTTTTTCAGCATTTGAACTGAACTGGCTTGATCTGAATGTTAACTACAGAATCTACATTAATATAATAATTTTCCTTTTAACAGAGTGCCTTTTCAATAATAAGTATCCACCAAGGAGCTCAGCTGGCATTCCCATACTGTCCACATTCATCCTAACCTTTAGTATTTACTGACTCATGCAGTATGCATCTGAAGGACTTACTAATGGAAAGTATTAAAGAAATTTAGTTTAATATTTGGTAAATAGGAGGTGTCTTTCCTTTGTGCTTGAATTTGTGTTTCAAATGTCTGCGTTTGTGTTATTTATATTAATATATTTCATGGGCTGCTTAATAATAGTAGCAATTAAGATAATAACAATAAATACTAATAATACTGAGCTCTTCTGCTTTTCATCTAAGGAGGTCAAGACTCAAGGATGTACCTCTGGGGCTGGTATAATGTAGATCTGATCTCCTCCTGTTATTTCTTTTTGTGGAAAGTTAGGAATATCATGTGAAGATCAGATCACCTCTATTTTGGCCTCTGGAATGTCTCTGAGGCATTATAAATGCCAGTAAGAAACATAAAATTGGAAAGAAAACAAGCACCGGGACACTGAAAAATATAACCACAAATACTGACCTATTTGGGATTTTTTTTTCTGATTTAGCAGAATTCTATTAATACTGTAATTAAAGCTATTTCGTAGCCTGGGGGCTTGAGCACCTGGCTCTTATTAGAGCTGGATCCATAGCATGTGGTGAAAAAGGCCAAGAGGACAAGAGAGGAGATGGCCCAAAGGAGAACACAAGAGGGCACAGTGGCACCTGTGGTGCACTTTTTTTTCTCTGGCTTTTTGAATTGTTGAGGGCAGGGTGCATTCAGAGCTCTGTTTACATGACATAAATAATTACGGTAACAGGGTTCATTAGTGGAAACAGTAAAAATTTAATTTTGTCAACTTGGAGTGGATTATTTACTAGAATTTTTTTTTTTTTGGTGGCTCAAAGATAGATGCAATGACTGTGTCATATAAGGTCAATATGGCAATAAGCCTCACTGCAAGTTTGACAGAATTAATGTGGGCAGCCAGTAAGAATGTACTGATTGTATTAAATGAGGTACAAAATGCACATTCCAGGCAGGTGTTTCTGCACTTTCCTCATCAATTCCACTGTTCTTGTACCGTATTGTGCTGATGGAAACGAATTCTGTGATTTCAGAAACAAAGGATGCTGATGCTGCTTTTCATTTTCTGTCCAAGGAGAATAAATGTTTGTGCAAACCTGTTTTCATGTGGCTGCCCAGAAATGACCCAAGTGAAGCCAAGAAGCTGCACATTAAGCAACCTCCCCCTGGTGATGCTGCTGAAATGAGAGGTCAGTGGTGAAAACTTTCTTCTGGAAGAGTTAATGGTGTAAATAGATATTTGTGAGGAAGTGATACAGAAATAAGCAGGACCCTATCTCAGATATTAGGTTGAAGTTCAGAGATCACAGTTGTCCTTAGATGTCTCAGTGGGCAAACAGCCTCCCTGTGCCATGATCACCTGCCTGGGTGGGCTTTTGTGGAGGAAGAGCTGGAGGAATAAGTCCAGCAAAGGGTTGCAAACAGCCTTTGTTGGGTTTTTTCAGTCACTGTTTCTGACACTCACAGGAGGTTACAGGCCAGGCCTTTACTATGGGAATTGTGGTTGAAACCTCTGAAGGCTGTTATCCATGACATGACATTATTTCACAATTGCAAATGAACATCCACCCCTTTTTTTTTTTCTTTTTATTTTTTTTTTTTAAAAGAAGCCCTTGTCCTCTGGTCTCCCATATACATTATTTGTAAACACAGCTTCTCCTCCCATCCAAAGCAGCCTCTGGGGGTTTCTCTCTCTCCCTCCCAGAAGTCAATCAATCCAGGGCTCTACACGGAGCGAAGATGCGATACCACAGTGCACGCAACAAAGTACAGAAACAAGATCATTAACATCTTAATATCCTGCCCTGACATCTCACAAATTATTTCAGACTTCATAGCCAATGTAAACAGGTTTGTTTTCAACTCCCCTAATTGCCTGCTAATTGAGAGCAGATGCAGGCCTTAACTTTCGGCAGATAAAGAGCGGTCTCTTCTCTGGGGCTTCGCGTCTATCATGAGGTCTCTGATGTGTGCTCTGAGCTTCTCTGCTTAGCGATGCCGAGGCAGAGGGGGATTGGAATGGCTCCTCCTGCCTGAACCTCAGCGAGACAGAAGGGAAGACAGAGCTGTGGGACTCATCAGTAACATCATCATCATTATTGTTTCATTTCGTACTCCAGTGCACTTTCTGCAACGGCGCAGGTCTCCTTCTGGGGGGGAGTTCTCCGAATTATAGATGGGCTTCTCGTTATGATAGAAATCACTGGGTTTATGAAAAATGCATTGCTGTCATGTTCCATTATCTACTTCCTCCCATGCTGCAATCCTGTAGCTTGCAAGTCATTAGATTCTTTTTCAGAGTTCCTTTGAAATAATCCTTTCAAAAAACACTATTCATTGGGTATGACCCCGGAGAGATACTGTCTGGTACTAAAGCTCTCTTTTAGTTCTGCGAGGGAGACCTGTAACAACAAGATAAGTGCATGTATATTCCAAGTAATGTCTGGAGTTTGCTGCCTCCCATTAAATGCAATAGGAGCTTGCAGTTCAAATGGTAGAATTTTGCTTTGTAAATGTAGGAGAAAATGGAGTTCAGATATATAGGTGAATTTGCATTTGGTAGTGATTTAATGTTCCATGGTCTGTTTTAGCTCCAACTTAAATATTACATTAAAACCATCAATAAAAAATAAAAAAGAAAAGAAAAAAAAGAAAAAACGTGCTAACTGCTGGGTTCAGAAGGAGTGGATGTGATTTTATTCTTGCTGTCAATGTGGCAGTGAGCTGCCTTTTACTTTCTCCTCTTCATTTAGCAAGTCAGCAGTAGCAGTTAAATGATAGCCCTCCGGTCTTTCTTCAGGACTGTTTTTGCAAATGAAAGCAGGAACTTCAAATCCTTCTGTTTTTCATGTCACTTACAAGGTGTTTTGTGAATTTTAACATTTTTGCATCTATCTGTGAAACAGTGGAGGGGATGCCAGCATTTCTGAGTAAGAAGTGCCCTTTGTGAAGGGAGGCTGCATGGCTTTGTACCACTGGGTTCAGGAGGTCATAAAGGGATATTGAAGAGAAAAAACTGCCATAAATGAAAACGTTTGGTGGCTCGTGAATGATAAATGGATTGGAAAAAAAGAAAAAGGGGAAGAGTTAACATCTAACCAGTGTCTTTCAGAAATACCTACAGCACCTGGTGTCCGGATTATGAAAAATTATTCAGTCCCAGAACCACAAACTCTCCAGATTTTTGCTGTGATTTCTTCACGAAGCACTTTTTTCTCTCCCAGGGCTGGCTCCAGGCCTCCCTGTGAACACACAGTCACCCCTGCTCACATTATCCCTCTCTGGAAAATTGCCACAAACCTTGCAGAATCCAGTCCTGATCTAGCAGCGATGTGAGGGGTTTAATAGGAGGGCAGGGGGCTTGCAGTCAGTAGCACAAGGCATAACAGACTAGAGCAGTGGTCCATTAAATCAGCGTGCTGGGGCCCAGGCATTTACAGTCACACAGTCAGATGTTTCCAGTAATTATTTCCCCACAGCATTTTTATTAGGTGCTCCATAAATAATATTCACTGCCATGCTCTTCTCACGGTCTTTTATTAAAAAAAAAAAAAAGGTAGGAGAGAAAAGAAGGGGAATTCACTTTACTTTCAGCTGGATTTTGAGGTATTTCTGTCTTTGAGCCCTACAGAAGCAGATATGAACTTGGAAAATATGGGCAAATTAGTTCCTTTCTCACCAAACATGGTGGCCTAGAACAATCATTGGACCAGCTTAATATAAGAATCGTAGAACTATCATAGAATCACAGAATGGTTTGGGTTGAAAGAGACCTTAAAATTCATCTTATTCCACCCCCTGCCATGGGCAGGACACCTTCCATCAGTCCAGGCTGCTCCAAGCCCTGTCCAGCCTGGCCTTGGACACTTCCAGGGATCCAGGGGCAGCCACAGCTTCTCTGGGCACCCTGTGCCAGGGCCTCCCCACCCTCCCAGGGAAGAATGTTTTCCTTGTATCTAATCTGAACCTACTCCCTTTCAGTCTGAAGCCATTCCCGCTTGTCCTGTCACCACCCTTGTAAAAGTTCCCACTGGCACATTTCTTTTTCAGATTTAGATTTGTCTTCTTGTCATGGATCCCATGCAGGCCTGGGATTGACAAGCAAGCCAGTGCTGGGGTTGGAGTGGGATCTTTTTTCTATGTCCTGTTTGTTTGTTGTTCACCTTTTTGGTAGTATTTACGTAGTTCAAATCCAGGGTGATTACACCAACAAAAGGCACCATCCTCTCCTGTGTGGAAGAGCTGCCCAAAGCTCAGCACTGTCGCTCTGTGTTTCACCTGCTCTGGACATGCCGCCCCTATTGCCAAGCACAGGCTTTTCAATGGAGGCTACTGTGCAAAGGCTTTTTCCAGGAAATATCACTGCCTTGTCTCAGTTATAGCATTAATGTTAAGGAACACAGCTTCTTTCCTGGCACCAGCACTCATGTTTTGCAAAGGGTTTTTACTCAGGTATTTAATTTTCAGCATCAATTTTCTATCCAAAGTAAGATTCCTCAAACAAACTCAAGGATCTGGAGACTTATTTTTGTACTTACTGGACTGCAATATTGCAACCAACCCCAAGCAGAATTCAGAGGAGCAACAGTAAAAGGAAGTGGAGTAAATATTCATGGTTTAGGTTTTCTACAAGGGTCACAAACTCTTCCACCTGTGTGTGCAAGGCCTCTGAGCAGCCAGAGGTGGGTATTTATATAGATCAACCCACAAGTGCAATACTTCTGTCTAAGCTGAAAAGCTGAGTCAGGGGAGATTTAGGTTGGATATCAGGAAAGAAATTGTAACAGAGGGTGAGCACTGGAACAGGCTCCCCTGGGCAGTGGTCACAGCACTGAGCCTGTCTGAGTTCAAGAAGTGTTTGGACAATGCTCTCAGGCACAGGGTGGGATTTTTGGGGTGTCCTGTGCAGGGCCAGGAGTTGGACTCCATGATGGGTCCCTTCCAACTATGTTATCATTCTGTGCTATGTGTGGAAGCGTGCACAGGGAGCACAGGAATTGTTAATAGCTGGGCAGCAAGTAGAGCTTCAGGTAAGGAGGGTGGGATTGCTGTCAGTGCCTGCTCAGGCTGGGTGACCTCGTTCCATGGGTGCCTCCATGAGGGTTCAGTGGCTCATGGCTGTCTCAAAGGAATGGGGTATTTACATGCAGGTCATTGTCAGCGGACTGGAGGGATCTTAGCAGCCCTGGCTGATGGCTGAGATGTGTGGTAAAGACACTGGAGCCAAGGCTAAGGTCAGACCTTACAGAACTCTTAGACCTTGCCTAAAAGAGCCAGGTGAGGGAGCTTCCTACAGCCCTGTCACAGCTGGAAGATGCTCTGCTCTTGGCCGTGGCTGTAGCAGTGTCAGGGACATCCTGGCAGGAGGAAGAGGTGAGTCCTTTGCTACTCAGAAAATCTCACCTCCAGATCATTTCCCAGTTCCTGTTGTTTTCTGTTTCATTTCTGGACTGGGGAAGTTGCAGCCTGAAATTAAGTAAGAACCCACTCAATATAAATGTGTGTATCTATTTCGTGCTATAGGAAAACTCAGTTCAGTGACCCCAGGCCATTGGCATTTCATAATTTCCTCTTGCTGCAGCAGGTAAGGGATTAACCCATTGTTATTCCTCTCTAAAGGAACAGAGAAAAAGATATCCTCTGCAAAGACCATGATTTTAAAAAAAAAAAATCCATTGGGTTTTTAAAGAAATATTTTATTGGAACCATAAGGTTTCTTTTTTTGAGAGAGAAAATTTGAAATCCGGAGTTTATTTTTCCTTCAGTGTCTCTCCTAAGAACCAACAGGAATTGAGATTTTTTTTTTTCTCTCTTGTGTTTGTGCCTACTTATTAAACACACATGTGGCCTGGATTCCTTGCGTAGGTGCAAAGAGGTTTGGAAAAAAAAAGGAAAAGAAAAAAAGGTGTAACCCAGTCCATTGACCTGTCTCTTTGCCCTTAGGACTCTTTCGAACAGCTGTGAGAAAAAGAAAAGGGAGGGGAGAGGTAAAAAAAAGAGGCAGTTTAACAAGCCAAATCCAGATGTTCATTTCATACACACACCCTGAACAGCTTTTGCATGGTTTATTTCGTTTTCTGAAACCATTTTTCACCAGCCTGTTTTCTCAGCTGGGAAACTTCTGGTGTAGTGTTTTCAAAAAAATATTGCATTTGGCATTACAAGAAAACAGAGCCTTTAAGACATTAAAAGGACAATATCCTTGTTTGACTTGGCCCAGGGAAGCAGGGCTATAGGAATTTTAGATTTTTGTACCACCCAAAGAATAGGTAAAAGAAGTTTTCCACTCTTAAACTCAGTTTACATGGGAATTTGAGAGTTGATTTAGCTTGATTTTTTTTTCCTTTTAAAGACTTCTCTGTCGACTCTGTGTTGGTGTGGATGGACTCTGTTAATGGGAAGGAATAAGCAAAGTGATAGCAATTTGTTTGCTTCTAGATCATGATGTACCATGGTTCAAAACTCAGAGTGATGCTGAATGAACTCTACTTTTGTTTTGTGTCATTCACACCCATATCCACATAAGGTAGACAGACAAATCTGAAATTATCTTTCACTGGCACAATTGCTTTTTATTTAACATAAATCAACTGTGTGGACAGCACTGATTGCAGTGAAGATGGTGACAGAACAGGGTCTACACTGAGTTCAGAGGTACCCAAAGGCTGGGGGGTGATGAGTGAAATTAGGGAGGATGAAGTGCAAACCAGACCTGCACTGCTCTCACTTAGGCAATCAGAGGATATATTGCTCTGCAGAATGCTCAGTGTAAAACCCCAGCTCCACTGGAGCCAGTGGATGATTTGCAGTTTGCTGCCCTTCACAACTTAGGTGAAAAAACCTACTTTTTTTAACCTATGTGATCCTACAAGTGCCATTACTTATTGTTTTAGAGAGAGACTTGATCTGAATTCCTCCCTGTAAAGAAAGCTCTCTATCTTTGCAACAATTTTGAGCAATGCTTTGGTGAACCTTTTGTTCACCTGTTCTAAAGAATAAAATATTGAAGATATCAGAAATGTCACCATCCTGTACAGATCTCAGACCCCACCAGCTATGACATAAAGCAGATGATAAGAATTGTTAGTGAGAATTTGAAGACATAAATTGTGGTTAAATTAAATAGACAATGAAAAAGAAGGTATTGAACAATCTTGATTTATGAAACTGCAACATTATTTAAACAAGTAAGTAGAAATGCTTAAAGCATTAAAATGTCCCACACCCTGTGCTCCTTTCACTTTGCTCCTACTAAATAAGGACAAATCATCAGGTGTCTCCTGCACACAGAGCAGGGCAGGGTTTGGGGCTGTGTGTGCACACAGGTGTGAGTATCCTTCAGCCTTTCAGCCCTGCTGGTGGGAATATCGACATTTTGGTGTCACAACAGCACCAAATGGGCTACAAATACTTGGTCCTTGAACTAATATTCTCTTCAGACAGAATTAAAAAAAAAAAAAATCAACAAAAATTTAATTAAGGTTTAAAGTGCATCAGGCAGATCATTTGTCCAGTACAGGACTAGAGTGGAAATCTGCTGAGCAGTCCTAGTAAGTTCTGTTGAACATTTGGGGGTCTTTTTAAAGCCACTGACTTGGGACTCAGATTGAATAATCCTGGAGAAAACATGTATTGTCTGTCTGTTTCAGAAGACTGGAAATTTGTGATGTGAAACAGGGCCCTGATGTGTTTTTCCCTGCTCCTCTTTATCTGGAGTGAGCAGTACAAAAACGTGTGTGTGTTTCTGTATTTATGTGCATGCATATTTACATGTACATTATTAGACACAGCTATAAAAAAATGCATTTAATTGATTAAAAAGGACGGTCTGTTTGTGTGAATATCAAGCCTAGGTAACCCAGGCATCTTCACATCTGACTTTGGGCAATTAGACCTCTTAATATCTAATATCAGAGATGGATAAATCCAGGAACTTCTGCACAGATATTGTCAAGACTCTGTGTTTAGAATTATTCTGTCAGCCAGTGCATTTACAATGAACTTAGAAAATGTCATGTTAGAGGTATCAGGCTATAAATTTGTACAAATACCACTGGATACATCTCTTCCGGAAGGATGGCACCGTGGAAGTGGTGTCAAGGTTGCATCCTGTGCTTGCACAGCACGTGGAGCCTTAGCCTGGGGATGGAGCAGTTTATGTACTGCTCCAAGACAAGTCCATAAAGATGATTCAGGAACTGAGAAGAAAATGAGGAGGTAATGTTGCTGTATGAGGAAATTTGGGATAACACTGCCTTGTACTATCAGCCTGGGTCCTTCCAGCCATGAAAAGGGATAAGACTAAGTCTAAGTGTCAGGGCTCTTGTCTCTTTCTGTCTTTCAGGAAAACAATGACCCAGGCCACATGGCCTCCCAAAAATGCCTTCTTTGTCTTGCCAAAATATCATCCTGTAAACATTTCCAATCACAGCACTGAAGTGGCTGCATTTTTTATAACAGCCTGCCACAGACTTTGGCTCACTAGTCTTTCCAGAGAGGGGCTAATACCTGCTCTGGAAACACCATCAGCCATGGTGACAGATCCCAGCATTAGTGTCTGGCTTCTCATTTGGTGCCCCCCAACACAGGACAAGCTCAGTGTTGCTCCCTGCACTCCATGCTCCATCTCCCTTGAGCTTCCCTACAGCTGTAACTCAGCTTTGCCTAATATTTTGCGAAGTACGGGGAAATGTTTCCTTTTAAAATGATCCAGGGAAAATCAGGGTATTCTCTTTGTCTCTCCCTGATAAATTCATTTGGATACCCCTAACTGTCACTGCAGGAATGTTGCATGTCACCCTTGTCTTCTCTACAGACTCCTACAATTATGGCTCTGCCAGTGAGAGGAAATGCACTGTGTTTCAAGGGAATTTTTTGCCAATATTGTTGCACCGTTTTCTGGCGACCTCTTTGTCATAGATGGTGATGATGATGATGCTCACAGAGAATTAAAAACCTTGCCATGAAGGCACAAAGGGCAGGTGGTGCAGTCTCTATTTCCAGAAAAGCTTTTCTGGTTTGTAGCAGTGAAAGAAAAAGTTTTCCTTTAGAGGAGGACATTAGGGTTGAGGTAGGAGATAGGGATTTCAGAAGGTGATTGTCTATATCAATGCAAAAATTATAATTGGTACTCTCAGAATCATGGACTAGTTCACATTGAAACTGGCATTTGTAGATCATCTTGCCCCTGCTTAAAAGAGGGCCAACTTCAAAGGTAGCTAAGGTTTCTCTGGGCCATGTTCTGTCAAGTTTTAAAAATCTGCAAGGTTAGGTGTTTTACCATCTTTTTGTGCAACCTGTTCCAGAATTTAACTGTCCTCCTTTCAATTTATTTTTTAATGAAGTAGGAATTTGTCTTGTTGCAACTCGTGATCGTTGCCTTTTATCCTTTCACTATATCTGAGAAAAGTTGGACTCAATCTCCTGTGTAGCCATCTATCAGCAGTAGAAAGCACCAGTTAAGTCCCTGCTTTAACTTTTAGGTTTTTCACGCTGAAAAAATTCACCTCCCTCATCTTTTCCTCTTGTGTTTTGCTATCTTGATAGTTTACTGCTGGACTTAATTTAATTTGCTGATGTTGTTCTTGCACTGTGAGCAGGGAAAACCATCCAAAAGTGGAACTGGGCCTCAGTTGTGGCTAATATTTTGTATTAATGGTCTACCCTGTTGACATCAGATGCCCAAGCCTTGGCCATAACTGTAATACAATGGCTCTCATTCAAATGTTGGGGTATCAGGGCGTACCCACTAGGCCTGCTTGGAAGAGCCTCTTTCCTAACACACTGTACCCAGGCAATCCTGTCCCATTCCTCTGGCTCTCTGTGACAGCAGTACACTTAATTGCCTTTCTTCTCATTGCTGAACTGACTGGTTTGTCCTGGAGATGATGAGTTTGTTTCCTTCTTTCACAAAGTGCATGCACTCCTATGGACTTTTACAAAGGAATCGGAGACATCCAGGAAAAAAAGCAGAAGGAGCAGAAAGCCCTCAATTTCTTCTTCTATGAATAATTTAGTGCCAAGTTAACTGAAACGTTTGAAAAAGAGATTTTTGGTGCACAGCTTCATTAAACCCTCTATCCCCAAATGGATTCTCTATCAGTGTCAGCATCCAACACTTCATCTTGTCCCAATCACTGCAAAGGCCCTGTGGAAATAAAATGCAGAGGAAGGGAGAGGCAAAGCAGATTATCGTAGCCACTAGGCATGTCTGTGTGTGTGCACATGTGCTCTACAAACTCACAGTGAGGGCGAAAACAGGATCTGTATGAGAAGAAGGAACGAAGCCCCAAACCACATAATCCTTCCAAAACCTGTGCTCCTTTGCGGAGTGGGCCACGCTGTTAAGGAACTCTGTGCCACTCTCCAACCCCCCTTCTCTGGAGCACGAGTTTTAGTCAGAGGATTCTGTTCTCATCCACTGAGCTTTTACCAGCACAGTGAGTGGGACCCCCTTCTCTTGGCAGAGGTTTCTGTCAGCGATCTGTCTTCTGCAGCTATTTCCGTGGGAAGGCCCTCCATCTGGTGCTTGGCAGGGAAGGGAACTTTCCTCTCAAATGTTTTCTCTCTCTCTCTCTCTCTCACCCTGTTTAAGGTATACCCTTTGGAAATCTTCAGCGTCCAAGATTTATTTTTGCACAGGGTGCATACTTTGTTTTACGTGGTCTGGCTTTCTTTTCTTCTCACAAAACGCCACCCCTGTGCCCTGCTTATCCTGGCAGAGGGAGAAGAATGCTGTTTGCTTTAACATTACCTTGGGTCTCAGTATGCAACAGGTCAAAAGATGTGACGAGTACACATGCTAATCCCTTTCCCTTTCAGTTAATAGAATAACACAGATGGGAAAGTTTACATTGGGATCTGACACTTGCTCTGAGCTGAAGTTAAAAAGGAGACGGGGTTGGACATTACATTTCAGATCAGGGCAGTTACTGCACAAACTCACCTTCCCACTCAGCATCAAGTGGCTCCTGTTATCCTAAACCCTGTTTGCTCTGCTAAGAATGTCCCCCTTCCCCTTCCACTCTCCTTTTCAGGGTAGTATGTATACTTGGCTAAGTCTTGGAAAGCTTTTGTAGAATAAAATATTCCCCGAGAATCAGTGACGTTCAAGTGAAAAAATGTCAACATTTTCCGCTGAAACACCACCATTGGTGACTTTTTAAACATTTGGCATTTCTGAGCATTGAAATATCACATTTAGAAAATCATCCCCCCCAGATACCAACCAGATACCTTCTTAGAAATATTACACTGATTTCAATAAAATTCCATATTACCAGTTTTGTCATATCTAATCTGACTGTTAATATTTCATTTGATTCTGTTTTTTGTTTCTTTGTAGCCTCCAGAACGTGTCCTCTGACATTGTGTGACATAGCCCATTTGTAAATTTCCTTGCCTGGAGATTTGCCACTCTACATTATTCCTGCAAGGAACACACAGAAGAATAAAACCTGGGATTATGCCTCACATTCAGAGGGGAAAAGCTGCAGTGATGATTGACTTGAAGGGCTTGTCCACATCACACCAAATATCCCTTTCTTGCCATCAGGTATGTACCATTTCGCAGTGTCTTCCATGAGAACCTTCTGCCAGCTCCCCATGATCCCTCAAGATCAAGATTCTGATTGGGAACTCCTTAAAATTAATGTTTTGAGGATATCTCTGTAATGACAAGAATATCTCAGATCTGTTCTTATATACATATGGGCCTCAGAGGATAAACATGAAGAAATTGTATTTCCTACAATTTTTTTTCTAAAAATCTCAATTCTTTAAACAATGCTATATGTTAATTATTGAAAATAAGATTGGATATGCAATCAAAAGCATATTTTTAACTGAAAAGTATGTACTGAGCTTACTATAAATTAAAATACTCTATTTGTATTAGAAACTGCATCTGTATGGTTTACCACAAATATATTGTTCATGAGAAACATGCAGTGACCTGCTTTCTGATTAGAGAACTAACATTTGGGTTTGAGAATCAGTGCCTGTTTCATCTGGTTTCTTTGAAAATGTGCAGTTTCAGAACTGCTTTTTCACACTGCTTTGTGCACTTCTCCATGAGTTTCACGGCAGAGAGGGCGTGTACCTCTCTCAGCCCGGCACCTTCCGATAACTGTGATACCAGTGAGTACAAATGATTCAGAAATCAAGATCTCAAATCCGAAATTCAACATCTTCCTCTCCAACCTGGGAACAGCTCTGAGGTTCATTCACAGACCATGCAGAAAAGAGCAAACACCAAGCTCAGTTTGAAGAAGCTCAAAGCCTCACATTTTGGTGAAAGGTCCATCTAGGCCAGTGGAGAAGTGGTTCCCAGCAGGGAGCCTGAGGAAGACCAGCTTAAGCTAGACACTTGTATTTTAGGCAGTAGGAGGAGGTGAGAGAGATCCTACAACCAGGGCTGGTCTGCAGAGTGGTGTAGATACACAGACCAAGGTTCAGGACACCTCAGGTTGGGCAGTTTTCTGAGGTTTTAGGGCTGATCTTTCTTTCTATTGATGTTTGAAATGGGCACCTTCAGGGAAGCTGTGTGTCCCACAGAAGCTCTGATCTGATTTTGGAGATGCCTTTCTTCCTCCTTTGCAGAAAACCTTGAAACAGCAACTTATTGATTACCTAAATTTGATTAAATGTGGATCAGGTGAGTCCAGGTCGCTTTTCCTACGTAGGGACCAGCATTCCCATTGGTTCTGCTGGATGTTCAGGCTCCTTGTTTGGGGCAAGGCACCTAAATGCTTTTGTCACCCTGACCTTTACTCTCTGTTATAATTTCACTTCTGACTTTTTGACTAAGATCTCTCACAAGGGAGAGCAATTAGTGCCCATCATAAGGAAAGCTTTTGCAACATGGGTGACTGCCCACAAGAAACACAGTTGAGACCACCAACTGTTTTATTTGTTTTTCTTCCAATTTCTGCTGATTGAGAAGCTCATGAGATACATCTCATTTCCCTGGAGGTCCCCAGGGAAGCAGTGGTCAGACAGTCCTTTTGCAGCCTGCTTTGGGCAACGCTGGTGGTAGAGCACTGCTAAATTCTGCCTAATTGAGGCTGTATCAATGCTACTGGCAGCTTATTTCAGCCACCAAACTCTTATTATTTGATAGTAAACACTTTAAGTCACTGCTATTCAGAGCCTGATTTGGACAAGTTATGTAGAGGGAAATGGTTTAGTGTCCTGAGCTACAGGTTTTACAGAATTAAACTAAAATCTCCAATAATGGTTTTGGTGCTAGAGGTTCCATTGTGGGTGGGAGCCATTGTCCTTTTTGAAAATAGCCTCTGCTCACTGCAGTGCCAGGTGAAGGTTTCTAGATCTATATCTATCTGCAGACCTAAGGTGAAAAATTTGAGATGTCTTTGGATTTCTCTGCACTATGTTATCATAAATTATAGAATCATAAAACACCCTGAGTTGGAAAGGGACACACAAGGTTCGTCAATGTTCAGCTCCTGGCCCTGCACAGGGCAGCCCCAGCAATCCCAGCCTGTGCTGTGTTGTGCCCACAGGTATTGCCCAGTGCAAAAGGTAACATCGAAACTGCATCATCCTTTTGCTAATTTGAGCAGGAATTTTGGTATCCCTTCAAATCCCTCTCCTCCCTGCTTCCTCCAGTTTGAGGAAGGCCAGTAATTTGTTGGTGGCTGTTTAACCTCAGGAGGCCTTTTTGCTTTCCCGTCTCCTACCCCACACAGCCTGAGATGCTCTTGCCAGCAAGCTGAGCTGAGGCTCGCCTCATTTCCTCCCCTGTAATTCCACTCTTGACTTGGATGGGAAAGGCACTGAGTAGATTAAATTTACCTCTTCCTCTGTGGCTGGACTATCAGTGCTTCCTATGTATGGGAACAGACCAAGTCACATCGAGTTCTAGGAGTGATTCAGGTAGAGACAGAGCCTTCACTTTAACTGGACCTTGCATATTAATATCTCAAAGAATTAAAAAAATATAGTTCTGCTGTGTAAATAATACATGCCAAACTTCTATTTTATAAAATTTTCTGTGCTATACTTAGGACTTGCCTCTACTAATGTTATCTGGTGTATTTCCACCAACTTTAGTTTGGGCTGAATTATCTTAGAAATAAATTTTGATGGCATAATTTGTGGTTTTTTGTTGACTTCTTTAATTCAACCTGTTTTCATATAAGAAAGATTTTTGCTTCCTAACACAGGAGGTGCAGCACAGGCCTGATCCCTGTAACCTCACAAGCCAGAAACTGCTACAAGATCAGGTCCACTGCAAGTCGCAAAATCTTTTTTTTTATAAAAATGTCTCAATTATCCAGAAAATGTGTTTTCATGATGAGGCTAAGGCACAGCATGAATGCCATTTCATGTAAAGCAAACAATTAAATATGTGTGTGTAGATTATAAAACTGTTTGGGAAAAACAGCTCAAAGATAAACACCCAATGAGTTATTTGTCTGGTAAGATAGCCTATGTTTATTCTCATTCCAGAGATCCCATGTCTGATCAAACCAGATTTATAACAAGACATTCAAAATATAAGTTATTTTTGGACCAAGAGAATAAAGTTTTCCCCTGCCATGATGCCTACAAAGGGAGCTGGCAATGCCAGGGAACACGATGTGCTGGGACTCCTGCTTATCACAGTTGTTCTCTTTTAGATCTCTTTTATTTCTTGTTTGTCTGTCTCTGTCTCTCTCTTGTCCTACATTTAGATATTAAGCTTCTTGGACAGAGTGTGATTTGGCATTCGTTTTTCCAACAGTCAGATTTATTCCAGAGGAGTTCTTGATTTGGGACCAATTGATGATGATAATAGGTATTGAGTGTAAGTCAAAAAGAGAGCTCCATAGCTGAGCTTGATGTAAAGAGTGCAACATTAGGAAAGGTTTATGAAAAAGGACAAATTTTGCAGAATCTTGTTTAGTTCCTCTTTCAGTCTCTGATTCTGGATTTCAGGGAAGAGGTGACCACACACAGCCAGCAGTTTCCTCCTGGTGATACCTCTGTGAGGACTTAGCCATCCCCGGACACGGCAGGGAGCATTGAGCAACACGTTTATATTTCATGTGACTTTCCTGTGAGTCACAGTTCCTTTTGTCACCAGAGCATCCCATCCCATCTCAGAGCTCTCTTTCTGAGAATTGACTCATCACTCCTAGGTGTCTTTTCCCTTGGCAAGATTCTCCTTCCCTTCACCTGATGCTAGTCCTGGATTCTTCCTTGGCACCGCTGTGGCACGTTTATGCATTTGCAGAGCCCAAATGTACCTTTGGAGCAGAGTTCTGCACAGAGGGAGGAGAAAGAGGTAGGTTAGAGTGGCACCATTCCCAGAAGACCAGCAGGAGATGGAAAATGTCCATGAACTCACTGCTGTTTTCAGGCAGACTAAATTCTACCTATGTTCTCATGCCTAATGTTGTCCACAAGATATTCCGGACCTTCGGGGTTGCCAAACCAATGGGAAACTAAAGCTGCAGTAGGAGAATTAGATGGAATACAGCTGTTGGAGGCCACGTGAGTCTGTGTCCTCCACAGTCATGGAACTTACTGGTGCAGCCATGTTTTTTTGTGTTCTGACAATTCTCTAAAGAAGCAGAAAAATATTTGTGAAGAACTTTTGAGTGCATTCAAAACAATCCATCTTTAAAAAGTGTGTGAACTGAAAAGCTGTCAGTTCTTTCTGGTGTCAAATGAGAAATCGAATTTAATTTTTGTTCATTTAATTGGTTTTGTTAATTTAATTTTTTTTAAGCTTGAAATTTTAAAAAAACTTTCAGTGTTTAAAACTATTAGTGAAAAATGAAGATATTTCCTCCTGAAAACTTGAAAACTAAACATTTAAATGTTTTATAGTTTGAGAAGGGTATTTTGAACATCTAGATTTTGCAGCAACTTAGACTGAGTTGAGGAACATTTTGGTTGATGAGAAATGAGGTTTTGGTGAAATCTTTGCTTTAACACTGAGCAGCTCTAGGCATCAATCTTGTCTCTTCTCCCTTCCTGAATATACGAAGATACTACCAAAGGCAGGCCATGGCTTCACTCAAGACAAGAGCTGGACTATTCTTTGGTCCTAAGCTGACCTGCACAAGTAGAAGAAAAGTGTCATCATCTCTGTTACTTGGAAATTTTAACTTTTTTAGGGGTTATAATATGGAAGTGTCCATACTGCTGCCAGGAAGGAAAAGGGTCTGAGGAAAAAGGGAATCTGTGTTCACTGAATTACATGGGACAGCGTGTGGCTGATATTCCTGAGAAGTGCAGTTAAAGTGCTGGAAGCAAGGTTAATGCTTGGACCTTTACTTGGAAGTAAGCCAGTAGAAAAGATATAAATGACCACATAGAGTGGAAGGTGAACAATTAAAATTTTTTTAGAATACGGAGGCTGCTGGTCCTTCTCCAGGATATCAGGGTCAAGTCCAGGTTCACGCTCACTGTCGGGCTGTAACTCACTGTGTAAGTCACAAACTCATCTGGAGAAGTCATTCAGTGAAATAATTTGCCATTCACCTAGGATGACCCATGGATGTCCTGGGATGTCCAAGAATGCAATATTATTTCTTTAATAAGAGGGAAGAGGCACCGAACCAACAGACAGACATGTTTGGTGCATGTGCTTCCCATGTGCAATTCATATGTGATCTGTTAAAACCATGAAATATGGGAAAAATGAACCCGTGTGTCTTTAAAGCAGAGAGTCAGTGTCTGACAGACCTCAGTTGTGACTTGCACAACAGAGAACTTTAGCTGTGGTGCATCTGTGGTTCATCTCTACTCCCAGTGCTCTACTGGTTTGTTTTTATTATTTTTTTCACTTGACACAAAACTGAGGGGTTCCTTTCCATTTGCAGACTGAGGAGAACTTCTGTTGGAAAGTATGGTTTCCAGTAACTTAAAGAAAGAGCTTCTTTAACACCTTTCCCACTGCTTTTTACTGCTGAATGTTTTATCTTACCTTGGTATCATAAAGATCCTGTGACTACCATCTTTTGATTATACCCACTACAGATTGTAAGCTCTGTCTTGGGGCGACTCTCATCATGATGTGATAATATTTAGCAAATGTGAGGGTGACGTTTTGAGTAAATAAGAAGAATTCTGGGCAAGATTCAGCCTTCAAGAGAGCAGAGCTGTCTCTCTGCAGTGGTTATAGTGACAAATGTAAAACATTTGTACAAAGGGAATAGATTAGTCACCAGCTGTTATTATAAGCCTTTCACATTATTTAATGACCAGAGCAGGCTTTAGGCAGCCAAGCAGGAGACTGTATGGCCCCTAAGTGCCTCTTACAGCCTTGTAAAACCAGGGCACAATCTTACCCTCTCTTATCTCTAATGCTACTTGTGAAACAAAACATGCTGGTATTTGGCTTGCTAACCATAGATGCAAACCACACCAGAGCTTAAGGGTGTTTCATTAGATCTCCATTAAAAATGAACAATCAATATTTAAAAAATAATCAGAATCCACAGAGCAAAGCATCACAATATAAAACTACCCAGTCCTTTCCTGTTAATATATGTGTTTTGCTCTAATTTGTGACCCTTGCAACTTTTGGGAGTGGCAGAATACTTTTATTGATTTATCCATGTATTTAAACAGAGTTTTACAACTCTGCACAGATCTGGGCACAGGCTTGTGAAAGAGAGCTAGCAAAGGCTCGGCCTGGTGGTGTTTTGTTCTGCTTTTAGGTGCAATTTTATCCATTGCTCTGCAGCTGCCTGTTCCTGTTGTAGCAGCCAGGCTCTCCAGACCACGTGCCTGGGAGAGCTCGCAAGTTGCCAGGCTAGCTGGAGATGATTGTGTCTGGCAGGGTGTCTGTATGGGATTGGTGCTAAAGGCAAAGCATGTGCAGTGCTATGGAATGCTGCTGGAAACATGAGACCTGGCTGGAGCCTCACCCTGTTTGTGATCCAAGGGATGGTGGTTCTGAAGTGACATTCGGCTTGAGAGTGGTTTTAAAGTATTTTCACTTAGATGTGACAAGTCTGGTGGATATCTAAAGCAAACTCTAAGAGAATGGAAGACAGATGAACTTTGGAAGTTTGGTTTGGGCTTTTTTTTTTTTTGACTTGAGATTATTAAAGCGAGTATGAGGGTGAATAATTCTGAAAGCTTCTCTGATCTGTGTTAGTACCACTTACTAGTGAGATATCTACATGTAGCTGCCAAAGACAGGTCAATCCCAGGGTGATTAAAAGGAAAATAGGCAAATACTAAGATGTATTGGGACATCAACAAAGAGTTTTTGGAGTCTGCACTCATCAGGAAGAAGACGAAATGCTAGTGAGATGCTCTACACAGTGTCATTGAGACCTCAGGGAAGCAAGTGGCAGCAAGCTCAAGTCATCAGGGAACCAAATTCAAAGCAATGGTTTGATACTGCACCCATGTTCAGCACAGGGATCTTCAGCCTTGCTCATTCAACAGCCTCAAACTAATTAAAAAGTTTCTTGCCTCAATAAGCTCCACCTTCACACACCGCTCTGTCTCAGTCACACAGTGTGTCATTGTCAGAGAGAAGGGGCCATATTCTGCAAACATTTACAATTACTCTGCTCTCCCCAGCTGTCTTTGTAAAGCAGGTAAATACCAAAGTTCGTGAACATTTGTAGTGTTGGGATCTCAACAGGGAGTGACTGAAACCATTTGCTTTTTAGCTGTCTGTGTTTCATCAATGTGAGTTGAGAATTCAAGATCTCAAAATACTTGGCAAGCAGATAACTTCAGCATCTTTGGGCATCTCCTGACTTAAACATACTGAGAAATTTTGTTTGATCTTTAGTCTCTAAGGTGCTATTTGTGTATGTATAGACAAATCCACATTTTGAAATTAAAAAGTTGGTTGTACTAAGAAAAAAACTAGGGATTATGGTGCCTAAGTCTGTTAGCACTGTATTTAATTCCACGTGGCCTTTCTAATTACCATTTCTCTGGTTTGGGAAGCGTGCTGCTGGGGGCAGGAGCAGGATGTGCTGTGAGCTCTCTCACCCAGCGCTGGGCCAGGGGCTCGTGCCGGTGGCTGAAGGCACTGGCTTTGCACGGCACTGCTGATGAGGTGAGCGTGTGCTGCTGGCTCTGAAGTGAAAACAATCACTCTGAAATCTCAGGGCTTCCTTAGAAATGTAAAAAAATGGGGTGGGAGCATAAGTTAATTGTGCTTTTACACACTGTTATACTTGTCAGTGTGCCAGGCTCTACATTTCTTCCAAGGGTGAAATGAAAACTCCAAATTCATGTGGTTATGAAACAATTTCAGTATGAGCACTCAGCAAAGAATTATAAAGTGGGAAAGACGCAGTCCTGTGTCACAGCTGGTTGAGAAGGGTCTGCATTGATCAAGGCTTCTTCCAGCTTGGAGGAGCCTTTTAGAGTGTATTGAGACCCTTCTCTGGCTGTAAGTTGAATGTATATAAGGTCCTACAGAAAAGCTGATTTGTTATGACATTGCTCTGATCAGGAGATGAGGCAACTAGCAGAAGGCAGCGCCATCATTGCAAGAAATCTTGTTTCTCTGCAGCTGGAGATTTAGGATACCAATCTGTTTTGCCCTGATTTACACCACGATAAATTCATACGTTGGACACTGGGCATGGCAAGAAATCACAGGCACTGCAGGGGACTTCTAGAGAAATAATGATTGCAGTAGGAGACCAAACGAGGACCAAATACTGTTTTTTCTGCTGAAGTAGTAGAGCCTGAAGTCCTTTGTAAGCTACGCTGGGATCAGGCCCTCTTGGTTTTAGTCCTGAAACTGAGGGAGTGAAGCATCATTTTAAAATCACTGTATCAACCCTTGTGATTTTGTTCTGAGCCTCATGTACTTCATAGAAGCTAAATTTCCAAGGCCATTTGCATCAGCAAGAAGGGAGAACAGTCTCACATGAGTATCTCATTGGACAAATAGCATTTTGCTCATTTTTGTTATTTGAGTCAAGGGAGAAAAAAATGCAGAAGGAGGGGGTCAAAATACCCCGAGGCTAAATCCAAACTGGAGCAAATCCATATTAAAAAAAATGAGTGTTCCTGAAATTATCACATGCAAATCTACTCTGTTAGCTACAGAAACTCAAATCCTTAAAGCTGTGTTGTAGCCTAACTCTCACTCTGATTCTTAACTCCCATTGATAACACCATGTGCTAACTGAAGCACCCAGGTTTCCATGTACTGTTCTTACCATGAAGAACAGTTGGTCTTGAGGGAAAACATTTACATAGATGACAGCTATTTTCAGGAAAATGAAAAGTACTGGGTGGAAAAGGAGGTTTTGACATTGTGTGAAATATGGGGTTTACACACAGTAGTTTTTGCTATGTGTATATAAATTGGTGATTTACCATATATTGATTCACACACCATTTGTAAGTGTCTAATTTATTTATTTATAGAGATGTATGAAAACCATGGGTTGAAAAGCAGTTTGCATAACATCTGGTATGTCAACAATGTAACCTTTCAATTTACTTGTTGGTAAAAATGTCAATATAATGAACCTGAACTCAGCATTGGTTTACACAAATTTCCTGGCAGACAAAGCAGTAATGATTTGCATGTCAGTGTAAGTGACATGTGCCCTCCAGTTTTGAGTAGTTTACACAGCTAAGAGGGATAAAAAGGGCAGAGCACAGGGCTGCTTCCTCACGTACTTAGGCTGGCAGGAAAAATCCTCGTGTATTTGTGTGGTGTGAAACATTTCATCTCATTTTGACTTTTGATTTTTCAAAAGCTGCCTTTGAGTTTTCATTGAATCTGCTTTGGTGCATGTTAAAAAGATGAGAAAGAAAAGACCTTAAGCCTTAAGTTGGTTTCAAGTACTTTCATAATTTAGGTATATTCTACAGACAAAGATGTTGTACTGGGATGTTATAGAGGAATCCAGTGGATTCCAAAATGCTCTTAATAATATGCCAACAGGAATGACAGCACTAATACACTGTTTACACCTTTTATATTACTGCCTGTACAAGATGGGTCATAGAAATCACATCACTTTTTTTTGTTTTCACTCTGTGACTCACTGCCCGGCAATTTTGAAGCAGAAAAATAGTAAGTGCTGTTGATATTGAATAGTAAAGAACCTCGCTTAAGTGTGGAACCAAAGTCCATGGATGGTATCAGGTGTTCCTCTTTATTTTAGGGAGTGCAGGCTTGCCCAGAGAAGACATTGCCCAGCTCCTCTCAACAAATTACCTGTGTGAAAAGGCAGTAGACTTGGTCTCAGGAAAGTGCAGGTTATCTCCTTCCTCCTCTCCTCCCTGGCTGTCCACCCCAAAGGTCTGCTTGAAATTTGAATTTCCATCAAGTTACCAAAAAAAACCAAAAAAAAACAAAGGTGGAAGAGGGAAGGAGACAGTTACTTAGGCACTTGGTGTGTGATTTTTCTTCTTCCTTTCTTTTGTGTTTAGTTTTACAGCACCAGATGCTATCTGCTTCCCATTGTTCTGCCCACACTATCCGGTTTGGATCTGACTCGGGGGGTGTGTGTGAGAGGGAGAGGTCACAGGGAAAGCTTGGGGCATCTGTTATTATCTGATAGCTTAAAAAAAATTTAAACCATATCTGGGCCCACACTCAAAGCTAAGAAAAGGAAACTTTACCCGCTTTTCCACAGCTTGATTTCTTTTTTGTTGTCAAAGATTTCTCGTTTCTCGATAAATACACAGCCTAAGCCAATGCCAGCTGCTTGTAAGAGCTCCTAAGGTTTTTTCAATCATTCTATTCTAGTCACTGCATGCATTTTCTATTTGTCCATCATTAATATTTCCTTTATACGGATTAAAAAAACTACTGCGAATTAATATTTTACTTTTACTCCAGTTGGCCAAACTCCATTGTGGGAGCCTGCAGAACATCCAGTAGCCCTAGGTGAGATGTGAGCCCCAGCCTGTGCAGCTCCTGGGTGGAAGTTGCTGCTGGAGCAGAGCTCCCCCTGACTCCCTCAAACCCAGATTTTGCTTAAGGAAACACAGGCCAGAAACGATCTGCAGTGAATCCGATAGGGATGTGCACCACAGTGCATGCAAGACTTGCAGTGGAGCACCTTTTCTCTGCAATCTAGCCACATCCTGAGATACTCACAGATTTCACAGGATTTGATGATCTGACTTTTAAAAATTGCTTTATTAAAAATTTATTAGCTCCTCATATGACACTTCTGATTACAACCCTATTTAGGCAGAGTTTTTATTAATACATGACAAGCTTTAGGCAAATGTTTCTTTTTGGCTGCAGCTTTTTAGCAAAATGAACAAATTCAGTGTCTTATCTGGCAGATAAAGTGCACCTGAAAGTATATATGAGAGAACCTCTAAAAAACTTATGGGGAACAAAGGGAATGCTGGGGAATATTGGACAGGGCAAGGCAGATCAGGATAAGGCCGAGAAAAAATTTCAGCATTTATACAGAGGTAATACTTAAAAGATCACTAGTTACACAAAGGTAACACAGCTAAGGACTTTATTGGCTGCTGGGGATTATTTTAATGTACCTAATAACAAAACCTCTATAAATATCTGAATGGCTCTGAATTTTTTTATATCAATTTATTTATTTGCATGGGACTCCTGCAGCATTTTCCCTCCAGCTGTGTCGACTCAGGACCCCATCTAGTTGGGACTCTGTGTAACATTCCACACAACACAGCATTATTTAGAGTCCCAGGCACACTTCCTACCACATAAATATCAAACTGAGTTCTCATAGGTCATGTGGCTGGCCTGGCTGGTGCAGACCTCAAAAGGTCTTTCCCCTTCCCCCTTTTGTTGGGTAGTTGCTCCTTTTTTCATCATTTGTATTGGAAAGACTGAGCTGAAGCCGAAATCCCATCGAGTTTCTTTGCTGTGTAGCCAAAACCTGCTCAGCCCTCTTTCCCTCTCCTGTATTTTCGCTGTAATGTTCACTTTCTCTGCTCCTTGTTTACACAGATGGAGGCAACACGTTCGATTGCAAAACCAAAAGCACACGACTGCATCTCCAAACCTTCGGCGCATACAAGTGGCCTCCTCTCCCGACCTCTCATTTCTCAGCTTTTGATTAAATTCCAGATTTCAGCTTCTCAACCTCAGACTCCTGGAAAGGCCTGAAGCCCTTGAGCCTTTGAAAGATGTGAGCCACTTGACCACTCTTCTTCGTTTTAATGCTTGTTTATCTTTCCTACTTTTTCATGCTCTGGACTATTAACAAGGCAAGAAAGTGCTTTTCAGGCTGCACAAACACTGTCGTATCAGCTGAGCTCTCCTGATGCACAGGCAGCAGTTGTGCACACCAGATGGGTGTTTGGGGGATACTGAGCCCAGGATTCAAACCCCATCAGCACATGATCATCCGTGGAGAACAGAGCTGCTTGCATTTATGTCTTCAGCAGTGCATGAGGACTGAAAGCAAAGCCACTGATTAATGTGCATTGGGAAGGAAAGGCCCAGTAGCCACCTCCAAACACCCTGGGAGACTCCTCGTGCCATAAAGGAAAGAGGAGTGACTAGGGGAGAGTTTGGCCTGACTGGAAGTGAGGTGGGGAAGAGAATAACAACAACAAAAAAGTGTAGGGCAACAGTTAGTTCAGAGAAGAGGCTCAGAGTCGAGTTTCATTTTAAGGTTCTGATTTATCTGAGTTGAGCATGGCATCAGCTGAAATTCAGAATGAAACTAGGACACAAACTTAATTGCAAAACCAGCTGAAACCACAGGATGCAGTCACAGAAAATTCTCACTGGTTTGAGGCTGGCATAGGGTTTCACTGAGCTTCAGCAGGAGGTTTTGGGGGCCCCAAAATAGATTCAGGGAGTTAAAATTCAGTTGCTTTCCCAAATTCAGCCGTGGCCTAGCAGAAGTAGCGAAGGGGATGATTAGAGAGTATCCGCACAAGTAGGAGTGACGGCTGGCTGGCACATTGCTTGTCCACCTAACTGTGAGATTTGTAGGGGTTATGTTGTAACTGTTGGTGTAAACAGACATGGTCATCCCAAAATACCTCCATCCAACGCCGTGGCCATGAGTGACACAGAAAACCGAAGGTCAACAGCTGTTTCTCTTGCAGAAAAGAGTGAACCAAGAACCTCAGACCTGCGGAGACCGGCCAGCCACAGCTCTCACGCTGCTCTTCTAATTGTCAACTGCCCATGGCCGATTCCTGGAAATAACCAGGGAGAGAGAGGCCTGTGCCTGACATGAACAGACTTGTGGTTTCACTGAAAAGCCAACACAACAGCTCAAAGCCAGTCATTCCAGCAGCATCGCTCCTTCGCCTGACACCGTCTCTCTGCTGCTCCCTGAGAGAATATTTTCTGCTACAGACATTTATCCCACATTGGATTTCACTCCTCCTGCCACTATTCTGGTTTTGTCTAGAAAGGCAGACTTTGTCTGGCTCTCAGCAGCCTGAAGTGCATTTTTTCCTATACTGGATTCAGACAGGAATCCTGTGGGATGGGTCAAGGCCCAGGAAGGTGTTGCACAGAGACTCCTTCACATGGGTGCTCACCCTGAGCTATTGGGGAGTCCCTCCCCCTTGCTGTGGCACTCTCCCTGCCACAGGGGACAGACATGCAGAGGAGGAGCTGCAGAGTTTTTAGTTCTTCATGGTGTTTTGGAAAGCAAGAAATATTTGAGATATAGGAGACATGTTGCCTTCAGCTCTAAACTGTGCTTTCTTTGGTTATCCTAAAGGCATGGGAACTTTGTGAGGCCTGATCCTGTGCACACTGGGGGAAGCTGAGGATCTGAAGCAAAGCCTATTTATTCCAGAACAGCAGCTCCTGTTAAGCTGAGTGGGGTTTTGGGCAGCAGAGAGGAGAATCCCATTTCTGGGATAGGTGAGCTGTTGAAACACGCAGGATTTTCTGCTGCCTTTGGCATTTGGAGTTAATGGGTGTGAAACTTCACTTCTGCTTTTCGTGTGCATGCTTGGTGCGATGCACTTATGGTGTGGAGTTTTGCAATCGGGAGATTTCCCCATCAGTTTGGGTTTGTTTCTCTGATTTTTACAAGGGATGAACAGGCTCTCACTTCAGGGCAAAGCAGACAGTAGTATATCAGGGCAGGGAAATCCAAGAAAAATAGTATCTGAATACTATTTGTCTTGCAAGCACATGTAGGCGTTTATTATTTCTGAGGGCTCTCTCGTCAGTCGGACGTTGAACAATTGTGACATCTGTTGTGAGTTACTGTCCCCCAGAGTCACTTCACACAGTTTGGAGTTTGCTTTTTCAAATCCACCACAAATAAAGCCCAGAATTATCTCCCTGTCCCCACAAAGGCAAGTGGGAACCTCCTGGGGAAATGCTGCAGACTGCAAGGAGGTGGAGAGGTTTAGCAGAGGGGGCTGTTTGGGCCTCTCTGCCTTTCCATGGGTTGAGCAATGAACCCCCCAGTTCACACCATGAACTGAGGCCCCCAGGAGATGGAACAATGGTCATTTCATAAAAACAGAAACAAAGACCAAGTGCAAAAGCTGGCCAGCAGCTCCACACTCTCTGAGCCATCATCCTGCACTGTGTTGGGGATCCCTGTGTTGGTGTTCACAGGTTTGCACGTTGCTGGTGCCTCCCACACTGCTGCTGGGAGCTGGGAAGGCCACAGCCAAGTCAGCTTTCCCTTTCAGCCCATCTGCCTGTATCAGGGAAGAAATACTGTCTGTTTGTTTAGGTGAGATATTAGTCTGCCCCCGGAGCTCCAGGTCACTGTAAATGTAACACAAGCCCTATTTCCTGTTAGGAAAGGGGAAAAAATATGCCTGTGAATTGTCTCTGATGTGCTGCCAATTGTCAGGGAAGATTCAATTTGGTGGAGAATTACTGTGCTCTTAAAGAGTTGCACCGGTGACGGAGATTTAGGGCAGCTGCTCCTTCCAGAAATGGGAGATTTGTCTTTGATTTTCACAAAACCAGGACTGTGACTGGCAGCCAGTTGCCCGCTCCACATGGCAAGAATGGCTTGGAGGGGAGGCTGAAGCAATGGCTCGGGTTAATGGGACCATGGTGGGACAAGAAGGGGACACCTGTGCATGGCTGAAGGAGGGCTGGACAGAGATTTGGGGTGAGGCTGGGAGGTGCTGGGGTAAAGCTTTCTGTCAGTGTTCCACTGTGGTAAAGGAGAAATGGTGTTTTCTTGCCACCGAGCCAAAAGCCAGACCGAAAGAGACAAGAATTTGCTCTGTGTGTGATGCACATGTGTTCACTGCTAATCCAATAAAGCAAATATGTGACCTGTGGAATGACCCAAAGCTGCTACAATAAATAATGCTATAGGTCCCTCATATATTTCTCTTTCTTTTGCATTTCCTGTATCAAGGCCAATTTTAGCTGTTGTCTAAGCAGCCATTTGTAGACAGGTAAACTGCAGCCACCCATTTGGCCTCTCTTATAGTAGAAACCACCCTTGCCCTTCCAAAATTGGCAACAAAACAGATTTCCCTCTTTTTTCATTATGCTTATTGCAAAGAGTAGTATTTCAATTTAGGCCTGGATAAAGGTGCAGTGCACAAAGGTAAAGCTGATGTTTTACATCATGTTGCTTGGCCTACTCTGTAGGCCTTGTCTCCAAAAACATTCACCCTCCAAAGTTCCCTGTGGCAAAGAAACACAAAAAAGCCTACGGACTAAGTGCTGTGAAATTGCCCAAATGTTAACTGGCTATCAGAGCTGCTTTGCAGCCTGGCATTCTCACTGTGTCCATGTGCCAGTGTTGAACCTTCCATGAAAGAGAACATCTAAATCATGTTAGCTTTAGTGGCAGAGCAATTGTTAACTAAAATCTGTATAATCCATAAAAATAACCCTAAAGAGATTTAATATTTATTCATCTTACTACTGCAGCAAACAATAGCTTGGTTGGCCAGAGACCAGGATAAATGCAGAAAAGCAATTTTAAGGGATATAAAGCATGCATTTTTGCCATTTGGTTCCCCCTCCTAGTTGTTTTTACAGAGCTAGAGCAGCAACTGGGTGGGAGTGAGCTGATGGCCAAGGCTCTGTTTCTCTCTGCAGTGCTGGCAGGTAGCAGCTCACTGTGGCCACTATCTCCCAATCTCTGGGCACTCTCCCTGGTACTGTCTGGGTATCTCTGAATCAGCCAGGGCACGCCCAGCATCAGCAAAATTATCCTCCCTGCGGTCCTTGGAAATGGGGTAACTCCTGTGCCACGGTCCAGGCTTCCAGGCAATCCGTGGAGACAGAACATGTTCTCTCCAGCCGTTTTTAAAATTCATCAAGCTTTTTCCTGGAGCACTGGAGCTCGGCAGGGTGGGTGAGCCTGAGCCCATCGGCCTCTGGGTTGCAGTGAGGTTGTGCATGTTCCCAGGGCTGCCCCATGGGGGTGTTCCCAGCCCTTCCACTTTGTCCAGAGGCTCCTTCTTCTGTGGAAAATGCAGGAACTGCTTCTGGTATAAATGAAGATTTTTGTTCTCCTTCTTCTGCTGTGCCTCTGTGTTTCAGGGTAATGCTGTTGGAGCAAAAATTGTAAAATGCAGCATCTTATTCCATGAAATGCAGCTTAGCAGAGACACGGGGTCAAAAGCCAGTGCTGCAGCCAAACCAGGGCCTGTGGCTTCTCTGTCAGGGGCTGCAATCCCTGCATGGGACCAGTCTCTCTCCCTGTCCCTCTCAAACACTTGCTGAACACATCCTGATAGAGCTGATTTGTTGATGATTTCTCTCCTGTTCCTTCAGCTTTTCTCTGACTGTGTCCTAAGTACTGCCTTGCATTCCTCATGCTTTCCCTCCTTGCATGTCTGCAACCATAAACATATGTAATGAATAATAACTATGTATGTATTTTATATTTGTATACTAACATTGAGGGAAAAAAGTGGTTTGTAGTTTTGCACTAAATGAAGGTAGAAGGGTATTAACAGGAAATAAAGTGTTAGGAAAGCCCCCTCTTTCCATCTCCCTTGCCTGTATTCAGAAATTTCCTTTAGAGATTGCTTCTTCTTTCCAGTCATCCTAAATCCTATTAATCCCTCTTTTTTATTTTTTAGTCAATTGAAAAAAAAAAAAAATGCCATTATTTCTAAGGAAGTTTGAGATCTACTTAGAAAGGGTAAAATGGATTTAATCTGGTCCTTGTGTGATAAGTACATTTTAAGCTTCTTGGTCTGTCTGCACCAAAGATGTCAAAATGTAATCCTTTAAAATCAACGGAAGTGATAGATCCTTTAATACACTTTTTAGCCTACTGCTCTAAAATACTTCCTACATTGAAAAATGTATATTCACAGGAGCCCAGTATTGCTTAGGACAGAGGTGGGCATATCTGAAGTACCCAGGCAAAAAGCTTCTGCTACTACAGTGCCTTGAACTGTTGGGAAGAATAGCTATTACTCCCTAAATCTAGTATCCAGTTCCTGGGGAAAAGATCTTTTCTCCTGAAAACACCTGCAGGGTAAAGTTTATCCCCCTTTTGTCAATCCGAGTAACAAAGTAAGGATGCTATAACAAATGATGGCAGGGGCTGAAAAAGATGTAAGAGGATGGAAAAGAAATCATTAATCCACTGCAGCAACTCTAATAACAGCCCGCAGATACCAGACTGCCAGCACATCTCTTTTATCTGTGGGTTTATCTCCTCTTGGGTGCTGTTTGTTTTGTTTGGGGGTTTTTTTGGGTTAGTTTGGTTTTGGTTCTTTTCCATCCAGCAGCTCTGAATCTTGTCCCCTCCAGCAGCTCTGAATCTTGTCCCCTCTGTGAAAAGCCCCAGATACACAGGAGTGCCCATCTTTATCTCCTGCAAAAGTATTTCCTAAAATTCTGCCTCTGCTCCTGCCCTGACTGCGATGGGCTGGAGCTCCGTCGGTAGCCCAGGGAAAACAGCTTAACAAGGTTACCACAGTGTCACTCTGAAAGTAGCCAGCAACTCTGCAGTTTATTATTCGTGCTGTTAAGTATGACCTGGAAATTTGTATCGTTGTATAACCAGATGTCAGTTCCTTCAATTCCTACAAAGCCACTCTTTTTCTCCCCTTCCCCCTCCCTCGCTGGCTATCCAGAGATGTGAAAAACCAACAACGTGAGTTCATGCTCCTGACAAGATGAGTACTGTCAGGAATATACAAGCTGTGGTTTTTCCTTTCTGCATCTTGGAAGTGAAGAAAAAAAGCCTTTGATTTATCTAAAGTTCTGTTATTCTTTTTTTTCGTCTTTGAGCTAGTAAAAGGTGTCATTATATTATCACACTTGTGTCCCTTCCATGTTTATCCTGGCCCGGATTCCACTCTGCAACAACAAGAACATAAAACATCCCATGAGAAACTCTAGGTTAAGTTTATTTGACTTTTTTTTTTAACCTATGTTGTAATCAGGATTGTTTTGCTAACTTAGTTCACCGAGGTAGTTTTTGGTAAAGGCTAAGATTTGCTTAAGTGGCCAGAAAGAAAATACATATGACTGGTTTATGCCTTGCCACCCTGAATTGTAATGTTTTGTTTATTATGACTTTGGGCATGTTTTATTGGTGAGCGGAGAGGTCACAGCCTCGCATTTGAAACCTGTATTTGTGCTTTACGGGTTCTGGGATTTGAAACCACAGGCAGGCACTGAACTTTCTGGCTGCCTTAGGTAGCTGTGACCGAGTGGCCAGACCAGGTCCTCTCCTCTGTGGTCACCCTGCTGGGAGAAGAAGTGTGACATTGGCTTGGGACAGGAGATCTCCAAAGGAGCACAGGAGGCTGAAATAGCCCCACTGCGGTGTACTCTGTTCTCCTCATTCCCAGCCTCTTGTCATTTTTAATGTTCTTAAATTCTGAGCTTTCTAGTCAGGCTGTTCTTTTGGAAATGAATGTGTTTGGAAAGAAATATGTGTTCATACCCCGTGTAGAAAATATGGCAAAGGTCCGCCCAACTTCTGTAGTGGTGGATCCAGTTATAACAACTCAGGAGAAAAGACTCTTCATTCTACAAATGGAAAAATGGTTTGGGGATGTTTCCAATGCCTTGTACTTCCAAAGAATCCAGTGGTGGAACAAAGGTGCCTTCACTTCAAGGGTTTTAGCCTCAGATTGCTCAGTGAGAGCAGTAGCATTGCCAGGTAATACCTGCAGATGTGGCAAATGTGGAAAGATCTGAGGCAAATTTGCTTTAAGTCTGTTTAAAGTAAGAGACAAACTTTTCCATCTAAAGGATTCAGTGGAGTGGGGCATGTTAAGGTGTGTGCAGAACAGCCACATGCTGATTGTTGTGCTGTTTGATTTACAAGCTGAGCAATTATGGTGTAATACAAACGTGGACTCACTGATCTTAAAGGTCTTTTCCAACTTAAAGCACTCCATGATTCCACATTTCTACTGCAGTCAGTGGCCTTGCAGCATTCCCCTCTGGATGCTCAGTGTTCAGGCTTTTTACTGCCAGATATTTCACATCCAGCCTGTGTCAGGGGTGTTCAAAATGAGCTCAGTCTGGAGTCCCCACCCCTGGAGGTGTCAAGGCCAGGCTGGATGGAGCTTGGAGCACCCCGGTCTAGTGGAAGGTGTCCCTGCCAGCGGGGATTGGAATGAAAAGATCTTTAAGGTCCCTTCCAACCCAAACCATTCTATGATCCTTCCATCCTTCACACACACTGCATGTCCATGGCAGATGCCAAATTCTAAGCAGCAAAAAAATGAATTCTCACCAACCTAATGGATGGTACCTGTTTAACAGTGGGGGAAATTGAGGTCCAGAGAATTCATTGACTGCATTATGTCCACAGGAGCTCCCAGACTGATGATTTTCTGCCACTCTCTCCTAAATTTTATTAATCTGATGACATTTTATGCCACTAATACTAATGGTACCAAAGTTCATGCAGCTATTCCCTCACAAAACAAATATTGCAGTGAAACTACTATAACAACGCACCTCTGCTGACCACCATCAACTGGTAAATTGCCTTAAATATTTCTAAATTCAATATGTTCAGTTTCATCCCTCTGTTGGAAGACTCTTTCTATGAATTACATTTTTTTTCCAGGCTGTGGTGGGATGGTTAAAAGAGCTGAATTAGTTTGTAGATTCACTGTGGGGAGATCCTTGTTCAGTTCTCACCTCCAGTTGTTTTGTTCTAGGTAACACAAATAAGCTCCTGAGGATCACAATTTGACTTCTGTCTTTTTCTTGTCTTGAAAAGAGTAAACAAAGTGAAATTTTCCTGCCTAAACTGAATGATCTCTTCAAATGTAGAACTAATATATCATAAATACAATGCAAATACACAGTTTTCTTGCCAAAATATGTATCTTTTCTTCCACCGTCTGTGTTTTCTGATGTTATTTTTGTCATGGCCATTTACTAAATATATATATACACATTTGTCTTATTTACTTCAGTTCCCAGCCTCAGTATTTCTTGTGGTTTGTCCAGAATTATACAAATAATTCATAGCTCATCCCTGAGAGCAAAGATGTGCCTGAAAGCCACCTGAGGGAAGGAAAGGGAAGGGATCACCCACGGGCTCCATGAGGGCAGATATTGATGGGCTGTGCTGGGCACACCGGAGGGGTGTGGGTTTAATGAGGAGAATAATGAGTCCTCCAGAAGATATTTACACATCTTTGGTGCCAATAACTTTACTGGTGGTCTCACGAGTGCTTCAGAAGTGAGAAAACCAAGCAGTGTGCAGTCATATACAAAATTAAGCAGCCATGTATGAATGAATGAAGAAAATATGGTTAAAAGCAGGACCTGTCCCAGCACATGGCCTTCAGAGAGGAGATGAAGTGAGAGCAACAGACATAAGGACTCTTGTCTCCTCAGAGGATATTTGGGATGCAAAGGAAACACAGTGCAGTACAGTGTAGCAGTGAAAGCTTTTTTGTACAGATCCGATTATTTTTACATTTCCTCCAGTTCTCTCTGCCTGACAATGGTCCCTTGCCCATCAGCCCACAGTGGGAACTCTCTCCACCAGTCAGTGTACATTGGCAGGGATTCTGCTTCCCACTCTGGGAACATCCCACTCTGCTACCAGCAGAAGCTGTGAGAGTTTGGCTTTGTTTGTTTTCCTTACCCCCACTCGGAGGAGGTAGTTCCCGAAAATGCTTATAGCTGATTCTCTCTTCAGGTACATGTTCCTCCCCTGGGTTCTCAAGCTGTGGTGTGTGGAGAATGAGCAGCATCATTCCTGCTGGTGCCCACAATGAAGCAGTAGAAAGTCATGCAAGGATTGACATCTCAGGGGAGAAGTACCAGAACTGCCCTTCCTTTATCAAACCGAATCCTGGAGCTCAGCTCTAGCAATTGTGTGTGGCAGATCAATCATCACTGGGGCTTTCCCCCCTCTTATTTGTGCATACTTATTTATTCTAGCTTTTTTCCATTCCATTTTGGGCTTGGTGCTGCAAGCACCAGCTGACGTGGTTGTGCAATCAGCACTCCAGTGTCCAGCAGTGCGTGTTCTTTGTGGCAAAGCAGCGGCTGGCTCTGGGCTCAGCTGGACTCTGGTTTCTCCTCGCTGCAAGGCAGAGCTCTCAGCTGTGTGTGCCGTGCAAGGGATGACAGTTTGCTGGCCTGGGAGGGGACCAAGCCCTCGTCCCCTGGGTGAGCTGGCTTGCACGTTAAGTGGAAACTTTCATTATTTACCAACTGGTCAAAATGACTTTGCTATTGACATAGGCTTCATTATGTCAGCCATTCCATTCTTTGAAAACGTGGGCAAAAGAGAAAAAGAGTGATGGCAGGGAGGGGGAAATTCCATTTCTTCCTAAATTGAGTGGAAACATCTTCAGGAAAATTAAAGAAAAACCCGAGAGAAGAAGAGCAAAAGAAATAACTGTGGCCAAAGCCACTTTCCTTTCTCTTTTTCAATCTCCTTTCCAACATGCTCCTGGTAAAATCATTACAAAGGCCGTTTATTTTTAAAATTGAAAGATTGGGGAGAGTCATAATGAGATATTATGTGTAAAAGTTGCACATAAATTTCCTTCTGTCATATTTTGGGCTCGCCTAACGCATCCCCTTGGCAGGCCTGAAGGAAGCTGATCGCTTTAGTATAGATTGTGTGTGCTTCAATAATATTGCCCAAGGACAGAGCTACTGGGTGGCTGAGTTGGCTACATGCTGATTTAAAAATTAGCTGGGCTTTTATTTGCCACACTAAATTGCTCTCTCTCTCTCAAAAAAAAAAAAAAAAAAAAAAGGAAAATAAGTTTGGAGCAAGGTCTTTTTTCTTTCTTTTCCTTTTTGGGGAATGCAATTTTTTCACTCATTGGGGAGTTTTCCTGTTTCTCACCTTTGTGGAGAGCCATGGAAGAAAGGCAAAGTGGTTATGGTGTGTGATGTGTGATGCAGAGATGAAGCCAATGTTCTGTGTTTGCTCTGCAGTCTTTCCCTGCAGGCTGCCCTGCACAGATCTCATGGATCTGGAGTTGGACAGTTACAGTGTCACACCACGCCCTAGTCCTGGTCTCAGGTCAAACACATCTGTCACCCCTTTTTAACTGCAGTGACACAAGATGCTGTAAATTTCTTACAGAAGAGTCCTGAAATGCTTTTTAAAATTGTTTTTGTGATTACACGAGTTTGAAATTTCCTGTCACATCTGCGGCCTGGGGTCTGTGTCCCTTCTCTGAGCTGGAGGGCTCATGCCTGATTTTTCTGCAGAATTTGGTGGGTCCTGATTTTATTTCTTTCTTCATATTTTGTTTTTATGGCCCCAATCTCTGTCTTTCTGAGGTTTTTGTGCTTCCAGGATCTCAACTGAGGGATCTCAACGCTTGCCAGGAGCTGGGACATTTTCATTTCCTACCCTTTCTTGGTTGAAACCAAAAACTAATCTTCAAGGAGACAAAGACCATCAAAGAGCATAAGAATAAATAGTAATTCATAGCAGTTTTGCTAATATTTAGAGCTCTGGAGTCCAAGTCCTAGCCACATCGCCTCTGTATTCCATTTTCTGTGAAACACTTGACCTATTTACTCACTTTTTGACCTAACAGTCTAAGAAATATAAGATGGAAAAGACATGACCAAAATGAGAGGTTTAAATAAACAGCTTTTAGTGTGGGAAAGGGCCAAATTTATTCTAAATGTAAACATGTATTTTGAAAATCTGAGTACCCTCATACTTTGGGCAAATCTGAGTGAATCTGAGCTTTACATCTCGTCTGTGTCTCAGTCCCAAACAAAAACTGGGATTGGAATTTGGAAAGCCAATACTTCAGCTCAGATTGAGGTAAACATGCTCTGAACCAAACCTCCCGAGCTTGTCCTTTTGGGAATTATAGTTAATTAAATTAAGATTTCGGTCTTCCTCACTGGTATCTTCATCTCTGGGTAGCAGCCTTGGGCAAGGTTGAAAGTGAAACTTGCTTCCTTTGCTCCAAGGCAGCTTTGCCTAAAATCGACTCCAGAATCAAAAGCTCCATGTGCAGCTATTAAAGCACCCTCACCACAAGCTGCTCTGCCAGCATTTCTGAATGCCCCGTTCCTACAGGTATCCCGGCGAGCTTTCATCTTGTGTGAACTGTAAAAGGAGACATCAGGCTTTATTAAAGAGTTTTTGCTGCTGAGGTGTCATACATCACGCCATTAATTAAGAGAAATTCCTCTTTCCCCAGTTGGGTGGCTGCACAATGCTGCCAGCGTGTATATATTACCCACCCTGGCCTAACCCAGACGCTGCATGACTGATTGTACCCCAGAGACATTCCAGCCTCCTCAGGTAATTCCATTGCTGAGCCTCCAAACCCAAGGAATTAAAGAAACCTCTGCACTGGGCTCTTCTCCCCTTGTAATTAGTAGCAGAGTGGGGTGCGGCGGGTCCATGTGTTCCCAATCACAGCCCACACAATGAAAATGTTTTCTTTCTGGGACAAGCTGAAGAAACTTCATGGGGATCTGGGGGTTTTATACATATATATGTATGTGCATGTAATAATAATAATTATCCTCATTAGAACGTTAGCTCCAAAGCTTGGCAATGTGCTTTAAAAATTGGAGGGAGAGCTGGAGGATGCGCCGAGGAATCGCTGCCCACGCACGGCCCCTCACATCACCCTGGTGTTGGGGAGCACTTGGAGCCTGAGCCCCAGGAGCTTCTGCCTTCAGCAGGAGGCTGATGTTCACCTCCCTTCAGCTGGGGCTGGACAGGTAAGGTGGGGACATTCTTTGTCTTTTTTCACCACGGAGTGCACAGTTGGTTTTGTAAAATTTTTCCACCCAGCTTTGATCTTGCAGCAGTTGTGTGGGGTTTTATTTGTTCAGGATAGCCAAATAAGCAGTGTGGGCTCACCTAACAGCCCCCCAAATTTCTATGCTTCTCACCCATGCTCCTCCCTCCAAGCTCCTGAGGATTAGGGACACATAATGGGATGCTGGATGGCTGTTCACAGAGGGTAAAAATATTATCCCTCAGACTGAGCCATAGGGTATAATTAGAGCTGTTCAGGAATTTTGTCGTTAAAAGTCTTTGGGTTAGAAAATGCCAGTTCTTTGAAACAAATTTTTGGAATAATGGGGGAGGTTTCTAGTGTCAAAGAGGAATAAATTCTGGAATGACCACTAGCCCTGGGTAAAGGCGAGCTGTGTTCCAGTCCCAGTGAAAGTGCAGGTTACTTACACAGAAAAACCAGCACTGTAAAATAGCAGTGGAGGATTCTGTGCTCTCCTGGTGTTCATGCAAACTGTAAAGCAAGGGTTTCGAAGAGATCTGCCCTGACTGAGCAGTAATTCTTGGTTATTTCCTCTATTTCAGGAAGCACAACCAAGTTTAAGGACTTGATGTGTAGCTCTCAAAAATGAGAACATTTCTTTAAAAGGTAAGGACGTGCAGGAGGGATAACCTTCAGAAGAGCTCTTGCTGAAGTGACTCACCACTGCTGGTGAGTGCAGGGCCATTCACAGAACAGCAGAATCGTTTCGGTTGGAGAAGGACTCTGAGATCATCAAGTCCAGCATTTCCCCCAGCACTGCCAAGGCCACCACTAAACCATGTTCCCAAGTGCCACTTCTACACGTCTTTTAAATCCTTCAAAGGATGGTGGCTGTCCTAAGCAGCCTTTTCCCTGCTTGAAACCTTAATATCCCATCTAAATCTCTCCTGGCACAATTTGTTAGGGAGAGACCCAAATCTCTGCAGTCACAGGCAGACCTCAATACCAAAAGCACCTGAAAGTGATTAATGAACTGCCTGGCACTATCACTGCATTGCTAACTCTTCAGTAATGCCATTAGCACAAACCCCACACACCACTAGCTAACAATAACAGTTCATTCCATCATGAAGATAAAAGGGTTCTTTTGGAGATGGGATGCCTGACCTAATAGGCTGTTATCCTACATCCCACAAACAGCAGCTCTCAGGTGAGCATCCCTCAGCACCCAGCACTCATTGCAGTTATCCAATCCTGCCCCCAGGAGCAGCTCCACATCCCAGTCGGTCCTACTGCCCCGAGCAGCAGGGCTGCAGGGATCCTGTAGGAAGTTTTCTGTTGGGGTCACTCTGTGTCCTGGGCTGGAGGGGGAAGGAAGGTGCTAGAAAAGCTGTTTGGAAGGCAAGTCAAGTTTCCAACCTCTGTACATTGCAGGATGTAACAAATTAACCAGAGTAGACAACCATGCACCCTACTTCATTACTTTCACTGAGCTCACCTCCTGAGCTGTACTGGAAAGAAAAGGCTTTATTTCATTATTTTAATAAAGCATTTTGCTGTTGCTCAAGGACTTTGGTTTATTACATGATTGCTGCTTCATTGAAATCTACCCAGTTCTCTGAGAAAGGCCAGCTTTTATGAATACTTAGGAATTCTGGAAGAAATTATTGAACGAGGACTTTTCAACATTTTCATAAAGAAAGCTGTGTTTCTCATTTGAAAGTGACTTTGTAATTTGAAATTGGAATAGTTTTTCTTTACATAGGAAATAGTCCAATTATGAAATAGCAATATTCTAAATCTTTAGATATCTCTATTGACCTGATATCATTATGGTATGTATAATTTAAATTCATTATGGCAAAAGGAAAAGGTTTGAAATAATTCCCTTTAAAACAAAAAACTTTTGAGAGAAGTGATTCAGAAATTTCAAGAAGTCTTGAATGTAAGAAAAACTTTCCCCCCTCTCTCAAGTACCATTTGCTTGGATGCCATTTAATGTTGGTTTTACATTTGGCTGTATTTCCTCTGTTTTAAAGATTTTTGGTTTGCATTTAAAAAAAAAGCTTGGGAATCCATGTGGTGGCCACTGAGGATTTGCACTACTGGCAAACATTGCTACAAGCTGGAGATCCAAGAAATCAAACTTAAGAAATCGACTCCTAGAGACTCAGTATCAAGAAAGTTTTCACACTAAGCCTGTTTTGACTCACATAGATTTTTGCTCTAAATTTGAGTCAGAAACAGAACTCAGTAAACTCAAGTCCCATCTGAAGGAGCAGAGAGCTTCTGACTCAGAATCTCAGTCTGCAGCTGATACCTATGGCTGTATCCACTATGTCACGAGACCAAACTGCAGTTCATACCTGAACACCCTCTCCAGCACAGAACTACTGTGAACTTTTTTGCTGTAAACCCCCAATGCTCGGTTTGGAGTGTTATTTTTAAACTTGGAAACAAAATCACCCAAGTTGCATATTCACAGACATAAAAAATGAGGCATTTCATACACGCAACTTTATTTTCAGAAGTGTTTGTGCATTGGCCCACCCTATTTTGCGAGGACTCGAGCAGGGAGGGCTGTGCAGAAGGCCAGATCTGCAGTGCACTTTGGGAACACATTAACTGCCTTGGAGCGTGTGGATGAGGTGCACTTTTCATGTGCGCAATTAACCAGTCCAAAATTTTGACGACAAAGGAATCATTATGTTCCCGAAAATGTTTATTATATAAATATTGTCCTTTCTGGTTCAGCAGTGTATTATTCTCTGTCCTTTCTGTGCAGCCATACAGCTCTCCCTGCCCTTGCTTTCCCGGACTGGTGTAACTGGCATGTGCAATGCAACAGCTGGTTAGGTCTGCAATGATCCAAGAGCAGCAGAAGACAAGGAGTGCAGAGGGGGCTGCTGTCTTCTGCCAAGTGTGGAACTAAGCAGCTGCTTTGTATTTTCACATGAACAAAAATGCTTTGTTAACTGCCTCGCTGCCGAGGCACAGGGCTAGCAGGGTGTAGCTGCTGGCCCGTGGGGTTCCTCAGTGCCCAGAGACTCTGTGATCCTCCTCCTTCTGTTCCAAGCAGTGTCTGACAGCATCTCATACAAACCTGTCACAGATGGAATGATTGTAGGACAGCGTTCAAACAACTTTATCTTCTTTTAACTCCATTAAGGGTGCCCATATGCGCAAGAATCTCTCCTTAAAAGAACATTCTTAAGATTGCAAATGCTCAAAAGCTGGGAAATGCGAATGGAAAATATGCTCTCTGATCATCTTTACTTGGATGAAATAAAACCTATAATACATTGGGGTGGAAGAGTCTTTAAGATGTCATCTAGTTCTCCATGACTCAAGGCAGGATTGGTTCAATCATCCAACTGTTGTCAAACTTGTTCTTTAATGTCTAAAGTTCTCCTGATTCTTTTTCAAAAGAACTGTGGCTTTTTGGGATCCTAGGGAGGTTGCATTAAACCTGTCCAGAACTGAAGCTTTGCATCTTATTATGAAGATAGGGAGGTGATTGAGGAAACTACTGTTAATTAAAAGAAAAGTGAGACTCCTCTGTTTTGAATAAGAGTATCAGAAGTGAGACTGAGAAGAGAGCATTTTACTCTTCAAAGAGAATACTGCCTGGAGAAACTGAGATAAGAGTTACGAGGGTAAAAGTTGAGCCCTGTGTAGTATATTTGCATCCATTGTTGCTCCCACTTTACTGGTGCATGAGTGCTGTGGTAAGGGTAATTAGGAAGAGGCTAATCAAGAGTCTTAAGGTGTTGTGTCTGATGTGTGCTCATGTACAAATGAAAGAGATGGTGCAGGGGAGGTGCACTTGCAATCTCAAAAAGGGATTCTGGAGGAAGTGGAAAAGATGCACAGCAAATATTCCTGCTCCAGGCTCCATCTGCAAAAGGAACAAAGGTCATGAGGCTGTGAAGTGCCAGAATCCAGCCCAGGGGAAAGGTGCTGGAAGGTGCAGAACGTGTGGCCTGCAGGTGTGGAAGAAGTGCTGAGCTACTGGTATCTCTCCTCCTTAGCAGCTGGGAAAGCTGGGACAAGAGTCCCTGAAGGGGCACAGCACTAGAGCCTTGAGGAGCGTGGAGCACAAGGCTGTGGTCACTGTACTCGTGAAATTCAGTAGGAAATTAAATGAGTCTAATTGGACTGTGAACACGGTGTGTGTAGCTTTGGGTGTCTGTGAGGTGGGGTGCTGAAAACAAGCTCTGCAAAGCCAGAAGATTGCAGATGGGAAGGAAACATTTGCTTAAGATATGATGGGAGGAAATGGAACAGCCTTCACCCCCATGGGCATGTGGCAGGGGATCATGAAACACCAAGTTTCAAGCTGAGTATTTGCATTTATCTCCCAAACGCTGCCGTGTGCACTCTGATGTGCAGGGCAAGACCTGCTGAATTCTAGACAAAGACAAGGCAATTAGAGAGTGATCTAACTGCAATGCTAAATGCCTGCGCTTTGTCTTCTGTTTATTCATAGCCTTCTGTTTAAAGTCATCTTGGAGTTTAACTTGCTAAACAAACCTTTCTTATTCATAAGTCTTCCTGTCTTGGAGGATGGAGAGGGAGTGAAGCAAGGTGAGGCTGACCAACAGGGTGAACTGTTTTGGTAAAAACAGTTAGAAATAGCAGCGTTTTGAGGAATATGGACCCAGGAATATGAACCCAGTAGCAGAGAAGTTCAGAGTGGACCAAAGTCTCATCCCATCAGTGCCCAGTGAGTGGGCTGCAGCCAAAGGCATTACCAAGAGCAGCTGGGAGGACAAAGCCATGGGACCCCAGGCTCCTCTCCTTGATAAGGCTGCAAAGCCCTGGGTGAATAAAGCTGTGAACTGCAGGAAGGGGGAAGTCACTCTCCCAGAGGAGGCAGAGGGGTGCACTCTGGGACCAGCCTCTGCCATGGAACTCGTTTTGTGCAGGTCTAAGGTTTGCAGTGCTCTGTGTCACTGGGTGCTGGGCCCTCACCTGCCTGGAGGTGTTGGAGCAGGGCCTTGAGCTACAAAGTGCCAGTAACTTCAGTTCTGAGAACAACGTGTCTCCCTTATCTCACCTTGGACACATCAATCTCCCCATGACTTATCCCAGTCTCCATCCTCTAGGACCTCAGTGACTTGTCCTGGTTTTCCTCCTTCAGGATCTCATTTTTCCCCATCCTCATCAGACTGCTCTGAGGAAACATCCGTGGGTATTTGAGAAGCGTTTGGATGCTGTCCTGATGAGCCTATTGAAAAGCCCATGAGGAAATGAATAATTCTGTACTTGATGAAGGGTTTGTAAGATGTGCCATATATAGTGCATGGGGCCCTGTGTTTAAGCAGGGGAAACACAGAATATGGAGGAGCTGCTCTTTCAGAGAGCAGCATCTGACCTTTATCCTCAAAATATGGAGAGGACTTTGGAGAAAACCAGTGGGTGACCAGCTGTGCTGCAGCACGTGTGCCCCAGCAACTCAGGGTGCTGCTGTGGCTTCAGAAAAATGTTCTTCTGCGTTTTCAGAAGAATGGCAAAGTATGTGTTTAGCTTTGCATGTAAAGAGAAGCTTCTCTGAGGATTTCACTGCCGTTTACATCAGATTAAGCACAAATTGATCATCATCAGCCTGAGGGAGTCAGCATGGGTTTGGGTGAATTTAAGCAGTATAAGCTTTGGTGAACCTTCAGGTGTTTGTTAGAACTTGGCCCTCAAATAAATCACAGCTCCAAGAATCCCCCACAGAAGGGAGGACTTATCACATCCAAATCATGTCCCCAATCAAATATAGTTTAGATGTTATATTTGCAAAATCTGATGTGTGGATGCACTGCATTTTCAGACAGATTTTTGGATATTCACTGCAAACAAATCTCAGTTATGTATCACTAACTTGTTTTATGACATGGCTTCAGGAAAAAGAGGGGGGAAATGATACTTGAAACACGCTTTTTAAAACAAATTCCAGTTTTAAGGAAACCTAGATAAATTATGAGTTGATTCTCCTTCAGCCATTATTTACTAGACATTTTTAGGGAATATCTATTTATTTATTGTCCTCTGAGACCACTAGAGAGGAAGGAAAACGCAGTTAGTCCATCACTTCAGTGGATAAAGAGGGATGCAAACTCTTAATAAAGTATCGATGGCACCCCAAGGGGACAAGGAGAGATTTGCATCCCAGTGGCCCAGCTGACAGAGCACATGAGTTACTGCAGCAGCAGCCAGGCCCTGTCAGAGAGAGGAGCATGATGAGAGGAGAGGGAGCAAAACATGATTTGTACTGGCATGCAGCGAACAAGCTAAGCTGTGTAAAAATGAATACACAAAATTAGAAGGATTAATGGAACAAGTTAGTGCAGGGTAGCAGGGAAAGTCCCCTGTCTAGGCACTTCTGCCAGGTTCCACCCAGACAGGTTATTTTTTTTAAAACTGCTTTCTTTTGTAAGTGAAATTTCACCTGGAGAGCACCTCGTGAACAAAATTCAATTCCTCCCTCCCAGCTCCACCTGGATAAGCCCTTTGAGCTTTTATATTTTTCTTTTATCAAGAAAATCATGGTGGTTTTCACAGAAGCCTGAGATGTTGGCTTGATATAAGGAAGGCTAATGGTATGTTAGCCATCAGAAATCATCCAGTGAGTTCGTTTGCATCGAATGCTCCTCTTAACCTCATGTTGTAAATCACTTTTAAATAGCCCTGCTGCTTCACCCCAGGGCTGGCTGCTGTTCAGGATGGAGCAGAAGAGTTTCTGCTTGTGCTGTGAAGGCCTTTGAAATCACTCGTGATAAAGCTCTAGAGCTGTGAGGGTTTCACTATTTAAATCACGCAGCAGGGCCTAAATATTTTTCTACAATAACAGTCTGCTAAGGAGCACAGTCTGTTCCTTTCAAGCCAGTCCACTCCTACCACCCCTGAAGTTAAACAAAGATATGTGTGCTATATTTGCAGCATTTGCCCCATTAGGTTGGGCTGTGGGGTTTTTTTTATTCCTATACCTGGTTTTGATCTTGCAAAAGGCAATTACAGCACTCACAAGATGACTGTCATTTCATGCAACAGAAGGCCGACTAATTGAGGGAAAGGGATGATATTTGGGAATGAAAAACAAAGCTGTGACATGTAAAATTACATATAAAGCGAGCTTTTTTTTTTTCTTTTCTCCTTATAAAATTCTCACCAAGTGAACTCCAGATGTCAGCATTTAAACACTGTCAGGTATTGCTTGTATTAGTGTAGCATCTACAGACCAACAGGGAAATGTCAGGTGTTGCACAACCCTAACCAGGGGAACCCGGTGTGCACTGAAGAGGTGGACAAGTCAGAAAAAGTGAAGAGCAGGAAGTATTGGCACTATTTCAGCTCATTTATTTCTCCATTTAAATATAACTTCAACAAGTTTCAGCTACCTGAGATTAATCAGAATTTAAGATGATGTAGAAGTTGCTGCCAGGGAAAAAGATAAAAAAAATGTTAAAAAGACAAAAACCTTGACATGTACAGGGGCAGCACCAATCTGCTCATGATCTGCTGAGTAGGAAGGTGGACAACAGAGTAAGCCTGGGCAGCTTCAGTGCCAGCTGTTGTCACTGCTTGTTGGAGGATTGAAGCTCCAAGGACAGGTCTAAGCCTCCATGCTGCTCCTTTTGGCAGGAGAGCCATCACTGTCCTGCAGGTCACATCTTCAGCCTTACCAACCATGGTCACTCCTCAGTGAGTTGTTGCTGTCTCTGTGTAGCTGTAACAGTTTGGGTTACAACACTTGGAAAGGTGAAGTAGCTTCTCTGCTGGTCTGGGGAAGAGGTGGGAAGAGGCAGTTTGAAGGTGGTGCTGCTACACTGGCTCTGACAAGGGTGTGGGGTCTTTTAATGGATTTTTTAATCTGTTTTCCATGGCTTATCATTTTTTCTTGATCTAGAAGAAAACTTAGGTTTGAAGGTCTTACTTCTCCTTGTATCTTCAAAACAGACTGGTTTGTACCTACTAAAGGAGATGTATTGAACAACTTGAGGATTTGTAAGCCTTATATTCCTGGAGCCCTGTCTCAGGAGGTACTAGCATGATACCCCAGACAGATCCAGTGGGAATGTTAACTTTTTCCCTACTTAACCTGACAGGGTTTTATTCAGGAATGCAAATTCTTCTTCCCCTGCTCATCACCTTTATCCATGTTCATATGTCCTGGTGGGAGCACAGACAAGCAAGGCCCTGCTTGTGCTGACCTTCCCAGAAGGGTTGTCACACCCACCTATCACCTCTGGAAAACTGGGTGGCCAACGTTCATCCCTGACTTTTGTCAGGAGAGAACTCTTGGTCTGGATGCAAAAATACTCCAGGAGTTATCCAACATAGCAAATGCTAACAGCACAGGAGCCCTGCTGCTAAGGAGAATTAAAGCTAAGTTGGGCATGGTCAGAAGGGTGATGGGAATTAGAGGGGGGAAGAAGAAAAACATGTATATTTCAAAAATAATGTTTTGTTTAGATTGTTGAATTGTGGTCAAGGGAATGAAAAAGGGGATAGGGCTGTTGCTGGGAGTTTCCCTGCAACAGGGAATGTGTGTGCAGGAACATCTGCTATGCTTGGTCCTAACACTCCAGGTCTTTTACCATATCCTGCCCAGCACTGCTGAAGTAAACCAGGTGTAAGTGGTTTCAACAGAACAGCAAAAACCACATCTTACTCAGAGAAATCGTGTCTTGAACATGAAGGCTTTGTTCTCCAGGGCCAGAGCTTCTCTCTCTGCACTGGTAGTCCATGAAAGTGTTTACAGAGGCCAGGAGCCCAAAGGAATTGAATTCGGGATCTTGAAAGCTTTGGCCTTTGCAAAATAAACCTTCAAAGGAGGTTTAGAACTATCAGCAACAAAATACTTTCTATTCTCATCCATGACAGCCCCCTCCATTCCTGTCCCATGTTTATTTAACAATTTAAAAAATAAATCCTTTGCTTTGAGCTCAGGCGATTGATATTTTTATGGTCTGTGGTGTTATTTTTCCATGTACACCTTCCATAATATTCTATATTTTCTTTTTCCTTTTGCTATTTTACTTTAACCATCATTTGCTCTCGCTGGCAATTACAGGTCTTGCTTTTTACTTTTACTGGTAATAAGATGGGCAAGGTGAGGAAATGCTGATGACAAAACCTCCTACACGCCTCCTCTTTACCTGAGTGGTCCCAGTTGATGCCTCTTTTCCACATGGGAGGTTTGGATTAAAATAGACCCAAAAGGCCATATTTTCAAATATCAGCACTGTTTCTGCAGTGCCTGCTCCCTGTGCTGTTAGCTCAACGTGAGCTTCACAAAGGGTGGCATCAGGAGGCTGCTTAAGTTTCATTAGAAAATAAATAAAACCCAAATTTCTGGGATCTATTTAATTGCCCCCTAAACTGGACAAACACCAGATCAAATCTGAACTATTCGCTCCAAATTACTCTTGTGAGTTTAGCTCATTCCTTGCTTACTGGATAGTTCAGAAATCAGACCAAATACATAGAGCAGATCTACAATTCCAGAAAAAATCGTGAGGCTTTTCTGCTGCATCCAAGTAGTTGGATTTGATTATTATTGTCTGATGAGACTGATTGCCAATATCACATTATGTTGTTTCTCTTCCCTCCTTGTGTGGCTGAAGCATTCCAAATGGGAGGTAGGGAGGAGGGGGAAACAAAAACCAAGAGCAATTAAAAACAAACAAAAAATCCCTAATGACCTTTTAAAGCATATTTTTAAAGGGAGTTGCAGCCTGATGTTTTAACTGTGTCTCCTCTCTAACAAACTGCATTATTTTTGCTATGGGCCTTTTCTCTTTTATTTTAGTGAATACATGACAGGAAGGCCCCTGCATTACTTGGGTTTTCTTCCATGCCCACAAGTGGTTTCAGTCAGTCCTAAACACCAAGGCACCTTAAAAATGGAAACCAAGAGGAAAAAAAGGCAAATTCAAGTATCTAACTCACTGGTCCTCATGCCAGCCAGGCCACACTGGAGATGATTCCCAGCAGCTTTCCAACTACATATAAAAGGAGAATAAAGCTTTAAGTCATCATATCATCAGGGCTTAACCCACTTTTCTCACTCAACAACAACTAGCTGGTGATCAAGTGTTAATAATGCAGCTCTGTGCATGAACTATACAAGTTTTCAGTCTGGGACAGTCCCAGCAGGAAAAACTTCTCTAATTGAGAGCATCTTCTGTAATTGGGAGCATCTTCTCCTGCCACTTCCCAGGGCAGATGCCAATGCCTTTGCCAAGGCTGCAGGTTTCACTGCAGTACAAGGCAGCAGTGAAAGATCACGTCTCACCAAATCCTTCTGTAGGATGAGGACACAAAGGGTTCCAGTGGAGAATTAGCGAACCCCATCATCCAAAGGTAATTATTTGAAGGAGATGATGTCCATTGTGTCAGATGAGAGGAGATTAGTGCACCGGAAGACATGGGGAAACACCAAGACATTGAGCAATGTCCCCATAGTGTGAACACACCTGGCACACTCAGTTCAAAGGCTGGTGGCTCCTGCAGCACCGAGCACTGCACACCTCAGCTGCACCAGAGTTTGTCCCTGACAGAGGTCAGATTTTCAGAGTTCTTTCCATTTTTACTGATCTGACAGTAGGAGGAGACTGTGGTAGGGGAAATTAGGGGTAAAAACTCTTCATGGATTAACTTTACTTTCCTCAGCACAGGCACATTATCAGGACAGCAAGTCAAAACTACTGACTAGAAAAAAAGAAAACGTTGAGAATACAGGATGGGAAAAGAAGAGATGGCTCTACTCATCAGTGTCGTTCTTACAGCTTATACTCCCCTTTGCCACCTCCTTAAAACTAATTTTGCATTGGAGCTGTGCAGGTTGGCCCCATGAGGAGGACGCATCATACACCTTGAGGCTGAACATGTAGGAGGCTCCTCACTGCAGAACATCCATGGGTCCTCTGCAGGGCTGAATGTATCACACAGGGCAACTGATTCTTGAACCAGTTCACATGCCATTGCTTGTGCAAAACACGTGTCCAGCCACCAGGCTTGCATAAATTGGCTGTAAATAGTTAATTAAATGCATTTGTACCCCACCACCTGATTTGCATGCAGAATTGTCAAAACAGCCTGCTAAGATTAGACACAATGTACTCCCCGAACACAATTGTACCACTGAAACGGTCTGAAAATCTGGCGCATTGAGTTAAATTTTCACATTGTGCCTTCTTGTGTAATAACAATAATCTCCTCTGCCTTGGAGTATAATCGCAATAAAGAGCTTTTTGTGATTCATTCAGTGTTTATTCACTCAGTAAACAGCCCTTTATTGCTTTTTATACTACAAAGCAAATGAGATTATTGCTTAAATTGTCCGGTAGCAACTAGCTTCTGTCCTCTGGCTTGCTTATTCAGTTTGTTTTTGTGTTGTGGTTTTGGAAAAGAAAACTTGTTTAAAATTAGCTCCCCAATAAATCACAGTAACAATGAAGTGAGAGTTTCTGCAGTGTGACAGATTTGTAGCTTTTTATGTTTGTAATGATGATGATATGTTTTCTAGCTTATTTATTCCCTTCTGCCTTTATTTTCCCAAACTCTAAAGTCTGCTGCTGTGAAGAAAACTCTGAGATGCTGAAGTTTGGGAAGGGGGAACTTGAGCTCCTTGGACTGCACGGCTGCCTTTGCAGTATTCCCAGGAGGCAAAGGTGCAGGAAAGAAGTAAAGAAAGTAAACAGGCAGGAGTCTGAAGCTCAGAGTCCAGAGGCATCAACACTAATTCACATCCTACCCTGTTCCTAAGAGCTTCAGTGAGTTCTTTCCCTATATAACAAGTCTGGTGATGTTATCTGCTTTGAAAAGTGCCCCAAGACGTTTGGATGGTTAGCAATAAACATTTCTGTTATTCAGTGACTCTCGAAGCAGTTCTCAAGAGCAGCTGTTCTTAGCACACCATCTCCCCATGAAGGTGTGTGGTGGAGCAGCCCTGCAGGCCCTCGAGGCTGGGAACTCTGTAATGTTCATCATGGAGAGCGAGTCAGCTGTAGCCAACATTTGTTCGTTCTCTCCTTTTCTGAGTGTGCAAATGGAGCAGCCCATAATTATTCCTCATCACGAGGCCAAGTGGAGTATTCATCAAGAGAACGGGAAAGACTATTTCTCTCTTTCAGGCAGTAGCACGTAAATGGCATTTCTTATTTCAGTCCTGCCAGCTTTGAGACGTTAGCAAAGCATTTCCCTGATAATTATTGATCTTCTGTATTTATAGAAAGCTGGGACCCAGTACAATTCAATATTCAGGAGATGCCAATTTTCTATGAATACCTGAGAATGACTTGGTCGTTTTCCATTTCTGTAATTGCTTCTGTATTGCTGGGGCATGAATTGCATTCTTTAAAATCCACCTAGGAATGGAACATGGGCGAGGAAGCTCTGCATGATTTTCTTTCTCCTCAATGAAGCCAAGCATGTTGTTTTCAATTTGGGCATTTCAAGTATTAATGTCCAACTTCATTTACTCACATCTATTGCCAGCTTCCACACTCAAATGGATACCTTAAATTAATTGATGTAGAATTGCAAATTGAGGCTCTCAATTTGTTAAATATGCATCTGCTTCTGTATTTTCTCTAATGGACTCTATATTTTCTACAGGAGTCTTTGAATTTAGCTAGTCTTGACAGCTTTTGAGTGACCATATTTCTTCTCTGGGTAACAGTGTTTCCTAGATTTAGCTTTTTTCCTTCTTCTGTGCTGTTACATTCAGTTGTCTTATTAGTCTATAGCACCTATTTTGGAGTAACCTAAACAGTGACATGGTTCTTGAAAAGAGCAGGCCAAGTCCCAGCTTCACTGAAGTCCCCATCAAAATCTTTGCCCATTGGCACCAGAAATGAGACGATAAATCTTCATTCCCTAGAGCTTGCAGTGTGGCTCCATATCTCAGAGCAAAAGGACCTGATCTGGTTGTTCCAAGGATAAATCTGACCCGTGAGCTGGTACCTGTCATGTGCCTGAGGTTGCTCCCTGTGCTGACTGGGGAATTACCTGCTGCAGAGGCTGAGCTCACTGATGGAATGGATATCTCCCACTGCCTGAAATGCCCGGGCTACCATGGTATCACAGTTTTGACAGCAAAATCTCCAGGGGTTCCTCTTTGGGGTGCTACTGTATAAAACCTATCCTGACCCTGGGCGCGAAAAAATTATTTAAACCACCTGTATTTCTCTGATGATAAAATAATAATTAATTGTCCAACACTGCATATCATCATCTATACATACATTAAAGGGGAGATGTCAGAGTCAGTACTGACAGTGCAGCAGTGTCCTCCTTTTGGGAGCAAAGGCCAGGCAGACACCAAGCTGTCAGGGAGGCTGTTGGACATGTCCCCTCTCCTTACCCCGTGCCAGTGGCTCCTGGACAGGAGACAGCCCAGAGCAGTGCACTGTGTTCCAGGTCTCAGAGCAGTGCCCTATGTTCCAGGTCTCGGAGCAGTGCACTGTGTTCCAGGTCTCGGAGCAGTGCACTGTGTTCCAGGTCTCAGAACAGTGCCCTATGTTCCAGGTCTCGGAGCAGTGCACTGTGTTCCAGGTCTCAGAACAGTGCCCTATGTTCCAGGTCTCGGAGCAGTGCACTGTGTTCCAGGTCTCAGAGCAGTGCACTGTGTTCCAGGTCTCGGAGCAGTGCATTGTTCCAGGTCTCAGAACAGTGCCCTGTGTTCCAGGTCTCAGAGCAGTGCATTGTTCCAGGTCTCAGAACAGTGCCCTGTGTTCCAGGTCTCGGAGCAGTGCCCTGTGTTCCAGGTCTCGGAGCAGTGCACTGTTCCAGGTCTCAGAACAGTGCCCTGTGTTCCAGGTCTCGGAGCAGGGCACTGTGTTCCAGGTCTCGGAGCAGTGCCCTGTGTTCCAGGTCTCGGAGCAGTGCACTGTTCCAGGTCTCGGAGCAGTGCACTGTTCCAGGTCTCAGAGCAGTGCACTGTTCCAGGTCTCAGAGCAGTGCGCTGGGTTTGCCAGGTCTGCACTGGAGGTACATTGGAAATGCTGTGCTCCTGTGCAGGCAGTGTGTGCATCCCCTGTGCCTCCAGCAAGAAGTTTCCCTGTGAGACTTCTGCCAGTCCTGGCACAGGCTCCCCTAGGGATGTGACATGTTTGGTTTCCTTGGGTAGGAACACACCCTGCTTCATAGTTTCCATGCATAAGAAACTTGCTAAGTGCACAGCCTCATCTATGATTAGATTTTTGTTTCACAGGGCAACAGTGATTTATGAAGCGTATTTTCATGTGGTGACCAGAAAATGTTTCCATTTAATGATTGGGCAGTGTACTTTCCTTTATCAAATCTGCTTGAAAACCTTTTATTGTTTTAAGAATATATTTTCACAGGCGTTTTGCTGCTTTAACCAGATTTCTTTTTAAAGAGGCTCTGGTCTGGTTTGCTAAAACTTCCAGGTTGCTGGATAAATGTGTTGTTTGTTGGAACAAGGTGAGGAAGCTGATGGTCACCATGCCATGCAGGAACTTACAAGTGTTTCTTCAATTAGTAGTCCTGATACTGAGATTTTGTGTGCCCTTGATCATGTTACTTTGCTGCCTTGCATGTCAGCTCCTCACCTGAAAAAGGAGAACAGTCCTATTCATTTTCCCTTGCAGTCCCTCGGCCTGTTCATCCCTTCAGACTCTTCATCAGAGGCTCAGGTTCTCATTGGGGCTTGCTGGCTGCCCAGCATGGTGAGGGTTTGCAGTCCTGGCTGTCATAGGGTATTAATTAATCGTTCAAATAAATCATGTCAAAGAAATATTAATTAATCATTGCTCCAGAAAAGAGCTCACCCCGGACATTGTCTGTGGGCCCTCGGTAGAGCCTCAGAGCTGCTGGAAATTCACTGTCTTTCGAACAGGGCCCGTGGACATGATTAAAAGAACCGCCTCAAATCATCCCAACTTTCTCACTATTAAACAGCAGCTGCAGCTCCTTCTCTTTTTGATTTTCGTTTCTTATTCTTTTTTTTTTTTTTTTTTGAACCTGGCAGCCTTAGTCAATAAGCCATAAGCACCGAGCTAAGAAGAACTGCTGTCATCAGACAAAAAGGCCTCCAAGTCCACATCCCTAACAACCTATTTTAATAACAAGAGCAATAACGGGATTTATTATGCATGCGGCTTTCTGCAATCATTTCTGAAGAGAAAATTAGTTTGAAGCCTCAGGCGACAGTTGAACTCTCCGAGGCGCCTAAAATAAAATAAGGAGGGGGGGGAGGGGATGGGAGGGGGCTGAAAAAATAATAACTGGGGAAAAAACGTGTGATGGGAAAAGTTATTGGAGCAAGAATTCTGGTAAACTTTGTCTGTGATCTGGTTGTGTCCTCCGGAGGGAGGATGTGGTGGCTGGGAGCTGTGCAGGTTTGCTGGGCCGGGCTGTTGGGGACTCAGGTGACATGAGAGCTGCCAGAGCATGGTCCAGCACGGACCACCAGAGGTACAGCCCCAGAGCCTTGGTTTGCTGTATGGTGAAGTGGTGATAAATTCCAGAAGGGCTCTGTGCCAAGGAGTAAATCTCAGCTCAGGCGGGGGCTTAAAAGGAAAAGAAAAAAACCCAAACCAAAACAAAAACCCCAAAACAAAACAAAAAAGGAAAGGAGAAGAGGGCAAGGGCCAGGTGAGCTGCTGGAGGCAGGAGGTGTGAGGGGCTGGCTGCAGGCTAGGGACAGGAGCACTCCTGGAATGGCCTGTCCTGCATGGACATCTGCCCCAGGAGCCCCTGCCATCGCATCCACACTGCCCTTCACAGCCACCAAGAAGTGCATCTCTTCCCAACCAGATTCAGGTGCACCTTGAAACTGGGGTTTTTAGGTGCTGGCACCAGCTTGCCCTGAAAGACCTGCACCATCCTCTGCTGAATGTAGGGAGAGGGAATGAAGTTTGGGAATGGGAGTAGGGTGCTGTTACAATTCGTAATACTGACTCTGTGCTTTTGTCTCATCAAGAAGAGGTCAAACTACAGACTGGTTCCTCTCAGACATGCTGGATTTTTCCCCCAGTTTGCACCTGCAGAGCCCGTGCCAAGACCCCACCTCAGCCTGTTCCTGTGGCACATGAAGGGATTTGAGGGGCTGGAGGTAGGTGATGATGTTTGGGAGTTGGGGTGGCTGAGACAGCCTGAAACACAGACATTACTTCACCAGCATGACGGTGGCAGCTTCTTCCCAAGGGATATGCCCACCACTATGCAGGATGGAGTCTGTCTCCAGCAGGGATCCAGGGAAAAACGTGCTATTTCAGGGATAGAACCCTGTGGGGGACTTCCCTTCATCAGAGAAAGGCAGCACTGATGGTGCTGCAGCTGACCCAGGGCCAGGTGCCCCCATACCAAACCATCCTCTCCCCAACACACCCGAGGTAGGTTTGCTTTCCCCTGCTCCTGGCTCTGCATTCCCATTTCAGACAAATCCTTGACAGAGCAGCAGGACTTGACACCAGTCAGCACACAGTAGTTCCCTCTAAAATCTAAAATAAAAGCAACACCAAGGGAAAAGATTGTGATTGTATTTATGTGTGTCCTCATCAAAAAAACACAAAGCCAATCACTTTTGTGTATTTAGGACTTCTTTTAGTTAATAAGAAAAATTTTTCCCCCTCCTGAGGCAATGCATGAACTTCACTGCTGGAAATAGTGCAGACCCAGCTGAGACCAAGCATCTCAAACCTGCTATTAGATGCTTTTGGGGCTCTGGTTTGAGGACACATTGCTTTACCTCAGCTCTGGAGTCTGAGGCCGCCCCTTTTGAACTGTAAGAGGTGGCCAAAGAAAATAACATGTGGTTATTGTTTAAAAAGTCATCGTACCAGAAAAATATATGATCACTTAAAGGCAGCATCAGAGAGTGGGGTCTTCTGCTGGCTTCATCCAGGGCCTTGGCTAACCAGCTAATTCCATAGTGATATTTATGGCTTGTATATAAAAAAGAAAATGGTCTGAAATCCTGTGGCTGTTTGGTACCCATGTCTTTAATGTCTAACTGCTTATTCATTCTAAAAAGTGGGATTTAATAAGACAGTTATTGTATGTTATTTAAATACCAATTGATTATTAAAAACATCTTTATTTATAACTGCAAATTATAAACTACTAGGGGAAGTGCAGCCAATCAAATCAGTGGACTGCCTGATGAATATCCTTTTCTAACCCCATCATTTTATATATAGAAAAGAGGTTGACTTATGCAGCAGGAATAAAACTAACTTAACTGCCTTTATGGGTCATTTCTTTCTTTGATGAATACTTGTAACTCCCTGTAACGGTAATAGGACCTTTGCTTTCCAACTGAGCAGAAAATAAACAGTCCTCACTGTAGGGGCTCTACTGCCTTTTTGGGGGCTCTGAGCAGGGGTAAGAAGAGGCGGATGAAATGTTCTCTGCTTTAGTAATGCGTGCCAAAAATATTCCTGAATAAGATCCCCTTTCCCTATTTCCTGGCAAATGCTGCTCAGAGGGTCCTGCCAGTGCCTGGAAAGAAAAAAACCCTGTACTCCACTCCTTGGTAGTCCCACCAGAAATCTGGGCTGATAATGGACAGATCTTCTATAGACTTTTTTCACAGCAGTCTTTTAAGAATTTTCTGTCTAACGTACACTCCTGGTCTTTGGTGGTTTTTTTCACTGGAGAGAATAAAGACATGTTGCAAGCTAGAAGAAATGAGAAGTGTTCATCCCATCCCTCCCTTCCCTTTGGTTTGGTTTCTTGATTTGTTTTACCTTTTTTTTATTTTTTTTCCTGGTTAAGCTATAAGATTAATGAAGGGTTGGAGGGAAAAAAAAAAAAATAGGTAGGTCTTTCCTGCCTCCTTTTCTAGATGCAAAGTGCAGCTGCTGTTGCAGAGACAGGTTCTGCAACTCCAGCAAGCACTCACAGCACAGCAGGCCTGACTCGCAGCCAAGAAAGGGAAAATCTGATATGGTATTTATGTCTCTGTTTAGGGAAATTAACCCAAAATGAGGTGGCAGCTGAAACAGGAGATAATGAAACAGGAGAGAGGAAACTTGTTCTTTAAGAAAATAAAATAAAATAAAAATGAAAAAGAAAAGGAAGCCACTTTAGGTGGGCTCCTAAACAAATAACAAACACTTTGAAATCCTGTATCCTGGTGGCTTTACAAATTAACTTTGCAAGGATAATGGCTTGTTTTTCCTTTGTGAGCCTCGTTAACATCTGAGGGTTACACACCAAGGTGTCACATCACCAGCGGGCAACAATCAGCACAACTCCCCTAAAATCAGTGTAACTGCACCCACTTACACAAGATCCAGGTCCAGGGACAGCACACACCCCTGGGATGTGGGAAAGGCAGGACAAGCACCAGAGCCTGCTGCATCAATGTGCTGCTCTTTCCACAGGTGTCTCTTTTTACCTTATTCATTCTTTTAACTTACCGATGCAATTTTCCAGAATGTATCTTGACTCACTATTACAAATTATTTGCAATTAACAGATCTATTGACACTATCGCTGTTCTATTGTATCTTTTTCCCTTTTAGTGTAGTGAAAAAAAATCCATTCCTAATCAAGACAAGATCTTTAAAAAGGTCTTCATTATATTTCAATAGCAATCCCTCTTTTGTTGAAAGAAAATACATGTTTATTAATTAAGAGGAATTTGCTTAAGTTAGTTCCGCTGAACAAACACTTTGTTTTGCCACATGAGGCCAAATACTTTGAATTTTCTTGTGCTGTGGAGTGAAGCTCTGCTGTTACTGAACTGAATGCTCTGTAACTTGCAGCAAAAGCAAGAGTGGGCCAAGTCTTACAGATTTTATGGACATCTCTGTAACCTTCCAAATATTTCTAAGATACCCATTCACACCAGCAACTGAGCTCCAGATGAATCAGTTATTATGAATACTTGGCCTGTTAAACCTCCTTTTCTCTGCCCACAGTCAGTGAAAAAAATCTGTTATCGTCTTGCACTTTGCTCAAAATTTCATGCTAACAAATTTCAGTCTGGCCAAAGCCTCATTTCTTTCCAAGTTGTTGGCATTTATATAGCATAATGTGAAATTGGTAGTATAGATCATTAATGTCATTTCCCATCTGTGCCACAGCACAAGGCAAGCTGGGAAGAGCCCTCTGCAGAGGTCTCACTGCACTTCTAAGTTTTTTGGAGTGAGATGAGCAAGAGAATATCACCCCAAAAACTAGTCCAAGTATCAGCTCAGGATTTTTCCCTGCAACAAAGAGTTTCTGCCCAAGTCCACCATGGTTTGATTGGTTTTGTCCTCATTTTGCTGACAGTGGTTGATGTCAGAATGAGCTGGAGGAGAGGCTGCTCATCCTGCCAGTAATGTGGTAACTTTAACAGATCCTCAGAAAAAAAAAATAGTGCACATTGTGCCTGGAAGCAGAGCCCTAGTTCCAGTGGAGCTGTTGCTCTTGAAAGACAAGATCCCAGCTTGAACAGGATTTGGACCTTGACCCAACCCCTGCATCCAGCCACGCTGGCCTTCAGCAGTGCTGGAGAAGGGCAGGATTTAGAGCTGGGGCTGGATTTTATAACTCTGGTTTGACTTCAGGCTTGCGTGTGAGAAAGGCTCTGGATGGATTTATACTGCCCCTCTGTGAGTCCCAGCACTGCCATGTGGGGGGCTCTGCACAGGCACACTGGGCTCAGCAGCTGATGCTCTGGCTGCTTTATGGGCCAGGCAAAGCCACCTGAGTGCTGGGGCAGGCGTTCAGTTGTGTGTTTTTGGACAGCTAACCCACACTTAAATGCCATTTACACTTATTAACAGCAGCACAGTGACATCTGGTACAGTTACTCTGGAGGATTATGCGAGGCAATGAGTGAAATAACTTCACCAAAAGGCAAATGCTGGAGCATTCCCTTTTGTGTATTGAACATTCCTGTAGGCTCTCTACTTGCTCTTTTCAGACAATGCTTTCTTGGCTGGCTGGATTATTGTATATCACCTCTCTAACCTGCTGTATTAATTTCCATTGACTATGAAAAGAACTTGTCAAATAAGGAGGAAAAAGGAGGGGGGAGTCTTTTAATCCATAAGGCACAGTTCTTAAAAGCACCTTGTTGTGTAGTAGCTGCACACAAGTGAAGAATTTGTCAAGAATACAGGGCTGCTGCTAATTGTCTGAATAAATTACAGCTTTGGAGCCTGGAAGCCACAAATCATGTCGTTGTAGCACTAAGCCATTCCTTTATGGAATTGGTCTTTTACAACCTAGAAAAAAACTTTTTAGAAAACTGCCCTGCAGTAAAAATTAGAGAGAGAGAGAAACTCTGTGTGTGTGTGTCCATGGGGATGTGAGCAGGGCAGTCTGCAGCTCCCAGCAGCCTTCTCAGAGAGCAGGGCTCCCAGTCTGCTCACCTTTTACACCAAGATATCTGAAGCAGCCAGATCACTCCCTTTGGAGTGCTGGAGAAATAAGCAGGACTAAGAGAATTTTTCTGTCCATGGGAGGATGGCTGGTGGTCACTTCTGCAGGACGGGTGTCAGCACAATCCTCCTTGGAAGGGCAATCCAGCCTCAAAAGAAAATATTAAAATATATATAGCAAAGCACATGTTAGGGATTCATATGACATTCACTTCGTTGCAGAGGGCTTGCAACAAGCACTGTTGATTATTTTACCCATTAAGATTTAATTTTTTTTCACAAGTGTGGAGCAACAGGTTCATGTTGCCCTTGTAGTGCAGGCACTTGACCATTTTGATTTTTCCTTCCAGCTTTAGCTACAGTATCAGAAAAAGGAATAAAAGGGGTTTTTTTTTTTTCATTTTCTTCTGAACTATCTGGTTTCAGACTGTGGGCTGAGTCCTGCTCTCACTGTTGTCATTTGAAAGACTCCTACTGAGTTCAGCAGTCTTTGGAGGCAGGCAAGTCCATGTGCAGTAATCCAGTGTGGCACGATCTTTAAAGGGGAGTTTAGTTCTGTGTGAAGAATGACTCCTCGAGATAATTCCCAGTTCATACTGTGAACTAGACAATAAAGTGGAAAGTGCTCCCTGGAATTTCCTTAAGGCAACCTGAAGCTGTGCTCAGGCTCTTTCCCAGTTTATTAGTAGTGTTTGGCAAAGTACCTCAGGCTTCTTTGCAGACCACAGTAATTGGTTACCAGACACTGGAGGACAAGCTGCCTGATAAAATTCAAAGTCTGTAATGAGGCAGACAGGCATGATAACACAGCAATAAATCACAGCCATTGGGGCATATTCCCGGGATGGCTGGCACAGGGGTTTCAGTCACAAGTCAAGAGGACTCCATGTCATACTCCCCTTCGTGGTCAAATCTCCCTCTGGATCCTCTCCAGGTGTCAGGTCAAAGGCAGCAGTGAGGAACTAACTACAGATGAAATGCCAGACAGGAGATGTGCTCAGACTTGTTCTACAGAGGATGCACTAAAAAATAATAGTTATTATTATATACTTCAGGAAGTTTAGTTCCTAGACCAACTATCCATTAGTGCACTACATGAATAATTGATTGCAATCCTGGTACTTGCCTGGGATCATTCTCTGCACAACCCAAAAGTGACATGGGATAAACACACAGTGCTGATTCAGTAAGTTGAGGAAATGCTCAGCAAAGCTGATGAAAAGGTCTCAATGTCATCAGTGGTCCCAAATCCTCAATATCTGCTTGAGACAAGCAGCTTGGGGACAGGGGTTTTGCACCAACAGCTGCTCGTCCCACACATACCCCCACCCTTCCCTGTTTCAGTAACCTCCATGGATAAGCTAATCCATGTGCCAAAGGTACTTAATGAGAAGAAAGCCTTTCTTCCTCCAAAACCACAGCAAATCATTAGCTTTAATGCAGAACTACTTGTTTAGTAGTCCTGTTCATCAGGACGTGCCTTTCCCTGCCAAAACTCCTTCTAAAACACTCATCCTGTCCCCAAATCCGGCAAATCAGAGCAGATTTCTCCATCACTGCTTGTTTGTAGAGTTTCTTCCACCTTCCTTAGAAAAATTGAGTAGGCAAAATGCTGACATAGCTGAGCTGGAACAGAGAGCAAATGTGACAGTTTAGACAGAGACAGGCAGATGGCTGGATCCAAAAGTACCAGCCTCATGTACAGGGGTCACAAATTCAACTCCCATTCTTGGGTTCTGTGGTTTGACTTTCAACGTGTGGAAAATTCTCTGTTTGAGAACAATCTTCAGGCACTTACAGACACTTTTGGATGTGCTGTGCAGAGCAGTCCCTGGAGAACCCAGGTGCCAATAGGCTCATTCACTTTTATTGCTGAAATTACAGGATGAGTTGAGCCCAGCCTCTGATGATGCTAATATTGTTTAATGTCCTGTATTATGGATTTACCTGAAGGTGAGTGATAGTCTGCTCAATTTCTTGTGTGTTTTCTTTGATGTTTAATGTCTTCTTGATGTTTATCATCACAGCTCTTCCACAAGGTATGGCTTTACAAGAGAGGAGCTCAGTGGGGGATATCTGCACCAAGGATTTGCACTTACCTATGAGGCAGGCAGCAGAGTTTCAGGCTGTCTGGAGCCCTGGATGTAAGCAGGGGGTTGAAGCAAGTCCAGAGGAAGCCATGAAAATGGTCCATGGGCTGGATCACCTCTCCTATAAGGAAAGGCTGAGAGAGCTGGGGAGATTCAGCCTGGAGAAGAAAAGGCTCTGGGGAGACGTTATAGCACCTTCCAGTACCTAAAGGGTCTCCAAGAGAAGGAGGGAAGGACTTTGGATAAGGGCATGTAGAGGTAGAACAAGCTTTCAACTAAAAGAGAGTAAGGTTAGATCAGATATTAGGAAGAAATTCTTCCCTGTGAGGGTGGGGAGGCCCTGGCACAGGGTGCCCAGAGAAGCTGTGGCTGCCCCTGGATCCCTGGCAGTGTCCAAGGCCAGTCTGGACTGGGCTTGGAGCAGCCTGGGACAGTGGAAAGTGTCCCTGCCTGTGGCATCTAGTTGGAAATAGAGGATTTTAAGGTCCCTTCCAACCCAAACCATCCTGACTTTCTATGATTCTATGAGCTTCCTTTACACCCCTAAAAGAATTCAGGTGTCCCCATACTCTGTGCACCAGAGTTGCTCTGGCACTGTTCAGGGACACTGAACCCCCACAGCACTCCTGCACCTTTGGGAATCATTATCCCAGTTATAGAGTTTTCACTGTGGGATGTAATGGTGTCTTTATCTCTGGTCTCAGTTTGGTGCAGTGCAAACTAATTCTTTTGGCAGATTTTTCCACTGTCAGTGGGGGTTTGTATGGTGCATTATCAGTGCTCCTCGCCCTGATGATGCATAGCACTAATCCATCATTAGAGCAAGACTGTGCTCTGATGATGGATTAAAATAATTTATCATAAGAACAAGGGGCTATAATGTAACACCGTCAAAAGATGGCACCATGCAGAGACAAACAGATCAACGAGGAAATTCAGTAATGCTCATCCAATCAAGTGGATCTGCTGCCAAGAGGCTTCTCTACAGCAAAAGTTTGGCGACCTGCAAAAATATCATTATTTTCCTTGCTGAAACAACTCCTTGCAGTAATGGCAGCGATTTAAGGATTTTCCTTTTTGAACAATGAAGGCAGCCTCCCATTGCCAGCCACCCTTTTTGGGACTGAATACTCCAGGTAAAATTACAGATCCTTTTTGCCCTCTGCAAGTCCTAATTTTTCACATAATGAAATGCAAATATAACAGCTATTTAAGCCATCAGTCCAAAGTAGGTTTGCTGCAGCATGGTTAAGTGACTGAGAGAGGGTTTAAAACTCAGGAGACATGGTTATAGTCTTAGCTTTCTCTTGGAAGCACTACATCTGTAATTCAGCACTTCATTCCTGTCTAGTGCACATATCCTTAACTGTAGCCATATGTTTACGTGGATTCTTCAGAACTCTGTTAAATTAAGGATTAACTGAAACACCTATTTAAATGCCTTCCTGGACATGAGTTTATGGAATCTGGACTAAAAGCAAACTTTGTACTAAAGGTTTAAGAAAAACTCCAAAGAATCTGTTTCACTGCCCGTGGACAACCATATTTTGAGCTGCTGCTAAGAAATGGATTGTCAAAGGTCCTCTGTCAGGTGAAATGCAATAGAAAATGGATCTGCTGAAAGAACAGGACCAATAATTCACAGAATCATAGAATAAATCAGGTTGTAGAGGGCCTCGGGATGTCATTCACTATATTTCTGTCTGGAAACCCAATAGTATATGGATAAATTAAAAAAAAAAATAAAACCTAGAGTGATCTGAAACTTTCCCTGTGATTCCAGAGTTCGTGCATCTAATGAAGGAGGCACTCCATAGAATGAATAAAAGTATCTCTGTGCAACATTGATTTTCCAGTCTGAATGACAGTGGTTGCCAGTCTTCCTATTACTGTAATTGCTGGCTAAATGAACTATAATTGTATTAAGTGGTAAGTCTGAAATATGTATGTACTGTAAAAAGGAGCTCAAGCATTGCAGGCATAAAAATTTGATTTGCAGTATTTGGAATAAGTTCTGGGGGGAGGTAGGTTTTACAGAAACTGGTGCAAGAAAGTGACTTAGCTCAGAGGGGTCTGGGTTTGTGCAGGGGACGTGGATGTCAACAGGCACCATTTCACTCAGCAAAAATTGTAATTACTTACATAATATTGAACAAAATCATGGTGGATTACACAGTGCATAAGATTTTTGCTGCCTTTTTGTGCTTCTTTGACTGTTGCCACTCTTTTTCATAATGAAAGAATTACAGTAGTTTCAATATGGCTTTTCATCTTGATATGAGAACTAATGATAGTAATATTTTTAAAAGTCAAACTGAACTGTTTTCACTTATCCAAACCAATTGCTGCAGCAGTTCGGTTTGCTAAAATTTGACATTTCAGAATCATATTTTGCTCTAATTTCAGAAAGAAAAATTGTTTCCTTCCTGGCAATTTAGGATATATTTGGGAATATTTGTGGATGCTGTGCTTTGGAATGTGACTGAAAAGAGTATTAGGGAGACTGAAAACATAACAGAGAGAGATCAAAATGCTGGCCATGAAAATTCTGTTGAGAAATCCCATAAAATGGTAATAATATTCTCATGAAAAGTTTTCTGAGTAAAACCCCATAAAATGTCATCTCTCCTCCTGTTAGCCTCATGCAATAGTGGGTAACCACATTCCTTGCCCAGGAGGATTTGCTGCCAGTTTTTCCAACAATAGTGCAACAATACACTTTATTTCCAGAATGGAAAGAAAAATGGACTTTTGTGGAGAAATGCAGCAGAATTCCAGCAGCCATGAAAGGAAGGGCAGCCTGGCCATTGTTCTCAGGATCTTGGCTGAGTCCTTGACACAGTTGCTGAAAATCTTACAGTAACATTATTGTAAGCAGCAGGGAAAAATAATCTACCCTCAAAATCTTGCTCACAGTTCCCATTTCGCCAGCAACAAATTGATTGCCTGGCAGGACAAATACCCGCCTCTTTCCCTGCCTGGGGGCACTGGGAGGAGCTCCCTGCTCCGCTCGGGGCATGAGGGCTCCCAGGTCTGAGCCACCCGCACAGGCGCATCCAGGGCAGGGCTGGACCCGAGGCTGAGGCTGTGCAGCCAAAGCATTCCTGAGGCAGGGCAGTTCTGTGCCTGGGAAACAGCCCATTAGGGCCACTGGAGCAGGGATGCCAATTAAAGCAGTCCTCAGGGTGACCTCAACCTCCCAGGCAAATGCCAGCCCAGCACCAGGAATGCCAGGCTGAGGGAGAGAAAAATGGACCAGCCAACTCCAGGGCAAATTGCACTTGGGCAGCTGAGGGATCTGCAGGAGCTGAGATTATCCTCAGAGACTGCTGCAATAAAGACATTTCCTCATTGTCTTTGAGACTCTGTTTTACCTGAATGTGGTGGAAAACGTATTTCATCATGCTCTGGGATGCTTGGGGATGTTAAAATGCCTCTGCTAATCCAGCACAGGGATTGTTCAGGATCCAGTCCTAATCCCTCAGCAGGAGAAACACTGGACATGCTTTCCTATTTGTACATTAATATTGAGCTCGTTTATCCAAACCTCCTGTCCAGGCAATGCCTGGGAAACCTGGATGGATGGATGGATGGATGGATGGATGGATGGATGGATGGATGGATGGATGGATGGATGGATGGATGGATGGATGGATAGATGGATGGATGGATTTTCAAGAGGAACAAAATTCTCCAAATGAACTATAAGCAAGGATTTTAAGTGTTGTCCCTCCCTCCCTCCCTTCCCCCTACCTCTTCTTAGTGTTTAATTGAGTCATCTGTAAGCATTTTGGTAGGTCAGGAATGCAATTAAATAGCCTGTCTATCGTAAAATATTTGAGCAGTAATACCTGATAAAATCATCATTATCTTGGAGTAATTGACCACATCAGATAATTAAGGTTCCTGAGGCAAAGCTTCACCCCCAAAGGAAGTTCAGTTATATTAGAGCAGAGTCAAGACTTCCATTATAAGCCTTACATTTTAGAGCTGTGAAATTCTATCAGTAAAATGGCTGTAGTCAGTGTAGTCATCATTTGGTCTTTTTTTTTAAACAGAGTAAAAAGAGTACAAAGTATGTTGATCTGAGAGACTGAAAAAATCCTGCTGAAAAATGAAGTTTGAATAAGACTACACTTAAAAATAGAACACCTCACCCCATTCCCCACCCCACCCCCCGAGAATGGCAAAATTACACCCTATCTACAGCCTGGTGAGTATTCAGCCTAAGATGGGTAAAATAATTAGCCCAGCAGCTCTCCAGTGCTGTGAACGCCTTCATAGTTTGAGAGAAAGATAATTCTGACCTTGATGCCTTCATAGTTCTAAGTGGTTTTTTTTTTTCCCAAGCACAATCAGAAGAAGTTGTAAGAAGTAAAACACAACAGAAGCCTCTGGTCTCAGCTGTAAAAGTAGGACAAGTGTTTCCCTCTCTTCAGACATGATGTAAGCAACAGCTTTGTCGCAGAATTACTCACAAATGAAACATCTTAAATTTCATTCCACTGTGTGGAATGATAACTTTTCAGCATCTAGTAATTAACTTTTTAGGGATTTCTTCAGCTACACACCACCTTTGGATTAGAAGGGGCTTTGTAAATAACCACCACTTGTGTCTCCGTCTCTACTTTCAAATTCAAAAAGGTGGAAAATCTCCAAGTGCTGGAGTGTGAAGACTGTTGCATCCCACATCTGTACTGCTAAGTAAAAGCACCAAGGCATGAACACAAAGCCTGGATTCTTATAGTCTAGGATGATCCTGCTTGAGCAGGGAGTTTGGAGCACATGACCCTCTGCACTCCCTTCCAGCCTTACCCATCCTGCAGTTCTGTGACTCATCTCTTTTTTTCCCAAACAAAGGGCCGAGATGTTCCGCTGTGATTTAAAATAGTTTTTCTTGCTAAGAATTGGGAGTTCAGAGCAGGATGTTGTGTGTATTGGAGCCTTTACATTTCTGTGCAATCATTGGTGGTGTTGCTATTTTGTGCTTTGCAGTTTCTTTTCTCTGGAGTCACTCTCAAACCGCTTTGATTTTTTTTTTCTCTCAGTACCCTACAGGAATATTTTTTTTGCTGCACTTGCGTTCTGATCTTTTTTTTTCTGAAAAGTGACTTAATGAAAAATACGTACCAGAATGCTCCGTGTGAGTAGCCTCCAATGCTGAAGATCAATAATAGTTTATTTGATCACTGACAGCAAATGCTCTTTCAATTAAGCAGGTCACATAAATAACTTTCTGGTTCCAACATTATTTGGAAAGGTTGAGTGTAAAATAAATGGGATTGGGTTGGTGTAGACGTCCCTCAAAAGGATTGGAATAAAAAGCCACCTAAGTACTTGGATGCTGATCCTTGCTTTATCAGGCTGTCCTAAGACAGCCAAACTGAGTTTAGAACCCTGCACAGGCTACACTTTTACATAGATTTTCATCACTTTGCTGATTTTGAAAAAGATGGCAGTTTTTTAAGAAAAACTTCATCTGGTTTTTTTTTTGTCTGTTGTTTCATCAAGAAACACAATATGGCACATCCCAAAATTAAATCGTATGTGTGTGCACGTCTTTACTCCTCTTTCTTTAATACAACTCCAAAAAATATCCCATTCTGCATCTGGCAGTTGTTTTATCCCTACAGGTTTCTCTCATTCTTATGGCCACATTTGACTGTGTTTTCCAGCCTGGGAAAGAGTTTATACTCACAGCAACGTAATTTCACTGTGTGTAACTACAGACAGACCAACATTAAAAATGCCAGGCCAGGTCCAGTCATACTTCACTGAAATCAGACAGTGTTGTGCAAGCAAGGTCAGCATCCTTATAATGAAAACATATAGAACAACATATGGAAAATACACCAAAAAAAATGGAAAGCTACAAATGACATTTTCTTGTTGAAAGCTTAGAAAAATAAAGTCTGCACACAAGAAATAACAAGAAATCCGTGTTTCACAGTGGACACCTGAACTAAACAGTGGGAATTAATGATCTGTAGGAGTGTCCAATATTCAAATCAAAACCTAGAGTCAACTTTTGCAGTTACCCTTAATTCACAAATATTATAAGCCCAGAACTTCATCAAAGCCCTTTTGGATATTTGATTGTTCACAAAGCAATAGAGATGATCCTTGTTTCAATTGAGTTGGCTCTGCAAATGATGCTGCTGTCCTTCTCCCTTTAATTTTTCCAATACCTGGTTTCTGTGGAACAAGTTGTGGGGGGAGAAACAGATTCTGCAGCTGCTGAGAAAAAGATCAGAGGCACCAACCTTGTTTAAAAATTCCACAATCAATTTAGGAAAAAAACAGTAAAACCCCAGGAAACTTCCCAACTTCACTAAGAAGTCCTCAGTTCAAAGATAGCTGTACTAGAAGGAATCCACAGGATCTGCCTGTCAATAGGTTTCTTAGAGGAAGAAATGTTGAGGGTGGTTTTTTTTTTCTGTCTCTGCCATTGAGAAACAACTTTATAACTGCAGAACAAGGTGAAACTTCTACCAGGGGCTGGTGGGAGAGGAGGAAGGAAGTTCTTGTCCTGAGGATGACTTGGCTCTGTGAACTGCTGCTGTTGATCTCGCAGCTGCTGAAGGTTAGATGGAATAACAATTTTCCACTTCTTAGGGTCCATATCTGGAGGGTTTGAGCACCCCCAGGTTGTATGAAGCAGCTTGCTGTGCTTTGGACCCTGAACTCTTGGTTGTTGTAGTATGACTTTAATGTCATCCCAAGAAGTGCTAAATGGATTTAACTCTGCTAAGTCAATACACTCATAGACACAAAGCAGAAGGTTTCCAAAGCAGCCCCTGGAAAAGCTCCATGAGAATGCAGAGCTGATACACTCATATGATTTGCTTTTATTGCCTTACTTACAAAAAATACCCCTCAATATTGGAATATTTACAGCTTTAAATTTTCTGAAATGCAGTGGTAGGCACTGGGCTTTGGCTGCCATAACCACAGGGGCTGGGGCAAACTCCAACCTGTGCACCTTATTCAGCTGTACCAGGGTGAAATGATGTTCCTGTGCCCAGTGCTGGCTTGCACATGGCAGGGGAAAGTCAGCATGAACAAGGCAAGCTGGGAGTGTTGATCCCCTCAGCACATCCTCCCTACTTCTACTCATCTGCAGCTAGCAAAAATAATGTTTAATGGTCACTGCTGTGTCTGTCCTCTGGGATTTAAATCACTTTCTAAACCAACTGGTACTTTCAAACATGAGTTTCGCCCCTCAGTAATCCACTGCATGAACCAAAACTTTTTTTTCCCTTTAATTTCAACTCTTACATTATGAGTAACAGTGAGTAATCCAGCTATGACTACGATTCATTAGCATGGCAGGATTGCTTGGAATATGAGGAAACCGGTCTTGAATCCTCTTTTGAGAGCCACTTATCCCAAAAGGCTTTTGTTGTTCATGAAAAACCAACTCTGAATGGCAATGCACAGAGACAACACTTAACTTTCCGGCACAGGAGTGTGATCTTCTTTGCACAAATGCATGTGGGATGAGTGCTGAATAGAAGCAAAATGAGCATGCAAATCACCCCATGCACCAACTGGTGTTTCAATGCCTGCAGAGCTGGGTGTTCACACAGGATCCTGCTCGCATGCCTATCTCCAGGGAATTTGAATGCTGAAACTGGCTCGGTGCCAAGGTACATATTCACTTTTACACATGCCCTTCAAAAAAACAACCTTCCTGAGGATCAGCCTGGTGTGCTGAATAGCACACCTGGCCATCAGGCAGGAGGGTGACTCCAAGCTCAGTCACTCATGGAAGCTCTGTCGCCTCAGTTTCCCTCCTTCCTCTCTGCTCTGTTTTTCTAGTTAGACTGTAAATTATTTTGAGCTGGTGTAATGTCTTTTTATGTGTTCACACTACCCTAATCCAAATCATGATGACAATTGTATTCAATTGATGGGCTTTTCTGAAATTTCCCTATCACTAACTTTCATACTACCCATCACAGCTGCAAATTCCTAAGGTGACAGCACCTATTGCCCTGCCATTATTATGCATAATAATAATTTAACTAAAATAGCATCAGAAAATGTGCATTACACAAAATGAATTTAAATTGATCTTTTTTTCTCCTTTCTCAAAGCTTATTACTAATTGGTATTTTTAGAGCAGAGATTCATTTTCATACACTAAAATTAATGGGCCATATCGGCGGGTGTGAATCAGGATAGCTCTGTTGAATTCAATGGGTCCTTTATCATTTACTCCAGCAGAGAATCTCACCTACCATTCCAAAGAGCATTTTCTATTTTGCAACTCACAAAGTAATTGCATTTTCAGCCTTATGTCCTGATCGTGAAAATAATTGTGCAAGACATTAAGTTTATGTAGATATGAAGCACTGCTGATGCCACTGCAGCTCCTCATGTGAAGGAAGTTACGGTTTTGCAGGATCAGACCCTAAAATGAAAATGAAAACACTACAAAATACAATGTGCTCCCAGTAATATTTTAAGAATGGCAGCACCTAATATGTAGCCCATTCTAATACCTAAACTTACTGCAAATCATGTTGTGCAATAAAAGGGCAGAAAGTAGATTATTTAGGTGGCTTAATACATTCTGTTTACTATAAAAGAAAGTCCAATCTTTTTCTCCTGGAAGCTCTGTATCCCACATTGTCTGCAGCAAGTCTTTGAAATTCAGCAGGGGGACAACTCTTGGATTAAAGATGTGTTTTTTTCCTTAGCCCCCAAGAAATTCCAACTATAGTTTTGCTGAGACAAAGTGTTTTGAAATAGCCAATTCGCTTCTCGCTAGAAAATTTGGCAATGAGTGCTGATTGAAATAGGAATTTGGAAGACTTGCTCTTTTCTTCCCCCCTTTCCAAGAAAAAAAATCCTTTGCTGCTGGGTGTCCTGGATCTCAAATGTGATGTGTGTTAGCTGATGTGCTAACAGTGCAAGCCTAAATGCTGCTGATGGTGCACAAAGGACAGGTTACCACAAGTTCTTTACACAACAAGAAAGCAACCCTTTTAAGGGATGAACAAGAAAGTTTTAGGTCGCAAAATTAAGCAACCAAAATATAAGAATTAATAGAAATTCAGGATCCTTTATTAGCTGGCCAGCTTACAACAATACTACACACACAGTCTTCAATACCAGGATCACACCCACTCCTCCTCACCACTGATGAAATACTGAGTGTGTCTGATGAGCACAATTAACATGGAATAGGCTTGAGTTTACCATGAAGACAACACTTCCCCCCCCATTTTTTGTATGTAATATATACATTACCATGTACTTTTTTTCTGCTTTAAGGCAAATTGAATTTGACATTTATACAAGAAGCAATAAAACTGATGCAGTCAAAGTATATTCCTAAAACAAGTTCAGTAATGTCTCTTCCAAACTACATTTGAGTTAGTGGAATAAATGCCTTTTCATGTTTGCAGTTGAAGCACCAGCCAATTCTGCCAAATGGTTTTTGGAAAATTGCCTTCAGAATTGACTTTCCCTGGGGAAGATTTGCTTCTATGGAAAGAGGAGATACTGGGAAAATTTGAAAGAGAGAGAAAGCAAAAGGGAAGGCAGAGGGAATAGGTTAAAGGCTAACTTTAAACAGGTGGCTCTAGTTTTTCTTTGCCTAAATTGTTCTATAATTTTTTATCCTAACACTTTCTGGTTAACTATAGCAAATTTCATTTTAGCAAGAGTAATTCCATGCTAATCCACCTTTGCTCTTACCTCAGCTCAGGTTGTTTTGCTCTCTGGGCTTCCCAGTTCTCAGGACCAAATTCAAGTTTGGGAGTCTTGTAATTCCAATTCACCTTACCTGTATGGGAGTCCTAAATCATTTAGGAACCCATGGATTTGCTTCCTCTCAGTTAAGAAAGGGAAACTTGCTTCTTTCAGCAAGCAGTTGGTGTTAGTTGGCTTGAATAGAGATGCTGGTTTGGACTCCCATTGATCACCCTGTTTTCCTCCCCCATCTGAATATGTGTGAAATGGGTGTCCTTTTCTCCAGTTGTCGTAATCTATTTTGCTACCTGAAAGAGAATGTCTGCGTGAGACAGTGCAGTAGCTACTGAAGGATGGTTTAGCTCATATATAGCCCTTCTGGGCTACTTTACAAGTTGGCAAGCTTCGGGAATCAGCAAGTAGTCATCATTCAGGGAAGGAATCTGCTCTATTTCATGCGTGTTAAATGCTATTTCCTAGTCCATCTATGGATGACCTGACTGAAGGAAACATATTGCAAATGTATGTGTCATATATAATCAAGCCCAATAAATATCTCTGGTAATACATAGCATTTTCCATCTTGCATTTTGGAGGTGAAGCATAAGCAGAATAATTTTGCACACATTGCAACGTGATGTCTGCAACTCGGTGGGGAGAGCTACAGCAAAGAACATTCCAGTTATGAATTAGAATTCCTAATGTCACTGTCTGCACCATAATTTCTGCTCTGCTGTCTTGGGATCATCCACAGGCCGGCACGTCCACACTGCCCAGCTGAAGGGTTTGCCATTTGCACCATTTGCACTTGCAGTTCCTGAGCACCCAGAGGCTGCTGCGACTGCAGCTCCAAACTGCTGGAGATTTCCTCTGGGGCGTCGAGGCACATGTCCCTCCTGCTCTTCAGATCCCACAGAGGGGACTGTGCCCACCCTTGGACTCTGACCTTTTGCACTTGACATCTTGGGTTTGGGATGGCACCCATGAAACTGATACGAGCAGCTAGGAAAGGAGGAGGGAGTTTATTTTTAAGTTGCATCAGGCAAACAGCTGCAGCATTTTCTCCATGGCAGAAGAGCTCTCACAGGACAGAGGGAGGCCTGTCTTATTGCCTCCAAATTTCTCCCCTCCAAAGAGTTTCAACCTTCCAAGACTCCCCCTGTGCAAACCTCCAGCTCATGTGCGCTGGTGAACGTAACTCTAGAGCGTCGTGGAGGAAACCAGAACTATTTTTATTTTTGGTTGAGTAAACATTTAGCATTTAACAGTCAGGTGTTTATTTCACTTCCCAAACTGCCTCCGGCTCCAGCAATGTTTAGCATGATCCTTTTCTCAAGGAGGGGGAGAAGAAAGGGGATTGAGTTAATTGCTCTCAAAATGGAGAGGCCTGAGGAATCACAAACTTGTATCCACTGCCACACATCCCACCTCAGCCCCCCTTCTTCCTTGCTCCAGCCCTCCTTGGAAGGAACCTGACAGGAAATATTTTAGAGGTAGAGAATTTTCAATGAAAATATTATTTCTCCATCTGCCCACGCTTCCGCCCTCGCAGGTTGTATGGCTAAGTGACATTTAGGAATGTGTATCCTGCAGGCCGCTCGGTTGCCTGTCTTCTCACATGTTGCTTTCCCATCAGAAGCACATCAAGGCACCAGGTCCTCTTGCCTCCCGAGTGTCACAGGAGACACTTGACCTTCCGGAGCACATCCGAGCTTTTCGGGTTTATTTCTAACGTCCGTCACTCCTGCAATTGAAGGGGCTGACCCCCTCTCCATGAGCTCCCCTCAGTCTTCCTGGGAGGTGCAGGGAAGGGTGGGGTCCACCACTGCTCTGGGATAAAAACCCAAAACCCGTGAAACCTACAGAAAGTTGGCTGATCTTACATGTGTGGAGCTATTCAAACCAGATGCTCGCATGCCTTCCTGCCCACGCTACCTTACCCACACTGATCCGTTCCTAGCCCAACAGGAAGCTTCAGTTTTTTGTACCTTGAGCCATTTTCAACAAAAGTCATAAGAGGAGAGGGACACACGTGTGCTGCAATGACCTACAAGAGGCTGCAGTCAGCAAGAGACTTGCCTGCTCCTTCATCCAAGGGCTGCCATGTTGAACTTTTTCCTTGGGCAGGCTAAATTTATCCCAGATGGCTGGGAAGTGTTAAGGCAACATGGCTTGACAAATAGCGTGTGTCTAAGAGGGAAGAGGAAAATGACTGAGGTTAATTTGTGTTGGGAATTAACACTGGGGAAAAAATGAATATTATTTTGACACATTTCAGCTGTCCCACCATCCCCTTTTTAAACTGGTTAATATAAAAGAAAGCAGCCCTGTCTAGCTCTGTCTTGCTCTTAGCCATGTTTCCCTCATCCGAACTACTCCGTGCTCTGCCTCAAATGTCCTGTGTTTAAGCCACTCATTCCTAAATCTTGGCTGTAAACCACCATTCTTATCCCTATTTCTAGCTTATTCCAGTCAAATCTCACCAGTGGTTCTAACAGGGACATGCTGATTTTAATACACCTAGGTCTCTCAGAGCAGTGGTCACAAGAAAGCCATAGCAGATTAGGGAGGAATTCCTTGCCCAGAACCCAACCGAATCCATCCAGCCTTGGCAAGAGGAAGGTCAGGTCCAGAAGCATTTTTTGGCTTGGTGTTACTGGAATAAAAGTCAAGGTCAGAGGTTTAAAAAGGATTTCACTGAGGCAAACTCTTTTTTTTTTTAAGCTGAACATCTCAAACCATACATAAGTGGGTTGGTTTTTGAAGAGTTCTGAATGTGCCCCGAAAATAGTGAAATCTACAACGTTCAGCTATTGACTATAAATGTGCAGCTCAGGGCCCAACAAGCCAGGGATCCTAATGAGGCAAAGAATCTGGGCTACCATTTTGATAGGCTCCAGGAAAGCAGGAAATATTGAGCCCAGACTTGCAAAATAATAATCACTTTGCCAATGTTTCTGTTTATTTTTCCTTTAACTGCTGATTGCATTTCTTAGCCATTTATTGCCACTTCTCCCCAAGTCCCTTGGCAATTACTGTCTTACAAATCGAGCCTGGTCACACTCACACCTGACTTGACAACATAAAATGGTGTGAAAACTGCCAATAGAGGAGTTAACAAAACCTTTTAAAAGTCCCCACCCCTCAAATTACTAATTAATTATATATGAGGCTCAAATCTACAGCCTTATATTAGCATAATTCCATGGCTTTTCGCTGATCAGACAAACCAGTAAGATCAGAATCACTGTTCCATACACAGAGGTTAACTTCCACAATACTTTTCCATCAGCAGTGAATTCATTGCTGCCTGTGCCTACCCTGAATGCGTGGAGCAGCTGTTGTGCTGTACGCTGGACCACTGACATTATTTTGGTTAGAAAAAACCAAGAAAAGGGCGTGTTTGCACCCCACAGGCTGATGCAGCCACACAAAGAAGCAGAAATAGCTGTGGCAGAGGTGTAGGACCAGAGGAGGGGTCCTGGGGGAGCTTCTCACCCCACATCTAGGCTGTAGTACTTTGCCACTGTGCCTGGCTCTTTCACACCCAGAATACATTAGCCAGTGCAATTAAAGATACAGGAAAAACACATGTTAACAATTTTCTTACTGCAGACTTGTCAGGTTTTTATTTATTACTTTTTACTCCCTGTGAAATGTGATTATTCATTGGTAAGATTTCGAAGCTTTTTATAATGAGTAAGGAAGAGAAAAATCCCTTTGGTTTGCTACACAAGTTCATCAGAAAGGTGACCAGCCACATAAACACATATCCCTTTACCCCTTCCCATACCCATGCATTAGCTCACAGCTGTGTGGATATAGGCTTTGAGAGCTGAATAACCCATTAATCTCCATGTGGAAAATCAATAAATTGAAAATAATTAGCTGGGTATGAGAAGAAGCAAAGAATCAGACAGCTGTTATTTAAAGCATGACTTAGGCATGTAGAAACAAGGTATAACAAGACATAGAGGGAGCAGAGAAGGGAGGGGGGAAGGACAGGAGGATTTGAAAGGAAGAATGGAGTGGTGAACGCAGAGGCGCTGAAATGTGTGTTTATGTAAAACCCATTCCAAGTAGCTCCATACCAGCAGTGCTCTGCAGCGAGGGCTGTGCAAGGACCAGCAGGGCTTTGGGAAAACGCAACCCCCTGGGTGAAACTGCTCACTAACAGGGCTGGAAGGGCTCCAGTAGGCACCAGCAATGGAAAAGGGAACAAAATCCCAGCCACTGTCAACAGGCATTGTCATGATTTGATTCATCTCCAAGTAGGCAGGCAGCAGGGGCTGCAGTGGGAGGACAGAAACAGCAGCAGGATGGGCACAGGGATGGGCCACAGCCACCCTGGGCAGCCCCAGCAGGGCAGACACTGAACGGGTCAGGCACAACTCATCCCTCTCCTCCCTCCTGCTCCGTGTCACACTGACTTGGTGACAACTGCTGAATAAAAACGCTCCGAGAGAAACAAATTAAGAGAACGAGAAGAATGTGCCTCACCAGTGGGGAGACAAAAACAACAGCACGCTGAGACAGATCAGCAATGTTCCAAACTGCTCCGAGCCCAGCTATGACAGATGGTCTCATGAAGGGATATTCCAGCTGAGCTCTTGAGTGCATTATTTTTAGGCTGAGACTTAACACCCATGTCCCTGGCCAAACCAAGGATTCTAGGCACAGTTTTGAGTAATGAAGCACCAGAAACTTTACAGATTATTTTGCATTTTGTTTATGGTGGAAGCTCCATGGCACTCATGATGAGAAAAAATACAGAGCCTGAACTAGAAAACTGCTAAACAAGGTACAACTTCTAGATAGAGACCAACACAGAGAAAATTCCTTGTGGAGACAGAGACTGTTTAGAGGGAGAGATTAAAGCAGAAGCAGGACAGGCCATACCAAAGCATGCCCTGAGAAGGATAAATGTTAGCTCGAGTAAAGAATTTCATTTGTTTGGAGAAAAAATGTATCTCACCTTCCTTGCAAGTTGCTGATCAGAGCATGAAGCAGTGACCACATCTTCCAGGAGCCTGAAACAAGACCTTTGAGGGCATTACACAATTAATTATCATTTAATTTAGCATTAAATTTAGATTTAACTTCTCCAGGAAAGCCTACTAAGACTTCTGTCGGTCCGCCTGAGATGATAGAGAAGTGATGAAGCTCTGCCTCTCTCCAAGGGGACTCCTGTGGTCACCCACCACCATTTCTGTGTGTGGAGAGACATAACATGTAAGGGGATTCCCAATTTCTATATTCAGCTAAGCATGAATATGACAGCTGGTATAAAACTCTAAAGTATGAATGATAGGAGAGGCATCTACTTACAAGGCTGCTCAAAACTCAAGAGTTTCTATCTTGAGGCTGATACAGCTTTGAGCTCAGATTTCCAGCTTTGAGCTTCTAGCTAGAGGCTGGATACAAATGGGCCTGTTACCTTTCCCTCTTTGTATCTGCAAGCATTGGTGAGCAAGTTCTACCACCTGCAGGCTCATTAATCTGTTTACATTAAGGTCAGGAAAGGAGGCACCCAGCTCTGGGATGACTCTGGAGCTGTGCTTGAGGAAAAGATCCAGAAGCAGTTGTCTAAAAATTAGCGACTGTCCCAAACCATTGAGGGAATGAAGTTTTCATGTCCTGGTATTGACATATCCCAGATCTGTAGAGGAGGCTGGATTTAATGCAAATTGTCTTGTTAGACTGGAGTTGCTTTATTCATCTCTATGCTCTGCTTTCTCAGGGTAACAGTGCTTTTCTCCTCTATTAATCTCACTTTCACTGACTGTTCAAAGCCTGGAGTTTTTCTTGCACGGCCCTTCAAACCTCTGAAAATCACAGTCTAGTTCTTGCAGACCTCTACAAGCATTACATTATCTAGAACTGTGAGGACTAATCCCTCCTATTCAACCTAATGGAAAGATTTCTAAATATAACCACTACCTTCTCATTACTCTACACTACCAACTTCTCTTTCCGGATTTAATGACACATCTATGCCATTTCTCCCCATTTATACGAATAATCTTGGGGCCTTATCAAAATGTGTTCACTACAGGGCAAAAATCAGGTTTACAAAGGCTTAAGTGCAAAATTCATGCCTTTAGAAGTAGCCTAATGATGGGGGGAGAGAGGCAGCAATGGCACAGTTCAGATCAAATTGCAAAATCAGGGATGTTGAGATGTTTTTTTTTCAACTGCTTCAGCCACCCAGACAAGGAAAGGACTCCAATTCCAGGCTGTGGGTTAATGCTTATTCTGGGGCTGGTTTAGATAGTAAGGGGAAGGGGAGGTGTTTCATCATCTCCACTTTCTAAATAGAGTGTTTCCCAGGATTTTTCATTTTATTAGGTAGGATGAAAGTTTGTTCTGCCTTTCTTTTGATATCCAAAGCTAATGCATTTGCCCTTCTCATTTAAAAGTCTGTATGACTGCACTCGTGTTAAGGGAACAGATAAAAACTTGAATACTTCTACTCAGAAACGGCTGCTTTTAATGGTTTGGATGGATCTATTCGACTAACTACAGAGAACAGGACAAAAAAGATTGGGTTACAATAGGAAATAAAAGGACTTGTCAGGGAAGAAGAGGATAAAAAGAGCAGCTGAATTATAAGGACGAAGGCTGTGCTAGTTCCCCACTCCAACTCTGTGCTGTAGGAAATCAGCAAAATGCAGAAAGAAATCCAACAGGCTCCAGAGAGTAAATAAACCTGTCTGTGATATGTGAGCCTCATCAAACATAAAAACAAGGACTCAGAAAGAGGGGGTTGCAGTGAGGACTAGGATGACTCAGGCAAGTAGAAGAATGACAGCAAAGGCTGTGTCAGGTTGAAGAAGAAATCTGGCCAACTCCAGTCAGCTAAAAAATTGTCCCTCAGCCCTCCTCCCTGCCTGAAGAGAGGCTGCTTTGGGGGCCAAAGCAAACCTGGGGTTGGGAAGGCTCCAGCATCTCTGCTTGGAGCAATAACCTTGTCCAGGATTATCCCTTTACTGTGTTTCTACTTCACTGACACTTCAAGCCACCAAGAAAAAATAAAATACAATTCAATTACAAGAGAAAAAAGCCTGGGTTGGAGCAAACCACCAGACTTCTGCTTCTGAAAAGCTTCAAACTCCCCCAGCACAGTTGTGTCTGGGTGACAGAGCCCAGGACCTGCTGAAAATCCCTCCTTGGGAGTACAAGTCCAGACAGCTTTGCCAAGCCTGGGGAGCAACAACTGCGCTCCCTGAGCAAGCCAAAGCCCAGCAGTTTCTCAAAGAGCAGCCAGTGCGAGGCTGTTACTGAGTGTACCCTGCTCCTGCCTGCAGCCCCTGGGCAGCAGCACGGCTGCAAGTAGAGTCTTGTGGCGGAGGGAAGAGAGAGACGGGAGGGCTCCCAGACTGACAAGCAGGTTTTGCGGTTTTGTTTAAGATGCTGAATCAGAGTTTCGCCCGGAGGGGGGGCAGAAGGGGATGGCTCATGGTTGGCAGGTGCCTGCAGGAGCACTGGGGCTGGCCTATCTCAGAGCCTGGCACACAGCCCCGCTTGGCTGGTTTCTGGTGCTCCCAAGGGAGTGAACGTCACTGTCAGACCCGAGCGTGCTGGTTCTTGTCGTGTGGCCCTACCAACGAGGGAAGGCTCCTTTGAACAAATCTGCAGCAATTTGAAGAGATAATGAAATTCAGCATCCACCCAGGCTGCTAAGTATGCTGAATTGTGAAAGGTTCAGAGCTTAGTTTTGTCCTGCCAAACTGTCCCTCTCTGCCTCCAAGAGCAGCTTCCAGCGTTGATGGCACAGCCCAGGTCCTGGCAATGCCTTTGTGGGGATGAACAGTTGCTCTGCATGACCACAAATGGTACAAACACAAGCAGCAGTTCTCTGTCATTGAATGCAGAGTGGAAGTGTCACACAAGCCTGTTACCAGCTCAGAAACAACTGTGCCATACTCAAGAAAACACCGAACATCCAAACTGGAGATGGGCTGGATTTCCATCAGAAGCACATCCATACCCTGCCCACTGCAGGGAGCACTGGTAAACTTCTCACCGTTTGGCAGCACTTCAATAGTGGACTGCAGTGAGCTGGTCTGTAATTTTCTGCCTTTGCCATGGCTCATTCTCGTCAGTCCGGTCTTGTTGCACCATCCAGGGATGTACCTATGCTTCCTGGCCTGTCCTGCAGTGCCAGCTCACTAGATGGTGTGTAATGATGCTGTACTGGGCCTGAGGAAGCAAATCAGGAACATGCTGAGAAGAGGAAGTAGAAATAAGATGGTTTAGCTCCAGGAGGAGAAGGTTAGAGCAGGAGCAATGCCTGCAGGTCAAGATCAGGTGCAGGAGCAGAGCTGATTGAGGAAAGACTTCATAGCTCCCAGTGACCGTATTAATGCCAAGTTTAAAGCAAGCTTCTTGTGCCCTCACTTCCCCGTGTGTTAAAATTCACCAGGAAGATAAATAGTTACTTCATTGCCATCTGGTTTTATTCTGCTAGATAATGTAATCAAGGCTATTCTATACACGAGAAATATTGCTTAACTAAATATCATCCAAAACACAACCTACGGATTTTTGAAAGTCACCATTATTTGTTGACATTTGAGACTGAAGCAGCTGGACCAAGACAGCACAGGTTACAAACCAGGCATTTCTCTGCAATTTCACTACTGCTTGAAAACTTCCATGAAAGTTCTTTTTTTTTTTCCTAAAAGAAAAGAAAAGAAATAAAAGAAGCTGCTGAAATAGAAATTTCTTTTCTGCATTTTCTTAGAGAAGCGGCAGTTTGGATTTAGGGATGATTTATTTTCCAGATTTCAGGAAACTGAAAAAAAAAAAAGAAGAAAAAAAGAAAAGAAATATTGGTGTTTGGGTAAAACCTCTCTTTGTTTTAATGTAATATCTCTTCCCTGCAAAAATAAGGCATAAATACTGCCAATACTTTTTGCATTGGCTGAAATTTTCGGTAGGAACTAACAAGCACATTAAGGAACACGCTCTCAGTCAAGTTCAGTGACTTGCCCAAAGCCACAAGGATGAAACAGCAAAGCAAATCACCAAGCACCGAAATCCAAAGCCCACGCTCTGCTCTGGCCACTGGGCCTGGCAGATCCCAATTAGCAATAAGGACACGAGATCCACCAAAGATAAGTGGGCCCAGCTGAGTGTCTGACTCTGCTAAGTCTGCCTCAGAGTGGTTATGTGGGTGGTGCAGAATTTGTCAAACAAGATGTTCACAAAGATCTCCCTGAGCACAGCCGAGAAAAAAATGAAGACAACCCTACCATAAAGTGACACATAATTCAGCTGAAGTGAAACACACTCATACAACAGCAGAGAATAACTCATTCCCCTTAGGCAAAACTCGTCCAAAAAGCTAATAATGAAAACTGGAGGACTCCAAACCATTATTTTTACTTTGCAGGCCAGCAGCAGGGGTAGCTTATGTGGTTAGCAGCTGACTCTGGAGTTTTATTCTGGTTTTCACCACTAACTCCCTGACTGATCTTGCAGTGTCACTGTCCTGGGCCTCAGTTTACTGATCAGCGGGATGTGGGTGTAGATTGATTACAGAATATTGAAGTCATACATGCAAAATATTCAGGATGAATATGGGTGGGTCTGGATGTTGAGGCACATGCTTCTGTACCTGTTGTCCCGACAGATCCTTGAAATTGTAAAGTAACTCACATGCTTCAAGTTTCTGCAAGAAAAAAGAGAGAATACACCTGCAAATATATGGGATGCAGAGCTCAGATTTGCTGGTGTCAGTGGTTATGACTCAGAAATCATGGGAAATAGGTCAATGCCTTAACAAGGGCCCATTTTAACATGCACTCTGCTCTGTAGTTTGGGAATGGAATACAAATGCAACTCTTTCTTGGAAGGTCATTGAATTGAGCTGAACTGACCCAACCAGTTACTATTGGCTTGTGGAAAACCGTGGACAGCAATATTTATGATGATTGCCCTGACAGGCTGAATAATTGCTTTGCAGCTGAAATGCTAAAAGCAATGGAGCTGGGTTTTCAAAAGAAGTGTTTCATCAGAACTTCCTAAATAAAATAATTGTGGGAAGTAACTGGAAAATGGAGCTGGTGGCTGGATTTGTGTTAATGTATGTGTGTGTATATATATGCACAGATATTTCTGTATGCATGTATGAAGCAGTGCAGATCAGGAAAGAGAATAAAGCAATCTCTTCAGACTGAAGGATTCTTCCTGAATGTGTTTATTGCTACTACTGTCATTAGAATTATTGTTTCAGTGGTAGCAATCATATAAATAAACATTTTCAGGGACCAAAAATGTGAAAATCAGATGATTTTGAATCAGTAAATCCATGGGAAAGAGTACTCAGTGTAGTCTATAGAATAAAACTACAGCTTTTAATATATATTTAAGAGTTAATGGATAGTAAAAATAACACCATTTTCTTCCTCAAGTGTTTGGGCCTAAAGTAAGAACCTGTGCTTTTCAATCAGTTTCCTTACTGGTTATGGCCCACTCACTGTTACTGCGCCCTTTAACCTCAGCGACTTCTCACATCCGATACACTAAAAGTTTGCATTGGAGAATTAAGAACTATTGCAGTGAGTCATCTTCTAAACATTTCTGGCATGAGCATAAAGCCTTGAAAGGACCATTTTTACATGCTCATATTGTAAAGAAATCCCTACTTATGAGTTACCAGGTTATCTTTGCTTCAACGGCTGAGTTTCAGCTCCTCTTGGTCCTCAAATGAACTGAGATGTTTAAAAAATAGACCATGTTGGGCAAGTACTGATTTGAAGCTGGTCCATGAAGTTGAATTCTTTGGTTAATGGATCTTCAAGATGTTTAGATGTTGAAGTTTCTAAATTGCCATGTTCACACAGACACCACAACGGCCTGTGCAATAGTGGAAAATGTTTGTGTGAGTGCTGAGATGTGGAAATCCCTTCTACAGCAGGTGTGTGACAAATGCAGTGTGTATTGACATGAGCACCTTCATGAAAATGTCCTCCAGGCCCAGCCAGTTTGAATAATCAACAGCCATCTTCATCCTCAGGTACCTCTTTATTGCAATGGCTAAGAATTTACCACAGGCTCTTATTAATGCAAACCCAAATCTCAATCCTGTCCGATCACACCACGCTGCAGCAGCCCTCCAAGGAGCACTTCTTTTTCATAAAGGGATTTCCTTCAGTGCTGATTCACAGAGCACTCTTTGCTGTGCTTTAGAGCCACCCTTCTCAGCAGTTGCAACAGCAGATATATAATCACTGCTCAGGAAATAACCATTGTCTGAGTTTCGGGACAAGCACCACTTCTGTGTATTTGTGAATGCCACAGAACCACGAAGTAGTCAAGTTAAACATAGATACTCTGGACACACATGTGAGCCAGACTCGATGTATTTTTGGGTTATTTTTGCTGGTTTTGGATTTGGGAATAACCTAGGTTACTAAAGTCTGCTATGCCAAACTCTGCTCTGGTCCTTGGCTTTGAATGTCACGCCCAGCTTCCTGGGCACTTGCAGGACACAGAGGAGAAATATTCCTCTGATAGCTTTGGCAGGAACCTGTTTTATCAAAGCCAGCATAGGTGGGGGGATAAAGGTAGAGCTTTCCAAATTTGGGTCCAGAGGGACCCAGCAAATCTGCTGTGCTCTCAGAGATGGAAATACAGAAACTTCCATGGGTGGTGAGTAAATGGGACAAGAGCTCAGGATGACTTCATCCTTTTTTCCCATTATTACCAGGTATTCTGTAATAGCACTTGCAGGCTATAACTAAGACTGGGACCTGCTGTGCTTGCACTTGTATGGACAAGCAAGTAGACACTTCTCTTGCCCTGAAAGGTTTAGACAGAGATCTTGAAAGCAAGAAGATTTCAGGCTTAAGGATAGTATGACAGAAAAAAGCAGCAAAAAGAGTACAGTGAAGTGACTTGCTCAATGTCAGGAATACTTTGGAAGTCTTCTTCTGCCTGTTCTTCCAGTTTAGACACTTATGGGCTGTCTCATAAATACCACAGCAAAGTGGAAGTCAATGGAATGAGAAGCCAAAGCTCCTGTGATCACTCATAGACCACAGAGTTCCTGGATATCACCTACAGTTCTTTATCACTCACAATTTTAGGACTTATTTTTCTTAGTATCTCTCTGATTTCCTGCTACACCCCTTGTGAAGAAATCAGACATTTGGAAAATTGTAATCTGAGTAGCAATAGTTACTCCACATCCTGGAAGTGATTTTGATGTATCTGCATATTTTTTCTCTCTGTCTCTATCATGACACCTGGGAGCATTTGCAAATCAGTTAAAAACATCATCCCATATCAGATATGAATAACTATGAGTTCCTTCTCACCCATCCCCATCCTCGCTGGAGGTTTCCACTTCCCAAGGCAGATTTCTCAGGAGGAATCTGAGTGGATAGCCAGCCTTGCTGGATGCTTTGAAGGGCAATACAGATTAACTGTGCCAAATCATTAGGGAAAGCAAGGTGTTGCTTAAGCTGAAGGTCCTGATTAGGAAATGCCTTCCTCCACAAAGGTACACACCAACCCCACCTGCACACACAGAGTTCAGATCACTCAGATGCAAGATTGCAGTTGATCTCAGCATCTGCTGAGATGAAAGGAGCTGCAGCATCCAAACCATGCTGGGCTTCATTTAGGGAGATCCAAACTGGGAATTTGGATTTCATTGCAACTGGAAACAAACTGGTAACCAGTCCAGCCTGCCAAGCAATGCAGCAATTAATGAGTGCTCCCATAACCTCCCTGCTAGGTTATTCCAGCAGCATGCTTTGCAACTTGCTGAAGTTTCTTTATGGAACCTTACACAGCACCAGCTTGCCGCAGCCCCAATCCAGAGTCCTGGGGAAAATAAATTAAACCACTGGGCTGCCACTAACAGGTAACACTTCCTGAGTTGCAAACATGTGCTTCAACCAGGAAAAAATCTTCAGGTGCTGTAGAGAGGATGGACACACAGAAGAAGCCTTGTAAAACCTTCCATGGGACTCATTTGCCTCCGCCATCCCCACCACCATCTTCCTACACGTCATCTATGCACCCAGAACAAGTGGAATTCTCAGCTTCCCACTGACTGGACTGCTGCTTGTTAATCACTGTAGAGATTATTTCACTTCAAGTACTCTGAAGTTAAACTCCACCTTATAAAATACTTTTTCCTTTTAGTGCTCAGTGCACTTTTGGAATCACCTCAGTGCCTGGCCACCTTGACACATTCTCCAGACTTTTCATGCCGTGACATCCCTTGATATTCCCTACAGCATGTGACCCACATAAATGCATCTTACTTGCAAACTCTAGGACATCGTGTTCCTTCTCATCCTGAAATTCTTGACTTGGTGCATTCTGAAGTTGGCAGCTAATTCAGGTTCCCAGTTCTGAGGGGTGCTGAGAAAGGAAGGGCCAAAATACAGAGGTACCTCACTGCAGGAGACCGAGGGGCTTCCCCTGACTGCAAATTTCTTAACAGAAAAATGTCTGTTTTTCTGGGCAGGCCATCAGGAGAGGCAAAGAAAAAACACTTTCTTCTCATCCCACTCACTTCTGTGAAGGAATTTGGTCTGTACTTTTTGAGGTCCTGAAGGATTTAGAAACCTTTCTCGTTATTATATTTTGGACTGAGAATATCCCTTGGTTCTTCTCTATTTCTTTCAACAGAATTCTTCCTGTTTACATAAATTAAGGATCTGGTCCCTGGTTTCCAACTCAACCAAGGAGGACTCAAGTACAATGAGACAGATTGTCCTCACAGGATTTCGAGCTGTGTAGAGAATCCAAAGTGCCAGAAATCTTGTGGGAAGGACTGTTTTCAGGGAAATTCCACCCCATAGTTTCCATACGTGTCATGTAAGTAATGTCACCCCAGACCATAAACCTTCTGAAATCTGCCTGCTGCATTCAATACTTCTGGCTTAATTTTTTTTTAATATATATACATATATAGATTTTTTTTTCCCTTCTGCTTTAAACTGCTTCTCTTAAATTGTGACACTTGTGACACCAACATTTCCCATTTCTGCTGGAAGTGTGGAAAGACAGGATTCATCTGAAGCTGGCGGAAAAAGCACCACTAAAAGCTGTTGTAGTTGTGACATGTGGTGTGGTACAGCCAGGTGACTTGTGAGGTGTTCTGAGGGCATCTTTTGGAGCCAAACTCTGACACTTTTACTGGTTCAGAGCAGCAGGAAGCTGGAGACTGAGATTCATTTCGGGATCTGTCCTCACTGCAGACTCTGAGCAGTCGGTGGTGATTTTGATCAGATGAATTCCTCCTATCAGGAAGAAAGGCAACGTATGCCGGTACTTTAATTTCATTTCAATTTGCTTTAGCAGAGATTTATAATTATTATAAGGAATGATTTTATAATGTAATTCAGTGTTGTCAGAGTAGGTTAGCTTTATGACCTGCTTTAAAAAATAAATGCGGCTTTAATTAAAACAAAACCAAAGAGAGAAGTACAGTCTTGTACCAACATGTTGCTGTCAGCACCCTGCTAACTGTCTGAATTGAGCTGCAAGCCTCCGCTCAGAGGCTCCTGTGCCAAAAACAAAGCTCGTGGCACATTTAAAGGTACCGCTGGCCTATTTTTAATTTATAGTTTGACTTGGTACTGCTGGAGGTTTGCTAATAACAATCGTGATGACTGTAAAAAATGAGACACTAAAGAACAGCCACGTTTAGTAGCTGACAACTCCTACGGAAGCGAGGCTGGATGCAGCAGTAAAGCTGACCCTCTTTTGCTCAGCTGCAGTGTATTGCCATTGCCTGACATGGAATCTCTTTTGGTTTAACCCAGTACGAGATCAGAATCCCAGTCATTAAATTTAGCCTTCCAAGCTGCCATCTTTCATGAGGAAAGACGATTTTCCTTCTACATAATGGATGTCACAGAGCTCATCTTCAGTACATGCTCACTCTGCTCGTAATTTTCTGTATTTGCATTGCCTGACATGAGACAATATTAATGCTGTATCACACTGAAGGCTCTCTGACATCAGCAAATAGAGTCACCACACAAACCAGAGCCTCTCCAGCACCACACACAGCCCCCTTTTCATCCTTGTGTCTCCTTCACAAGGTCAGTGATATCAGGCTGACATATTAAAACATTTTAGTATCACTTTGTCAGAATTCTTCATGTCTTAGTGTTCATCACACTTCAGGATCTGGAGAGCTGTTGCGTGGCTGACACTAAATGGCTGGGTTGGGTGGTTATATAATATTCTGGAGGGCAAAATTTCATTCCCTAGAAGTCAATGGAGATTTTGATTTCACTAATTTTAATTTTAACATTAATTATTCTATTGATTTCCTTCCTATTGGCTTCAGAGTTAGAGAATTATCTAGTTCATAAATTACATTTTGGGACAGGGATTTATTTTTAAATTATTTTTACTCTGCTTTGATAAAATGATTCAGTAATTGGATGAAAATGCAAGGAGGCAGGAGCTTTGAGGAGAATAGCAGGAGGCAGAACCAAACAGGTGAGGGACAGGTTGCAACCTTTGCCTCCCACCCCTCTGTGCCATATCGTATCTGGGTGCTGAGATCCATATGAGAGTCCACTACCATGGATTTTCCAACAGGGGTTCTCAAGGAAGAGGTCTGCTGTAGCTGTCAATATTAATTGACACCATGTGTGGGAATGTAAAGCCAAATATTTGAGGGATAATTTATAGCAAATGAGACATCTTCTCTAGTGTGCATTAAAAAAAATCTTCCACAGGATACATGAGTGAAAAGAGTGTAAAGGAGGCAACACAGTAAGATGTAGTTCTTAAGAAGTTATTCTGGGGAAAAATTGTACTTTTCAGAAAAGCTATTTTTTCAGCTAAGATTGTCTAGTCTGGCATTAGGACAGACAGCGTCAGATATCAAAATTGCTTTTACTTATTGCCTCCATTTTTTTCTTGCAAGATGGATGCACTGAAGTCTTCTATCTTGGTGTGAGCTGGGTAATGTTCACTTCTGTGCCAGATCCAAGCTGGATTTGAAAAGTCTCACATCCTAAATGTTTTGTTCCATTAGAGAGCTGGTAAATCACTCCTTCTAAACATTTTAATACATTTCTAGTCTTGACAATTTATGAGTCATCAAATTGGTGAATACCCTAAAGCCTTTCCAGAAAAAAAGATTTGTAAAATGCTTTTGTTACCATTTTTTCCCTCCAGTTAGTGCATACCTGGTCATAGGGCCAGGATTTTAAAAGTGTTCCTTTTTTCAATCTTGTTCAATTTTTATGGCCAAATTTTTGAGAGAGCTCAGCATACAGTGTTTGACTGTTGAGCTGCTCATGCCTTTGGACAGCCTTGGAGAGGTGCCACATTTCTGCTCTGTGTTATTCTGTCAAGCCCTGATTCACAACTTTATTTCAGGCAGTATCATGCAGTAAATAACACTGATCATTAGCAGCTGTACGTGCCACCTGAGGCTCTGAAACGAGTCAGGAGAGATACAGAGTGGGTTCTAAGAGCTCTCATAACTCCTGAAACATTTCTCAAACACTTTTTATCGCCACACACCTATGATAGGTTTGGAGTTGTGAAATCCTACCAGGATCCATTTGGGATGTCTTTGCCCTGCAACGAGGGAGAAGCCTCCCTGTGAGTACAGGCTTGCACAGAGCACACGTCACACGTGCCACAGCAGTGGGCCTGGTGTTCCTCTCAACCTCATTAGCCTGTTAAAACATGAAAAAAAGAAAAAAAGCACATTGTGTATCACAGGAGTCCTTGCCTGGCAAGAAGCTTTGCTCTGGAAGACATGACAAGTGTCTAAACCATGAGATACCAAACTTCATCATGTACCAGGCTTGTTAATGTTCCCTGGGCAAGCAGGAATATTGTTTGTAGCCTTGGACAAGGAGGAAGGGTCCTGATCCTGCTGTTTGAGTAACAGGTGAGACACAGTTCCCCATATAAGACTATTTTCCCTTCTGTCACAACATATAAACCCATTTTCCCTTCCTCCTACCTTGGGTTTTAGTGTATATAAGAGCTCAGTGATGCTGGATTGGCCTTAATTAAACTGATTAACTTAATATAACATGTGTAATAGGTAAATAACTATTTTCTCACTTGGTGTCCTGTAGCAGAATAACTCAATAGCAATAAAATGCTTTCACTCTTGGTTCACAGACCTGTCCAATTGACCCAGTGGTTCAGGGAGCAAAGAACAAAATAAACTCACTTTTGTTCTGGACCTTGTCTGGCATACACAATAAAAGAGAATCCTTAGACCCCACATAAGAACTGGTGTAAAAAAAGCAGTTTGAAGCTCATTCTCTGTGTTGATTTATGCTGGATTCAATTTTAGGTAAACATACAAAAAATGGTGGCTTTATTTCCAAAGGAGCAGGGAGTCTTCCTCTCACTGCAGTCAGTCATAGTTATGTGGACTCAGAAGTGAACAGGGTGGGAATGATGTTGGGATAAGGAGAGGAAAAAACCGTTTGGTGTCCTATAAACATTTTTTGTTGTTTTTTGTTTTGGTTTGGGTTTTTTTTTTCAAAAGCAAAAGTAATTGAAATGCCCATATTCAAACGTCTCAGCCAGAGGAACTCCTTTCAGTTAAATAAAATCAATTTAACAATCTCTTTCTGTTTGGAAAGACAAAAGGAAAAAAATAAAGTGCCTAGATTTTTCCTGTCCAAATTAAAGTGAAACAAAATGTCCTGCTATTACCCCATTAGACCTAACACGAGGTATTGAAGAAATGAGCCCTGCCCTGCTGCCCCCAGAGCTCTGTCTATAATGAAACACAGGGAAAACAAGTGCTAACACAGTTAGACTTTGTACTGTGTGAACGACTTCTCCTGTATTAGCAAAGCAGACTGCTAATATGATATGATGGGACATTACTAATGCAACAGAGTGGAGCTAATGCAAACAAAATATGTTGGAGTGCCTGGTTGAAATGAATAGAGAATTTGTTTGTCTGGGACCCAGAATCTGAAAATCAAAGCAAATGCCTCAGAAATAAATCTTACAGATAATTCAATAAACACACAGAGACTGTCAGATGCACCAAAGTGTTTGTGGGCACTGGAGGCACAGATGGATCCATGAACCCCATTCCACACTGACTTTCGAAGGGAGTTGGGTGCTTGGGTGTCCTTGGCACTTTGGGAAATCTCTTCTTGTATAAATAATAAATGATGATAATTTACATTGACATAATAACTAAGTGTATGTGATTATCAGTGAAACTGCTGTTCAGGGCTTGGGGAGCGCTGCTGTCATTGAAGCAAAGCTGTGTCTCCGTCAGGAATTGTAGTGGTAGGACAAGGGGGAATGGCTTCAAGCTGAGAGGGGATAGGTTTAGATTGAACTTGAGGAAGAAATTCTTCCCTGTGAGGGTGGGGAGGCCCTGGCACAGGGTGCCCAGAGAAGCTGTGGCTGCCCCTGGATCCCTGGAAGTGTCCAAGGCCAGGTTGGACAGGGCTTGGAGCAGCCTGGGACAGTGGAAGGTGTCCCTGCTCATGGCAGGGGGTAGGAGAAGATGGTCCTTAAGGTACCCCCCAACCCAAACTATTCTGTGATTCCGCAGCAAGTTCAACTCTGAGAAATAAATATTTATAATGCACTTTAAATCTTAGCAGTGATTTTTTTCTTTCTGCCTTCTTGCCCTCCTCCCACTCTCAGCTGTTAATGAAGATACTGTGTGCTGTAAATGGATAGGTTTGAGCCAATGAGAGAATCCTATCCCCAGTTTCAGCTGAGGGTAGTTATCTCCCACAGCAAAGGGTCTGCTTAGGCTTTGATGCATTTGCCTCCAAAGGCCATCTATTAAATGGAATCCTTGAGTTCTCCCTCACAACCTCGAGGGCCCTGAGCTGCACTGGGAGCAGCTTTGCAGCCAGGAGCAACCAGTCACAATTTGTTATTAAAACTGCAGCTCCCCACTGCTTACTGCTGCTGACTACCATGAGGCTGGAGTCTGCTCAAGAAACGCAGAGAAAGCAGAAACTGAGAATATTCCCAAGCTCACCTTTTAATGAAGGCATATGGCATCCAGGATATTGTTATTCATGTAGTAATTGGCAACGGCGTACACGTATTTATGGTACCTCTCATCATGCTTAGGAAATTTTGGAATTGCTCCATTTTAATGGGCCATAAACAATTACCTGAAGTTAAAGTATATAGCAAATACAAAGAAACATGAATAATTCTTTATAATTACACGCATATATTTATGTACACACACACACACACCCCTAGCCATCAGGCAAGGCAATTTTTTTCTTTTAATAATTATTACTATAGTAGAGCAAACTGTGCCTAAATTGTTCTAAATCCAGATTAGTAAATTTAATCAAGTCAAGTGAAAAACAAATGCAGGGTCCTGAGACTTTTGCTACGTATTTGGGGTTGCAGAAAAGGGGTGTAAGAAACAAGATAAATTGTCTGCAATTATCTGCAGAACTTGATTCCAACACTTGCAGTAAAACTGGGGCTTGACAAAAAAAATCACTTTATACTGGAAAAAAGCACCACTTTGTCGTCCTCCTTCTGTTGAAATATCAGAAAGAGGTGGAGTTTTTTGTGGAATTTTTTTAATGTAATAAGTACCTGGAGTTTTCTATGATCACTACAGAGAGATGTGAGTGTGTGGTTTATATCTTTACTGAGGTAAAATTATAATCTGAAATGTAGAATTAAACTTCTGCTGCTGTACCTGTGAGCTATCCATATGGATATTTGAGCTCCATTTTTATTTCTGAATCTTTTTAAAATTAATTTGACTTATTTAAACTAGAAAATAACAGAGTTCGTGCAAAAGTAAAAGTTTCATATGGAAATATAAAGAACAAGAGTTGTTTAAACTCACAGATTCAGATTTCTGCTACTGCTAAGTTTCATCAGTTTGAGAGCAGACTCACTGAAAAGAAAGAGCTTGCTTAGAGGAGGGCATAAAAAAAATTATATGTGCCAGCATTGGAGTCTATTTCTATAAGGACTAAAAGGATACAATTTTTAATCCACTAAAATAAAAAAGTATATTTTTTTTTGTTTCAAATTCCCCAAAACTCACCCAACAGTTCACACGGGGATATTTAGGATGTATTTTCAGGAGGGTGCTCAGTTGAACACTCAGAGTACCCATGGTCTGTATACAGGAGTTAAAGACCTCAGTGCAGATTTGGACAATGATCTGCAGCCACAGACCTTGTGATTCTCACCCTTAGCATTTAAAAATGGGTGTCTGAGTCTCTTCTTTCTTTCTCACACAGACAGAAATTGAAGTACCTTATTCCCAGCTTAATATTTGAAAAATAATGCTTTCAGAGACCATTCCAGTGGGGCTGGATTTTGTATTTCTCCATTAGAACCCCACCTTCCCTCTATCTTTCTGCTTCAACAGCTGGTGCTGCAAGTAGGATACTGTGGCTCACAGCATCTGGCCCGAGAAATGTTCTCTCTCCTCGGAGTCCCAGATACTTCACAAAAACCCTTCAGAAACCATTTATCAGACTCAGCACTGAAATGTTCAGTAAAATTTACAGTGAACCACCTTCTTCCCCTGCCTGCACAGTTGCCCCAGACTCCCCCCAGCAGAGCAGTTGTTAACAATTTGGTTAATTGCTGGTGCTTTGCTGATGTTTGCTATTCTCAATCAGGCACAGTCAACCCCATTCATACCAATCTGAAAATTACCTTAGCCTATTGTTCAAAACTAAAACAGGATTTGTTTTGAAGTTTTAGAATCTCTCAAACAATTATTTCTTCTGGTAACTGACTCTCAGCATCCATACCAATGCTTCTTCATTAGCAGAAAGAGGAAATGAAGAGTTTTATCAATAATGTGTTGGCTGGCATCTCAGAAGATCTGCTGCAGTCCCTGGCTCTGTCACGAATCTCAGTCATGATCTCAGACAAGTTCTGTCATCTCCCTATGGGATTGAAGTGATGTTACTTCATTTCCTGCTTTTAAGATGTTGTATTCATCTAGATTGGAAGCCCTTCTCGAGAGCTTTGTAGGATTGGATGGGACCTGCCACGGTGTACCCTCATTAACATCATGGAATTAGATGATGCAATAATATTCATGAGAGTAATTAATGGAGGTAACAAAGAGATAGCAAGCAAAGGGGTGATCTTGCAACCTCAGACTGAAACCACGCATTTCAGAAATCTTGTGAAGCAACTCGTGCCCCAAAGTTTACCACTTGAACTTTTTCAAACAGCAGTATTTCAATTGTTTGGCTAAAGCTGGAGAAATACCCAAACTTTTGGGTGCTGACGGGAAACCTCCAAACTTTCTGAGGTTTCTCCGTCATTGACATAAACCATGGTCTGTGGCTTTCAACAATAACATTTGTGCTGATTTTAGCAATTCAAATCCAGATGCAGCAACTGAGCTTGTCAAAACAGAGGAGCCACAGACCACTTCTCTCTATGTGAATGTGCTGTCGTTTTTGGTAACTGATTATCTACACAATCACAGACAACCAAACACCCATCTGGTTTCTCTGATCTGCAGGAGCAACATCAGTACCATGACAGTCTACGGGGGATATAAATAATCTGGAAGCCTTTGCTCTGGAGTATTTTACTTGCATATCTAGCTGGACTGACTTCAACATGTAGCTGTGTGCTTTTGCAGGTTTTATTAACATAAATTCTCTGCTGGAAAAGGACATCACTCCTAAAAATTAAACCTGCCAGAGGGTAAATGAGCATCTTCCAAAAATGCCCATAGGATAGCAATTCATAAAGCCATGGCAAATGCAATGTTTTGAAGATATTTGAGCTTTCTGGGCTCACCTAGATGCAACACCTGCTTCTCCAAGGTGAGGCACTTACTACACCTGCAGGAAATGTGTGTAGACCACCATCAGCACCTTCTGGCAGGTGCCAGAGCTGCCCAGAAAAGCAGCAAAGCCCTGACCCTCTTTGTCCAAGTGTCAGGAATCAGCAGCAGGACTGTTTGGAAGGGCTGAGTAGGCAGTGAGTCTCCTCAGCACCTCTGAGATTGCCCCCAGTCTTCGGATGTGAGATGATATTGAGGCCTGCAAGGGAAAGTATAACAATAATTGACTTAACTGAAGCTTTGATTCAACTTTATGAGCATGAGAGAGGCAATTCACACTCCTTACCCAGAAGCTACGCTCACGCTGGGGAGTTGGAAGGAGATATTCAATTAGAAGTATCACTTCGCAAGGGAAAATTCCACCTGGAGTGAGAGATGAAATGGGAAATTTCAGTGGGAGCTGCGTTTTCTTTGGGGGAGTTCAAAGGAGAGTTTGTTTTGGTAGCCAAGCTCCTAATGGAAAGATAACTTCATCCTCAAATCTCAAGTGATTTCTGCCAATTCATAACAATTTACACCTACAGGGCATCAGCAAATTAAGTCCAACTACATCACTGTCAGGTGAAGAAGTATTGGGTACACTGGAGCATGGAAGGACTGACTTATGGAGTGACATATGTTAAGGAAAAGAAATAAAATTCAGGAGTCCCAACTCCCAGTTGCCTGCTGTAATCACTGTACCTTGTTTTTTAATACTCTTCCACTGCTGGAAATAAATGAATTATTTACATTCTGCCTGACCATTTTTCTCTTTCCTTTTTTTAGCATTTTATGCCTTGACTTTAATTCATCCCCAGTACTTTTTCCATTTGAGTTTCTAGCAATAACATTATTAAATTTCATGTCTGCTTCCGTTTTTATTTCCATCTTTCACCAAAAAGATATAAAGTGAAATGAATCCAAATGAGAGAGCTTTTCTCTTCAAACTGCTCTCAGTATCATCGTTTCCTTAATTAAGTAATTGAAGCTCTCCCAACACGCACAACGTCATTCAATCCACTGTGGTCTCTCCTATGCCCTGGTACTTAGACTGGTTCCTACAGGAGACTGTTTTTCCAGTCCATCATTCTTTTCTGCATCTTTCTAACAACCTCTCAGGCCTGCTCCTCCTGGTACGCCATGGTGCACATGGAGCACGGCTTTAAAGAAGGAAATAACATAAAGACAAGATTACTTTTTTACCATTCTAAAGGGTCTCTATCCCAGGTCTTGCACGGGACCAATCCTGACAGGCCTGACATCCTCACATTTCTGTTGCACAGAGAAATTCCTTGTGTTAGTTTTGTATTTTTGCCCTCAGTTTCTTCCTTTGAAATTTAAATTATTTCCTTAAAAAAAAACATTTTAAATTAATAATTTTATATTATCAATTATTAATTTCCTCCTTTTACACCTTAGGCTGTCCAAACTTCTTTTGACACATCTTTGCTGAGCAGTTACTGCCTTCCCTGGATTCTGGAATGCTGTTTTCTAGGCTGGAAATCTAAGCCAGAATTGTTTCCAGAGCAAAAATACATTTTTAAAGGATGAGCAATACACAAGCCATGCTAAAACTTGATAGAGCCTCAATTCATCCACTCTTGTGTAGCCATGGCTGTAGTTGTTGGGAATTACAGACATTTTTTTACTGTTTAAAATTTCTCAATGGAAAATTGAGATTCTTTTTCACTATACTTTTCAGGAAAAGGATCTCTTCAAGAGCCTAGACATTATTTTTCCTGAGGCTGAAGGGAAGGAAGGGCAGTTAGTGCTCTGTGTTCCTCCTCTTCTAGGAACTTTGGATCAATGTCTTCTGTTCTCACTCCACTTGGGTCCTTGCACTGCTGATGCTGGTTTGGGGTTGAGGAGATAATGCCAGCAAGTTGTTCTCTTCCCCCTGAATTTAGGATGATAAAGAACCTCCTATTGCAACAGTTTTCAAGCTTGGGAAGAGGTGTAAAGTAACCCAGGAGAAGGCAGGGGATGGGACTGGAATGAGGATATGGTGTAATGGAGCTAAGCAATGGCTGGAACCGATTTGCATTAGAATTCCCTGCATGGATGAGAGTTAGGTAAGAAAGGAAATGAGTGAACTCAGACTTGGGGTTTGGGGAGGAACAGCTACAGAGGGTTGTATTTGCATGGAGGAGGTGTTAGTTGCAAGAGCACTTAACTGAGTTTCAGGCTTAAAGTCTCACACCAAATGACACGATAGGATTTTTCAGAACCCTTAATCTCAGAGCCTGGACACAAAGATCCTGAAGTCTAACACCCAAACTCATTTTTCTGCTAACATCCCCACTGCTTCTCCCTGAAGTCTCCATTCTCCCCAACAGATCTAGCTCTAGCTGTATATCTGAATTATTTTTGTTCCATAATTTTATCAGATTATAGCTGTGACAACCTGAAGGTGGGGAGTGGATCCAGATCCACTTAGAAGAACTAATTCCTGATGTAATCCATGAATGTGGGGGTTGTGACATTAGCAGGAATTTGTCCTACTCTTCTCTTGCTGAGAGTTTTGCAGAGTGGATTCCTGTGATGTTTTGTAGGCTGAGCATCCCTGAGCCCGACCTGTGACAGTTCAGCTCATGACACATCTGCTGAGTGAGTGCCCTCCCAGCTTATGGCCACTAAAGCAGAGGAATTTCACCATCGATCTGGAGAAGCACTTGAGACAATGGTAGTAACAGGGCAATAAAGATTGCAATATATCATGGACTCGGCTGCTGGCTTGTATAGATCAGAGCTGCATTAAGGCCATTACAGCCTGCCTGTGGCTGATCTAAAGAGAGAAAGCCAGCTCTAGGAAGGCAAAGAGCTGCTGATAAAGAAACAAAACCAAACTAACTAATGAATTTTTTTTTTTTTAAATTCAACTTGACAAAATTTCTTTTGCCAGCCTGGACAAATGTCTTTCAGCTCCCATTCTGCTCTCTGATCAGGGAGTGTGGGATTGATCCCCCGATGCATAGTCAGAAAAAGGAAACTTTTGCTGTACTCCGAACTGAAAAAAGCAAGTAGTGGAGTAAATCCCACCAGCCTAAATCTACCTACATTTACTACTGTAGAAATACAGCTGAGGATTGGCCCAGCAGGTATTTAGCTTTCTAGGGCACATGTTTGTCCCCTGGGCATTTTCTTCTTTCCATGTCCCTGCAGATCACCTGCATTGTCTGGATCTCTTCCTGTATAACAGATCCACCGATAACCTGTAAAGGAGCCAAAGTAGGAGCAAAAGCTCTTGCAAAAACCCAGTCACACACAGCGACTCCCTATCACTGCAGACGAGTCGAAGAACAAATTCCCTTCTCTGGCCCCTGATCTTTCATCGCCTGTTAAAAAATTTGCCGACATTGTCACCTTCTTATGGAAGTAAAAGATGGAATTTGACACTGTGTGGAGAAAAAAAATCTCCCTGAATAGAGGAGAAAAAGGAAGAGGGACTTTCACCTGTGTGTCCCCATGCTCTCCCAAGTCACTTCCATTGCTATGGGTTTGCCAGCACCCACTGGATCCTTTTAGCAGGGATACACTCCAGCAGCTCCATGCAGTGCATTGAGCCAGGTGTGCTGAGCCATTGAAAGGAGTTTTTATCAGCAGGCGAGAGCTGCGAGTCAAACTGGGGAGCCTTAATCCTTCTAAGTAGAGCAAAACCTCCCTGCAGATAAAAGACTCGCCTGACTCGTTCCAGAGGGAGTTGGTGACATGGCTGCACCCTCGCCCCCTTCTCCCTTAGGAAAATATGGCCCTGAGGGCAGAGTGGAGAGGGACGATCAAAGGGAAGTGCAGTTTGGCTGCCTGCTGCCAGCAACAGAAAGGCCAAGCCGTCATTACCGGGGAGCAGCGCTGTTAGAGGTGAATGGGAAGGGAAGGGAAGCACACTTGGGATCTTTGGCAGACACAGGAGTTGGGGCTCTGCCACTGCGTAGGAGTGATTCGGGCTTGGGAGGGGACCTTGTTTCTTCCCACTCCTTTGGCAAGGTAAAACCCAGGTGTGTCCCTGGGAATCCCTAGGTTTTTAACTCACTTAGGAGTAATAATGGGAGGATGGTGGTTTTCACCTGCACAACCTGTAGGTTACTCTTGGACTTCCCACTTCATCTTGCCTCTACAAACCCCTCGCTCCTTCTCTTTATCTCCCCTTCCCCAGAACACAAAAAGCAAATGTCCTCTTCAAGATCTTCTGTCATATTCTTTTTCCCCTCTAGCTTTGGAGTATAGGGAGGAGGGCAAAAGGGCAAACTTCCTCGAAGTTTTAAAGCAGAGCTAGGAAAGTAAAATGATTCTCCAAAAAAAATGCATGTAGCAGTGCTGGAGTGGGAGCAGGCTGAGCAAGTTCTGCTCTTTCTCCTCTGAGTAAGTGTGGCTGCCTTGGGACAGGGTCCAGCTAATTATCAACTTTCGGGAGTTTTGGAGGGTGAGCAAATAGCCTTAGTGAGACACTGGAGGGTGTTGGTAAAAGCACATTTTTCATCTGGCTTTTTAAGACAAGCTGAATGGAGATTTATCTGTTAAAGAGCTTGCCTGCATGAACTTGAAGCCTAAACTTCAATACATTCACATTACCTGTTCTACTACCGCAGAGTTGGAAACTTACAGGTTTCCAGCACAGATTTGTGTTGTCAGTCCCAAGAACTAGACACAGGGAGCCCACAGGGAGCCAAAGGGAAGCTGTGGAGCAAACAAGGATTGTTTAATTAGTGCTGCTGCAGCCCACTGGGCTTGGGAAGGCTATATGGAGGTGGAGAGGGTGCAGGGAGGGGGTTTGCCTTCACCGTGGGGAGGAGTCAGCCCCTGGGACAGACTTGTTGATGGTGGTCGGATTTTGAAAATGAAATTGTTGGGTAAAGACCGTGCCTAGCCCTGGGTGGCCCTACTGTTCTCTAGCAAAAGGACACACTGCAGTGCCCACTGCCAAGACCAATTGGTTCAGGAGCAGACAACCGCCTCCTATCCCCTTTAACAGTCTGTCTTATGCATTTCCCAGGAGGAAATCCAGTTTTTCCAGGTGCAGATGAGCAGGACACTGGGCCATGGTTTCTCTGCTACTCTTTTGGGTAGCCCAGCATTCCTGCTGCTTCCAGCCTGAAGCCAGTCTTGGATGTGGATACAAGGAGTGGAGTTGAGTAATGACCTTTTGGGAAGCCCTCTGGTGTCTCTAGCAATCCAGACCACAGTCAGGAACAACCAGGCTTTTGCTTTGTAAAAATTCATCATCTACCTATTAGCATTTTAGCCACCCCTTGGGTTGTCTGACTTTTATCCACCTTCTACACAGGAAACTGGATAATTTTTGATTTTTGAACCCTCAGATTGGAAGCTACAAACCGGGAATTTCCAAGGAGGCAAGTGTTATTAATAATAAATAAAAACAACCTCTTACATGTATGGAGCACCTCTCATAGAAAGAAATAGATCCCAAGGTGTTATACAGACATGTTTCTGCTTTTAGGAATCACTCTGATATGGATTTACAGCGCAGGGACATTTTATGCCCAACCAAAGAAAAATCACATTATCCATCACTGAAAGCAGCTGTCTCAGGGGCTGAATGAAACTGATACTTTCCAGAATTAGCAGCTAATAGTGATTATTACTTGTTTTGCATATTTTTATGAATATGCTTCAATCTCGCCTAATACTTGGAGAGTCTGGTTTTCTGTTTGTCATGATGAGCTCAATGTCTAAAACTTGGTTTGAGCCCAGATTCCACTTTTATTAAAGCGCTCCAACAGGCACAACCTTTTAGGCTTCCCTGGTGAGAACAATATTTGCTTTCTGATAGGCTGGATTTCCATACCTTTTCTTTCTGTGTGTGCGCGTGTGTCACGATGAGAAGTTTTAAAACAAACGGCGTTATCCCCAGCTGCTAAGTTCTGACATGCACTTTAAACAAGTAAACCCAGGGATGTGGCAGGCTGTGAAGGAAGGGAGAGCAAAACTGGCTTACGTGTTGCACTGATCACAGAATTATCATCTGCTATCACACAGTTTGCCATTAGACCCAGCTGCTGCCAACCTGACCGGTGCATTTCTTCAAGCTAAGCTAACAAAGCACTTATTTGTTATCCAGGGAACTACCTCTAATAGACTTCCAGTGAAATAATATTTGCTTTCCAACCCTACTTTGAATCCCACTCACTTTGTTAAAAAGATTGCCTCTGGCTGTCTCCGCTGGTCTAATCTAATAGTTTCTAGTTTGTACAAGCAAAGCGCTTTCAGCCAACTATATAAATAACTTAAAGAGAAGAAGACACTTTTACAGCGCTCTGTGCCGGGTGCTATAGAACATGACAGATTAGTAAATGACGCCTCAGTGGAGCTCATCTGGGAACCTCTGTCAGTTGAATATGAGCAATTACAATATTGTATTTGGGCTGAAAGGGTTGTCTGTCTTCTTACAAAAACGCTAACAAGAAAAATAATTCCTGTCTTGCTTCTCCTGTGCATGAAACTGATCTAAGTGGCTCTCACCCCTTTTCCTTCCCTCCCATTGCCAGCACAGCAGCAGGAGGGGAGGTGGGGGGAGAGGCGAGTGAGGAGAGAAAAGAGAGTTATTTTCTTTCTGTTTTCACTTTTGGTTTGAATTGAGAATGAAGAAAGAATAATATTAGGAGACGGGGCTCCCTGAGGTTTGAGAGGGGACGTTATATCATTATATCAAAGCACACTCCTGCCTCCTGCCCCTGCCCCAGCAGCCCCGAGTGCTGCCTAAAGAGCGAGTCCCCCGAGCCCCTCGGAGCTGCTCCATTTATCCCAGCTCACCTGCTAAGATCACCAAGGGCCTAGAGTTTCAAAGAGTTGCCCAAGGTTTACCCGTGCTATTCCCACTGCTGAATGTTTTTTAAATAGAAATGCTGAGGCTGAGCACCATGCAACAGAGGATGTACCATCCACACTGCGATTTCCAGAGGAAAAATTTTCACATCCCGTTGAAACTTCCTTGAGGCTCTTTTGAAATTGCCTGTCGGACTGGAGGGTCAATACCACATGGGCTCCTCTAGGATCAGTGAGGTTACACCAGGGAATCTGTCTTTGTGATCATTTAATGAAGGATTTTGCAAACACGTATAGCCAAAGCATTTTTCTTTTTTTGTTCTTTTTTATTATCTTTTCTTTTTCCTGAAGAACCACCCCAATACCAGGAATTTCTTTTGTTTACATCTGCTTTTTCTCACCATGGCCTGTTACTGTGTCTCTTTCCAGGCCTGTGAGTAACTGCATGCAACTGCAAGCCCATGAATGTGCACCAGCAGAAAATTGTGCTCTTAATTAGATACTCCTGCTACAGAGAGGAAAACGGTGTCATTCCACCTCCATCCTGCTATTAAAGCACTGTGTTCCATGTGCTGTGCCACCCTGAGGGTGACTATGGGCTGTATCTGCAGGTGTATGGGGAGGTTTGGAACAGGATGAAGCCGCAGAGGTCTGAGCATTAAGCTACTCACTGCTGTGTCAAACAGGCCCTGGCATTCCTGGCATGGAAATTGCTTTCTGAAGTCCAGTGGTGTCTCTGGAAGAAAACAGTCATGATGACAAGTGACCAAGAAACTGCCATTCGCTAAGAGCAAGTCATGATCCCTGGGAGGAGAAAATAGGGTCAAAACACCATATTTCACTTGGGATAATGCCAGGAATAATATAATCTAAAACCTAGACAAAAATCCATCTAGAACTAAACTAATACAAGCCATTAAGATCTAAAATCTGCCTTTAGTTGTGCCCATGCAGCTACACCTGATGGCAGTGCTGACTGTGTGCTGGCAGCACCAGGCAGAATGCGACCCACAGATTTCCCCACACTAGGTAACCATGCTGTTCCAATGATGAAAATATCTCTGAAAACAGGTATAGGAAACTGAGATTAGCTCGGTTTTCATCCTGAAATGTATATGCTGCCACAGGTCCCACTCATGGCTCATGGGCAGTTGCAGTGGCACATGGACTCACTGCAAGCCCTGTGAGATGAGAGGTGCAGCCATCACCTCCTGATGCTTAGGAGGTGTTTAACAGGATTTTGGTATCTGATTTCTTGCTCATTTTGCTTTGTTTGATCCCAGCTGATTTAATCACAGATTATCTTTTGCCAGATAGGAAGTACCTGTGCAATGAAACAACAGTGCAGAGTGTAACGTTACCTCCTGAAAAATACAGCCTGGGTGGAAAATTAGAGAACGTGACAGCAGAGATGGATGGAATGAATGGACCAATCAAAGAGCCTGGGCTGCAGTCACAGGCTGGGCCACCAATTTTGTGTTTGATCTTGGACGTGATCTTTCATCTCTTTGGTCTCTTTAAACTGTGAACTCCATGGGACAGGACTTGTCACTCTGGCCATGTAGTATGCAGAACGTGGAAAGTATTTGTTTTTAGATTGCATCTGGTTTTGCATGTAAAAATGCAAACCTCTTCCTTTTACATGAAAAAGTACAAAATAATTTTCAGAACATGGCCACCCACATCTTCAGTTCTGAAAACCAGTTCTGGTATGTTTTCAAAATGCCGATTTCCATATTGACTGCCTTTATTTCAGCCTTGGACATCATATTCTCACATGTAGGTGAATGCAGTTTTTTAAAACTCTGAAAAGCACATTTTATAAAGGAAAATTTGTGTGAAGTCTACTGTTCCTGTGGGAAGTAAAAAAGGCAGAATTTGGCAGCCTTGGCAGACTTGGGATTGTGCTGAAGGGATCAATCTGTTTCAGATTGGATGCATTAAACATTTTGCAGTTACTGGAGGGGAGCACTGGCAGCAGGAGAGGGACTGCCAGGGCTAAACAAGAACAGTGCCGTGTCTATTGAGTTCATGAGTGTGGTGTCAGCAGTGCCACAAGCAAGGGCAGGGGCAGCACCTGAGTATCATGAGCATATTTTTCCCATGAAACCTTCATAAAATGAGTGGTTAGATCCACAAACTGCTACAGGGCTGAGCAAAGCCAGGTCTCCTACGCATCATACAGGAATTATCTCATAGCTGTACCTCGTGAAGGCCAGCCTTTTGCCTGCCCAAAGCTCAGCCCATGCACCTCTCCTTGGAGGACCAGCCATGGAGCAATTCAGCCTCCAAGACCTGCATTTCTCAAACTCAGGGTGGGATGAAAATCAGCATCTATATATCTTTCACATCCTTAATTGTAGAGTTGTTAACCTTCCATTTAGTGCTTGAATGCTCTTGTGATGGGCGCTGGAGATAAACCTCTGAGAGCCAGACATTGAAATAACATTGGGAACATTTTTTTTTAACCCAGAGAGCTATTATTGACAGGGTGTCAGCTGCTGATGAAGTGGCCTGAAATATTTTATGGGATGTGACAGCTAATAAAACAGGTTGTTGTTTTTAATTGTTTGGCAGGTTGCAGTGAATTGTGAACAGATGTGAACTGGGTGCAGAGGAGTCTGTAGGTTTCCCTGAACTTCTTCCACCTTTCACTGCCACCACCAATACTGAACTTTAAAAATATTCATCTCCTTGTTTTCACCCTGTGCCTTGCTGCTTGGTCATATTTGAAAATTGCACAATGCAACAAATAGTGCTCTTCAAAAAGCCTGGGTCCCCATCAGCCAAGGCAGGGTGGGCTGATTTCAGTACAGGGGGATATGAAACAGCCATAATTTTCCACATAAAGTTTTGCAAATGATCCTGTCACAGCTGATCTGCCACTTGCACAGATGGTGTGACTCTGCTGCACTGAGGAACACTCAAAAATGTCCTGAGACCTGCATCCTCCTGAGGCTGCCCAAGCTCAGAATTACCTGCACTGCACTGCACTGCGGATATGCAGGCTCAGGGCAGGGCGGGAGGAGACCTGGGGGTTTGCATCCTGCTGTGCAAAGCTTCCAGAGCTGCTCCAGGGACAGAACTTATCCTTGGTTTCAGCCAGGTGCCCTGGCTCCTTCAGCCTGCTGCATAATTAGGCTCCTGACACTTTCCATAGCTCTATGTGCTTTTGGGAGGCTCCAAAGAGCCTCTCTTTAAGAGACCCAGAGGGACTGTACAGGGCTTGTATTGCCTGAAATGAAAGATGTCTTATCAGGTTACACCTTTTAGCTCCTATCTGTATAAGCATGCTGATAAGGGGTGCTTTTTCTTCCTCCATGTCCCCACTCCCTTTCTCTCTCATATAATCTTAGCCAGATCTAGTCAAAGCAGAATGGCTACAGGGGATTCATTAATCCTAGTTTGGAGCTAACCACCACACCACCACCAAGTCATAAAGATTTGAAGCACCCAAGTTTATTATTCATACACTTTAAGTCCAGCCTTTTCTTCCTGCTTTCATGGTATATTCCCCCTCCCTGTGCTGGGACCCCTCCAGTCACTCCATCCTCTCCCCTTGATGTCCTGTTAAACAGTTATCAATTCCTGAGGGACACTTGGGATAAAATGACACTCCCCCCATGTGCCGAGAGCTGCCAGGGCTGTGTACCCTGGCACAAGTACAACAGAAACTAAGCCTTGGCCTCCAGCAATGTAACACCCAGATAAACAAGTCTGCCAGAAAGAGGCCGGGCTGAGGCTCTGCGCTCGCAGCGCTCCAGGAGAGGCTGATCCAAACACTCCGGAGCTGCAGATAGCTGCAAGACAGGGTGTATCCAGGAAACCCAGGCTGCTCCGTGCTGGTACATCCCTCCTGGCAGCAGCCCAGTGCATCCCCCACAGCCACCCTCCCCACGCCATGCTCGCCAATAATGCAGGGCAAAAGACACGGCAGCGCCTCTGTGCAGACCTGGGCAGGGGAATCCTTCTGCTTTGTGGCTTCGATGGATTTGACCAGGAGAACATGATCAATGAGGGGAGAGGGGAGCCACTGGCTTGCCCAAAGCCTTGGCTGAAGGTGCACCCTTGGCTGGTTAAACCCTGGGGATGGTGGGGACAGACCCCAGCTGTGCCCAAAGTTCAGCAGCAAGATTGAAGGAACAGCAAAAACCTGTTCTCTCCTCTACAACCTGAGATTCTTTCTGCCTTTCTGAGAGCTGGGCTCCAGAAGCACCACCTGCCCCTGCCACAAAGCCTCTCTTCTGCTCCTGGGCACTGATAGGAAAGCCCTTCCTGCAAGGGGAGACGGTGGAAGAGATCTGGGCTGGCAGAGCATCCTCCAGAGGAGGAACTTTGTCTACAAGTCAAGGAGATGACCTGCCTCTGGGTCATTTGGGCACTCCCTCAGACCCTGTCTCCTGAGTTACATACTCGAGTAAATCAAGTACTTTTTGAGAAAAATCATGATCTCTAGATGTCTGAGCACTGGACACCTGCCTGCTTCTACCAATGAGAGCAGGCGGGGCCAGAAGAAGATGCCTTCCATCTTCTCCCCATCCTTCTCTGAGCTGTTCAAGTTGTTCTCCTTTTGCTTTTCCAAGGCCTTTGGAAAGACTTGCAAGGATCGTGTGCCCAAGGAATGAAGATCAGAAGTCCCCCAGCAGTGACAGGCACTCTCCATCCCCATTCCTCCCCAGGCCAGCAGCTGCCCATCAGGGGTGGTTTGGCTTGTTCAGGGAGGGGAGGCTGGGCAGGGCTGCATGAAAATCCCACCTTCCACCTGCACAGAGCAGCCCCTGCAGCTCCAGCCACAGAGCTGCTGGCACCTTCCACACAGCCCAGACATGGCTGCTGCTGTCCCCTGTGGCTTATATTTCATTAGGGTCTGCATGTATTAGAGGCCAGCGAGGACAGACTGCTACAGGCACCCTTTCCTTCCTTTCCTGTGCTAAAAGGAGCTGCAGACAGCCTGCACATGCCACGAGCTTCAGCAATGCTGTCACCCACCCTCTTCCACCCAGCATGCTAACTGTGGGAAGCAGTGGAGAGGCTGGAGGGTGGTTCCATTAGTATCAATACTAATTCATCATTACTATCATTACATTAGTATTTGAAATTGGGGTTATCCTCTCCTACTGTCAGATTTGACCTGCTTTATGGAAAGCCACGAGCAGCAAGGAGCTTGCTAGTCTCAGTGTGTAGATAACCTCTGACTGAGGAGTGTACAGAGCAGAGGTGTTTGCAAGCTAAACTGGACTGCCTTCAGTGAGGACAGAAAGGAGACCCAGGTAAAAACATTCAATCAGTTTAGAGGCATATGCACAAAACCAGCAAAGACCAATCTTGTTTGCAGTGGAGGCTGGCAGTTTTAATATACCCAGGAATATGGGCCATGGGGTGCCTTGTACATCACATGTGTTCGAGGGAATCATCTTGCAGAAGTGTGAAGGAACTCTGTTCATAGACCCCATCACAGCGAACTGCATTTTCCGTCTGAAGCCTGTCACCAATACCAGGTAACAGCACCACCAAACCAGTTTTTCTGTGAAGCTTTTTTTTCTGCCTTCAAACTGCAGAGGATGCTTAAGTACTAAGCTGAGAAGGGCACTTTAAATCAGAAAGAATGGTACACACCAGCTTGACTTCATTTGGGGGGATTTAAAACTGATGAATGACTCAGGGAAAAAACTTCTGCAAACCTAGGCTCTGATTTCATCAGCTGAGGGACAGAACTCTGTCAGCTCTGCTGCAGACGCTGGCTGGAGCAGTCGCATGCTGCAGATAGGAGAGGGAGGCGAGCTGTGAAACTGAGGGATAATTGGTACCTAATAAGTTTAAGTGCTATCAGTGGTATTGTTAAATATAGTTAAATGCAGTTTATCCACCTCTAATTCAGTATTGATCCACTTCTACTGTACAGCAAGGAGGCCAAGTGTGCTTGATTTTCAGTGCATCACTTCGGCATCACTGACTGCCCTGGAACCTGTGGGACCTTTTGGAAACTGTGGTTGACCTCAGCAATTCCCACTCAAGATTAGCTTAATGCAAGTCCAGTGATAATTGCAGTTTCATTAATAAGGCTCCAGCTCCTTGAGTCATTAAACCCTGTGAAGAACTCTTTTTCTCCTTGTTTCTTTAAACATTTATAACCTCCATCAGGACACTGAAAAAGGCACAAAAACCTGAGCTCTAAAATCTCAGGACCTAAAAGTAAAGTTAAAAAAAAGCTTCGACAATTATTATTCTCTAAACCCATGTGCTTGCAGTGAAACCCATTGCCTTTTTCAGCCTGACTCAGACTGCCCAGTTGCCTGGAGCTGGCAGTTCCCCTTCCTGCTCCCTTCCCAGTGCTCCTGTCAGCTCTTGGATGAGGAGTGGAGATGTGTGGAAGGGGAGTCAGGGGTGCAGAGGCTGAGCTGCACTGCTCCCAGCACTGCCTGCAGCCCTGGATCAGGCAGGTTAAAGCTGGACCAGGCAGTGCAGGTGATTGCTCGCTGCAGATGGTTTGCATTCCCCTCTGCCAGGCAGGAGCAGAGAAGAGCCAGCTTTGCATTAGCAGCGCACTGAGATGTCCCCTGTGCACTTTGAAGCATCAGCCCTGCTAACCCTGCCAGTGCAGGCTGCTGGGGGATGTGTCAGACTGCTCATGATGCAGAGGTCTCCTCACAGGACAGCATCATGGTCATGGCTTCATCACACCCTTGCACCTTCCTGGCTTCCCTTCGAAAGCTCAGAACCAAGCCAGGGCAGAGGGAGAGCAGCAAATGTGCAAGGGACCCATCCTGCAGCATGCCAAGCCCCCTCCTCTCCTCACTGGCTCCCACTCCCAGCACCTTGCAGGATCTGCCCCTTTCTTATGAACTGTCAAGTCATTATCGTCTTTCCCTGTTTGGCATTTAACGTCTCTTGGCAAAAGATTAATGAATTGACTGCCTTTCAACAGGTTTTATGAAGCAAGACAAGAGCATGCCAGCACAGAATATTAAAGGGAATAGGCAGGGAAGCCTCTCCTGCCTGGTGTGTGTCTGTGCAGCCCGTGCCTGTGTGCAGGCACGAAGGGCTCCCAGGGAACTGTTGGCTCCGAGTACCAAGCAAGGGGGGAAAATCATAATAAAAGCAACATGTGGCCTTTAGCTTACTGCTTTACCTCAGATGAACCTTCATTAAAGCTGCTCCCAGACTCCTGATTTCACACGAAACCCCTCCCCATACACACCATGAAGATGACTGTTGTATATGTTCACATGATGGAAACATATGATTTAGGGATTGGGGAATTTAAAGCACTGTTTATATCTCTGTGGTTATTTCACCCCAGTGAAAGTGCCCTCCCAGCCATGCTGTCAGTGTTTGGGTGCACAGGATCCTTCTCTCACCTGCTGCAGAGGGCAGAGCTGTCTGCACAGGTGAGGGGGGAGAGAGGAGTGAGAGATGCTTGCATGATTTATACAGGGATAGCTCAGTCAAAGGGTTCTGGTGACTTCAAAAAAACCTCTGGAGCAGAGACCTCCCCAAAACAGATTTCACGCTGTGTAACATGTCCTTCAATATTTTTTATAGTTTTTAAAATATATGGATTGAGTGTTGATTTAAGTCTTTAAAACAAATGAACCGTTTTATTCAAGTAATATCTATGTTAGCAGTGACTGAAACTATTGCAGTGATTATTTGCACATGAGAGTAAAGTAATGGAATTTCAGGCCTGGTGAGATTGAGCCAAAATGCTCCTAAGTGTTAGAGAAATTTCAGTCCTGGACATACTTTGAACTCCATGACTCATATCCCAGACCTAGATTTTTAATCCTCTGTAGTAATTGAAAATATGTGGTACAGGATATCTGTTTCAGAGAAGTTTAAAGACAGAAAGCCACAGCCCATTGTTCTGATGTTAGAAGGTCCTGACAGTGCAAACTGCTGAGAGGTGTGAGGAATTTCTGATTCCTATGGATGTGAATGTTAAATAAATTTGGTCAGCATCTCACAGGTTTATTAACAATAGATTAGATTTATTAACAATATCGGAGCCATGTTTATCAATTGTTGCCTCTCCCCATAAAACATTGCATGGTTACCATTTGAATAGAAGTTAATAGTGCTGGTCCCCAGCTGGAGTTTGATGGACCAGATCCATGGGAAACTAAGGATGAGACTTTCTACAGTATGTCTAAAGCCGTGCAGGATTTGTGAACCTCTCTAGATCCTTGGCCTAGACCTGAAACACCTGCTCAAATAACTAAGAAAAGCAGTTCACAGGCAGGAGCTGCTTTGGAAAGCACCTGGGAGAGCCCATGGATCAGAAAAGGCGACAGCCACTGCTGTAAGAGGGGTACCAAAAGGTAGGAGCTGTGATGGCACTTGAAATGGCCCATATGAGTGAGCTGTGGAGGGCCAGGACAGTGTGCTGAGGGTTCCTGGGGTGACACACAGCCCTGCTCATCTCAGCTGCCCCAGGGCTGGCTGCTGGTGGCCAAGCAACACTGCCCTTCTCCAGCTGCAGCACAGGCAGAGCCTCTGCAGCCACACAGGGGAACTGTGAACTTGGAATTAACGTCAGGGCTCCTCTCCAGCACAGGCACACAAGAGAGATACGTCAGAGATCTGATGCCATGTGCTTCCTCGACAGTGTGTGTGGAGATTTATGGCACATGGCACGTTAAGCAGGGAAACATTTCCGCTCACGTTTACTGCACACAGAAGTTATCCCACCAGCAACATAGATGTCTAGAAGACTGGGGAAGGCCTTTTTCAGGTGACAACGCTCTGTGGTAAAAATTAGAGGCTATTAGAGGCCTACTTCTTTTGGTATTAATAATAAAATGTGCCACTATGGGTTGGAGCCTGACTTGCAGGAGCCTTTCCTCTCTGGCTGTGCTCCTGGGACAGCTGTGGGGCACTGAATCCAGGATAAGCACAGTGAGCACTGGGGATCCCCCTTGGCAGTTTTACAGGGGATAGTTTTACATCAATGGAGAAGCTAAAAGACATTGTAGACATGGGCTGGAATGAGGCAGTGTCATCATGTGAGGGTCCCTCCCTTCCCTCAGACAGGTATGGGAATGCAGGCTGCCACGGGGATATTCAAATGATACAGCACACACAAACCATTACGTTCCCCTGCACAGGGTTCATCTGACAGTCATTTTGCAAGCGGCTCTCTTTGATAGGACATCGTGACCAGCATGTTCTAACTAGAACGGTGACATCGCTCCACACCTTGAACCACCCACATGTATATCAAAACAGCCTCAGCAGATGCACGATCCCTGTATAGGCAGGAGTTTCCCAGGAGAAAAAAAACCCAAACCTGACTGAACCTAGCTATGGAGCTTGCAACACTGTGTTTTCTATTGTAGCTTTGATATTTTCTGCCATTACTGCTGTGGCCATGAAGCGAAGTCTTTAAAGGCACAGAAATAATGAATACAGGACACCCTAGGCAGGGATTGTGACAAACTTCCACCTGCAAGAAGAAAGGATGTGAGTTAGAGCTTTTTTAATGTCCCATTTTTCCAGGGACCAATTGTCCACACTCATCCTAAACCTGTATTTTTTACATAGATGCATTTAAGGCTGCTTTGGTGCAGTCTTCATGCTGTTTTCAGGCTTGGATGCCAGCACTGGGGTGCATACACCCACAGAGAGGCTTTTGTGAACTGGAATTAGGCTTTTGCCTTCTACAGTTTTGAGTTCAGAGAGCTTTTCATGCTCAGAAATAGGAGACACTCACAATGCAGATTTAATTGCAGCTTGGGGTTCATTTATTTATTTATTTATTTATTTATTTATTTATTTTCCATCAGTATGCTTCCTTGAGGCTCTTTAGCAGAAGGCCTGGCGCTCACAGCTTGCACACGCCACCAGGTGCTGGTGACCACATTGCTCTGTAACATCAAAGCACGCTTTCAATACCCAGGAAGGTTGGATTCTCTGCCCAGGGGGAAAATTAGCAGGTATTCATTTGCACGTAAAATCCTCTCCATGCATTTTGTGTGGGCAAATGATGGGGAAAACCTACTACTCCCCATTGTCTGCCTTCAAAAATATTCACTTTGTGAGCCACTGTTGACTCTGCATAAAGTGGGTGTGAGCAGAGCTGCTGCCTGTGCAGTGGAGGTTGGGGTCCCAGCCAGCCCCCTGTGCCCCCCACCACTGTCCCACTCTGTGCCTGACCTCTGGGGCTGCTGGGTGCTCACACCACTGAGAACGCACAGGAGGTGTCACTGCACCACAAGTGAAATGGGAATTCATCTGCCAAGCAGAAGTGGAGGGGAAGAGATGTAGTTCCCCAGTTTGCACACGCACACATATCTGTGTTAGTGTTTTAAAAGCACAGTCTAAGGGCCTGTATGATCTCTGCTGCAGAAGGCATGGCTGCTCTCAGCCAGACAGGCTCAGCACACCTGTGCAGGTGACAGATTTATGTGCCATTGCTCTGACAGATAAACCAGCAGTGTAGATACAGCTCATGGACTCTGCATGGACCAGTTCTGTGCCCTGGCTCACACCCATCCACACCAGGCTCACTGAGATCCCCACTCTCACAGCCTCATCTACAGCACATCAGCCTCATTTTTACTAAGGTAGGATGTGAAACTCTCACTGTCTGTAGTTTCCATCCCTACCAAACCTCCCCCTGACACCCCCTGGGCATGACCCACACCCCCTTCCCCCCATCAGTGTAGCATTAACACTTAAGAGATAACAACATCAGATACTGTCCCAAAGGCCTGTTTTATCTTAGGAGGGGTAGTGCTCACCAGCTGCCCCAGGAAAGAGGCAGGAAACCATCCCAGGCAAAGAGAATTTCATCCTCAGCCACACAGCTCCATGGATCACCCTCAGTGAGAAAGGCTCCTTGCTGCTCAGTACGATGCTTGAAAAGAAGGGATACTGACCATTGTGAAGTCTCCACGGGTTTGCATTAGGTCAACTCACTCAGCTCCCTGCTGAAACATGAATGACCATCCTGAAGGATGCTGTAAAACCTTTGAGCAAAGCAAGATCTGAGCCAATTTCTAAAGTTTCTGAGAAACCAAACTAACTCTAGGGTGGGGAGGGGATTGTAGCCAAAGGACTTGTTGGACTATTTTCAAGAGTATTCCTTGAAAACACAAGAAGGCCCAGGAGTGTGTACCTCTGTGTGTGCACATACATCTACATCTCTTCCCTTCCAACAGCTTTTCCTGCTCATCCTCTCCCTTAATTGAGATTTTTTAGCTCCGACAGTGGATCACAGCAGTAATTATTTTCTTGATCTCTTGCCACACACTCTCTTTCATCTAAACTATTTCACCCACTCACTTTTGTGCAACTAAATGAGACACAGCAAACACGTGAGTGATGCATTCATGCAGCAGAGGGAATAGGGAAATTCAAATTGGGGCAGCAGGGCTGTCTCCAGCCTTGCAGGACTCCATGGAAAGTGCCTTTGGGACTTTACATAGTTTCTTCTCCAACTGTAATTTTGTTCCCTCTGTTCTAAAGCCTATTTCCAACCCTCATCATTACAGAAGTCCTCATGGCACTCAGAAATGAACCTAGGTATTCTGTTTAGATTACTGGAAGGACATCAAAAGAACTCCTGACCTGTGGAGCTTGATATAGACCTTTCCTGGCATTTTTCTTGCTTCTTTAACCTGAGTAATCTGTCCAAAATAACTGCCATTGATTCATTTCTGTTTCCAGCAAAACACAGGTTGGGTTTTTCCGGGTGGAAAAATATTTTGTCAGAAATATTTTGACTTTATTTCCAAACTGCCAAGTGCTTGCTAGTTCCTTTCTGTAATTATTATGCCTTTTTTACGTGTCAGAGAGAACACTGAAATGAAAGGGATGCGCTGCTCTTGGCAAACCTGATCTCCTTTCCTCATTGTTTCTTTTCCGTAGCTTAGGGAGGAATATATCATTTTGTGCAAGAAGGGAAAACTCCTGCTATTTTCAGTGCTGTGAATGCTGGGAGCTCCATGACATGCAGTCACTGTGCTTGCCAATGCAACGGGACACCAGCTCAGCTGTACTTTTGGCTCAGCCCCGCGCTTTCTAGGAACCATTTCACAGCACCACCACCAGCGATGAGGAGCACGAGGGAAGGGGCAGAATCCTCCTGTTGCAACACCCCACCCTGGCTTTTTACACCTGCACCGAGCCGGCTTTTGACAAAGCAGTGAAACAACACTGGCAACCTGAGGGAGTGCGCTGCCAGCTCACAGGGAGAAAGCACAGCCCTCCTTCATTCGGGGGTGTTGCAGAGATCTGATCTGGGCTGCACTGCAGCTCCTGGCTCCGCTCCTGCCCGCTGGAGTTGGCACCATGGCCTGCAGCTCCTGGCACCTGTGCGTGCCAACACTCGTGCTGCTGCTTTGGGAGCAGCTCAGCACCTGCAGCGTGCTCAGACATCACCTCCAGCCCTCCCCAAACCGCGCTGGGGGGCTGCTCGAGCTGTTAAAGGTTTTTCTTCCTCCCTTCCACTTTGTGTCCCCCGTGAGTGGCAATGACAGGAGGCAGAATGGAGTTGGAGCCTTTGGTGTTTACTGAATGTGAATGTTTCTTGAGTGTGGCTGGTAACAACCCAAACTCCAGCTCTACAAAACTGCTACCAGGCTTCCCAAGCAGCAGCTCTGTGGAAATTTGGGAACTTTGCACCAGCAGTAGGTCCTTTACTGGCAGTCACTGAATACTACCTGCAATGAGAAAGCAACAGGTCTGAGAGCTGGTCTTTGGGTCTGTTATCATCTTCCTCTGTATCTGGAGTTATTTTTGTTGTCTGGGAAAAAAAACCCTCACCCTGAACAAAAATTTAAAAAAATTGCCTGACAGTTTAGAGGCTGAAGATACACTCAACTCCTACAGACATTGTCACTCTTGACATTCTTCTGGGCATTTTTTAGTTTATTTTGTTCAGTAATAAGTTTGTCCATCTGGAGACCACAAGAAGATTAAGCCTGGGAATTTAAGGATTCTCAGGGAATGCTGTGGGAGGGAATTTAAGGTAGGCTGTTCAAGCCACAATTGTTAGTGAACCCAGAGCGCTTCAATTTTTCCCTAATATCATAAATTGACTTTTATAGAACCATAAACATCAGGTCAGACAGTGCTGGCAGGTGTGCCAGTGGCAGTGCTGACGATCTGCCAGGCACGAGAGCTTCTAGAAACATCATCCTGCAAAATGACTGAGACTGGGATAGCAAAACCAGGTGAGGATCCAGACTCACAAGCAGCATCACTTTTGCACTGGCATGCTGGCATGGCTAAAGGAAATTAACTCTCCTTCAGTGGTGCTAAACTGTTACTAAACAGGTTATTAAGGCAAAAGGGAAATTAGCTTTACTATTAAAAGCCTTTTTGTGATGCTAGAACAGTTCTTTACATTAGTATTACTTTTCTAGGATAGTAAACCATCTTCCTGAACAATACAAACCCAACAGTAGCAAGACTGAGCAAAAATAAAAAGTGAGAGGTGATGGTTATTTCACCCTGTGCGGTTCCCCCACTTGCAGGTCCAGCTTCTTGGCACCAGACCAGGTGTCAAACTCCCCAGTACACATGGAGGAAATCAGAAAAGTAAGAGACTGTTTCTCAAGCTGCAGTAAAGGTATTTGTAGGTTTCCTAAAAAAAATACTAAAACTCTAAATATGGAGTTTCTTGAGATGAATTAAAGAACTTTTGGAAAACTGGTCATTGAAAAAAATCAACATCTTCCTTACACACTGAGGTGCAAAAGCAGGCAGGAGGACTTACCCTGCTGAAAAAATGTCATTTTCCCTGAGTGCATGTGCTTAGCCTGGGCTGCAGCCATCTGTTCTGAGGAGTACAGAGGCAGTGTGTGTACACAGGAGCTTGCTGCTCCCTGACCCAGAATCACGCTGTTACATAAACCCTGGGATTATCAATAACCTCACATTACGAACCAGCTCCTGTTCAACTCATTAAAGGATTGTGTCTCTGCCTGTTCTGACTCATTTAGCCTCTTTGGCATTCTTTCTGTTAATGAAGATAGCAACTCATTACTCCGCACAAGCTGAAACACCCATAGGTTAACTCGGTTTTCCCTTTTGGAATGATTCTTTTACAAGGATATTGCAGCAGTTTCTCCTGCCCTGGCAAAGTGGGTGCCAGGCCAGGAAGCAGTTGGATATTCTGACCTCAAATACATGATCTGAGATCGTGGCTGGATGTATGTGAAGCACTCAGAGCTGGGTAATCCAGCAAACTTTCACCACTCTTGTCTCAGGCTTTATCACGCAGGTCCCGGCTTTATCACGTACAAGGTTACATCACCTCCTTGCAATGAAACACATAATCAAAAACCCAAAAGCCGACTCTCTCTAGGGCATTGGGAAGAACCAGTTTTTAGGGAGACGCTGCGATGTGACCTTGCTTCTATAAGCTTTTGCCATAATTAATTAACTTGTCTGCAAGTAGGTTCGTAACACTGTTCTTTTTTCCTTCAACCAGCTCTACAATTTTACCAGGACGATGGGATCAACAGAAAATGTTTCCTTGGAAATCCCAGCATTTGCTGTCCTGGTTCTTCTGGGCCTCAGCTCTTGTGCAATCTGTTGTCTTGCTCTTCTTCCCTCCCAGCAACTCATCCCACACAATCCACTGCAACTGCTCAAGGTCTGCTTTACAGACTGAAAGGCTCCTTCACTTCTCTTTTTTTTTTCTCTTAATAGGCTTTGTGGGATTTGACTCCAAACCCAAAAAATCAGCCAAACTTGAAGGTGTAAAATTCCTCAGTGCTGGCCAGTGCTGTGAGTTTAGATCCCAGGGTAGCCAGGATAGAGTTAAAGGTGCTCCCAGTCTGAAAGTGATGGCTCTGTATGGCCAGTGCCACCTGAAAACAAACCAGAGACACTTTTGAGGAAAAGCATTTTACTGGCTGAATAAATGATTGCTCAAAAAAAAAAAAAAAAAATCCAGGTTACTTTGCAAAGGAATAACCTGGACAAGACCAGAATAAAGAAACAAACCCAACCCAAGTCCTTCAGAGGGCAATGTGGTTGGAACTTAAGCAAAATAAAGCAAAGAGGGGGAGAAAAAGTAAAAGAAAAAAAGTAAAAAAAGAGAAGAAAGCAGAAGAAATTAAAGTTAGGAGGCAGCTAATTTTTTTTAAGCAAAGCTACAGGACTACAGGAAAAACCAAGGAAAATTATGTTGCTCTTCCTGTGGAAAAGTCATGAAATTCCAATTGAGAGAGTGTTCTGATCCATCTGAGGCTGGCATTTTAATGGGGCTGGTTTCTCCAAGGCAGCCCATTACAGCCCCATTCAATAGTTCTAACCATTGTGGAAAAATGCCATGTGCCAACAGCTATTTTCCACAATTTTCTTCAGAAAATCTGAAAGAAATGCAGAAAATTGATTTGAAGCCCTGGCAGAGAGATAGAGAAACAGTAGCACAAGGCTGCAGGCCAGTAATTTATGTTTCGAATGTCACTGAGTGCTCTGCCTATAATTTCAGGGGAGAATGATAATAATTAAAAGCACAAACTCTCCAGTCGTTTCTTACAAGGGGAAAAGCTGAATGTAGTAAATGTAGGGATTTCTTTAAGTGCTTAACTTTTCCAATGGAGTTTCAAAAATTAAATATAGTAATAATATCTTTCCTCCAGAGTTATCCCAACGAGCTTTCTGATGTCGAGAGGGGAAGCACTTCAGCTGCCATGTATGTGCAGACTCTGCTTCCATGAAATGTGGGGCTGTTTGACACTTCCCCATGACCCCTGCAGCCCACAGATGGGGACCAGCCCCAAAAGCTCCCTGGGGACATGCAGAGACTGCCAGTGCTGTCACTGGGAGGGCAGGGAGGGCTCAGCATGCCCCTGCCCAGCTCTCTGAAGGGCGGTGAAGAGACACCTGAGCCAGGGGTCATGGAATCATAGAATGGCTTGAGTAGAAAGGTAAAGATTGCCTCATTCCAACCCCCTGCCGTGGGCAGGGGCACCTTCCACTATCCCAGGCTGCTCCAAGCCCTGTCCAGCCTGGCCTTGGACACTTCCAGGGATCCAGGGGCAGCCACAGCTTCTCTGGGCACCCTGTGCCAGGGCCTGCCCACCCTCTGAGTAAAGACTTCCTGATGAAGGTCCAGCACCATGAGTAGCCATGGGAATACTCTAACTTGTGTCAGGACTTGCTTATTTGGATTTAGCTTGGGATGCCTTGTACAATGCCCCACCAAATGAGCTGCTCCTGAGGAAGCAGCCTGAGGCAAATCTGAGCACAGAACCAAGAATGCCAGGCAGGTTAGAGAGCAACCAGCTCTGCTTGTGGCTTCAGGTTCTTGGGGTGTCCAAGGTGACCTCTATAGACAACAACAGCTCCAGTTTGGTGCCTGCAGTGGTGTCTGGAGTCTGTGGTCACTGTGCAGGGGTTCCATAGTGGGCATTTATTTGTGTCTACACCAAGCCCAGGCCTGTCCTGGGCTGGTTCTGCAGTGCCTGGGCTGTTACTGCCAGGTTCCAATTGAACTCAGGGCACAGGATACTCTCTGCAGGTAAACCCAGTCCTCTGACACGCTCCCTGGCTGCAGGGCACAGACTACCAAAGTGCAAACCATCATCTCCCACAGCCAGCTTTCCACAGGGGTATCCCATGGGAATCTCTGAGGATTACTCACCCTGCAAACACAATGTGGTTTCCTTAGCAGTGGGAGCAGAACCCCAAAGAGCTGTTGACATTGCAAAGGACACACACGAGCAGCAAGAGAATTTCCACTTCTTTGGTAAAGTCAGCAGGAATTACATGTAAGCACCTAAGAGCAAACTTTTTCTATTCTGCAAACAGGGATCATCATCTCCTCTACAAATTATTAAATTTGCCAATGGCTTTAACCTACACAGTAAAAAAGGCACTTGTAATTTTCACATCCATTCTGACAACCACAGGGACATTTCTCAAGGCATTTATTATATTCATTGAGGAAAAATTAGTCCTAGCAGTAGTACCTTACATACTTAAGAAAACTAAAGGAATGGTCATATTTCAGTAGGTGCTGTTAAATGTACAGCAAAATCTAAACACTTTATTTATAAAAACAATAAAATCAATAAATAGAAGAGACATCAAAGCAAAATTATGGACTGAGGAGATACTTCTATTGTTTCAAGAATGTGCCCACTGTATTAATACTATATTAATACTATATTTTGTCTAGATTTTTTTCAAACTATGTAAATCACGGAATCTTTCCGGATGCAGGCAGTGTCATTGCAGAGATAAATGGCTCTCAGATATTAGTTTCTGACTGGGTAAACACTGGCCCTTTGACCACTGACCATTTGCCCACAAATCACAATATTTACTGAAATACAAAGGAGATGTATGTACTGCTACATGTAGTCATCTCTTTTTGCAGCAGAAAATCCTCCTGGCAGTATCTCGTATTGATTATGAACAGGAATTAAATTAGGACAAATAAAGTAAATTTGTTTATCTGTTCTGTCTCCAAATGCTCTTTCATCCCACAGAGTAGAAATATTCACAAAAAAATAAGGAAATAAGTAAGTAAATAAATAAATAAACAAACAAATTAATAAATATCTTCTAGTAGGCAAAAGATTAAGTATGTCTTTTATAGAAGGGAAATTTTGGAAAACTGTTTGACTGTGAATGACATAATCTAAGCCTGCCTGAGTTTGAAGACAGCCTGAAGAAAGGTGTAAATACCTAAATCTTGTATTCATCTTGGTCAGGTATTAACTTATTTTGCTTCTTAGCAACACACGTCAGAAGGCAGAGGGTGATCTCACAATTTGCTCTGCCAACTTGTTAGAAATTCCCACTGGAAACATTCAGAAGGAGAATTATCACTCAGAGATATCACACTTTCAAGTTCCCAGCAGCTTCCCTGGATGCCTTTAGCCATGTGGAGGGCTACCAGCAGCAAAAAAACCCCAAAGGAATGCAAATTCCATGGGACAGGATACCCAAACTTCCCTGCTGGACAGGGTTTGCTGCTTTGCTGGACACAGAACTCCCATCACAAGCCATAAATACCTTGCAAAAAGTAGCTGATCCTACCTTGGGCAAGGCTTTTGCCTATGGTTGGAATGGGAATGCTGAGAAGTGGCCTTTAGTTCCAGTTCATGACTGCACCAACACAAGTGAACACTTTGCTGATTTAACTGAGGGCAGAACTTGACCCTCGGTCCTCGTTAGCTCCACTCCATGCCAGAGACACTTCAACCACCAGACCTGTGTTCCAAACCTTATTATGGTATGTTATCATATAATAAATATGTGATTAATGATAACTGAGCACCACTTAATGAAAGGTTTTCTTGTTTTTTCTATTTATATTACTGCACGTAATCCGAGCCTCTGATAATTAAACGTTACATAAAATATTCCAATACCAGCAACCCTGGGAGCATCTTTCTGAACACTTGGCAACCTTGTAATGGTTTGTCATTAACAAGCATGCCCTAATGTGACATTCCACTTCAGCAGCCTCTCTGAGAAGGTCTTTTTTTTTTATATTTCCCATTGCAGCAAGGAGCTGAAGGCTGAGTTATCCAGCAGAAGAAGCAGGTGTTGCAGCGCTGCTCCCTGTGGAGGTTATTTCAATACCCAGACGTCATTAGCACTGAGCTACAGGACGTTGTAGTGCAGTAAATGCGTCACGTTGCACTGGCTGCCATGGTCCTCTGGTGCATCCTGCCATGGATCATGCCGGGATCCTGTCAGCAAAGGTTGTTTGAAAGGGAGGGACTGCTTCCCGTGAGCAGGAACTGCAGAGCAATGAGGAAGATTGCAATCTATTTTCCCCCCTTTTACAGACACTATCTTCCTTGCTCACACTTGGCACTGAAATAAAGGAAAAATACTGTGAATTCAGGGATCATGGAATATTTTGGGTTGGAAGGGACCTTTAAAGGTCATCTCGTCCAACCTCCCTCAATAAGCAGGGACAGCCAATGGGTCCAGTTTAGTATAATTGTATAAACATGAATATGAGCTCAAAAAATAACATTACAAATAATACTGAGTTGTTGCAATGCTCCTGATGGTGCTCCAGTGTTCCAGTGGCTTCACCAGAGAAGGGTTTTGCATTGCACTGGGGTTGATTCATGATCCCGTTTCTGAACAGGTAACATCTTGCCAGTGAGGAGGTGGATGGGACACAGATGTAGCTGTCTGTGCAACCTCTTGCTTGCCAGGTTGGAGAGGCTCCACTCATTCTGGGGACCTGCAAGTCCCTTCAGCTCCTAGGAAAGCCTACCCTGGTTTTACAAGCGAGGTGCCTGCCCGAGTCATTGGATAATTCAGGTTTGAGAGGACCTCAGGAGGGCCCGTTAGATCAGACCAGGTTATTGAGGGCTTTATCCACTCTTGCCTTTGCTGGGGTAAACAGGGAATTCTTTACACTAAATGAAGCTGGGATTTTGCATCAAGTCTGGACTAATTTAGCAAAATCTGATGTCAGCAACTCGAAGAACTGGGTAGTCTTACTGTGCATGGTGGGGTAGGAAGCTATTGCTAGTACAGCAAGGACAAAAGCAGACCTCTGGCACGTGGAAGTAAAACCAGGTTTAAACAGGTACTGAATGAAACAGTTCAGAGCAAGATGCTGCTTGAGCTCCATAACTCCAGTGAGAGAAGGGCCCTGCAGACACCCAGCCAGCTGATGGAGCGATCTGAAGTCACTCCAGCCAACATCTGCTTCAGCAGGAGCAGAACTTGCCTCGGTGTTGTTAGCACAAGTCACAGTTTACACAGCAGGAAGTGTTTCCATTTCAGAGTGAGGTTTGCATTTGAATTCTGGTCTCGGGGAATTCAAGAGGATAATTTTATCTAAACTGATTTTCCCACTCCTAACAATTTTACCCAGCAGGTCTCAGGTGCCAAGTGGAGCTTCACTAGTGGCTCTGCCTGTGTATTCACAGGAGACAGCTTTTTTAATTCTTTAGCAATTCCTTTGTTACTGGAGGATGGGAATGAAAGGCTGGCTGAATGAAGGGAGGCATGACCCCGGTGTCTTAATAAAATAAGATGCTCTGGGATTGGCCCAGAGGTTATGCTTCCATTGCCATGGGAGAGACCTGGATTAATTCCTGCCCTGGTCCCTTGCTCTGAGGCCCGGCAGCAGCAGTGCAGGGTGTTGCAGAGGTTTTGGCCAGCAATACTCAGCAATGACCTTTCTGACTGATTGCAGGGCAGTGTGGATGAACCCCTGGGGCACCCAGCCCTCCTCAGCTAGGCAGCATCGACAGAGGGGAGGGGGACAGATGACAGCCCAGGTTAAGGAAGGGGTCTCAGGGCTCTTCTGGGGGCAAAGGACTTGTCCTCAGGTTTAAAAATGTAAAAAAAAAAAAAAATCAGAGAGGGACACACCCCGCTGCCACAGCTAGGCAAGATGTGGGATATTCAACAACATATTATTTGCTGGAAAGAAAATGTAGTTTTTTATTTAAAATGTGGCTCTCAGTGAAAACCACATTTATAAAATTTCAAACAATGTATGTTTTGTGGTTGTTGGGACTGAGCACAGCACTCCTCACGGAGCTTTAAATCATTTCATATGAATGCAAAAGCGCTCACTGCTTTGCTGAATCGAGAGATCTCCAAAAGAGCCTGAATGTGAAAAGAAAAGTAACAGCTGAAAATTCCAACCAGTGGGCTCGAGTTTTCCAAGGCCTGTTTGCTTTGGCCTGCCTCTGCCATTCCTTTCTTTCTTTCTTTAGAAGTGTGAAACTGGTTGGTCGCTGGTATTTGTTCTGTGGTCTGCACTAACTGTTCCATCTGTGTAAACTCCGGCTTGCCAGCCTGGGAGTTTAACAACACTTTCCCTTCGGCTGGAGGGAAAATGAAAGTCCCGTTAAGTGGCACTTTGAAGCTTTGCAAAACACACTGGCCTGGGTTTGAACACAGAGCGGGAAGGTCGGCTCCTGCCCAGGGCTGCTCCTGGCCATCAGCACAGGACCTGGCACAGCCTGGAGCCAGTGGGGCAACCCCAGAGCGCCTCGTGGCAACTCAGCATGCAGGAGCAAAGGGAGCAGCTGAAACCTGGTCACACACAAGGAGAGACACACAGTCAAGTCAGCTCTATTATTATTAGGGGTCTCTCTTTGTCTCTGGTTACCAAGACTCTGATCTAGGGAAGTATTCAGGAGCTAAAATCATCTCTTAGGCTGCCAAATAGGAGTTAAATGCCCAAACACCTCACTGGGCTTGGTTTCCAGCCCATGTCACACGTTAGACTTGCAGATTTTCTTTTTTTGATGTCCAGCTTAGTCCTAAAGTGAGCCCAGTTCCCCTCTGTACAACATTTAGCTGTGTCCAACATGACCAAATCTTTGTTTGCGTCTGATTTGTAGGACTGAATTTCTATGGTGCTGTTGTCATTCCAGGTCACTACTATACCTGATATTTTATCTGTGGGTTGCCAAGCTGTGATTCAAAGTTGAGTCCAGCTTCCAGACAACCTCTGTATCCTTGACCAAGTCCTGGGGAGTGTAGGCTGAGGAGCAACCAGCTCCAGTACCCTTTGATGGAGGAGGGACTCGCTCTGCCATGTGTCAGATTGACCTTGATGAAGGGCTGATCCCACCCGGGCAGGACTCTGAGTCCAGCTCTGATGGCACCTCTCCATTCCTAGGCCAGCTCCAATCTAGAGTTAAGCCTGGCCCAGTTCTTCCCCAAATATTTTATATATATATATAAACCCTGATTAAATCCAGTCAGCCTTTTATTTACACAGAAAAGACGACTGAAATGCTGTTTTGCCTTCTATTTCCACGCTGCTTTTCTTCTGCCCCATGATGTCTATGTGTCCTTCCCAGGGTCCAGCCCTCCCTAGATTGTACTCCAGAGCCCCGGGCACAAGGCTGCCTTTTTCCCTTCCTCTTTTTTCATATTGGTTTTTTTTGTTTCCTGACTGTGTGCTTAGCAAGGGTATATTTTTAAAGCTGTGTAGGGGTTTTAGCTGCCTGAATTCTGTGATGGCTAACAGAGAAGCTGTGCTGTTATTACACAAGTAATACTTCGAAAATGTGTAGTAAAATTCAGGATCAGTTACTATCAACATAGGAGAGGGATATATCAGCTCAGAAAAAATCATTGCTGCTGAGAAAGCAGAATTCATCAGATTCTGCTAAAATAATGTTTCTGAACATTCATATGAACTCCCAACAGCTGTTGAGTTCAATCGTGTTTCCTCCTAATCAAAATATATACTGTAGGTTTTTTTCACAGAAAATTTAGAGGAGGAGAGAGAGGATTGCAAGTGTTTTGAAGAAAACTACAAGTGGCACTGGAAGTAAATGTGTTTTTAAAGATGACTTTCAATAAATAACCAGCTTACCGAAAAAAGCCTTTTCCTGAAATTTAAACCAAAAAAAAATCACTGAGCATTTTTCAGATTTGTCTTTCCCCTGCTGCCTTTTTCTGTCTAAAACCTGATTCTTTTCAAATACATTTTACTTCAGCTGTGGCATCTTATTTCGGCTGAAAATAAACTTCTATTGAAAAGTCCAAGCAGCTTTTCTCTGCAAGGATTTGGAGATTTTGCTTCAAGAAATGCTCACAAAATATTCCATCACGTGGTCTTTGCTGTAGGTAACCAGAGATATTCATTCTCTGAAGAAAACTCCATTGCATAATGCAGACACCTTTTCATTTTTTCTGCACTCGAGCTCGAACGCCTGTACCTGCCAACCTACTTCAACCAAAGAGAGGTCAGTTGTACATTTGCATAAAATCGAATGCATTTGCATAAATCAAGCTGCAGCTTTATATATTACATTGATCTGGAATGCACATTGTGTTTTTCGTGGTGACAGGCGATGAGAGGCAGCACCAGCCAGTTATAAGAGTGTCTGTCTTGGGCTCAGCCCTGCACGGAAGTGAGTAGAGATCAATCCCTGAGTCCACCTGAATGCTCACAGATGTCAATGAGACCACAGCAGACAGCCAGTTCTGCTTCTGCTCAGCTCATCAGAGCGTGAGAGACTATTTTTCCCCCCATTTTTATCTGTTGTGCTTTCCCGAAGACATGGAATCGAACCTATAGGTATCAGAGGTCCATGTAAGCTGAAAATTCAGATCAAACTATCCAAAATTAGGCTTTGCCAAGATTATCAATAAATTCATGGACCCAAGATTTTTATACAATAAGTTTTAGTTCATTTGAGTTTATTCAAGATAGGAGGGTCATGATCTATTTGGATCCAATTTTTTGTCTGATTTGATGAAAGTGGCAGAGAAAATCTAGACTGTCCTGATTTTAGGAACTTAAGACTTCACATTAATTTCAAATTCCAGGAAATATATAATAAAACCACTGCAGCTGGCACTGTTCAAATTGCCAGTATATTCAAAAGCAATTCAGAAGTGCCAAAGTGATGATGTGACAGGAGAGCTTCTGCTCCTGCTCTGAGTCCACAGTGGCATCAAGTCCTGTCCTGGCAAGTGAAGGGGCCAGGCCACCCGCTCTCCATGTTGACCTCTGGCAAATCTTTCTCATAAGAAAATACCTGAGCAGCGCCAGACTGCCCTATCAGATAAGTTGTGTAACTCCTTTTACCCTTAAATCCACCTAAGCAGGAGATCTGCATGAGGATGGATCTCAAAAACAGATTCCTGCCAGGGAATTTTTTTTGGCTGGAAGAGGAATCATTTTGTATCATAACCAAAAATTGCTTTCAAACGCTGCACCTGGGCTGTGTAAGTCAGGCAGGCAGGATTAGCCCTTTGCAGAAAATGCCTTTTTAAGCTACCCAGAGAATTGAGGTAGTGCCTGAGCCTGTCACCAGCACGGGGGCTGGCAGAGGGCATGGCCAGCAGTGTGAAGGGCTTTGATTTACCTGCATGCTGACCAGTCAGCTCTGCTACTCTGAGTGGAAAACAGATTTTTTATCCAACCCCTTTGCTCTGATCTGCACTTTGGGGGTTCATGCTCACAAGCAAAACATGCAGCAGCCAGGTCAACAGCTGCAGACAGCAGAGGTCACCGAGCCTGGGCACTAAAATAGGACACAAAAAGGTGTCCAGCTGAGCCCCACACTAATCCCAGCACACCACTCATTATTGCAGTGGTTATATCTAATTAAGAGTGCAAGGTGGGATCCCCAGGCAGCTGATCAGAATCAGGAGACACCACATAATGATAAGTGGAATTGCCTAAAAATCAGCAATTTTTTACTGAGGGAAACGGCCTTGCTTTCTTTTTATTGCCCCAACCCTCATCCCCTCACCTTACTTTTCCTCTGCTTTCTTTTTAGACTCATTTTAAGATAAAAACTAGCTGCTGTTCATTTTGGCAGGTGCATATACCTTATCACAGCAGCTACCAGGGTACAGGCCCTTCTTTCAAAGTCAGCAGCCAAACACTTTTGGGCCCCATCTCAGGCTCAGCGGCAGCAGTAGGTAGGAAGCTGTCCCTCATGCCTGGGTGCAGTGGGACAGGGCCAAGCTGGGCTGCCCCTCCTTTCTGGCTCCCCTTGAGCACCCCCTGCTCTGCAGGTTCCCTGCAGTGGAGCTGCTCTGAGCGGCTGCAGCGGGCACAGCTCGGTGGAAGGATTCCCACAAGTACAGAGCTGCGATGGTGCTGACGGGACAAATGAAAGCAAAAGCATCCCTGGGCCCGGGCACAGGAGCTGGTTATTGCCTGCAGCTGTGAGGGGCTTCAGAGAATGCTCTGTGGTGAACAGCTCAGTTTGCAGAGCTGTGGAGCAGGGACTGTGTGAGCCAGGATCCGAGCTTCCTCTCATCCTGGAGCAAATCAGGAGAAGCTCTGTCAGGTCCATGGAGAACTTGGCTCCAGAAATGCTGCTCCTGAATAGAACAGCTCTTGAGATCTAACCCATCCACCACAAATTAAGCAATAATGCTGTCAGAAGGTGATGTCTCTGATGCTATCACCCAGACTAATTTCTACTCCAGTATCCAACAGAAGTTTTTGGAACAGCAAGACAATGACTTGGGAATTGCAGCTGGCCTGAGCATAGTACAGTGAAATTTTTATCAACACTAGCTGAGAATGTGACACATTTAAACCAGTCAAGTGTATTTATTTTACTATAATCTTGTAATAGCAACAATGACCTCAGTGAGGGTGCTTTTCTGAGCACTAGAGATTAGCTGGGGTTAACAGTCCCCTGGATGCTGATCTCTCCAAGGCAGTGATGGAGACATGGAGCCTTTTAAAAGGATTCATTACTGGCTGCTGAAGTCTCCATGAAACAGCCCCATAAGGCCTGGGCATGGTTTTTAATAAATCAGCTCTGGCCCCCATCACCTCAGGCGTTGCCTCCTGGCCAAAACTGCTTCCCTCTGGCATTTTTAGTGGCGTGGCTGTTCTCATTGCAGATTTGTTTCCTCTGTGGTTTTGTAGCCTGTTGCCTTCCATGCTGGTAGGGCCAACGTAAGGGGAAGTAGCTGGGGAAATGCCCCTCCTGTTCCTGAGCCAAAAGCAGAGGAGAACTCTGCCTTCTATCTTTAGCTGGGGGGAAGCAGCATTCCCTCGTGCTTCCCTTTCCTGCCCCTCTGTGCAGCCAGGGCTCCCCGGATGTTCCAGCTGCTCCAGCTGGTGATGGGAGGAGTTGGTGGCTGTTACTCAGCTTGAGCACACTCAGTGCCTCTCCTCCTCAGTGCCTGGCCTTGCCCTGCTGAGCCTCAGGGCACCAAGGGCACACCAAAGAATCAGGCCGGGGTAGAGCATGTAAGTCTTAATTAGGAAAATAAATCTGCCTTTGCACAATGATTGAAAGCAAGAGGCCATTTAAAAAGTGTTACCAAGACTTCGAAAGTGTCAAGATCATTTTGGAAGCTCTGCTGCCCATGGTGTATTTCTTGAATCACTGTGTGATGTTTTAGCTTCTGGCTAGATAATAATCAGACAGATATCCCATAACGCAGAAACATCAAGTCATTATCAGGCCCTGGAATAAAAAAGTAAAATCAAACTTAATACAAGGTAAAGCAATATCGTATGAACAAGTGATTTGTCTGATACCATTCTACTGAAGGCATCTTCACTGAGATCCAGTGACAGCAGATGAAAGGCAGGACACAGACAGGACTTCTTTGAGCTTGTGCTAAAGTTGCTTTTAACTACAATTACAAAGTCAATTAGAAAGTCATTTCAGCACTAATGAAACAATGAATGATTGATGCTTAATGGTTCTGGCAGGAAATACAGCCTGGTAAATACAGCTGACCAGAAAAAGGCAATTCAAAGTTACAAGACATCAAAAGTTTAGGGTTTTGTGTGTCTGTGTGTATATAAGTGTATGTGAATGCAAATTTGCAAACTCAGAGTGTTTGAGGGTGCAAATGAACATCTTTAACCAGATAGGGTTCATACTCCCAGTCATACTGGTGCAACCTATAGTATGCTCAGGCTGGCAAATGTGTTTCCAGATCCCAGGCTGGACTGGGAGAACTTCACTGCCTAGGTCAGCTGTCAGTTGCTCATTTCACCTCATGTCCAGTGTGCCTTGGGCAGAAGCAGAGGTGAAGAAAGCATAAATCCAGTTATATATTATATGAAACACACAATATATTATGTGTTGTTTGTATTAAATATAGATATATTTCTCTATAAATACAGACACATATAGAAGTACATATAGTTCCAGATGCTCCTGCCTTGAAAAGGCAATAGATCAATGCATTATCCCATCCTCTTTCCTGTGGCTTCTGTTGCTCTCTCTGGGTTTAAAATCAATATTGATGTTGTGATGCCTTGGCCTACAAATCTAATCCCAGGTGGGATTAGAAATTCTCTCTGTAGCAGGAAGAGAATCCTAGGAGAGGATTCAGACTAAATCCAGCTTCTGAGATAGAGAGACGTTTCTGAGCTTCGTCCAAACAGAGAATCTCAAATTTCAATCCTGGGAGTAGACCAGCTTTTCCTTCACCACGGCCCAGCAGCACAGAGCTGTGTGGCTGCAGGGCACTCCAGCAGGAGCAGTGGCAGATGCCCAAAGCTGATGCAACACACAAGAATTAGGGAAAATACTGCAGCACAAACTACTTGAGCGAAACCTCTTTAATGTAGATACACACACAGCTCCAATCTAAAGCTTACTGTTAGAGCAGAGCTACTTGTGTGTTATAGTCATGTCATAGGGGCTTGATTAAGCGAGAGAAATTTCCTTACAGTTTTCCTGTAATCCTCATGAAACCTGATTGCAGCAAGGAAAATGAAGGCTCTGGGAAAGGTCAGTGCATGGTGGCAGTTGCAGCACTGCAGGGGCAGGGTAACTGGACATGGTGAAGTTGTCCCTCCCCACACAGCCTGTGCCATGCTCAGCTGGCCATGGAGCTGCTCCAGGGTTTTTCCCTGTGAGGATTGCATGGATGTCAGGATCAGAGGCTGGTACCTTTGGGCCTGGGCACACATACAGCCACTGCCTGAAAAAGCTTGACTACTCGTTTTAACCATATTTTATGCTTCCCATCTGAGGCTTTTAATGTGCTCTAAAGGTGTATTCATGGTGCTTGATCCTGTCCGAGGCAGACACTTGTGGTCTCTGCTTCAGCCAGCTGACAGCTCTGTGACTGTGTGGGCACCACCTCTGCCCACACCGTGCCCTTGCCATCCCTCCTGTGCCTGGCGTCTCCTTTCTCTGAGCAATTACATGGAAAGCTGCAATTTAACTGTGGAAGAACAGCAGTGCACAAAGCAATTGGCCAGACTGAAACATTTAGCTAAGGCCATTTGTTTACAGCATCCTTGCACTCCCCACGAGATCTTTCTCTTGTTTTAATCCAGGCCCATGAGGGCTGCATCTTGCAGTTGTTGCCAGCTTAAGGTGCCCTGTGAGCAACCACCTTCCTTCCTCTGGGACCTGTGAGCTGGGTTTGTCTCACAGTGTATTTGGTCTGTCTCTAGAGAGGCTGCTGTAAAATGATTGCTGAACCCATCTCCAGTTCACTCCTGCTAATTAAACACCTCTGGTTCAGTGCTTGCTCGCTCCTTTATTTTCCCCCTCCCCCCCTTTTTTTTGGCTAGTTCCAAGAGGATATTATTTTTAGCTCAGGAGGGTTAAAGGGGAAGGGAATTGTGCCAGAATCAGGTTGTTAGGAGATGGGGAGAGAGGAAAAAAATGTTGGGGTGGGGGGAGATCTGCAGTGATTAAAATTCCATCTAATAATAAGACAGAAAGCTGCGGTGCACGGGTCCAGCCTAAATTAAGCTCCTGAATTAGAAGCGCTTTCCAAAATTCCTCTCTGGACAATTTAATTAGGCGACAGGTATTTCCACAGTCACACGGTGGTTCCGCTTGGCCATAAATAAAGACTCCAAGAATTCTTACCCTAGAATCCAATGAAGAAAGCAAAACAAAACTTCCAGCAGGACACAGAGCGGCGTGAGGTGAGATTGGCCCAGCTCCCCTCCTCCCCAGCCCACCCTGCCCAGCTCTGGTAATAGATGGTGCACAAGCACAGTCCTGATTAGGGGGCCAGGAGGTTAATCTCCAGCTTGCTCTCTGATAAAGTCCATATCCAGGCACCGTGCTCCACAGCCTATCCATAATCTTGGGGTTTGCTCTTACACAGTGTTGGAGCAGGATTGACGTGTGCAGCCCTCAGACCTGGCACAAACGATGCCATCCATCCACGTCAGCTCTGCTCTTTCCTTACGCTGTTCCCCCCAGCCCCTCCTCCCCATCCCCCTCTGGAGCAGTGATTAAGGATGCTGGATCCCCAGCCCCTCCTTGACAGCACAGAGCACTGTGGAGAGGGGATGCTGTCATCTCAGGCAGCTTGGAGCTGGGGAGAAAGAGGAATCATCAAACCCTATATTCACCATTTATAATTAATAATTCAAAATAATTTAAAAAATTATAAAGTCAATTATTGCCTTTTATCATACATATGTTCTTTGTGGCCCATGAAAGCAAGGATTATTTTCTTCCCTCCAAAAAAATCATAGAATTATTGAATGGTTTGAGTTTAAAGGGTAAAGATCATCTCATTCCAACCACCTGCCATGGACAGGGACATCTTCCATTAGACCAGGTTGCTCCAAGCCCTGTCCAACCTATCCATGGGCACTTTCAGGGATGATGCATGTCTGGGCAAATATACCCAGACATTGCTGTGCTGAAGAATTCAGAGTACCACAGTAAAGGACATGCATTACTTTTACCTGAAACATGCATCTGTTTAACACACTGCCTTTATTTAACACCCAAGTATAACAATGTAGGCCATGCAATTATAGCAAAAATGGGAATTTCTAGAATTCCCACAAACATTCCTTCTCTCAGCGCTGTTTTCCTTATCATTCTTTCTACTGGCTTGTCTTGTATAAATCTTCCTCAACTGCTCTCCCAAATACTTGATGCTGCCTTAACATTTTCTTGGAAACGCTACATGTGTGAAAATATTCTTAGATTTCCTTGGGGTGAAAAACAGAGAAATTAAAAACAAGGCTTATCAACAAAGTGTCAGTCATAGGCACCAAGCTCCCATGGAATATCTGTGTGAAATCCTTTAAGTGACTTCAGCAGTCCCTCTTGCAGGGCCATGTCTTCACCAGCAGGCTTCCCAGGATCAAGGGCTGGATGGACAGATAGACTGGACAACCTGAATTCAAATTAAGCACCCAAAAGGAGAGAAAATTTGGAAAATTCTTAAGGATTTTTAGTGTGTCAGAGTTCACTCGGTGCTCAGGGAGGAGAAGTTTTTACTCACATGGGTGTTCCAGCCTTCGACAAACACAGTCTCTGGTAACTACCAGCTATTGCCAGGAAGAATTGCCTAATTCTTCAGGAAATGGCATGAGTTTGCATTCCTTGAACCTCTGAGCAGTCCTCTGCCTTTTTATTGAGTGGGTGTCTGAGTGCCCAGGTTAGGAAGATGTTGGGGATGAAGCATCAATTTTTGCACCATGCTGGAAGAGAAGGGAGTATTTCAATTCATCCTTGTTTGCAGAGAACTTTGAAATTCTTCAAAAGTATCTGTGTTCTCATTTAACATGTAGTAATGATTTCATTTAATCTGAAGGGATTCTTCTAACTGCAAGAGTTCTTACCCCATGTTAATTAAATATCCATTGATTTCTAAAACAAAGGAAAACACTTGTGCTTATTGAGGTTTTACTGTGATATTCAATATAACATGGTTCTATTGTATGGTTTAGTCTCTACAAATTTACCTTTAATAAAGAACAGCTAATATGTAGAGAGTTTAATTAAGAAAATATAATCAGATAGCAAAAGAATCATTGTAAATGACAAAAAGGTGAATTGATGGTTAGTTTGTTTGGTTTTTTTCCCTTTGGCCAATATATAGTTGGAAATACTAAAATAAAAAGGAATATTTTTAATCAAACTAGGTTTCAGTTTACTCCACAAGGGAAACATTGAGGTCGCATGTACTTATATAGCTAAGACATTTTAAAGTACTCTTTGGAACAGCTATGAAGTCTGAGAGTCAAGGCTGGAAAGCAATAGCCCAGAAATTCTCTTTAATATGGACTTGATGTTGTGTGCTTTAAAATCACTGCTCGAAAAAGGAAAAAAAAAAAAAAAAAAAAAAAAAAAGGCAAAAGAGAGCGAGGAAGAAAAGAAGAAGGAAAAAAAAGCCCTCTCAGCTCTCACTTACCTGAATTACAGCTTCAAAATCTGTCCCCTGTATGCACCATCTGCACTGCTCTTTATCCAAGTGTTGGGTTTCCCATGGTGCTGCCAATCTGGAAAGTCAAATATTAAGGCATGTAAAAAACAATGAATCCTGCCCATTAATTGTTTATTTTTTTTCATTTGGTTCCTGCCTAGTACAACATCTTCCATCTGAGAAAGCCATTAGCACTGGGAAGACAGGCACTGAATAAGCATTTTGCTGGAAATGGGACATTTACTTTCTTTGGAAGGTGAAAGTAGTGGAAGAAGTAGAATGTGACAATAGGGTGAAACTGCAAAAAGAAATGGGGGTGGGAGGTGCATTTTCAAAAGGGAAAGCAAGTTTCTTACCATTCAGAATTCCACTTGGATTTCCGTGCATGTACACGCTCCTACACCTTAACAGCTGCTTTGAAATACCCTTGTCCTGGGAATAACACCATGGATCCACAGCTTCGGGGCTTTTTGCCACATGACACCACCATATTGTTTGTGGTGCTAAATTTGGCTTTAATGTAAAGCTGAAGAGCAGCCCTGCAGTGAGCAGAGCCCCCAGGGCTCCCCCGTGCAGGCAGGGCTGTGCAGCCAGCCCCACATGGCTCTGCAGGGCCCCTCAGGCCTGCACTGCCACACTTTTCCCTGTATTTCAATCTAATCCCAGTCCTGCATTTCAGATTAGGCCAGACCAGCCTCTGCTTAGGCCTTGGTGATGCTGCATGAGATGAAATGACGCTGCAGACTTGGCTCAGATATCAGTTTGATTTGCATGATCTGCACTCACACCTTTTCCCGGTGTCGTGCCATGCAAATATTTGAGGTAATTGACTTTCGCTTGCATGGAACCAGGTAAACGATGAACTACAAGGGGCTGCATTCAAAAGTCACTTGGCTTATCCTCTTTTTGGAAGAGACTCAGGAGGTGGAAGCCTGGAATAAATTGGATTTTGGGCAGGACCTGGGCAAGGTGGATCTGGGGATCTGTTTTGTTATGTTGTGACCAGTCCCAAAGAACGAACTGGAAGGAAGCTTGGGAGATTGTCTGGGCCATGGGTTGACCACAAAGTGGCATTCATTCAGTGGATGGGTTTCCTGACAAATGGTGATTTAACCCTTTCATAGCAGTTTCTGGCACTGGGGAATCAGCAGCTGCACCTTTCCATGCATTGCTGAGAAGCAACACTCTGTCCCTCCCATGACCTCCACGGGTCCATGGCTCTACGGCTTTTTGAACCAGACACAGACTTCAAGCACCTGGCTTTGGGGTAAAATTCCTCAGCTCGGAACAAGCACTGAGATGACATTTAGTGTCTCATTTAGTCACAATTCTTGTGTGTGTTTTTGTTTCCACCAGGCTGTAGCACATTTGCTGTTGGCTTGTAGTAACAGCAAAGCAGAATCCTTTCCACTGTGGCTGAGAACATGCTGGTTGGACAGCAAAAAGGTAAATCCAAGATTTGGCTGTATCCTGTATGTTCCTTCTCTTTCCCTCAGTTTCCACTCTGCAATTTTGAAAGATTTGGAACTTGTTAGGATATACAAAGATTAAAGGGCCTTTCTTTCTCTCTGCTGTAGGCCACTGTCTGAGATAGGGAAGGAAAGACAGTTAAATATAAAGTCCACACACAGCAAATCTCAGGAAGGCTGATTTTTCCTCTAGGATGCTCCAAGTTTCTAACTCCCTTAACCTGTTTATCAGATCCTATTCCCTTAGTGTCTGTATCACTGACAAATTCTGATTTTCTTCCTGACTTGCAAGATCTATAGCTGCCACTTGTAGAGGAGAAATGATGCTGTGTGATCCATGTGACCAAGTCATTAGCTAAATCAGACCATATTTTGCATACTGAACAGCATGTCCTCACAGAGAATTGTTTGTAATCAGTCAATATTATTTATTTTTAAAAGTGCAAAAGATACCATTGAGTAAATTTGAATAAGAAATAAATTTGGAGAAATTGTAATCAGCCTGTGAGAACTTTGCAAGCAAGGAAAAAAAGAAACAGGCTAAATTAATTGATTAAATTACTTGCAAGTGCCTCTCTCTCTGTGCTGATCCTCTTCTCAGTGTCTTCAGTATTTTGGGTGCGTACCTCAAGCCTGACCTGAATCAAACTCTGCTTTTCCAATCAGAGCTCTTTCTTCAGTGGGGATTGGCAGTCATACTCCATTAAGTGATGGCTTTGCATTGTCAGCAAACGATTATTAAAGGAGCGGGCTGATACCATAAATTTCATTTTCACTTGTAAAACAAGGCCAGTCTTTAGGTGCAGTAGGGACTGATGTATTTGCTCTTTGCCTTGCTTTTTTTTTTGCTTCCCACCCTCGAGACGGTGATACAGTTTTCAGGAAGGAGTTTTCCACACTCAGTAAGCCTCTTGTTTTCCACCTACTGAAGAAGAGCCAGTAACATCTGATCAGCTGTAGCTTCACATCCAAGGATGATCCTGCTATGCAGGGAGATTCTTGAGGCTAATAACAGATGGGGGCTTCCATCTGAGCCAGAATAGCACTAAGGGTTGGAAGACTTGTTGATCTCAGCATGGAACCTCCCACACTGCAAAGCACTCTCCAAGATGCTCACCAGACTGAAGTGTTCATGCCAGAGACCTCATCCACTCAAATAGCTTCCTGATCTTTCCATGTTTCTAAGCTCAACTGAACTGCCAGGAATCCCCAGGAAGGAAGGAAGGAAGGAGGGAAAGCAGACTATCCTCTTGCTCCTCAATACCCCCTCATATTACAGCTCAGCCCTCTGCTTTGATGTTTTGCTCTAAGAAATCCTTGACCCACAGCTAGAAGGCATCAGGAGACAGTCCCAGCACTCATTCTCTTTACATCTCTGCTGGATAAGGAGGCTCTGGAGCTTTCCAATTCCTGCCTTTTGCAACTGGAAGATGAAATTTCCAGCGTAAGAGGGCCTGGCCACGGCAGCAAGATGCTGAACTGTGCAGAAGCCGGTGCTAGCACAGCAATCTGTACTCACAACACTCTCTTTGATCCATGGATCCTGAGGACTCAGCATGAGTTTGGATAACTGCATATTGGATGGGGGACATAGGAGGAACTGGATGGGGGAAAATACAATGTAGAAAGAAGTTTGACGCTGGCAATTCTGAGCCCAACATCTGCACACAGAGGGCAGCAGCAATATTGCTATAAAGGAACAAAGCAACCTCTGGCACCGTTTTGACCCAGCTGAGGGGGACCCTGCTGGGCAAAGGGAAGAGGGGGAATCTGGAATTTCAAATACAAAATGAAGAGTAAGGCCAGTTCACACTGATGGACTGCACTGCGAGTGCTGCTCTACTCAGCTCCCGCTGCCCATGGCGAGGGGGAGGAGAGGAGCAGTGAGCCTGCTACAACCTGCAGGAATGGTTTGATTTGGTTCATTGAGCCAGTGAACCTCAGAAAGAGTGAATTATGGGCAGTTTTGTGTAAACCACTTCAGGTGAAGAAGGAGGCGGTTGTGATTGATGCCAAGAATTTACTGAGCTGAGGTGAAAAGTGTTTGCGTATTTCAATGTAGCGTGACATATAAGCCCTTCCAGGTACAAGGTACTACCCAGCACAAGGGCTGCTTTCTCGTAATGCTAACCAGTGATGATGAAAGTTTCAGCCTGATGTAAAGTCTCTTGCTTGAATTTTTCATCCTCTTTCCTATCAGGGCTCTGTTCCTCATTCTTGGAATGCAAAAATCGCAGTAAAAAGCCATAATCTGTCTTCATCCTGGTCCAGGCTTGGGATTTCCTGCAAAACACTCTTCAGCATGGCTTTTCCAAACCATGCACCTCCCAAAACTCTGTGCACTTACCCCCAAGCACTGTAGCAGTTGTGCTTCCCAAGTCCTTTCCCAGCTCCAAGCCACAGGCTCCCTTCAGTCAGGACAACACTCAGGAGTTCCTAATTGTATTCTTCCACTGAGAGGGAAACTAGCAGAGCTTGGTGGAAAAACATGCCCAGAAAAGGAACCTGCCTTTTTTTCTTATTGTGGATACAAGAAAGATGTGGATTTGTTTTATCAGCATAACACAAAAACAGCTGACACTGAGGCTTTGGCTACCCAGACCAAGGGGCAGAGGATATCGGTGCAAAGGAACAACAGCAGAGCTGTGAGCCGTGCTAGCAGAGCGTGTTACAGCACACATGTCCTTAAAAACAGGCTGCTATTTTCCAAATAGTAAGTTTTCCTTCTAGCATGTCATATGAAGGTTAAAGGCTGTAAAATAGAAAGTTAAAAAACAGTAAAGAAAAAATATAGAACTACCTCATGAATGTTCCTACACAAGGCATTCTGGTTAACAGTGGTTCAGTAATGAATCCAGTGTGATATACACTGAATTCTCAAATTTATAGACTTCTGTTAACCCATGGGAGAGATAAGTGCTTCAACATGCAATGAGTCTGAAAGATGAAATTCAGATCCAGCCAGGAGCGCAGAAGACAAATTCCCTTGGATGCCAGCTTCCTCAGCAGATGCAGCTCCTAGCACCATTTTTAGATAAACGTCAAAAAAAAATTAGACAATATATTTCTCCCTCTCAAACAAAACATGCTTTGCCTTTGATGCAAATAGAGATTCACTTCCTCAAATGTGCTGTGTTTACACTCCTTTTGAAAATAACTCAACTTTCACAAGACACAGATTCAAAAGTTTTGCTTGGTGGTCTCCTAAAGGCTTGAAAATATTACACACAACTGCGAATTACGATTCTCCCATCAGCTTCCCAGCTTAAGCTAGGAGAAGCTCAAATTGTAAAATGAGTTATTTTCTGACAGATAACATCTATGAACACTTTTTTAGTTGTTCTTTGAACTACTATTGAAATATTAATATCTGATATCACGTATTACTGCTCTGGAAACATACGGGTGTTTCAGAGACATGACAAACTATGTTTGTCTGTGTAACAGTGTTAGACTATATAAGGACTTTTTTTTTAAGTCTTTTTGTTCAAGCTCCTTCCACTTTCATTTTGTCCCCATTCTTCTTGTTACTTTTGTAAATATAAATGCAGTTGGCATCAGCCAAGCTCTGCTTTTGGTGCTGTAGAGAACAACAAAGTCATGTTCCTGAAGGGACTGAGCCAGTGCGCAGAAAGAAACCTCATCATTGTTTGTTTGAGGATGTTGTCCCAGGGAAGGCAGGTCTAGTTTGCTGAGAAATTTGCTTCAGGGTGAGTAAATGGATAGACACAAATTGGGTTCCAGTGTATCTCCAGACCTTTTGGCACTTCTGCCTGCCTCACTGATAACTGAATATTTATTTTCACTGTGGTGATGCTGCCCTGAGCAGTCATGAGCACTTGCACACCTGCACAAGCCAGAATCTAACAATGAACAAAGCCTGTGAGCATAGAACATTAAAACATGGATTTTCACTCCTCCATAAAGGCATCTGTAGTAGTCATGCACAAAATTAAGCACGTCATAAATTAAGACACCTATTGGATATCAATGCCTCTTTTAAAAGTGTATCTGTCCCCAAAAGGGGAAAATCTACTTATTTGATCTCGTATGATATTTCCGTGGGACTCTGTGGAGCAGTGCTGGTGGAACTCATGCATATGATTAAAATCAGCTTTCCTGGCAAAGTATTTAATATGAATAGCATTTCTAAAACCGCAATTATCCTTAAGGAAAGGAAAAAAAAGAAACATTCTACCATAGCAATCAAGGTGAGAGAACTTTTTCTTCATACTTGAGGAGGAGATTTTGAATACATGAATGTGTGAATGGAGGACAAGAGCCCCTCACAGACTTACCAGAGCTAGAGGTCATGCCATAAGCTATTGGAAAAGTTATTTTTTCTAGAGACATAATATGGTTTTGAATTTGACCTATGACTTCTAAGTTGCTACCCATGACCCCAAATAATCCAACTTCAGCTTCTTGAAGGCCATTAGGAGTAGAAGGTCATGCCATGTGCTTCCACATTTACAAGGGAAAGTGTTAGGCCAAATTATAGGCTACTCAGGAAATCTGTAGAAAATAAGCTGGTGAACAGAGCATTTCTTTATGTTTCCCACCTAGTAAGATGTAATTTCAGATTAACCTGTGGTTGAACAAGCCTCTAGCAGATTCTGCTTCCTTATTTTTTGCCAAAGAGAAGAAAGACATGCTAATTAGCTACTAAATGTTGTTATAATTTTAAACAGCCAGATATTTTTTGATAAAAAAGAAATTGTTACTGTCATCTGTGCTGATACAAATACCCAGATTTTTTCTATTTTTTATGTTATTTAGGAGAAGTTGGTGTTCACTTTTTCCAGACTTTCTCTGCAGATACATAAAATGGAAATGTTTAAACACCTCCATATGAGTCAGTTGTGTAAGTTCTCCTACAGACTATGGTTAAGTTAACAACTCTGAAGAACAATTCGTTTGTCTTGACGTGCTTGACAAAAATTGGTCATTAATCATGATTTACAAATCCCTACTTCTCTCCATTGACTCAGCCATAAATGAATCATGGATGACTGGATCACACCATTGCCCACACTAGAGCTGTCTGGAGTCAGGTGAGATGAAGCCCTCTCTAGGTTTCTAAAGAGGTCCAGGGACCTTCCAAGGGAAGTCTGGGACAGATTTTTAAATTTTTAAATGGAAGATTTTGAAATGCTCACTTTTCTGTCCTCTGTTAATTGTCTGCATTGTGATTCTCTTCAGCAATTTATTTGTAAAGAGATATCAGGCTCTTTTCAGCTTTTGCTGCCTTTGTGATCTAATAATTTACATAAGAATTTTCTTCCTAAGGAATGTTGAAGAATACCTGCCTTGAACACTCACGGTAAATTACAGTAGCAGACAAACAGAAGTATGTGCTATTTTTCAAGTGGGTTTCAGCCAGGAGAGAGTGAACCATATTGTTGGGAGTGACTGAAGCACAAAAAAATAACTCAGTCCTTCAGAACAGACTTAACAATTTGTTATTCTGTTAAATGAAAAGTTGGAAAACTTAAATGTCTTTTCTGAAAACAAAGTTCCCCTACAGGTCTCAGAAATATGCTCTGAAAATTGCTAAGTTTTCAAAATCTTAAACATCATAGACTTTGAAATCCATGTTCTGTTCACTGGGATTTATCAAATTTATTTTGTTTTTTCCACATTCTCCATTCTTTTAACTCCTCTTATCCCACTTCCCAAAAGCCCACATACTTAGTTTAATAAAAGCAATGATTACTTCCATCTATTTCTCCTTCAGGCAAGACACTTCAAATGTACCACGTTTTTGGAAACTCTACTGTCTCAGAAGCAAAACTGCACGTGAGAGCTGAAACATGCCTGTCCCTCCATGTGACTTCTGAATAACTGAGGCATGTGAACAGAGATGTGAAACTTTGAGGAAAGGGGAAATAGGGGGTCAGCTAAGTGCTGAATGAGTGGGTCCTGTTGCCTCATTCTCGCTCTCTTGTTACCGTCTGGTGACTCAGCATCACAAGGGGAATAGTGACTCTGCAGTTCTTGTAAGCCCTGTCTAGTAATTCCTTCAACATATCAAGTTGAGGTGGAGTTTTCTTCAAAAGCAGCTAAAACTGGTTTGACATCTGCCTTTGAATCCTGCTTCTGAGCTGCCCACAGTTTGTGCTCTCTCCTACAATGTGGAGTGAAATGTAGAACACAAAAAAATGCGATACCTTTTTTTCTGTATGCTCTGGGGAGAAAATGAAAGGAAAAAAAACCCCTACAAAAATTAATTCTTTACCTCAATGACTTTGCACTGTAAGGCAAATGTAATAATCCATACCATGCTGAGGAATAGCTTTGTGCTGTGTTGCCAGAAACTTTTTCCATAGAGAAAAGAATGAACTCTCCTGGGGAAGTCAAGACAGTTTAAATACACGCTGCAGCTCGCACATGACAACTGGTACAACTTCTCAAAATTCCTGCTAATGCCAAGAGCAAAGTCAGCAGAAATGGTGTACGACCAGAACACCCTCAGTCCCAAAGTTGAACAACCTCTGAAATGCAGTGCTCAAGTGTGCCTTAGAGATTTTTTTATTGTCTTGTTAGTTTTGATCATTGCCAGCAATACGATCTGTAGGATGTGCCTGATACAGAGCTTGGAAATGTTGCAGGCTTCCGTTGCGAGGTGGCTTGGAGAATGTGCTGCTGCAAATGCATTGCAGGCAGCACTGCTGTCCAGCAAATTCTCTCTGCAGGGATGTTTTCAAGTCATCTGAAGTCAAAAGGTTCAACGACAGGACATCCCCTAAAGCTGAGACAAGTAATGTACTGTAAGCTGCTCCATCAGTTCCTGATAATATTCTTTTCTTTTCCTACTGCTTGACTTTTCTCTGAAGCTTCTCTATGTGGCTTTTTCCTGTGGAAAGCTTCTCCTTTCACACCACCATATGAACCCCTCCAGGAGGGTACATCTGTTCCCTTGTAAGACATGTCCTTCTCCTCTAGGCTGCTGACTCACCAAGCTAGGAAATGAAGGTGGTCCCTTCCTAGAAGGAGAGTACATCTGAGCTAATAGGCTGTGTCTAAAAGAATGAGTGGGAACTTTTATCTCTGATGAAAATGAGAAAAGAGCCTCCTAAAACAGCATTGCAGTGAAATAGAAAGGGAAGGTTCTTCTACCCTCATCCCTTAAGTGCTTTTGAAGTTAGTCTCCATTCACTACCAGATTTCCCTTCAGAAGGTGTCCTGTCTTGCCTTGATTGTAAGATAAAATAGGATGTCTAATAGTTGTTTCTGTTTCAGCAGATGTGCCTTCACTATTCAAGGCCTCATTTTTAATTTGAGTCCAAATCCCTGAGTGATAAGAACAAAGTTGGAAGCTCATAAGAAATTATTTTGCTTAAATACTCTCTTGCTTCTGCTGTGAGTGGATGAACAGTGGTGACAAAATAAGGAGTTTCGGCTGTGCCACTGCAATGGTCCCAAAACTCCAGCTCCTGTTAGTGCTAAACCAGTGGGGGACAGCAGCATGAACCCAGCAAGGTGACTCTGGCTGTGGTGGTGCCGTTTGGGGCCGCGCTGGGGATTCAGAGCCACACACAGAGCACCTCTGCTGTGCAGAGGGATCCAGCTGTTAAAACCTTAAACAAGCAGAGGAATCTGAAGGCTCTGTTGGGGAATAAAGAGAATAGTGGGAAAATGCCAAGAGATTATTAGCTCAGCCAAAGATTACGCATTTGCACCAGTAATTAAAGTATTTTGCACTGGATGCAGGCTTTGGCAAGTGCCACCAACAAAAGATTTCACACATGCATGCGTGAGTACAAGTCCACAAGAGCTTTCTTTCTGTCTGTCTCTCACACACACACACACACACACACACACACATGCACTCACACACAGGCAAAGAGAAAGAATGAAATAAGCCATTAAGAAATATTTCCGCATAATGCAATTATTACAGCTGTATAATTGAATGGGGAAACCATTGATCTGTAGTAGAAAGGAAATTGCTCTTTTCATTGTGTTCCTATGAATATGTGAACATTAATCTCAATCTATAATCAACGTTCATTTCAAATCTGATTGCGTGCCACTAAACACCCGTAGCTATGCTAACATTATGTTAATACGGTTCAACATCATAGCTCCCAGCTTCACAGCACAAATATTTCTCTTTGGCAATCAATAGTAATTTCAGCTGAGTGGATGGAAGTCACGTTTTAATGGTAATCTTTCCTCCAAGCCTCCAAGTGGAAACTCGACTGGTACCTTAACACGGCCGCAGTGCATTGCATGTAATCAGATAAATTAACCTAAAAGAGAGAGAGAGAAAACACAGATCAGGAATAAAAAGCGGCGCCAAGAAGCTCTACATTTTCCTGATGGATTAAAGTGCTTATTATCATGAGAGAGAGAGTGGATTTCAAGAGGGGAACTGAATTCCCTTGGCTTTGAGCCGTGGCTGGAGAGGCAGCAGGTCACAGAACGCTCGGCGCAGCCGGGGATGCCTCTGAGGAGGGGGAAGCAAAGCAATTCAGCCAGGGCTGAGCTGGACTCTGCTGCCGAGAGCCTGGCTGGCCTCAGGGCACCAGTGTTTGTCCAGGAATAAGGAGTCTCAGTTTTAATGCTGCAGTGCACTGCAGGCTTCCTGTGGGACCTGGGTTAAATGGCTTATTCTACTTGTGCTTTGCTTCCCTGGTTCTGAAAAAGGACACAATAGTGCTCCGCTGTCCCCTGGGGATGCTGTGAAGATTTGGGGTGATCAGTTCCTGGGAATGGGAGCTACAGAGCTATGATGCATTAGTTAGATCTCTCTTGGCTCTGCTGTTTCATAGCGGTAAAGCTGCTACTGCGTAATATCAAACTGCTTTATTTCCTTAATGGCATCTATTTTTAGGTATTTCCAAAGCCTTTTGTTTTTGTTTTTTCTGCATTTGAATGGCCAAGCTACTGGACTGAATTCCTTAAAATCTTGCTTCTTTCTAAAGCAGGAAAGAAACCTTATCATTGCAAAGTCTAGAAAGAAAGAACCAGGTACAGACCAGTTCCATCTTCACAGCTATCAGGAGCTCTATAAATTCTTACCTCCATAAAGGTGTTCAGACATATGAACATTAGGATAGGAAAACATCTGCACTGATTAAGACCAAGGCTTGCTTAGCCCCATGTCCTCTCCTTTAAAGTGGATGGATAGCAGGAGTTTAAGGGAGCATGGGAGAAGTGATCAGACATATGGAGATACTTCCCCACAGAGCTCTCCCAGGGTCTGATGACTCAGGTGCTTCTTGAGCTATAAATGTTATCTTTATCAGCAATAATGTGTTTAATTTCTTTATCACATTTTTCTCTTTTTTAATTGTTGAGCATATATTTCTGAGAAACCTCAAGGGGTATTTTTTGTCCAAGAGGTTTTCCATCCCCTCTTTGAACACTTTCAAGCCCTTTGCATCTTCAGGTCTGTCTAGCAAGAACTTCCTCAGATCTTCTGTGTGCAGAAGTGAATTGCTTTGGAGTGTACTGATCTTAAACAAGATTTTTCAATAGCAAATGTAGACTGTAGGTTACCTTGGTAGTACCTATTTTGTGTAATTTTATTTTTATTTCCTACCTTGAGGCAACTTTTAAAGAACCTGACATGTAAATCTGTTATCCTTAAATCTGCTTCTTCTTGGAAGTCAGGTCCCTCCTATGCTCCTTAACAGATTGAGGTGTCCTGACTTGTGTACCCCAAAAGACCCTCCAAACAGTGAGTCACTTAAAAATCTTATCTCTGTTATTTTACTTAGTGCTGGATAAATTCCCAGTGTGCCATTAATCCAGGGTTTCTTGCAAAGATGTTCTCAATGGGAGCCAATCTTCTCTGTTGCTACTCCAGGGTCCTGGCCATGCAGAGGTCCTTGGGACTTTGCTCCAATCCCAAACACCTCCCTGTTTTAGTAGACTTGTTTTAGGGGAACAGGGACTTCCTGAATGGCAGTCATGTCTAATGTTGCAGATTGTTTTATGAGCCTTTTCTCTTTTCTAGTTCCCTCAAAGGTATGGGCTTTCAGCAACCTGCTCAGATTCACCAGGGAGGAAACCAAAAGCAGAAAGACGAGCTCTGAAGTGTCTACAGGTTCCACATGAACATGTTCCTTTTGTCAGAATGCACCAATTTTATGTGCTTTCGGCCAAAGCAGAAACCCCTTAAACTACTTCATCTCTGCAACTTAACCATGTTGAATTTTCACTCTGCGTAATGCCAGAAATTCTGAGTAGTGCCACTTTTACCTATTGGGGTTCTCCATAAGAAATGTGTAACCACTTGGTAAATTTCTGTTACTAGAGGTGCCCACCCAGGCTGTTTTGGTTCAATAACAATTTCCAGTGTCTGGGTGGGAAGTGTGTTGGAATATGGAACTTAAATCCATCTTGGCTAACTTGGCTATATCTAAGGTAGGCCCTTAAAAGCAAAGTTATTAACAGAACATACTTGTATGTGTGTAAGGAGCGAGGTTACAGCAAAAAGCAGTCCCCTCCCTCCTCTAAGCTGAGCCAGTTTCAACTGGCCTCTGGCTTTCCCCAAGATCAGGAAGTTGAAAATATGACTGGGAGCCAACCCTCTCCCTTCTCCTATTTGATTCCTGTGCCCAAGCCACTGTGGATCTGACCCCAGGACCTCCTGGCTCTAAAAATGGATTTTGCACTGCCCAAGTGGCTCCTGTAAAGTGCAGAATTGGAAATGCAGTGTTTGTAGTTGTAATGATTTGCAGAAGAGGTGGGCCTTTGGAAACAGGGAAAATTGGCTGCTATCACCTCAGCGGCTTCTTAGTGTGGTCCAAAGAAAAGGAGAGCCATTATCTCCTACTTGCTGCAGATTATTCAAGCCTTCCAGCAAATGGGCTAAATTCCCACTGGTGTAAACTGGATTAGCTCCACTGGAGTCAATGGAGCTGAGCTGTTTCACACACTGGTTTAGGATTTCTCCTGTTACCTTTGAGCATGGCAGGAATAAAAATTGTAGCACTACAATTAAAGTCCCTCCTATGCTGTGGATGACAATCCATGCCTTTCCCTGTCCCCATGGAGCTGAGTTGTCTCAAGATTATGAGCCTTAGATGTTTAGAGCAATTTTGACTGGATCAGAGGTTATAGCCTCTGCTTTTTAACATTCTGCTTTTATTTTCAGGCTATGAAGTGTAATAGTTCACCATTTTGGTTTAAGTATCACAATAAAAGTCAGTGAGATGGAACAGGCAATAAGCAGCCGTTTTACATCAGTGCTGCCGAGACGGAGTGCTTAAGTCTTCATTAACCTACAGAGCAAGGAGCTACAGAGAAGACACTTGAAATAAAATACCAGGGGTGAGGCTCAGATCCCTTCTGGACCTGCACAGACAGACACTTTGGAAGGCTGGTCTCCAGTGGGAATGTCTCTTCGTGTCTGCACTCTTGTGCAATAAATAGGAGGGTAGGGAAGACCCACACTGGTGTGTCAGGGGCTGGAGTGCCTGGGATGTGTCACTGCTGATGGACATCAGGAGCTGAAAGCCAGGCAGGCTGTACTGCAGGGACTTCATAACTCAGGGATGGCATTTCTGCATTTGCAGCATCTCTTTATTCCTCATTAGGCCCTTTATTAGAATTCTGAGACTGCTGGGTCTCTTCTGACACCTGGTATTCTGTTAATGGTCCACGTTTCTGCATACAGTCCAAGAGAAGGTGGGGAGCACAGTGGTAGGTGGAAAGGTTTCAGATTTCCCTCAGCCCTTTCTCAGAGCAGAGTGTCCAGGCCTCAGAGCATCTCCGTGGCCTCCTCTGGATTCACTCCAGCAGGTCCATATCTGCCTTGCACTTTACCTACTCTCTGCTGGGGCATGGGTGAAGATGCCTTGTCTGAGACTTCAGACTCATTTGGTGAAGGAGAAATTACACTTTCCCTGCAGCTCAGAAACAGGAGAGCTCAAATAAAGATATTGCTGCTTTCCCTCTTGCTGAACCGAGCTTTCTCCCTGGTCCCAAAAGTGCAGCATCCCCGCCCTGCTTTACACAACACTTTGCTGCTGCTTCTGTAAAAGGTTTCCTTGAGACTGCCTCTATTTATTCTTCAGTATAATGAGGATTGTTTCCCTTGCCTGGGGGTAGAAGTAGAAATGCTGAAAATTTACTGTTCTGGTTTATTGTTTAAAAAGAGATGTTGCTGTGCCATGAGTGTGTCTCTGCCTTGTCCTGGGTTTTGCCATGTCAGAGCACTTCCAACCTCTTCTGCAATCTCTGCAGGATCTCTGTTTCCTGGGCTTCTGTCTAAAACCCAGCACAACTGTGACAAACTTTCCAAGAAAACAGCCACTCCCTGTGTTTTTGATTTGTTTCCCCATTTTCATCCTAAATGTACTCCTTTTCCAGTCAAGTCAAACACCTCCTCCTGAATCCTGAATAAAGAATGTTAATATGTGTTTGGGTTTTTTTTTTTCCCAAAGATAAAACTAAGAAGAAAAAATACACAAGGAAAACATCTGTTTAAAATCAACAGATATACCTGTCCACTTATTTTGCTGTAGGAAAACACAATAAAATGAACCAGGTGCAAGGTGAAATACAAGGCTTAGAGTCTCTTCTGTTTTCACCTTCTTTAGAGGCTTCTTACCTTGCTTACTTAGTGGAGAAATTCAGAGATATTTATTTACCTGTTATCTAAAGTCCTCATATTCTGTCACGTTACATGAAAATTCCTGGTTACAAGGAATTTTGCTTCCAATTGGAATTAGAGGTAGCAATGTCCTGGAGTACACCTGCTTTGTCAGTCTGCATTGCCAAGTGGAGATTTGCAGCAAGGTGGAAATGAAATGAAGCAATATTATCACATCAGGGTAGGTGAACCTGGCCAGTCACCTGCAGGTGGATATTCAAATTGTGGCCTCAAGTCCCTTGTCTTATCAAGGGCAAAAAAGTACTTTATTTGCAGGAGAAAAGCAATATATTAATGATAAGGAAGAGTCAGGGTAAATACTTTAAAGACTATGAGGCATTTGGATGCTACCAGGGTGAATATAATGTAACTAACTGAGATAAATGTGTGGTTGGGAATAAGTAATAAAATAAATAAAAGTAGATGAGTAAGTGCTTCATAAAGCTCTGCTGTTTCTTCAGAGAGCAATGAGCTTTCCTGATGTCCTAAGATTAGTAGGATGTGTGTGATCTTAGTGGCTACCAAAATTCATGTTAGAAAGTGAACAAATCACAAAGGTTTTACCTAATTTTTGCTTGTATTTTTAGGTCTGAATTCCTGACTGTCCTTGCCCTGAGAGACAAGGACATGCTAAAGCTCTGCTGAAGTCTGCGTGGTTTTGAGCACAGACTAAATGAAGCACTTTCAACAATCCAGGCAGTGACTCAGTGTAAATCTTATACACTGCTTGGAGATAACATCTAAAATAAAAGTGCTTTTTTTCCTCTTTTTCTCCATGGCCGCTGTTGTCCTATGAGAAAGGGCTCTCTGTGTATTTAAACATTGATGAACTCTTAAGTAAAGAATCAAAACAAAGAGAAAAAAATAGTCCCCAAGAGTGTGTGAACAGCAAGGGCTTCTCTGCCTTTGCCCTGATTCTTTTTCCCCTTCAAACAGCTGTAAATCTTCGTGATGTCTCTCCTTGTCCACCAGCTCTGCTAGAGGCAAATGAGCAGGGACAGGCACAAATATTCAACCCTAGAGAGAGAAAATGCTAAAATAGTCCCTCTCCACTCCCACCCCCCATTTATTCTCTCCCCTCTCTGGGCAGCCACACCAGTGCTGAGATGTGTCAGCACATGCAGGGGTTTATCTGATTCCATTTTAGATCTCTGCTATTTGCTTGCAGGACTTAAGCAAGTGAGAATTTTATAATGGGCTTATCAAAGATGAGTGGAAACCTCCTCTTATTCCCATCTCAGTTTTCTGAATAGCAACATCTATTTCTATCCATCAGGCTCTGGAAAAGGGAAACTGCCTCTCTCAGAATCGTTTCCTTTCCCCTATTTTTTTAATTCCAATAATTATGAAAAAAAGGATAAAATCCATAATAAGTGAGTAGCAACACCGTCCAGTTTGTGCCTGGGAGTCCTTCTGTGGAGGTGACAACACCTCACATTTACAGGGAGCTGGGAAGCATCTCTGGGATGTTGCATTTATCCCACCCAGGGATGTGGCTGAGATTTCCCTGTGCACTTCTCTGCTCCCAGGGCCATTGGCTGTACAGACCTGAGGCAAACACAATGTGCTGCAAACCACACCTGTAGCTACAAGAATTTGAATGTAAATAGAAACAAACAGCAACTGAAGGAACTTTTTAAATCAAGAACTGAGACTCCAGAGGACTGGGATTATGTGGCTTTGTTGTTTGCTTTTGTGACAAGGTTACTCTCTTTGTGTCAAAGGGAATTTTATCGTTGCCTTTTAAAGAATTGTAAGTTCAAACAATATTCAGATGTTCTTCTCTTTAACCTTATTTGTCTTTTCTATACAAAGTACAACAAGAGGCAGTATGTCATTGAAAGACAAAAGGGTTAAGAATTGGTATTTTTCCATCCTATCAGACATCTACAGGCCATGAAGACATCACCTAGATGAGTATTTAGCTAAACATTCTGAAGTTGGTTCAGTTTTTGGCATTTAGCACCTGGAGCCCTGGTGGTTGTGCCTCAGTGGTGGATTTGAACACAGAGCAGGCCGGACACAGGAGTGACTCCAGATGGCCTCTGATGCAGTGATACAGAAATGAAAAATCCCTTATGAGCTGCTGAGTACATGGTGTATGTTTTAATCACCAGTTAGATGGTCTGTGCAGTGAGCACGGCCAGAATATCCTTTTATTTCTCTATGAGAGAGCTCCCGTGCTTTTAACCGAGTGTGACAGTTCCTTAACCACCGTGCCCCTCACCAGAGGTTCATTTTCTTCCCCTGGGACATCACTCAGAGTAATTGTCCCCAGTAATAATCAATAAATCCAAATTATCTTGAATAAAGCCAGATTTATTTAACACAGTGTAACAAATAGAAAACCAGAAAGAAAATCCATGTAAATACAATTTAAAGAGAACAGGCTTGTCTGAGACTATGGACTATGTAGTGAGCGCTCTAGCTGGCCAAGATGTTTTACAACGCTGTGTAGAGACCAGCACATTAACCCTTTAGATAAAGGAAAGTAGATTTTTGACTTGGGAAAACTTCAGGCTGCACAGGACTTTATTTTCTAAAAGATCCTCTCCTAAATAAAAATTTCTTAGCTCTCCAACTCGTTAGCCTGCTGAGTAAAGAAGAAATACTAAAGAAGGAGGAGTTTTTTAATATGGAAAGTCCTTTTTTTGGATAATGCCACTCTGGAACTTCTCATGGAAATGCCTTAAATATTTTTCCTTTTCTTCCCTTAGATGGGAGGCCATCAGAATATTCTCTAGAATCATCTAGTGGCCCTACAGCCTTTGGATTCTAATGGCACTGGGATCAAATTCATTTAAAAATTTTTACATCCGATCTCTTTCCCGTAGCTTAGAAATCAGATGCCATTCCCGGTTCTTTCATCAGCTGTTTTTTATTTCCCTGTTCCTAGAAGTCAAGTTCCCAGAGGTTGTGATTTCAAAATGCCATTTTGCTGGGACTGCTGGATTCCAGTCCTACTTCTCAGTTTCTGTGGTGACAGAAGTTTCTCCTAGAGCTACACTGCTGAGGCTCTTTCTCCAGCTAATTAAAATTTACACCTCCAAATTATCTCTGCTGTTTGGTCTTTGCCTCAATCCCTGAACACACATCCACGCTGGTGCAAGTGAGATTCTTCTTCCCCTGGACCCCTCCTTCAGTTGCTCTTCCCTCTGAATGTCCTTTGTTATTTAATTCGCAATAAAGTGACAGCCTGCACCATTCAGAAACTTATAAGGGATTTCAGCAGGAGATGTATTTATAATTTTGTTCTTCCAAGGATTGGGTATTCAGAGGCTGATTTTTCAAGCTTCCCATGTAAGATGATTTTGCTGTGAAGTCACCCTTGAAGTAGCCTCTGTTGGCATCCCAGAGATCAATTACTATAAATTAGTCTTTGAAAATTTGATGGCAACTTGGTTAAAAAGGAGGCTTCCAACTTTGGTGGTTTAAATGTGATTTTTGTTGTTGTTGTTATAATTTAATGTAGTGTTCAAGCAAGTAATTTCATGAACTTTGGGAAACTGATTTAATTTTATGTGTTCATGCGTCCACACTGAGATTCCATGAGAATTCAGCACTAAGGTATCAGGGCACACTACAGCCTTTCCCTTTCCTCTGGAAGCCTTTAGGACCTTCATAACTTTGAGAATTGTTCCTCTGCCAAATACAGTTTAAATTAGCCAACTGTTTCAAAAGTTCGGTGTGCTTATGCACATGCCCAGAGCATGAGTGTGCAAAGCTGATTCCCTCAGAGAGCAGAGATAAAAGGAAATTGGCCACTATAATTGAAATTGATAAAAGTATTCAACATTTTTTAACAGAGCAATTCAAGGTTACTCTTATCACATTCTTGCTTTTTTGCAAAATATTGTAGTGACCCACATCCTCATATTTGTTTGTCACTGAATGCAAGATTGTGATAAGTCAAAAATATGCAGTGTACCCCAAAATAACTGCGGATGTAGATAATTGCCCCTCTGAAAACCTTGTTGGACCAGATTATTGTGCAGTCCTCAATGTGTGTATTTAGAATTTGTGGGCAGCTTTTAGCATGCACACAATTCTCTTCAGACACATTCCTTCTCACGCCTGACCTCCGTTTTACATGATTTTAAGCTGTTTTCCTCTTAACGTGAAGCTATTCCCAGTGCATTTCAACAACATATTTAGCATGCCATTAATTTTTTTCCCCTTCAAATCTCATTCCATCTGATAGCCTGGCAGCTCTGACTATAACCAGCTTCCTTCTCATTACCAGTCCTTTAAAAGGGAGGAAGAAGACATCTTCAGGGTCTCGTTACCTTTCTTCTTTCCCATTGTGAATTTCCTACTTTCCTACTTTGTCATAAAACCATGGAGATTGTTGTTCACAGTGTGCATCCCACTGACAGAGAGAGAAATAATAAAACCATAAAGCTCAAATTGAATCAACGGCTGTCATTGTGTTACAGATAATTGAGCATATTTTTAGAGTCCTCCTCTGTGGAGGTTTTTATTTTTTTCTGTTAAGTCACCCTCTGTGCAGGTGTTTTTATTTGGGGGGGTTGCTTTTGTCTTTGCTCTGTTTCTGAAGCACCAAGGGCACAAATGTTGCCAGAGTTCTAACACAGCCTTTGCTGCTTTTCTTGGGGTTTAACAAGTTGCTGCAAGGAAGGTCTGGTCTCATCTTTACCCCCATATTCTGCTAAGTGTTAGTATCAGCAGAGCCTTAACAATCAGTTTAACAGTTGTTAAACTATTTTTTTCTTGTTTTCCTTCCCCAAGAAGAGATGCAGTTTGGCTTCTTGGCTCCCTTCTTATCTTTTCACAGGGTGGCCCTTGGAAGTTGAGTCAGGAATGAAGTGTCATCATACTTGGCACAGGAGAGGTTGATTCATTAAAATCGATCTTGTCTGAGAGAAAGGGTGAATTTAAGTTTAAATTTGTAATTTTTAGGTGTTTCCCAAGGATTTTCTTTAATTGCCAAAACCTCCATTCTGTCTGAATTTTTTAAATGAAAATATTCTGTATATTGTTCCAAAGTTATTCTTTGCATTTTCAGAATTGCTTTTCATTTTCAGTAGAAGACTTTACATGTTCATTGGCCAGAGCCTGCATTAGGGCAGACTTCTGTTTGTAAAAGTACTTGAAGAGAGTTGTTTTTATATTGTCGTCCTAGTTTTGGGTAGGAAAATATTTCAAAGTACAAAATCTTATGGCATGGAAAACACTTTCCTTCCACTTCACTTTTTTAAATAACTGCCTCTGTTGAAATACTATTCTGCTTCTTTTACTTTTTCCTAGTGCCCATCAATAATTCATTACATTATTAGGAAATGGATAAAGCTGGAATAAATCATTTAATACAGTATTTTCCAGATTCATATCGATGTGAGTTTGAGTGTGTGGGATACAAGAAGGTGATTACCATTTCCAGCAAGTAAAAGAAGCAGATGAACTGTACAAAATGCTCAGTAAATGCCGTGTGTTTGGCAATGCAACTTTCTGGCTCCTTGGACACGGCACAACCCAAATCACTAAAAGCTATTGCCATACAGACCCAAGCACTGCCTGATGTGGCTGTGCATGACCAGGCTGTGAATTGCTAAAGGATTTTAACACTGTCCAGGGCTGATCGTTGTTTTTTTCCTGAAATTTTAAGTGTAGCCTCTGAGGTTGTACTTTGTCATTTAAAGCAAGATGCCCCTCCCACCTTTCAGCTCACATATACGGAGCAGATTTTTTAATAGAGCTCCTGTCTGTATCACCAGTGTGGAGCTACACCTCTGTGAGTGCCATAGTCAGCAATGTCAATCAGCTGAATAGAAGTGTGCATGTGCTGAAATGCTTTGCTGACGGGGAAATGCAGGCTGCAACAGCTTACAGCCTGTGGAGACCTAAACTGGGACCTGAACGTGAAAACCACTATAACAGCCTCTCTCCCAGATCATTTCCCCACCTTTCAGTCTTCATGAAGAAAGGCTGCAGAGCCTCCCAAACATGCAGACTGTGCCCAGAAAGCTGATAAGACCTCAGCCAGTGCTCATGGATATCACAGGAGCAGGGAGCAGCACGTGGTACCTTCCTGGTCATTTAGGAATTGCACAAGGAGCTAGGCTGAGACTGGCTACTGAACTTGAGGTCAAGTTTAATTGCTCTAAAGTAGTGCCATGGGAAGGAGGGGTTTAGTTAGTTTCTCCAATGGAGCTTTCAGAAAAGCAGCCACTGACTCAGCTTATTTAAAGCTGCCTTAGGAACATGTGGTCCACAGGGCAGAGGTGCCCACTTTAAAGCACTGTGGCCATGGGATGTCCATTCCTGCTTGATTTACAGGAATGTAAAACAGGTAGTTGTCTGACAAACCAGAATTCATTCATTCCATGCTCTTTCCCCAGCTCATAAGCCATGCTAATGGTATTAATAAGGATTAATGGAGGCTTGAGAGAATTAGGAAAGCATCCTGTATGTCAGCCCTTCAGCAAAGCCGTGTCTTAAGAGTTATTACATTTACAAACACTACTCACCAAAACAGAAAAAAACCTAAATAAAACGGAACCCCAAACCCCTGCTGCAAGCTCGGAGCTGGTGGCAGAAGAGCTGTTCAGAGAAGGGAGGCTGAGGACCCAAAGCCAGGCAGAGAAGAGAAGGGCAGCTGTGGGAGAGGAGGAGCTGGCAGGGCTGGCCCAGCCCCGGTGCCAGCGCCGTGCTCCGATGTGGGATCCAGCTGGCAAAGGGGAGCTGCAGAAATGCTGCTCTCTTGCTCAGCAGATCTGCTCTTAATTACCTGCCTGTAAATCAGGATTCATTTAATAAGTCTGTGGAGCTGGACAGTGTGTAGGCTACAGTACCTGCAAGATGAATTTCTCTGCCCTGGCTATGTGCAGGTTTCAGCTGCTACTGTGAGCATCTTTTCTCACAAATTCTGCATTGTGCATCACACTCCAGAACTGAAACTGTCTTAAAACATAAAGTTGAGTTCAGATAATGATTTGTACCACAAACAAGAGGTTTTCAGCTACAGCAGCAGGACAAAGACACCAGCTCCCAGCTGCAGCATGGGGCCAAATGCTGCTCTAAAGTCCCCAGTGCTGAGGTACCAAAATGAGCAGGAATGAAATAGTGTAGTACTCTGTGTATATGAGAAATAAGAATGAGGAGAGCTTTTCTGAATGAAAGCAAAACAAATCCCAAACTTGATAAACAAATATTTTCAAAGGCCCTTGACTCAGATCAGTTCCAAACATTAACAAAACCTGGCAAAATTGGGTTAGATGAGACAAGCCAGAGGTGCTGATTCCAGCTGGAAACTCAGGTGCTGAGTGCTTTGGGTACCCTCTGTTGCTTTTACATTGTTTTTCAGAGTTGGAGGATGGCATATTTTATTTCAGAAGAGCTGACTGTCAAGGCCCTGTTTTGGTGACTTTAGAAATGTGTTCAGATCAGAAAACTACTTCCTTCATTACTTTCTGAACCCTGTTAAAAGTAACCCATTCAACTTTTGACTGCAGAGTTTATCCAACTTGAAGCCACTGTATCCTTCCAGCAGCAGCCCTTTGGCTTCTGTAAAGGGTGAGTGACTGGCTGTCTATCACAAAAAAATTAGTCTTTTCCATCACCATCTTCATTTCTAATTTACATCCATTGGCACTTTCAGTTATAGTCCTAATTTTTGTCCCCTGAGAAGGAGGTTTTTCATACATCCATTATTAAGTAGAATCACCAGGAATTTCCAGAATAAGGAGGGAAAGAGAAGAAGAAAGAAAAAAGCAACCTTCTTTTCCTTCTTTTTTTTTTTAATGTCTTCTTTTTTTTGTACTCCAGCCAGATGGAATTAGGGCAATTGTTCACTTGCAAGTACTATGGAGATTAATGAGGTCCAGAGGCAGAGCCATGAGAAAATAGAAATGTAAAAAAGTGAAGTTTCCAAAAATACAGCCTCCACGATACCATAGGGATGGATCAGATTGAATGTTTCATCTCACAGCCTGACTGGGCAGGCTGCCTCATGTTCTTAGCTTATTAAAAACCTGAACCCTTTTTTCAGCCTCTCAGGCCAACCCCGGTGAAAACAGAGCTGATGTTCATCACTTGCTTGTCTGTAACCAAAGAGTCACGGCCCTCACTCGGCCAAATGTTTAAGAAGACATTTAAACTTGTCTAAAGGTTTTAGACGGTTCTATTTGCGAGCTCATTTTGAATTAGCTTGTGTTGTTTTCTGAGTTCTGTGAGATCAGGAGGGAGCACTGGGAGGCTGCTGTGATTAAACTGGGGGTCAGATTTAGATCTGGGCTTCCAGACTCGGGCCACTTCACTGAGGCACCCTGTGAGCCCAGCAGAACACCCAGGGACTCAACTCCTCCTCCTGCAAACAAAGCTCTGGTGAGATGCTCGCAATTGGTTGGAATATCTGAAACTACAAAGGGTCAAGTCTTTCTCATATTCTTCACCAAGGTCAAAATGATTGTAACCTGCAAATTCCAGGGTTGCACCTTCAATTGTTGTTCCTGCCTGTGTTGGGAAGCTTCCCAAGACAGGGGAAGAGACTAAAAAGCTGTCCTGCCAAGGGCTCAGGGGAAGAGACTAAAAAGCTGTCCTGCAAAGGGCTCGTGCCATGCTCTTGCTTGCAAAGTGATTTCAAAGCAGCAGGGGCGATGTGCAAAAGCAAACAGCAGTGACCCACCTGCTCATGATCTATCCAGAAAGGTGTGAGAGGTCTTTAAGCTGTGTCCTTGCACACCCTAAACAGCCCTGATGTGAAATATTTGGAGACAATTGCTGCCTACTTGAAGTTCCCCAATACTCAGTCTGTTATGCCAAAGCATTGGCACAAGAATATCTGCAAGAGTCACTCATGCTTTGGGTCCAGATTTCCCCCACACCCATGGTCAGTACAGCATCTGAGTCTTCAAGTTGTGTGAGGAGAAGGAACAAGGAGAGTGGCTTAGAAAATAATACATTTATTTTCATGCCTCGTTCCTTTCAGGTGTTTTCTTAACAGTTCCTATTCTGCTAGTAAATCCAAGACAGGCTTTATTAGAGCAGGAAATACTGTTTAAAAGTGTTGCTTTAAACCATCAGATGTGGTCTGAAACTTGCTATGTTAACAAAGCATGGAGAGGAAAACTCAAAAGGCAGCTACTAAAAAATTTCAATACTCAATACATGGGACAGTTGAATTTAAAGCAGCTTAAATGACTCCTGTGTTTTACCTGCTGTTGCTGCCACACACAGATCTTGTCACTTTAAATCTTCATTTGGCAATTTTCTGTTCCATAACTGTAGGGTATATACTTGGATCCACAGAAGTATAATATTCTGACAGCTGTTTCCTTTGCTAGCAGTTTATTTAAGCACATTATTTGGTGCAATTTAGACCTCATTCAGAACTACTTCAAAAACTTAAAAAGACTCATTTCTCCCCCTGCTTGTCTGTCTGTCTGATACCACTCCAGTCATCAGAGCTTCCAGTTCACAGTATCATTTCAGCCATAGTTAATCAAACTCAAAGAGGAAAGGCATATGCTTTCAGGCTAGATTTAACCTTTATATGGGTGCCAGAAAATCTTTGGATGTAGAAAGAAATAAGAAGAAAATGCTTCTGCTGAGAATATCAGGAGGGTATCGCTTCCATTTATAAGGGCTGCTCCAGAACTTGGATTATATGAAGCAAATTACTTGCTTTGAATGAAATATGATTTAGGTTTAAGACTCTACAGGAAATTCTTGTTCTTTATGCACTAGCCCCTGGAGCTCAGACATACTCTCAGACCTGCAGATATCCTTGGTACATAACTCCTGCTGAAAACAGTGGGAATTCATTTCCTCAGCACGCAGAATAAGGAGGGTTTTTTGGGGTGAGGTGGAGGAGTAGCAGAGGAGCAGAAGGAAAGAGGAGTTATCTACAAGGCATAGCAGAGGTTTGTGAGATAGGAGAGGTGGCAGAGGTGTCCCTGGCCTTGCTGCCCAGGACTGGGAGGGAGCAGGGTGCCTGATGTGGCTCCTTGGATGAAACAGCACCCAGGAGTGGGGAAGGCACAGCTGCTTTCAGGAGGGAGCTGTGCATACGTGCAGGTTGAACAAAGACCCAACTCAGTCTGGACTCATGCCCAAGGTTTCCTGAGGTCTGAATAAGCATCGTGCCTTGTTTGCTGTTTGAGCCTCTCTGCTATGCTGGGAGCAACCAGGAGCTTTTGGAGCACTGGCAACGGAATGATTTTGCAAGCCATGCTAAAGGAGACCCACACCATGTTTCCAATCCACCCCCACCCCAAAGTTATGCGTGAGACAGAGAAGTCCGGGTCTGTGCCTTGAAATCCGAGTTTCCAACCTGGTCCCTGCCCCCTGGCAGATGGCAGAAGCTGCACATTGTCATGCATCCCTCCTGCAGCCTCCAGCCCTGCTGGCTGCACCCCTGCACCTCCTCCTGCCCCAACCTGCGTGTGCCGCAGGAGGGGCTGACATCAGGCTTACTAATGTGGCTCCACAGCCAGAGATACCCATCTCCCAGAAGTAATTAAATTAACCAGATTTACGCAGGCTTTCACCGCATACTTTGGCTTTTCCAGAGGGCTGCCAAGATGTGGGGCTGAGCTGTGTGCTGGGAGAGGCAGGAAGGTGGACAGGAAGCTGGAGGTGCCCATCGTGAGCACAGCATGGAGGAGATGCCTTAGTGCACTGCCTCAAAGCCGGGTTTGCCTCTTCCTGGCAGCTGGCAAAGGCCTGTGGAGTTTTGGGAGGAGCCCTGCCCCAGTGCAAATCTCGAGACAATCTTTGACTGGGGAACAGGTCCTTCCAGGTTATGTCTGCTCCTACCCTCCCTGTGCTATCAGGCTGCATCTGATGTGGGAGCTCTTCCTCAGTTATAAACTAATTTGTAGCGGGCAGCAGAGTGTTTGGTGGTTAGAGGAGGGAGGGTAGGGAGGCATCCCTGCTTCCACCCGCACATCCAGGCATTTCAGCTGGCCCCCACAGCTCAGCCCAGCAGATTAAACCTACCAATCTGTTGCTAATATCTGTATTAGCTCATTTTAAAGTTAGTTTAAGTAGATCTAATCTGCAGTTCAGTCACGGTGTACAGCGTGCAGAGTCATTTATTCAGTGCCACATCTTTCCCTTCTTAGTAATTTACCCAGACCCGCTCACCATGAGGGCACTAATTGCCTGGATGAGGTGTGTGAGATTTAGCCAATGCTTCAAGTATTTGGGCAAGTCGTGTTAAAAGCCCAATGACTCAGTTTATCCATCTGTGTAATGGGGCATTCCCTTTGTCTCAGCGCTGTTGAAAGGCGTAATGAGATCTTGCAGAGATGTTGGGCTGCAGGTATTCAGCGTCTCCCAGGGCTTGGTCATTAGGTCTTGACGAAGCCAACCTTGCTCATGAAAGGAGAGGCAGAGACTTCCAAGAGTCCAGCAGGACTGCTCAGATGAGGAAGAGCTGGAGAAGTTGCTTTGTGAAGTTCTTTGAAACTCTTTGGAGAGCAGCAACTAAAGCATGAAAATTCCTGCCCTTGCCAATTTTAATGAAATATGACCAAGTTTGTTTTAGTGGGGTTTCCTTCAAAATGTCCTTTTGTGTCTGAAGAGAGCAAAGTGGCTTTGTCAGCTTTGCTTGTCAGGTAACAAAAGTACTTGAAATGGAGCTGTAAAGGAGCAGTCTTTTAATTTAGTGGCATTTGGTATCATTCAATAAATGATAGACTAACAGCAGCTAACATTTGTCTCAGAATTTCCCAGGCAGATTTCTCCAATCTTGGGGAAAGAAACTACAGTGAAGAATAAAGTTCAGGAATGTTGAAGCCAAAAATATCCTTACAAATCCCTTCTGTCTCAGTTGCACAAATGCAGAGCCTGTGGACAGTGGGTGCTTGCCCTGGAGAGGTGAGTTACTGCTCTCAGATCTCCCAGGAGCAGTGGCAGCTCTGGTCTAATGCTCTGTGCATGTGTTTTTCTTCTGGCTGTTTCTATTTTGCCTTTTTTATGACAAGTTCTACAGTGAAGGTCTGCTTCCTTTTGCTCATTTTTCACAACTTTCCATAATTCCTGGCCCAGTTAACTCTGGCCTTGTTTGGACAATTCTTCTCCTACTGCAGCTCTGATTTTCACCATGGAGCTGGAAAATCAGATGGTTTCAAATGGCTGGAGGGTGCTGCCAAACAAGTGGGGATCAGCTTGGGCCCTCAGTCAGAATGTTTAGGATCACTGAATGCCTTTGCTTTTAGTGTCTTTATGGGATATCATTCTACCCTTATAAATGCCAGGCATGAGACAAGGGCTGTTTTCTTAGAGGAAAAAAAAAAACAACACTATCCTGGCACTACTGAACACAACTTCCTAAAGGACAAGGAAAACACATCTTCTGGCATCTTTGTTCATTCACCCAGTGCCCCACCTGGCAGTGGATGTGTTCACTTTGCAAATGTCACTTTGTCGTAACACTTTGTCCTTTGCTGTCTACTAAATTTTATGCAATGACAGTCATGGTGAACTAAAGTTTTAAAGTCCTGAGGGCTAGTTCCATTCTCACATGAGATTCTACCTAGTGTTTCCTGAATATTTTAATTCAGCTCCATGTCTTGAATAACTCAGCACTGCTTGGCTTGCAAAATCTCAGGTTTTATAGTGGCAAGGGGAAGAAAACAACCAGCTCTTTTCATTGTTCACACTCAAATAGTAACTGTGATGGAAAAGTTCAGTCTTTCAGCATCCAAAATTGTGTGGTACAACCTGGCCCCACTTGTTGGATTATCCCTTTCCCCACTGCATGTCCACACACTGTGACAGCAAATAAAGCATGCATGTCTGGCTTTTTGTCCCCATTAGCCTCTCCATTTCTTGTGACCTTCCAGTCTCTTCATTCCAGGTGTACCAGCAGGTTACCAGCCAGTGACTTAATGACAAATGAGCCCCTTCTCCACCTAAGCTGTCTCCTTGTCCCCTGTGCTTCTGCGCTTGATGGAACACAGCTCAGGATCTTTTGCAAATTGTTTATTTTATATTGCTCTATCAGGCACCATTTTGTATGGGCAGGATTAATCTGCTGCCCAGGCAGAGCACTGGAGAGGAAAACAAATACTCAGCTTCTGAATAGAAAGGTGACTGGGAGAGAGATTGTGCGAGTTCACTGAGCGTTACTGGTACGAAACATCTGTGCTGTTTTGCAGGATTGTGCAGATAACCAGAATGAAATGACTCGCTTAGAATGATGGGAGAGAATATTCAAGTTATTTCTATATCTCTTGGACTCAGGATGTTGTACCTCAACCACCAATATATATCTTTGGGGATTTCCCTTTCTGACCATAATATCAAAGCTAAAAACAGCTCAGAAAAATGCCTGGTTTAAAATGAGATCTATTTTGTGGGTTGAGAGAAAACCACTGCAAAATCCCAGATCATTCTGCCAAGCCTATGAATTACAAATAGCAGACATGCTGGCTCAAGCAAATCCTTCGTTGCCAAATGCTCACCGTTATCTTCTTTGCGATGCTCCTTGCAGGTGTCAGGCTGCTGTGAGCTTAGCAGACACCACAGATTTCCTTGGACAGCCTAATACCTTTCCTGAGAGACATCTGTAGTCAAGACACAGCTGGAAACAAATGTGTCCTGTCTCTTCTCTGTCATAACTCATCTTTCCAGGGAGGCTCCTGGAAGGACTCTGTGCTGTGACTTGTTTAAGGCAGGACTAAGCACCATCCAGTGCTGTGGCCTTTCAGCTTCTCCAACCCCTGGCCTGTAACATTTCTCTCCTCACCTGGAATGCAGAATTCCTCCTTCTCCCTGGCTGCCTGTTGTTCAGCCCTGGTGCTGAAGGGGATTTGCTCCCTGTTTCAGAAGAACCATGGCCTCTCTTCTGCAATATGTGGCTGCCACAAGCAGTGAACATGAGGCTTTGTTCACTCGTGTTAGATTGAGAAGGATGGTTGTGGGAATTTGGTGTTCTGCACTTAAAGAGCCACTTTCGGCAGTACCTCTTATTCTGTTTGTACCTGAGGGTCTTTCACGATCCCAGATTCCACAAGTGGCTGAACTGGCTGCTGGTCCCTGGGCCTCTTTTCTCCCCATCTGGGCTTCCTTTGCCCAAGCTCTCTGCTCTGGGATATGCTGATGGACAGTCACCCCTCCTGTTCTGCTGCACTGTGCTCTCCTGCAGGGACTGCTGATGCAGCAACTTCAGAGTGGGACCCTCTACAAGAAGAAATCTTGCACTTAAAAATCCCCTGTTAACAACGTTCAAAATATGATCTGTTAATCAAAAGCACATTGCTAAAAATACTCCCAGTGCTTCTCGTGCTAATTTCAATAAAGAATAAACTTTCACAGCAATCTGTAAGTCGAGTGAGTTTTCAGTAAAAGTATACACAAAGAAAAGAAAATCTATAACTTTCGAGTAATTTAATCGAAAGGATACATTTACAACTTGCCAAGTATATTTTGGGAATGTTGTTAAACTAATGAATTCTGAGGAATGACACCACTTAGATTCAACATGATAATAAGCACAGAGATATCCCTTGTTGATCTCAATTTCTTCCCACTGGGAGCCTTATTAAGCCTGGCAGTGAGTCTCAGAAAGTTTTTGCTAGGAATGGGCTGTTAAGACCAAAGGAATACTGCACCATTAGAGGTGGAAACAGGCAAAATATTGGGGATAAGCAAGAACATTTTGAGTAAGTTGGGAAAACTTGAAAAGAAAGAAAGTTCCTTTTGAAGGGCAAATCAGAGGAATTCTTAGCTTTAAAATTGTCTTTGTTCCATGTTTTGTTCAGCCCATCTAATAAATATAGAAATCGTGTAACTTTGGTGACCACTCACACATTTCAGTGGAGAGCTTTTGAGCAGAGTCCTGCTGTGATCATGTCATGGCCAACTGGGCATAATTTGTTTGCACCATTTCCTTGCTGAAGAAATCCTCAAGAAAGGCAAAATCATAAAAAAAAAAAAGAATCATGATTATGTTCATGTAAAATCTGAGTAGAAAAACCAAGAAGATACATTCTTCCATAAGAAAAAGTTCATAATGAATAATTCAGCTTGCTTTACTAGTTCCTGCAAGTCCTGCCCTAGTTAGCCAGGCTGGAGAGTGCTGAGTTAATGAAGGCTACTGCTCTGACAGAGAAGAGAAAGAGCATGATTTTAGCAGACTTACAAATATATCTCTCTATCTATTTTTTAAACTTCATTAAGTGGAGTTAATAAAACTATAAAAGCACATCCTTAGCGTGCAGTACATCAGTGCTCCCATTAATTCAACTGTTGTTCCTTATGTTTAGAGTTAAGCAAATGCTTTTAACGATTTGCTAAATCCAGTCTCTGCTGCTTGGACTGGAAGTTACCTTTGCATTTGTCCTGCCCAAACAGTCAAGAAATGATAAAGGAACAACTCCTGAAATTATTAAGAGCTTGACCTGTCTGCATAATACTCATAATAATAACTCTTTTGTCATCAAAGAGATTCTCACTGAAGCCTGGGAGGGTGTAATTTTCTCGGGGGCCATTGTGCATGTGATCCACAATGCTGTCTCATCAAATAATCAAGCGCTGTGCTGCCGCTGGGATGTGTCAAGTTACACAAAGAAAATTATGCTTTTTCTGTGTCCATAAAACAAGAGTTAAGGGAGGCTTTTTAGGATGGGAAGTATAAAAAAAAAAAGGAAGAAATACTTTCCATCTCCAAATGCACGGCAAAAGAAGAAAAAAATCCTTTTCCTTTCTCCTTAAATCTTTCTCCTTATACAACAATGATCACAAGCAGCAGACTGTTGCGACAAAAGAGCAGAAAAAAGCACTTAAATGCACAACTCCAAAACAGACAAAGGATAATTACAAGGTAGACATGACATAGGTGAAGTGGCTTCTGCTTTTAAGGAAAACAAGATTAAGAAAAGCAGTATGGGTCTTTTTGTTATCCACCGAATCTAATCCCAAGTCCAAGCAAAGAGTGGCACAGAGGCATCACAGTTTGGCACTGTGACCCCAGCTGAGGAAATTGCAAAGTGCTCGTGTGCCATTAGCGTTCAATATTAGCTTTGAGGGCTTTGCTGAATTTGGGGATTTGGAGCATTTTAAGCAGTGTTTGTTTAGAGCTGGATGTTTTTAACACTGTTAATTATTTGCAGTTAGAAAGAGGTTTGCACCAGTGAAACGTGCTCTTAGCTGTGTGCGTGCCAGTCTGGTGCTTAACACTGCCACTCTCAACTTATTCTGCTTCTCATTTTAATAAGGACAATATTTCATTTGTTGCTTTTATCTTCTGTTAGGCTTTAAGCTCTTGGGTTAGGGAACCTGAATGTCCTATTTGCAGTTACCTGCAAGTGATAAGCATTGAGGGGGAATTTAAGAAGTGTTCATCTCCAGACCAGCTCTGCTGGAGTCAGTGGGAGTTTTTGCCATTGGCAGGGTGGGTGGGACAAGTGGGGTAGATCTTGGTGTTCCAGGAAACTTCCTCCAGCAGTGCCAATAACTCAGCAACTCACTTTGGCAAGGGCCGAGTATGTTTTATGTTTTTTTGTCCATGTGAAGTTACAGAAAGTCTTGCTTTGACAGAATCCAGGATTAGATGTTTGCATTTTTAGAGCTCTCAGATTTAGCTCTTGTTCCCGGTGCACAGGCAGAGACTCTTTACTGTAAAATCCCTAACTTTGGTGTGTGTCAGATCATCTTACTCTGCTGAGAAGCAGAGTTTGCTGCAGCGGGTGGCTCAAGAGCCTGCCTCTTAAGGTCAAATCAGAGGTCGCTTTTCCAACCACAACCTGAAAAATCACTACAGCTGGGCAAATATTGCAAAAAGCATTTATCTAGGAGAGGCCACGTGTTTGCCTCAGTGACACTTGCTTTCTGCAAACGTTCATGTAAGCAACCTTTTGTTTGCACAGTAAAACAAAGTATTGCAGAGACCATACTCTAACTGTGCTCATTGGGCTGTTTGGAGAAGTCCTCCAAAGGCCTGGGCTAGGAAATTAGATATGGACTAACGGAATAAAAACATTTGATTATCATGAATCTTCCTTGGCCATCAGAAATGGAAAAGAAAATCTCAAAGTATTGCAGGATTTATGATAGAATTATGACAGCTGGTAACTAAATTTAATATCTTTATGCTTTTTTGATCTTTGTAAAATGGAGATAATACTTCTTTAATGCTAAAGGACTGAATACAAGGATGAAATCATTTAAAACATTGGGGTTCTCAGCTTTTGAACTGGAAAGGCCTGCGTAATAGGTAGACAGATTAAAATGTTGGTAAGTTAATGGACACACCAGTTAATGGATAAGTTGTTCATAGAATAAAAGAAAAAATTTTGAGTGAAATTGGGTTTGCAGTATTGGATTGTAGTGCTAGTGTCCACCACTCTCAGTCACAGATCTATTCTACCCCTGAAGGCTGCATCTCCTTTGCCTGTGGAAAATTTTTCTGTTATCACCTCACACCCTATTCTTAATCATCATTTTGCAGAAAAACAATCCCACCTGTCCTTTCCCCAGCTCTTTACACTCTGAGTTTTTCCTGTAATTTCTCAGTTTGCATTGTGCAGGGATGTCTGTTATCCTGCCTGTCTTTAACTCTGTCTCCTCACATGTGGTGTCCCTCTACTTCCCTCACAGTCACACTTCACTTTCCATCCCCCTCTCGGGTGGGTCACTGATGCATGAACAAGCCCCCACCTCTGCTCCCAGAGGCACTCCACTTCTCACCTCTCACCGTTACCCCATCTGTATCCATTTATCACCACTTTCCAACTTGTCTAACCTCGGTTACTGAGCCATTCTTTTTTGTGGCCAATTGAGAATTTCACTATCAATGCCAGACTTATTAACCCTAAGTCTTTTATGCAGTACTGTATGGAGAAAAAAAAAAAAGCCTTGTGGAAGTCCAAGTCAATTATGTCTGCTGCTTCAGCCCTGTCAGCTCTCATCGTCACCTCCACTCCAAGGAGTTAATCATATTTGCTGAGGATGACCTACTCTTCATAAATGGATTCTGCTGGCTGCCCTTGCTTAGCTTCCCATTGCAAGAGCCTGCGTGTGGCATCTATAATCTTTCCCAATACTGGGGGATATGGCATAATAACACTCTAATTTTGTCATTCCTCCAGCCAACTGCCCCCACACGCCATTACTTTTATCACCAACAGGAGCTCGAGAGTGATTTCTCCCCTAAAGGACTGAACCAAAATGACAGCTCCTGTAATAGGCACAAGCACACAGCACAAGGTGATGGCTGATGAGCTGCTGAACTCCAGAGAGAAAGAGTGGAGAGAATTTGCAGGCACCCAGGGAGAGTGAGAAGATGCTGGGCCGTGTCCCCGCCGTGGGTCAGGAGCAGAGCTGGGAACAGAGCTGGCTTTTCTGATGTCCTTGGGCCTTGCTCTGGCTCTGGCTATTTTTATTCGGGAGCCCCTTGGCAATGGTGTCCTCCAGCACATGAGCAAAAGGTACACGGCTCCATGTGTATCATTGGGGTGCTCCTGTTAACAAAGGCTAATCAAGCAGCAGATTGGAAAAGCAGAGCTGACACGTGTGATGAATGCACGGTGGGGCAGAGGGTGATCGTATGTAATGAAATATGTCAATTCAAGTCATAATAAAAACAATGAACTGATGACCTGACAGTGAGGGTGGAATCCATCTGGGTGAGGGCGAGCTGTCTGTGCCCGTGCCCACAGGCTGGGCTGCTCCTGGCGTCAGGGGAAGGAGACACACGTCCCCAGAGGATGACCTGCCACCCATCACAGGCACTGAGCTTAAGGTGACCTGTCCTCCAAAGGGCCATGTCTTTACCTTCTGTTGAAGAAGCAGCTTTGGAAGCTGATTTTTAGCATTCTAATGCTAGGAGAAGGCAGAAAAGCTTTTCCAATTATGTGGCTTGATGTAATTAAACGCTCTTTCAGATTCCTCAGAGTAGCTAAAGCACCCCTTCTCCTCCCTACCCCACAGCACCATGCAGGACACAATCTGATCCCAAGGCTCCTCAGGCAAAGAAGAGAACAGTGTTGCCTGTGGATAATGATAATTGCATCAGGGGAGCTGCTAGACTGAGCTTTGTATTCTTACTCCCATGTTACCCAAAGTCCCAGACACTGAGCTGAGGCTGTGGCCTTGAGGAACAGGGAATCCCTACTCACCCATAACATGCAGCAAACAAGAAAATCAACCTGGAACTCCTACAATGAAAGTCTCTTCAGCAATAACTGAATACCTGCACTTTGGAGTGCCAGGTTGAAAAGAAATAAGGCTACTTGCCATTTAAAGAGACCCCAGGTAGAGGTTATATTTTTTAGACTGCAATCTAAAAGGTGGGGGATTTATACTTATTATCTATGATTATTTGTTAGAACTGCAGTCAAACCCAGGTTACAGTACAGCAACAGTAACTGCAGTCTAAAAAGTCGTATCAAGGGAAACTGAGCTCAAACTCCCTCCAAAAAGGAAAAAAAGAGAGTTCTAATGATAATCCTTGCAGAGCAGGTTTGCACATCTTTGTCTTCAATGGGAAATTTTTTATATCAAAAGAGTCATTTTGACAAAAAGGATTGTTAAGTGTCACTTCTTGCTAGTTAGTCATGAAGTTGTCCTTAATATATGCAGGTATTTCAAGTACTACATAAATGTCACTCCACCAACACAACTTCTCTTGTATATCTGGACCTGAATCTAATTATTGCATTACATCAGTAGCAGCATGATAATTAGATTCTTATTGTAAATGAGGAAAAGTTCACTGTAATTTGTTGGATCAGATATAAATAAAATACTCTACTTTTATTGAAAATGGCATGGATCCACTTGCTCTGTGTTAACTGAGATCCTGAGACCTCCAAAGATCTTCACAGAGCCTGTGAAATCTGGGCTTCACAACTTCTCTATTCCTAATTACACAAATTAGGAGGCTTGTGTTTAAAACTTTTGTGTTGGTTTTGGTTTATCTATCTCCTCTTCCCCACTCCTACTAACCAAATTCTAAGTAAAACTCTTTTTTCCTTTTTCTTTTTTTTCCCCCCTCACTTCTCCATCTGCCTGTAGTTAAATGTAGAAGCCATATGAAGTCTGTGGTGCCTTTCTTGTGTTTTCACAGCAGAGTGTTACTGCAAGGGAAGCTTCCATGAGGAGCCAGGGGCCATGCTCCGCATTAGCATCTGAGCAGGCAGTGCAAAAAATCAGATCTGATTCTGCCTGTGGAAGATGAATGAGCCAGAGTCCCCAATGCCCAAGATTTGGTCATCTCTTTATGAGTTCTGAAGTACCTATTAGCAGCTTTGATGAGTGCTAGGGGAGATGAAGTCTACCTTGAACAATGTTAGAAAGCTGAATCAAATCACTTGAAATCTCCCAGAGGGAGAAACAGCCTGAACTGGTTATAGGTTTATATGAACGCTCTCATGGTGGGGGAAAAAATGAGCATTTTTTTTTCTTGAAGAAAAACCTCCCAAGGATTTACTCTTATGTATAAAAGCTACTTCTCCAGCCATTTTTTGGATGTAGTTAGGCAGATTTGCTGAGGATTTTATCCCCATTCTGTCTTTTCTACCAAGAGATGCAACCTGCTAAGATGAAGCAGGTGAAAATGAACTTTTCATGTGCTCTGCCAAGGCGTGTTCAGGGTGGCCCTGAGGAATAGTTTAGGGCAGTTATGTCATTCCAAAGCACCACGTAGTCAAGGAATGTGGATCCTGTGCTCATGTGTGTGTTGCTGGACACAAAAGAGTATGAGCACATAGTTAAAACTGAGTTACTCTGACTTAGCAAGTCACTGTGTGTCAGTGGAGCCACAGGAACTGCTTTTGGATTTGTTTCTAGCAAAGCAGGATTGCTGAAAGAGCCTTCAAGCTTCCAGCTGGGGTTCTGCTTATTCCTGATTGGAAATGAGCTCATCTTCACTGATAACAGACCCTAAAGCCGTTTGCATACCTTTGCCTCAAATCTCTCTGTGCCAGGCACTTCAGAATTGGAATTCACCACTCCTAAAATTTGTTGGGGTTTTGTATCTGTTTGGGATCAGAGACTGATACCAGAGCTCCCAGAAGTTTTTTACCAGTCTTTGGCAGCGGTGGCTGTGGCAGAGAAGTGACAACCCAGAGGCAGGGGCAGTCACTGTGTGCATAGGTGGGGGCACTCACCTCTCCAGCATTTTCCTGCTTGTCTTTGCATTACAGGACTGGGAACAGCAAGGTTCTCTGAGCTTGAGCCCACAGACTGGGTGGGAGAGAGAAGAACTGCTGCATGCTTTTTTTGCGGGAGAAGCGGAGCCATGGTGGTCCTGCCACCTGACCACTGTCACTGCAGAAGCCTGTGGTGCAGCCAGACAGTATTTTCCATTCCCAGGAAAGAGGGACCAGAGGAGAGGGATTCCTTCCTTCTGCTAACAGTTGTGTCCATGACTGTCCCTGCACTTAGTTTGACACAAAGGCCAAAATACTTAGTTTGACGCAAAGGCCAAAATGAGTGAGCTGGGAAGAGCTGATGTGTTTAGAGTGGTTGAAGATGTGGAGCACACTGCTGTCAATGCCCTAACTCTGTTTGCATCAGAGATGCTCCAAATCCAGCCAATTTGCTGGCAGATAACAACTCTCTCATCCCCCTCTGTTACAGCTTGCATAGTCACTTGAGGCCTTTCCTTGAAATCTTGGTCTGGGAGGGCAAACTGAGATCCAGCTGAACGCAGTTCATTTTCTGTTTAATGCATTCAGTGGATGCTCTGAAGCAGATTTTGATGCCAGACATCTGTGCTGCTTGCACGCACCCAGGAAAGGCTTGTTCTGTCATGACAGAGCTTAGAGCAGGATTATTCATGTCTGATAGTGATGCTTGGTAGCAACTCCTGAAGCCTTGGACATCGCAGAGCATCAGAGGCTGTCACTGTCAGTGCTTTCTTCACTGCAGGGAGCTATGTAAGTAATGTTCAGCCTAACTTAGAAGAAAAATGAGCTGGATTTGCAGCAAGAGTGATTTTTCTACAGTAGACAGTAAAGAGGAACCCCAGTCAGTGGTGAGGAGATCCCAGCTGGGGCTGTGTGTGGTGACTGAGGGGCTTAGGAGGAAAAGTGTTGTACTTGAACAGCAGTCACAGGGTGGGTGATGGCAGTGCTGTGCAGCAGATCCCTTGCCAGCAGCTCAGACCCTGCTTTGTGCCTCTGGAGTCAGGATTGTGCATATGGGGAAATGTTTTTTGCTATTTATTTTTTCAATTTCTTACTTATTTCCGGGTGCAGGATAGTCCTTCATCTAAAAGCGATTACACTAAATCCCTCAGAGAGTCTTTGGGTTTCTCCTTTGCTCAGTGTTTTCACAACAGGTGCTTCTTGTGCTCTCCCTCTGGGTTGGGGTGGGATGGGTGACAAGTGAGTGCTGACACCATAATACTCTGAGTCTATTTTGACCTGAAGAAAAAGAATCAGCCAATAAAAAGAGATTTCAGCTTCAGAAGATACCAGCTTTGCTTTCTGTCCTTTTCCTCTCATTGCATGGAGCAAATAGGCAGTGATGAGTTGAGCTTGAAGCCCAGACCAACAATTTCAGGTATATAAAATGATTTGAATGGAAAGCTTGGGCTCCTTGCAGCTCCATTTCCCCCAGGAGCAAAAGAACTTTAGAAGCACAAGAGGAAGCCAGAAAAGCTTAGTTAAGCCCTAATGGTTGCTGAAGGAAACCAGTAAAACTAAAAGAGGAAACAAGTCCCAGTATAAATCTACCCACCCGCTCTGATCTGAGGAGGTTACTTTGTGGGCTGTGGTTTTGAATGCCTACAGTTCACAAAGACCCCCTCCTCCTCTCCTGACCCCACACCCATGGTGGTGGAGGGTGTGCAGGGCAGAGGAACTGCTCAGCAGGAAAGGAATTTTCCCACTAGGCATTAACCAAGGAGGAAAACTGATCACAGGGTTTCCCGCAAGTGAGGCAATGCAAAGCTGGTAATACAAACATCCCAAACCATTCAAAATCACGGTCCTTTCATGGCACCTGCTGCCTGCACAGGATGTCCCTCAGAACTGATGCCTCAGCTCTTTACCCTCATGAGAACTTTGAGGCAGTGTCACATAGCCACTGGCAAAACCCAGAACAGGGACATAGCAATGGAGAGCAGCCAGAGCTCTGATGCTGTGAAAGGAAATTCAGACTAGTGGGAGTCAGCTACACAGCAGAAGGGAGTAGGTCCTACCCAGCCGGAGAAGTGTGAGCCCTTTTCTGGCCTCTATTACCATTCAGCACCTACAGCGATCAAGGGTTGTTGTGCTTGCCCCAGGACCAGAAATTTCTCTCATGGTGCAAAGATATCTGGAGCTGATTGTGCCCTGTGTTCCCTGCCCTGATGTCCCATCCACTGCTGAGCACTCACCACGGGCTGGAGTCTCACTTGTCCTGAAGGGCTGATGGATGGATTCTCTTCCTTTTCTTCTTTGCCTGCAAATGGCTGAAGAGTGATGAGGGCAAGAAAATCCTTCAGAGACTACTCTAAACATGTACTACATAGGACAGTGGAAGTGGGAAAGGTTTATGGCTGCAGTGGTAGATCTCTAATCCTCCACAGCATTTTTCCATAGAAAAGCCACATGGGGTCCCTAAACTTTTGAGCTGCCTCAAGCAGATTTATCAGCCCTCCTTTGCCCGCTTGGCTCATGTGCATTCCAGATGTTGGTTTGAAGGGTAGAGGGAGGCTGCTAATTCTTGAGCCTGGTGGTGTGGGGTCTCTCCACCCATCATTTCTGCATATTTAACTGTTGCCTTGGGTTCCTCAGCTGCTGTTGGGATTGTCATTAAACTGTGTGCTCTACAAATCTCTTACCAGAGTATCCTTCCTTTCCAAAAAGAAAGTTGTTCAGAAGATATCTTACGTACCTTCTTCACAAAAGCACTGTCTTTTCCATAATGTGATTATCCCAGCATTTAGAATTCCTCCAGGACAAAACATTGATGAGTAGCTCCAGATCAACATCCAGCAGCCTTCCCAAGCCTTCCCAAAACCAGAGTGTAAAAACAAGTTCAGGTAGATCCCACTCATCCTTGTGTTATTGTAACACTTCACAGTGTTATCCCAGCTTTGTTATCATTAAGATAAAGCTGCAGATTTTGCAGGTAGACGATGCCTTAGGCATGGTGCCAGCAGCCAGAGGATTTTAGTAAAGTAAAGAAGTACAGATCAAAATCTGTTATCAGCTGCTCTAAATAAGAGTTATAATCCTTTGGGCTCCTCAGACACGGGCAACTGAATGCTCTATTGGGTTTTTACACCTGGGTCTCCCTAAGAAAAGACAATTCTTGGAATAAATGCGACTTGTCTGACATGCAGAGGGAGAGCTTTAGGGAAATTGTTTCTCTGCTACATTAAGGGTACAAGGCTCATACTTGAAGCTTACTAATATTAGAAAAAGCCCTGAACAACAGGGGTTTATTTTTGTATTAAAAAATCTTGCTTCCTTTTTTTCCCCTGCCCTTCCGTTTCTCATTCTTTCTGCCCTCTCCTTTTTCTTCTTTGTCTTTTATATTTGGTCCACTCTCTCTCATTTTTGTTGATAAACAGAAAAGGCAACAGCGCTGGAACAGTCAGTGCATTGTCAGGGGGGCTGCCTTAATCCCCTGAAGTCCCTGAGGAATAGAGGGGCTGTGTTAAGTGGGCTTCAAAGGCAGAAGGTGGAATGAGGTGTGATAGGAAACCAGCTCTTACTAACTGGTTCACTTCAGGCTAGCTTTAAATAAATTGCAGCTCTGAGCTGCTTGGACGTTGACAAGAGGGCTGTGATATTTGTGGCTGCACTACAGAGAATTTCAGCCTTTTGAAGCAAGAATGGGAATAACCTGAAAGGACTTAAAGCTGTGAAATTGTAAAGCAAAAAAACAAAACAAGCCTCTCAATGTGGAGGCTCCCTGGGCTTGTTCCTGGATTGCTTCTCTCATAGACAAACTTTACCTGTCTCTTAAGCAAACACATCCTGCATTCCTTGTTATTTCTGCTTGGTTTGGGGAGTGGCTGAGCTCTTTGGCAGCAGCTTTGAGAAGTGCCACAGATGTATTTTCCGGAAGAATTCGGGATAAGGGGAACTGAGTTTTGGAAAAACTGCTATTTAGCACCAATTTGGGAGTTACCAGAATATGACTCTGAAAAAAAGCCAACTAATCCCCACACCGGGTGCTGTGAAGTGAAACTCTCAGTCCTGGAGTGCAAACTGAGGACTGCCAAAGCAGGATGTGGAACGTTTAGGGATCATTTGGCCCTCCTCATCAGCTACCATTACCACCATGGATGTTTGTGGGTGTAAAACTGCACCATTTATCTGAGCCTGTAAGACCAGGCTGTGGCCTGATTTCTTGTCCATTCAAACTAAGTCATATCTTAAATACAGCTTATTCCCAGCAGACTCCTAACACCATGGATCAGGCTCCTACTCTCCAGGTTTTTAGTCACAGTTTGAATATTATAGTCTCTCTTGCTCCCAGCTGCTTTTCTGTCCTAAATCATCACCAATCGAGATGCAGATTGTACAGATGTTAGCACAATTGCTGGTCCACTGATATAAATCAACAGAGCAATGGGATGGTGTAGATTTATATCAGATGAGGCTATTTTATAAAGGTGACTGTTCAGAGTCAAAGTTAATCAACAGCCTCTACATGTGCCTGGAAAGGAGAAAATAATTGTATTTAGTTAAAGAACATTTATGTTTGCAACTCTGGCAGTCAAAACATCTCCATTTTTAATAAATTTGACTTAAAAATATGTAGATGGAGGTGAAGACCTGTCCTCCACTTAAGTAAAGATGGCTTGCTTGCTATTCATTTGGGTGACAAGTGTTCTACATTGCATTTTCCTGGCTCTGCTTGGAGGTGTATGGATGGTGGGGAATCCTTGAGAGCAGCTACACCCACATCTGGTCCAACAAGATCAGCAAAAACAGGTCTGTCCACACCTTTCATACAAGTTATATCTGACCCTCAGTCTCCAGCAATATTTGTTTAGGATGAAGTAATAAGATCCACATAGGAGGAGTAAGAATAATCCCTTTAAATGATGATGGAAACAACCTAAATTTCTACCACAGTTTGGAAGGGTGGAATATGGTTTTATCTGTAAGAGAGCTTCTCATTGGATTGGATAGGATAAAGGGGCCTTAAGGTAAATACGGTTGTAACTTCTGCCTGCTCAAGGGCTGATTTGCGTTCAAAATGGTGCAAATGAGCTGGTTTGGGTGATGGACAAGCCAGTTTCTACACAGTGAAGAGCACTATGTAATTTGTGTACACTCATCTCTCCAACCACAGCCTTCCTCCAGTTTGGCAGTGTCCCTTTAGGGGCCACTCTGAGCCAGACCAAACCCCAGCAAACACAGAGCCTGGGCACGAGGGAAAGGGCAAGGATGAGAGCAGGGAGCTAAGTAAACACCACGGGAAAGAATGCAAACCTCACAGCGGGCATTCCCACTGGATTTCCACAAGATGTGGGGCTGTGTCCAGCACATCCGCTGCACTTCCCATCACGGCTCGCCTCCCTCACATACAGGGCATTGTCAGCAGGGCCATGACTCAAAGGGAGCTGAAGCCACACAAGGGTTCAACCAGAGACCAGAGGGAATTAGTGAAAACAGGGGGAACTGGCAAACCCAGCCCTGGCAGGAAAGCCAAGCTCACCTTCTGCAGGGTCAGGCTCCGTGGAAAACTTGGAACCCTCACCAGGTCTCCTTCCTACTGCAAGACTGGTCTTTTTCCACAGCTCTTCACACATCCCTGTTTTCCCACCTGGCTGTGCTGTGGGAAGGCTGCTGGGAGGGGTGAGTGCAGCCTGTCCAGCAGCAGCCACTCGTAGCATTCCCAGGAAGGTGGAGCAGGAGGCTCCCAGATGGCAGAGCTGGCTGAAAGGATAGAGCCAAGTTCAGTCATGTACCACGTGCAGCTCCAAGACTGCAGGACACCCTCCAAAAATACCCTAGTTAAAAAGTAACTTCAAATGGCAAGGAAAAGTTTTGGCTTTTTGGGGTTTTTTTTTGAGAGAGAAAAGGTGAATATCTATCTATCTATCTATCTATCTATCTATCTATCTATCTATCTATCTATCTATCTATCTATCTATCTATCTATCTATCTATCTATCTATCTATCCATCCATCCATCCATCCATCCATCTCCATGGATATATATGCAGATACACAGTTATATAGATGTATGTACAGATATATTTTGTGAACACATCAAAGATTCAACTCCCCAGCTGTTGCTGAACCTGCAGCTCCAAGGAGAAGTGTAGGCTATGGGAATGGTGCCCAGCTCAGGCCCTCTGGGATGAGCAAACCAAAGGAGAAGAAAGTCAGAGCTGCAGGGAAATGCTGCCAGGGGAGGGGGCAGATTAGGATGGGCCAGGATCCTGCCAGTTCTAGTCTATGCCCTGCTCTGTCCCTGGGGAAATGCAGATGGATGTCATCCCATTCAGGTCAAATTGCAAGGTACAGCCAATCCCAAAGACAGCCCATATCTCAGGGCTGTACCTGCTCACTGCCTGCCTTTCAAACACTGAGTCAGCCCTGCTGCCAGGAGTGTGAATGTTAATGACAAAGAGAAGCAAAGTCACAGAGCTGTTAGAGCCCACCGTGTTATCAGTGTTATGTATCCTTCCTGCCTGGATGCTGCCAGCTGGCAGAGCTCCATCCCCCAGGGATGGCCTCGTGGTTATGCAATAGTGTGGCCTTGCAAATTTGCCTGCTGGCCCTGCTGAAAGCTGCTAAGGCAGTCACTGACCAAGACAAGAACAGCAAAACTGTGTCTCTCAGGTAGAGCCCTTGGTGATAATTCCCACTGATTTTGTGCTAACTGTTCCAAGTTTTCAATATCTTATAAAAAAATGAAACAAGAAAGGACTCCCAAGGTAAATGGACGGATAGAAATCCAATATGCCAAATGCCCCACTGACATTTAAAATACTACATATTCTAACCCAAATACTCATACTTAGCGTGACAAATGTGCATAGGATGACAGCTGCAATGAGAGGGGACAGTGACCAATGCTGGAGGACATTGGAGTCCTAAATTGTATCAAGAGCAATTCCAGTTCAGGCCAGTTTCAGGTGGATAAAAGACTTTTCTCTTTTCAGCCTTTTCCAAAACTGTCTCCTGAAATCAAGTCATTGAAAGATACACTTCAGAAAGCCACAGAAGCATTTATTCCCTTGAGAATACAACTGGAAATTTAACTTTGGACACAGGCTGAGCCAGTTCACTGCTGTCACTGCCTGTGGGGAGCAGGTCCCATTGCCTTGACCAACTGGAGCATTGGAGGGGCTTCTGCCTTGGGTGGTCCACGCTTGGGTCCTTTCAGCTTACACTGGTAGTGCAGGATGGATGTGGGTTAATGACCAAGCCTCTCTGCCTGCAGATGAGTTCTTGTTGCTGGTTCTTGGGCAAATTGTTGATGTCTCCACAGCTCAAATTGGAAAAGCCCCTCCATTAATTGGGAGCATTAGCAGTTTCCAAATGCAGAACTTGCTGGAGGTAATGACACCGCGTGCTGTGATCAGGGAAGGTCCTTCTATCATTTGCCTGTGGAGCAATTACTGTATTTAATTTTCCAATCTTTTAATCTTTTTAATCTTGTACTGAGAGGTTGATCCTTCTGCTAGTGAAGTCAATGGCAGTTTTGTGATGGACTTGAATGAAGCCTGAGCCAGGACCAGAATTAACTCTAGATCAAGGGTCAGATATTGTTATAAGCAATAAATAACACAAATGGGAAAGAGAAAGACTGGTGAGTTGGCTGGACATTTCCTAAACAGGTTTGTTTTATGCTTCTGAAATTGTAAAGGCTTTCCTTTGTATAAACCAAAAGTCATTACCCATTTGAATGTATAAAATTTATTAGTCCTTAAAAACAGATTGGAAATTGATCATAGAGCTCTCCCTCCATTCATAATAAATCCATTTTTACTAAAATGTAAGTGATGGAGAAGGCAATCACCCTGTGTCCATTTTCAATTGTTTAGTTCCTAAACTAATCAGCGGCAACTTGAGAGTTTAAGGTTTATGACATAACAAAAATTAAACATATCTTTTTCTCAGACAATTGTTCTGGAGAGGGTAATTACACAAATACAGTCTAAGCTTATTATCTTTCTCTTTTTTTTCCTTGTGCTATCTTCCCTCCTCCTCTTCCTTTTTACAGTACTACGTTTCCTACTTGTGTTCAGTGAAGCTGAAAATGATATTTTGATAATGGGCACACAATGAACATGTAAGAGGACTGGTTGACAATGTGAGACTTTGTTAAGGAAAAGAGGATACAATGAATAGCTATAATTGGAGTCATTAATGAAGGGACTGGTTTTTTTCCTGAGGAAGGCTACATCTTAATGCCTCTCAGGTTTCCTTCTCTATTTATACAACACTGTGGAGGTCAAACCTAAAGTTAGGTCTTTCCTGGTGATGTGTAATGAAACTTAGGTCACTAAAGAATTTGTTGAGCACTTTTTAGCCTACATGTATTCTGTCTGAAAGGGATTCTGCCTTGCTTTTTGTGGGTTTTCTCCTCCATTCTACAATTTTCAAATGAAAAATTAAATAAAAAACCCTTGCATATCCCTGTCTGACATCATTTGTATTCCAGTAATATCTGGGAGTCTTGGTCTGGGAGTGCTGGACAAAGATCTGTATAAACACATAAATACAGATAATTCTCACCTGCAGAAGTTTACAATCTATTTCTTATAAAACTTGATTTAAACTTTAAAGTGGCACTAAGGCTGTTTATCCTCATGACTTCAAGAGAGCTGTTCTCACGAAAACTCACCTCAAAAATTAGGGAGACTTTTCAGTTCAGCAAAAGCCCAGTGGCTTTCATTCCAACAGTTTGTCAGAGCTGGCTGCTCCCAGTGGGGATACATCTGTTGCATTACCCTTGGTTATCACAGGTTTTCCCAAGGCAAACAGGAGCAGCAAATTCAGCTTTTCCCTGCTCCCTGTTCCCATCTCAGCCCCTCCTATGACAGGGACATCCTGGCACCGGCCTGCCTTGGGGACCATTGCTATTGGGGTGGCAAAATCCAGCTCCAGCCACATTCCTGGGAACCCAGAAGCTGCTGGGAAGGTCAGATTTGGTGCCTGGATTTGCTGTCCTCTCCCCTCCCATGTTCAGTAGCTGTGTTAAGCTCTTGCCCAGGCACCTCTGAAGTGGATACACAGAGTGTTTCTGTGGCTGAGAGGAGGGAGCACATCATGAAGCAAGTAACTATTAGTGTTCCTGCTGATTTTGAGCCTGAAGAGCAGGTGCAGGGCAAGGAAAGGAAGAGAGGGAAAGTTTTCTCCCTAAGCAGCAGCAAAGCAGTAACATTTTCCCTTATTGCTGAATTGCTTTTCACTAGAATGGCCTGCAAAGGAAACCCACGCTTCAATACCTCCACTTCCTTAATGACAGAGAAATCCTGAGATGAGTTATTCAGTGTCCACATCCTTCCTGTTGTATGCATCCTGCCCACAGAAAAGGAGGCTTCTTAATAAAATAAGTATTTTATTTTCTTTTTTTTTCTTGCCCTCTCTTTCCCCCTGCCCTGCATGTTGTGATTCACCTCTTCTCTCTGCCCAGAGGAAAAGGAGGCCCACCCTGGTTCCACAGTCCACTGAGCTCAGAAATGCCACTCCTGAGGGCCAGCACCCTTAAAGATTTAGCATCTGTATTGCCAGTGTGGGATATTTGAGATGAATCTGACATGCCCTTCAGGCCAGAGGTACTGAAGTTGAGATTATTTCTATACTGCCATAGCCACTGAAGAGAATGAACCAAATGCCAAGCTCAGGTTCCCCTGGATAAGAAAATACTCAAAGCTACTCTCTCCAGGGGAGAAGGTTTCATGCTGTAACAAAGTGCTGTGCTGCTGTTCCCTTTAACCACTTTTTTCCCCAGTTTCTTTTTCCATTTTTATTTAATATCACCCATATTGTGATGGAAAATATCCGTGTTGACACACTAGCAGTAAGGCCAGAGTACACACTACAGAGAGGGAAAAACAATTTATATTTTTATTTTTATTTTAAATATGCTGGATGTGAGATGGTTTCCACGTAAGCAGGTATCCGTGAGTGTTTCCATATTTCAGACATAAGGCTGTGGCTGCCTAAAGAGCAGAGCAGTCAAGGCCTTTGAATAAATGCACCCATTACATCTAATTAAATATCTTCAGAAGATAAGAACAGCTACAAGAACTGATAACCACATGAACAGGGAAGGGATGAACCCCAACTTGCCGATCTTCAATTTTCTTATTTTTAATGTAATGCTATATTACCACATTTGGTTCCACATGCAGTGCTGGGAAGCTCTCTCTGAACACAGCTCTTTTACAAGCTGGTAATCACACCAGATGTCTGTGTGGCGACAGGGAGGAAGGACTGCAGTCAAACTGGGAATTGGACTCTGTGGACTACTTGAGCCCCAAAGCTCTAAAAAAGTCTCTTCCTTTCATGCAGCACCACCCGTATTATTAACTGGCATCTAGAAATGGAAGATGCTCCGGGTTTTTAGGTATCATAATTCCCTGGCCATCTGTTTGAGGCTAATTTCATGATACTGCTGCTTCTGCCACCCTGAGTGTTGAGCCATTACACAAATAATGTAACAAAACCACTCTGCTTTCTGTTGCTGTTGGTCTTTTTCTCTAAAATAGCCAAACACAAGTATTTTGTTGTTCCAGCTCAGCAAAAGACACCAGATGGGCTTGAGAGACAAAGAGCAGAGTTATTCTCATGATCTCACCCAAGTGGGGAAAGAAACTATGTCCACCTGAATGGACACTGTCACACAAGTCAGTGGTGGGATAGAGAAGATTTCTGTGCTTCAGTGTAGTAGTATTTCATCCATACATCATCATAATAATAGATATTATGTATATATGTGGTGTAATTATATATTCATAACATAAGTTGACTCCAAAGTGAAGTTATATGTTAAATAACCCTGACTTCCTACCTTCTGTTTTCCACAGAAAATTGAGTTATCTTGCAGATTTACCAGCTTTCAGTGTGGCCTTTTTAAAGACACCTTTGGCAGTTATTCCTTTTACTTTGCGTGTTTGTTGAAGGGAACTGGGGACAAAACTCTTTTCAGATGTATTCTAAAATCTCAGTCTCTATATTCAACCGGTATCAAATTTTATGAGTTCACTCATTTCCGTGGCTTTTGTAAGACAGAAACAAAGCTCTGGACAAACTCTAGCAGGGTGTTCTGGCCAGGTAAAGACAATGATACTGAAATATTTTTAGTTGTATCCTAAAAGATCACAGAATCAGATTCAGAATCAGAATCAGTCGAGGTGAGGAGGGATCCCTACGATGATGGTGAAGCAGCTGAGATGGGATCCTGGTGATGGGAAATGAGTGTGAATCAGAGCACCTCTCCCTTGAATTATTCCGGTGAGAGCCAGTCCCTCTCCATCCACTGTGCTGGGAGCCCACAACACTCATTACTGAGGCCTTGGTGAGATGTACAGAGCAAAACTTAAGTCTCCCGGCACCTACTCCCTTCTCCCGTGGCACCTGGCTGGTGGCAAGTGTTTGATAGGAAGTGTCTTGCAGGTTGGGAGTGGTGCAGAGCAGCCCAGTCAGACCTATTCTCTATCCACAAAATGCTCATACTGATCAGTAAATTGATTTTAGTAGCAAAAGACTGTGAGAGTAGTTGAATTGCCTTTATGCTTTCCTTTGCTCTCTACTAAAGGTCGAATTCCTGACAACCCGATGCCCATGAGGGGGAAAACCTGAGTGGGCACAGCTGTGACAGGAACGGTGGGACAGGGTGTGGCTGCAGCCTGTGGTGCACCACAGCAAAGGGACTCTGCTCACCCCTCCTGGCAAACTCAGCCCGTGTAAGGAGGAATGTTTTCTGTGCACCTCACACACTTCTGTCTCATTCTTTGGAGGAGGATGTGGCCTGGAGACCTGTGGTACACCCCGTGTGTGAAAGGGTGTGCACCAGGGCCACTGTGAGTCACAGGATAAAAGGTTGTCAGCAGCGGGGCACAACAGATACTTCACTGTTCAGCTGTGGTCCATCAGGAGGTGAAAGGTGGAAAAGTACCATAAACCCTCATGTGTGCTCACCCCCCTCGAGCTGCTTTGTGTTTGCCTTCCAGTGGGCTGCCACAGCCTGCCAGGCCATCTATTTATCACACACTGCCAGCAGCCAGGGTCACCCCCTCGGCCCTTAGCAGCTTGGGTTTGCTTCCTCAGAAGGGTTTTGAGGCCCACAAAATAAAGAACCACTGACAAACTGGAAACCAATTTCTCAAAGTTTTTTAAAGTCTGGAGACCCATCCTTTCCAATTCAGACAAATATTTTTGTTGCTGCTTGGGAAACCAGTGCTCACCATGTGAGGGATGTTTTGGGTGAAGGACAAAGCACAGCGTCAGAGCTGCTCTAGGATGTGGATGGAAATTGGCTGGTGCAAGCCATGTGTAAAGTACAAGCACAAAGCTTTCCTATGGGGAAAGGCATGGCTGAGTTAGAAGGGAACTGTATGGAAACACTAATGGATACCTGCTGCCTCCTTCACTTCTTCGTGAGTTGCTTCCCGCTCCTAGGACCAGACTGTTCTTTCCTCCTCCCTGAACTCAGATTGCAAGGAGAATAAATGAATGCAGAACAGCAAAAGCACATGGGGGCAGAACAGGGACATCCTCAACCCTCTTCCAGACCCATCATGTGCCTTTTGGAGCCAATGGATATTTTGGCCCACTGGAGATTTTAATTTTTGCTCTTGTGCTCTGCCTTGTTGTTTAGGTCCAAAAAGCAGACACCTGTGGGAGCCACTACTTTTGGAGAGGAAAAAAAAAAGAAGGATGATGAGGACACCTCTGCACCTTTTTGGACTGTGCACTTTTTATCCCCCTGCACAGTTTGTAAACAGGCTATAAAATACAGAACAGCAGTCCTCAGACTTAATAAATAGAATATGGATTCGATCCAGCATTTTAAGAAAAGATAGTCCTACTTACTGCAATGGAGAACAGCAATGCCAAGATCGGATACAAATAGCTGTAATAATTTCTGTGTTTTTAAAGTTTTAGCAGAGAATAATCATCAATCAGGCCTTGAAAATCTCGGTGTTTTTACCCACAGAAAACTATCCTGCAGCAGCAAGTAGGGCTGAAGGCAGATCACACAGCCAGGCTTCCATTTCTAAAGCGACTGTCAGGTTGGAGTCTACATCCTCTCACACAAACCATCTGCAATCACATCTTGTCCAGTCTGTCTCTGTGCTCTGTGCTGAAGGAAGCCACTGCACAGAAATATTGTCACTTGTCCCTGTTGTGTGGAGAGGCTCCACCTGTCACTCTGTCTGCTTCCCTCTGATCCTTTCTGCTCATCCCCGGGATGAAGGCTCATCCTCAGCCGTGTATTCCTTAGAGCTGATGCTCAGGTTGGCACCTAAGGGAGGAGACAGAGCTTTGATCCTCCATCACTCTGCACTTGGTTTAGTCATTTCCACCAGTGCAGAGTGGACTTGAATCCCCACTCAGGCAGAGCAGTGAATGGTTACACAAGGTGCACTGGCAACGGGCAATGAGACACTGGGAGTATTGATTTAGCAGACCCTGAGTGAATTTTCATTGTTTCTTTTAGAAATGTTCACAAAGTTTGGTGCCAAGAGCAAAGATAAACAAATTTATCATCCAGCGGTGGAAGGGAAAAAAAAAATCACCACTGTGGAAATTCAGTTCTATAAGTTTTGTAATGCTAAGCATAAAGGGATAAAGGAAACAATATTCATTTTATCCCTTGCTATGGTAGTGGACATATATTAGCTACTGGAAGCCTCAAAGCACTACTTAAGGGATTACAAACTTTCTACATGCAGCTCAGCAGTCACAGAACTATTGCCACCTCTAGGCTGCAGCCAGGCAGTCATTAACATGGCCTTGAATACTGGCTGGGGTTTTCTGGTAATTATTTTAAATTGAAAAAAGACAGCTGATGGAAGTCACATCTAAATGTTTTACTTTGGAGGAGGAAGTGAATTAAAAAGGAATGTTTTGCTCTCAATTTTATTGGGATTTATATTTAGTAAGTAAACATTCTGAAAATAAAAATATTTTAAATCTACATACAAATATATATATATAAGTATATATATAAGTATATATATATAAAGGAAGTTTAGACTAATTATATCACTGATATGTTCTCAATACTTTTAAATTTCAAATTCCTACTTTTCACCCAGTATTAGGATTGGAAAACTCTGAACTGAGAAGTGCTTGTGGATAGGAAAAACTGTTTCCTGCCCACCTCTCTTGGCAAAGCACTATGTTTCTGTTTGCTGCTGAAACTTGAAAAAGCAACAGGCAACAGTTGGATCAGAGTTGTTCTTCCAGTGAGTGAGAAATCCTCCCAGGATACAGATTTGTACAGTAGCATGTTCATGGCCATGGGAATGTTTTGAGAGGTGAGGTTTCTCTAATAACTCCTGTGGCTTCTTCACCGTGGGAAGGTAAGGGAGCGATAAACATGCCCTCTAAGTCCCTTTCCACACTTGTGTTTGCTCTTCTGCTGCAAGAAAACATTTGTCTGACTGATTTTCAAGTGGGAAATGGCTGTACCATGGCAGCCACGCAGTGTGGCTGTGGAGACTTGTACAGATTTTGGGTACTCTCCATCTTCCATGATGTCTTTACCTTCTTTCCTCTGTGAGGAAGAATTCCTACCAAAAATGCAGATCCAAAACCATACCTAATCACCTTTTCTGACTAAGTCTAGAGGACCCATGGAAAAGTGTGTTCAGAGGAGGTGACCTCAAACCAGAATTCTGTCTCCACTCTGCAGAAGAAGGCTGAATTTGGGTGTCTGGATTGGTGCTGTGAAAATCTCAACAAAGTGATTATTTCTAACTCAAGAGTTACTTCAGAACCAAACTCCAATGTCTCTGTTCCTTGCCCTGAAATGACCAAATGAGGATGACCTTTGCACTCACCCACTCCTCACTAGTACAGCACCCATACATTTCAGAGCTCCCACTAGGGAAAGGAGAGCAAAACCTTGTCAGATGCCTGGAGGTTTGATGCAGCATCTACCAAAACAGTGAGTAAAGGCAATGTCCACTGTCATCTTGGGAAAGGAATATCTAAACATAACGAAAGCAATAAAATAGTTCTTTTCAGAGAGGGAGAGACTGTATTGGGGCAGAGCAGGAAAGGAAAGATCAACACAGTGCTTTGAGCTTCCTAGTCTCCCTAAAGAAACTGAAGAGACAAGGCTCTCTCCTCTGACCCAGGAAGATCCCCTCTTCTTCAGACCTCTCACTTCATGTAAAACCCTTCCAGACCCCAGTGTTCAGATATCCAGAGTTCTGATTCAGGGCTTGATCCTCAGGTTTTAAGTCATTTGCACGAGACACAATTCTGATCTGTTTATTTGCAGACCAGGGCTGGAAACACACATTTTCTCTGACAAGGCTGTTCTAAAGCATTTCATGTTCTCAGGACACTTGGGAGAGGTGGATCTGGGCAGCACACAGAATCCTGGGTGAGGAAGGGCTTCCTTCATCAAATGGAGCGTGACACCGACCTGGCTGGCTGGAAATCAGGGCCAGCTCCCGTCTGACAGCTGATCTTATCAGCAGAGCCCTGCCAGGAGATGAAAGAACTCAACCCTTTAGCGGGTGGTTTAATTCCTCATTCCCCAGAACCAGCTCATGTGCACGCCTTTGTTCTCCTCTGCCCCCACAAGTGCAGGGAGGATCAATCCCAGAAATGTTTAGAATTAAGAGGGGACTTATTTTTCTCTCTCTTGCCATCCCAGGCTTTCAGACTGGGGGCAAAGGAAGGAGGGATGCAGGGTGTCAACAACAATAAGCAGGAGGGGAAAAGATGCCTGGCACTGGGAGAGTTCAGTCTGGGACAGTTTGATCTCTCCCAGAGCACTCTCAGTGCTTGAAGATCACTGCTTTTGACACGTTTCTCCGGCTGCTGAATGAGAGGATTTACTTGGGTGAAATTTAGGCCCGAGGGGAACATGAAAATCATATTCATAATTTGAAGTGACATGTGATTCAGGATTAAAAAGCTGGCTGGCAGAGAAAAGAGCTGAGGTTATCCTTTTGAGCTGTGCTAATGCAGAAAACTGTGTTTTTAATCCTGTTTTAAAAAGGCCTAGAAGGTTTCCAGCTGGGGCAGTTAGAATATAAAGGAGCAGTAAAGATGAGGAATCCCTTTTTCAAAAGGAGGGCAAAAAAAACCCAAAACAACAACAAAAGATCAAGTTCTGCTTTTGTTTTTCTCTGATAGCAAGTGGCTGAAAGCTAATGCAGGAGATTTTTCACTACCCTTCCTTTGTCTGACTCTTTAAAACACCACAAGCAGCAAGACCGATCAGTGGGACAAGGCAGAGGTGACTGCTAAAGGTGACACTGGTGCTAAGAGGAAGGCTCCTAGGGGCTGGGATTGCAGTTTCCCTCAATTTGTGTATTTCTCTGGGGAGCTGAGGATCCAGGAGTAGCTTCTCCCTTTCTGTCACTTCCCAGAGGCCCCTTGTCCCTTGCATTGAGCACAGAGCAGAAAGGTGCCCCCAGCCCCACTGGGTTTAGGGGTGTGTAATTAATCTCTGCTCCTTTTCTTGTCACTGCTCCCAAGAGCCTCTTAATTGTAACACGAGAGTGAGCTGACATCACTGCTTATTGTTCTTATTATACTAATTTCAAGGTTTTGGTTGATCTTCCTCTAGATCCTTATTTGTATTTTTCTCAACCAATATTGTCTCTCCTTCTGTCTATTCTGATAATATTATTTGACTTTGTTCATCAGAGTAATTTTCAGCATTATGGGGCAAGAACTCACTTTTCAGTACAGATGTTTCAAACATAGTAAATGGAAGTTCATATTCCAATCAGTATCTTGCAACATGACATTTTCAGAGTTAGCAAAATGCTTCTGGAAGTAATGTGCAGGATGAACAGCAAATTGCACATTCATCAACTAACATGTTAGAAATATGGTTTTTGCCATGTTTACCTCAATAGTTTCTGAAAAATTTAGGTGACTTCTGCTGTAGTTTTTCAAAATTGCATTTCACAAGGAAAACTTCAGGTTTAGTTGAAATACTCTGTTATGATATACTTGAGTTTATTTGCTTGGGATTTTTGGGGGGGGCTTTTTATCTTTTACTCTTTCAACTTAAGTTCATTTCAACACATAAATTTGAATGAAATGAAATTAAATGAGAAAGCAAAGTCACTGTGATCCAAATGTCACATTATTTTCCTGTTTTTCATAGTGGACTTTCATACTTTCTTCTCCTCCAAAAAGCCCTTTTTAACTGAAATATAATTTTTTAATAAAAACCAACATGACAAAAATAAATTTCTGCCCAGCTCTGTTCAAAGTCTGTCACTGGTGCACTGGAACAAATCACATTCAAGTTCACTGTTCCTCAAGGTACAAGGCATTTCCTTCATTTCTTTTCCCCCCTCTGGAAAACTTTTCAGCCCAGACAAAAAGAAATGATCCAAAGTTGGAGGAAGTCAATGAGAACTCTTCTATGTATTGACTTCAGGTTTGGGGAAAGCTCTGGATCAATAGGGTGCTATTATTAATCTAATAACCTATATATAGAATTTAAGTGCGCCATCATATGAGGTGTTTTAATCATCCTGTGGAATTCAGTTGAAGGTTGTTCCATTACATTTTCATGACTGAAAAGGAACACTTACTATTTTTATCCCTCGTTCACCCTGTTGAGGCAGTCTCAAGGCAGACACACAGCCTCTCTCTCCAGCATCACCACTGGATGCTGAAGTCCCATCATGCAGGCTTGTTCAAATCCTTCTGATAAACAGAAAACTGAAGGAGAAAGAAAAGATTAAAGACTGCAGGGACCTAACCTTAGGATATGATCTGGCCTACAAAAACCCTTCCCAAAAGAGCGAGCTTTGTGGGATGCTTCCATGGCTGTTTCCACACTCAGGGAAGGGGGAAACTACACCAGAACCTAAACCTCTGTCCCAGCACTGTTCTCACTTGTGAGCTGAACATATCTGATACTGGAACATAAAGAGACCATAAACATGAAACCCAGTGATGCTATTTTTTACTGAGACACTTTTCAGAGTAGAAGAGCACTTTCAGTGTGACAGATCGGGCTGCAGGCCAGCGGATGACACGATCCTCCGGGGAGCTTCGCTACCATTCCTGGGTACACTAGGAGTACATCGTGCATATTGTATGTAATCAGGGAAGCAATTTCTCCCTTGGGTTCTTAATAGATTTTCCTGCCTTTGCTGCTTTATTGGTAATTTTTGTTTGTTTTCTTGCTCGGAGTGTTGGCACATCACAAACTGGATGCTTTTGCCAATTGCTATCTGCATCGCTGTCTCCAAAAGGCACCATTTTGGGGGGCTGAAGGGAAGTGCCTGATTAGGTTGTACAGTTTGTTTCTCTGCCAGAGAAGGATAGAGTGGTGCTGCACAGAGCTGCATTGACTAAGGAGATCTTGCTGGAGGTGCTCAGCCAGCAAGGTGTAGCTGTAAATGCTGTTTGGAGCTCTGTGGAGGAAGTGCCATCTCCCAGCCTGGATGTGTAATTGATTGCCTACCTGCACCATTACCACAGCTGTGGTCACAATTACAGTCATTACATGGGCAAATACATGTGCAATTACATGTTCCCAGTTCTGGAGCTGGGAACTTCCCTGCTCAGAAGAGGAGATGCAGCATCACCCCCGGGCTGGGCTGGGGACATGCTCACCTCCTGCCTGGTGCCTCATGTTTCCCATCTCCTCACTGTCTGTCTTGCAGGGAAGTTGGATCCTGTCCTGAGCACCTCCTCTTGGCCTTGCACACCTCGCCCGAGTTTCTGAACTGTCCTGTGAAATCCCAAGCAAAGAGGAGGCCAGCCTCCTTTGGATATCATTGGATCTGCATGGGGAGCACGCTATAAATAGCATCACCACACATTATCAGCTGCATTCCTTGAGAAACCCAACGCCAAATGAGATCATCTTTTTTGCAGGAAAAACTCCTAGGCCTGTTTGCAGAGCATTTCTCTGGGTTACTCTGCCAGTGTTATTTAGCAGCCGCCATTTCTCTTTGTGTACAAGAGTTGACTTTTTATCTGTCAGCTTCCAAAATAAGCCTATGAATCTAATTCTAAAACATAAGATGTATCCAAAATGATCTCAAAATAGAAAAAAAAAGGCCAAATTAGAAGCTTAATAAAAGTCAAATATAAGATTTTTAAAGACAACATTTTGTGAAATATATTCACAATTCCATTGTTAAAAATAAAATTAACATTATTTCTTTTATTCTATCATTAACACACAATTTTATAAAAATTGCATTAAGTGTAATTTAAAAATCCATCCTATACTATGCTGCTATTTCAGTTCAGAGTGTAATCATGCAATCATTGCAAAAAAAATTCACACAAACATACACACACTCAGAATTACTGGTTTACTTGAAAACAACCATGAGTCTGTTTGTCTGTAGATTATTTTAAGTGTCCATGGTGATCAGAGTGCAATAAAGCATAATAAAAGACCAGTGAAAAATGACGAAATAAAAAACACTCTGCTTTTATAAGGAGACTGTTAGGAGAAAGACCATTTTCTCTGCATATATAATTTTTATTCTGTCTCTTTAATTTACATGAATATTTAAAATAGATTCAAGCAATCCTATGGTCCTATGGTTTTTCAGGATTAGAAGAAAATGTACTATAAGAAAAGACTAATGAATGAATTGTAGTAAATCATAACAGGGAGCCTGATTAAGGCTAAATGACTGGTCTGACTTTCAAACAAATATTCATGTCAATTGGTTTTTTCATCCCAAATTTCAAACTATACAAATATCTGACTTAAATCTACAGTCATGAGAAAGAATAGGAGGGATAAATGTTCTAGAAGTTCAGATTTAAATCCTAATTTAGTTGAGCTCAGCTTTCAAAGCCAATTATAGTTTCAAAGTGAATGTTTTTAAGAGAGATTAGCTGTTTGCTGTGCACTTCATGAAATATCTTGCACAGATAGCTAAAAGTGTAGCAATATGTGTTATAAGCACATGTATAGGGTTTAATTTGACTAATAAGTTGGTATTTCCTGTGGCCATGAGCCATCAGGTATTGTAGTCCTATTGGAGACTTTCAGCAAAGTATCTTCCTCATTTTGATGTTTCTCTATCTACCCATGTCTGTCTGGCCAGCAGCACGAGGGAACCTTTTACACCCCCTTCTGGGCTGGAGGAATAACCTACGGACAGCTTTTGCAGAGGGGCAGAATGTGAAATAACTGGAAAGAAGCTCTTTTGTAGGAGATGTTGCTGGGGCACTTGATCATGCCCAGGAATCCCACCAGTGTTGCCTAAGGTTGGATGACTTGGGCTCCATCTCTCCAGAGCCTGGGGTGTGCCAGCCTGGGTGCCTCCATCTCACCTCATTTACAGACCCTGCTCCAAGCTTCAGGAAGTCTACACATTCCCTGGGAAGTGTTGTCCAAAGAGGCTCTTCCCCACCTGTTTCAGGACAGGAAGGGTCACGCTTTGGAAGTGTTCACCCCTCCTCTTTCATGTTGGCATAGGGCAATAACTATGACAAAATTCAAATAACCTGTAGGCTGTGCAGTCAGGGCAGGTGAGTCCCAGCTGGGGCCAGTCCTGCCCCTCCCTGGAGGGAGCTGAGGCCGCAGCCAGGCTCCTCAGCAGAGCCCAGCCATGGGGCCATGTCCATGCCAGAACCAGGCCTGGCTTTCTGGGACACGGCTCCTCTGGGAGCTCTGAGTCCCAAGCTGAGCCCTGGAGGCACCAACACAGCTCCATGTACAATCAAGGTTCATATTTTGCAGCACATTATCCTTTTTGGACTTGGAAAAGTGAAGCATGTCCATTGCAGGCAGAGTAGGAATTATGATGAGCTTTTCCCAGCTGGACTTCTTGTAATCATTGCAGGGATAAATAGTTTCTTGAGACTCCAGATCTTTTCCTGTCAGGCTCTAAGCCTGTCTCCAGCTCTTTTGAGCTTGTCAGGGGTTTTATTTACAAGATTCAGCTAAAAGTCTGTCCTGCTAGACTAAGCCAGGCTGTTTCTGCTTGTTCCCTAATCTCCAGGCTTCCTCCCTCTGCATGTTAAGGAACACTTCGTTTGTTTAAGGCCTGAGGCAGGCATAATTACAAAATTTAGGTAGAATCCTGAACTGACCCCAAAGGTCTTCCTACTCAGACAGAAATAATTTGTCATAATGAGCCTACTCATAACCTGCTGACCCTTGGAGCTCAATTAATTTCACGCAGGAGAAGTGCTCACAGCCCCTGGACCCTGCTGCAGGAGGGATTTGTACAGTGGTGTCTCCCACTCACACAAGCCAATGTGGACAAATGGGCTTAGAAATGTCTCCAGAGAGAACAGGGAACAGTGACAGGGCATTGTTTTTAAAGCAGGGTGGTAAAATGAGGTATTTCAGTATTTGGTTGCAGAGTAAGTGTATAATCCTTAGAATAATAAATTAAGTGTGCAGAAAGGCATAGCTAGGCTTGTGGGTTAATTTTATGTCCCTTAAAACTCTTTAAGAGACACTCATCTCTGTTTAAGAGAGAAGTGGGCATTAAATGGGCCTGATCTGCCAGCCTGCTGCAGCAGCTCTGCTCCAGACAATGCTGCCCTGCCAGCTCTGCCAGGCACAACTCTGGGACAGGGGATGGAGACAACGTCAGTGATCTACAGTGGAAATAACAAGCTTGGGCAGAACACTGAAGCAAAGCATCCAGCCTGCCTCCCATAGGCACAGCTGGGGGTTTCTGCATCACACTGCACTGAGTCAGGCCAACCCAGAACACATTTTGGGGTCAAACCTTTACTAGCTGAACTGCCCGGACTTGAACTCTTGTTCTTTCTCAGCTACTGGCATAACCTCTGGATTTTTGAATTATTTTGCCTAAATAACACATAAATTACAGCAAAAATTGAGCTTTAATCTGAATATTTTTATGTATGTTTTCTGGTCTTTGTCATCTCAAATACTTCAAAGGAATATTTGTGCATTCAGCAAATGAAGTTATAAACTGCTTAAACTACCTGAAATTAGCTGTCTCATGCAAACTGGGTGTGGGGACGACAGGGAACAGATGAGAAGGGAGTTGAGAGCACTTGGATCAGTGCATATACAGTCAGATCCTGGAGCCAGTTGGTTTTTGGTTATAGGAGAGGGTTGCACTGGACCCACTTGTGTTGCAATAGATGTTCCTAGCCAAAATAATAAAAATCTGGCCTGTACCATCTCTTGGCATGGCCCAGCCAGCCTATTTAATTAAGATGAAAAGCACAGTCAAGAAGATAATTCAAGAGACATCAGTCATCTTAGACAATATGAGGCAGTGATTTTTTGTAGCAAATCATTGAACCTGCTTATGCATTTACAGGAATGCATGTGGCTGGACTGGATAACCCCAGAGCATCTTTCCAACAACCATAACTATTTGCACTTACATAGCACCTTTTGGCCATGGATCCCAGTGTCTATAAATCTGTAGGCTCATAGGTTAGAGCTCAGTAGTGAATTTGGGAGCTGTGTGATAAATTGTGTTTATTATGCACTTTCCGCATACAGTGCTCATAATAGATTTTCACTAGAAGTGACTCCTGGACTGTGTAAACCCTGTGTGAGCTCAGCTGCTCCATCTGATGCAGCCAGAAATCTGTCTTAAGGAAATCCCCAGATGGCACAAAATTGGCATTCCCTGTTCTTTGCCACACATCCTTTTGGCACACGAGGCAGGCAGGGGGTGAAGCCCAGAGCACAGGGACTCCGTGGCAGTCAGTGGCTGCAATCACTTTCTTTAGGTAACCCAGTCATACTTCTCTGTGTTATGCAAGAATGGACTTTAGATGCTGCTGGGTCAGAAATTCTGAGAGCAGGAAGGTGGCAGGGAATTGCCTCTCCTTCCTGTTCTTCCCATTTTGCCTTAAGAATAGATTCACCATTTAGGACAGACACCACCCCCAGAGCTCTACACAGCCTATTAAATAGTGCAAGTGTGCAACAGCCCCCTCTCCCTGGTTCAATAATGCCTATTGTTTAGATTGTTTAACTGATGATATGATTTTTGTCATAGTCTGACAACATACAGAAACTGTTTTTCCCCCAAACTGTTGTCTCAAGTGTTTTCCCTCCTGCGGATCACAGAAGATAAAAATAATGCATGTTGAGCATGTGGAAGTGTATATATATATATGATGCACGATTGCTGAGCATTTATGACATTAATCTTCACTCACAAAGACAGAAGAGATAACTCATAAGTTATCCCTCTGCTCAACCATGAATACAAATGTCAGGCTCCTAATGGAGATGTTGTCTAATGAAATATCGCGAATTATTGAATCTCCTGAGCCATGTGCAAATTTCATTTCTCCTTCCCTTTTGGGTTCAGATTGGGTATTTTCGAGGTGATGTTGTCAGTGCTGTGAAGAGCAGATGAAAAGATTCCCTAAGTAGCATTAAAGATCTAATCTCCATAGTGTGGGATGCCTGGGGGGATGCTGGCTGCCCACTCCCATGGCAGCCATAATTAAATGCATTTCGAATTTACATTAAAAACTAATATTTTGGAAACCTCTTCCTTTGAGGAGCCAATTGAAAGGTGAAGCTAAAGAAGGCTATAAGAAACAACAGCACATTCTATAAATAGCAGTGGTGTAATTCAATCAGTGTAAAGCAGATCAAGTTACTTTGGTGCCAACTCAACACACTTAAAATGGTTTAAGCATTGTTTAAATAGGTTTAGCTTCATTTAGTAAATTAGTATAGGCAAGCCAAAAATTCTTTGTAATATGCCATTGCTTCTGGTCTCATCAGCTTGTGTGTGACACTGGCTCATATCCTCTTCAGGACACACTTAGAGATGTGTAACTTGGATCCTTATTCTCCCTTTCTGCTTTGGCCTACAAGAGGGGTGGGATTCGTGAGCTGTACATGTGGCTTGTTCCAGAGAGAAAGATTGCTCAGAAGTGGTGCTGTGTCTAAAGGCAGCACCTTGGAAACCTCTGTGAAAGTTCTTAGGAAAACTTCCACATTTTTCCTAGAAGGTCCCAGCTCAGACCAGCAGTTGTCACCAGCAGTGGTCCAGTCTGCTCACTGACCTGCTCCTGGTTTACTCCCAGGCCCGTTTCAGCCTAAATTGCACTTGTTCATGCTACTGACATCAGAGATTTCCACCGCTCTGACCCATTTGAACTGATAGAAGTCCAAATGCCTTCCCACAGCCATCTCTGCTTGAAGATCTGGGGCGGCAGAAACCTTATCAGAAGTAGTGGGTGCTGGTACACAAAGTTTCTTTGCTCAGTTTAACCTATTGCTTTTATATCTGCTGGAGAAACACATAATTTCATTTTGCTGAATCCCATCATCTCCTGCAGGGCTGATCTCTTACTTTGAGTGGAGAATTGGAGCTTGCTGCAACCCAATCACCGTGCAGGACGTCTCAGTAGGTGTAAAACCTGTGCCAGACAATCCTGAAGATTCGGCTTCATCTTTGCAAGGTACAAATAACCAAGAGATGATGGTTCAGAGGGCTGGGCAGCTCCCAGGGAGTATTTAGGGACAGTAATCCCTCCAGCCCACCAACACATTATGCAATAGTTGTGCTGATACTATCACACTCACCCTCACATTTGCCCCGTGATGTAGAGATCTGTTATTATCCCCACTTACAGCTGCAGCACAAAGGATGAGGGGAGAATAAATGACTTGCCAGAAGGCAGATGGGGAGTCTATGGCACAGAAGATTATAGGAGCCAGGTGACCTGTGTCTTGGTTTGGCTCTATGCCCAGAAAACCTCCTTTTCTTCCTGTAGTTATTGTGCCTTCCTTCTGCAAAATGGAAACCTCTATTGAAATCTCCAGCCCTTCAAGGCTACAAAAAAATATCATCTAATTCCCAGGTTTGAAAAAAATGCAAAGGAGCCCTTACTTACCCTGTAGGCCTGGGCATGCTGCATGGTTATTCTATATATAAGAAATGACCCAGCATGAGTAATGCCTGCATTGTGATGTGGCACAACTTTGGCCAGAACATTCCCACTGGCCTCTTTTTTTCCATTGCCATGAGTCATCTCCGTGTTGTGCACCCAGAGCACTGATGGTGTCAGTGGGTGCTGATCCCAATTACCTGGAGAAACCTGATAGATGAGGCACAGCATTTGTGTATGGGATTGCCCGCGTGGCACTGCCACTCCCTGCTGCAGGAATGCCCAGTGGCAGAGCCCTGCAACACCCAGTGTGAGCTCCAGCACATCCTCATCATCACCCACTGACACAGGGGCTGCACCGGCTTGTTAAATTCCTTAAGTATTCATTGGAGCCGGCAGTGCCTGAGCCTCCATCCCCCCTTCCACGTACCTAGCTGAAAATTACTGCCAGCCTTTGCCACTGACCCTTGCAGGAAGCACTGAACCGATTCCCCCTGACAAACTCGGAGCAATGGCTCAGCCCCGCCGGCTGACCCCCGGTGAGGTTGGCCTGACACTGGAGGCAAGGATTGATTGCAGGTAGCAGGTGAGACCCTTTCACTTGGCTGCCCCTGGGACGTGGCCAAGCACTCCGTGCTCCAGGCAAGACACACCGTGTGTGGGGATGGCAGCCCCAGATGCTTTTATTAGGCCTGCCTGGCCACTCATTATCTTTTTAGGCTTGTAATTGCTGGGTGCGTCGATGCTTTTCCTTGAGCATAGCTACTGGGGAGCAGCAGAAGTGTTTCGTGTTTCCCTGGGCAAAAATGGAAATGAGAAGGATCTCTCCCCTCTCCTGCCTTTTCATCCTCCTCCTTCTTGACTGCCTCTGCTGGGGCTCCGTTGATCTGTGGTGAAGATGCTCCCCATTTACACCCCTGTCCAGAAGGAGAGAATTTGATTTGAGGTAATTGTTGTCCAATGTAGTCGACTGGGCCTCTATCCAGGCTTTATAGGAGCAATATTACAGTGGGAGTGATTCTGCTGCTGCAGTAAGTTGCACCAATATATGCTGGAACTGATGTGTTAGGATCAGGAAAGTGACATTTACTGTAGTAAAGGGAGTATGTATTTGGCCCCAAAATTTAGCTGGGAGTTGAGAGACATAACTCTATCTTTGTCTGGAATCATTTATCCCAGCTCTGGGTCTTGCCAAGACAAATAAGTTCTCCTTCATGCTCACATGTCAATGCTATTGTGATGAGCAAATGATTAATTTACCTTTTAACCATTGTTCAAATTAAGCTGTTAAAATCAGGGAGAAGCCCAGATTCTGGGGACCTGGGGTATACATGATACAGTTCTTTACCTGCTCTCTGTAGCCTAATATGAGTGGGGTGCATTTCTACCCGATTTATATTAAAATTAAATGGAAGACAAAGGAAAGGAGAGAAAGAAAATGCTTGGTGTAAATCTGGTCGGGGTTCTGAATCCCAAATCAAAGGAGCAAGGCATCCTCCATGATAAATGTTTTATGAAGAGCACACACAGCATGGTAATGCCCACAAAAATCTGACAGTCTTCTCTGCTTTCCCTCTGTCTGCTCTACTTTCCCATCTGTGCCTCAGGTCACACAATTGAGCCTTGTTGCTCCTGTCCTTGCCTGTGGTCCCTGATTCATCACTTTTCAGACATCACTTCGCTGTGTCTGGAAGAAGCAAGCAGGAGAGATGGAACTTTCCCTGAATTTCCTCATCTCTGTTTGCACTTCTTCTTCCAATATATTTGCCAATCTTTCTCACTTCTTTCACTCTGTCTCTTCCGTGATGTTTCTTTTCTCACTCTCATTTCAATGTTTAGTGTCACTTGGGTGGAAAATGATCTCACAGAGCACTGGGGAGGACTGCAGGTCCTGCTGGCCTTAACTTTCCTGGGCAATTTCTGTATGTATCTGCAAACCTCTGCTTTTGTGATGGTCCATGTGTTTCTCCCTGGAGTTGGAAATTGTGGGGATGTAATATCCTCAAGAATCTGATAACTGGGATGAAGGATCTCCCCATTCCTTGGGTCCTGTGATGCCTTTCCTATTAGAAATGGGCTCCTGTTTTCCAGCTGGACTAGGCCAAGCCATAGTCACTATTTTTAATTTTAATTCAGCTTAATAGGAATTCTCTCATCACAACTAATTTAAAAATTTGAGGACTCTTCCAGTTTTTTCCCCTCAGCCACTTACCACACATCATAGCAGAGCAGAGAGAGGAGTCTCCATTCCAGTTCTGCCTGAGCTGTGCTTTAACCCCTTCTCCTTTTCTGCATCAGAAAAGGATACAGATTGAATGGCCTGAGTTCTATATAAACCCCCTTGGACTTACTTCTGCCAGCAGACCAGGAAAGGAATCTCCACTTTCTGGCACACCTTCATCACAGCAGAATCCTTTGTCACCTCCTGACCCCAGCTCCCTGCCCAGATGAGATGGAATTGTCACCCAGCTCCAGCCAGATTCATGTTGGGACAGCAGCAGCCAATGCAGCCTTCTGGACATACTTTTGTAAAGAGATAAAAATTGAAATTCAGTATATTTACTGCAAATGACATACCAGAGTATAAAACTGAATAGAGAAATTGCCTGGGAAAAAAAAGTATCCCCTCAGGAATCAGATCATATTTGAGAGTGTAACTAGATCAGACAAGCCGCAGCCAGCGAAATTACAGAAATGTATTGTGCACTGAAGAGCTGCAAAACATGGACCTGTGGTGGCTCTGCCCAGCCTCTCCTGAATGCTCTCTCCTTGGCCTTGGAAACTTGTGTTGTGCTCTCCTTGGATTTGGACTTGGGCCAGTTTTAAGGAGAAGGCAATGTGAGCATGCTTGTCCTGAAGGCTGCTGTGCTGGAAATGGCATGTTCTTCTCAAAGTGTGTTTTCAAGGCGTGGGCAAGGCCTGGGCAGCCTGACCAAAGGATTTATTGACAGGCCAACATCTCCACAGCCAGCACTGCAGAGCAGAGGATTCTCAGGGTATTGAATATTTCATATCCACTTGATGAGCTAGGTTTTGCATAAATTGTACCCAAAGGATCAACCCAAACTACTCTGTGTTAGGTTCTCAGCTCTGCCTTGAGATCTGCTCTGCGAGACATTTCATCTCTCAGCTTCTCTGCTCTATTTTTCCCAAGGCTAGGCATTGATTTTTCCTTTCCTCTGTACTTTGTCTCACCTGCTCAGATTGGTGTGGACTTTTACAGTGTTTCATATGAATATCAGCAAAGTGTTGTCCCAAGTTTAGTTTCAATCTCAAAAAAAAGCACAAGTCCCAATAATAACTGGGAGTATTTTTTGTCATCTTGGGGAGTTGGTTTTTTTTTTTTTTTTTTGCTTTTTGCTGGTGTTCCTCATTATTCTTCATATGAAATCGTCTTGGGGTAACTTTATGATGTGTATCCCCTATCACTGCTCTATTGCCCAGAAATTAATTGTGTGCCTTTTCTGTGCCTCTAAATCTATGTCTTATCTAACATGGAAGCTACAGAGACATTCACTTTTACTTTTGCTATAACTATTAATAGTTATGCTATTTATATGAGCAGTGCTCTTCAGTGATCTGGTCATGGCATTACAGTGTGAGCTCCTGGGGCCATGGGCTGAAGAAGCCTATGAGCTGGGCTATGGAGAAATCTGAAAAGCAGAAAAGTGGAAATAAAGCAGTGATGTTGGGACAGGGGAAGAAAAATTTTTTTTCATTCTTTGCACCAAGACTTATGCCAACCCTGAGTATTTATTTGCCAGCCAGGTGGGGTTAGCAGCGTGCAAGCAAAAGAATGAGGAGCTCCTTTCATCCATGGTGGAGAGCAAACCCCCAAAAGAGGGGGCGAGCTAGGAGGTTACACTCATGGAGGTATTGCCTGGAAACAAGAGGTGTTTAGGGTTGCAGTCTGTGAGAGAGAAGAGTGAACATTGTGGAAGGTGAAGTGAGTGAGACATCAGGTATTGAGGAGGTGAGAATGGAGGAGATACAGTCGTACATGGACTGCAGATATGAGGAGCGAAACTTTGATTGATCCAAAACACCAAAAGGAAACAGATTAAAAGAATCATGGAGAATGTGGGCACAATTAAGAAAAAAAAAAAAAAAAACAAAACCAAAAAACCAGAACAGTGTTAAAAGGTTTGAGGCCATTTTGACCTAAATGGAAAAAAATAAGTGAGAAGACTGAAGACAAAGATGAACCATCCAAATTCTTCTCCCTGCTTTTGGGCTTGTACAATAGGCTGACTACATATGGGTTCCTACAACGTGTGGGTGTTGGTTTTATCTGGAATTTATGAGTTTTTCGACTTCCTGTCAGAGCACAACTTCCCTGTGCTTTTTATTTTTTTTTTTTTTATTTTATTTTTTACTTTTTCCCAGAGCTGAATGGGTGCATGAAGGGCACATAAAGGTTTATTGAGTAAAAGCCCTAAATGCTTGCAAACTTTTACTATTCTTCCAGGGCCTATAAATATTTTTCTCAATCCTTCTCTTCAAGGCAATAAAAAATTAGTTTAGAGGTTAGCTGTGGGACACTTGACATGATTCTGGCTCTAATCTCATTTTGAGGTTAAGGAAAGTAGAACTGAAACAGTCCAGAGTGCCAAAATATTGAAATAGATAATGGCATGCTCCTGTCTATAGCCCATACCTATCTGTGGTATCACGAGGTGCATAGATGGTGAACAGACCAAGTACCTGTGCATCAGAGAAGTGCTGCCTCTCTCGGGCTGTGCTTTGCATTGGCAACAGAGTATTTTTCCTTTCAAAGGGCAAAGGTTTGTACCCCAAAATGTGGCCAGACTCAGAACAAACATCACAGATGCACATCTCAACAGTGTATAGTGCTGGGCATCAGGGACACGGCTGGGGAATCAGGGGTTCAGACACACAGCTTTGGAGGCAGGGAGGTTTTTTCTGAGTGCAAAATTACACCAAAAAAAAGAGAGAGCTTTAATTAAAAATAAAACAAGCAAACAAATCCCTCAAACACACAGGAAAAAAAAAAATTCTGTGCTCATTTCACTGGCAAAACATATCTTGCTACTCCAAAAACAGAGACTGTAAGGAGGTTCCTTTACTTCAAGACTACCTTAGCCAGATTGCTCACAATAACCTGACTCCCAGATTTCCACCTCTGGCCTCTGGATACCTCTGCAGTTTGCTGTGAGCCTTCAGCTAGGGGTTTGCTTAGCTCTGCATCCTCGGGACAAGAGGAGATGTTAAGAAAGCAAGTGAGAAAATCCAGTGTGTGGCCCAGAGGTTCAGATCCATTGCACAAGGCCCTTCTCTTCCATGTGAGGGATTATGTGACAGACATCGATGTGGCACCTCGTAACCACTCCTCATGGAGCTGTGCTAATTCCCTGGCAGGAGAGAGCCAAGGAATTAATGCAAGTTGACTTTCGGCTATGTAAAAGATGTTCCTGGTGAAAGAGCAGACGTCTCTGTCTTCCCTCATTTTCCCCTTCCTTCTGGGTCTCTCCCTTCTTGGTTTGCTGCCCTAACCTGGGAGAATCATGGAATGATAGAACAATTTGGGTTGGAAGAGACCTTAAAGATCAACTCTGCTGTGGGCAGGGACCCCTTCCACTAAACCAGGTTGCTCAAAGCCACATCCACTTGGGTGGCCTTGGACACTTACAGGGATGGGCCAGCCATGATTTTTCTGGGCAGCCTGTTCCAATACCTCACCTTCCTCCCAGGGCTTGTCCCTTCTGGCTGGTGGGCGATCAGCACTATCAGAGATCTGGCAGGTGTCACAGTGTCTGCCACTGCACACAGGCCCAGGAGGCTTCACACAGGTGCCTCCGAGGGCTTTGGCTGCATTTGGGATGGGGATGCACTGGCTGGGAGTGAGCTCAGTTTCCCCTGGTGTGTAAGTCAGCAAGTCCAACGCCCACGCAGGGAGCTGAGCTCCTCAGCAGAGCAGCCCTCTGAAACTCAGCAGTTTTGGTTTGCGAGGGAACCTATGAAAATATTTTTGGTGTCAGTTTTCCTGCATGATCCCAGCTTGTGAAAATTAAAGGCAAGCACTAACTTTCCTGTTCCGGAGCAGTTGTTGCTTCAAAAAAAAATACCCTGAAACCAGGATAATATCATGGGAACGCTCCTAAGGCCCCTCAGCTTGGAGGTGGTAGGAGGCTTGCAATAACACATTCACTCCTTTAAAAGATTGTTTTGGAGGTAAAACCACTTCCTATGTTGATGTCCACACTGAGGCAAAAAGAGGAGAAGAATTTCTATTTCACAGGGTTTTTTTCTATATGAGGAAGCCCATTTTTAGTGAGAAAAACTTCAGCTGTCTATGAGTACCAGGCATTCCTTTAGGAAAGCTGATGTAAACATACATAGCTGTTAAAGATTTAATGAGGTCCCACCTGTATGTGTTGTGCATTTATCTAATGAGATCACATAGGTTCTCCTCTCAGCACCTCCTCCTCTGTGAAATCAGGCACCTTCTCTGCCCCAGCTAGGCCCCCAGATTAATATTGCCTTGACATAATTGTTCATTCAACACGACTGCTAATTTGTCAGTGGAGCTATCCCAGGGTCTTGCTCCAAGAGATATGAAAACAATAACCTTGTGACCAAGAGACAGGCCTAATGTTTGCACTGCTAAACTGTTGAAAGGGTGTTTTATGTGAAGGAGAAGGGAATGAGTCATTGAGCAAGAGGGTACAGGGTTAGTACTTCTGAAAAGAAAGAAAAGGAGCAGAAAAACACACAAGTTATCCTTCCCTAATACAAATCAGAGAATTGATAGGCAAGAAAAAAAAGCAAATATATACGAAGTGAACCAGAGGAATGCATCAATCTGCAAATCAAACGAATTCTGGGCATGGTTATTAAAAGTTTGTGAATTCACAAACACACACGTGTGCATGCTTTGTCTTGCACACACATGCACCACTAAAGCACCAGTGTGCAGCTCCCAAATAATTACCTTCTAATAACAAAAATGTGCCCCATTCCAGGAGTGACAACTGCAGCACAATGAAAACCAACTGCCGGTGAAAAACAAAAATCATATTTCAAAGAAACACTGTAGATTAGCCCGTGGCTTTCACTAAACTGTGTCTCTCTGATTCCTGCTGGGTGACACAATGGGCTGGCTTAACGCAGCCTGGCCTCTGAACTCAGCCTTACAAGCCTTGGATCCTTGAAACAGCACCCTCACTGTCTCTCTGATTTTCAAAGCTACACATATTCTGCACAATATTCTCTTCCCTCTCTGCCCCATTTGTCTGTGGCACATCTGTATGCCCCATCTCCCTGTTTTTTATAAAAGTGCTCAGAGTCTTTTGTCTGTGTATTCCTTTCAACATCTGCAAAAGAAATCATTTCTCTTAGAAACAGTGTAAGGGTCGGGGAATATACACAATAGCTGGAAATACTGTTTAAGACCCAGAGGGGAGAACTTTTTTTCTCCCATGAAAATGTGCTTTTGCAATGCAAGGCAGTATTCAAACTCAACCCCCTTCTCTCCTACCCGTCCCCCCCCCAAAAAAAAAAAAAATCACAAGGTGGAACAGGCTCATCTAAAGCAAAATATACTTGAGAGAACAGATGTGGCAAAACAAAACCCATAGCTTTCCATGAAGAGCTGCCAAAAATAACATTGGCTCGGCAGACATGTGATCTTCAGAGGAGTTCACTACTTGAATGAGTCAGAATGGTGATTCCATTTTTACCTCTTCAGTGAACAGGAAACACATTCTCCTTGAGCACCAAATTCTCCTGCAGTGGCCCACTTACACTGGATTATATCAGTCAGCTTTGCAGGTGCTGAGGCAAAGTGCAAAGAGTGTAATGGTTTCCTCTAGTTTGAGAAGCTGAGCTTAATTGAGACAAAGTCCAAAAGGTCATCTAGAAGTGTATGTGAAAACAGATACCTGTGTATACATATCTGAAATGAGGAGCTATAAGAGGAAGGGGGAAGCAATCCATTTCCATAAAGAAAGATTTGGGCTCTGCCCAGACAATACACTTTGTTTCAGGTTACAAAGCTTGCAAACTTTAAGAAAAAAAGTCTATTAGGCAGCTGATGTCACCAATCCAGCATGTGTCCTTCGATTCATTATTCTTGAATGAAAATGCTTTGGTTTAATTTTTTACAGAGAAATGGCATGCCAATGTCCTCAAAAAGCTTCAGGTTTTGGTATCCAACTCTGAGAGCTTGGGACTCTCAGAATCAGCATCTGTGTTCTAGTTGCTCAAGTTTTATAGTGAGGAAGCAAACTGAATTTTGATTTCCATGTCTCAGGCGGAGTTTGCAGAACTTCTCTTTGAGTATGCCATCAATTGTCCAGTGAAAGTAGAAAATGTTAAGCTGCAGTTGAAAAGAAGGACACATAGAAGTCTTTGCAGTTTCTTTTCCCTTAAGAACTGCATTTAAATGAAAGAAAAAGAAATAGAAGGTTCTATGAAAAGCTGTTCCTCTCTCAAATGCCTTCCATATCTCCAGGAATAATCATTTTAATTTTGCAATAAATGAACATATAATAATCCAGTTCCTTGATGGAAGCACAGTGATTTTATTTGCCTTTTGTACAACAATCATGATGATCATTATTGTATCTTCCCATTCAATCATTTTCAGGTTTCCTGTGAAATATTTGGGAGATAGTTTCCGTATTCTTGCCAAATGTTGCCCACGTTGTCCAGTACAATACCAAAAGAGTAGAGAAAGTCCAGTTGTAGAGCTGGCTGTAGGGCTGGTGGACATTTCCCCAAGAACAAAGATAAAGCAGGAGTTGGGAAATATTGGTCAGTTGGGTCCTGGGGGTACCTTTCATTACAAAAATAAATAAATTAGTAGTGAAATATCTTGGATTCAAGTACTGAAAATAGGAAAAGTAATGGATCCTAGACCAACTCCAGACAAATGCAGTCTCTCATCAGACATCTGAAGTCCTGCTGTTTCTGTTGGAGGTTTCAACATCTTGAGTTGAAGTCCATTGCCAGGACTTTCAAAAACAACTGATGGGAAAAGGAGTTCGGAGGCTTGAGCAGAGCCTGATTTTCACTGAGTTTGGGGATTCAGCAGTTTCTAAAAATCAAGCCAAGAGCTTTCCAAATTGAGAAAACACATCTGACAATTAATGGCTGGAAAATGTGGTCAGCACAGAGCTGTAGGTGCTCACGTCTTCAGAAAATCAGTCCAAGGTTCCCTCAAGTTAGAAACCTGACGTTTCAAGAATGAGAAGTCTGTTTGGAAAATATTAGCCTCAAACTCTGTTTTAACTTTTCTAGGTACTCACATGGGAAGAAAAATATTGTCTAATGCCTAAATATGATTATTACGTAGTGGCTCATTGAGCTGAGAAAGTGCAATAACATGTGGGAAATAATAGCACCACACTAGAGGTGAGGCACAGTTCATTGGTGAAAAGGCAGTGACAAACCTGTCTGTCACTGGCTTTCTAATCCAAAGGAGCCTCTTGGTGCAAGAAATTGTAGCTGTCCTGTGGCACTGTCATTTTGCATCTCCTTATTGCAAGATTTCTGGGTTTGTGTTACTCTTTAGTCCTTTATATACAAATCTGATCTTTCCGTACTCAGAGGGGATAAAGAAATCCAAGAGCACCAAGGATTTCCAAACTGGTTAGTCCTTCTTGTCCACAGAATTCTGTGGGACTTGTTTGCTTCTTATTTTCCGGGGTTTTTAGGTTTAAGAACTGACTTCAGAAAAAAAAAAAAAGGCCATTTGTGTTCATATCTAAGTGATAGGTGCCTTCACTGTAAGATTTCATATCTAAACAACATTAATGAAACTTCCTTTGGCAATGAAGTCCATGCTTGCTGACCAACTCATTTGTCAGAAAACACCAATTCTTTCATAATTTCCATGGTCTTATCTATAAGTTTTGGTGCACCTCTCCCTTTCCATCCAGCGTTGCTTAGACTGTTTCACTGTGTCTAGGCAAAGCAATTCTGGACATTTTGATAGACCTTAATTTCCAAGAAAACAGAAGAAGGAGCCAAGATCAAAGACCAATCTGCTCCAGGGAAAATATAGCACTTTTTGGGCTTCTTTCTTGGAAAATTTGTGGCCCAGCACCTTCCTCTTCATCAGGATCAGTGGGAGCTGCTTACAGGAGAAAACATAATCAGAACACCTGTATACACACAATTTGATAACAGGATCATTCATCATCTCTCCAGTTTCCTCCTCATTGGTTTAAATTTAAAACAGACCAGAAAGTTGCTCTGTCACGTAGTTTTTCAAACACAAAGGGTGTTGTAATTAATTCCTGCACATTACAAGACCGCGGAGATATTTTTGTACATCAAAATTATTACGTAATGTTCTGACACATAATGACTGATTCTTTACTGCTGCCTCAGTACATCACTGTGCACTTGGGTGGCATCAGCTGATTGTTGATACACTCAATCTCTTAATTTTTTTTTTTTTTTTTTTAAGGTGGATCCTTTTGTTTTATGCCAAGGCTTTGGTTCTCTCAATTTTAGAGGCAATGTAGCTTTTACAGTTTGACTTTTCTTTGTTCTCCTCTTTAAAAGAGAAATCTACTAAAAAATAAATTTTTTATTAAATTTTATAGCCCCAAATGTTGGAAACTGCAAGGCCATATTTTGCCACAAAAAATAAATGAATCAAAAGAGAACTGAGATATGAGCCAGGAGAAGACTCCCAAAGGGCTGCTATCATGACAGAGCATTAGTAAGACCTATTTTCCCAGCTCTGGTGCAAGACTCTGCCTCCAGTCAAAGGTTTGACTGAGTTTTATTAAATAATAATTGTTGGTCTCTGCAGATCTTTGAAAGCTCTGATTTCCCTGCCCTATATTACACTTACAGAAAACCCTATTGGTACTTTTTTGAGAAAGTTTCACCATGAGGTCAGTGTGTCTGAAGACATCTATATCACGTACCCAGATATACTATTTTGGCATTCTCAGTGTGCTGAAGGACAGTGTTTCTACCCTCTTCTCCTCACTTCACACTCAGTTGCAGCCCACACGGCAGCTGGATGGTAGATGAAGCTCTGGGAAGCCAGAAGGAACTGCATTCCTGGAAAATGATGAAACCAAGGATTCATTTCTCATTCCCACCGCTCTCATTAGCAGATAGCAGCCACTTTTATCACTCCGAATATATTACTCAGGAGGCTCTTACCACATCAGGGCTTCACAGGGCTGGATGCTGTACAAACACTCGATGTGTGCGTTCCTCCCATGCAAAGGACAAGAAAATCATTACAGCCTTGCCACAAGCACCTCCCCTTTCCTAAGGCACCCTCTCCACTCCCTGTGTGTATCTCCTGTTAATCATGCCATAGATCTCAGCGACTGGTGGAAATTCAATAAACACAGGTCTGATGCATGGTGATAAGAGAGACTCACAAACCAAAACAAGCATAGAGAAGAAAAACCCTCTTCCTCTCGAACCCCCCTCAGCAGTACTCAAAGGAAGTCTCACACTCTTGATGATGCAATGGCCTTTCAAGCCCCAAAAAGCAATTTTTCTGCCCCACTGTGAAGCAAAAAGACCCCAGCACCTTTTGCCCCATAAATTCAACCAGGATGAGTCAGAAAATCAAGAGATGTATTATTGCGAATAAAAACAAGAACAACATGAAATGTTTTATTCTTTTCTTTCAAAGCTTTGAGGCCAAAGTGACATTAGGAACTCAATGGTAGGGCTGGAAAATTGAGGGGGAGGATTTTCTTTTTACAGGAAAGATGAAGCTCTTTTGTAATTAATTAATTGTATCTCTGGGAGCCAGGGTTAAGCCCAATCTGCAGGCAAATGCAAGATATCCTCAAGCTGAGGGGGCTGTGATAGGGAGGTTTCCACGCAAAGAAAACCCCCTTTCTGCTCAGAAAATTTACCTTTTTTAACCCCAGAAAGTCTGATTTGCACAACGTGCCCTGATAAAAACCAGCCACTTATTGCAGCTGCCCTTTTATATCCCTTCTCCAGGAGGAGACAGACCCAGACATGTTCTAGGAGGAACAGGCTGCTCGTCTGTCTCTGACACCTCCCTGCAATGTGGTGCTCCGAGAAGCACCTGCGCCGCAGGGCATGGCTGCTTTCCCCAATTCAGGCAGCACGTTCTAGGAACACCGCACCCACCCACGGGCTCAGCCTATTCCAGCACCCACTGGTGCCACCCAGGTGATTGCCAGCCCGGAGAGAGGCCATGCCTGATCCGCCGCTCAGGCTCCCTGCGTGGGCTACGTGGCAGCGTGATGCCTGTCCAATGGCTTAGCCATGCTGGGAAAGGAGTTCCTTGGGTGATTTGTCAGTGTCTCACTTCCAAAAACGTGTATTTACCTGTATTTCCGGAGGGGAAGGACAATAGTGCAGGAGCTGAGGAAGCCAAGGTTTGGTTTGTCATTCTAAGAAAGTCTTCTTGGGTGACCCTGAAATGACACAGTATCTCTGCACCCCAATTTCCTACCTCTGAAATGAGAATTGGAGCTGCCTTGACTGAGAGCTGTGCTGGAAGGACACCGAGGAACAGTTATGAAGTGTTTGAATACCACAGCTGAGAAGGAAGGGAGCACAGAGCCACATTTGACAATAGATTTACATTCCCTTTACAGTTATAAGTACGAGCCATCCTTTGGGCCATTCTTCATCTACTGACCCCAAGATTAAAAATTCAGTGGGTCCACCAAGGGAACCAGATTCTTTCCTAAAATGACTGAGCTGGCGTGTAAATCCCTTAATGGTCTGGTTCAGGGTAGTATTGTGTCTCCTGATGGACAGGGCAAAAAAGCAAGTGGAACAAGTTTGGGTAACACCAGGCTATGATATGAGTGATAGTGGCGTGTGTGGTGGTGTCATCAAACACAATTTTGCTTCTAGAAGCTCCACCTGGGTTAGCTGTACTATGGGAGGCAAACAGAAGAAATTCATTAAAGGCACTTATACCTTCATATAGACTGATCAGAATGTGTGTCTTTTTTCCAGAGATACACTGAAAAGATCTCAGTTTCATTCCGCCAAGAAACAACAGCAAAAATAGTCAAGAAATGTAACATTTGGAGTTTTGCCAATCTAGATTTTAGAGGTTTGGGGAAGAATCTGAGCTCTCACAGGCAGGCCAGAAGGCAAAGATCAGCTGTAAGTGATAGAATCAGATGTTACACATATAAACCAGAATCCTTTGAAAAACAGAAACCTCCCATTCTCCGCACGGCTTCGCCATGATGCATCCTGACAGAGCCCAGAAGCATCCTCAGCACAGGGCAAGGCAGTGTTCAGCAGAAGCACACTTGAGCAGGAGGACAGAATAATTTTTCCTTGATTTCGGTGGGAGCTGCATCCACTTGCAGCCCAATAAATCTGTCCCTGAGTAACACAGCGCTAGGGCCGTGTGTGCCTCTCTCGCTCTCTCACACACACCTACACAAACACAGACACGGGCCTGTGACTCACTGCCTTCCCAGCAGCCGGGGCTCCTTTGCTAGTTAAAACACGCTGGGATACTCTCTCAGCCCTGTGGATTAACCCCTGTCTCCTTTCCACACCATCACCTCTCGCTCAGCAGCACAGAGCAGCCTGGTTCGGGCCTGATGGGCACTCTTGGTGGTGATGCGTGGAGACAGACAGATTTTTTCATGAGCTCACTTGACCCTTCAGGGTAAGAAGTGGAAATACTTGTTGTGTAGTAAATTGAGCAAACATGACATGGACGGTAAAAGAGAGAGACAAGGGGAAAAAGCACAAATAATGATGAGGGTTCAACATAGTCACATGTAGAAGGAGGCTTGGATGGCTTCACCGAAGGGAGAGGTTCTGTCTTGAAGCACCCAGAGCAGAGCTTATACCTGCAAAATCAACCCAGAGAGCTGAACAAAGACAGCTGATAGTCTAAAATAAAACATCCTCCAATCCAGTTAGTTTCGTAACATTTAATTTTTAAAAATACCAGGATTTTACTCCTCTGGATAGTACTTGAGAATGCTTTCATGATTTTGGTTTTTTCAACTTCACGGTTCAGAGGAGGAACCTGATTTTATTGTTGTTTTCCAGGTGAATAAAATTGCAAGATCCCCAAAACCCCATTTTCCTAGTCCAAGAGAACCCTTCAAATATGTTTGCAGTTCTTGCCAGGGCACAAAATATGGCACAGGGCTGCTATTATTGCAGAAAACCAAAAACACATCACTGAAATGAATGACAGATATTAGAACTTTCAAAATCCTTTGAGACTTAATATAATCAAACTCAATATCCTTTTTTACAAATGTGATGTTAGGTTACACTACTTTATTCTACTCTGATCCTTGCTGTTGCATGTAAGGCAGAGGTCTCTGCTCATGAATTCACATTTTGAAGCATCATGCAGAGCCCTTCAGTTTGCAGAAAGGGGGTCTGGACACATTCTGGAGAAAACTTTCTCTGTCCTTCCCTGCCCTTAGGCCTACAGAGGATGTAGAATTTTGCCCTGATACATTGAGTTTCTGAATCAGGTGTTATTTCATCTCAGTGCCTCACCAAGGGGCAGGAGGTGGGACTGATTTGAAGCTGCTGTATTCAAATCTCCCATTCCCACACATTTGCTCCACCTCGAGCTGGTCCTGTTTAACAGCTGGTTTGACACAAAGGCACGATGGTGCCATCTCACTCTATCAGCCTGTCACTGCTCTGTGGCACTTGAGACATCAAGACACGAGCAGCCCAAAGTTTTATTATTAACTCTGGTGGTTTGACAGGGGAGAGAAGCTGCTGCCTTGGAAATGTCTCAGTGAAAACCAGTTCCAGAGTTTAATGTTTCTGTGACAATCTTGCTTCAACACAGAGGGGAGCCCTGCAGTTTCCCAGGGTTTAAGGGTGAGGGTGAGAAAGCTCCATTTCAGTGCTGAGCTTTCCTTCTCCGCGTTCACCAGTGCTGGCATTTTCCACTAGGCAGCAAACCTTCTCTCTCCTCTGGAGCACTGGGTGTTACCCCTCTGGGAGATGCATTCAGCAGATAGAGGCTGCAATCCCACGTTGTGCAACAAGGCAGAGCTTGGCCCGACAAGCAGGGAGCAGGCTGGCTGCTGCAGACGGCTCCATCAAAGCACTTCTGAAACTTCACCTGAAACTTCCCTCCATCACTATCCCTGCAGCCACGGTGCATCCCTGCCCTATCGCTCCTGCAGCTCCAGATGAGGCTGTCAGTTAATCTCAACCATGACTGTTGCAAGATAATCCATTCTAGCTGGAACCTTAAGTCTATTTTAAAGGAAATTGTTTGTTCAGACATGTAGGTATAACTTCTATTACAGTTTTTGCCACTCTGGTTTATGACAGTTTCCCTGAAGAAACAGATTTTGTTAGGAAAGGCATTTTTGGGGAGTTTCTGATGGCATACTTGCATTTACCTTGGGCTGCTGTGGTATGAAAACACCACTGAAGGATTACACTTCTAACCACCCTGGCTGTATTATCAATAGACTGTAGAAAAAATCTGGTCCAAAGGGAAAGTACCAGGCTTGTCAAGGTTTAAACGTATTTGTGAACCCAAGTCTGAAAAAAAGGAGAGAAATTAGTGATTTAATCCACCAGAATCACATCAGTCAAACAGATGAAACGCCTGCAAAGAGCACCACGAAGTAATCTGGCTATTTCATTCCCACTGAACACCAATTTCCAACAGCCAGAGACAAAAGACATGAAAAAATATCCTAATGTAAACTGGCACGGGGGCCAGAGCACAAGCAGTTAACGTTAATTATGTATTACCCAAGCACTATAGATAGCACCAAACAGGAAGGGCAAAAACTCATAAAGCTATTAATAATGAACATAAAATTTGTAAATGCACTATGAGGAATAATTTGCATAGCAATATAAACATGATCTCTAATGCTGAAGAGCTGGAAACAGCACTCTGGTTTAAAAAAAAATCATTATTTTATGTGTTTAAAGCTATAGTTCTATTTATTTATTTATAAGCATGTACTATGGTCTCTAATTCTCAGATTCCTGACTGTGTGGAACACAACCAGTTGGCTGCTGCAGACATTCCTGTTTGCTGGACATACACAATAACAAACCTGGGGCATTTGCTTTGCAATGGTCTCAGAGGGACAGTGGATACTGGGGATACCTGTGTGTGTTTGAAGACAAAGGTCAAGAATGTCAGTTAATTTACTCTATCCCTGTATTTTAATTTGCCTTATGAGAAGCCATTGCATTGGGTTTTGTCTTGTCAAAGCAGCCAGATCTCTGTCAGAGTCAGCCCTCAGCTTCTCTACTGAAATAAGGAAATAGTAGCAGTGACTTCATCTGCCCCATCCTTGGAGAGCTCACGTGTTTGGCTCCTATGGCTTGTCATCCTGAAGCTTGCTGGAATTGCTCTCATGTTCAACACTTTGGTGGGAATAAACATTCATTCACTGTGTGTGGAGCCCACTTGGTGTAACATTTCTGAGGCCCCAGGATGTTGGCAATGTCCTGACCTGGCTGGGATGGAGGTCCAGCCCATGAGCAAGGCACTGGTTCCCTCATTACCCTTATGATTAACCTCAGGCTGTTACATTTTATCATGGGAAAAAGGTGCCAATTTGCCTTTATTTTAACCAGAACTGTTTCAAATATTCAGAATTAATTTAAACATGTGGAAACAAATGCCATTTGTTGTATAATCTGCAGGGTTCGCCAGGCTGCTCTGGAGCTGCTTAGGCTAACTCAAGGGACTGCAGGAGTGGTGCAAACCTAGGAGCTGATCAGACCTAGGAAACCACAAGGTTAATTCATGTCTAGAGATTTCAGTGGAGAATCCTCTTCCTTGGCAACCTGCACCTCAAGGTGTGACAGAGATTTCCCTGTAGCACAGGACAAAGCAGGGAATGGGGCAGCATCTAAGGCTGGGATGGGATCATCTCTCTCCTTGTGTGGAACTGGTACAGAGCAGCCTTGCTCTGCTCCTGCCCCTCACCAGGTAGCACAGCTCTGCCCACTTCCATTGGCTGGGGAAGTTTTCTGAGGGCAGTGCTAAGTTTTTCACAGCTGGAGGCTGCTTTTGCATATATCACAGACACCTCTTGGTGGGTTGTGATTTGATTTTCCACAGAGGCCTCCTGGGAATGTGTCTCAGGAAGAGGGTGTGGGGGAGGATGGGGAAGGATGTGGTCGCATGCTTGATCAGAAAAGCAATAATGAAAAGTGGATGGAGAAGGGGAGAGAGCAGTGGGAGTTTTCTCATCAATCCTGGGTCCTGTTGGGCTGGCAGCCCCTCTGGTATGTTTAGGGATGCTGTGTGCCTTAACAGCCTCCATTTACTAATGCAGTAATGACCTGCTGGAGGAGGATTTGGCTGCTGTGCTAATTGCATTCCTCTGCTGCACAATAACTTAACACATTATTAAGATTCCACAGAAGAGGGTCAGGGAATTCATCTCTTTCCAGTGCTCCCCTGACCCCAGCACCATCTCACACACGCGCACACACACGCTCCTCTCCTCTTTTCCCCAAATCCAAATGGATGCTTTCAAAAGCTGGAAAGGGAATACTCCATCATTTGTAATGCTGGTATAGTCACTTCTTTTTTCCTTCATAGTCAACATTTTATGCCCAATTATGAATAGCTGCCATCTCCAGCTCTCCTGCTTTACACTGTTCTTGCAGAGCAAAAAAATCTCAGAGATGGACTCCATGGAGTAAGATGTCAAACTTCAGGAGTGAAGGTCCAAGATATGTTAAAGATAAGACCTCCCTTACCACAGCCCAGGTTTTCACAGGCCCACCCAGCTCTGGGAGATGGACAAAGCACTGTAGAGAGGTATTTTTTCCTTGGGAGTTTTGGTTGGGTTTGGTTTATGGGTGGCTAATTCACAATCTCACTCAATATTGTTCTTCCACTGGATAAAAGGCTGAGGCATTGCCCTGACTCACCAGTGAGGCAGAGACCAGCCCTTCTCCTCCCAGTGCCTGCCCTCAGCCCTGCCCACCCCAGCCTTGTCTCCCCTGCCCACACCAGCCTTGTCTCCCCTGCCCATTGCAGACTGCACATCCTCAGCCTGCTCATACACCTGCAGCAGCTTCCCTACTAATATATCTCAGAATTCCATAGTGTCTTTCTGCAGAGATCTTGAGAGCCTCCCCTGTACTACCCCATGTTCAGGAAGTAATGATGGTATCAGGCTGTGCCAGATCTGTTCTTATCCTGCCACTTTTAGGCCACTGGATTTAAAGGGGGAAGAGATTGCTCATTTTGTTGACCCTTGACAGAATAACACATACACTCAGTTCACTAAATAAATTAATAGCAGTAATCATCACAAATAATAATTATAAATGAAGGTGTGTGCAAGGTTAAAACTTGCTTGATAGAAGCTTTCCTCTGACTCTGTCTGGTTTGTACCATAATTTGGTTTATAATATAGTCTCTTCTGCTTTTTCTTTATTTATATGTATCCTCACCTATTTATGTAAAAGAGCAAATAAAAGGCAGCAGGTTGGGATTATTTCTACTGCTGACACACCACAAAACTTCAGCAATCATCCCTCACCTGGAATGAATCAGAGAATTACAGAACGGTTTGGATTGGAGAAGACCTTAAAGATCATTTTGTTCCACACCTTCCACTATCCCAGGCTGCTCCAAGCCCTGTCCAACCTGGCCTTGGGCACTTCCAGGGATGGGGCATCCACAGCTTCTCTGGGTGACCTAAGCCAAGGCCTCATCACCCTCAAAGAGAAGAATTTCTTCCTAATACATAACCTAAAACTACTCCCTTTCAGTTTAAAGCCATTCCCCCTTGTCCTGTCACTACATGTCCTTGTATAAAGTTTTTCTCCATCTTTCTTGTAGGCTCCCTTCAGTACAGGAAGGCTGAAATTAGGTCAGGTAGCTGAGAATCAAGCACAGTGAGCTGACCTGAAAGCCAGGAGCACCCACATAACCAAAGCCCTTCCCCTGGCAGCCTCTGCAGGGAGGTTGGGATCCTGCACCCAGCGCATCCCAGCGCATCCCAGCTCATCCCAGCTCATCCCAGCTCATCCCAGCACATCCCAGCTCATCCCAGCGCATCCCAGCACATCCCAGCGCATCCCAGCGCATCCCAGCGCATCCCAGCTCATCCCAGCGCATCCCAGCTCACTGTCACCTCCCAGCAGAGACAGTGCCTGAGTCATGCCATGGGCTGGATCCAGCCTGGCGCACAGCAACTCCCAGGAAAGGCGACTTCTGCAGAATAAAAGAGGTTGTGGGGTCATCAAAGTGAAGTTAACTTTTTTTTTTTAATCAAAAATTCTCCACAAGTGTTGGGGTTGTATTTGTTCTCTGCTGCAAGGAATGGGCTGGTTTGAATGTTGCCAGTCCTCTGCTCTACTGTGATCACAGGATCATAAATTTGTTTCGGTTGGAAAAGCCCTCTAAGATCATTGAGTCCAACCATTAGCCCAGCACTGCCAAGGCCACCACTAACCCATGTCCCCAAAGTGCCACATCCACACATCTTTTAAATCTCTCCAGGGATGGTGACTCCACCACTGCCCTGGGCAGCCTACCAAGGCTGGACAATCCTTTCAAGTGAAGAAACTTTTTCCTGATACCAAACCTAAACCTCCCCTAGTGCAGCTTAAGGCTGTTTCCTCCTGTTCTGTCACTGGATACTTGGGAGAAGGGGCTGAGCCCCAGCTGATTATAGCTCCTTTCAGGAGGGTTTATAGAGGAATGAGGCTCCCCCTGAGCCTCCTTGTCTCCAGCTGAGCTCCCTCATCTCCCTCAGCCTCCCCTCACCAGACTCGTGCTCCAGACCCTTCACCTGACATTCCCTTCCCTGGGCAGGTGCCCTTCATGCTCAGGTGCAAAACAAGCTGGTTTTGGATTTTCCCCAAATAAGCTCATTAATGTATTAGTCACAAACATACTTCAAGGACACTTGACCTCAGTGTCTCCACTTTCCTCTCTGATCATCTTCCAGCTTCTGCTTCAGCAACAGAAAACTACAAAGAAAAGAAATGGCAGAGTCAACAAAACAAGGAAAAGCCAAAGATTAGGTCTGTGGTTGGCTCAGCAAAGCCCAGCCTTTGTGCCACGATCCCTGTAACTGTTTCCAGGTTACTCCCATGATGTAAATCCAGGTAGTTAAATGAGGAAGGATTTTGTCTCTTCCTTTGGATAACTTTTTACGTCTCTCCTTGTCCTGAGTTTTAAAAAGTTGTGTTTAAAAGTAAAGCACAGTCATCTTAAATGATTAGTGTTTTATTGAATGATAATTAATACAACTGGGAGAAGCCTGACAAGCAGATCGGGTAAACAGCAAAGGAGGCCATGCAGAAAGAAAGGGAAAAAAAGAGCAGCAGACAATATAGGAGAAAACAGAGTGACTTCTGAGCTGAAATTTTTTAACAAAGAGCTTTTCTTCCCAGCTCTGCCATTCCCCAATTGCATTAAAGTGGCTGGCAAGATGAATAATATTTTTAGATTAAATATACTGGCAGAACAACAGGAACTGCAGCCCCTTTACTGTTCTGCTGGAAATTTCTGCTGCTGTTTCTGGTAAATATGGCTGGTGGCAGGACCTGGCTTGTAGCTTTAACCACATGTGGGAAGTTCATGGGGCAAAGATGCCAAGTCTAAAATTACCCCCCTTAAAAAAAAATAAAGAAAAGTGCCTGGAGCAGGGTGAGAGTGTTTAGGTTGTTATTTTTAGTTTTTCATTATATTAAGACATGTAAAGATTTAGATTAATTAAGGATAAAAAAAAGTAAATCTCAACATTTGCTGGACTGAAATGAATAAAACATTTCCATGGAATATTTTCGTTTTACATCCTTAGACAAGAACCAAGTAAAAGACAGAGCATTAAGGGTGAGGACTCTTTGAAGCTCCCAGTATTGCTGTGGAGAATGAATCCAAGGTGTTGCCAGGTTTTGCTATGACCAGCACATTGCTCAGGGCTCTGTCGCTGGAACCCCACAAAAAAACTGAGTGTGATGTCCTTGGGCTTGTGGAGAGGAATTCAAGAATGTTAACAGGAAAGGATCAAAATCTCTAAAGCAAGTAAGAAGCACAGCACTAAAACATTGGTTTCCTCATTTTTATGTGTTCATTTTTGTTTCTTTCAGAACTTGTGGAATATGTGTCCTGATTTCAGGGGCAATTTAACCCCTGGATTTTGAACTTATGAGTAGGATATCAGAACTGGTGGTGCACACGCCAGTAAACATTTATAAATAACTTTATTAATATCACCACTATCACCAAGGCTAGTCCCAAAATAACCACTGAAACATCTTGCACTCCGTGCAAAATATGGGGATTCATCCCTTCTTTGGAAACTGTGTTTTTATCTAGACTTCAGGCTTGGCTCAGTTTTCCATTCCCTGCTTTGGGACAAAGGCTCTTGTCTTAGTTCCTGAATGTTTTGTTGTTTTTCTATTCTGTCCTTTGAAACAAAAGTCTTATGGGAACTGCTGTCGTCGAGGTCTGTGCTAACAAGGGGTAGAATGGAGCTATTTAAGTACATTGTATTCCAAAGAAATATTAATATACCGAGAAACCAGTATTTATCAGTTCCTTCATGAACTCCCACCTTTACAAATGATCTAAAATAGACATTTAATTATGCCTCTCTGCATATATTCTATCACTTTCTTGGTGTCAAATCCCTCCATGTTACTCACTCTGTGGTTTTAAAGCTTCAGTCAAAATACCGATGTCAATTTGCAATTTAATTTTTTTTAATTAATAAATTCCTGTTAAATCTTTTATTCTGCCAGCAGACATAGACACTGCTGTACAAAATGCTACATATAAATCTTACGGGAAATATTTTTGCTCAAAAAAAAAAATTCCTATGAACCATATTAATAACAAAAGAACATCAATATTTTTGTCAATTTCCAGATATGTCAGTTTAAGCACAAATATTTCCCAAAAGCTGAGAAAGAAACTCACGCAGCTCAGAGTCTGAGTGCAGATCTCTGAAATCCTTGCTCAGACCTCAGCCCCTCTTGGTACCATAGCTGGGTGAGGAAGGATGGAATAAAATCCAAATAAAATCCATCTGATCTCAGACAGACAATACGAGAATCACATGTAGAGCATGGGATGATTGAGCAGATTCTGGCAATAGAAACATGAGAGAAATAATCTCTTTCCTGCGTCGGGGGTTTCTGTTGTCATTCAATAATAAAAATCATCTCAGTGGAGAATTCCTGGCATAAGACAATGGTGATCAATAACAAATTCCCAGTTGTTTCTGGAAAAGGTTTCTGAGCTATTGCAGACAGGACAAAAGTGTTCTCAGTGCCATTACTGAAAGCAAAGTTTTAGACCTGAAAGCTAAAATGAAACAAAGCAAGCTTTCAATTAACTTCTCAAAGTGCTCCCAGTTCCCAGGTCAGGGCAGATGAAATGGTAAATATTGAACAAAGAGGGTTGATTTGTATCTGCAACATCTTAATGAACACAAAAAGTTATACAACATATCCAAGGAGTGCTTTTGCCTGGGATACACTGCTCCTTTCTCCAAGCCCATGATGAGATCATGGCCCCTCACAGGTGATCAGTTCTTAAGAGTGGTATTGGATGATTTACTTCATGCCCAAAGTCAAGCTGGATTTCCCTCCAAACTCTGGAAAATCTGATTTTTCACTGATATGAGAGGGGAAATTCCTCATTAGAAAAAAAGCAGTTTTCTGAGAAAAAGGAAAAAAAATATCCATTCCCAGATGTTTTCATGACTCTTGCTTCTGAGTTGCGTGACACAGGCAAATGATACAGTTGCTGCTTGTCTGTTGTCAGTATTATTGTCAGCTATGATCCCATCTTGGCTACTTAGGGAAAAAAAACTCAAACCTGATCATTGAGAAAGTTTCTGTTGCTAAACAGAAAGACCGAGGATTTTCAGAGCCTGAATAAGACATCTGCAGCTTCCCAAAGATTATTCACTTTCTTTCTTTATCTGGTACTGCAGCAAACTCAGGAAGAATGCATTGGAGGGGTAGGGACATGAAGTGTGTATAAATAATATTTGAGGTTGTATTTCTAAGGCCAGAAAGGGATTATTCTAAGAACCCCAGTAAGTGCAGGCCCTGGGAGTTTTGCTTGAATAAATTATTTGGGGGGAAAATAGATTAATCCTCATCTATGCTATGGATTAAATAAGCATGTTTGCAATTTATCTCTGGAGCATTCTGATCTAATGTTACAAACACTTATACATCACATAGTGGAATCATATCAGTTCAAATAAGAGAATCAGATTTTTGTGGGTCAAAAGCTCATTGACATCAAGAGGGAAGCTTTGTACTGATTTCTGTGAGCTTCAGTAAAGACTCCATAAATATGGGAAGGTTATTTTATGGCTCGTCCTGCAAAATCAATGCAACATGGGTTTGTGTCTCAGGCATCATTAGCACACTCATGAGCTAAATTGTGACTATCACAGAGAGCATGGCTCCATTTCTAAATCCTCCACTGTTTGCAGGGTAGCCCCAAAAACTTTTAAGAACTGATTTGGGATTGAGATCTGCAGGGACAGCAGACGTACCAAACCCTGTAGTTCTCAGTATAACTTTTAAAACTTGCAGCAATTGCTTATTCCCTCCTAATCACCAAACGGATAAACCCAGTATTTTTTACTTACTGTACTCAAAGCTTCAAAAGACATCCAGAGTACAAATAATTCATGGCACTAAGATGCCATGAGCTGAAGCCGTAAAGCTGCAGGAGTTTTGCTACTGACTTCATTGGGCTAGAATTTCACCCAAAGAAATTACCACAACTTTCAATAAATGTTGTTGTGTAATGTTGAATTGTCTAAGCCAGCTCTCAAAAAGAGTTAAGTAGAATTAAAGTTAGAGAAACTGGAAACTGAAGTTGTGGAAGAGAATACAACAGTAACACTTTAACAGTTATAGTTTAGGGGCAACTCCCTAAGACCTGTTATTGACACAACAGTCTTGCATGAAGTGACAGTAGAGTTTTACCAATTACACTCAAACAAATAATATTTTCTTAATTTTCTTTCCAGAAAATTGTCGAAAGCATGACTACAACCAAGGTGTGACACGTTGACCACAAGAAGAGAAAGAATGACTCTGCACTTTCCTCTCATGTCCAGCCCATTCCTTTTCTCTCTCAATGTAACCGTGTCATTTTGTAAGAGTCAAAAATGAAATCTCACATTGCGTTCATATTGAGTCCCTTTCATGTGTATGTGCCAAATTATTCTCTGTGAGGGGGTGCATGGAGAGGAAGATGAGGAGATGTCAACTTCTCTTCCTTTTACTTGTTGTCTTTTACTGGTTTTGTTTTCTTTTGGTTCAGTGCTTTGCATGTGGGTCTTTCGTGTTTTGCTCCAATGAGTGAGAGTGAAAAAGAGAAAAAGGGAAGGAAAGCCAAGTTCACTTTTGAAATATCTCAAGATGAGCAACAGATAAAATCCTCAAGAACAAAACAAACCAAAAAAACTCCCCAACCAACCAAAAAAAAAAAAAAAAGAGAGAGAAAAGGAAAGAAAAAAAGATAACACAAACCATCTCAGAGCCTCATGCACTGCTTAGACTCTGTACTGGACCAGCAGTATCTACTGCTGGATCCAATTTTCCATCTCACAACAGAATAATTTTTTATTTACAATGACCAAACCAAAGCTGGGCTTTAAAGCTAAGCCAGCACTGTTGGGCTTTATCTAAAATAACTTTCTCATCAGCTTTTCTAGCCCGTGCCTTTGCTGCAACAGGCTTACTGTACTCATTCCCTTTTCATCCAGACTCATCTAGATTTGGGTTGCACGTTAGAGCTGCCTGCATGCAGAACCCAGGTTCTCCTTTTTCCTCTGCAGTAGGAGGCAGCTGTCACAGATCCCCTGCTCTTTAATCTTCCTGTTTTGTAGAGGAAAAAATAACTTATTTCTACATGTTGCTTGGTCCAGTGTGATGCTGTGGCCAAAAAGGCTGCCCATGTAATCACAGCTGGATATGAGAGAACCTAAATAACAATGAATTGTGGCATGATGAGGAGTCCAAGTAAAGATCAAGTCCCTTGACTCTCTTTTCAAGAGCTGTACCAGCAAAAAGCAAAAGGCAATCTCAGGGAAAGAGTGAGCAACAGTAGCTGCATATGTTTTAGAGCATCAGGATTGTCTCACTGGGCCACTCCAAGCAGCTCCATGTGAAATGAACGGTGATAACCCTCAGAAAAGAACAAGGACCGAAGTTCTGTCACAGACCACATGCAAGGAGAGCATCCCAAAGCATATCCCAAAGGATATCTCTCTCTTTCAGATCATGGTACAAGTCAGCATGCAGAATATAGGGGTTGACAACAATAATTGATCAGAAATGGGACAATCAGTTGACTCAAGTGGTTACGTGATTAATTGCCAGGGTCCAAAAATGCCATTAAAAGCTGCAAATGATGTGAAAATTTGAAGTGAATTTTAAGCAAGTATACATTTCCTGACTCAAAGGCACTTTAGCCCTATAGCCTGCAGCTTAGAGACATCTATCTGGCTTTCTTCCGTCAATCGATACCATTAAAGCCCTAAAAAAAATCCTTTCTCCATATAGTTATAAAATATCAATTACATACATTTTCATTAGCTGAATGCAGTGATCAGGGCTGATACATTGGTTGTTTGTTTCTCAGTGAGGCACTGCTGGCATTCTTCCAGCCCCAGCCTTCTCCAGTGGGAGCATCCTCTAATCACAGGGATGGGGACCCTGCCTGTGCCCGTCTCACCGGCTGTCAGTCACTGAGCACAAAGTGGGGGTGCCAGGCTCGGGTTCCTCCTGACCATCAGCCCCACAGTGCATTAACCTCTGGAGCCTGCAGAGGATTTTCTGCTGCAGGATTTAAAAGCTCCGAGCAGACACTAATGAGTTATGCTAAACTCACTGACACTCCTGTGGAAAGTACTTTCGCCTCTGTTTCACTGATGTAGACGTTTAGATAGAGGAAAGATAAGTCACTTGCCTGAGGCCATGCACTGATTGAGTATCAGAGACCAAATTAAACTGACATTTCTTGGCCCTCAGCTCCGTGTTGTGGAAGTTCTGTCTTCTGCAGAAACTGTTGAAAGAGAAACTAAAACACATCATCCCTACATTAAATATGCCTACTGCTCTGTGCTGTTCCTTTGCTTTTAAATGCCACCCTGGCAGCAGCATGCAGATTTCTCTATGTCCATGAGAACATATCTCCCTCCTCCTCTTCAGCTTGACTCTTTCCCATGTCCACCAGTGTGCATTGATGTCCAGATCACCTTTATGTGGGCCAGCACTCTACTGGAGATCTTTTCTGAAAAAGGTAGGAGCTGAACGTGTCTAGAAGCGTAGAGATATTTTTAAACCAAGCACAAACGTACATGGCCACACTGAATGTGGTTTTGGAAAATGCAGCTTTGTTTTCATCCAGCACTTCTCAGAAGCAGCACAAGAAAGGGAAGGCAGTGGAAGAAGGTTTGTTCTTCAGAAGGAACATGTTAAACAACAGCATTAATTATTACTGGGTTTTGTCCTCGGGGGAAAAAAACACATAAACAAGTAAACAAACACAAAAGATGACACACCTCTCTCACAACCTGCTGGAATTTATGGCTCTGCAAGACTCATTTCCACTGATAACCCTTTTGCTGGCAAGCTTGCTGGCAGCCTGCTTTGGATTAAAATGTCTCCCTAGTCCCCAGATCCATTCTCTGTGAGTTCAGAATTAGGAATTGCAACTGAAGTCCTAATGGGAAGGGACAAAGGCATAACCAAAACACTGCAGAGGGAGAAGAAAAGTCTGTGTTTTACTGCTGTAATGATGGACACAGAAGGGGGCAGGAAAATATTCCCCCACTGCAAAATCGTTGAGTGTGCACAGACTAAAAATATTTTTATTGCAAGAAGAAAAATCCATTGATTTTTTTCCCCCATAGAAGCTATCTGGCTGAACCTTGCAGGAAATATCTGCATGACAGACTGGAGACTTCCACTTTTTGGTTGTTGGAGAAATGTTTCCCTTGTTGCCTACTGCAAACTGAATGTTTTCAATTACCAGGGGTTCATTTCTTTGGAGGTAATTAAAAACCGGACATTTTTCCTTGAGGTTTCCTTCCATTTTAATGATAGAAAAATACACCTAATGGTAAATGTCAACTAGCTCTTCTTCAGAGCAATTTGTAGCTTCCCATGGTCACCAGACCTACAGGCTAAACATGTCTTAAATAGACCCAAGAGCTGCTTCCCCATGCGGTTGTACATGAGGTTATACAAGGTTACGTGGGCACGTGTGCTGGAGATTTGGAAATCTGACTTTGGGTGGACCAGAGTGCAAAATAGAACAGACCATGTCCACAATCCGGGGCTAACCTGTGCACAGAGCCCAGCAGTGCTGGGAAACCTGCACGGGAGGCTCATCCACGCTGCCCACGCAGGCAGCTGAGCTCCTTCCCCAGCACATCCATCACTTCCAGTAGCTGGGTCACAGGACAAACCATGGCTCTGTGCCTGCCCAAACCAGACCTGTCCTCACTGCTGCTCAGGCACCGCTGCCGACTGCGCTTCAGTCCTGTTTAACTATTCCAGGAGAGAGTGTGGTTTAAATCTGCTCTGTCTCTTGGCTTCTGCTCCTCATCTGCCAGGAACTGAACGTGCTGAGGTTACATCCACACAGGGATATGTATTTATAGGTAAGCCCACTGCCTAGAGCCATAAAAGGAACTGAGTCAGTGCGCTGGATCTGGCCCTCCAAAGCTTGCAAGTTCTTCCAAGCCCATGTCTCACTGGAGTGGTTTTGGACAGATGGGAAGAAGTGAGATGTTAAGTGGTAAAAATGACACCACTTTTGATTAAGGGAAATGGTGAAGTTTCTCTTGAGGGCAAAAAATTGTAAATTCCCATGAAAATATATCTTCCTCAGAAACTCCTGAGTACAAGGAAGCAGAATTTTATAGGGGTTTTTTTGCCAAGGAGCTGTGCAGATGTGACTCATTTGCTCTCCCCAGGCCAAATGTTGGTTGATGCCTAGAAAGAGGCTTAAGCCTCCCTACAGACTCCCTGAGACTCTCCACTAGAAACAGCATCATAGGCCAGGTTCCTGCTGAGAGAAACCTCTCCACAGCTTCCTTGGGCTGTCCACAACACGGGCAGAGGACTCTCTGTGAAGCTTCTTGCACGTCCAACAGAGCTGTAACTGTTCTGAACACCTTCCTCCATTCCGGTCTGTGCCTCATGAGAAACAAGATTCTGTGTTTCTGGACACAAGCCTTCGATGGATGTTGCAAGAGATTGAGTGCTTGTCATCAACAATTTCACTTTATTCCCTCTGCCTTTGAGCCAGTCAGATTTGATAGGCAGGAAGAGGCCTTGAAAACATCACATTTCTCCAAGGTTTGCAGAAAGACTCCACCACACTCTGGCTCCATCCTGCTTTTGCACAGGGGAAAGTTTCCATTGTGGGGAATTTCTGCCTTCCTCTGTCCCCCCAGGGTGGGAGGAATCAGGGGCCTCGTGCTTCCTGCTCAAACTGTGCCCAGGTGAAGGCTATGAGAGATAAGGAGCAGAGGGTTCCCCACAGACACACAGGCACGTGCATTGAAATCAGAGGATCTTGGTCAATTTTTACAAGCAAACCAACTCTGGACAAGATCTAGGGATTTTTAGCACCTGGTTTTCTAATGATGTATATTATTTTGTAATCAGGAACAAATGCTTCATGAACATGCACTCTGTGATTAGACAAGCAAAACAGATCTTTCACCACATGTATTTTTGAGCTGATTCTTTGTCTGTATAGTACCATGACACATTATTTCTATTATTATGGTCATCACTGTTAACATGAAGCTTTGATACTTCTAACATGGGCCTGGTTTTTTTATTTCCTTAGATGTTTTCTGTTCTCTGCCATGTGCTTTCCTCAAAATACTTCCAGACAGCTTTAGGTAACAGAATCCATTTCTTCTCCAGCAGGACTCTAAGTCGGTTGGAAAGCAACACCTTTTTCTCCACAGAGAAACCTGTGTTCCTGTTGCCTAGGCTGTTAGCAAATCTATTTAATTTCTGTTAGAGGTGACAGCAACAAAACTCTTGTTGCAAATGTGTTATGCACTGCAATGCATCTGAGTTTTGCTTGTTCCCTGTATTAGAGGGGTTATTCACCCATTGTCCCAAAACAGTGATACGAGCATGATATGGAAAAGGAATTCAACCTTGTGCTACAGCAGGTCTGACATCCTTCTTGCTGCTACTTATGATGATTTCATTTCTCTAGAGCTTTATTACTGTTGGAGCATTGAATGTTTTGGATGTGAGAGCAGATGTGATCAGACATTTGAGTCTGAGGGTTCAGCTCATTACCAGCTTTCCAGGTAGTTTAGGTGTCTGTCAGTGTCGTGTGGTCCCAGCTGAGGAGGTTGAGATGTCTGAGCTCCTGCTCACAACTCAGACTGGCCACTAGCAATCAGAAAATCTCAAATCCACAGTTCATTGTGGTCTTTCTAGTCAGGATGAATGGAGAAACAGACAATGCATGTTGTATTTGACTCAAGCACTGAGATGGGTTCAGCAAACTCTAGAACAAAAGCACCACTGGAGCAGCTGTCAGAACAGCATAAAAACTGTGTTTGATCTCCTCTTTGCTTCCAAGGAAGGTTTTGCAGCCTGGATGTCTTGAGATGAGGATTTCTGCCAACTGTGACTCAGGAAAAGAATTTAAATGTGATGGCCTCAACCTAGTCCTTGGTGGAATATTTGTCCACATCATAAAACCGCTGGACACAATATGGAAATGCAATTGACATTAAACCAAATGATATAATCCCATCTAATGATATTATAATGAATCCCAAGTGAACTCAACATGATTGGGCAAGTATTTCAAAGTGTTACTGAAACAGTTTTTATAGTGTAAAGGTCTGCATTTGCCAACCAGTGGCCAGACACGCAGCACAGACTCTCAGAAGTTAGCCAATTCCCACCCTGTAAACCTGCGGCTGCTTCTTAGAAAAACATCTTTTCTTAATTAGTGCTTTTACTTTTTGAAGGATTCAAAGGCGCTTTCTGAAGTGTGATTCATTGTTTTTAAATACATTGCTCCTATTCCCAATTAGCTATTTCTGGTCTCTAGTGAAATCCCCCGATGAGTAGAAGGGGATTAAATTTCTGTAAATCTACCATTTATGAACTTGTGAGTTGCTAAATGATGTTGGCCTTTCACCTAACGGCTGGTTGAGCCTGACGTGTCTGTATGGTTTGCTGTGTTATTCCTCTGCTCTGGTGTTATTGTTTTTACTAATTTTGCATAAGGTACATTCTGGCATGGCTCTAAAAGCCTGATCCAAATGTATGTGAGCACAGCTGACCGTCTGCTTGATTGAATGCCTTCCAATTGCAATTTTCAAATCTTTGCTCTGGAGAAATGGGGAGGGAAGAGAGAGAGAAAGAGCTTTCCCTCCAGTCTGGGATTGCATCTTCATTTTTGGCCAGCTTGAGAAATTCATCCCTACAAAAAAAAGAAAGATCACTTCTTAGCTTGATGCTACTCAAGGGCCTGGATGCTCTTGAAAGCTGCCCTTGGAGTCCCTCTAGATGACTTGAAATACTGAATAACATTCACAAAATGTGGAGATTGTGTCTGATGTCTTCTAATGTGTTTCACGCACAAGCCTGAAATAGATGTAGAAGGGGTTTTTTCATTCAGCAACATTTGCAAAAAGCATGTGTTTTACATTTTCTCTTTATTGGTCTAAATAGCTGCAGAACATTCAAGTTGGTAGAAAAAGAAACTCTATATAGCTGGCCTTACTGCAGTTTGCATTCTAATTTCTGATAATTGTTAAAGTCTCTTCCATTAAAGTTTGCCTGGAGACACTGACTGCCCAGAACAACCGGACAGTGTAGTCATCTCTCCAGTTGTATGGGATTGCACAAATTCCCACTAGTGACCATCTCAGCTGCAGGTGACCTGAGAGCCAAGATCCCATTGAATGGAGTCCAGGGTCTTTCCTCCCTCCAGCCTCTAGGGCAGAAAATTATTCATCAGAGTTTTTAGTACATAGTTTAGAGAACAAAGCCTCTGTCCAACCTGGACTGCTGCTCCCAGAGGATCTAATCTTTCCCCCGGCTAATTTGAAGCAAAAGCATCTTTAATTTTCAGACCTTTTGCTCTGAGCTTGCTCACTGTGTTAGATCTCTACAAGGTTCACCTAATGCTCACCTAACACCCAGCCACCCTTAACTATAATGATGCCTGGACCACTCTGGGTTCCCTCAGGAGCAGCTTACAGCCCCTGCACCTTCACTGTGGATTGAGACAGGTCTTCTGCTGCCTCCTCTCATATTTGGTTCTGGGACAAAGCAAAAAGAGCCACCCAAAAAACAAAAGGCTGTGGACTATGCAGAGCTGTGTTGTACACTGGGACAAACACGAGGGCAGGGCACTTTTAAAGCACCTTCCCTCTTGATTAAGAAGTGTAAGACTTGCTCTGCAAATCTGCTGGAGACTCTGAGCTGATCAAGCTGAGGTTACCTGATGCCAGGCAAACATTTCTCCACACACTCTTAACCACAGTGTCCTGCTCTTAACAGCTTTGTCTACCTGGACCGTGGGTTGAAGAAGATTAAAATGTAAGATTCCAAAGTCAGTGATCAAAATTACCCCTCTTTGCCTTGAAACACAATAATTCTTCCATGATCTCAAACATCCTTGGAGATAGCAGTGGAGGAGAAGTGCCTCTAGCAGGCAACTTGAAATTACCCCAACAGAACTTGCATAACCAGTTAGGTCTCTACACCAGCCCAATACCTTCACTAAGACTACTGGAAGTCATTTGAGTGCTTTTGAGTTATTTATATCCAGTGAGGATTTCCCCTGGAAAGAGAACATGAAAGATGATCTGGTCCCAAAATGCCTGGAAAATGAGCAATGAGCACTTTCTTGAGAAAATAAAGGGTTTGCCATCTTTGCAAGCAATTGGGGTCCCTTCATGATGTATTCAACAGAACATTTCTGGTCAGATGTGTTATAATGCTTTTGACTACTATGATAATGTAAGTGGCTGAAGACAAAAACAGATTGATAAATGTATTAGGCTCAAAAGTAAAATTCATCCTTGTTTGCAAATCTCAAGAACAAATTTAGCCAGAATTGTTGATATTTCCAAGGACACAGCATAATGCAACACCAAGAAAATATTTGGGAACTCAGTCTTCAATCTCTGTTTCTGAAAGGACAAATTCAAAGAACCTTACTTGGTTTTTTTCCTGATTTCAGTGATTCATTGGACTTCTGTGTTGTCCCTTAGAGTACAAATCCTGTATGTTTTAGTGGGAGAGTAAGCAATTTTCAAGGGCACTTTTCCACCCTAAGTGAGGAGGAAAACGTGTGATTACTCACAGATATATATCATGTTACCAAAGTGTCTGCCATTGCCATAAGGTATTGACTACCCCATGATTTTCACCTGTGCCTTTTGGGTTAGTGAGTCTGTGTAAGACTCACCATCACAGAGCAGCAGTCTTTCAAACAAACAAACAAGAATAAAAAAAAAAGAAGAAAGAAAAAGGCATTTTGCCTGAGAGGAAAATAACAAACCAAGAGCAGGCAACACTCAGACAGTTTTAGTTTTTTCTTGAGTAAAGTGCTGTAAGTACAGATTAACTTTGTTTGTTCGATACTTACTCTGTTTTCCTTTAACCTGCTCTGAAACGAGGACTGGAAGCACTTTGCTAAATGGATTGAAATTATCCTGGCCTCACAGCGTGCCTTGTAAGTGCCCTGGTACTGTCTGTGGTCCTGCTGTTTGGAGACTGCTGGGAGGGATGCCCTTTCAGGGGTTTCCATAGATCCCCCTTCCCCTGCTATGGCAACAGCACACCCAGCTCTGCTCCTCCGCAGCTCCAGAGCTCTGTCTGCACTAGCAAGGTGCTGCTCCTTGGGGAATCAGACCCTCCAATGGCTCTGAGAGCTCTGACCTGCCTGGGAGCAGAGTCCCCTCAGAGTTTGTGGGACCCCAAAACAACCATTGCCTGCTGCCAGGTGTAGGAGCCGCATGAGCTTTGGCATCTCATTCCTGAGGCCAGGCTTGCCTTGGGAGTAGGGAACAGGCCACTGTGAGTCTCTTTATGGGACTTTGACCATCTCTGCAACTTTACACATCATTGTCTTCACAAAGGGGCTTCCTTGGCCTAAAAAGGGCAGCATTGGCACCATGGAAGCTGGGAGATGCTGCATCCTCTCCATGGAACAAACTCTGCTGTTTTCAGAGAGGCAGAAGCACTCAATGACATCATGTAAATTAGATGCACCTCTGTCAGCTTATTGCCTCAGCTCATTGATCTTAGGATCTGGTAAAAGGAATTCTAAAATCCATCCATAGATATTTTGTCCACAGTCTCATGTTTCCAACAAATTTTCAGATTTTTTGCTGTATTTAGAACTTCTAATTATGGACTAATTGCACATCTCTTGTGAGCTGTTACCTCCTCCATCCCCCTAGCCTGGCAGATAATCTTGTGACAACCTTTTTATGTGAATCATTTGCCAGGCATTCCTGATATTTTCTTAAACTTTTGAAACTGAAAGATATCCAGGGGAGCAATTTACATGCATGTACAGTACTCACCTCCCCAGATAAATGGAGAAAGTTCCCACCTATTCCAGGGGGCCAAGGACAGGTGGTGGGAGACCTCCTTGCTGTTGTATCAGTACCTTGTCCTCCTAATAACTTCTGTACAGTTCGAGGCCCAGACATGGAATGACTTTTGCATTCACTGAATTCTCAGTCAGTGTGTGTATCTGTTGATTTAGTGTTTCTCTTTACCATTATGTGGAGGGAAGTTGCCTGAGGCAAATACAGTACTTAGAGGTGCAGTGTTCCAGGAAACCCCCGGCTGGGAAGTCTGGCCTAGACCGTGGCAGTGTCCTCCCTACCAAACATCTCTCATTTCTTTTCTCCTCCCTGCCTTGGTTTGATGTGAGCTGCCCCTGTTTATGGTATCAGAATCACTGCAGAAGATAAATATAGGAAAGAGGAGCTGAGAGAGATGCAAAGGGAGCATTTGGCCAATCCTCAGAGAGCCTACACCTTCCCTCCAACCTTCACACGATATTGATGGTTTCATAATGGACATGCAGGAATATGGGATCAAAGAGAATATCTGAGTGTTATTGGTTCTAACTACCCAAGCTTAGCCATGCTTTTATCTTTAAAAGCCTTGGAGAAACAGCTTCTGGTTTGTTTTCCATTTCATCTGATACAGCTTGCCTTAGTAACCAATTAGCATTTTGTGATTACATGTAATAATTCCACATGCTCGGGCTGTGCACTTGGTGTTTCTGAATGCTGTACATCAGGCTGAGGTGACACATGGGGGACTGTGACCCTGGCCCTCGTAGCTTCAAAACATGTTAGGTCATCACTGTTAAGAAAATCTCTTGGTGTTCAGTTAAGTATAAATTGCCTTTTTGTGTCTTTAATTGGGTTTTTTTATATTACTATATAGAAAAAAATTAGGATCTTTATTCTGTAGAGGAGATCTAATACAGGGGACACTGTGAGGTACAGTTCTTTTCAGAACAGAAGTTAAGGTGCTTTTATAGCCATGCATGGGAAAAAAACGGGAAGAGGAAAGCAGTTATAGTTTTTTTTACCAATCTATATCTTGTGAGACTCCATTTTGTGTGCCTATAGCAGTACAATTTGAGGACATGCTTTATTTTACTGTCATTTCTCAGTATTATAGATACTGATCATTAAACTCCCAGAAACTTTTACAGTTTGTGAACCATTTACAAAGCAGTTGTTGAAATGTGCAAGCCATAAATCAGCAAAAAACCTGTACCTAAATCAGTTTATTTCTGCTCCTTTGCTTAATTCCTTTTCCCTGTTTCCTCCAAAGAAAATGCTGGTTGTGACAGATACCATCCACACACCGGGGGAAAGGAGCAAGTCCCCAAATCCCCGGCTGCAAAGTTTACACGCCTCAAGTGCCTCCCTCCCCTGCCGTTCGGCGGAGCCGGGTTGTAGCTGCCAGGCAGCCCGCAGGACGCCTCGTACCCCCGGAGCTGGGAGCCTGTTGGCTTTCCAGTGGCTGCGTGCCCTGCAGCATCCCTGGCTGTGTGTCCCTCAACATCCCTGGCTGTGTGTCCCGCAACATCCCTGGCCGCGTGTCCCGCAGCATCCCTGGCCGTGTGTCCCTCAACATCCCTGGCTGTGTGTCCCGCAGCATCCCTGGCTGTGTGTCCCTCAACATCCCTGGCTGTGTGTCTCGCAGCATCCCTGGCTGTGTGTCCCTCAACATCCCTGGCTGTGTGTCCCGCAGCATCCCTGGCCGTGTGTCCCGCAGCATCCCTGGCTGTGTGTCCCGCAGCATCCCTGGCTGTGTGTCTGTCCCGCAACATCCCTGGCTGTGTGTCCCGCAGCATCCCTGGCTGTGTGTCCCGCAGCATCCCTGGCTGTGTGTCCCGCAGCATCCCTGGCTGTGTGTCTGTCCCGCAACATCCCTGGCTGTGTGTCCCGCAGCATTCCTGGCTGTGTGTCCCGCAGCATCCCTGGCTGTGTGTCCCGCAGCACCCCTGGCTGTGTGTCCCGCAGCATTCCTGGCTGTGTGTCCCGCAGCATCCCTGGCTGTGTGTCCCGCAGCATCCCTGGCTGTGTGTCCCGCAGCATCCCTGGCTGTGTGTCTGTCCCGCAGCATCCCTGGCTGTGTGTCCCGCAGCATCCCTGGCTGTGTGTCCCGCAGCATTCCTGGCTGTGTGTCCCGCAGCATCCCTGGCTGTGTGTCCCGCAGCATTCCTGGCTGTGTGTCCCGCAGCATTCCTGGCTGTGTGTCCCGCAACATCCCTGGCTGTGTGTCCCGCAGCATCCCTGGCTGTGTGTCCCGCAGCATCCCTGGCTGTGTGTCCCGCAGCATCCCTGGCTGTGTGTCCCGCAGCATCCCTGGCTGTGTGTCCCGCAGCATCCCTGGCTGTGTGTCCCGCAGCATCCCTGGCTGTGTGTCCCGCAGCATCCCTGGCCGTGTGTCCCGCCGGGATCCGCTCCGCCGGGAGCAGCGCTCCAAGCCCGGGCCGCGTCCCTGCGGGGAGCGGCGATCCCGGGGCTCCGGAGACATCCAGACAGGGAGGGGAGCGAAATGCAGCCTAGGGCAGAACTGCCGGCCCCGGCTGAAGGAATTAAAGGGAAGCAGTGGGAATAAAAGGGCAGTGCTGAAGTGGCCGTGGAGTGGCTGGGGTTAACTGGAAAAAAGGGGTGATGCTGGTTGCAGGCAGTGCAAGTACAGGTTTTTTGCTGATTTATGGTTTGCACGTTTCAACAACTACTTTATAAATGGTTCACAAACTGTAATAGTTGCTGGGAGTTTAATGATCAGTACCTCTGCAGGCTCTGCAAAGCGACTTATTTCCATCATTTGTTCCCTGGCCTTCGGGATGCAGAATAGTTCTGTGTATGGCGTCTTTTTTTAACTTTCTTTCCCCGCAATTTTTTTTAATCTCCAGATTTTAAACCCGTTTCAGTTCAGCTCATGGCACTGTCCCTGCCTGAAGGGGCAGCTCTGAAGGACTAAAATCCTGGTGCTTGTGTTTCCAGCTGAGGAGAGAGTTGGCTCCCTGCAGAAGTGAGTCGGGTGTAAACTTTCACTGCAGCAAGGTAAACAGCTGAAGGGTTTGGGGAGCTGCCTTGGAGCACGAACCTGACCCCTGAGCTAACACAACAGCAGAGACGTCTCCAGGGACTCTTGTAGGACCAGATGTCAGGCTGTGGAAATCAGTTTTATACTGATTTTCAAACATCTGCAGCATGTCTTGCTAATTGCTAGCAAATATATTTTATGTTTCTAAGGATTTACAGAGTCTTCATTCACTTATATCAGAATGGAATGGAAACAAACACAGACCTCTCTTCATGGACAACCTGCCTACAGGTAGAAAGGTTACTTCAGTTGAACTCCTGGCTTGAAATGAATAATTGAACCATCCCTAGCTATATCCACGTTTAAACACTCTTACCACTGCTTTCTGCCAGCATTCAGCTATTAAAAATAGCAACAATATACAGTAGCTTGAGCCAGCTTTGTATTTACTTGTGTGTGGTTTACAAGAGAAATTTATTGAATGGTTTCTGATGGTCAGCAACCACTGTAAATAAATATCAAGGTCTGTGTCTTTCATGAACAATCATTAAAAATCATTGCTGGACTTGGCCTGAGTCGTGAATGAAGGATATCTATTGTTTGATCTCCTGGATGCTGTGGTGTGGCACAGAGCACTGACCACTGCAGGAGCTCGTCTGTGACAGATCTGTGCACAGAGGGTGTTCCCTGCACACGTGGGATGGTGCCCAGGGGACTCTCCACATTAAAATGGGATGTTTGCCAACGCCACTGACACCCAGGCCAAAGCCTGCTGCAAAATCTGCTGCTGTGCAGAGCATGGACAATTTACTAGAAGTGCTGTGCTCTGGCAGAGAGGGCTTTGGGAAAAGTACTTTTAGTCATTATTTACAAAAAACCTGGGAAAGAGCAGGACTGTCTGTTCAGCGTGCATGGATCTCACAGCTCCAGGTGTCTGAGTGCTGGTGAGCCTTATCTGGGGCTGTTTAGAGGGTAATAATAATGATATTCCCAGGATAAAACCTGGAAAGCCACTGGACAGACGGGCTAAGAGCTTCTCATAGGATTAGAGGAACTGTACAGATAAAGCAATTTGTCATTTCTCTTAAGCCCCTCCCCTGGTGCTCCCCAGGAGCAAGGAGCTGAGGTGAGATCTATATTTTACTTTGCTTCCAGCTCACTGTGCTCCTTGACCAAATCATTTAACTCCCTCATATTTCAGCCCAGCAATCTAAAGAAATGCAAACTTACCAGAAATGGGCACGAGCTACTGTGCACATTTAATTGAAGTGCTTCTCAGGAGTATGAGATATAATCCCTCACATTGGGCACATCCAGCCTGAAACTAACGGCAAATCTTTTTTTTTTTTTGTTTGGAATAGTGCATGGGAAACTTTGTTCCAGAAACCACTTTAGGTCACTGTCAAGTACCTGATTTCCTCATACTTCTTCTAGAGCACTGCATCATGGAAGTCGCTAATTTGAAATAAAGGATTACAAAAATGAGTCACAAATGCCTACTGGTAGTAGGACATAATTGTAGAAATGTTATTAGTATTTCTACATTTACTACTAATGAAATTAAGCAAATAGTCTAGATGATAGTTTCAAAGTCTGTATAGAAACAGAGAATTTTTCCTCTAAAAAATATTTCATTTCCTATGAGAAAGGTTCTGCACCTGCAGTTTATTCTGCATTTCTGCTCTGCTCTGAGCTGCACAGCTCTGTCACCAAGCTGGGAGTGAAGTCCCTGTGCCTCCTACAAAAAGACTGGGAGAGCAACCTTGTCATCTTCTTAGTGTATTTTACAACAATTCAAACATACAATAAGCAGTTTCTTCCTCTTAATCAAGGGCCAGTTTCTCCATTAATACTATTCCATGTCACTGAATGAAGTGGAAGAGTTTTGAAGGTTTCTGAGGTGTACAGCAGGAACCAATGCAGGACTGCAGAAGGTGCCTTGCTCCTTGCAATATCGATCATGCAGCCTTTCAGAGGGAACATTTCCAATTTTTTTTTTTTCAAATAATTAAAGTATAATATTTTACAGCCTGATAAAATTTACAGGGACCCTTGGCAAGTAATTATAGTGCTTCTTTAAAGGAGACCCCATAAAAGATGCATGATTAGAAAGTTAAGGATCTGGATAGAATTACAACGATGTGACAAATAATTTACAAGCAATAAACCATCCCAAGGAGAGGGGGAGGGTAATTAAAAGAAAAAGGGGGGAAAAGACAGTAAACTAACTAGTGATGAAATATCACAATTGAAATAATAAATTTTCCCCCTGTGTTTAGTGTCAGGTTTTTGTAACTACAAGTTTCTGTGCTTTGGCTAGAGAAAAGATTCTCTCTGGCTAGAAAAGCTCCAGCTTGATGTTGATGAGAGGCATTTCTTTTCATCAGAGGTTGTTCTGAATCTGGCGCAGTAGCTTTCATTTTATTACATACTTAAGATAAATATTCTGTATAGACATTCTGCAGTACTAATGATCCCTAAGACTGTGGAACAGTAGCTTGGAAGATTTTTATCTGCCTCCAGATGTTGGCCAAACTCATTTTTTATAGAGCACATTTATTAGGTTTCAGCTAGCGAAAAAAAAAAGTGATGGATTCCAGCTTAAAGCAGTCTGAGATTTGGGGAAAATGCAAGTTTGGATCTGGATTGGAATTTTGATGGCAGGACCCACATTGCAGGAGATGAAGGGCAGCTGTGACAGAATGAATAAGGGGAAAAATTCTTTCTCATTTTTTTCCCTATATTAATTGCTCCCCCTTAGACAAATATCAAGGTCAAGCAACAATCAGCACCAGCCCAGACCTACAATGAGCAGCTCCTGCCACCGTGACTGGTGACCATCAGCTGTCCTGAACTGGGGAGGGGATCCCAGCTCCCACCCACGCCAGGAGATGGAGAGCAGGGGTACAAAATGGGCTCCACTCAAAAGTGATACAGAGCAGGACACACAACAACCCTGTGTGAAAGCCTCTTGCAAATGGCATTTCACACCAGGCTCAAGTGAGCAGCAGAGGATCCGTGTGGATCTTCCTACTCACCTTTCCCCCCACAGGGACAGCAAAATCAGTCATCACCCAATCTGTAAACAAAACTTCCTTAATTTTAATTCTTGTCTTGGCTCTGTCTCCTGGAGCAGCAGGACCTTCAAAGAAAACAGCAAAGTGTTGTGCTGAGACTTCAGCTGATTACAGAGCATGGAGACTAATTCTCCACCAGATAATCAGTTGCATCCCTCATTGCTTTAGGAAAGGTGCATCTCCTTTGAGTCAGTCTGTATTTTTATAGTATGATATATTTATATTTTATTCATATATATTTTTCTATTTTGCCTTGACAACTTCAATTAATATCTAAGAAGCTCGAGTAACTTTGTGAAAAAGGGATCTTTCTGCCCTGTTAGCACACAAGATAATCTGCAGCCTTTTTAAAGACATTGAATTTTTTCATTGAAACCCCTTTATTGATGATTCCACATCAGATCATCTGAAATGCTCCACGTCCTGGTACTGAGGATTTTACTCTGGTCCTTTTGTATCTAAAGAAGCTTCACACAGCAAAGACCTAAGTCAAGACAGGCTGAATGGTGAAGGTGTAGGAGTATGAATTCGACACCAGGTTGATTTTAGTGGGCTGCTGATTTATCCTGCAGCAATTGCAGAATCAAGCACATTAATCAGATTGATTTGTGCACATCTGTTTTTCAAGAAAACAGATGTTGGATCAGAGGAAAAAGAAGTGCAATTCGCCTTAAACCAACTGACGTAAATCAGGAGTCAAATAATTGAAGGTACCTGCAATAGATGCCCTTGGCAATGAGAGAATAATGATGCCTGAGATCTCATGGTCCTTAAGAAGCCCATTTTGGGACTCACTTTATGTTATTAAATCACTCACTTGAGTCTCCCCAACTTCTGTACTTTATTGATAGAAGAAAGGGTTTTCCATGGCTTTGTGAGACTCCTGGTGAGACATAGCCATCTTTTCTCATATATATGGCAAAAGAGAAAAGGATATTATAAAATATTTCCCTTCTGAGCATTTCTGATAATTCTTCTCTAAACTCCTTTATCAGGGCAGATTCTAATTTATTCACAAGTGACAGTGAATTAACAGGGATTGGAATAAAGCGCATTTTTGCAAATAAAAGGCAAAATTACTCTCCTTCTCTAGAACTAGCAAAATGCTCTGGGCTTATCACCTCCTGCAGATGAACTGAAGAAATGATGCCAAGGCCTCAGTTGTCACTTGCAATATCAATCAGACCTTACCTTCCCCATGGCCTGAGTGCAGAACAGCCAGCGAATAAAATCAGAAAGAGAGAAACTACAGGAGAAACTGCGGAGATTTCCCAAAGAAACACCTCTCCTGCTTCTCTCATTCTAGCCCTAGGATCCAAACGTTGTAACCCTGCTGCCTTATTCTTGCGGTTTGTTGAGTGGAAAATGCACATGTGTTCTAACAGCTGTATTGTTGGAGGCTCCATCCGAAATGCAGCGCAACATCTGTAGGACAAGGGAGAGGTGTCAAGTGAAGTGTGTAAACCTCGAGCTACCGACACGGCGCTGCGCTGACGGAGCCTTCTGTGGGGGCTGACATTCCCCTCACGCAGCGTGGCAGGCGGCTCGACGTTTTCCAGACGTTCTCAGGGACACCTTCTGTGGGATTGCGCTGCCTCCCTGCCCGCGCCTCGCACGCTGAGATCCCCGGCGCTTGGGAAGCGGCTTCTCGGCAGCTCCGCGGCAGCAGATTGCAGGATCTCGCCTTCTGGGGGCTGTTTGTTCGCACCGTGTCTTCTGAGCAGCTTGAAAGTGGAATTTTGTTACTCTTCAGCCCTTTCCTTTTCCTCAAAGGATTCCTGTGAGGGTGAGCTCGGGGGTAACGCACGCCCAAGGAGCTCTTGCTGCACTCACTGTGCCACATTCTAAACTGCACTGAAAGGCACTGGTGTTACTGGTGGTATTGGTGGCTGGGGCAAGGGAATTCCATCCCAAAAATTTTTAATGAGGCACAACTGTCATGCTCTGAAGCCAAAATGCCTCTTGTCTATCCAAGAGGCAAATCGAAAGCAGGATGTTTTTCCAGTTGAAATAAACACAAACATATCTTTTCTTTTTCTTCTTTAATCTCACTGCAAGAACTGAAATGGAACAATTGCAGTGCTAAAAATGCTATGGAAGAAAACAAGGAGTATCCCAACATAAGGGCAGTATTTCATCCTTGTGATTATCCCAGCATCAAAGGTGGGCTGTGAGCTTCCCCATAGTCTGGGAACGTTCTGATCCAGGGTTTGGCTCCAATCTTTGAGTAACTTACAACCATGTGCTAAGCTCAGATCCAGACTGGAGTGTTCCCAAAATCTGAGGAAGTTCAGACCCAGGATTTTGGCTTCAGCCCGCAGCTAATTCAAACCAAACTGTCATCTCGATTCTAAGTGGGAATGAGTCAGAAGGCCCCAGCAGCTGACGAGGTGCCCACGCTGTGCAATCCCCACGCACACTTTGGCAGCCAGCAAGGGCCTGACTCAGGAGTGGAGATCACGGTGGCACCTGTGACCTGCAGAGCTTCCATGGCCCTCAGGACCCCGCTGTGTGCCCAGCACCTACACCATGAGCAGTGCATCGTGGAGGAGGTGATGCTTTATCCCTTTGCAACACCTGGACTTCATCTACGTTTTGACCAACAAGCTTTAACGTGTTTAAATGAGGGCTCTTCACTTAATATGGCCACCTCCATTACTGCACGGCAGGAACACTTTCCTCCTGCACAGGGAAAAGTCATTGTGTGTTCCCACCTTTTTACAGGCTCTGCTTGCTTGCTGCTGGGAGTGTCCTGTCTGAACCTGCTGTCACTCAGGAAACATCTTTATTCCAGAACACTGAGGAGACCTAATGAACTGAGCAAGGCTCCCCTGCATGGCAGTGGGGAGGTTCATTGTGCTGTTTGCAGTGTCAGATGTGAGCCTGACTTGCCCTGGTGGCACCCACTCACTGCATCCCTGCTGCCTGGGGACTCCTGTGGACCTACAACGGGACTGGGTCTCTTCATGTGAGAGAGGTTTTACATCCAATCAGGAGCAAACACATTAAGGATTGCTCCCATACATCCTCATTTGGATTTCAGAAGCAACCTTTTCTGAACACCACCCTGCATATACAGTTCCTTGTCTCAATCTCCACATATTTGGAAGCAGCCATAGCCAACTTTGCTTTTCTCATGCAGCACACAGCAGTTTCTTCCTGCTTTCATTATTAACAATATTTATTATCAGCACTGTAGTAACAAAATCAGATCCTTGCTATGAAAAGTGCTTTGCAAACATTCAGGAAGACAGTTTTACAAGCTATTCACCCCTCTATCCAGAGCTTGGGATGGTAGCAAACTTTAGTTGGGCAGCTTTTTCCCACTAGCAAAGAGTGCTCAGGGAGGGAGGGGACAACTTCTCCTCTAACTGCCCCTTCCCCCATTATCTCTCTTCAAACAGGAGGGGAAAAGCAGTGTTGTAAGAAGAAGCACATACTTGATAGAGAAGTTTAAAGAGAACAGGACTTCTCCATTTTATGCCATCCCAGGATTTCATCTTTTCTAGAGAAAGAAAAAATCTGTTCCATCCAAAACCCTGTTGCTCCCTTCCTGCACCCCTAACATAGGACTCAGATGCCCATCATACAGTTTTAGGGGAGCCAGAGCGTTCTGGGCTGGCAAACAGGCACCACGAGGTCAGTGCTGGGCTCTGCCTGTGCACAGCACCTTATCCTGGAGGGCAGGAGCAGGTGAATTTGGTGTATCCAACAAAAAGCAGCAGAGCTCCCTCACACAGCTCCAACCATAGCACAGCCATGCACTGCTCTCCAAGAGTGCTGCCCTCCTGGGGGAAAAATCTCTGCCCTGGAGTGTATTGATGTGGGCAAGTGCCAGGAAATGCCCAGCATGGGATCTGTAGATAGAGGGGCACATATCAGAGTTTATCCAGTTCTTTTCCTCTGAGAGGAAGGAGTTAAGAAAAAATAACCAGGCATGGAGTGGTGTTTCTTATGGAATCACGTGTGGAGAGAGTAATGCAAGCAAACTGCTTTCGCAATGATGCTGAGGTCACTGGACCACAAGCCTCCAGCTCTGTTATGTGTGAGGGAGAGAATGGGGCAGAATTGTGGGCAAAAACTCTCCCTCGTGGGAATCCTGTCAAACCTCCACAGGCCTTGGAGATACCTGGAAGAAGATACGCAAGCATGATAATTATTTTCTAAAATAAGAGGCACTTTTTGTTCTTTCCCTCCACCCACCCCCACCCCACAGCAAGTCAGCAGCCTGTTGTGGTTTTGTTCCACGTGATTCCTTGAAGAGAGACAAAGAAATGCAACATCCTATCGGAGTGAATCACATAACTTGGAAATGACCCGATTCACACGTTTTTTCCATTCCCTGTCGCTGATGTGAGTCTTAAAACAAAAGGAGAAATAATAGGTTCTGATGTCTAGTCTGTGAATTGGAGTCTATGCTCCGTTTTTCAGCTCAAGTTAAGGCACAGGAAAACCCTTTGCTTTGCTGAAGAGTCTTCTTTTCAGTCATGGCTGAATGCCTGCACAGGGCAGATGCTCAAAGACCTTCTGAGGGGTCAGAAAAGCAAAAAAGTGACATTCGTGTCAGTGTGACTCCAAGATATGGAGTGCTCCAGATCTGGACCCTGCTTCCCCATGAAACACCTCGTGACAGGGTGCAGCCCTGGATGTGCCCAGGTTGTGCTCCTCCCTGGATGATGATACCAACCTGCCTCAGCACTTCGGACCCAGATGGGCCCTTTTTCCCTGAAGGATTCTCACCCCTACACAACTGGTGCAGAGAGACCTCCTTCTTCTCAGCCCTTATTGCTGCTTTCAAACATTGGCCACAAGAATCTCACTGGGCATTTCTTTGGGTCAGAGACTGTAATGTTTTCCCTTTTTATGAAGCATCAAATGTCATCTCACTAAGGAGATGCTCCACAGAATAAATCATAGACACAAATAAGAAAATGGCATATTTCCATATCTAACTGCATAAAAAAATCTAATTGATTCCTTATTGCACAGAGAAATCTTCATGATTGGGGCACTGAAAACCAAATGATGCAGCTTCTTTTGCATGACAAATCTATAGCAAAATACTGGTTTCCATAGTCAGCTGAAAATTTCCTGCTGACTGGAAGAAGGACTCAGGCTCCCTGTAACTGGAATAAAGTTGCATAAGAACCTCATTAGAGGAGTCAGCCTGGCATAGGAGGGGACAGAGGATCTGGAGAACATGCAGAGTGCATGCTGAGTGCTGCCTTTGCTTATCTTGGTTTCAGTGGCTCACTCAGCCACTCAGACTGACACATATGTATTTTATAAATATATAAAAAATACAACTTTCCAGTGTGAGCCCCACGGCTGGCACCTGCCCAGGTCCAATGTGCCAGCTGCTGGCAAGTTGCTCTTTTCATGGTTTATTGGAGTCATTTACACAGGGGTGGGCCAGAAAAAGAGGAGGAGGGAACAGGGAAAGGCACAGCAGCATTTCCCCCCACCCTTGTTTTCTTCAGTTTGTTTGATAGTTGTCATTATTATGTGATTTTGTACGGGGCTTCCAAAGTTGTTGGCACCGAGTTTGGTCGCGGTCCTGCCTTGCTTCTGTGGAAAAGCCAGAGGGTTGGTTCTGCTTGGGGTTTTTTTATAATTATTTAGTTTTAAAAGACTTTCTTCTAGGACATGTACCACATGTTTGGAGCAGTAATTGTTCCAGATGTGCCTGAGCTTAAAATCCGGGCCTAAATTATTTGGAAACTCGGTGAATTTGAGATGTGGCTTTGCAGCCTTTCTCCAAAAGCTTTTTCCTCCACAAAAATAAATGTTGTCTTCCAGATTCACTTCTGTGTCTGATCAATTTTTCCATTTTGGAGATCACCTGGGTTAGTATGGATGGCAAAATCACTGCAGCCAAGCCGTGCCCAGGCCAGTGAACAGCCAAGAGCTGGATGGAGAGAAAAGGAGGTTAAAGGGTTTTTAAGGGCAAATGGGCACAGCTAAAATGACAGTAGTATCTGGGGTATTATGACCTACAGCCCAGTGGTCCAGGCGTGCTGTTTCCTCCCCAAATAGTCCTTTTGCATCACTGGCAGCCAAAAAGTCCCAGTAGAGCTCATCTCTCCCAGGGCACCACTGTGAATAACTCCTGATTTGTACTGAAGCATTGACGCTGCATGGGTAAAACCAAGGTCAGGCTTTTCAGTATTATCCTAAACTGGACACTGACTGGCTGAAATCTGCTGTGCCACAGAGTGTAAGCTCTCAATTCCATAACATTTGTATACTCTTTGCTTTGGAACCAAGAGTTCTTGTGTCAGTGGATTCTTGAATCCTTACTGAATGTGTGATTCTCATGTTCGTGCCCAAGAAAAGGAAAAATAAGTAAATATTCATTAATTTAAGAAAATAAAGCCTAAAAATAAGGTAATGAATGAAGGGGGCATAACATCCGTTGCAGATGACTAAGAGTTTATAGTTAATGTGTGGTGGTTTACACAGCCACAGAAAATAATACCTGTGGCATCCCACACAGAGCAACAAAAGTCGTGCTGGTCTGCACCATGATCAGCAGTGATGGGTTCCCACAGTGTCTGCTGGAAGCCCCAGTGCAGTGCAAGGGGAAGGAGACACAGTGGTGGTGTGTTCTCTGAGGCTGGAACACGAGTTTTGCACAAAATAGCTTTTCCTGTATGTCCTTACCCCTGGGTGGGGCAGAGGAGGCATTCTCTGGAGTGGGGTGGGGTGGAATAAGCAGTGGCAGGCAGCTGTGTTGGGAGCAGCTGGGTTAAGCTTAGGTCCAGCTTGTCCCAGTGATGATCCCAGTGTTTAGAAGGGAAAGCTCTGTTCACTCAGGGCAGCACACAGTGAAATTCCTGCCATCCTTCAGCCTGGAGGAACAGAAGACTGAGAGGGAAAGTGCTGCATCCAGCTCCGTAGCTGACAGGCATGGAGCTTCCCTGGTTCAGAAGTCTGAGGTCTGGTTCAGTCTCTGTTGAGGTTTCAAAGAAGAGGAGCCAAAGGCAGCTGAGTACAACTGGTGAAAAGGAACAATAGAACTCCTTCCACTTCCCCTTGAGCATGGTGTTAAACGTGGACAAATCACCCAGAGAACATTTTAGAGACACTGCACACCACCAAGAGGGCCTGGGCTGCCAGTCCTTCCTGCTCTGACAGACTGCAGTGTGTGTGTGGCTCTGGGGACTTATATTTTCATTCCAGGTATTTGTGTTTGCTTTTTTTTTTTTTTCTTTTTGCAAGCACTTTGAATCACTCAGGGAGCTATTTGTGGGGCTGAAATAACATCAGATCAGACCTTCTCACGGTTCTTTAGTTCCTTGGGAGCCAAAACATGGGGGACAGAACAGATCTCACAGTATTTTTTGCCACACAGATTGTACACAAGGGAGGGAAGGGTAGAAGTCCATTAAAATATAAAATCATAAATAATGAGATATTTAGGTTTAGGAGGAGTTTCTGAAGAGTCTTAGCGCAAGGTTGAGGACCAAAGGCTGCTGGCAATTGCTTTCCTGGTTCCATACATCTTACCTGATGTTCCCCAAGCTTTGTACAGCATCCTGTGCTTCACTGTTGTTGTCTACACCCCAAAGGCACACTGGAAGGTGCTAGCTATGGAATGGACTTTCACATTTGTAGGGAAGATGTGATGGATCTGTGCCTTATGGAACTGCTTGAGAGCTGCTTTGGTGTGCATTTCTAGGAGGATCCACTGTCTGCTCATCCTAGCTTAAAGGGATGTCAAAAGAGGATTTTAACCCCTTTTAAAAGGAAAGAGTTTCAATTTGCTTTGTTTCCAGTCCTTTCCAATGCTTTGTTACAGAATAAAGCAGTAGATAAGGCATGGAGATGTTTTGGATTTAAAGTGCAGCCTCACCTTTAGGATGAGGGAGGGATTTTAAGTGACAGGCAGTGAAATGGTTCCAGTGTGACAGGAGCTTTTAAAGCCCTTGTGCACAGATTCATCACACTAAGAGAGGAAGGTAAGAAAATCAAGACCTGAAAAAACCCACAATGAGAAGCAATTCCCTAAAACCCCTCCTGCCCTGGAGCAGCCAGACCAGGGCTAGCAGCACCAAGCACAGTTCAGTACAGCTGAACAGGAGTACCCTGTGGAAACTTGGCATCATTTTGTGCCACTGGAACAGCACAGAGGAGTTTCATATATATGGAGCCACAGAGAAGCTGAACTTTCCAATGTAAAGCAGCTCCAACATTTTTAATATTGTAGTTTTGCAAAGTAGATAGGAGCAGACTAAACAAGAGCAGGAGTGCTAGAATTAGATAAGGGGAGATGCAAAAAGGGAAAAAATGAAAAATACAAAGGAGAGTCATTGCGATATTGAAAAAATGCAAGCATGAAGATATTGGGATTAAAAATGTTTGTGATTTATTTCCTTTTATAAAAAACGACTAGAAAAACTTTGAAAGCATAAAGGAGGAAGCATTAAGGGGCTGGTGAGATAGGCTGAGAGGAAAATGTGGCAGGCAAAGGAAGGTAGGGGTATAGCAGACTGAAAAATTTTGAAGAATCAAAGGCAATTAAGGGCAGAAAACACTTTCGTTTCAAATTGTCCCATTTCAGAAAGATGCCACTAAATTCTATAACAACCAGCCAAGCCCCAGCCTTTGGCCTCAGTATATTCAGTTTTTCACAGAAACAACCAGAAAACTTTTGCACGTTTCTGCAGTTGTCTTTTCACTGAATGTGTCAGTTCAGGACTGCCCCCATTTATAAGATCTTACCTTGACCTTCCCCAGGCACAAAGGTTCTTCAGCTCTTATGGAGCCCTCATTTGGGTTTGCCCCTAGGTTTTATGAGCAGGGTGGCAATTGGACTCTCCTCTCTTTAAGGCAGTATCCCTCAGGCAGGAGCTGAAGCCATAACTTGCTTCACACCAGCCCAATGAGGAACCATCTCTACTTGGCTTTTGAGGTGCAGTGCAGCCATGCTGAGGGCTCAGGAGCCTGCACAGATGTTAGATTTTGCTCTGAAGCCATCAAATTCTCCCTTCTTCTCAGTGTTATGAAATTCCAAGCCGCTAACATTTTACATCACCGATACACGAAACAAAAAGCAAAAGCACCGCTCTATTTTTAAGCTGCAGATAGAAAAAAAATTGAACTGAGTTTTCTTAAAACATAGAAAATAACCTTGGAATCTCTGTTCTTGAGAAACTTCTGGAGACAATAACCCACTCTGTACTCATGCTCTGATGTCCACAAAAAGCTGACATGGGCACAAACACAGGCTGTGCTGGAGGAGCAATGTGATGGGAGTGAGTTTGTGAGTTAAACTGCTGGTGATGGGAATCTGACCTCCCTATTCCACGTATTTTGGGAATATCTGGCAGTAGATCTAATCCAGTGCACTGGACTGAAAGCTCGTTAGCAGTCGAAGTCCTTTGAACACACCCCTTTTGGTTGAAATTTCCCCCAAAATAATGTCATTTCCACACTTCAAGGCTGTTGTGCATTTCAAACCTCAGCATAGTAAATTAAGGTATTTGGGAGATTTCCTTCAAAAGGGAATTATGAAAATGTTAATGTAGAGCTATCTACTTTATTAGTACACAGAAAACAGCCCAAATATTCAGAGTTTAGAGAAGGATGGTGTCCTTGTCAAGAGGTGCACTGAAATCTGGCCTGGCTTCCTAAGCTACAGAAAAGTGACTTCTTAAATACCTAAGGTGTGATTGTGAGGACACAGCCCCATTAACAGCTTCAGTTTGTGAGTGTAAGTATGAATAATCACGAGAGTCATGCTACAAATACCGTGATTATATTCCCTACATGCAGAAATTATTGTTTCAGGCCTCATTCACATTGTGAATATACTCATGATGAATAACTGTTAACTTAATTGTTTACCTAGCAAAAATAGAAGACAGCTCAGTCTCTTCCTTGCTTACTGAAACAAGTTTTTCCATGAGCAAGACGAGTAATGAATTTAGGTTTCTATGTGATATGTGGCTTTCTGGCTTACTTGAAATCTAGGAGAGCTGCATCAATGTTTCTTCCCTCAAAAAGTGTGTCTGTGAGAAGGAAAGAGTTTTGAAAACCTCTAAACATAGGAGGAAATCTTTCAGATCCTGTAAGGGAGAGAAAACTTCACTGAGGAGTGAAGTCTTTCTTGTCCAGGACTAGAAAACTGAGCCAAGACTGAGTCCCTGGTACCCTGTAAGGGCACTGGCTCTGCTCTCTCCCCTTCCTCTATCCTCTCACCTCGTTTTTACAAAACCTAAAACCTTTGGGACTTCTGCTGTTTTGTTGAGTTTGGTTGCATTTGGCCAGCAAGTTCAGATGCTGTTGAAGGTGGCTGACAGCTGAACACTGGCACATAGCAGAGTTTGCATAAGCTCTGTATTGTTTGGGATGTGCCCAGCAAATAGGCCTGGATTTTTCAAGTATGCGTGGGGGGTGCTGTATTCCCTGTTTCTGGGGAAATGAACACTTTTAGGCTGCTTCAGGGATTCCAGTTCGAACAAAGTAGCTGTCCTTTTGCGCTGAAGCTACACAGATGCTCCTCCATCTGCCCATTGTCATGGCACCAAAAATGGAAATTCTTTGCTCCAGCCCCTGGCGTGTTTGCTCAGCCCGTGCAGCAGCGGGGCCTGAGCAGTGTCTTTTCAGATCTGTGGATCAAAGCAGGAGGTCACTGCGGTCAGCCAGCAGCCTTGGTTACCACCACACCCAGCCAAAGCATTCTTCCTTCTCCTCTGCTGACAGTCAAGGCTGACTCCCTGCATGTGACTCCCCCACCATCCCCTCCCCACCACAGGTTTCTGGTCTTGCACAACTGACACTACAGATTGCGTGGGCAAATTTGTCACACTGCAGGGCAAGAGTCCCAGTAAACATTTCCCCTTTTCCCCATCCTCTCTCAACCTCTCCCCCCAGCACACGAGTGCACCCACCCACCAGAGGTGCTGGAAGCTTTCCTCTGCCCTGCCTCCCCCAGGGAGCCACGCAGGAAACGTGCTAAAAGATATTTTGCAAAATCAAAAGGCTAAAGGTTGTCCCCTCAGATTTGTCACAGGCAAAGAAACATGAGTTAATTTTTCCGGGAGTTCTTGAAAGCTGAGATGAGAATGTATATAATTTAAAGAGAAAGAAAATTGGTGGGAAGCAAATAGCTCCTTGGAAAATCCTCAAAATGCAATGGATATCAACAGAATGTTTCCACCACTCTCGGGAAGTACTGCCAGCCCACATCTTTCTGCTAACTCCTAATGGGTCCATTAACTACTCCTAAATAATGATGGAAACCATATGGGTGCACAGGTGGTCTCTCAATAAATACCAAATGAATTCAGTATGATCACCATTAACACAATTAATACCCAGCCAATCTACAATGATGGAACTATTAAAATTAAGCGCTACTATATTTCCTCAGTCCCATGGCAATTTTACAATGGAAACAAACAAAAGACTAGAATTAACTTTTTTTTTTATTGCAGTTATTTGGTTTTATTTACTTACAGGAGAATTTTAGGCTTCTGTGCAACCTGCTGTGTCTGTGCTCTGTGCATTTTGAGGTAAGTTTTGACTCTGAGCAGAAATAATTTTGGAAGAAATAATTTTTAAAATATATGTTTGTTTATTTGGGGGGGAAAATTACATGTATTTGGGTGTTGAAGCACAGTGCTTCCTACTTTCTGCAGAAGGCTGTAAACACAAGTAATGAATATAAGATTGCTACAGCTGCTCTTTTTATCATCTAAACTGTGAGTTCATCGCTGTTCCCTGGTGGGACTATTAGTGTGGTTGGGATTTTAATTTTTTTTACATTAGTACTGTTCCAGCCTATATGGTGGTCCACCTAATGGTCAAAGGAAGGGGAACATGTTCACACATGACCTTCTGTAATGAAACACCTGATGTAGGCCCACTGTCGTTATGATATTCTGGCTTTCCAAAAAAAGGAAGAATTCTGTTTCTATTTTTTAGAATCAGACTAGTAACCTGGTTTAGGTCAGATTCAGCCTCCATTTTCATGTTTCCCTTGAAACCACTAGCTAAGCTCCCTAGAGCTGAGCAAGGCTGTATCAATTCCAAAGCCTGTGTGGTCGAGCACAGGTCAGATGGAACACCCTGGGGTTTATCCATTTTGACAACCAATGAAAAAAGAGTGCTTTACATTTTGAAAACTTGTGTCTGTTTGTCTCCAGAGCCTCTTTTATATTAATCACTTAAGCCTGGTTTGTGGGAGAAGATTCAGAGAGAAATATTTTGGATCTTCTTAACCATAATAAAGTGGGTTCTGTTCTGCAGGGCAGCAGGGTCAGGGAAACATTGTTGATGACAGCAAAAACTGAGTATGGCAAAAGTGTGACTTGAAATCGGTGCATTTCACCACTGGGGCTTGTGGGAGAAAAGCTGTGTCTCATCAGTTTCATGGGGCAGCTCAATGGGAGTTTTGGGCTTGCTGCAGCTCGTGCCCAGCTAAAGGAAAGATTTCTCAATGCAAGGGTGCAAGTCCTGTTCTGAAAAACACAAAAGACTCCTCTTTTGGTGCAGCAGTGAATGAGGTGGATCCTTTGTTCTGTGGCTGGACAGATTCCAGGAAATCCTGAGTTTCAGGAGGGACTCTTGGATCTGCTCTGCTCAGCTAGACAGGGATTTCAACCTTGCGCTGTCCCTGGGGTGATCGATTTTTGCAACTTCTCTGTACTCAGATTGAATCTATCTGGCAAAATCAGAAGGACCCATGCAACCCCAAACTGCCTATGATTACACTTGTGCTTGCTATTCTTTGTGTCCTTGAACAACAAACCCTTATTTCTGTTCATTGCACCAGATTTACACCCAAGGAAGCTTTTCCTCGCAGTGATCTGGGTGAGGTTTGGGTGAGCTGTGCACTTGAAACTTCCCTAAAGTTCTGTGAAATATGTTACATGTGGAGCACAAAGCTCATTTCACAATTCCTTGCTAACTTGTCTAATAAACTGTCTCGCATCTATTGCTCTTGAGTGTTTCTGATTAACTCCAAGTATCGATGCTCTCGTTCCTGAAGAGAGAAGTCTGTGTTTCTAATTTGAATAACATAATTTCCAAGTGTATTAAGGTAAATAAGGACAATGCACTCTTGTTCCAGAACTCAGATGCCCGTGAAGTTATTCATCAATCTCTTTTTCATTTAAATTCACACTTTAATTTGTGTTTCAAATGCAGATGAGGCCTTAATTAAATAAAAATTCAGCAGATGGTTTCAAATTCTCTGTTCAATTTACATTTCTTGTACCTCTCTAAGTGCTGGACTTCATCTTTGGAGACAGAAACATTACCATTAAAACCTGTTCCTTTAAGCAAATGCATAGGAATTGGTAGGCTGGAGCTGTCTAAAGGAATAAATTGAATATTGATTACCAAATCTGAAAAGCCTCAAGTTTATGTTTTGATAAACTCCCAAAACCTTGTCTGAACCTTCATGGATTATCAAAACTCAAGTATGTACCAGAGGTCTCATTCTTTTCCAGTTAAAAAAAAAAAAATTGGAAGATTAGGCAGCCTTTACCCTTAGGCTTTATGAAATCTTTGATTGTCGAGAGGTCCAAGAAGATAATTTGACAAAAGTGCCAAATGGCATGGGGAAAAACACACTAAATATTTTTGGTCTCTAGAAAAAGTTGCTGTGTTATTCAAGCTCAGCACAGGAGCTGAGTGACTCTGAGTGTGTTTTGTTCTATCTCAAGCTGCTCATTATTAAGAACTGTGAAAAAGTAAAGCAGACTGATAAGCAAAATTACAGGATAAAACCCTTCTATTATCTCTGAATCAGGACTCTGCCTATTGAATAAGTAAATATGTCCCATCCTTCTCTGACTGGCTCTTAGGAGAAAATCATTTTCTTCTGCAGCAGTTGCCTCCTTCAGAGGAAATTATGAAGGAAAGGAAAACACTGCTTGTCCATTTATGTGACTTTTGAGGCGGAGGTATAAAATACCAAAAAGTGCTTTTCTTCCATCTAGTCTCTCAATGTGATGCACCTACTGTTGCCCATGACCTCGCCACACACTCCCTGGTAAAACTGGGCAGCATTTCTTCTTCTCACTTTAGTTTCCCATTCAGCACTGATTTACAAGCCCATGTACGTTCACTCTGTCATACAGGCTTTTCTACCTCTGCATTGCTAACCATATCACTGGATTACTCAGAGCTAACTCATAAATTGCTTCCTTTCAACTTCCTTCCTTTGCATGTTGTGCAAGGGGAGCAGCCCCATGGCGGGGCCGTGGATGGGGATTCCAATTTTACACCCTGCAGCTGTAGATCTCTGTCCCTGCCCAGCCCACAGGCTTCATTTATTTATTTTGAAATAGCCCCAGCAAATGTGACAATATTAGTGTATTTCAGCAGCCTAGGGAAAAAGAAATCCACCCAACCTCTTCTTTAAAAGAGATAGCCCCTTGTGAGTAATAAAACCTTTAATAAAATGTTAGTTGATGCGTTGCAGATGTCTCCAAGAATGATCACTGGGTGGGCGTAGTGGAAGTACCAGGTACAGGGAGACAAAATTTGGGTCAGAGAAGTAATTTGATGGCTGCTGGAATTGAATGTGAGTGAGAAGGGTGCCTGCAGGACCCAGCTGGGGTTTGTGCTTAGGCAGAGATGCAGCATTTCAGTTGTGTGGCTGAAGCAGGGCTCTGGTTTACGTTTGCAGCTACTAAAATGTCCTTATTTGTTCTGCCTGGAAACGTATTCCTTCTGAGCAGGGGAAATGTTATCAGTTTGGCTGTCCTCGTGAGATTTCTAGTATCTGTGGGTATATGCAAGAAAGCATTTCACAAAGGAAGTTCCTCTTTTGGGATCATGGGATTTGAATCGCCTTCTGCGGCCCTTGATGTTCACAACATCTGTTGGTTGTATGTTTGAAGTTCCAGTTTGGACCTGCTCTGGGCTCAGATAAAAGAGGAAGAGCACGATGTTGCACTAAAGGAGGGTGCCTGACATGAAATCTTGAGCAGTCACTTGTAGCAGGGGGCCATGCTTTGTCCCTGTCTTGGAGGGAGAACACACATTCAGGGAGCCCCAGGACTCCAGGCTGCTCAGAAGTCCAGATTTTTACCAGAGTCAGAAGAATCTAAGAGATTTGTCTCCTTCTCAAGCCAGGATGCAGATAACAGTGTCATGTTTGGGGGGGAGGATGGAGATTTATCAAGTCTGGGTAGTGAATTGCTTAAATGTAATAAACTGCACAGCAAAACGAGTGCTTGCCTTAATTCCAGCACTCCTCATTTCCCAGTTAGCTCAGAGCAGACACACTAAAAAAAATCAATGTTTCCTTCTTACAGTGACTGTATTAAGAGTACAGACATGCAGGGCTGGGGGGAAGCTCTCAGGCAATTGCTGTCAGCTGTGCTGTGCGTGCTTAAATGAGGATCAAGACCTGGTTGAAAAGAAGGGAAGAGCTCTGCTGCTCCTGGTCCTACTGGGAGAACATCACTGCTCTGCATGGCTAGAAATCTTCCTCTCTCCAGTCTATTTCTGTTATTTTGTGGCTGGAATTGTTTTTTTCTCAGTTAAGGTTGTAAAACCCATGTTCATGGACTATGACTTTATTCCCTGGCCCATCACTGACTGCAGTCATAGTCCACGTTACCTGCTGGGGTAGCAGACACAATTTTCACTGGAATTTCTTCCTGCATCTGATTTTTTTACTTGACAACATTTTGTATCTTTACAATATAATCAGCCACTTTGGCTTTTTGATTACATGAAGGAAGAGGAGGAACTATAGGTACTTTATTACTTCTAAGAGGTCAGTTACTGATGCCTTCAACAATTTTCATGCAGTCCTTGCCAGCTAAAATTCTAAGCAATTAAATTTGTATGAAAATGGAATGGAAAAAAAGCTGAGTGAAAACTGACTGATTTTTCTCAGTATAGGAATTACAGTACAGGACAACTTAATTTCAGGAACAGAGGCATGAGAGCAATTGTGATGCCAACAGAGACTTTCTGAGGTAAAAGTACTTCTTTTTTTTTCCACTGAACTTTTTCCATGATCTCTTGATGAAAATGTTCCATGATCTCATTTTTGAGAAAAATGAGATCAAATAATTTATCCAATTCTTGAAGAAGCCATCAGTGCAGATATGGTTAAATCTGGACAGAGTTCTGGTGTAGAAAGAGATTCTGAGAGAGCCATCGATCTATGGAAAAGAGGGAAGTGAAGATATTCACTGCTGGATAAAAATAAGCTACTTGAGCAAGCGATGGCACAGTCTGTTGTGGTTTTCTTTCACGTGATACCTTGAAGAGGAATTAGAGACGACTTGGAAAAGGCAAGGTAGGGCAAAGCCCCTCAGAATGATTCATATAATTTCAAGGCGACCTTTTTTCTCGTGTGCAAATCTTCCGTACATTTGATGTGAGCCAAGGGGAGGAAAGGGACAGTCTGTCTTGTGCCATTCCCCTGCACGTAGAGCCCATGAATCAAAAAAATGGGCTTTGTTCTGACTTCAGCCACACTGAAGTATATTAGCCTAGGCTGGGTCAAATGTTTTTAACCCAGATTGCCTACAATATATATGTACACAAAATTCTTAACCACCTGCCTTCCCCTGGTTCTTCTAGAGGAGAGAAAATATGTGGTATATGAGGGGAAAAGTTCCCTTAAAGCCATGAAGAACCTCACCTAATCATCCTCAAATATGTTCCTTCCTGCCTGTCACAGATGGAGAAGGGAGTTTCTGGGGGTGGACTCCATGGAGTGGAAAGGTAAAGCTCTCACCATAAATATAAGCAAGAAGTCAAAGGGAATCAGGAGGTCAGAAGATTAAACTAGAGCTCATAGAGACTCCTGGAAGCCAACTGGCAGTGACGCAGGCAGCCACTGATCTGAACTCAGAGCATCTTGGGGAGGCTGAAGGACTCCTGGTATTCTACCAGGGCCTCAGCAGCCCTATTTCAGAGTTCCAGTTTCTTTCTGATTTCAGCCAACAGGGAGGGGCTCTTTCTCTTTGAAAACGGTATTCAAACATTTAGTCCAGTGGGTTATTCATCCACATGCCTCGGGTTTTTTTGTGTGCACACACGAGTGTTCTCACACCTCAAGCAAATGAACAGGAAGCAGGGAAGAAAATGGGGATGGAGGCAAAGTGGATGCAATGTATGAGCTGTACCCTTGCAAAAGAGACAGCAGAGACTGTGTGCAACTCCCACATCACCACATAATGTGTTTATTTCCCTTAGAAGCAGCAAGACCCAAGCCCTTATGCTGATCCCACAAACTTGGAAGCTCATAACAGTTCACAGTGAAATCTTTGCCTTTAGAAGAAAAAGGTTTGCACATCCAAGGGCTTGCCTGGGCTGGGGCAGCCTCTTTCTCTGCTGCTCTCTCAGCTGTGACAGCCTTCCCCCAGGGCTTTTGGTCTGGCTTTCATCCGGAGGCCTGCAATGTCATTGCTTAAAATCAGAAGGAAAATCCAAGATGGCAGCTGGGGTAGCTTTTTCGGGTGAACAATGCTTGTCTCAAAGATACTGGCCAAACAACTAAGCATTTTCCTGCTGTTTTCAATATTCCGTTCCTCTCTCTGAGGGGGGTCTGCTTTTACTCTTGGCTACACCCATGCTTGGCCCACTGGAGAAATGAGAACAAGGTCTGGTGTTCTAGGGATGATCTGTGTGTCTTTTACTTACTCCAGTGAAAACACTATCAGCCCCAGCCTTTCAAATATCAAAAGATACTGAGACTGGTTTAAATTTTTTTTTTTTCCCCCAGTTGAAATAAATAAATATATAACAAGTCTTCCCTGTATTTGCTTATTGTTTTTGGATTCTACACAATGACTATTATGAAGTCCCTCTCTGTAGCAAAAACACCCTACAATTTCAAACACTGAAATAAACGAAGGCTGAGATTTTCTGGGTAGATGCAGGAGCTGGGGACTATCTGAAAGAGCACTGAACCCCACAGCTGTTGTCAGCATCACTCCTCTGTGCTCCTGAACATCACGTGGAGCTGGTGTAATTCCCCTTGCTCCTCTGCACGGCACTGCAGAACATGTCCCACAGCCTTTGGTCAAGGAGAGGGCTGTCACTGGGAGCACAACCCTGCACTCAGTGCCAGGAATGGGGCATTTACCCTGTTAATTACACCCTGCAACAGCAGCAGCACAATCCTCAGGCACCAGCCAGTGCTCCAAGCCCTGCACCACCTCTCTCCATCTGAAAAAAGACAAAACTCTTCACCATTTCTCCTTCTCCTTCTTCTTCTTTTCTCCCCCACAAAGAAGAACTTGCCAGGTCTGCATCTTTTTTCCTGAACTGTTTCCTCTTTCTAATGTTAAAAGCATCTGCTGGGCAGCTCAGTTCCATGCTGAGATGTCAACTCTCTTTCAGCAGTAGTGTCCATGTGGCTGTGCCAGGGGATGGCAACAGCTCCCAGGGCACTACAGGACGCTGTGTGTGGAAACTGTGTCTGTGAGGAGCAGGACAGCTCTGCTCTGACCTGGTGAAACCAGAGGCTGCTTTGCCACTCTCCAGCGCACAGCCCAGCATGAACTCACCCACAGGAAAAGCAAACCTTCCCCTGGGTCTTGTGTATCTGTTACAGGGTTCATTGGCCATCGAGCTGGAGCTCTGCACCTTGCTGACCTGCTTGCTTGGCTCCCAGATGGGACCTGGGTCAAGTCCTTGGGCTCAGATGGGACTTGGGCCAAGTTGTTTGGGCTCCGAGCATGAGCAAAGCCCATTCAGGTTTGAACCCAGCACCTCTCACAGAGTTGTGGCCGATGTCTTTGTCCCACAGCTCAGCTGGATGCACAACCCAGTGCTGGGGCTGGGCACCCAACAGCTAAAGAGGAGTGAAAACAGTAGCAGCAGGATTCCCTCAACCCAACTGATGTCAACTCAGCCCTTTTATAAAGGGTGATTCAGCTGTAGATGAAGCATTAAAGCTGAATTGGAAATAGCTTTTGTTTCCCGAATAGATGTTTGAAGTTTTGATTGGATTTTTTTTCCTCATCTAAATCAGGATGAAAGGGAAAAAAAATGAAATTTCTTAGCAGATCTGTGATTTAAATATAAGGGGAAAGGCTGGGCCAGTGGAATGATTCCTTTTTTTATGTTGACCCTTTCTTTTAAATGACTATAAATTAATGTGAATTTCAAATACAAGACTAGTTTCAAACAGAAAATGGAAATTTTGCTTTTTGAAAATATAGAAACCACACCTATTGTTTTCTCCTAAATATCTTTTAAAGACAGGAATCAGAAACCAGCCCTTTCCCACAAAAAGGTCTGGTTTTCACAGAATTTGCATTTTTGACTGAAAGCCTTGTTTCAAAGTCTTGAAATTAGATCATGGTGAAACAGCATTTATATCTAATTGGCCTCGAGGAAAAAGAAAGCTCTGTGGGTGGGATCCATCTCACCTACTTACAGGTGTTTAGTCTAAATTATACGTCAATAGTTAGGGGCACCTCCAAAAGGCTTTTCTCTCTATACTGGTGGTAAAAAGTGCCTAGAGAGGTGGTTTACACTTGATATCCACTTTTTCAGTGGTTAAATCTACATGGGAGAAATCCTATCCTCTCTGTACACACTCTGGCTGAGGAGGGAAGCTCAGCATCACAGCTCTGATGATTTCAAGCTGGGGCATGTAGGGAGAAGAAAAAGGAGCCAGGTTCTTCATCAGTACTTCAAAAAGGAGCCAGATATTTTTAGGTGACAGAAAATAGAACAGTTTTGTGGAGAATGAATCAGTTGAAAGAACACTTGTTATTTCCATGGTCAGGTAAAACTTTAAAAATCTAATTTTTTTCCTAAATGCTCCTTGGGATAATTTTTTTTAATTCCTTTGTAATTTATCTCTGATTGTAGATGGATTTTTTTTTTTCAGGGCAATGTTTATTTTTCTGCGCAGCTGAGTTCTTTCTCCGTTTTTTCCCAGCAAAGTACTTTGCATCCATTTGTAATGCTGCATGCAAGACAGGTAATATCACCTGCGAAATCCCCATTGAAGCAACCTGGTATGGAAACCAAAAGTGAGCACAACAGTGCATGCATTTTGCTTTATTTAATAGATGCTAAAAGGAATATGCTTTTTTTATTGTGGTTATGTTTGTCCCTTTCTGCAGGGGTGCTTGGCTCCTGTAAGGTTTGTGCTCACAGACCAGTTTGCAAGGGGCAGAGCTGTAAAGCCATTTGCCCTTTAATTTGAGGTGCAAGGCCAATTATAAACAGAAATCTTCAGATTTCATTTTCAGACAGCTATGCTGGGTGAAGCTCGGCCTGCAACTGGAACATTTTGGAAAGCATATGTAGGAAGTGAACACAGCAGACTGGGTGAGGAGCAGACATTTATAGGACAACCTTTCATAATAACCATGCATAGAGAGTAAAAAATGTCTGTAATAATAAACAGCCCATTGACCAAACCGTGATGACTTCGATGGTCAACTTCTTTGAAATTTATGGTGATAAACACAGAGAGACAAAGATCAGTGTTACAGGACAGCTCAGGGAGAGCCTTTGCACACACTTGACCAAAGAATCATAGAAATGTGAAACAGTTTATGTGGGAAGGGACCTTAAAGATCACCCAGTTCCAACCCCTGCCTTGGGCAGGGACATCTTTTGCTAGACCAGGTTGCTCAGAGCCCCATCCAACCTGGCCTTGAACATTTCCAGTAGAAGTAGCTGGTGGAAATAGATCTGATACTACAGTGCTTTCTGTGCACTGAGTGTTTGATGCAAAGTAACTTGGGGCTTCCTTTTGTATACATGGAGTTTTACAGGGGTTATATTTAGTTAAGGGTTCCCACAGGGAAAAAAAAGAAAGCAAATTTGTAAACTACAGAAGTTGGAGAAGTTTCTGGTTTTGTTTTTGTTTGTCTCAAAGAAAAGAAAGAGAAAGAGAAAGGATATTCCTCTGTGTGCTACAAAACAATACCATTGTCTGTATCTAACAATACAACACAACGCTCTCTTCCCATTCTCACATTTGGCCTTTAGCACTGCAATCCCCACCTAAGTATGGAGAAGGGTTTCAAAAGCATCTTGATCCAGTGCAGAAATCTTTCCTATTCCACATACTGGTGTGCAAAATTCCTTACAATGATGCCTCCAGCTCCCTTCCAGCTGTGCCATGGTCGGTGGGGAGGCAGCTGGGCAGCCCCTCTCGCACACTGAGCTGATGTGGCACAAAAGAGATGTAAAATGAAGTTTCCTTTCACAACCAAAATGGTCACAGCTCTGAGGTCTCAGGGCTCCCTTGGCAGCAGCTCTTACTGGAGACCTGCCCTGCTGAACATGGTCTGTGCTGAAGGTGACCATTGCCATGGGTTTGCAGTGTTTAAAAAAACAGACTGGTTTTGTCTGGTGGGATTCTCAAAAAAAGTACTGCTGAAACTTAGATCTGATCATGAGCTTGGAGTTAAATGCTGAGAGAAGAGTGTGAGGCCTCAGAATTAAACAGAAGGACTACTGTTATTAATATATTTTCTTGACAGATTATTTTTAAATGTCTCCCTGCAGCAGGCAAGCAAAGAGTTTATTTCTTTGGAAATAAAAGGACCAGGCCTAAGGTCCATTCTATTTTTGGGGCAGACACATAACACCCATTCATGTTAATGGGAAAGCTTCTCCTGCTTCCAGGGAAGAACAGACCCATTAGAGATCTAGGATATTATTTTAGAGCCCATGATCCCTTACAGCAATGGGAGCTGGTGTGTAAGCAGGGTCAGTGTCAGAGGTGTTCCCTGCTGGTTTGTTCCTCATAATTCTGTCCCACAGCGCAAATCTTGCTGTGGTACAAGACCATGGTGGGTTTTGACCTTGCATTGTATCAACCTGGTTTGTTTTTTTCTCCTTAAGGATGTCTCAGTGATATGAAAAATGAAAGGTCAAACCTGCCAAACCCAGGATTGCCTCCAAGAGGAGAGCCCATTGGAGATAAAGGCAAAGTTACGTGAGTTTGGGACCTGGCCTGACCTACTTACCAGGCAGAGTTATGAGAACCCATGTTAGGACAGTTTGTTTTTCAGCCTGGTTTCTCATGGGAACGAGGCTTATGCAATCGTACTGTCTGTGCGTCTGTGTCTACATCCTCCTCCCCTCCCCAATAACTTTTGGACTCATTGCTCAATTTCAGCAGGGGGGTAGAGGTTCCAGGGGCGCTGCTGGTCCTACAGGCACTTTAAAATCGGTAGAGAGTGAGGCTACAGGTGTTCCCTGCAGCAGGTACTGCCACAGCAGGAGTCTGTGTGGCTCAGACAGAGCAGTGCAGAGCTGCAGGCAATGGCACAGCCACGGTGCTGGTGGTGGATCCACACAGCTCATTCTGCTGCTCCCTTTTTGACACTGACACACTCACTGGTGAGCCTCCCGAACCTCATCTCCTACCTTGTTTCTTTTTATGTAAAACAGGGTGAATTAGAGAGGTTCTGTTAACTAACAGCCTTTTAAAACACGGCGGGGGATGGCAGGGAAGCATCCCTGCTGCAGTCTGATGCGATTAAAGCAAGGTTAGAGGGGGACGAGGAGTTTTTCTGGGCTCAGGAGCATCTGACCTGAGCAAAAGTTCCCTCTGCCAGGGCTGCAAGGGAGGTGGTGCTGCTAAAGTTTGTCCTTGTAACTCTCACACACCCAGGACTCAGGAATCAGCTCTAATAAGGGTCTCACCTAGTGCAGCTCCTTGTAACCCCCTTGCCTTCCAAAAGATACCTTGCCAGTGCTGCCATGTGAACTCAGTTAATTACAGGGGAGGACATTACGGCCCCACAGACTTCACAGAGAATATTCAGTATAGGTACAGCATTTAATGATAAGCAATTAAAACACTCTATGTCCAATTCCTAAGAAACGGTGGGTTTGGAAAGGGACCACTTCCAGCGAGCAGGTGATAATGAACTCCCCAGATCACAGAGGCATCATTTCAAAATGATAGTGTGAATTTATCAAACATGCTATGGAAGAAAAATGTTATTATATGAATATACAGGGAAAGACAATAGATCAGGAGAACTCCCTGGATTTCTGGTAGCATAGTACATGCATGACAGCTTCCTTTGGCTCATAAATAACAACAGAAGAGGACACATTAATACTTTTAATGATTTGTAAGGGATTTTAGGGATCTTCTCCTCACAAATTCTCATTTTTTGGGCAAACTGGGTTACGTGATGGCTAAACGGACAAGGAAAGACAATGTTTCCATTTATTTCATTTGTTTCCCAAAAGAGCTTGGGAAACTGTTATTTTAAACATTGCATAGTTAGATAAAACAGGTAAAATTAATTAGTGGGTTCTTTGGAGTTAGTGCAGGGAAAAAAGACCCTTCCAGGACACAATCCAAAACTGTGATGCCTCTTGACATGAGTACAGGACAATCTCAGACTCCTAATTTCTTCTAGAGCAGATATTGGAGAGTGAAAAGTTTGTCAAAAAAGTCTGTTTGTGACCCTCAGGTTTATTTGTTGTACCTGTCTGTGCCTCCCCATCTCTAGAAATTAGAGCTGAAGTTTCAGGCAACATCTGCTTTGGCCCGATGAGATCGTCAGTCAAAGCTGGATCACCTGTAGGTGCTTTTCCTCTTTACACAAAGCTCTTTATAACAAAAATATTCCCCACTCTCCTGCGTGTTGATTGGCTCTGCTAGGGGCTCCCTTCTCCTCCTAAGTTGTGTGGACTTGGTACAGTGCTCTCTGGATTGTTTTCCCTCCTTCCCAACCGGTGCATCTCCTTTGAAGTCAAAGGAGCTACTGTGATTTTTTGCCCCATTGAGATGCTCACTACGGAAGAAGGATATAAAAGACTACTGCTCACAGGGTGGGAGCTGCTGGTTTCCAGTTTCTCATTAATTTTTCACTTGTCTTTCATTTCAGTGGGTCTACACTATGCTCCACCTTTGGCACAGACACAAATGCTATTTTTTTAATGTGGTTCAGTGGGAGGAATGGTTTTGATCATTAAAAGCAAAGCAAAAATTATTTCAAGCAAAATTCCAGAGCCTCTCTGCATCCATTTATCTTTCCATGGCTTCCTTAAAGCATTGCCTACTTGCTCTCTGGGGAATATGTGCTCCAACTGTGTTTCACCACATTTACAGGAGCAGTCACATATGACCAAGACTAAATTTTAACCCTAACTGCCCACAGGCTGCTGCCATTGAACCCTGTTGGCATGTAGGGGTTTTAAAGTGCTAAAATGAACCCAGTAGAAACAATAAGAAAGGCAATACCATATTTAGTTGTGAACCATCCTTAAAAATATTAATATGCTCAAATCTGAGTAATGAAGGCTCAAATTCTTGAAATAATTTGTAATTTCCTGTAATCGTCTCCTTAAAATATTCCTGATTGGGACTTAGAAGCAGTCAAAGAAGAGAGGGGTCTCTGGAGAGCCCACCACTGCTCCTTGCTGAGGCAGGGCTTTGGAAAGTGAAGCACTGCCCTGTGACTGGATCCCTGCCATCCACCAAGGATCAATAAAGTTTTATGCACCTTCCTCGCAAGCCTCAGGTTTTTGATTCCAGGTGTTCGCATTAATCTGGGACACAATGGAAGGAAGAAGTTGCTATGGTTGCATGGAGATGGCAGCGCAATCTGGGCTGACTTCAGTCAGCAAGTGCAAGAAGTTTAATTATCTCAAATAATTGCAGTTCTTGGAGCCTTTATGCTGTTTGCTTAAGTCCACTGAGCACTGATGCCACGATTGCTCCAGATTCTGGAGCGTTTGGGGTCTCCAGTGCTCAGTAACATCATGGCCTACGAGGAAATCTTTGTGCCTCACCATCCCATCGCTGGCAGAGGTCACAACAATGAACGTCCTGGGTGCAGGGGTGTTAAGGGAAGTCACAGCAGAATAGGACATAAGTTCATTTTAGAACTGTGTGTGATCTCAGAGTGTAAAACCAGCCCTTAGCTCTTAAGAGTAAATCCTTTCTAGGGACTGAAGAGTTTGCATGCTTTTGTAGGTTTAGGGCATCATTTTAACCCCTGGGCTTGTGAAAATTCTGTTTAATGACACTTGCAACTGTTAGAAATTATTACAGCCCTCAGACTGTAGTAATTGGAGACCACAGTTAGTGCTGCAAGCGTTGCTCTCTGGAGCTGCCCTTCCCAACCAGAACTCCTCAGTGGACGACTCCTGAGAGCCACCTCTCATCTCCATAATTTCCCTCTCCATAATGTGCCCCTTTTTGTTTCATCTGACATTTCTATCACCTTTAAGAAGCCTGACAGTGAAGGGGCCATGAGGTTTTGGATGTAATTGGCATATGGATGGTGCTTAGATTTTTTAATACACAGTTTTTATAAGACTGCTTTTATGTTTGCCTTCTCTCTTTGATCTCCACTTGAAAAACGTTTTTCATGGAGTTTGTTTGAAAGCACAAATAATCGCTTACCACAACTAAGGGCTAGCAAATAGTTCTAGAAAAGAAAGAAAACCAAAGAGAATCATGAGCTGATGGAGATGCCTTGAAAGATGTTTTAGAAACAGCTTGTAGCGGCACATTTCACAGGACTGTTTATCAAGTTAATTCTCCTGTCACATTGGCATTCCTGGATATGGTAATAACAACAAGGAAAGTTGTAATGGATTTCTAAAACGGGAGTGTTTTAATAGATTTTAATAAATTACTTGTATTCAATACTGTAGTGTTGTGATATGACACACTACAATGAAAGATAAAGTCACTTGCAGATATAATCTGTGGTTCAAAGATAAATATGATGATTTCCATGTAAGATGATATTTAACTAAATATGTACCTGGAAAGGGAGAGGCCCTGAAAAGCGTAAAACATCACTACTCTGGTCTGATAGAAGCAGGAGCAGTCACAGTGGATGGGGAGAGCTATTCCAGCCTTTTGCAGTGCATTTGTAACAGAAGCCACTTTTGTCATGGTAGATGAGCTGTAAATGGAGATACTCTAATGAAGGAGAGTCCTCTCAGGGTGACTCAGCATGACTAAAAGTCCCAAAAGCCTTGAAGCAGTCTTTATGCAGGGCAAAACCCGTCTGTATTATCCTGCTGATCTTGTGGATCTTCCTAATAATCGTGTGGGGTGCAGGTGTACGTAAGAAAGCCCATGCTGAGATAGGATTTATTCCTTTCAAAATCTCTCAGGTCTGAGAGAAATCCCCCTGGCAAAGACCAACCAAATGGAAGAATATTTAAAAAATGTTAAAAGTCAATTCTTTCTGTCACTAACATTAAACTACTCTAATGCAGACCGGTTAATGATGAGGCTTCATGAAAAAAGACATTAATCTCCACTTGTAATGCGAGAGCCATACAACTTGCTTCAGCCTTAATCTTTCATGAGTTATGGACTCTTCTGTGATTCATAAAACAAATAAATCACACCTCTAAGCTATCATCTATTTATTACCACTTTTTAAATGTTCAGCATAGTATAAAAAGGGTATATTTTGCTTGCCAGAGGTTGTCAGCTACCGAGTAACATTTGGGAACCTGAGTCCTGATTCTGCATAGAGTTGGACACAGGTTTTGTCTTTGTTCCTGAAGACAGCCAGCTCCGTGGAAGTGCACTCATGGGGCTGAATGTGCAAATTTTATCCCATTCTTTCAGGCTGTGCTTATAGTGAGCAAGCCAGCTGACCTAAAAGATGACAGAAAGTCCCTGGCCTTCCTTTCTAGAAAGAGACAAAGGCTGATCAGTAAATAGGACTTGCCAAGTTATGAAACCATGGGGAGAATAAGGGAAAAGAATCATTTGGAACAGTAAAAATCAGGCTAGAACAAATATTCAAATTATTAGGAGACTTATTCAAGCCAAAAATCACAGTTCCTCTGGTACTTTAACATGTTCTATGCTCGTTTCAGTGTTACTCTCTTTGCAGTAGAACCAGAACCTCAGAGCCCACACACACAGGCTGTCAGTCCAGCAGACCTGGGGGGGTTATTGCAGGCTGGCAGCAAACTTTGCACCCAATGTTTACAGTGAGAGCAAAAAAAAAGGAGTAAAATCATCTGGTTTTAGGAATCTTCTGTGCTTCCATATTTGGAGAGAGTCCTCCTGGTTGGTTCCCAACCTACATCACAAGGCTGGCAGTCTGGTTGGCTTGGCTGCTCCCAAGTCCCATTGGTGTCAACAGGGAATTAAATTCACTCCTTCCACCTCCTGCCTACAAGGGCCACAACAACTCTCATTGTAGCTGCTGACCTTGGCCTTAGATTTCAAAACCTCGGGGACACAGAGGAGTTACTGAAGTAAATAAATAAAATGGAACACATGTCTCTGAAGTGCACAAGGCATGATGTACACTCCCTTGAAACCATGCCCATATCTTCTCCTGCCCAAGTGGAAGTTTATGGGTATAGGGACGTGCTTCGGCGCTCTTCTTCATGTTTGTCTTGCCTGTGATTTGTTTGAAGGAATTGTAAAAATATGGATGTCCCAGTGCACTTCTTGTAAGTTACAGGGAAACCTTGGCTGTATTATGACTCCAGCATCAACTGCATTACTGCAAAAAAACCTGGTCTGTGGACTCAGAGAAAAAGCACAGTAATTGCATGTCTTTTCCAAGAATGCTAAAAACCTCATAAATACTAACCAAGTGCAATCTTTCCTCTTCCTCCATGCTGCATATTCCATTAGACAGCGTTCAAACCCTGTGTCATATTTGGGTAGTTTCTCTGTGAAATGCAGGTGGAATTGGAAAACTGGAGCTCAGTTACCCAGATGATGCAGACAATATTTTCTGCTTCTTTTGGCAAACAAATGAAAAGATTTTTCTATATAAAGGAGTACTATAATAAAGGAAATTCAAGAGGCACACTAGTCCAACACAATCCCTCAAGAAAATAACTGCTTTCCCCAAAAAGAGGGAAAAAAGCAGAATTTGGAGAAAGAAAAGTGGAAAAGAAGCAGAATTCAGAAGCAGGATTCAGGAGAAACACTCCTAAATCTCAGGATGGGTAAACGCCTGTCGTTGCTCTACTCCTCCCTTTGGTTTTAAAGAACTGAAGCTCTTGGTGTGTAATGGCGTAGTGGTGGTTGCAACTTTAATTTCAGTTCGCTTTTCCCTCAGAGATATTTCCTCACTCCAAGTCCATGGTGAAGCTGTCTGGGGCAAACTTCCACTCTAGATGCTGCTCAGAGATATTTACAAAAAGAATCCTGAATGCTCATGTTAAAGCACCTATACAGACTCATGTTCTTTAGCATTAGAAAATGAATTCTGGAGCAGCTTCTTGTTTCCGAAGGAGCAAAATTAACAAGTGGAAAAACTCTGGTCATTAATGACAGCAGAGCTTCCTATGACTGATCACTGCAGCATACCTCAGGTTTCTAAAGCAGCTGTTGATAAATGACACCAGAAGGTGTCTTTGGCTAGGAAAGCTGCCCATTTTCATAAACATTTTGTTCTGAAGCCCCTGCAATTATATTATACTGCTCTTGCACCACTCTGTGGAATTTTGCTTTTGATTTCTTGCAGCTTTGTGCAGACTCAAGCAGTTTGGCCTCTTTATTAAACCTAAGCATCAATCTGTAAAAAAGCCTCTTGATTGTCTAGACAACTACTTGTGAAAGTCAGCTTTGTTTCGTTGACTCTGCGTCCCTGGGGGTACCAACACTGCTCCTTCTGTTCTTGTCTGTCAATATTCTTTTGGCCAAAATTTTGGGTTGTTTTTTTTTTTTCTTTTCCCTGTATCTGCCAATTATTTTTGTTGTGGAAACCAACTGAAAAAATATTTCAGTGCTGTTTCTTGATAATTTTTCTTTTTTAATAAATAAATGCCAACAGCCTGGAGCTTATGAGCTTATGAGCAACCCTACAGTAATAAAAGGATGTACACAGCAGGCAGTACTCAATTTGCAAAAGAAAAACAGATTAACATTTCAGGTTTCTGAGGGCTTTTTGTCAACAACAGAATATTTAAAAACATCAATCTAGTAGTAATTGCATTCATCAGTGCATTCTCAGCTGATTCTTTGGCTACTTCCCTTAATATCATGGAATGGAGAAGTAGCTATTGGAAGTCCTTTTAATATACATTTATATATAAAGTGAAAATTTGGTAACAGTCAAGTTGATTTTACGGTATGTAATTCTCATTTCTGGGATGAGAATTACACACACTAGAATGATGTGAATACATGGGTAATGGTGGGAGAGTGAACACCCTCAGCCAGGCCCTCAACAGCTACAAAAACTGGTAGCAAGTCCTATTTCTGGGCACTTTTACAGAAGGAAAGTTCATTGTAAGCAACAATGGGAAAAAAAAAAAGCCCTTTAAAAAAAAAAAAAAAAATCCTCAGCAGAGACTTTAAGAAAACACCATGGGAGTATCATTTCCCCGTTTCTTTAGCAGATGCTCGCCAGCCACTTTTCAGGTATAATACCACTGATTGCATCCAGGCAAGGAACTACACGGAACGAGACGCTGCTCTCCTGCTCCGCATTCCCTATGAGGCTGCAGAGGCGCCGGGAGTGCCCTGAATGGGGCCGGCATCAGCTCCGGGAGCTGCTGCTGCTGATGCCCGCATCGGGCACCTTCCCCAGCCCTGCCCTCGGAGAGTTCTGTGCCAAGAACTGCTGGAATGGCACGGGAATACAGAGGGGCTGCCTCCGCACTGCCCTGGCCACAGCCTGGAGCATTTTCTCATTTCATCCTTGCACAGCTGCCCCAGCTGCTGGGGTTTTTCGTCCCCTCTGCTGTTTCTCCCCTGATGGAGAACAGACACTTCTTTTCGAAATTTTGTAATATAGAAAAGCAATCTGGAGTCTGATTTTGTGCTAATTCACTAAGACACTTCTGATAATTTTGTCTTATGTATATTTATTAGGGTTTTTTTTTTTTTTTTCTCCTTCTAACATCATTAGATTTGTTTTGAACTCAAAGGTCAGTTCCTACACCAGTATAAATCAATGTAACTACATTGATTTCAAGGATTGCAGCATCTTTCATTAATTCCTATTGCCAGAGATAGTGTAGTTGTCTCTGAGGAAGAAGACAGATAGATACGTATTTATATATATGCATTTGATTTAAATCACAAAGTAAAAAGAAACTTCTGTGAAGAATGTAATTCTGTAGCATGTCATTAACCATGCAATTAAGGCCTAGTGGTGTTAAATGATCGATACAGAATCTCAGCCAGCCACCTCCAAAGATTTCTCTAAGTCCATCCCCTCTGCAGTTCCCATTCTATCTTCATTAAAAAGAGCCCTGATCCTTGCACAGGAGACCCTAGCATCTTTTTTTCTTACTAAGAAAAATGTGGTTTCTTTATTTGGTTGTACTCCATTAGCAGCCTAAAGAACACATTCCCCAGTAAAATAATCCAAGTGTTGGTCTTACTCATTTCAATTCAATCATTCCAAAATGAATTCCAATTGCTCATCTAATTATATTTCCCTATTTTTATTGGTCTGCTTTCGAGAGAAGTAGTTGCCTGTGTTCTTTGGACTATAAATTAAATATACAAGGAGAGAGAGGAAGAGAATTAAAATTATGCAAAATGTTTCAGTGTTAAAGTGAGAAGTTATGTCTTTAAAAATCAATTCTGTAGTAAAGGTGTATCTGTGGTTACACAGACATCTCTTCCCACTTTTCAGGGAGCTCCCAGTCTGTGCAGCTCTGTAGCTTCTCTTCCGTGCATGCAAAAAGCAGCTTCACATGGAACTGATAACTCTCTCCAGGGAAAGAGCAGCGTTGCCTATAGCCAAAATATGTTTTATTAAAAACAGAATCTTCCTTGTCAGGTCACATCGCTCCTGCTGAACTTGAGGGATGCCAAACAGTGGTGCCAGGTTTGCCACACGCTGATAATGACATCCATGGCTGGTGCACAGATAAAGCAGCCAGAGCACCCTGCCCACGTCTTCCTCTGCACACCAACATTTTCCCTCAGGTTTGAGCGATAAGAGCCATCGGCGCTGGTGGTTGAAAATCACTTTAGAGAATGAAGTGCTGCACTTGATAAGAGCAACCCTTCACGGGTCTGTGGGCTGGTGTGTGGTGGAGAAGAGGAAGTTCAGAACCTTAGGAAATCTTTTAGGTACTTTTAAAATTGTTAAATGTAGCATATATGCACTTCCTCTTTCCAGACCGATCTGCCGGTGCAGGTCCTGGCTGAAGTTGGGACATCTCCCAGCACATCTCTGCCCGAGCCTCCAGACATCTGGGTGAGGCAGACGGGCAGCAGACACAGACCGAAGGAGTTTCTGAGCCTCATATTTGAATGGAGGAAGTAAGGTAATGAAAAGGAAACCATAATCTGGCCCTGAATTAATTAGCTCAAAACACATGGCATTAAAAAATGTATTCCAGTGAGTAGATGGTTTTTCAGCAACAGCCTGGGACAAGCCTCATCTTTGATTCTGCTGTCTCCATTTTCAATGCCCACAGCCCCTCTGTATCTTTGCATCACGGCAGTTCTGTGTCACCCACACCCTGCTGTGCCCAGGGCTCCCAGTGTGGCACTGCAAAGTGGCCTCTGCCATCACTGGAACAGCAACTACACAGCCTGAGGTTGACAAATCATTGAATTTCTCCCTTCCTCGTGCAGTTCTCTACCTGCTGCAAACAACATGGAATCATGGAATCATGAGATTTAACAAAAGACCAAGACAAGGGACCTCAGGCCTCCACAGGGCCTTGGACTCCCAAGTTCAGAATATATTTTTCTTATTTATTTTTTTATTCTTGTCCAGGTTTATATATAATTGATTTCACATCAGTTGGCACAGAGACAGTCCTATGTAAAAAGGCTTTTTGAATTCAAAGAATTAACTTTGCATAGGAAAAAAAAAAAATTATTATTCTGGTTTGCTCTGTTCAGGGGCTGTTCAGCCCCTGAAGCTGAAATATGTGAGTGACTCTGTCATCACAACTCATTGAATTGGAGAACTAGGCCCATCAGGAAGTTTTCTTCCTCCAATGCTTTCCCTAGAAAAACTGGACCATCCCTCTGGGAGTTCTGAGGAGAAAGAAAACTATTGGGTTAAAGTTGCACAAAGAATAGTCAACACCAACAGCCTGAGTTGCTATTCATTTTTTCTTTAGTGCCTTTAACCTGAGGGCAAATAGAACCATAATGTGGACATTAACTATCACAACAGACATAAAGATCTCAGATTAGATGGATTTTACAGCAGGCCTTACACCAGTTCCTAAGAAAGGGCAGGCAGAGCAATTCTCCAGTGGTTCTGTCCCTGTGATCTAAACCGCTTTTCCCAGATCCCTGTGCTGGATGTTTAGCCCAATGGTTTTGGAAGTCTTCTGGCAACTTTTAAATCCTTACAGGTGCTATTACTGAGGTGTCAGTTGTCATGGAGAACAGGATAATATTTCACGACATCAAAATACCCCGTAATCATTTCAGAAGGTTGATGATATTGCTGCTAGGCATAGTCGAACTCTTCTTCACATCACTGCAGACTGAGGTTTTCCCTCTGCTCCACACAGCCCAGATATAATCCCTTCTGATTAGAGCCTTTTCTCTTTGATGCTCTCCTTTGTCATCCACACACTGGGAAAATTGCTCTCTGTTGAATTACATGCTCCGTGCAGTTTGCATAGTTGTCTTTTTTAACCTGGAAGCAAAGCTGTCTGTGCCTGAGCAGCAATAGGATTCTGACTTCTAGTAAATCTTTGATTAATGAAGCTCAGGTAAACAGATTAGTCATTAACCTTTGCTTCTCATGATCAGATTACTTATTGATGTAGAGTGGCTGTGCTGCTCCCATGCTGCCAGGGATGGGAATCTTGCTTTCCTTCAGACTTCAAGAATCACCCCACCATCTAAAAAGAGCCCTTTTTAGGATGGGGGTATTAGAGAGCTGCTGCCTCTGCAAGGACTCATCTATTTTGTATGGATCTCACTGCAACCAGGGCACTTAAATGCAAATATTAATTGGTGCTGCCCACTAGTAGAGTGTGTTATCCATATCTCTGGTTCTACATTTCAGCTAGACAGCTGTCAGGGAGGGGAACTCAGCTGAGGCACAGAGGAAATACACACAAAGTGAGACAAGTTTTTAAAAAATGGTACACTCTGAATCCACGGCTGTGCAGGACAACTGCTCAAACCCTTGAGAAAGGCCAAATCCTTGGTCAGGAAATCATTGTATAATGTCCATGTCTGTAGACAAGCAGAAGGCTGCCTTAATTCCATTCAAAGCTGACTTAATTCTGGGCTCTTTATGTGCTGTACAGGTGTCCCAGGGTGGGCAAAAGCAACCTATGAGCTTAGGGCAACAAGAGAACCAGGGACAAGAAATCTTTTATCCCTGCCAGCTCCATCAGGTCTTTTTACATGTAGTCATGCTACCAATGGCCTCTGTGAGAGAAGTGAATGATATTCCATCATCAGTTAAGGAAAGTTTCAGATTCAGACACTGGACAGAAAGCTGAGCACTCCTTTGTGACCATCACTGTGGTGCTGCCCACTTGGAAAGGGTTTGCACCCTCCCTGACTTCCAGACTATCCCTACCAGTCTCCATGGGTGCAGAGATTCATCTACCAGAGGAATGGAGCTAGAACCAAAAGGGGGTCTTATTTTCACGACCTGCAAATTTAAATGTGGAAGGTTATGCAGGACGAACGAGCAGAAGTGACCTGTGTCTACCTGCAGCCTGCAAAAGCAGAGAGGGAATCCAATTACACACCAGTGTAACCCATTGATCTCTAATACATTGGATTATAGTTAAACCTGCAGACATTTACACTGCAGCCCTGAACACAGAGAAGTACAATCAGAGTAGATAGATAAAGCTTCGTGTTTTCTAGCTGATCAACAGACTGAGCTGCATGTTTGCACTTCCAGTTTTGCATCATGTGAACCCCAGCCTTCACTCCCATTTCCAGTCCCAGGATCCCCTGTGCACACAGCTATTAGCAGATGGAAATCTAGCAACCTGATCTGTGGGCCCAGTTGGGTAATCAAACATTTAATTACTAACAATTATCCATTAATGCTTATAAATTAGGTTGCCAAACTACTTCTACAGATTACAAATATTTGCATCTAGACTTGTCTGCAAAAATGGAAGATGCCTGTGAAAAGCTACACCACAATGTCCAACGCTGGAATTTTCATTTGGACTCTTCAGACTGACATAGAAAAAGCAAACATTTTCTGCATCAAAAAAGTATGAAAAATAAGGAAATTAGAAGCTGAAAATTGAGGGGATCATGAAAATCAGGTCCTAAGTCAAATTCCAGGCTTGCTTGATTTCTCTCCCATTAAGGGTCTTCTTCCTTTTCACCCTTCTCTCCTGTTTCTACCTCTGCAGTTGATTAAACATTTGCCTCCACCCTCTGAATATATATTGGTCCAGAGGGCTTATTTTATTCTGAATTACTTCCTGATATTAATAATGATTTTTTATGACTCATCATGCATCTAGGAATTTTGTTTATTAAAATAAAGCCTAACAACATGATTTCAGGTAGCACTTCAGAGGTGAACACGTGCTTTTCACTGCCACTCCTAACTAGGAGAGACTGTAACCCTCTCCAGTAAGAGCACACTGCATTGCTATGCAGGAAATGTAAACCAATTCTATAAAAGGGTTCCAGTTCCCATCCTGTTAAGTAAGTTTTGCTTTTTATAATTGCCTGCTTTCTACTGTCTGTTTTATTAAAGTGACGTGGTTATGATCTTGTCCACGTGACCTCTCCCTTTGCTCACAAGGGAAATGTTGGAGTGGTATTGCAAGTATTGGGACTCCAAGGCTACATTTAAATTAGTAAATTCAAACGTGTCTGGAAGCATTCCCAGGACTAGAACAAAACTGTTTATACAGTCAACTGCTAAGCTATTCTCTGGCATGAGTTTGGCCCATTCCAGCTCCTTCTTTCCCTGAATGGATTGTGATCACAGCATGGCCAAGGAGCAGCACACATGAAACTCCCAATTTTTGAGAGGATAAATGAGTTTATTTGTATATATGCTGTCCACCTGCTGGCCTTGATGCTTATTCCTGTGTGCATTTTATTTACCTGATGAGGTAGAACCAAAGCACCTTGAACTTAGTACCCAGGCAAACAATTTTCTTTGGAGAATCACATTGATCTGAGGCAAATGTGGCACATGGCAGGGACCAAAATTAGCCACTATCATGCACAGTAAAAGTTGATGCATATGCAAAATTAGGCTCCCAGTCACAATCTGGATAAGTATCAGATGGATCTGAATGGTGCAAAAGCTGAGCACAATAAAGACAGGGTCCTCAGCTGAAAACTGATGTCTCTTGTTGCAGCATCGGGCTCAAATACTCTGCCAAAGAAACAGTGCCAGAGGAATTGCAGAAAGAAGAGGGTGTGACGGTTTAATGGGATTTTAGTAAAATATGATATATTTTTTTTAATTTTCCTGAGTGTTTTATTCTTTTTAAGTAACTCTGAAGGGATCATCTAATTCTATAGATAAGCCATGTGTAGTCACCAGCCCAACATAAATTAATTGAAATGGCTGCTGAACACAACACTTGCTTTTACTGAGAATGCAAGAAGTTCTTCAAGGACTACATATTCTCTATCTCTTTTTCTACCTCCCCTGGGGTCTCTCTCCCTTCTTTTTCATCTTTTTTTCTCTTCCTTGATGCCCAAGATGGTTCCATTAGTCTTGCAAATATTAATTCCCAATGCAAACAGAATGTGTCAGGTACAGGAGGATGTAAATGGAAAATTAATTGAAGAGCAACGTGTAAGCTTGTGCTGTGCAATGTCCTCAGCATGAATACTCAAACAGAAACCTGCCACTGACTTGCTGCCCCTCAAAAGCCCTTCCACACATGGAACATGAGGCTGGGCTGCTGGCACAGGAGGTGCACACGAGATTTTTAAACAGTGCCTGATAATTGATTCCTCTTTTGGGGGCTTGTCGTTCCAGGTACCCTGGTGCACAGCAGGGTTGGCTGCACAGCCAGGACAGAGCTGTTGCCCTTCCCTTGCTCAAGGCTTGACCCAAACACGGCCCCAGGGGAGCCATGGGGCAAGGTTTTGTCATCCTCCTCTTTCCAAGGCAATCAGTCCCTCAGGAAAGGTCAGGCTGCCATCGGTTGCAAAGTTCCTGTTAACCCTCTCTGGCCAGGAGTGGTCAAAAACATCACTGACCACTGTTCAGAGCTGTGAGCAGGAGCTTTTGGAGCTTTCTGCCAGTCTCTGACAATGCAAAGTACATAAAGTGATCAACGAATTTTACTGCTTTATCTGTTTCATAAATTGTCCTTAGATTATGACACCGTTCAAATCACTTGCTGCAGATGCTTTGTGAAAAAAGAAATTTCTTCAACACTTCATAGCAATTATTTGTAATCTATATTATTTTGACTAGACCCTGTTGATGATATAGTGATTTTTTTTTGGCTCATTGATTAGAAGAGTTTTTTAGATTTCTGAATTATTATATTTGGAGGTGAGAATTCAGAATTTGATTTTAGCTAATAGGCTTTCAGTCCAGAAGAGATAATAGTTCACTCATTCCATGTCCTTGAACAGCATAAACCAGAGGTTTCAGGCAGTTCTTTCCCCCCATACTTTGATGTATGAGTACATTTAACAAAGCTTTATCTCCTAGAAAATTATTCAGTCTTTCTTTCAAGCCATATAGAATTCTCCTGCTTTCAATAAAAACCCCAGATGTTCCCATGACTTCCCCCTCATTAAAATAATTTGCTACACTATTCCTGGGAAACTAATAGAAGTAGTTGAAAATACAAGCAGAATTTGTAATGAATTTTCACACACTTTTTAAATATTTTCCTAGCAAAAGTTCCAAGTTTTGGCCGGTTGCTGCTCACTTTTATCCAGACTCATCATACCTGGTTTAGTGACATCAGCAGCCTAGACCCTTTCTCTAATCAATGGAGGAAAGTAAACTATCCCAGGTGGGTTGCATTTTCCAAGGCTGGTCTCCCCAGTGACTACAATAGGAGGCTGGAAAAACCAGCAGACCTTAAGTACCTCAACAAGATATTTAAATTTAGGTGGGAAATACCCTGGCTCTGCTTGGTCATCCTTAGGGCTGGTGCTTGGACTGAAGGAATGGGGCACGAATCTGGAAACACCCAGAGAGATCTATCACCCATCTCCAGCAATCCTTACTGGTCTTTCTGGTACCATTGAGATTTATTTTAAAGAATCCATCGGGGTCAAAATTGTTTCCACTCTTACTGAAATTATAACTTTATTTCTCAGCCTTATCATCAGCATCCTGAGTCTTTTTTTGCTCACCAGGGGAAAAGCAGTAGGTCAGATCTTTAACATGCACAATATTAACTTTCTAAATCCTACTTTCTCTCAGGATTTACTCAACTAGCTAATTTCTATTTATTTTGGACACATTCTGATATCATGTCTATAGAGATTTGTGGGGAAAGTACAATTGATACAAAGGATTTTGCTTTTTACTCTTAACCACCCCCTGATCACCACCACCAACAGCCTTTCTAAATCCTTTCACATTTCCATTTTCTCTCTTCCCCTGTTTCTTTGCACTCAGCATCCTGAAAGCAGTGCTGCACAGTCTTCCAGTAAATATCTCATTTAAAGAGTGAGGAAGCCTGAATTAAATAGGGCAGGGACTCTTGCTGGCCTGAGCTAATGGAGATGTCTTTTAGTGAGATGTCAGCTCTCGACAGTTCAGCTCTGCCAGCGTCGTGACAAACCTTCCTCCCACGTTATCAGTGTATGAACAATGATCCACTAGGAAGGTGTGTGATAGCCTTTGGATTGGGCCATGGCTCATTTTTAGGTATTTTCTCATAATTCAGGGCCACAGCTTATAACCTCATATAAGTGAATGAGAACAGCAAGAAAACCAAGTCCTGGAACCAGGAGCAGCTGTCAATAGCTCAAAGGCAGACAAGAAACCTCATCATCTTGGCCCAGTCTTGATAAATTAATAATGCTCTATGTTGCAACCAGTGGAAAATATGGATGTGTCTACATGATAGCTATAGAAGACCATCTGACAAATCTGGAATGTGAAATTATTCTAATTGATATAACTGGAGCCAGAATGTGGGATAATGTTATCCAGTAGCTGGAAATTTCAGGATCATAATGGTGGTCCTCTCCAATCTTCAGAGAAAAAGCATCTATTAGGAGATCATGTACTGGTAGTGATGGATTGCAATTAGAATGTTGGAGCTCTTAAAAATTAGCACTGCTCTTGACACTTACAAAATTGTGCCACCTTGTATTCTGGAGCAATCATTAGGGTAATGAACAATTTCTTCTGGGTGGTATCTGCCACCACTTGACAGTTTCATAAATGTATAAATATTTCAGAAGTGACAAAACTTCCATCCTTGCTGGAGAAAAAAAAATAAAAAGGTTAATTAAACTCGGAGCTTTCTTTTCTGAAGCACACACTCCCAGAGCATCAGCACACACAGAAAGTTGTGCTGCGAATGCTTTTTTGGGCGCAGAAAACCATCTTGTGTTTTCACATATGCTTCCAACACGAGAAGTTTCCTCATTTTGACAAAATGTGTTCCCTGTATTTTTAGAGCTGGGTTAAAGCTGCGCTGCTGAGGAGAGGGCCCAGGGCAGTCACACAGCTGCTCCCAGCTACGCGGCAGAGCAAATGTCAGAAGTGCTGGTGCTAATGGGGAAGCGACAGTGCCCTTTGCTTCCCTGCCCCTGCCCTCCACTTCTGCCTTCCTCCCCGGGCCTGACCTCCTGCAGCAGGAAACCTGCCCCTGCTTTGCAGCTTGTTCTGCTGTTATCCTGCCCAAAAACAAACAAAAAACCAAACAAACAAGCAAACAGAGACTCATCTGTGCCGAGAAGATACCATTAATATATAACCTCGGGGATCAGAAAAACCAGTGAGAGGGCAAACACAGCCAAGAACATGTTTGCAGTGTGTTCAGGATGGATTGCCCAGCACTGAGGGAAGCAAAACACAAAAGTTACACTTCCGCCAGACAACATGAGTGGCTTGTCACCAAAAAAAACAGGTTTAAAGGCTACACTCGCCTTCCCTCATGCCTTCTCTCTTCTGCTTACTGCTTTCCTCTTGTCAAGTAAATAGGCTGTGATTAAATCTTCCTAAATAGGAAAGAAACGCTACATCTATGAGTTTCTCAAAAAGAGTAAAGATATGTCAAATGAAAACAGAGGGTGGCTTTGCAGAGGATAAGGAAGAGCTCCCCAAGCCACCCAGAGGTGATCACAGCTCACAGCCCACCATACGAGGGGGGATGGCTCACACCTGGAAGTGCTGGCTCACACTGCACTGAGCCCCGAGCAAGCACTGCCCGGTATCTTCTCCATCAGGGATCATCAGGGAAGCAGGACTAACCCACATCAACATCCATTACCGAATTCCTGAAAAGAGTGGGTTAATGGTTCACAAAAATCAATAAAACATTGCTGTGATGGGAGAGCCATCCTGGAATGACAGAGTGGTTTTTCCTGCCAGCAATACTCTCACATTCACTGAGAGAGCAGAAGCTGTGATATCTAATTCTGGCTTAAAGTCTCTCAAAGTCTCTCCACCTCCCCGGCTAGTGACCAAGCAGTTTCTTTTCTGTCGAGGCTGGAGTTGATGGTGATGTTAAAGCAAACAGCCAGGACTGTCCCTGTGCCCCAGGCACACGCAACAGTGAGCACAGCAGGGTTCATGTGCCCTGGCTGAATTTGCTCAGTGTTACCACCCAGCAACAGCCCATGCAGCTGATTGCTGCAGAGTGCTCTGGATGTTGAAACACACACTGCCTCTTAGGGCTTCCCCCTCACTTGATCTGTCTTTTCACTTCTCATCTTTTCCTGCCTGTTTATTTATTTATAATTTATTTGTTTGGTGGTTTGTTTTATTTTATTTTATTTTATTTTATTTTATTTTATTTTATTTTATTTTATTTTATTTTATTTTATTTTATTTTATTTTATTTTATTTTATTTTATTTTTCAGCAGTCTCACTAGACTTTGCAGTGGCCAGTACTCTTTAGATCTAATAAAAAGTTTGCAGACATGGTTTACGTCCATTTCAGAATGCTTCAGGAGCCAATGTCAGAAGTGTCCCACAGGTGACCAAGGTTCACAGCCCCCTGAGATGGTCATGTTCAGGAGCTGCAGGAGCTTTCACAGTTAGGGAAAAGAACATTATGAATAAGAAAGCAGGATTAAGACCTGACATTTCTGCTTGAAGCTTGACCAAGCAACTTGGAACACACTGATGAATCCTCTTGGTGCACCTCCACAGGATCAGCCACGTCCCCAGCCCAGCCCTTGGCTCCAGTGCACACAGCAGAGCTTCACTGGGGACAACAACAGTGGAAACAACATCACGTCCTATTAACAACACATATGCAAATACACACTTTTGGCTGTATTGTTTTGTTGGGCTGCTTTTACCATAGATCTAATCTCTTCACCTTTGGCATTGAAAATGTGTTTTAATTAACCCACTAGCAAAACATTAGCCTGGGATGGTCTGATCATTTTTAACTTTATTTTCCTGAATGAAAACAATGCTGGCCAAATTTACTGTACACTGTCACCTTAATTACCTGTCTTAGACAATCCCTTTCACACTCACTTGCAGTTTATCACAGTATAACACAAAAACTCTTCCTCTAAAAAAAACTTTAAATGCTTCTGAGATTCAAACTGTAGATTGCTTGTGCAGCTATAATCTTAAAAAACATCTGCTACATTTGTGTGGTAAAGGAAGTCTCTTTAGAATACAGCCTTTGATTTCTATAAAAGACAAATCAGGCCACATGTTTTTGTTTTGAATGCTTCTCATCACAAGAGGAAATTTTCTGCAGCTTGGAATTTTGAAGGCATGAAAAATGTATTTATTTTTTTAAACAAAGAGCGCACATAAGAACATCAACAAAACTCCTCGGAAGTGTTAAAAACCATTCCTCTATCATCTTTAAAGAAACACTAACGACTGCCTGACCCACATTTTGATCTACCTTTCTGTCTTAAATTTATCTGGGTCATATCATGTCCTTGATCCAAACATTTAACTCCCATCGACATCTCAGACCTTAGGAGGTTCAGCTCTGGAGCTGCTAATAGCCCAGACAAGCAGCAGATCAGGAGGTTTCACTGGGCTTTTTTCATTTGTCTCTCAAAGCGAGTGTGCTGATAGTGGTGGATTGACAAACTGGCTTTGACACCGGTGTGCATTGAAGGTAGGAATCGATGGTGCCTTGTGGCCGAGTGAGTCCAGAACAGATCTTTTTTGCCTCATTCTGAGCCATCTATTTTTTAAGAAACCATGAAAAATAAAAGCTTCTGGCTTTTCATAGGGAACCCATTGTTTTAGATTTTAAAACTGGTTTGTTGCTGCCCATTTCCTCCACCTACATCTCCTCTCTCTTCTTCACGTGGACACTAGAGATGCCTACACTGAGCTTTTCCAAAACACTTGTACAGGATCATCTTTTACACTTATCAACCACCCAAATGCTTCATACTACCATTCTCTTCTCTGCTTTTTTCCCCTGGTGAGAAGCTTTGAGCTAAAACAGCCTCTATGTCTCCAACCACTTCAAACCAAGGGTCAAATCCTGCCTAACATGGGCTCTTAACCCTGCGTGTGGAATCTCATGGTTCCCTTCTCCCTTGTCCACGGTTAAAGGAGTTCACAGGTCCCTGCTGCAAGCCCAGGGCAGGAGTGGAGCAGCAGGAGCACAGCTCAGCCAGTTACACCAGTAGATGTTACATCCAGAGTGGTGCAGCTCTAAAACACAATGTCTATTGTCTCAGCAGACAAATCAAATGCACAGTCAGTATCTCCCCTTTGACAAGCTTCTGATTACCAAGATTATTTTTATTTTTGCATGCTAGGAATAGACTTTTACCATGATTTGAAATGCAAAATCTACAGTTCTGCATAGCTAAGACACTGATACAGAAAACCAATTATGATTAAATTTTAAAGACTCAGATCACCAACCCTATAGCAAATCCCTTACAGTTTTGCAGGCCTGTCAAGCAGGTATGGCTAAAGAGTGTCCTGCTGATAGCAGCTGTGACCTGAAGCACATCCTTTTAAGTGATAACAGCTGTCAAAGTGGGGACACAAGTAATGAGGGCAGAAAGGCATTTCAGTTGTAGCAGCTTGGATAGCTCTCATATAATTTGTATTTTCATTCACTGGAAATACTTCATTAGCTGTCAATTATTTTTGGTTGGTGGAGGAATTTTTTTCAGTTCATTCATTTTTCTGGTAGTCAGTCACTCATCCCATGTTTTAATGCTAAAGAGGTATCAAAATTCATCTATTTATACCTTAGGTGCTGCCCAGGGCTCACTGAAGTCAATACAAAGGTACCAGTTAGTTTAGGGTCCACTTGTTTGTGACGCTGCTTTTCCTGCTAAGCTTCTAATCAAATTCAGCTTTACTGCTCTGTGAAATAGAGGATCCTTCTTAAAGGATCGTAGACTGTTCCATCTGAAGATTTACTACGAGTGGGAATAATCTTTCTTTTGCATGTGGAATGGAGAAAGTCCATGGAGACAAATTTGGAGAGGTGACGAGTCTGTCATTGATCATACATGGCTCTAACAGAGGTAGTAGGCCTTAGGCAGAGTGGACAATGGATCAGAGCTCTCCCCGAGCTCCCACCACCCAATTTTCCCTGTACAAATTCCTCACCCAACAAACCAAGTTCCTCCACTCCGTGTCCCCATGCATTTACAAGACTGAGCACAGTGCAAATGCACATTGGAGTCTGCTCTAAATGCTGGCAGATGTTTTTCATCACAGCAAAGGAGCCTCTTGTGCAATTAGCGAGACAGAGCTTTAAAAAAAATTTTTTTTGCACAGAATAACTGTGTATTTACATAGTTGTGAAATTACTTTTCTGATAGAGAATCAGATTTGCAAAACATTTGGTGCATTTTTTTCCTGTAATCATGTCTTCCCCTTGCTCTGAGATGCAGCATTCCTCGTAAACAACTGCCTCCTCTCCTCAGTACCCTCAGTAGCATGCATGGAAAAGAGATCCTGGGCTAGCTGTCCTTGCAGCATTTGTCCAAAGCCTGGAGGAATGCATGGAAGAGCTCCCAGAGGAGTCAGTGGGGTTTGGATCGGGCACTGAGCTCTGGGTGCACTGAGTAACCAACCCGCTGCACCCTGCCAGGTTTCAGCTCTGATTAATGAATGTGCAACTCTTTGTAGCAATGATTCACAAAGCCTTTCAAGTGCACCAGAGCTCGTTTTTGGCCAAAGTTTTCACTGATTCGTGCGATTTCTGTAGAAACATACTGAGAAGCTGGGGCCTTACTTGAAGCTGTGGTGCACTCTGAGCTCACAACTAAAAGTGCGATCAGAGGGGAAGCTGAGTCCTGAGCTCACTCCTGAGCTGGACTTGAATGGCACAGCTCCCTGACTTTCTGGTGTTTTCTACTCCTTGTCAGTCTGTTCAGAAGATCAAGAAATTCAGGAAAGTCCAAGCATGCATTTCAATTTTATTTACCATCAGCTATGTTAAAAACACAGCAGCCAGGATTCTGATTTGCTGTGAATCTAGACCCCTTTTAAAAATTCTGACCAGATTTGGGGGAAAGTCAGACACAGATTCACATAATACCATTGCAGCTAGATTTTCTGCTCTTCTTTACAGTTATGGCACTGAGTTCTAATATATTTAGCCTTTTTTAATATAAATAATTTTGTTTCTCAACTATAAAGCAAGTGTGGGTGAGGGGGTGGTGACTGTCACTGCAGGATGAAAAAGAGGGAGAAATGCTTCTGCAGTGCCTCACCTTGGATGGAGTGCTGACCTCTGTCTCCTGCATCCAGGGATGGAGAGGACAGGAGCAGCTCTTTTCCAAAGAGCTCAGGTCCCAGTAGTTCCCATTATAACTCCATGACTCAGCACCTAACGTGATCTCTGCCCCTGACACAAGCAGGGTGAAGAAAAAAAGAAATACCCAATCACCCTTGGAGCGACGTGTCTTGCTGACAGTTAATTTGCCAACAGCACTCTGTGGCTTTGTATATTAATTAAGCAGCGAATAAATTCATTAACGTTGCCGACACAGAGAGCAGAACATACCTTCATTTCATAATGCCTAATCCCATTATCAACAAGCTAAACTCTGCCCTCAGCTCACCTACACGATGGCACTGCTGACTCCAAGAGATGCCACAAGGAAACGTCTGGGGGCAGTTTTTGGCCACATTTGTTTCATTGTGCTACAGACAGCCATGAGGCATTTTCATTCCTGTAAGTAAATTTTCCTTCAGAAGCTTGGCAAAGTAAAACCTCAGACACTTTTGGGCTCTTTGCCCAACTTGAGAACAAGGGGCACAAAAAAAGGTTCATTTTTCTCACCAGCTACCAATTTGATTGACACGGAGGGCTGGTCCTATTAAGCTGAGATCTGGCCTGGGTTCAATGTATTTGGAAGCCTAGTTACAAATGCATTAAAACAACTTTAACAGAGATTTTGTCAACCTATCAAAGACAAATCAAGAGTGATTTCCCTGATGCCTCTGCTGAATTGGGTAAATTTCATTTATTGACTTCAAGCACTGCGTGCTGGTAATTTTTTTCTCTGTCTTTTTCTCCAGAGGAATTTGACATGATCAGATCTACTCTGATGTTTCATAATCACATTTTCTTTTCCCTTCCTCTCTCCTCCTTTGCAGGGTGCTTTGCGTGTTGCTACCAGGTATAGAAGGTGAGTATGTCAGAGAGAAGAGATGGGCCAAATTCAGGAATGTGCTTAATCAAAACTAACTCAGTAGAGCCTCCTTTAACCTGGCCTGCCTTGCACTTTCTTTGGCTTCTATCACACAGAGGTCCTTGGAATGGCAAGGTAAAAAAAAAAAGCCATTAAGAACAGCTTTTATGGGATGTGGAACGAACTAAACCCCTTCAGCTTGATGCACTGGAGGTTCATGGATTGGAGGAGGAAAAGCATGTTAATTTAACTGTGTGTTGGTGTAAATGTCACTTTTAGGCAATGAAAAACAACTGGAGGAAATTTCCCTTTGGGAGAAAATGGGCATTTTGGAGCTGGGGCACTAGATTTCAGTGCATGTGGAATAAATCTGAGCAGGACCGTCTGAAAGATTCCTGGTGGTACCAGAAAGATCAGCCTCATCTGGGCCCAGACTTTTCATTTCATGTCATACTAATATTTAGTTTGTGTAGCACACACTTCTCACAGATAACCAGTGATACTTGTCCCCTGACCCTGAGGAAAGGCAGAGAGACTCGCACAGGGGCTGCCACATTCCCATTTTAGGGGAGAAACTCTTGCAAGCACGAAAAGTGCGTCCTCAACCAGTTTGCATGGGTGCAGCTTGGTGTGACTGGCACAGCTTGGCACATCCCCCAGAGTTTGCAGCCACACTCTCAAGGATTTGGGATGAAACCCACGGGAGCCTCAGTGGTTCCAGCTCTGCAGTGGCACCGCTCCCAGTGCAGACCAGAGCGTGCAGCCGAGCCCTGACGGACACAGGGTGCCACGCAGCCAACGTGGGTGTAAAGCCACCAGCAGTGCCTTGCAATGACTGTCAGAGCAGAAACCCCAAACTCCTGCCATGCAGAGCCTTCCCAGCTCCTCTGCACGTGCAGAGCTGGCCTGGGGCTCCTTAGCAGGAAAAACACAGCATGGCAGGAGCCGGGGCCAACAGGTTCGAGTGCCCAGAGGCACCCCAGGGTGCACACGGGTGCTGTGCTGTCCTCGCTGCCGTTCTCTGCCACCAGCCCTGAGGATCAGTCAACCAGAACGTGGTGCTGCCTCGGATGTGCTGGAAGGGCCTCCTGGGGAATGCACCTCCCTCAGCCTGAGCCCGGGGGCTGCAGGAGCTGTGGGCAGCCAGGCACCGACTGCTCGGAGCAAGCCTGGCACACACATCCTTTGTTCTCTCCCCTTCCTGGAGGAGAAAAACCAAAGCTAAGCAAGATTTAAGTGATGTGCTCAAAGTCAGACCGTGATTCAGTGATCAGCTGAGAAGGCAGACGTGCTGTGCTAGCCACTATTCCTGTTTCTCCCAAGTTAATGTGGATGGATTTATTCAGCACATATTTATTTCGTGGGTGTCTTTTTCATGACATTTCCTCAATTTCTTGACTTACAGTTTTCATTATTGTGAAATTTGATTACAGAACCAGGCAAAATCGCAGAGCAAGGCATGTTTCCACCATGCAATTTCACTCCAAGCTAGCCCCATCTCAGCCTGAGAATTGCATGGAGAGAGGATCGATTCTGAGTTTGCCAACTGACAGACTCATGAGAAATATTCTGATCTTGTTTGGATCCCACCGAGAATATTTCATATGTTTAAAGGCCTGCTAAGTTTTTTTTTCTCCTGTTTACCTGCTGTTCCACATAGTGAAATAGCTTGGGAATGAGGGAGTACTGCTTCTGGATCCTCGACAATGTGAGCTGCTTTGTCCTTTGCTTTCTGTTTCTTCCTCTGTACATGCTCGCACAGATATTCCCTGATCAGAGCAGGGTATGCAGGATACAGAGATTCTCACAGTGTCAAAATGTAGCATGCTGGCCTGGAGCAACTCTTCAATTTTTCACATTTATGTGACACAATAAAAGTAAGTAAGAGCCATGATTTTATCTTGTGCCCTAGCAGCTAGAATTTACATAAACTTAGAGAGGTCTTGAAATCACAAATGCAAAGTGAAGTATTGTGTATCATTAAAATAAATCACTGTCACAGAAGACTAAAACTTAACTAAAAGCTCTCTTTCTGGAATCAGTCTGTCTGGTCATATAGCACAGCCAGCAAAGAGTTTTGCACTCAGCATTCTGTAGTACATTTAAGTTACATCAACCTCTATTTTTATTCTACAATTTCATATTTAATATCATAGTTACCTCCCTTAACTATGTTTAATTTGGCTTTATGTTTGTTTATTTTCTTTGCCGTGTCATTTTTTCCTCTTGTTGTTAGTTTTGTTTGGCACTTGTATAATCACACTTTGGAAACATTAACTAATTAACCTTCTTAATACTCCTGGGTGGTACTGCAGACTACGTCAGCCTTACCCTGCCTCCCACTTCATGATGAAATAAGCAGGAGTTGTCTGATTTGCATAAGGATGAAAAGAAATTTGGCTGAGCCAAGACTCAAATCTGGGGTTCCTAGCTGGGATTTTTCCCTTTCCTTTTGTGCTGGGACTACTTTATAACTGGTTGTTGGATCGGAACAAGCAGGAATGGCAAACTAAGGGGTTGTACCCCCTTCCCTGAGCTCCTTGTCACTCAGTACAGGCATTTGGGGCATCCCCAAACCAAACAGGGAGTGTTCCCATCCCACCCAACAGCATCATCACCAGCACACAAAGAACAAAAGCTAATGCTTGTACGGCTGATCTCTTTGGCACCACTGGTAGTGCCTGAAGAACCAAATGAAAGCAAGACATTTTCTGGTGGATACTATGCAAACCTCCATGAAAAATGTTCCTCAACAGCCCACAAGCTCCTCTATATATGCAACTTCTGGCTGAGTGTTGACCCCACTACCCTCTGTTAGAGATCTTCTGTAGAATCATAGAATCATTTAGGATGGAAAAGCCCTCTAAGGTCACTGAGTCCAGCTGTCAATGCAGCACTGCCAAGCCCACCACTAAACCAGAGACAGCACTGAAAAAACAGCCTCTCCAGAGGATGGCTGGAAGGATAATTACCTTTGTAACTTTATACCTGGCATATGCAATAGATAGGCTAATATTATCAGAGGGAGGAGCAGAAATAGGGTTGGGTAAATCGACTCAATCACAGGGATGAAGGCTACCCCAGGAAGCCAACTCCCGGGAAGCATAATGGCAGGAATATGCCTCAGGAAGGAGGAGGGCTGGTTTGTGCAACACAGAGTGGGAGAGGCAGTGGGAAGAGCAAACCCAGTGGAGCCATCTGATGCTTCAGGCACCCTGAGCCTTGCCCTGGGGCTGTGTGGCTCAGAGCAGTGGTGTGATGCAGGAGCAGGAGGTCCAAGCATGGCGTGGAAGGGTGGAATGGGAAGTCCTCTGTAGGAAACCAGCCTGTGTGGAGGGACTGTTCAGCCCTATGAGAGGGAGAAGGCTCAGCACGGCCACACCCCATGCACCTGGGCAGCCCTGCACTTCCAACCAGGCTACTTCCACTGCAGCTTTTGCTCCTTGGGGTGAATAGGGCCTCCCTCTTTTGCAAACTCTTCCAGTGAACTTGTGTGTGAACACACCTAAACATTTCAGCAGCACTCCGTAGCTGCCAAGGGCTTGATGATTCTCCCCCTTTCACTTCTCTGCTCATGGTATTACAAACCAGTCAGGGAGGCACACGAGTGCCCCAGTGCACTGCAGCACTGGGACAGGCTCCTGCAGAGAGCTCTGACTGGATAGCCAAAACCAGAACAGCTGAGAGGAGCAACAGCACAGACTCAGTGTGCTTCTCCCACTCTGGTGGGCTGGACAGCCATGCCTATCCAGCAGTGAATCACAGCAGTAACCCAGGGCACGCTGGAGCATCGCTCCCCGTGTGCCAGCACGCACTTTAAACCTTCCTGACTGTTGGGATTGCATGGAGAGCAGTGCAGTGCTGCCCCTTCACTGCTGTGACACCACTGCCAGGTCTCAGCACGCCCCAGCTCCTCAAAGCAGAGTCATTTCTGTTTGTGAAGAGTGTAACCAGGCCATTCTCTGTGTCTGTCTTTTCCAAAGAGGAGCAAGGTGAACGGAGGATCACAGGGGAGAAAAAGGGGTTTGATGCAATCTACACATGTGTATAAGCAGAATACACAGCTGTATAATGGAAAAGCAGAGTTTGAAATGTTTGTGAAACAGGCCAGTGGTGGGCTGAAATGTCAGCACTTCTCTCCTTTTTATGTGGTAGGAGAATAAGATTAAATTCCCCTTAAATGCCGTAGTGGCTTCTGCCTTATTAGAATCATCTCTCATAACATTTTTAGAGTATTGTGTGGAATCCACTTAAACGAATCTCCATGAAATGAAGAGTGCTGTTAGAATAATCTGGCTCTCGTGCAGTGGGCTCTGCCTTGCACAGCAAGATTTGGCTGTGTGCTTGAGAGGGAGAGCAGGCACCAGCTTCCCAGCTATTCATATTTAAGTATCTCAAAAGGCACCAAGACACTTGCAACAATATTGTATCACACTGCTATTTGAGCAAGGAGAGAAGAGCTTTGAATAATTAAAATCAATTAAAAGGCTAAAGGATAGGGATTCTTCTTGTCTTCAGAGAACTCTTTACAGCAGTAGGTAAATGTTTTCTTGCCTTACCCAATAATTATCTCTCTCAAACACACCTACCCACACACAGTCTTGTGCAGCCACAGTCTCTCTTGGTTTAGATTTTGGAGGATCTCAAGGTCGCTTATGCGAGTGCTGACACCGATGGCCAGAGCCCTTGCACAGCCCAGATGGGGGCTCCTGAGTAAAGCAGCTCCAGCTGCCACAACCTGGACCCTGCTGAAGACCAAAATCTGCTCTCACAAGTCTATGCATTCAAATCCTTCCAGAGATATGTAGCTGCTAGCAGAGCTGGGTTCAAAGTGCCAAAAAAAAAAATAAATTCTAAAGTCTTAGATGAACACAAAGTGACAGCACTTTGTGTGTGTCTGGTTTCGATTCACAGGCTGGGAGCAGCGTGGTGCAGGAGCACTTTCATCTCGCCAGGCTGGAGTTCAGGAGATTAACTTCTATTATCTTGGGAAAAAAGAAATAAAATCACAACTAGACCCTTGATCTGCACCATCAGCTGATGTCTTCTCTGACTCAGGGCATCTCCACCTGAACGCCCACTGACCTCAGCGGTTCCTGGTAGTGATGCAGCTCTCTGAAGCAATCCCGAGTGGATTGCATTACCTGCTGATGAGGTGGCACTCCAGGCAGTGATGCAAACAGCACGAGCTCTGAGATGCTTTCTGCCTCTCCATCCCCCTTGCCACGCTCCTCTCCCTGCCATGTCCCTCTGCCTCTCCTGAGAGCCCCAAGCATTTGGCTTTCTCCGCTGCCTTATTCAAACAGCCCCATCACTTCCCATAGCATGAAATCCCTGTAACAGAAAGGAATGAATTGCTGGCTGACACATGCCCTGCGATAAAACAGCAGCTTGTGAATAAATACATAAAGAAGCCTTTGGGTCTGGGTTGGCTTCAGAATAGATCAGTTTATTTCTGCTGTGATTTGGGGAGTACAAATATCTTTACACTAGCAAACAGCACACGACAGGGTTTGCATCCCAGCAAGGAACGTGTGTGGCTTTGGGAAAGGCCAGCTCCTACCTTGGCACTGCCCTAGGGGGAAGAACAGTCCTGTATGGTCATACTTACTCCCCAGAAAATTATTATAAGAGTTTAACAGTTAACTTCACCTTTGATAACTCTTGTTCCACATCAGAACCTTCTCGCCTCCTTCCCCACTTCACTGACTAAATACATGAATTGAAATTATGGAAATAATCTTGAAAAATACAGTGAACAAAATGACATCTTTGCTTTTGGGCACCAATGTTTAAAATTTCAATTTTTCTGTGGTTTTCACAGGAAAGAAATTCAGTTTGCAAGTTTCTTTTTTTTCCTGCCAGCTGAAATCATATACACTTGAAAACGTATATAAAGAGAGAGAGAAAAGCACCAGAGTGTGTTCCATGCGACCTGTTCTGTGGAAGGGGAAGCTCCTGTGCTGCCCAGTGCGTGCCAGTGCTGGGCACTGAGGGAAGGAGGGAACCACACAGGTGAGTTGGGGATTGAGGTTTAGACTCAAAGGACTGGAAATAAGTCCATCCACTTCTGCCCGTGAGCTTGGCAAAAGCTGGATTTCTGTGCAGGGCACTGAGAGCCAACAGGTGAGAAGACTCAGCATAAAGAAATTTAAAAACATTGGCAAGAACCTTTCCTCCATCTCTGTTTAAGAAGGCCTGTTAGCACCTGATCCAGAATTTCCTGGTGCATTCTTGGTTGTTTTAGGAAAGCATGTGCACTCTTTTTTCCCTAATATTTTCAGCTGAGCTCCCTCAAGGAAGCACAGACAGCGCCGTGTCCCTCCTCCCGAGGTTCCTGGACAGCAGCAGCGTGGAGCAGCTCTCTGTGGTTCAGATGTGTTTCAAACACGGGCCAATTGCCAGGGATTCATTAAGTGAACAACATGTGAATGTAACCACATATAGAGCTGCTTCCATCCACGGAGCGCCCAGCGCCTCTGCACAAAAGCAGATGTTATGGAAACAGCCCAAGTCAAATAAGCAAGGGAAGATTACCTCCATAATGAGCTAAAAATTAGTTCTGCACCCTCCTGAAGGGATCGAAAACAAAAAAGGGAAAAAAAAAAAAAAACACAACAAAAAAACCTCCACTTGTTTTCCTAAAATAAACAGTGCAAGTGGCACAGACACACAGGCAGGTATCAGCAGGTGCAAAGCATTTTCTTTCTCAGTATCCCATACATAGAGATTTTAAAGATAAATTCAGACTCAAGACCAAATATACCCAAGTGAATCTAAATGGATATAAATTACTTCTTCCAGCATAAAAAGCATACCAAATAAAAAAGCCTCTGAATTTCTTTGCTTCTTAGACCATGATTTATTATCTGGCTACAAGGAAGTGCTGTCATCACTGACATGTTTAGACAGATTAACATAAACTGATTATAGTCTATAAAATTATTAAGTTTGAAATACCTTTATTTTGCTTATTTTTTATTAAAAAAAAATCTTTGACATATGCATAGCACCCGGTGTATGTTATCCTTTGCCTACACAGGGTATTCCCTCCACTTTTAATACAGAAATATTAAACACACACTTTTTCTCCTACCTCTCCCTTAAAATACGTTTTTCCCCATCACTGCACATCACTGTCCAACAGCTGTGTGCTCTCAGTGCAGGTAAAGGACTGGCCATGGTGGCAATCAGCATCCTAATTGATAATTCCTTGCTCAAAATTAATCTGAAATAGATGTTGCTCTCATCAAAATTATCATCTCTCCAGGTCTGAGCACAGGCTTTCCTTTTTTGCAGTGGGGAAAATGAAGGGGATTATTGGGAAGAGAAGGCACCAAAATGTGAATCAGTGCTACTGGGCAAGAAGCCTGGGGCGTTTCCCCATTTTCTCCCAATTTTCTATCCCTTCTGAGCTTACTCATAAGGTACAAGAAGTGAAATTTTAAAGGGAAGTCCCTTCCCGGTTATTCTCTGCCCACATGGACATATTGCTCCTCTCACCACCCCTTGCTCCCCAATGCTCCATCCAAGAAATAAGGGAGGGGAAAACAGGAAAGGGGAGAAATGTAACTAGTTTCAAAGAAAAACTTTTTTCCTCATCAGCAGAGCTGAAAGGCTTTGAAAAAGCCTCGCTCTCTGCACAACACGAACAGCTACACACACTTCTTTCTCTTCCCTTCTCTTTCTCCCAGGAGGAGGGAAGTTAAGAACCTGAGAGATTTTTTTATAGTTCTTCATTACTTCAAAATGAAGACTTTAATTCAAATTTCAGTAGAGTTTTGCTCTTTTTTTTTTTTTTTTTTTTTTTTTTTTGTAAATGAGCCATTGAATGAAAGGACTACTTTACCCACTTTTTGTCTAAATATTTTTGGGGGTGGAGTGATCATTAAAATATACTGATACATGGCTCCTTGCAGTTTGCAATTTGGCTTACATTGAGTAATAGTTATTTGTCTGAGTTAAATTAATGTTGATGGATTTCTTTCATATTTCTTCCTCACTCTGAATAAGATTTACTGAATGTAGCTTTTAAATGTCATTACATGTGTGGCGTTAATTCACATCTGCATTTTTGTGCTGGGAGGGGTAACCTATTTTCTGCTTCCACTCTCGGTAGCTGGGCTCACATGTTTCAGGGGCTAGTTCTGCCATTCACTGCTTTCAAAGAGCCCTGATTGGCTTCAGTGGGAGTTAAAAGCACTTCAGGGCTTTAAGAAAGAGGTCTGATCAGTTTTTAAAGTGTTCAAAGCTGAATGGATTTAACTATTATCCGCAAGTTTTCAGAAGTTTCTTTCAGCGACAATGTGATCCTTGGTGCACTTAGTGTGATTTTTTTTAAAAAAAAAAGGATTTGATATATTGTGGCAATAACTCTAGAGCAAATGCTGCCTACAAGGAGTCAAAATCAGTTGTTCATCCAGCAGAAAGTCTCAGTCCATGGGTGTGATGTGGGAAGGCTCGGCTGGGAGACCTCAGCACAGCCAGGGAGGTTGGCTCGTGGCAGGCTGGGACCTGGAGCCCTGACAACGCTGATTAAAACCTGTGACAAATTTATGTCATCTGCTCAAACCACACATTGCCCTGGGGACCACCCTGGTCCATCGAGGCCTCTGTGTTGTCCCCTTCAGCCCTTGCCCTCACCATTCCATCTGTGCTGCTCCAGCCTGGTTTTGCTGGGCCTCCACAGAGGATCAGACACCTGCTGGCATGGGCCTGGCTGGAGGATCTGTGTCTGTCCCCTGGAAACAGCCAAAATGCCTGAAAAACACAAAGGCTGCTTGACACAGCACCTTGGAGCTGGGGTTTTGAGGTCTGGCGAGCACATTCCTCCATGTTCCCACATGGCCTGCGTGATGCATCCCAACAGTTAAACACAAGCACTTCTCCGAGCTTCAGCACCTGCATAAGGCCTGGCAAAGCGCTCGACTGAAATGGGGCAACCGTGGAAGGAACAGCCCTTGGAGTCCAAAACTTAGCTAATGGAAATTGGAATGGCGCCACCGATTACAGGGGACTATCCTAATTAGCAGCAAGCAGAGAGACAGAGCTTTATGAAGCATAAAACACAGCGCTGCACAACGTCCCAGCAGAACTCAGCAGCCCTAACTCTGACCTTTAAAATCTTATTAGTTTGGTAAGCTCGGTTACAATGGCAAAGTGCTCTTAAAGAGATACGGTGAATACTGTGGCTTACAAGAGTGTTTATATAAAATATATATATCTATCAAAGTGCCAGCTGACTTTTAGTTAATCCTTAATAATTGTGTTTCCTTGAGAATATTATGGAATGTCTGGTTTGAGGAAAAAAAAACACATAACCATGTTGATTTGTGGCAGAATTATGCATGCGTATGGCTTTGCACGTGAAGCTGATCAATATGTGTCATTAGTGTCTACATACATAATTTTTATGGCTCTTTTTAATAGGGTTTGCTTTATGTTTTATTTTGAGATTGCTAATGAAAGACAGCTATTTATTTAGAGGTCAGCATTAAGCTTGTTGTGATGAAATATGTATTTACTTTCTTTGTACTTGATAAGAATAATGCATGTACGCTTATTATGTCGGCAGCATAAGATTTATGATCTTCACCACTATTAATGTCTTGGCTTTTCAGTGCTTAGATTTTGTAAATGAGCTGATAAGTAGATACACTGTTGTTACTTAGCAACCTTAATTGAAATTTTTAAACAAAATACTTTCATTTTGGAATTTCCCAGGTAATTTTTTTTGGCACTCCTCTTTGTGTTTACTTTCTCTTTTCCTCCGTTTGTTACAAGGAGAGACCTCGGTTGTTTTTTTCTCCCCTTCTTGTAATTAAAAGAAAACGGGAGAGGTGACAAGGAAAGCAACTTTCAGCCAGTGATCCACAGCTTCTCCTTCACTCCTGACGTTTTTCCCTGGCATGCGTCAGCAAAGCTTTTACGAGAAAATTGCTCTGTCCTCTCACCACGACCTTTTTGCAAGTTTTCAGCAGCACATAAACCCTGCTGCAAAGTTTATGGAAGGCCTGTTGCAGGCAGGCTGCTGCCCAGGAGTGGGGGCAGGCAGGGGCTCCGATAGGTGGACAAGCAGCATCCCCAGCCACCAGCAGCATCTGGACGCCCCCACACCCTCTATGGCTGCCCCAAACCCTCTGTGTGTGCCCATCACCAGCCCCATCTGCAGCCCTGACCACAGCAGCTCATCACTCCCCAGCAAGGGCATCAGCCATGCACCCCCTCACCTGACCCTCTTTCCAGAAGTGCTGATGTTATTGTTATTAATGCTTCTCAAATGATTTCCTGTTTATTTATATTTTTAGCCATAAGCTCCATGGCAGCTGCCAGGCTGTCCCTAAGCGCCTGTGAAAACCCACCTGAAATGCAAAGTCAAATGTCGTGTTAAGTCACATATCAGGCTGTCTGGTTTCCTGTTAGAAAAGAAAAACAAATAAAAAAAAAATATCCCTGTGCTCCCATCTTAGTACTGAAATTGATTTTTTTTCATAATTTCCATATCTGTCTGAGTCTTCAGATGCCATATGAGAGACCATACCCTGTAATCATGGCAATGATCCTTCAACAATTATTCATCCTCTTCCTCCTCGAGCTCTTTATGGGGGCATAGTGTTCAGGGGTGAGAGACCTGAATCGGTTTAATCCCTCTGTCTTTTTTCTTTGTGCTTTGGTGCATTCAATACTTTTGTCAGATGTAATCATATCTGGGTAATGAGGAGATGAGTTCTGAGCTGAAGCGAAATAGTTACAAGGTGTGTGAGCTTGTCCCACACACAGAGACGGGAATTACAGGCTGAGGAATAAAAGTTTTCCCTGTCAATGTGATCTGAGAGGTGTCAGAGGAGCTGCAGCTACCAAGAACAGAACAAGCCAGGGCTGATTCAACTGGCTCCAAATGCAGATGGCAGAAAGCACCTGGATACTAACATTTGCTTGAAAGAAAGCTCTAAAAAAAGAAGAAAAAAAAAAAAAAAAAAAAAAAAAGTTATTTTTAGAAGAGGCCCCAAATTAGTAAAATCATCCACACTGCATTTAAGAAGCCATTCCAGTAAACTCAGAAGGGGCTGGGTTATATTGTCTGAATGCTCCTACTGCCCATCTCATCCCAAGACACTGGGGGTGCACCAGCTTTTCAAAGGCAACTGACAGCAGAGCCATTCCATCCAAGTGAGAACCGGTCTGGCTTTTATAGCTGTTTTTTTGGGTTTTTTTATCCCCTGATTTTGTGTAAATTCTGCTGAAGGGGAAAGGGTGTGGAGGAGTCAGAGCTGGAGCTCCTAAAGGTGCAGCATCCAGCAGCTGCTCAGGAAATATCAGAAATGCCCATGTCACGGGGCTGGGAAAGGCAGCAGAGGGAAGTACAAAAGCTGCTACCTATTCACTGCAGCCAAAGGTGTTTCCTTTAGCTCCTCTTTTCTGAATGTGGGTGGGAAGAGCTGGAAGGACCAGCCATAAAACCTGAGCTGGCAGCACGATGGTCATTTCAGGAGGAGCTGTTTGCACAGGGGAAAGGGAGCATTGACCTTTCAGCACAAGGGATCCACAGACACCCCGGATGGGCTGGAGAGGGAAGCAGCACCTCTGCGGGGCTGGCACCCTGCCTGGGGCACACACAGCTCTGCAGTCCTGCAATCCCCCTGCCCTGAGGGTCTGCAGGGGGTCCTGATGTTGCAATTGTGTGCATTTCCAGTATTTTGCTCATTTAGGAATTAGAGGCATTGTTCACTTCAGAGTGGCTTTAGCAGGTCGTGTCCTGCCCCGCCCCAACAGAGAAAAAAGTGAAGGGATTTACTAGAAAGGAGGGTAAAATCTTCAGCATGATGTGACACCTGACCTGTCACCCCTAGCACTGCTGCTGGCATGGGCTGGAACAGTGGCTGAACAGCACTAGAAGAATACAAATGGTAAAAAAAAAAAGTTTCACTTGAATTCAAAACTCTCAGTATCTGCAGAAATCAGTAACAACAAAAATGTGCGATATTCATGTCATTCATTTCACATACACTTTTTTTCACAGAAAAGTCAAATTTCTCTCAAACCCACTTTTGACCCCCCCCCCCCAAAAACACCTCACTGAACTGAGATCTTCAACCTACTTTGACTCCTGTTCCCCTAATTGGAGTAAATGTGGAAAATATGGTTTTATTAGGAGGTCTCTCAGCAGCATCTATGTCACTCATTGCACTGAGCTCCCCAGAGTGTGCTGAAACATGTTGGTACTGGGATAGAAAAAAGTTTTATGAAAAAGTAATTGTTTTTCCCAGCTGGTTTCACCCAAGTGGTGCCAAGATAAAGCTCCTCACTCACACACCTTGGCTGTTTGCCTGCACAAGGTCTCCAAAATATCCAGTGGGTGGAGACAGGGGCTTTTCCTTTCCCACCAGCTGACCCATCATGGCCAAACCACTCCAGTTTGAAACTATTTTTAATTCCAGAGGCAATCCACTTGATGACATAATGATTGTGGGAGCAATGCCACACAGGGACCTGCTGAGACAGCTGAGAAAAAGGCAGGACAGTCCCCCAAAAGAGTGCCAGCACTGGGAACACCCCTGGGGAGCTGCATGGGGCCCCTGGCTGTGTATGAGCGCCCATGGCCTGCAGCCTTCTCTGCCCACAGAGATGCCACCCCTTTGTTTTCAACAAGTGTATTTGTTTCTATCTTTTTTCCTTTTGTTTAGACATTTCCAAGGGGTCTGCTCCAGCCTCAGCCAACAGGCAGCCCAAAGCCTGTGCCCCCAAAACCCATGGGAGGTTCTCCACTGAATTTAGTGAGGTTGGAGGAGCTCACCCATTATCATGCCCACAGCCAGGTCGCTTCAAAAGCAAGACTGCAGGCCAGCGGTGATATTTGTCTGCAATGCTGGGCTCTAGAAACACAGGTACCTCCTCGTTATTTTACTCTGTTGGAAATGTTTATGGCAGCGTTTGAGGGAAGGGTGGCTTCAGGCCCTCAATTACTGGGAGCTGCTTTCTGTCCTACAAGCCCAAGGCCTGAGGGTGCATCCAAAGCAAAATGATCAGAAGGAAAAAAGCAGGAGTGGGAGTTTTTTAAAAAGTTTCACTTGATGTAAATGTACTTCGTTTTCCCTCAAAAGTGTGCAGTTCTAATCAGGCTTAATAAAGCCCCTTGAGACCAAGGATGTGGTAAATACAGACCAGAAAATGATGGGCTCTGGAGCTTCTTGGTCAGTACCAGCACCTGTGGTCCCATCACACAGCTTGCCCTGTGAGAAGACACAAGAGAACACACACATGGTGTGCCTTCAATCACTGATGAGTATTTAGGTGCCTTTTTATTATGACCTGAATTTAAATGGATTATGATTCAGGGACAACAAAACTCCAGTATCATGAAAAGGATATTCTGCCCCTATCCCAGCAGTAAGACATGGTTGGACTATGTTGTTTCTGTGCTTCTCTTCCCTTCTGCTCCTCTTCCCTCCAGACTCAGCAATCTCCCTCCAAGTGATGGGCCTCTCTATTAAAATCTCAGACATGCTGCTCAGAGGCCTCCAAACTCCTCACATCAGCTATGGACACCAAATGAAGGGTATATGGTTTCTGTAGGGACAGAGGGTTCAAGAAGGATGTTGGCCCCTTTCCCAAGCTGGATGAAGTCAGGGAAATCTCATCCCATCCCTCCAGTGGGGTTTGTAACCATGGACTGGGGCCTGCTCCTGCCTGCTCCCTGATCTGACCTGTCAAGGGCCTGGTGTGCAGGCACTTTGCTTTTCCTGGAGTGTGGAAGGGAGGATATGAAAGAGGATGTTACACAGGACAATAAATTTGTCTCTTGGCATCCGGCTTTGATAAGCGGAGGAAAATAAAAAACAAAACACAACACCATAACCAGCATTTTCAGGACAAACTGCCTGGCAACAGCTCTAAAAAGAGGAGGAAAGAACCCAAATGGCTCATTGCAATTAGGTAAAAGAATTTAAAACCACACATCCTCAGAGCCAGTGAAAGCCCGAACGGTGGGCAGGACACGGCTGTGGAATGGCCCATCCCTCCAGTGGGATAAAACCCTGAATAATGCCGTGGTATCCTGGCAGCACGAACAATAGTAATTTGGGTGTCCTGGCTGTTAGAAGATCTCTGTCCTGGCTGCTGGTTTCCAGGAGAGAAAGTGGCTCTGCCCTGGGTCAGTGCATGGCCACTCCCTGGGGCAGGCACCCTGTGCCCCTGTCACTGCCTCTCTGCAGAGCTGGGGTGGTGGCTAAGGAGCCGTGGGGTGGGAGCAGGAGGGCTCAGGCGTGTCCCAAAATTGGTGTGCATGGCTCTGGAGGAGCAGGGGGCTGCTGGGGGAGAATTCTATGTCAGCGAGGAGGTCACTTCTTCGATATCTGGGTGCTTTGAAGGCAGCAAGGGGCTGGCAGAGCCCGTGGGGCCAGCTGGGGTGTGCAGGAGAGCCCCAAAGGTGCTGCTGCTCCTCTGAGTCACTGCCCTGCCTCCTCCTCATCCTCCTCACCTGAGGGCAAGGAGCACCCTTGGCTTTCCAGGTCACTCTGATCAGGCAGTGCCCGCATCATGCCGGCTCTGCCAGTCCCTGCAGTGGCAGTGCCACAGCTCACCTTTCTCAGGGCTGGGCACCAGTGACTTTGCTTTGACACTTTGCTTTCACCTGCAGAAGCCAAAAGCATTAGCAACCCATGGCAGGGAGCATAGGGCAATCTTCTTGCTTGGGCAACACACAGGTCTACAGCAAACACCAGTGTCTGAGCTTGCACAGGGTGCCTCACCTCGCCTGGTTACCAACAGCAGCGAGCAATCCTGCCTTTAAACACCCCAAACAAACAAACACCACCTTTCTGTGGGGCTTTGTAGGTGAGCTACAGGCCAGCAGCAATACCCATGGCCAGCTGGACAGCAGAGTTTAATGAGATTTATTTTAAATATTAACTGCTGAATTTAAAGCTCAGCACGCTGCTTCTATGAAGTCAGACTCAAAATATTGTGGAAATGAAAATAATTGGGCTGCAGGTTGCAGCAACTGTTAGGAAATAGTGGCAGGACAGTGAAAGATATGTTGAAAAGAAGAATTTCAGTATGAGGCCTATGGCATAGAAAAAATTACTGGTTAATTATATGCTCATCAAAACATCACAGAGAGTCAAAATTTCATATGGAGAGGTAGCAGGGAAACCATACTTAACTAAATAAGGATCAGCCACTGTTAGTGGAAGTCAGAAAAAATCCTGAAGTGACTGAATGAAAAAAGAGCAACTGTTTCCACTTGTACTGCCTGAGCATATTATTTGTTTTCAGGGAAAAAAAAGGGGTTAGGTTAATGCAAAACCTAAAAAAAAAGGCAATTTACATAGCTTTTACATGCTTGAAAACAGACTGAAATAAAGAATGATTTCAAAAATGTTTTCTTGTTCAGAAAAAGCAAAATAATAATGCTGTCTGTTCTGTGTCTGAGCTGTCCATCCAACAGCCTGGGATGATTAACCAGGTCCACACCTTTCACAACAGAAAACAGCAGCATACCCTGCCCTACGCTGCCTCGTCTCTCCCTCCCCAGGAAGATTATATCATCAAAGCTCCACTGAAATGTTGTTTTCCAGGGATTCCGCAGGCAAGTTGGTCCATATGTAAAGTGCATTGATAGGGACACACGAAAATTCAATGTTTCACTCCCCAGGCTCTGCTGCAGAAGCTGAATCTGTCACTTCCCAGGGGTCTCACTCTATCCCCAATGGCACTGCTGGGACACCCGGCATCGTCCTGCAGTTTCAGCTGGAGTTACCATCACATCCCCCAGGAAATGCTCAGACAATTTTTCCAGTATTTTATTGCTGATCCTTGGCAGTTCCAAGTACCAGCAAGGAGCTCAGGTGAGTCCCCTCCCAGGTCCTGCAAGGAGCCTGTCAAGGGCTGCGTCATCTGTGGGTTGACTGAACCCTTGTGGGGACACCTGGCAGCTCATAACCAGACTGGAAAAGTACAAACCTGAGATCTGTCACCTCTACCCTGCTGTGGGTCTAATTATCTGCCCAGGTATTGCAGGGCCCTGCTGGCCATCCTGGCAAGCCCGTGAGACGTCTGCTCCTCCACGGCTGCTCCGGCTGGAGACTGGCAGGCAGTGGGATTGTGCAATGCCATAAAAGCGATCCCAGAACAGCGTGTGTCCGATACACCTGGATTGGTTTGCAAAACAGGTGTGTTTTTGGCTGGGCAGGGTGGGTCTGGCTGCACCTCGCACGTCGGGTGGCATCAAAGGAGGCACAGGGTTGAAAGTGGGTGAAGGAGACAAAAGGCAGCGTTGGGAGGGGAGCTTGGGTGGAGGAGGAGAAGCGGGAGAGGTGGCGGATGAGAGGCTGGAGTGTGGGTCGTGGTTACGCTGCAACACTGCCGAGGCAATTACCTGGGAGTGCGTGAGGAGAGAAAGGCAAGAGCTGTGCCAGAGCAGGAGCCTTTACTGGATGCAGAGGATGAATGTGCCACCAGTGCCCTGGGTGTTCTCAGGCACCCAGAGCTTGGCTCCCCATCACTGGGGGATTTCCTGAGCTTAGAGGTGCACAAAGCACCTCAGAGCCCTACACCTCCCATCTCCCAGACCTTCCCCAAAAGCTCATTTTCCAGCTTTTTTCCCCAGGCTCATTTGCTCTGGCCATGCTCTTTGGTAAAGGCAGCAGCTCTCCGTCCTCTTTGATGTGATAGAGGCAGCCCGAGTGTGGATGGGGCACAACTGGGACCTGTCAGGGTGTGAAAGGTTGGCAGGAGGCCATGAAGGAAGGATTCCACCCCGAGAGGAGAAGGAGCTCTTCCACACACGGTCTATCCCGTCACCCCAACACTGACTTGTCCAGACCAGTCGGTGGCCTCTGCACAGCAATTAAACTTTGCTGGAATGGTAAAGTCAGTCTCTATAAATCCAGATCCAAACCGAGTATTTTTTATGATGGAGGCCACAGCTTAATATAATTAACTGTGACTTACACACTGGTTACTCTGGTGTGATGTCAGCTTCTCCACACTGTTTATTTTAATTAAAGCAGAAATTGTAGGTCTTGAGTGCTGGTAATTACAGCCCGTGGACTCAATTTGCCAAAGCCCCTAATTAACCTGTTATGTGTCTACCTGACTTGAGGTGTTAGTTGAAACATGACTGGTGCAGTGGCATTATGTTGTCTGCAGTGATGGAAATACAGTAGGAAGACATGACAGGCTGTGTGATGGGGGATCCATATTTTAAGCTATTCTGCATGACATTCTTTTCACTTTTATGTAGATTACCAGTTTCTACATGAGACTTTGTAAGTGATAGACTTGCTGAGAAAATGGATTTGATGAGGAGTAGCCTTATTCCAGAATAATTGTCTCCTGTAAATGCTCAGGAGGGTTTGTAAATCTGGTACCTTTGTGGTACCAGATTGCAGCAGGACAGGGTGTGCTCCTGCAAGGATGTCTTCCCCTCTGGAGAAAGGCCGGTCATCTTTCACCTTAATGCTTACAAATACTTCTGCCTGTCCTTGTCAGCTCCCTCTGCCTCAAGACACTTTAAAATGTGAGTACTTCTCTTCCCAGTTCAGCCACAAACTCTCGTCATTCTAATCTCTCTAATTTCTCATCTCATGCCTGCTGTCATGTTTATGGTATTCATCCCTCCATGAAAGCTCTGCATTTCCCCTTGTTCCCATACCTCCATAACTATTTTATTTTCTCCTTTCTAGACCTGTATGGAGCAGCCATGTGTTTCACCACCAGTGCAGCAGGGAGTCCTGCCATTGCCCACAGTGGCTGGGATCAAGGCCTGGAGAGAGACGCGCTCCTTGGCTTTTTCCATTCCCAAAAGCCACAGCTGTCCAAAAGCTTGGAGCTGCACAGAGTACAAAGAGCATTAATTTAACCTGTAAAATAAATGCTTCCAAGTGGAGCTGCTTTGCACACATCAACCTCTACACAATTTGAATCTGTGGTTTTGAGGTAAAATATACAACAGGTACAAGTTAGGCAGCTCTCTGCTTAGATTTGCCATTTCATTGTCTTTTCTTATAAATTTTTTCCGCTTCTCATTTCTGTCCTTTGCATGCAGTGGTTTTCCATCTAACTTGCACCTGAATGCTTATTGCAACAAAGGAAAGATATGTGCAAGAGCAAAATCTAATGCCCCCACTCATCTTCAAAAATCTTTGGGTTTGGGTGAAAAGTCTCCTCTATTCTTGAACTATTAGAAGAAAGCAGTCAGCTCTTTTAAATACAAATGTGAGCCATGGTACTGCCTTTTAATTGAATGACATAAAAAAAGAATGCAAGCATTTAATTTATGGGCCATATATTTTTAAAGAGAAGATACTCTAAGTCCAGTTTATGCTAGAGAGATAAACATGTGAAATTCCATAAGCTGCTCTTCCCTTCGGTTAGGAGTTAATGATGTACGATATCCAGGCACTCTTAACCATTTTATGCACTTTGTTTGCTACAGATTTCCCCCGCATTTTGTGGGGTGAGGAAGTGTATTCCATGTCATCATTCAAAGCTGTATTAGTCCATTAGTCCATGAGAGAAGAGCTGGGGGAAGGAGTAGGGGATGGAGGCAAAGGTACATTGTGTGTGCACACTACGTGTTAGCCAACATCCCACAACACATTAATCTTCGCTGGCGAGGAGAGACAGGCCAGCTCCTTGGGGCTCCACCACTATAACCCTCTCCTCCTCATTCATGAAGATAAATGCCTTTGGAGTGATCAGCCATCATGTTCTCTTTATGCATGTGCCAGATGTTGTCTTGTAAGTCAGCCAGAGAGAAATCTTCTCCACGGCGAGCAAACAGGAGCCAGCAGCAGCGACCTTCCCACAGGTGTGCCTTCCACCCGTCTGTCCATGCTCCTCCATCCACTCTGCTCCTGTGCCAGGAGCTGGCAGGTCATCCATCCTCACCTGCTGGGTGGAGCCGGGCTGGGGGAGCCCCATTCCCATGGAGATTGCTGCTGCTTCCCCATTAGGTGTAAATGACAGGGTTTTCCTAAATCCATTGCCCAGGAGCATCTCACGCAAGGCTGATGAGGAAACAGTGAAGAATAAAATGGGTGTGGAGTTTTCTGGGGCTTGAGGAACAAGCCATGACAGTGCATTGCCTGGCACGGTCTTGTGCTTGCTTTCCCTCTTCCTCCCTTCCAGAGGTCGGACTCTGCTGACCTCGGATAACCCAGCAAAGTGCCCTGTGCCACATTACCCACCCTAATTCTGGAAGATGCCAAGCAGGGGGAGCTTTTCCAAGTTGTGAGGTTGTTCAGAGGCAGGGGCTGCTTTGGAGCACACTTACACCTATTTCCCCCGCCCTCTGTCTCTCTCTCTCTCTCCTTGTCATCCTCATGGACTCACTTGCCTCTGACTTTGGCATAGCAATGGCCAAAGCAGGGAAGCAAATCCCGCGGATGGAGTTCCAGAGGCTGCTGTGAGGCTGGACTGCCCCAGCGCCTGCAAGTCTGAACAGAACCTGATGCGTGCGTCCTATCGGTCACTGCCTCCTCCCACCCCAAGACTCTGAATTCCCAGCTAGGACAGCCTAATCCAAGATAAAACATAGAATTAAAGAGAGATTAAGTTTGTTTCAACAGCAAACTCTAAACTGTGGGTAATAGGCATGAGTCTTCTTGTACAGAAGGAGTGGAATATTTTTTCTTTGGAAAACAACAGCCAAGTTCCCATCCAGGCCCTCCAGAATCTTGGCCTATATTGTTTCATATATTAGAAATTAGTTTAGGTAATTATATTGCTGTTGAATTAAGGGAGATACAGAAATGGTAACTCTAAGTATTTTTATTATTATTATCACTGACAGTTGCGAGGTTCTCACTAGAATGGGAAGCTCAGAGTGCCTTAAATTGACATAAATAAAAGAAAGACCCATGGGCTCTCAGCATTATTTTATGTCTTGAAGAAATACCCAGGAAACACAATTAGCAGAATTCAGCTGGATCATTTATAACAGAAAACCCAGCAGATTCATTAAAGCATGGGTTCCAGCTGTTTGCAGCACACAGGGTTAACTGAAGGCTTTCTCCTGCAGTGCTGTGGGACACTGCTTGACAGGATGGTGTGTTCATCTTCCCAGGATGTGCATGGAAATCGCCGGGCAGGTCTTCCTGAACTGGTTCAATCAGAGAGCAGCCTCAGCTGGCTGCTCCGTTTGGCTGCCGTTCAGAAACACACATGCCAGGGAGGGATAACTCCATCCTGAGCTGCTGTGTATCAATGCATCGACTTGTAGACATGTGCTAGACAGCTTGAGGAGGAGACTGCCGTGAATCAGCCATGTGAAAGGGGTTGTGTTTTCTAAACGGGAGCAAACTGCTCCAGGCTCAGATTTAAGACTCAGGTTCAGAAGACCAGAAATATGTATTCTTCTCATTTATCTCTGAGCCCCGCTGTTTTCCCACAGATCTCCCCACCTGCATGTGCAAGTGCCCAGGCTGGTACCTCCTCCTGGTTGGGCAATTGGGTCAGTAACACCATTGCTCAACCACAGAGCTCTCTGACATAGACCAGTATGAGCCCTGGGATCCCTGCAGTCAGGAGGCTCAAACACCTCTAGGTTACAGGTCAGGAGTCAACACACCAGCATATTTAGGTTGCAACTTCGTGGCAGCAGGGACCGTTGCTTTGTTCTGTGTTTGGATAGTGTCAGGCCCATGGGGCCATGGCTCCAGGTTAGGGCCCTGCAATGCCACACTAATACAGTGAAATTAAATAATAAATTAGCAGCAATAGCCATAGTAATTAGCACTTGCTTTGACTTGTTGCCACAGACCCACCAGCCACAGACATTAGTCAGGGTTTGTGATCATGTTTTCCAAACTGCAACTGCTTGCAAAACACCTGCTGTCTCTTCACACAGGGAAAAGGGGGAAAAAGTCAGAAAAACTGTTGTCTACAACACATCTCATCACCCAGATCCTTCTGGGTTGGCAGTGTTTTCCTCTAGCTGTAAAATGTCTCTCCCCACTCAAGTTCCATCAGGTGCCTGAGTACTGATCTCTGCCAGGTAAGGTTCTACACTGCATCTCCTGTGGGGAAGCAAAGGAGGGATGATGCTCAGCTGGATTTCTTCTGCCTGTCATTGAGTATCAGCCACAGCATGAGTTAAAATAGGGGCATAATAGGATAAATGAAAGGGAGTGATTGAGAAGATGTGGGCGACGTGACAGACAAGCAAGCTCCTTGCATGTTGATGAGAACAGCATTATCCAGGCAATGGTTGATTTCTTTTTGTCTTGTTTAAAGGGGCAGCATCTTTGAGAAGCCTGTATTTCTTAAAGGATAATAATTATATTGCAGAAAAATCCCATGTCTTCCCAGTGAATCAATTCTATATTCATTTAACCAAAAAAAAAAAAAAAAAAAAAAAACCAAGGCAAATTAAAACAACAATTTCAAAAGATATCCAGTATGGGACAGGAAACCTTCACAGGAGTTGTCAGCCAAACACACAAAGAATGGGTCTGTGAAAAATGGGAACCCATTGTGAAACAAGCTGATACTTCAGTGAGGTTTTAATAATCCAGAGCATCATAACAATGGAAAGTCTGCAAGCACTCAAGAACTACATGTGAGAAGGGCTTTGCAGCCTCTGTGTTCATCTTTCATCAGAGGTGCTTGCTAACGCCATCACACCGTTCTGCTTTTATGGTCTATGCTTTATACACATGCATTATTCCCAGGCATTCACTGCGGCCCTGCAATTTGGGGAAGTACAGAACACAGAGATCCATAGAAGGAAAATGCGTAGATGGATTTGAAAGCAATCCTTGCTGAAGGAGCCTTAAGGCCTAGGTGTGTTTACAACCTGGACAAAGTTACAGAAAGATGAAAGAGAAGGCGCAGGAAAACATATAATTAAAGTAGCGTGATGTTACTGTGCACGTAAAAACTTGGAATGAATATGGAGAGCTTATATCAAAAGTGGTGCTGCTCTGCTGTCACCAACTTTCCCATACAGAGGTCATTCAGGCACAGAAAGGCCAAAAAGAGGCATCAAGACTGCTTCTAAACAAGGCACAAGTTGAAGAGGAGTCCCATCAAAGGTAGTTTGGAAAGAGCAACAATAATGAACAATTTGGTTATGAAACAGAATACTCTGGAGGCAGTTTAAAGAAGGCAGCCCAGGTCAAAGCTGTTGTGATGGGAAAGAACTTTTAAATTGTTCCTGGTTTAAGGGGACCCAATGTTCCTTCTGACTGAGGAATCAGTTCCAGCTGGAGATGGGCCAGTTTAGGATCTATGAAGAGATACCAACTCAAATTCCAGGGGAGGATAGGAACTGGTAGGTACGATTAGACTTCTCATGCATTCTATCTATGATCTTGATAGTGAGAGCAAACCAAACCAGATAACTCTGATGCAGATAGAATCAGCCATTCCACAAGCACTTAGGGACAATTCCTGGATTCAAGGTTCTAGTGTGAATTGTAGTAACAATCAGTGAGACAGAACAGCATTAATCAGGGTGATGTTCACAAAGTCACAGTGTTAAACAGAATTACTGCTGTTACCAGAGTGAGGATCTGCTCTGTTGGAAGGAACCCAGTACGTATCACAGGCTGTACTGTACTCCACTGGTACTACTGGGAGTTAATTCTCTCATAAGCCAGGAGCAGCAGTGTGGCTGCACGGTGCCCATATGGAGGAAAAGAGAAAATAATGTTGGTCTGGCAGCGGCATGAACTGCAGCTCTCTGCAGAAAAGACTGCACCTCACACTCCTGCAGTCAGCCAGTCCAGTCCCCTGCTGGCATCTCATAAATCTGTGCCAACTTCATTTATGCCCTCCAAACTCATCATGTGAAGGTCCTGCACAGATATCTACAGCTGTGTTATCCTTCTGCACAGGTTAGAGGAGGTGCTGAAGCCCACAAAAATGCCCAACTTCTCACCAAAACCTTCACTCCACTGGCCTAGGAGCTGGTGGAAGTGAGCTGCTTTCACCAGCTTTTAGCTTTCCTGGTGTCTGACCCAAAATGATACGCTGGATAGTTCTCTATCATACCACAGATGTTTCGCAAATGCTTGTCATTGCCTCACTTTCCCCTGTCTGAAATGACATCTTTGAGACATTCAGGAGTTAACCGTTTTCTTACTGCCATTGGGAACAATATGGTTTCTGTGTTCCTTACTGGAGCTCATGTAGGTGATTCGTGGGATCTTCTACTTACCATGGCCAGGGGTGCTCACACAGAGCAAGAAATAAAAAACCTGGCCAAAGGAGTGGAGGGAAAGCTGAGACCATGGGGTGGTGATCCAGCTTGCTGGAGCCACAACAGAGGAAAACAGCAGGGCCAGGAACCAGAACCTCAGCCTTGCCAGGGCCAAGCCATCCTTTCAGCACAGACCTCTGCCAGGAGGCTTTGTGTCCATACTGAGTATCTCATTCATGCCCTAAATTAAGCAGGAGATTTCCTGTGTCTGCAGAGATACCGACAGCAGCTTTCTGCTGGGTGGAGCCCCAGGTATTCTCCAGTCTCGGGTGCCATCCAGAAACATCAGGGATAAGAGTGATCCCACTGCTGAGTGGCCTCAGCTGTCATCAGCGATGTGATGACTGTTCCTTGTGTGAGCAGGTTACAGCTAAGGAAAGACAAGGTGTGAGGGCTGTGTTTATTTCACTGTATTTTAATGAAGAAACTGGAGCTGCTGTCAGCATTACCCGTGGGTGCATCAGCCACAAATCAACACTTAAATAAATGAACTAAATGACGTGATGTCAACTCCATATTCACAGCAAAGTACTTGGTCAGAGCACAGACCGAGCACTTTGTAATGTTCAGCCTATCCCCAAAATAACCCTTCGGGTAAAAGCCTGAACTAATTAACGAGTAGGCGTCCTGTTCTGAAAGGCAAAGAACTCAGGGGACACAAATGTTAACATTGAGTATCACCGAAACTAATCAACACTAGAAATGTCTACAAAAATCTAAATCTGGAGTTTCTCATCCTCGCCTCACACCAGCCCGAGCTGCAAACAGCAGAGAAATCTCAGTTGCTCCCCTGGGATGCCCCATCCCCCTGTGCCCCAAGGGGATAGTGATGGGAACCATCAGCAGGAGAGTTTGGTTGGTGCCAGCCCCAGCTATGGAGCAGGGGGAGGAGGGAGGTGGGTGACTCAAGAGTCCTCCCAGCTTTGAGAAGTGAGAGTTGGTGCCAGCCCAGGTGACTCAGGCTCTGATGCAGGTGCCTGTGACAGAGGCTGCAGGCTCTTCCCATCCCTGAGCCCTTTCCTGTGATGCTGCTCTGGGTCAGTCCCTCAAGCAGTGCTGAGCTGCCTCAGTTGCTTTACCAAGGATCACTTTGTCCCCAGGACCAGGGGGGATTGCTGTGCCACTTTGGTGCACTGGTTGCTGAGGTTGCCATTTGTCTGGGAGGGCAGTTCCTTCCAGACCTTTCCCGTATCCCCATCCATGCACTGCCTCCTGGACATGCAGTGGAGGTACAGTACTTCTTACTGCTCTTGTGGTCTCCTTTGCCCCACAGAGCACCAATATTTCTGTATGAAGCCATATGCTGCTGCACTGGCAGTTTTCTGCTGAGTGGCAGCAAACCTTTTCTAAAAATACTACTACTTTACCCCCTTTGGCCCTCGGTTTAAGCACTCAAATGTTCCACTTTAAGGAGGTGGCAGCTGCTTTGATCTGCTCCAGTGAAGGTGGATAGAAAGTCTGAAGCTTGCTGGAAGGCAGCTGTTTTTCTACTGTGGCCTTCTGGGAAGATCTTGTGGTAAGGGAAGGATTAAAGCACAGGTGACGCCTCTCAGGACCTTAATTAGTGGAGGGAAACACCTTGATTGCTGTATTCTGTGACTGTCTCAGTCAGTTAATACCACCTCTGGGGCCCACACTGCTTCTGCACAATCATCAGAGCAGCCCTCCTGGGTGCAGGGAAAACTGAGTAGGAGTGATGAAGAGCTGAAAAATACAGGAGCCTTCTTGGAGGGAGACTGATGAATTCACAGAGTCCCTCTGGGTTTTACAGTCTCTGTCCAAGGAAGGTGTCCTTCATGTAGGAGCTCCACAGAGTCTGGGTGCCGCTCTGCTGACTGTAATTAAGTGCTCCCTGGCTAAATGGTTTTGTTCAGTTTACATGTGATATTTTCCTGGAAGGCTATTAAATGTGTGCTGTTTTCCTAAGATGGAGGCTTTTGAAGCTATTCCAGGCTTTCATATAAAGATGCTTTTAGTCAGTTGCAGTAAATAGGAGGATGAATGCTTTTCTGTGAGTGCTATGTGAGGCCATCAGAGGCAGATGGAGAGTTCTCAGCACAGCTGTTTTTGTATTTGGTGACTGGGTTGGTTCCCCTTACAGAGATTCTGCAGAAGTCCAATGGATTTCAGAGACTTGTGCAAAGCTGTCCTGGTATCACAAACCCCTGGTGCAGGCAATCAGGGACTTTCCATCAGTCCGTATGACACGAGAAATGCTATTTTGAGATGTCCCCTCTTCCTCTTACCCAAGCTGTCTTCAGTGTCTTTAGGTTTTGAGTACTCTCTGTTCAGAGCAGGTCAGACAAAACATTCACTCGTGCAAACCCATGGGCAGATGAAGACTGTTCAGGAGCCCTGTGGCTTGAAGGAGACCTCAGGGCATCCAAGTGGGCCAGTGTGGGTATCTTGGTCTGCCCAGAAGTGTCCTCTGTTGAAGTCTTCCTCAGATCTTGCCTTACTTTCAGCTTTGCAGCTTGAGCAACCATCACTCATCACCTCAGCAGTGCCAAGGTCAAGACAGAGCAAATAATCAGGCTGTGGCAGTTGCTCTTCTGTTGAATCCTTAATCCCTGAAATTAGTAACTAAATTAGCCAAGGCAATGGCCAGAGCTGGACTAGTCAGTTAGTTACCGCAAGAAAAAACCATCCAGGTTCACTTATTTCTTAGGAAGGAACTTCAAGCTCTCTTGCATATAGAGGTTGAGGGAGCAGATTCAGAGGAACTTGCATAGCTCATTTGATTCCTCTGTGCAGCAAAATCTTTGTAATTTCAAATCATGACATGCAGGCTGCAAACAGTGATGGATTCTGGGGACTGAGAAGGAATCTGAAATTGGATCCTGGCTCTGAAGAAGGCACATGACCAGCCTCCAGGCATCCCCAAATTCTGATATGGGAAGAGCTGGTTCTGAATGCAACACATAATCCCCAGTTCTATTAAGGTCCAAACTGATTTTTTTTTTTTTGTCTGAATACCACCTCATATATAGCCCATATACCCCTCACTCAGGGATGCTTTAAAATGGGGATCAAGTTCTCCTCTGTCACAGAGCACTGAGGAGGGATTCAAAAACTCAGGAGGAGCCTATTAAATGTTTTAGGGCAGGTTGCCAGTTCTTTTGCCAGCACACAGACTACTACAAATTCTTACACGCACATACATAGTTCAGACTCGCCCTGCGCAGTGACACCAACCGCATTTAATTCCCGTGCATACCATCCCTCTTTGCCAGCCTCCTCTCTGACGCTTTTTTCCTTGTTCTCCACAAACACAATTCTAAATTCAGTCCCTGAGTTTCCATTAAGGATGAGCAAAACAGAGCTTTAAACTCTGAAGCTGTTTTAACCCATTTGCGCCTGGATCAAAGAGCTTCCCAGTTTTGTTCCAACAACTCAGGAAACTTTCCCCTACTGAAATCATGGTCGGAAAAAAAGGAGGAGGACTAAAAAGAAATTAGTTTTACTAAGGTGGAGCAGTTTTCCTTCTCTGGTGTGGTTTTACTTGCAGAGATGTGAGTTAAAGGAATGATGGTGAATACAATCTTAGGACTGATCTGAGTCTTCTATGAATATTCCTTTGTGGAGCACACTCCAGTGTATTCTGGTCTGGACTTGTGGCTGGGAGTTCAAGGTCACATTAAAGAGGCTGACAGTGCAGCTCGGATCCTGCAGCATCTGCTCATGCCTTGGCTCTGATCCTTTTGCAGCAAAACAAAAATTACATTAATAACCATAAAAAACCAAGCTCCTGACATGCCATGAGGTTTCAGATTGAGGTTTTTTTGTTGTTCTTATGAGGAAAGAAGCATTAGCTGGAGCACAGGGTAGGTGTATCATTCAGCACTGATGGAGTTAATCGTGATCCCTTTTCCTATGGCCATCCACCACTGGGCGAGTGTAGCTGCATTGTCCATGATCACAGCACTGTGTTAAATGTGCTGCTCTTCCTGGAGCCATAATGTGAAATACTCAGGGCTGTACTAACAAAGACCTTACACTCCGTTTTGTGTGTGAAAACATGGAACTTTTCCATGAGCAGCTTCTGGCCCCTCATGGCATCATGGTGCAGCCTCTGCTTTTACAGTTCACTGAGAGCTGCCTCAGAAGATACACCAGAAATGTCTGTTTTCCAGGATTTAAAACTGTGCTGAGAAAAAAAAATTCAATGGGCTCAAACTTGGCATTTCAAGGCTCATCTGAGGAATCATTTTTTCCTATTGCTCCAGATTCTGTCATCTTCAAAGGGTGAATTTCTATTTCTTTGCTATTGAGACTGGTAAGAGTCACAAAAGAAAGAGTGAAAAAATCTGAATATGAACTTCAGATCAGGCATGTTTTAAATTGAGCAATGAGCACCTTGCGTACACAGTCATGAAATACATATTTCCCCAACAGGGAATTAGTTATTGATAAATCCACGATGGGATGTAGCAACAACTTCCAATGTTCTGTAAGATAAGAGTTATCATTTAATCAGCCAGGAGAATGAGATGAAATGGATACTACATAATAAGCGTTATTCTCGTGGGGGTGCCAGCTCCAACCCAGCAATTTTAAATTGAAGCTTGCTGATGGTTTTCATCACTCTGATCTGGTCTGAGCTCTGAGCTCTGGCTCACTATTGCCTGTCACCCATGTAATCATGGGGTTCCTGCTCTCTGGAGGGGCAAAGAGAGGGTTTCAGTCACACTCTGCACAAGCCTGTCCTTTCCCTCCCCACGCTGGCTCCCTGGGTGGTTTTGCTCGTGCTCCTTCAGCCTCTGCTCCCACCAGAGCTGCCTCTCATCCTCCCGGTTGTTTGGAGAACTTAGAGAGGCATTTTAAGTGAATGCATAGCACTGACAAACAAATGGAAGATTTCATGGCATTATTTGATCTTTTGATGCAAGTCTTTTAAATAAATAATCCACCAACATGATCCACTTTGATATTTTTTGCCCAATACACCAATTAAATTATTTCATTACAAGTATTGCATGTTTTGTAAAGAATTTACTTCTGTCTGATGGCAAGGAATTGTCTCAAACATCTGCTTGCCTGCCCAAGTTTTGGGTTGCTGCAATAACCTTAATGCATATGTTTCACTGAGCCTCCAAAAGTGCTGGCTGGCAAAATGTGAGGTACCTGGGCTCAGACCAGCATAAGGTACATGGAAAACAGAACATTTTGCTGCAAAATGCAGAACATCTAGAGCATTACAGGTTTGCACCTGTGCAATTACTTTGATGTAGTCATGCTGGAGCAAGGAGAGAAAAAAACCCAATGTAGATGAAGCTTTCAGCTGACAGTGAAAATAAAAACACAGCTTGTGGTTGTGTGAACTGATCTGTGATAAAAATGTTTGCATAAAATTACATGCAAATGACTGGGAAGTACAAACATACCCACAAGAAAGTCTGTTCCACTCAGGACCAGAAGCAGAAGTGCTGGAAATATAGGAAGCAAACTTGACCTAAAGGAAGTTACAGGGTGAGGGTGAGAGCTTCTTTCAGCCAAAATCAGTGATAAAGCACCCAGTTACCTCACTGGGCAGGGGATAACCTCTTGGTTTGGCAAGTGAACAGTTCCTATCTAGCTCAGAAATGGTTAGGTAGGCACCCAGGTTGTTGCTGTTTTTACAGAACTTAAACATATTTGAAACCTGTACAAGTGCATGTCATGGTGAGTAATTTTTTGGGACCCCATCTGCCAATGTGGAGGTGGAGGTTGGGATGGGCATTCAAGATATGGCAGAGGAGGCAATCCCAGTCATCTGTCCCACTCACTTTGTCAATCATGATTATTCTGGGTCTCAGAAATCATAATTCCCTTGGGGAATGAGGACAGCCCTGCCAACATGACCATAAACTCCAGATTAGGGTTCATCTACTGAAGAGACCTGCTGATGTTGCTCATGTTGGTGTCTCTTGACTATTTCTTGAAGGAGACTTTCCCTCATCTTTTGTCTGCAGGTGGCTTCCCCTGTAGAGTGAAGGTGGCTGTTTGTACACTAAACAATCTGACTGAGCCACCAGAAATGTAACCAGGGTTTTCCTGAGACAGTGTAATGCAAGGCAATGCATCTTTTTAGGGGTCAAATTGGGCAAAGATATACATATATATGTATATCTGTAAGTGTGTGTAAATTTTAAAAAAATTGGGTTTCACCCTCATTTTAACCAAAGATAGGAAAAGTAATAATTATAACTTAAGTAGCATTGATGCAAAATGACAGCAGTATTTTGCTTATCTGATCTTATCGTTCCTTTGATGGTCTGGTTGCACAATGATTACAGCTAACTCTGCAGAGGCTGAGAGATAGCACAATATTGCTCATGGAGGTTATCATCTCGCTGCTTCTCATCACAACCACACTGTCATTAATTACCCAAGCTTGAGTTTAACCAGGAATATTTCTCTTTAATATATATTTCCGGCTCCCATATATTTCAGGGAAAAGCATTGACTTTATTGGCAAGACGGACAAACAAAAACAAACTCTCCTGAGATGTTATGCACATATAAAAATCCAGATGTTTCCAGCATCAGGGTTAGGGGTTTTTTTTTCCTTTCTTTTGGTCTCTGTTTTCCTGCCAGGCCCACAGGAAAGCACACACAGAATGAAGCCGCTCTCCAATGGTAGCTTTGAGGTGCAAACTCCACAAACAAGAAAAAACAAACACAGTCAAAACCAAGCTTTTTCCTCCTTTGTCGTTTGCTCGGCTGCTGCTGAGACCCAGGCTCATACCTGGGGTAAGAGTTTTTCCTGCTTCTTCCAAGGCCACGCTTATGTGACCTGGGGACTTCTGAGGCTGGAAAAGAGGGGGCACGAGGGGGTGTCTCATCTGGCAGATCCTTCCTGTGAGACGTCGAAGTGGAGGCTGCCCATTGATCCCGAGCACGGTGGCGGCGGAGATAAAGTTGTGTTTGTTGTACATCTCACGCTGGCCAGGGCATCCTTATCTCTCCTGCAAATCGGGGGCAACATGACTTGTGTGGGTTCTCGGGGAGGCTGGGGAGGGGACAGACCTTGTCCTCAGGACTAAGGAATTTCCCTAATTATCTGATTAATCTTTAGGACTTCCCTGCCTTCCTTCCCCTCTTCTTACAATCGCGCTGTGTGTAGGCCTGGAGGACTCCCGGGAGTTTGAAGGACACGCTGATTTATTCTTTGTTCATGACTGCATTAATGAAGGGCAGTAGTCTTTCCAACTCGGTGGGTTCTCTAGACTTGATAAAACTTGCATAAAAACACTGGGAGGATTCATTGCTACTACTCCTCTGCTTTATTAAATAACTGCTGCATTAGGCACTCTGCAAAGCATTAGTGCAATTAGTGATCTACATTTATATAAATTTGATAGTGACCTGTGATAAGAGAATGATACCATAGCATCTTGCTGATGCCACTTTTCTTCTCAGAGTGTTATTTCCCAATATCTTACTCCATCCTGACCCAGCAGTAATGAAGTCAATGGAAACTTTTCTTTTGATGCGAGAGGGAGCAGCAAAAAACTCACCCTTAAACTCCTCACACAAACCTGACTCTCATTAAAGTTACTGGAAAAAATATATGTGTCCAGCTTGTATACGGAAATTATGCTGATTGTCCCTTCTGGCTGTAACAAAAAATAACCCCAACCAAGCCCAAAAAGCAACAAGCAAAATAATTTAGGAAAGAGAGCGTAAGTCCAACAAGGAATATTTTTCCAGTGTATTAAGTAAGTACCACATATTCCATGGTTGTGCTTACTGCTCAGTAGGGGAACTCATTTTCAATGGAGGATAGCAAAGTTAATCCTGTTCTGTTTTCTTTTGCTTACTAAAAGAGCTTGAAAGACAAGCATTTGTTAATTGTATGTACAGAAAATGCACATGCAGAGCTCAGTTTAATCCCCAAAGTTACAAAGATTCCAGGAAAACCAGTTAAAATTAGAGGGAAAGAGAGCAAAGAGGAAATTCCCTCTTTCTTTTTTCCTTTTTTTATCAAAAAATTTTCAGATTATGGTGGAAAAATTGAGCATTGAAAAATACCTCTCAGTTCCACTCTGTAAATTTGGGAATTACTGTCAATTCAATGTATCCCATTTCATCAAGCTCTGGCAAGAAATTCACTGATGGGGAAAATATCTTTTATTACACAGGGAATCATTTGCTTTGCCACTACCAGTTGTGCTAACAGCACCTCCCAAAACACTGTTAGGATCTAACTTTTCAGCTAAGTTTCTTCTGGAAGTGCTGAAACAGGTTCTCTTTAGACATATGAGTGCTGCCTGTCCATGTGGCTTCCCAGAGACAGACAGACAGTGGTCATGCTGTGCAACAAAATGTACAATTCTGCCAAGCAGGTGTAAAAGGCATTTTGGTGGCAAAGCCCATGGTTTGCTCTCGGAGCAGTCACTGGATGCTGGAACAGCCCTCACTGCACTTCTGTTTCCTCTCTGTCCCAGCATGTCACACATCACCAGCAAAAGTGATATTTGCAAAACCAGGAGTTCCAATGCAGGTCTCCAAAGCAGTTGAGGAAAGTCACTGCCCAAATATCTGAGTCACCCCCTGCTCACCAGCTACCAGCGGGTGCTGCTGTGTGCTCTGCCCCTCAGAGAACCAAATCCCTGCCTGGGCTGTTGCAAGTGTGAGAGTAGCTGGAATTCTTAGTCACCTCTCCGTTAAAGTCCTGCCCTCGCGTCATCGATGAAAGACTTGATCTTTTGCCGTTTTTACAACAGGAACCCTTCTCTCATCACTTCCCAACGTGCCACAGCAGGACAGAGCTATGACCCAGCCTCTCGTATTTGCTGTTCTGAGGCACACAGGGCTCTTTCAGAGGCACAGTCCCATTTGGGACTTCTTTCCTACAACTCGGTCCACAGCCATCTGTTGTGCTGTCTTTGTTGACCCATAGCAGGGCACAGGAAGTCTCACTTCTCCCAGCCACGGGTACACAGTGACCAGTAGCCACCTCTTCCCTATTTTTTTTTTGTTTGGCTCTGTGCTTACAGTAGCTACACCCCATTTGGGTCCCTGGCAAGTCCCGTGGCCTCCTTGACAGAGAATTGCCTCATAGATTGTCCCTAAGAACAAGGATGGGCAGCCTCCAGCACAGCACCTAAGCTGTGTGTTGGCTTCCCCATTGCAGATGAGTTTCTGAAATCTCAACCATCTGTCCCCAAATGCCCGAGTTGTCCCTTGGGTTTTTAAGAGGAACTGGTGTGTTTACATGCCCAGAGATGTTGACAGGCATTGGTTCATCTCAAGAGGCAATCTGTGCCTTCCAAGGATGGTTGGTAGAGGTTGTTAAGGCACCAACTACCAAAAGGTTAGTGTCTGTATCTGGGGTGAAAGCAGTGGGGATTAGACTGAAAAGATTCAATGTTCTTGTCAGCATTCCTGGGGAACAGGGGACCGCTGGAATCTTGTTGAAAACTTTCTTCTGGGGCATGGGATTTTATCTATTTTTCCCTCTCAGATTTTAGCCCCTTGAACCTAGAATAGTAGAAGAGCTAAAGCAATGGGGAACCCAAGATGGGTCCCACACCCTACAGGAATGAGGATCCAGATCTTGCAGAGGCTGAGAGACAGGACAATATTTCTTGTAATGATTGTGGTGCTGCTTGTCCTCAGCACATCCACACTGTTGTCAGTAAGCCAACAGGAAGAAAAATGCCCCCAGGTTTCCTGAGTCCCTTCCTCCCAACCACTTTTGGTTTTTAAGCATGTAACTAAATTAGATCCTTAAAGATGTGTAATTTTTATGTATTCACCCTAAACATGCACAAGAAACAGCATCCACAGGAAGAGCTGAGACTCAATCTATTTAAGCATTTCTCACAACAGTCAAACTCAAGAGAACAGCCCAAGAGACTGATCTCCATCTCTGCAGTGATGCTGTGGGTGGATGTGCTTTCATTAAGCAATCCAAGCCCTCACAGATCTACAGACCCCTTTACAGTTCCCCTTGATTTTGATATTTTTTGCCCAACTCATCAAAGCTTTTCCCTCAGTTCAAAGATAAGGGAGCAGAGAAGGAAAACCCAGCCCCTCTGTGATTCTTCAGGACCTGCTGGGGTTCCCCTGGGGTCCAGTTCATAGGTTCTTCTCATTATCAAGAGGTTTTGCCCACCCCTGCGGCTGACTAAGGCTTGGCTTGTCCAGGGAGGCAGCAGCCATGGTTAGCTGGAAATAAGAAAGGGAATAATTCCTCCCACACACTCAGAGACCACACTCTGACCTGGTGAGTAAGACAATTTATGGGCACTTGGGAGAATTGCATGGAGACCACCTTATCCTGAGGCAGAACCAGAGCCACGCTGTGGGTGGGAGCTGGAAGAAAAGTCAGAGGGGAGTGGGAGAAGAACACAGCAGGAAGAATAAGAGAGGGTGAAAGATTCATAAAATCATTATAAAAGATCCTTCTTACTCCCTCCTTGCTGACTATTGGCACTGCAGACTGGACACAGGCACTTGACATGATTCAGTCTCTGGGGCACACACAACAGGGATCTGCCCCATGCACTGCACACACTGCAGTCCTCCCACCCACAAAACCTCTCCAGGGCCCTCTCTGGGTTTATTTCAGCTTGGAAACCCACCACACCTCTGATGTCATCCCCCACCGGGGCTTGAATTCATTTCAAGTTGACTGGTCCAGCACAAGAAACATTATTTTTATATGTATGAGGTATATCTATGGTTCATAAAACACCACACAGGACTGAAGTGGCTGGAGACTGAGTGATAAACTGAGGCCAAGCCTTTATACAATTGGTTCCGAAAAGGGATTTTTATTGATTGAATGCATCATTTTTTCCCATTATACTGTTGGGGCTACTTATGTCAACTCTGCTGCATAGGCTGAGGCTCCACATATTGCACAGGACTCAAGCATAGAGACCAGGAGGAAAATTAAGAGGCAAACCATTTAATATATCCAGTCTTGTATTTATTAGATGCCTTTTGAAATGACTGCTTGTTGCCTTTAAAAAAAGACTCGAAGCTCAGTCACTGAAAGTCTGTGAAACCCTCACAGTCTAGGAGTGAATTATTAGTTTTGCTTGCATGAAAACTCTGTAAAACATTTGCTTCATGGCAATTGATGAAGCATTTCAGCATGTCTATTTTATCATCGCGTAGAAAGAATCCAAGAACATTTTACTGCCCACTAGAGCCTTTGTCCATAAGAAGTGAGTGTTTTGTTCCAGCAATGATAAAGACCTCCTGTATAGCTCTTGTCTAGGACTGCGCTTTGAACTTTAAAATTAACCGGTGCCGGTAAACAGGAAACAGCAGATTACAGTTTAGCTCGCATTAAATTGTCCTCTTGGCTTTTTTTGTTGTTGTTTTCATGTTTTAGGCCGGGACAAATAAAATGTTGCATCAAAGCTGAGACCACAAATTGTTTATTTATTGGGGGTATTTTGCACTTTGCATTGCAAGCTGCTGCAACTGAAAGAAACAGGGGTTGGCACGAAAAGGGGAGGAGGAGTGAGAGCTATAATGGAAGAAATGTTACCCAATAATTAAAATTCAGTGGTACTGTAAATCCTAATGGAAACAACAATGTGTCTTTGTGTACAATTAACTCTGGGCTCCAGTTCATGATAAAAATTCTAGCTTGTAAAAAGCCTTGACCTCAATACCGAGAGCTCAACAGAGGTTCACAGATCTGGCTTTAAAAAAAAAAACTTTCACAGAGGGGGAACAAATAATAGCTGGACTTGGTCCCCTAAATATGCTCCAATTATTCAGGGTGGTTGAAGATAAGATACAGGAGAAGTACCAAGGGGAAAATAGTCCCATAGCTCACAAAAAAGTACAAAGTGCTGCTTGCTGTCGAGTGAAAATTCACCCTCCCCCCCTTGTTATCCCAGTCTTACATTCTGCAGGGCACCCTGCGTGTTAAAGTCCTAGAAAATCTTTATTATTATTAGTTTAATACTTTTTTAAATGTTAACAAAGCAGACAAAACGAGTTGTTCATTACAGTGAGTGACTGACAGGGAAACACGAAGGACTATTCATTAAATAATTACTACTTTTAGGTGGAAAAAGTTACTGTGCTTAAAAGGGGAAAAACAGTGCAAAATCAAATTGTCTATTCTTTTTTCGGTGGGTGTGTGTGGAGGGAGTAATATCTCATGGAAAAGACAGTTCTACAAATGTCAATCAGTTTGACAAGCAATTATCAGCCTCAAGGAAAGGACGTAGACTGTGGGTAGAGCCCCTCAGAGCAGAGTAGCTCAGGTACGGTGCCAGGTGATGGTGGGCAGAGAGGGACTTGTCCAGAAGGGCAGATCTACAGTTTATCTACAAGCCTGTGCAAACAGAATCAAACCTCATAACTCTTCCTAATTAACGATAGTTACTTTTGTAGAGGATATTCTTTCTGTTTCCCACCACTTCTAAAAATGGAAGGACAACACTGAGGTTTATGGATGGAAAATTGATTCAAAAAGGTGTTTTGGAAATATTTTTTTGTCAGAACTCAGACAGACTAGATTCATTGGGCTTGGGGTGTTTCTCTGCAGCAGGGAATCCAGCAGCTGTAGCAGATGCTTCCTCCAAAGAAAGTGAGAAACAGGATTGTCAAAAATATTTAAGTGTCTGAAGCCCTCAGATCCAAATGCAATTATAGAATCATAGAATCATTTAGCTTGGAAAAAGCCTCGAAGATTATTGAGTCCAACTGTTAACCCAGCACTGCCAAGCCCACCACTAAAACATGGTCCCAAGTGTCACATCTGGTTTTGGAACACTTGTTTGCTCCTGACTCCCCTTGATTGTCCCCACAGAGGCATCTACAGTTTTTTTGCCATTACTAAAATAGCACAAGAATCAATTTTTAAACACCTGGGGGAAAAATATCAGAATTACCTCCTTCACATGCTTACACTGGAAAATAGAGAAAGGCTCTCCACTTGCCTGGTACCTTTCATCAGCAACAAAGTGCTCAAAAAAGGGAGCTGTGAGTTGCTCCTGAGAGTAACTTACAGCCCCTTTCAACCAGAGCTGTGGGTGCTCAGATGTTTGATTGCAAGGCTATTTAGGAGGTGCTTAAAATACAGATAAAGCAGAGAGATGTGATCTCTATGCTTGTGGAAAGCTATAAAAAGAAACAATTCTGCACTTCAACCACTATCTTTTGATCCTTAACCAGAGGTAGGTTTGGGAAGGAGCTTGCTTGTGTACATGCAATGTGTTAGCTCTTGGCATCAGGTCGGTTACAGAAGGAACAGAGCAGAAGTAGCTGTTGGTGGTAGAAAGGAAAGAAAGCTTAAAATGAGTGCAAGTGTGGGAAAATAGCACTTTCATGCAAATAATCTTTACAGTGAAAAACTCCATCTGCTCTGGCCCTGCGTATTTGAACTTATTTTATGTTGTGCTGGAGCATGCAGATTCCCTGGGAAATTGCTTAAAAACAGAAGTCCCAGGCTTTTGTGTGTCTGTATATCCTTGGCATGTCACTTAACTCCATTCTCACCTCAGCCATGAAACACCACTGCAGTTGGTGGGATTCCTCAGGAGAATCATTTCCAAGGAGAAATGGCATTGGCATTTGGTCCATTTTAGGCAGAACGGGAACATGTGCACTCACGTCCCAGACGGCTGAGCATGCTGAGAGCTGGTGACAACAGTGACAACCAATGCCATAAGTCTTGCTGATCCCAGTGGGGCAACAGCAAGTCCTTAATCCCCGTGTTGTTTCCAAGCTTCCTGTTTTGAAATTGCCATAATTAAATTCTAAAGACTGAGAAAGCACCAAACGAGTTGCCAAGTTTATGTCAAGCTTTATCAGCTGATCTCATCATAATCCGGTAAATAGCATATCATGAACATCAAATCTAATTAAATCCTCTTGAGATACGGGTTAAAAAACAGACACAAACAAGAATCAAACATTTAAAACCTGCTGCTGTACAATCAGAATTAATCCACAGGGAGAAGTGAATTTCCTTGAAATCTGGACAAATAAGCCTTCTATGTTTTCCTTTCCCCAGTGGCTCACAGTCTCTCTGGCACACACAGTCAGAAGGAAAATGCAGTGACTGGGGTTTTATTTTCAACATAGATTGCATAAAATGCACCTCTGACATCTGACTTCTGAAGTAGAATACAGGATGGGGCAGAGGAGACATATTTCATTTATATATGTTTATCTCCAATATTCTCAGCAGTACTTTTGGCGCTGTCCATATGTAAGAGAATGCTGTCTTGCCATAGGAAGCACAATGAAAACATCTCTACTTTGGGCTCAAAAGGTAGCAGTGACGTTGTTGTTCTTAAGTCAGTCTCTTGATCATTACATTATCTGCCAGGCACCTTTCGAAACACCTCTAATACACCATAGGTGTCTGTGTGTGTGCACAAGCCCTTAGGGCTACACCTATGCTGCTAGTAAATTAAACAGTGGCAGGTAATATTCCCAGGCATTGGAATTTGATAGTCTACGCTGTTAAATTCCTAGAACCTGCCCTGGCACATTTTTGACCTGAATCAATTAGTGTTCTCCCACACATATCCCAGGAATTTAGGAGTTAGCACAGCCAGAGACCATTCCCAAGAGATGCCATGACTTCAGTCGTCGTGTGTGGTGACAAGAGGAGCTTGATACTATGGACATGGCTCTTTCCAGGTCAGTGGGCCTCATTGCCAGAGAACAGCCCTAATGACACTTAATTTTCTAATCAGAGCTGCTGCCTCTGTGCACGTCTTAGCCTACATCTGCTCTGTACTTAATTTGGGTACGTCATAAGAGTGCTCTACCCTGAGCAGATCACATCAGAGCTGTATGAAAGGGCAGCTCAGGACTTTATCTGCTGGGTGACTGTATGAACCACAGCTTTCCTACACACAGGCAGGAGCTGCTCTCAAACCCAACCTTTCCAATAAATTCCGTTAGGTTACAGCAGAGCAGAACATGGTAAATGGGCTGCTTTGTTCCCACCCCTCTTTCGTGATGTGAACTAGCACATCCCTGGTCTCTCTGATAATCAGCAAGAAGTTGATGTTTGCACCGCTTGAAGTCCTTTAAAGAACTCATTCAGAAGAGCATGAATTCATAACAAGCAGTATAATTTCACTCTAGAAAAATAAAAAAAGAAAACTGTCTTTTCACCTCCAGGATTAAACTAAAAATCAAAGCTCAGAACAAAATTGCCCCAAGTGAAGAGAACAGCCCCTGTGGTGCAGATTCACCCAGCTTTATGTATCTAAAATAAAACCTCACCTTCTCAAGGCTTCTCTGCAGCCAAAGGAACGTGACACCAGAAGGTGTTCAGTTCATCTCAGACCTAACTTTTGACTCCACTAATACAAGGAGCATAGGCCAGCAATAATCATCATTTCAGCATTTCAAATTAATATCTTTTACCTGCAAACCTGCAGTGCTTCTTGATCTATCCACTTTTGATATTGCCTTTTACAAGCCTCACCAACATTTTTCTGTATTTTCACAGAAAATTAACCAGCTGTGTGCCTGTCAACAATTGCAAAAAACTACTGTCAGAGCTTCAGACCTGATTCAAAATGAAGTTTCTGCTCTCATGACAAAACCCCCTAAGTTTCATACCACTAAGGTCACCCTGGATGAGAAAGTGAAGCAGCCCCCTTGCAGAGCAACTGTTCATCACAAATGGTTCAATCCCATGTCTGTAATTTCCCCTAATCCTGTGTTGATTGGCCCTACTACTTACTAACGTCACAGCTATCACCAGAGGGGATGCTGGACTAAGGAATTCTTCTCCTATACAGGCTTTAATACCACGATTCTGTATATTGTGAGCATTCAAAAACTCACAGCAAAGATGGGTGTGGATGGATGGATGGATGGATGGATGGATGGATGGATGGATGGATGGATGGATGGATGGATGGATGGATGGATGGATGGATGTGGAAGCCAGGGCACAAGAATAGCCACTTAAATTTGCATCCCCACCACACAGCAGCTGCGAGTGACCTGTTACTTCCAGCCATATGGAGGAATGTATCCCAGACACTTGTATTGCAGTACTACTGCCCACTTAAATATTGTTGTGATATGGATTTAAATCAAGCAAACTGCAGTCTGTACCTGTAGCATTTAAAATGTGCTTAAAACGGGATTTTTCTTCCCCACTTGCTGACTCCATTCCTTAAAATAAATTTATTTCTGTTCTGGAATCTGAATTTACCTGTCTTTGGAAATGCTTTAGTACAGGATGTTGTGCAAAAGTGGTAATTTGTGATAGCTAGGCATTTTGTAATACTGTGACTTTCCTACAGCCCAGCCTGTGTTTTGGCAGGCTGGGTGCTCAAAGACCACCCATCACTCCCAGTGTCTCCATTAGGATTGTGCACCTTCAGTTCACCCCCTTTTCCATGAGCTCTGCCGTCCAATAGGCAAAGGCAGCTTCAAAAGGAGACCTTGCCAAGCTTATTTACAGAGAGCTAATGACAGAGAAACAATGGCAACGAGGAAGGGAAAAAAATCAATTCACCCGGTCATTTGGCAAGGAAGGAATACACATTTCCCTTCTTTCCAAGGTTTTGCTTTGGGTCCAGAGGGAAAGGTCTGCTGTGTTCAGTGGAAATAAAACTACTTCTGTAGCTGAGTATCAGAAGAGACAGAAAAGTCAGTGACCTGTGATGCCTTTAAAGCAAGACAATATTTAACAGCTTTAAAAGGAAAGAAACCTTAATCTTTGAAGACCAGAGATAGCAAACTATGTTATCTGTCAGTGCTATTATTAATAGTAAAATATACCAGTAACACCTTGACAAATTCCAAGCACAGCTGATGATCCACCTTAGCTGATCACTTTTTTGCTAATTGGGTCTTACAACTTTTGGCTGAGCTTACATGTCAGTCAGCATGAAGTTGTTTATCAGGTGTGCATCCATTCCTTTGCCCCCTTCAGTCACCACCATTTTAGTATCAAGACAAAGGCACAGGATGAAAACTGTACCGTGACACTTCTTAATTTGTTGCAGCTTTGATGCTGGAGAAGTTATTGTGTCTTCAAGATTCTTTTTCTCAAAGACACCGTTCTTCCTCCTTGCCAGTGATGCCTTAGTAGGTGGATGCATGTTTGGTACTTAAGGGGCACGTTCCAAGTGCATCAACATCATTTTGAATCTTGTTTGTACAGCCAATTGTTGGTGATAAAATCTTTTTGTTCAATCTACAGGACCTTTTAGTTCTTTGCAAGTGATTCCATTTCTGCCTAGCACTTTGGTGGGTCTTCATACTTCGAAAACATCAATCAATGCTGAATTTATACGCAAGCAGTGAATTTTCTCTTTGGGCTTTAGAGGTGATGCCCTTTCTCAGACGCACTTGTTGAAACTCGAGACTTTCCAACTGTTCCAGCAAGGATCCACTGGCTGCAGCTACTCTGCTCTGGGAACACGAACCCAGCGTGGCACCTGAGGCAGTGTTCGCTTCCCTTTCCCTTTCCTTACCTGTGGAAGCACCCTTGGGGCTGGCTGTGGGTGATCCTGCTGACACTGGGAGTGATGCTGGGTGTGTTCTCAGCCTGCTTGTCCCTGGCACTCCGTGCTCTGCCTTGCAGCCCCTTGTATGGCCCATGTAGGGTGGACACAACGGCCTTGGGCCCCTTCTGCAAGGGCGCAGATGGGACTTGCCCGCTCACAGAGCCTGGGCTGAGTTCTGGCTGCCTTTACAGAAGATACCAACGTGAGGTGCTTGGCTTCAGGCTGTCCTTGTAGTAGTCTTATCTCAGCTAGATGTAGATAAAGCCTTTGGCCCAAGGTGGAGCAGCCTTTCCTTGCTGTGGATACCCTGGAGAGATTCACAGGAGACAGAAACATGCTGGAGAAGGACACAGCTGCTGACCTCTCATGCCCACCCAGAAGTGAAGTACCTGTGAGGTACTGGTTCGAGTCACCTCCTAGGTACCTAAGGAAAGTCAGAACTCAGAGATCTAGGTAATGCAGTCCCAGAGACACCTTACCTCAGCCTCACAAGATGAAGTTCTAAGGACTCAATATAAAACTTTTTTAATGGAATTGTGGAAGACTGCTGACTGCTATGCAGATAAAAAAATGGATTTGAATGGCTGTTTTGGGATACATTAAGGTTGTTTGCCAGAAGCTGTTGTATCCTGTTAACTGACATCTCGTGGCTGCTTCTCTTCTGTGGCTGCTGGGAGCTTCCCACTGGTCACAAGGACCTACCACTGACAGCCCTGCTCTAAGAACAGATTCCATTTGAGCTAAAGACTCAGGCATGACTCCAAGGCACGACCCAGGGTTCATCCTGGGTGAGCATGGCAGTAGATGGCAGCAGTGCACATCACCCCTAATGCTCCTGGAACGAAGGTGGTCCTGCTTGACATTGGCCATTTCCCAAGGAACAGGATCAATCAAGGTGCAAGATCAACCATAATCATCCTCCAGAGGCTCCAAAACCACTCTCCCATTTAATGCAATGGGTTGTTTTCCGCACAGATCTCACATTTCCCAAAACTGAAGGCAAGACCCTGTTCTCCAGTGCTGAGCACCTCTGGTGATGACTGAACTGTTGGGCGTACAGCAGCAATCACGAGAGTGAATAAAACCTCCGTAACTGAATGTTCCCTCTATGCTCACATGATGCTGAGCACTCCTGGATGTAGGGACTCATTTTGGACTCTGCCTGGAGAGCTGAGCTTTTGTGAAGTAAATGAAAAGGCAACGGCCAGGGAACTACCAAGGGCCACCGATGTAAATGCAAGCACAGCTCCAGGCTGAAAACCAAAGGACGGGGAATTGAAAAGCAAAGCTGATGAGCCATCCTCAGTATTAGCACTTGTGGTTCACTTTCCCCTCCCGAGAAGATTTAAGGCCTCGGTGACAGCTGTCAATCTCACCTCCCCTGCAACAGGGGGTTGGCTTAAGTGGTGTGTCAGGAGATGGCAAGAGGGATTTCCTTTTGGTTTTTTAAGGCATTAAAGAAGATCCTGTGTCTTTAACCTTCAGGATAACCTTGTTTCAGTCTGGTTCCCATTGCTGGACTGCTCCTTGATGAGCTTTTTATGCCTGATTAATTAGTGCACCGAAGGGAAGTGGGGGCTGCTCTGTTTAGCAGCTTGTGCCTCCTTCTGACTAATCCACCACCCAGCCCTACAGCTCCAGAGGGTCTGCAGTTGCCTCTTTCATGCCTCTGGTGTGGGGTTTCATTACTTCTTTCTACTTTTTGATTGTATGCTTCCTATTGATTTAGTCACATTTATTGAGGGCTAGCTGGAGACCAGTTTAATTTGAGTTTGTGAGCTTTATTTCTCCACTACCACAAAACTACTCAAAGAAAAAGAAAATGCAGATGCAGGAGTGAATGGTTCAGATTTATGGAGCATTATCTTCCAAAGAGTCACTTTTACAGTGTTATTGATGACAAGAAATCATAATTTTTTAGGAAGATAACTTTGCATATGCCATTATTGCCAGTGTGTGCGCAATCAAGAGAAAAGCACTTTTGTGGTCCTTTAATTTTTAGAAATATGAACCCATAACAATACAACTTATGCTAAATTATTTTGTGTCCCAGTTTTCCCAGGGGGGGCAGGGAGGAAAACTGACCCTCTTGGTAAATCACTTTCAGTTCTGACAGTAAAAAGTATTGGATAAAAGCTAAGCAGTATTACCAGGGATAAAAATGAAGGCAGCTTTCTGCTCAAACAGTTTTTTGGCTAAAACTGGAAAAAGTAAAACCACAAAGCAGATGCCAGTGCAAAAAAAAAAGTCTTTGGCTCCTGCAGTCAGGGCAGGTGGTGGCTTGGTCACTTTGTCACTCTCTAGGAGTGATGGGGCAGTCAGGTCCGACTCACTGAGGATAGAAATGGTGTGTGGGTGCCCTTGAGACACCTTGTGCAGCCTGCACACCCCTGTGAGACCAGCCATGCCCTCGGTCCTGCTCTCTCACTTCTCCTCTCTGCAGGTCAGGTGAGGGCTTTGCACTGGATCAAACAGGAATTAATGACTTCATGCAGACATGCCCGGGTGAGGCTCTCCGGGCTCGCCGAGGGGGCAGGCAAGGTCAGCAGCAGTCCCTCCTGGTCACTCCCGGTGAGTCAATGAGCTCAGTGCTAGCCTGAGGGCGTGCCTGACATCCACGTTTCAGGTGCTGACAGGAGGGGAACAAATCTGTGTTTGGGGAAAAAAAAGGAAAAGCTTCTTTCTGGGACTGTAACCCCACGGTTACAGCAGGGCCCCTCCAGGCTGTCGGGTGTTGCCCAACCTCTTTTCGGGCTGTTTTCTAAGCTTTGGTGATGCTGCTGTGTCCTCAGCAGGAGAACTCCACAGGAGGTGCGAAGTGGCACTTCTGTATTCCAGGGAAAAGCCTACTTCATGGCACCATCCTCAGTGCTCAGGTGCTTTCCTGGGTACATGATGTGTTAAATTCAGAACTCACAGGGTAACTAAACTCTCAGAGAGCCAAATTCTGCTTCCTGCTGTAATTCCAGGCTTGGAGCTGTGGAAAATGGTCTGGAAGGGACTTGGAGAGGCATGTAGTCCACCTCAGTTCCCAAAGGCAGGATCGAGTCTTCTTACAGGGATCCTATTTTGTCTAACCTGTTCCCAAAACCATCTGGGGATAAAAATCCACACCCTCCCTGGGTGATCTCTTCTGGTGCTCACCTGGGCTTTGACTCACAGAATGGTGAAAAAGAAAGAAAGGCGGGGTTATACAGAAAATACTCCTTTTACGGGAGGCATGGTAAAAAAAATTGGAGATAATACACGAGTATCTCACCTGTCTGGTATTCAGACACTCAGTGACCCTGGGTGACCCAGACCAAGCACTTTAGCTGTAAATAACTTCACAAAGTAACATGAAATCTGCCCCTCTGTTTTTGAAAACTCTTCCAAAGCCTGCTTTGGTAGGTTGCATTTCAAAATAGTCCTACTGGTTCAGTGACACATGTAGCCCTATTTCACCAGAGAAAAGTTCAATCCTCGGCCAGCCCAGCTGGGGAAGCTTTAGTTCGGTTTAACTTTGTTAAGGGAAAACTGAGCAGCTCATTTTGAGTATCTTTTACCTCCAAAGTACATGACTGAACCTGCATTCTTTCCCCTGGTAAAATCCTGTTCCTTCTGGAGAAGCTGAACTGGGCAGACCCCTGGAAACTTTCTGCTACACTGGAGGGCAGGAGGGTGCTGAACTTTCCCAGGCTCTGCTGAAATACAGGGCATGCTGTGGAAGCAGAGGAGCACTGTGAAACAAGAAGCACATGGTTTTCCATCCTCGTACCTTGGGTTACTCTGAGACGTGGCCCAGTGAAGAGTGACATGAACTGGGGTGCAAGGAGCACTTCCTCTATCAGGAATTCCTCTGTTACCAGCAAATGATAACTATCCCTCCAAAATACCAGTCCTGAGCCACTGTCTGTAGCTGAGGGAATATAAATGCCATTGCACAGGGCATGGGTGAGACACTACAGTACAGCCTGTGTTCCTGCCATGAGGAGAGGCACAGCACAGAGCCTGGAAACATCTGGGAGCCCCCTGCACATGGATGGACCTAGAGAGCTCAGTTCCAGCCTTGCCCAGCTAAACTCGGGCTTCAAGGAGGCACAAAAATCCATTAACAGGACAGTGTAGCATGTGCAACCCGAAAAATAACCTCTACACACACTGCAGAGGAATCGAGTGGTCATGGAGGATGTTGGGCTAAACATTTCAGCAGTGTCTTGTCTCCTTAAAGAACAGCAGCAAGCTGGTGCCTGTGGAGTGCTCCAGGAGCCCCATCAGGCCACGTTAGCAATGGCATGAAACTTCCTTTTGCAATATATTTACTCAATGAACTCTAGAGCCCCAGCACTGGACAGAAGAACACGTACAGAGAGGAACAGATCCCTCCTCACCTTTCAGAACGGGGTCACACACCAAGTTTAGCTCCCAGTGGCTGCTCAGGCCACTGCCAGTAAGCACCTCCCAGTTGCCATTGCAGAGGAAGTGAAAGGCTTTGGTGGGCTCTGGGACTCCTGATTCCTCTTTGCACGGAGCTCGAAGAACTTTCCTGTCCCCTTCCCGTGGGCACTTCCCTCTGCCACAGAGTGACAGTCCACAGCCTGCCCCGGCCACCCACCCTGGCCTCAGCTCTGGCTGCAGCAGCAAGCGAGGAAGGAACAGCAACCCAAGCAAATTTTTGTCCCCAGGGTCCTACATTTATGTGGCATCTTGGCAGGATGCAGAGAGTGGCTTCTGAGGAGCTCAGCACCGAGGACAGAAATATAAAAACGTACAAGAAAAATGACATGCAATATGGCTTAGAGCAGCAAAACTACCCATTGTGCAGCCTGGTTAAGTACAGCAAAAACACATACATGTGTGCAGGGAAGGAGGGAGACTGAGCTTGGATTAAACTGAATTTCCCCTTGACTCCCAGCAGCCAAACTGAAAAATAAATTATTCACCAAGGCTTATTCCCGAAGAAGCCCTGCAGGACTGCAGGCCCAGGCCACTGCCCAGGTGTGTACTATCTAGAGATCAATTTGATGGCACTTTGCCACCGAGAGGAAACAAATTAATTTTCCTCCTTTGAAACTGGGAGACACTTGCATTAGGCCATGCATAAAATAAAAATAAGGGGGTCCTGAAAGAAATTACTGAGAGCAATAAGCATCCCAAGCCATTGCCTGCTGAGAGCTGAAGGAAACAGAGGCTGAGATGAGAAGAAAATGCAATTTTATTCCCCCTTTAAACTGAAAGTCTGATTAAAACCAACCCTTTGAGGCTGAGCATTGCTCTCTGTGAGTCAGGGCTGTTTTGTGGGTGTTGAGGGGAGAGAACAGCAAACACCTCACAGTGGGTGCCCTCCTGAGGCAACAGCATCACCTCTGAAATGTGCAGAAGGAACAGTCCAAAGAGATTACCTGGACCTGAACAGAGCAAAAGAGGCTCACAGGACCTGCTGTGGGCAGTTTTCCCATGGTGGAAGCTGTTCAGATGTGCATGAGAGCCCTCCTGCTGCAGGTCAGAACATCCAGAGACCATTAAAATATTCAGCTTGGAAGTTTGGGGATCAAATTAGTGATCTGCTGTGAAAAGTATGCAGATTTTTGTAAAGAAGATGCTGCTGTTCTAAATTAAAAAATAAAAGAAATTCCCAGCGAGTGAGGCAAGAGGAGCAGCTCCCCTCCCGCCTTGTAGCCAAACACAAGGTAATGTTTTGTTTCTGACTAAAACTAAACCATTACAGGAAAAATGTCGCTTATCAGGAAGTTTGCTGTAGGTTTTGACAATCCAGCAGTGATTTCTCCAGGGACAGCCTGCTCCCTTCTCCTTTGCTGGCGGCAGCAGATGTAGGCAGCCGCCCTGCCCTCTCCCCTGTCTGCCTTGCGGCTTGGTTTAGAGTCACAAAGGGTAAAAAATAGCCTAAGAAATGTGTGCAGGTCTTATCCTGCCTCTTCTTTTCCCTGTCAGGGTTATCAGCCCCACGCTTTTGTCATCACCAGTAAAAAGGAGCAGATCCTGACCCCATCAAAGGCCTGGTGCCAGTGCCAGGGCAGCTGTGGGGAGCCCTGTGCCACCCTGGTGCCCCACTCCTGCAGGAGACAGAGGGATAACGGGGTTGCAGCAGGAATGGTTTGCTCAGGGAGCAGCATCCCTGTAAGACCTGCCATAGTTCAATAGACATATTTGGTGACAGTTTTAATTTGGGGAGATGTCTGCAAAAACAGGAAAGGAATAGAAGAGGTTGGTTTCATTTTGCTACATATCTCTTTCCAAGAGGATATTTTTGACCAGCTTTCCAGTGTTAATGCCCTATTAGTGGTGAGGAGAGATCTGACAAAACTGTAGTAATACTTTTCTCATTTGTGGTCTTAAAGCACTCAAATAATTTCTATCATAAGTCAATGAAATTAAATTAAATATACACAGAGAAAGCATGGGTCAAGTTCTCTGGATTTTGGGTCACTGCTAATAATGTAGCCAGATTAAAAAACCATAAAGTTCACGTAAAGTAAAAGGACAGGCAGAGCTTTACCAGAGTTAGGAAACTGCCGAGTGCTGAAAGAAGGGAACAAAGTGAAAACCAGACAGTGAATCATCCTCACTCGTGTGTGCAAAACCCGACTGGGAATTCAGGCAGGGCCTCTTGTTTTGCTTCGCCCATCCCTTTTATTCTTTTTGCAGGCTATTAATACTTGTGCTAAGCAGCTGTTTGAGGTGTCCCAGAAGGAAACTTCCCTCCAAGACTACCTACAGCATTTTTCTTTCCCTGTAACCCTCCCCAGTGTCCCTCCACCCAATTCTCACTGCAGCAGTGCGGGACAAGGAGGTGTTTGGCCGAGCAGGGCTTGCTGAGGTCACTTTGAGTCTTTGCTGACCTGACAGGCTCTGATTGACATCCTTGCTCTAGCTTGACATTAAGACACAATTTTAAAGGTGGAATTGAATATTTAAGGGTACATTTAAAAAATGTAGAAGGGGAGAAAATTAAAGATTAAACCAGATAATTTCTTCTAAGCGATATATTGTGCTTCTAGATCTTTTAAAAAGGACAGCATGATATTTTTAAATAGATAAAGATATTTAAAAAGATAAAGATATTTTCTGGCTGGCAGGCAGAAAAAAGAGCAGAAGACTTGGGGGTAACCTGTCTAAAAAAGGCATGATCTTTTCATCCTTTTTATTTTGGCAGACCAGGCTACAAATTGCAAGCAGCATTTCTGTCTCATTGACTGCATTTGCAGTGGGTTTGCCCAGAAGTAGCAGACTAGCTGGGAGTTAAATCAGAGTAAATCAGAAGCCACCAAGGCAAGGAGATAAGAACCCACTGCACTCCAGAGCAGGTCAGAATGGGGTTTGTGGTGATGGTGAGTGGTCAGGACAGGTCCTGAGCTGCAGCTGCACAGGCAGCCCTAGCAAACCATCTCAGCACCTCATCCCCAGCCTCAGTTCAGCACCTGGAGCTGCCTGGCAGGCTGGGGGGGCCCTCGCCTGCAGAGCATCTGCCAGCACAGCCCAGGGATGGGGTAAGGAGCAGTTCCAGCGGCAGCAGCAGAACCTGGAGGGGTAGAAAATGCCCATTATCTCCCAGTCTGCCTTTAGCACAGCCCACTTAAACACCTGTAATTTTCTGAAGACACAGACAGGTTACTGCACTCTTCAAGAGCACTGCTTCTGGCAAAAACAAAATAAACCTAAGAAAAAAACCCAAACCCAACTTTACTTTAAATTTAACCCTCTCTGACAGGCGTCATACCTTTAGAAGCACTTTTCCCCATGTTAATACTTCCTGGACATGCTCAAACACCATCTGATGTTGCATTGAGGCAAATTAGTGAAGATGGAGGCTCATAAATCCTGAGGAACTACAAAACTAATTAAATGCCTGTGTGATGTACTTGTGTGCAGAGCAATGGTTTGCAGGTCTGTGTTCGAGATACCCCAAACGAGCTGTACTTGCTGCAGGGGCCAAGGAATGGCTCTTGCTTTTCCAGGTCCTGCCACATGTGGGGCTCTGGGGAGCATGGCACAGGCAGCTTCAGGGGGCACCTTGGCTCCTTCTCAGTGTAGCTGTGTTTGTTGGGATAACCAGCATGCCAGGCCATCCTCCTTGGTCTCAGGAAATCCTCTGCCCATCCACGAGTGCCCCTCTGACAGGATGCAGATGGCCCAGAACTCACTCCCTGCTCCTGTGCCCTTCCTGATGGCACAAATGGCACCATGAGGGATGTGTCCTGGGATATTGGATGTGAGGGCAAAGCTGCCTTTTTCCTCCTTTGGCTCTTCCAGTCACAAAAGACAAGGATCTCATAGTCCCAGCACTATGTTCATAAACAGGCTCTGAGTCCTGGACACATCATGACCCCACGCTGCTTGGAAGAAGAAAACTGGAAATAACAGAAGAAAAGCTGCTCTTGACTCCTCACATGGTGACTGGTGCCAAGAATCAGCATCAATCAGCAAGGGGCTCTGCTTCCATGAGCTGTTCAGAAGTGCTCAGAGGGCGCACCTGATCCCACAGGTATTTGTTCTGTGGCTCCTGACTCTTTACAACATTGCATCACTAAATAAAATGCTGCACCTAACTACACAGGTGAGCCTCTCCACACTGGCCAGGGGATGTGCTTGCAGGTGGAGTAAGCCAGGGATGGCTTCACTGGACACACTGGTGTCCAGCAAGCCAGCAGAGAATTCTGATTATTCTGAGTAGTTTGCACAGTTATTCTCAGGAATGACTGAAACAACTGAAGTCAAAACCCTGCACTATTTTTTCCTAATTAAAAACTTACTGGCTTAGGGTTCTAAGCCCCTGGCTAGGAACCTTCTTTTTTTCCTCTTCAGGGCTGGGTACAGTAGAACCTCCACTGACCTCAGCTGAAGGTGTCTGCACATCATCTTCAATTTAGGCTCCACTTTTGAGAGTTCTTAGGCTTAATATGTGTCTCTTGCTGTAAAAAATGACTTTTCTCTCTCTGAGAAAGTGCAGTGAGTTTGAAAAAAAAATACCCAGAAAAATTAATTTTCTTTTTCCCTGAAAACTTCAGTCTGAAATATTGTTTTGGAATGGAGAAGCCAGAATGGAAAGGAAGTCCCACATTGAAACCACCAAAATCCTGTAGGATTTAAGGCAGTGGGATTATTTGAGTCGTTCCTGTGGGTGTATGTTTTCCCTGTGCTCCCCTAAGAGCTGACTCCCAGCATGTGCCAGCTCAGGGTGGGGAGCAGAGGGGGAGATGTGACTGACTGTGCCTCCACAATGCACCTCATTGTCTTTTCTTCTCTTACAGCTGTTTCTGTGAGTGTGGGCTTTGAGGGACTCTGCGTGTGGGTTTTGTGTGCGAGGAGATCGCAGGGATTTAAAGGGCTGCATTTGGGGAAAAGCTAAACTCAGCCTCCACGTTTGCATGCTTTGGATTACACACCTAGGCCTTGCCCACTCACTTTGTGTTGGCTGCAGTTTTGTTCAGGCAAAAACTCACACGGGAGCGTTCACACTGTTCACATGTGCAAATTGGAGGATTAGCTCCCCAACAACTGGTCCAAAAACACAGAAATTGTGATTTACAGGCTCAGCCAAAATAACAGGTCACATTCTCTGATGGAGGAACTTGGCATTGCATTTCTGAAATCGGAGGAGCTTTGCAGATTTACACCAGCTGAGGATTTGGGCATAGGTGTTTCCTGAGTGAGAAAAATCTGAAGGGAAAGAACTACTCCATTCAGTTTATTTTTACAGAGCAGAGTCTACAGAAAGTGGTCACTTTGCCAAAGAAGCCGGAATCACCTCACGGCTGTTGGTGCATGAGCAATAACGCCTTAAGGGGATTCACAAATTTGTGCTGTGACAAAATTCTACCATTCCTGCCAAGAAACGGGAACCACTGCAGTTTAATGTCCTCTTTTCTTTTCCTAAACAGAGGTATAAATGGCATTTTTGTACTTGGAAACTTCAGGCCCACACTCTCACCCTACTAATTGGGACTGCACTTGCAGTTGCAGTAAAGGACCACGTCCCTCATAATTGCATACGAAGCCTCGAGTGCAGGAGCTTTCCTGAACACCGTGCTGCCACTGCCACAAGAAATGTGCTTCCCATGCACTTTGCTTGCTTTATTTTCTCTCTTTTTTAGTTCATCACGCAATGTTGAAAGTGTAGGGGCTGCCTCATTTATCCAGGGTGTCTGCCCTTCCCTCATGATTCCCACCTTGCTTCAATGGCTTGTAGCTCTGGGATGGAAACGGCTTTGCAGAACCCACAATCACTGGAGTTTGAGACCTACACTTTAAATGTGCCTATAATGTGTCTGTTACTCACTGCTTTGTTTCACTGGGTGTGTCATATGCCATTTTCCCTTAACGAGGAGCTGTTACAAGGCAAGTTTATTCACCCTTGCCGGGTGCTGGAAGATCCAACCACGTGGGGTGACAAGATTACAAACACTTTGCTGGAGGGCTGAAAATACTCTGGAATGGGATGAGAGATTTAACATGTTCACAGAGCCACAACTTGCCAGGGAGAGGAAGGTGGTATCGTTCCAGAGAGCGGAGGAAACCATAACTGGGCAAGGATGAGATGTGTAAGTTACAGGAAATATTAAAATTCAACAAAATCTGCTCTGACACCCAAGCCTCAAATAGCACTCCTGGGATGGATTAATTATTCAGGCAGAAATCCGCACCCACCCAAGCTTGCTACCTGCAAGTCTGCCAAACCCAGCCCAGCGCTGCTCCTTCAGATGCACAGCCACCCTTAAAACATTTGCATTAAAATTGTACAGCTCTTTGGAGACATTACTACAGGGGATTGCAATGTGAACACCACGGCAAGCAAATGGCTGCTTTGGCAGGAGGTCATGAGGAGCCATGTGCTGGGAGCCCCTGAGAGTGTGGACAGCAGCTTGGGAAGAGAGGCAGCCCTGAAGAGCCCAGGGCAGAGGGGGCAGAATAAAAAGTCAGCTCCATGAAAAAGCAAACAGGCTGTCCTTGGAGAAGGCTACAAGGAGAAACATGAATGTGCACTCAGTTGCTCAGGATGTTACAATCCCAGCTCCTCTTGAGAGTCCCTTTCTGAAAATCCTAGAAAGCACTTCCTATCCAATAAAGAATATTACCGAAAAAGAAAAACCAGCTTCCCTCTATTTGTGTGTCTCACTTCAGACACACAAACTTTTTTATTTGTAAGGTTGTTTCCTTTTTTTGGAGTTGAGATGAGGTTTTCTTCAAGGTCCGAGTAGGTACCATGGGCAGTCCTTTGCCTTTTGCTGCATGGGCAGCTGCCACCTTCCTAGAAAGGCCTGTTTTAGTAATTTCACCTAAAAATTGTTGGCTATTCAAGAGATATCAATGAGGACTGTCACTTTTTCCTGGTCCCTTCCTGTGGCATATTGATGAATATCTCAGTACAGGGTATTGAGAAGTTGCTGAGTATGACTAAGACTGGAGATAGTGGTGGAATAAAAACGTGCATCTGCCTGATGTTTTCTCATCTTGACATAATACACAAATTTAGATTCAGGATCCTCAGAGTCTGAGGCCCAGTTTTTTTAGTTCTAGCTTTCATCTGGTCTCAGATAAGGAGGCTGGGTTGGCCCAAATGGTCCCACAGCAATTTGCTGTAGGAACAGGATCGGTTGTTTCCTTACATGAACCATGACAACCTGGAAAGGGGAACTCACAGCATCTGCACACAGAGGAGATTTCAACATCAGACACAGCCCAAGCCTGGTGAGTAATGAAAGCCAGGGGGACAGAAGGTCACAGGCTTGTGCAAAGGAGGTGAGAGACACTAAAGAAGGTGGAAGTGGGTTTCCAAGTAATGAAAGGTTCAGAAGAGCTGGGATGACAGCGAGCAAAGATGACAAGGAGGGCGTGGGAGACTTCAGGATGATTTTACCTCAAACTGCAGGATGAAAACCTGAGAGGAAATATAAGAGGAAACATTACACAAGCTCTAGGGAAAAATAAACCAGAGATCCGTATAAGAGATTTAACCTGTGTGTCTCTAACACACTTACCCACACCTCTGCACTTTGGGGAAGTTCAGCCATGAACCTACTTGCACCTTTGCCCTCTGCCCCACTTCTTCTGAAGGTTAAAAAGTGTGAAAAAATAAATTAACTGGTAGGAGGAACATTCTGTAAATCATCCAAGCAGAAGCAGAGGTCTGACATAATTTTTCACTCTTGCTGTTGATAAGAAGGTGATTTCCAAATCAATAGACTCTAAAGAGAGATACTCCAAAGGCCTTCAAGAAAATTTTACATGCACAGAGGCAAAGTTGCAGAACTGGGCCCTAAGTGGAATTAAAAATTGTTCAAGCAATAGTATAGAATGTTGAAAAAGCATTTAAGCAACAGTGACAGTATTTTGGGGACATTTGTTGGCAAAACTTAAATATGACCACAAAGAAAGGAAGCATATGCACAGTCAATCACCTTAATACCACTACTTAATGAAGGGGATTGGGAATTAGGAAGATCTGGATGGCATAAAATCCGAGCAGGGGAGGATGGAATGAAGAGGTGATGCCTGTTACCCGGAGATAAAGGGGGCACAGAAAAAGAAGAGATCATGAGGGTATCTAGGCAGCTGCAGAAAATCATCCTGCAGAGCAGTGTTTGTGGTGAGAGCAGGGAAAGTGCCTGTGTGTGTAGGAGTGCATGAATGAGATGAATCATTGTCAGAAGCAGAGTCCCGTGAGCAGCAGAACCAACGTAGCCCTTGGACATAAAGCTCAGGACTGACTGACTCGATTTATTGATGTCTCACAGGGGATGAGCTCATACAGCAGGTTCAGTGGGAGCACTGACAAAATCATTTTCCTTAATCATTTCCCTGAACCCAGGCACCTCTTTTCCTAAGACTTATAAGCACTTAATATCTTTCAATGCACTGACAAATGGGTTGAAATTGGGTAACAAGTCCAAGGGATATTAGGGAGAAATAGATAACATCCTATAATTTTATTTTTTTAAACCATAGGGTTTTTTAATTGCATTTATCTAGTAAATTACTATGAGCAAGTTGAAGCTGATGGAGCTTGCTCCCAGTTCCACAGCCTCACACTCTTGGAGAGCTGGGTTATCCTCACCACGTGCCACGTGAATATTCAGCCTGCTGTAAATGGTGATGGTACAAGCAGCTCCATCCCTATGACAAAGGCAATTAAAAGACTGGAGAATTTTATTACCTGGAATAGTTGAAAAATTGCAAACGTTTTAAAGTACTGATCAAAACTTCACTGATACTAATTATGTTTTCAGGCATTTTACTACTTCCTAGTTTTCAGCAAAGGCCGGGAGAGGCATCAAAGAACTGCCAAAGTGGTGACTGCCCCCATAACGTCCCCACCAGCAGCAGTCAGGAATTCCTGCTAAAAATTCCATTTTCCTTTGGGAGAAAAATTTTTATTTCTAGGCTTGAGTACTTTGAGGAAAATCTGTGTGTCTAAATGGAATTGCTGAACATTTTAGCCAAGTTTTTCCAAGGGCTTTTACATTCAACTTCAACAAATCAAAGAATCAAGGCCAGTAAAATCTTATGTCCTGAGGGATGACCAAGAAAAATGTTTCTAGAAGCTTCTAGAAAATACACTTAGCACTGTGATTGAACCCTGAAGAAATTAACCTCAGAAAAGACTGAAAATTAGAGCTCTCTATAGATTTGCTAATTATTCTATGAAATTGAATGGGGAATCTTAAATAGCCGTTAGACTTAAGTATACATTTTCAGATCCACTATAATTACTTCTCATCTACATGAAAGTAATACCCTAAATAGAGAGTGCTGAATGATTGTAAAGGACAGTAAAGTCCCTGTCCAGAGATACTTAGAATCAGTGCAAATATCAGATGGAAGACAGGGGTAAAATAAGCAAGAAAATGAGCATTACTATAGCAGGCAGATGGCTGTGCTGGGTAGAAAAGGATTTCTCTTCCTGCAAAATATTTCAGAATTTTAAAATGTTCCCAACCTGCACGCAGAGGAAGCCAAATCTTTTCTATGTGTTTTGCTGAAACTATTAAAAAAAGGCAAATAACTAAACAGTTTGGTTTGCAGCAACATCAAAAATTATTCCCCAAAATTGAAAGAAAAATTTGAAAACACTGGAAATAGCCAGAAGCTGGATGTTTTCTGCTTTGGGTTTGTTTGTTTTTAAGTAACTGGAAAGTTCCTTCCAAAAGAATAGAAAAAATAGAAATTACTCTTTTTTTGTTTGTTTGCTTGCAAAATATTTTGTGGGGAAACACTTGTGATTCACTGCTCACCATTCTTTGGAGTCAAATTGTCAGAGCCTGGGAGCTCCTTTCTGGCTCTACCCAGGTCTGCACTGCTCATCAGCAACTCTGGAAACTCCAGACCAACTCAGTGCGATGTCCTGTGCTTGAAACTAACTTTGCTACTCCATGCCAAGTTTCGAGCAAAGGAGTAGAATCATTTTAATTTTTTTTTTTCATCTAAGTGTGGTCAGCCACCTGCCTTGCCTAGATCAAGAAAAGCCTCTTTTTTTCTCTGCAGCTGCACTGGGGAAAGGCCGTGTGCCTTTGCACCCCCACATGTGTGGAGGGGCTGGCCCTGGACCTCTGTGTCCTTTCAGCAGTCACGGGGGCAAGCAAGGACAGGCTTGGAACAAGCAGGGGCACAGACAAGCAGATACCCAAAAAAGCAGAGCTGATGTATTTATCATTAACTTGGGGGTTGTAGTAGCTAAGTACAAAATCTGAAGAACCACCCAGCTGCCATACAATGATTCATTTTTTTTTTTTATCTTGTCAGCCACCAGGAAAGTGTTTCTCTTCAGTAATGAACAAAATAAAACCACCATGAGAACCACTGCAGCCTTACCTTTCCAGGCAGACCCTTTTGAATGGTGGATTTGGTGTGTCATTTGTGGGAAGAGCCAGGGTTTGGTCTTCAACTAAACGAGTGAAATCCCTGGGCTTTGGGATGCAGGAGCTACACCAGGAGAGGAGAGGAGCTGTGGAAAGCCAGTCCTAGGTCTAAAGGCTTGCAGGACAGAGGAACTTGTGAGCTGGTTTGGGACCAAGGGGCTGCATCAGGTCCTGGACCTTCACACACAACAAAAATGTGCCCATGGCATAACTCCAGCTGGCAGGGAATATTTCTTCCATTCCTGCATCATTTCACTCAAATAAATTGTTGTTAAGCTATGCCTAAAACCTATGAAAATGGCCAGAGGTACCTCATTGACAGCCATAGCAATTCTACAGGATTATTGACCCATCCTCAAGAATCTTAAAGAGAAACAAAGCCACCAGGAGAGATGCATACAGCAGCTCAAAGTACAAAATAAATATATTCAATTCAATTGCTGAGAGCTCCCCCCTGCCCATGAGGGACACCCATAATGGCCACAGAGAATCCAATTGCCTTCGATATTTGTTGATAAGGAAACAGTCCGTTCATTTATTAATTTTTAGAAAATGTTATGGCATTTGTGCAAGGCAATATTGGGTTTGGCTGCTATAGATCTTGCACAGGCTGACTCCTCTGTTTAACTTTCTATATTCTAAATAGGTCCCATTGACTTTCATGAGTCTGCTTGTAAGTAAAGATAACTTAGAGGATCAAAGCCCTATAAACTGTGTCATTAAATTTTAAGAAGTCAGAAGCTGCACACTCTCTTCCCTGGCTCTACCAGCATCTCCCATGAGTGCTAATGAGACCAATTCTCATGTCACTGTTCTCTGGACATCAGAAGACACAGATTTGATTTTAGGTTTGACTGCACAGATGAAAATAAGCAATAACTCATGAAAATCAGTGTAGGTACATGTGGCAGTCAAAATACAGCTGATGAAGTTCATGTTCATGCTGAGAACCCTCCTGAAGTTTGGTTCTCTACTTAAAACACATGATGCATCTGGTCTGTTCAGTAGGTTAGTAGAGCTCAGTAGAATTGATTCTCCATGTGTTTGTCAATAATTCCAGTAGAAGAAAAAAAAAGAAACAAAGTAAAACAAAAAACTATGCTGAGATTAACAGAGTGATTCAGCTCAGGAATGTGTGGGAAAGATGACCCAGATTTTAGCCAAAGTGACTGTCTCCTCCATAACTTGTAGGAGAGTTTTCCTGGAAATCAGGCAGGGTTTTACTGATAACAAGGTCTCATGAAGTAGGAAGTGAGAAAAGAGAAGTGGGGATGACTTTGTCTCTCTAGAACCTTTTCAAGCCAAGATATGGGAGAGAAGAGGATGAAAGCATCATCCCCACACTTTTTTACTGCTATCTTCAAAATAAATTAAAAAGATAGAAGCTGCTGAAGAACCCCCAAGACAAAGATTTTTCCAGCAGATGCTCTTTGGCTAAAGTGCAGAAGGAAGAATAATTTCCAGTGACTCCAGGACTCGACACTTCCCACCACAAGCAGCCCTGGCTGTAGTTGCCACAGCCAGGAGGGACTGAGGGAGCCCTACTGCATCCCAGCCAGCTCTGCCAATGAGGATGTGGGGCCCAGCCCCACAGGACATTCTCGGAGCCACTCAGCCCTGCAGTTTCTATGTGGCAGCTCAGAGGACGTGACAAACACCCCAGGTGGGACTTCCTGCTTCCCTCCCAAGCTTTTTTGCTAGACACCATCCAAGATGCCCAGCTACTGAGCCACTTCTGCAGGCCTTGCCTGTCACCTCCTTGCAAAAGCACAGCTTTCCCTGAATTCTGTGAGCATTCCTGCAAAAGGGGGTTTTATCCAAATAAAGAAGCCAGAATTTGAAGGAAGGTGAATGGCAAAGAAGTCAAGAGGCAAACTCGTGTCACCACCCAGCAAATGCTGCTTTTCAGGACAAGACAGGGAGTAGCACCTAGTGCAAGTTCCAGGCAGCACCAAAACCCCAGGGGACACCTTTTGCTGGGAAAAACATGCCTGGAAAAACGTGGATGGTAAAACAAGCGTATCCTGGACAGGGGGCACCAATAAATCATTCATGAAAAGAATAGGAAACATCATAGCCAGGGCAAAGAGAATGCTAATTTGCTTTGCAACCTGATCAAATGGAATGACTGGCCTTGAGGGATGCAGCCATTTTGGGGGTTGATTGCTGCAGTTAATACAGAGCATTAACTTTGCAGCTTTGCTCCAGGCAGAACTTGTCCCAAGTGATCTAAAACTTTCAATGCACTTATTCTATCACAAGATTTGTGTGTGTGTGAGACTGCCTAATTAATGAGTTTCTTTTCAATATTAATATGCAGAAAAGTTTACTGCCTCAAAGGTGTGTCAATATATACATTTTTCTGGTTAAAGAAGCTTGCCTTTGGCTATTCTAAAATATAAAAACTATTAATTAAAGTATACAGCGCTTTAGAAAAAAAAAGAGATCGAATTGCTGAAGTCTTTGGGGAGAATTGCTACAGAATTTATGCCAAATGTCTCAATTAATTGATATGCTAAAATGAGCAACCTGGAGTATTTTAGTAAAAGATTTTTCACAAGGCTTCACCTATTCCCTCCCAACCATCAAAGAATACTGTTGAGTGATTTCAGACCAGGTGGAATCTAGAAAAAACAAATGCACAAACTCCTCCCAAACCTGTTGAGTTGCTCCTTTCCCTGCATAAGGAGCTGCAGGGACCTGGGAAGCATGGAGCCCTTATGGAGCTGAGGGCTGTGCTCTCCCACCTCAGACCTGTGCCTGGCAGAGCTCAAATGCCACCAGGTTGGTCCTGTCCCAGACATCCTCTGGTTGGTGCCTCCCAGGCTGGCATGGCCCGTCCTGACAAGAACAGCTCCTTGCAGAGTGCAGCCTGTCCTCAGCAGCACTTCCCACCCTGCGCCTTGGACCCGGGAGACACCAACAAGGATGGAGGAGAAGTAACATTGCTTTCATTTCTGCATATGGGAAACTAGGTATGAATGCAAGACAGGTCTCCAAAGCAATTTCTTCATTATTTTGTCTTGCCTAAAGAGCTTCAAAAACAATTTTCTCTGAGTGATTTTTGTCAGAGGTTATAGAGGAAGCCTCTGGAAAAGCCAAAGGCCAAGAGCTGTGTACAAAGCCAGTATTTTAACTGTATAACTATTCTTTCTCCCCAGTGGGTGCCTGTATAAAATATTTACCAAATTATCCTTCCCCTTCTTAAATTTCCCATAGCATATGATATTATCCTTTCCTACCTGGAAAATCCTGCCATAAACCTCCACCAGTGACTGCTTAATATGCTGAGCACAGCCTTGCAAAGGCCTTCAGAGAGCCCTCCCAGCCTGTCTGGACCCCAAATTACTGCCTGCAGACACTACAGCAAACATTCCAGGAAAGTGGAAGGAAATAAAATCTCTTATCTTAATCAGTCTGATGAGCTGTTGAGGGAAAACAGCTGATGTCCATGGAGCAAGGCTGGAGTAAAGGGCAAGAAATTGTGGCTGCTAACAATATAAACAGCCCAATAGTGTCTTCGCAGAGTGGGATGCTCAGGTCAGGAAATTTGGGTGGGTTTCTTCAGCAAAAATCTTCTGGCCAGAAAACTCTTATTTTACAAGTAGAGTGCTATTATTTGGGGATTTTTTTTTTCCTGAGCAGGTGATTATTATATTTCATTTGCGGGGTTTCCATAAGCACAAGTTGGCTGGTTGCTATGAGGTGATAGAAGAGGTAGCTGGTGCAGAGTTTTTGGGCTCCTTTAGTTTCCTGCTTGCTGGGGCTAAAAGAAGGATGGGAGAGAAAGTGAGGAAAAGGAAAAACTGTGAAATATGCCTTTTCTTTCTTCCCCAGCTCCCTGCACTTGCAAGGCAGGTCTTCGCAATGTAAGAGATAAGCAGCTGCTCAATGTAGGAGCAGTAGAGTTAAAAAACCCCATGTGCTTTATAGATGTTATTTGATCTCTAATAAATACACTGAATATGGGATTTTTGCATGGTGCTTTGATCTCAGGGAAGCATATTCCAGCCGAGTTGCTGCCACCCCTCTAATGAGTGGTGTTGGAGGCCCTACATCAACCGCAGCTGGTAAAAGTGGGGAGGAAGAATGCAAACCCTGGCATCCCTGCTCCAAAGTAGGTCAAGCTCCTCCAAAGGCAACGGCAGCACCTCACTGCTCCCGTGGTGCAGACACCCGAGCAGGGTGAGGAGCTGCCGGGGCAGGTGAGGTGTGAGGGGGTTCAGAGGCTCCCTTGGCACAGCAGAGCAGCTCCATATGGCCCAGCCACGGTCCCAGCTCCAGAGTGAGAGCTCTGGCAGCCCAAGCTGAGAGCTGCAAAGGATGGAGACATTGCTACAGCAGATGCCTCAAGTCTGGTGCAAACCCATCCTGGACATGCTTGAAAAATCCGAAACCGCCAGCAGAATGAAAAAAGTTTTTTTTATTCTGGGATTGGCACATAACTTGGACCTTGCAAGGCTTTAGAGGCTGTGCTCCAGCTATATTCAGCTACAGCCACATCCAGGTGCCTCCCAGCCCTGTTCAGCTGTGTGGCTGCTCACACAGGTACCTCCCTGACTCTACAGGAACAGACACTGGGCTCTCCAGTGAGTTCTGACAGGGTGCCAGGCATTTGGAGAGCCAAGCTGCTTTATCTGCATGGCTCAGAAGACTCCCCACACACATGGGCTTTTTAGGATCAGGAACACCTGTAGGTCTAGGGGAGTCCTAATTCACAGCTGACATCTAAGGTGCTGCAATCACATTACTAATAGACCAGCCAAAACAGGAAAGGAGCCTTTACCTGCTGCCAGCTCCTGTAATAACGTGTCCTAAGAGCACTTTCTTGCTCTTTCAAGTCGTGCACACACAAGTTGCTTTACAAAGTGGTCTCTTGTCTGAGCCTCACAAACTTCTTTTACTTATAAGGTGTCTTAGATTGGAGCAAGGACTGCCAGAGGGGAAGCAGGGTTACAGGGGATTGCACCACAGAAACCACCCAGCTGCAGTGGATTGCTCTTTTTGCCATGGGCTGACTTGCTTATGCAGGTTTGTGCTGTTATCAAATGTTTGTTACGACACGGGAAAAAATACTGAGCTGAGCCAGGCCTGTTCTGTGATCTGGATTATCCTCTCTCTGCTTCCCCATGGGAGCTCTATGGAGAGAGTTCTCTGTACTAACCAAAGAAACCCTCATCCTGAAAAGCCTATCTGTGGGAGAAGAGACTGGCAGCAACTGGCTTTAAAGAGAGTTTCTCAGGCACCTGGAGCAGCATGAAAAATGTTATTCATCCTTCAGCTGGAGAGACTCAAATGGGATAGGCCTGAGTGCCAGCCTACAGGCTGTTAGCATCTCTCTAATTCCCTTCTTAACTCGTCAGCTGAGTAAGGGACAGTATTGTGTTTCTGCTTGTTTTCACTCTATTATTTGAAATTTTAGAATGGAATTGGCACACCTGAAACTTTGACAGTCTTTCTGCAGGAGATGGGCTGGGATTCAAGGAAACTGCTTTTAATCCTGTCTGCTGGCTATGCGTTTTCCCCAAATCTCATTTCCTATTGTAGGTTTGGATGGCTTCTAACTCCAATTAGCCTTACACAATAAAAACAGGGAGCTGAGTTTCAGAGGGTGTCTTGCAGGGACAGGGGTATCATAACTCAGTGTTGGGCAAGGCTTTTCTATCCTCCATGCCTCCCTTCCCTCCAGAAATCAGGATTTTACCTCCTAAAACATGAGCAGCTCTTTTACAAGCAGATCAAGGGCTCTTCTGCTCTCAGGGTTCAGCATTTTCAGGTTTTTGCCACATCCATGCTGGCTGGAAACCTTCTTCTCTTAATTAATGCTGGAACTCTGGTATATCCATATGACTCCAAGGTCTAGGGTTTTAAGAAAAATGCCAGGTGTCATGAGACTCCTCATAAAATCATGACAGTTAGCAAGCTGAATACACAAAGAACAGTCTTGTACCTTTTTTTTTTCTCTAAAGTTACTTCTATTTTAGTATAAGGAATCCTAGAAAGAAAAAGAGAAAAGTGCCCACAAAAGATCCTTGTGTCACGAAGCAAACCCTGGAAGAAAAGTCTCGGCTCTGTTCCCCTAAAAAGAGGTAGGCTCTGAAGGTGCAGTCTGTCAGACAATACAGCAGTTTGTAAAGGTATTGGAAACACTTGTTGGAAAAGCCAGAAACTGCCAGTTGAAAACCGAGGGTTTAAAATGTGAAGGATCAAAATACAGCAACATTAAACCCTTAAAAAAGAGGGTAAAATTGAACAAAGAATCCCGGCTGTGACTGGTTGTCCTCCAGTAATTCTGAAACTTGGCTAAACATAGAAAGAGAGGCCCTGAAACTTCTGCTGGACAGAACTGGCGTTTATAACTTGAAACGATGCTGCTGGAGGTTGGACTTTTCATTACAAGCAGATTATTAATGTTTTCTCAGCACTGGTGTGTCACAGAATTTAAACCACTCTTATGAAGAACAGGGTCATTTTGTAAGCTGTGAAATGTCTGTGGCAGCAGAGTCTGCGAGGGCTCTCCCCACACGGGGACCTGCCACGGTTCATCCCCATCCACGCAATATCAGGTGCCTGTGGAGGAAAGGTGGGGACATTGTCCTGTTTGTTATCCTTTCCAGGAATAACCTCCTCCATTCACCAGGGATGCTTGGAGAGCTGTTAAATTGTCTTTGGGTTTTGGGTTGTTTTTTTTTTTTTTCCATTGACAATAACTTTTTCAACATCACAGACCTCTGTGGCCAATTTAATCCTGGTCATCCTGCTCCTCTGACTTCTGGGGCTGATCTAGAGCCGAGCTGCCGTGGGGCCAACCCTCTTAGCAAGGTTCCTCTTCGAGGGAAAGAGCTGTTAACCCAAATTACTTGGCAGCTCTAAGAAATTCTAGCAGGTAATTTTTGCAGTGCTGTCAGTCACTCTCAGCCCCCGTGGCTGCACTAGTTGCTCTGAATAACTACAGTAGCTCTGATCATGAATTACTGTGATTTGTCAGCAGTAATATAAACCCAGGGAGGGTTTTGATGCTTTTGCCAGCAACGTGTGAAAGAAAATATTTGAGTGAAGTTGTCTAAGCCAGGTTGGGTAAAGAAAAGGGGGTTTAAAAAGCCAACCTGATCTGCCCAGATTTATTTCACACAGTGGTGAAACCAGCCCACTGCCTGGATTTAAGACCAGTGGATATATTTAGTCTTCTTGAATAACTCCTGATGGGTGTTGGACTTCTTCCCCCTGGAAATTATAACACAATTCTGCATACCATCTAAATAATGCAACAACCTACTGTAATATCTCTTTTCTTGGAACAATTGTGTATAACACTGGGAAAAACAAAGCATGTCTCTGAAAACAAAAATGTCCTTCTGACAAGAATTGCTACAATTTGGACAGTGGGAGTTTTTCCACTGCTGGAGAACAGAGCAACAATACCACGTGGAGCAGGAGACAGGGAATCCACACTGGTCCTTACGTTTCAGATCCTGACCTCTCTGCTGAACTGTGCAGAAATTTAATGTCCAAGAGCTACCCAGAGCCCTTCCCAGGTTACTGCTGGAAAACCTGAATGATGTTTTTTGGGGCCAAGTGGAAGTTCTTGAAGTTTGCTGAGCTTATCTAAAGAAAAAAGTCAGGTAGCTGCATTACTATTATAACTATATATACAGCTATATACATATATAGTAAAATATGTAATTACATAGTGAGTTATATATATAATTACATCTATTTTTTCAATCACCCAGGTGTCAGGAAAATTCCTGTTGAAAGTTCTCATATTGCAGTGAGACCTTGAAGAAGGATGACCACATTTACCTCTGCGTCTCTGGAGCCTCTTGCAGAATTTGGTCCAGTTTTCCCATGGACTCTTTTATAAACCTGTGTCCTCTGGTAAGAGTTTAAAAGGACGGTGCTCCAGTGTGCATGGGACTGACTTTTCTTCCTCCTGCATCTGCATATGCTGTGTGACAGGCAAGTGGCTGAAGGTTAATTGTTACTCTAGGATATTATGTTCCTTCTCTCTCTTGTTAATTCTGGGGACAGGATGGGGAAAGAAAATCCCACATACTTGAAACCTTGCTGCAAATGGGTCGATGGCTGCTTAAAACAAATGTTTGTCTTAAAAGAAAACAAAAAAAAAAGAAATAAAAACAAACAAAGAAAAAATCAAACACAAAAAAAAACGAACCACAAAAAAACCCAAACAAAAGCCCAAACAAACAAATTTAAAAAAACCAGTCCAAAGGTACTTCTCCTTTATAAAATCTTACATTAAAAAGCCATAATTTTTACCTGATACTTTTGGTGAGCTTGTAGCTGAGAGAATAGGTCCAAATCAGGCATATCTATTAATTTTTTTTTTTGTTGGGGTTTTATTAGTGTTATCAGAAGCTTTATTTCTTTGCCCACCACTTATGTCAGAGCTTCTCTGTAGCTTAAACCCCTGTTTAGCAAGGTCAGAATCACTACAAAGAACTTCAAGGATGCCAGGGAGGCACAACAGCAAATGAGGCATCTTCCAATTTTTTTTTGATTCTCCTGAGTAAAGCAGAAGCCCATAGTGCTCATTCTACCTGCAAACTTCTCGGGATGGAAGGGAAGAGCAGGAAACATGGGAATGGGAAGAAGAGAGAGCAGGGTCAGAGGCTGGCTGGAGCTTGGGCTGGCCCATGAGATCCAGCTCACTGCCTGGCTGCCTGTCCTCCAGCAGCAAGGAGCCTGAATGATGCAGCAATTTGAGCTTTTGCTGATCCCCAAAAGTGTTTCCTGCATGGGCTATGGAGTAGATGATCCATTCCCAGCCCAGCTGAAGGGGATCAGGGGGGCAAGGGCAGCCGAAGTGGCTGTGGCACTGTGGTCCTGCAAGAGGCAGAGCCATTAGGTGCACATTAAGTGACTGATGAACTGCCTGCCAGCACCTGGCGGGTTCATTTCCAGCTCCATCCTTTTAATTCCAGCTTCTCTTTCATCCATGTGAGCCACGGGGGAGTGAATACGTGAGGGTTTCTACCCAATTACTCCTCTCTTTAATGGTGTAGGAATCTGGGGAGCTGCTCGATGCCTACCTGAGGAGGAGGGAATATTCAGCATCCAGGGAGATTTATGCCCCTGACCTTCTGGCTGTGAGGTGGCAGAGCAGCCCATGCTGTGCTGCAGCTCATATGCATATTCATGGCTCGTTTGCTCACGAAAGAAATGACTGGATTAGAGAAGGTTTGAAGGACACTGGCCACAGAGTTGAAATACACTCAAGTTGCTCACAAATTAGAACTCCATCACTTTTCGTAATAAATTGGCAACCACTGTAAATCCACGTGCACCAGTGTTGTTATTGGAAATGCTATGTATTTTATTGGATTGGGAACATTTTGCAGCTATCAACCTGTCAATTATTGTAGCACAACACCAGGTTTCTCATGATGATGGATGGTGATTCTAAATAATTTTTATAAAGTATTTCTACTTACAGTGGTGTCAGGAAACCTTCCTGCCTGTGAAATATTGTGATTTTTCAAGCACTCACCTGATAACACTCCTTAATTGTGTAACATTAATCTGTGTGTCAATCAAATGCTTGCAGGCTAATATATGGAATTTTTTTCCTAAGGTTTTCATAGAGGGGGGGGAATTAAGATCATAGAAAACTGTTGGCAGCATATGAAGGAAGAAGCAATGCCAGACTTGTAACCAACCATGAAAATGCATGTCATGAAGAATAAAGAAAAGATGAACCTTCTTCACTAATGAACTCTACATTTATTCAGAAGGAAGATGTCTTCCAGCAACATGTTTTTTCTTTCTCTCTTTCTCCTCACTTCTAACACATTTAGTGAAAAAAAGCCATTTTACATGTCTTGAGCAGATTCAAACATCTGTGAATAAATAAGGTGCTAGACATTAGATACCTGCTCTTTAAGTTTCAAAGTCCTTTTCAGAGATTAGTAAAAGATATTGTTTCATCCCACAGAAATGAAAATTAAGTTATATGAAGCTGCTTTAACCAAAAGCCCTGAGTAAGTTAGAAGAAGTATGAAGTAGTACCACGATGTCCCAAAATATCTGGAAGGCCAAGCACACCAAAAGATACTACCTCAAACCTAAAAGCGTTGGCCACTTTTGAACACAGCCAGAAGGGCTGTGCAGGACAAGGAAAGGTCCAGGGACCTCAGCACAGTAGGTCTCCTGCTTTGGTGGCACTGCCCTTCCTCGCTAGCCAGGAAGGGCCACCCCGGAGGGGCAGCCTGGGACTGTCCCTGTGCTGGGGTTGTTGGCATTGCTGCACCCACACCTTTCTGTGAGCCTGTGCCAGCACGGAATCCTTCAGCAGCAGGGAATAAACCCTGCCTCAAGTGGTGATCAACCCCAGCTCCCTTCTGCTGCCGCTGCTGCTCTGGGCTTTATGGCATCAAGAGGTTTGGGGCCGCAGCCCCATTTAACTTCTTCTGAGACTAGGGTGAAGGGAGATCAGAATATTGCAATGGTGCACCCCCTACGGTCCTACAAAGCCCAGCTGTTTGCAGCTGGATGTGCTGGATCTACAGAGTTCCTGTGTCAGCTCCCAGTTTCCATCGCAGTGTGACCCTGGGGGACAGCCCTGCCCCTGGCCCTGCCCACTCCCCCTGCCCCTGCCCCTGCCCCTGCCCCTGCCCCTGCCCACTCCCCCTGCCCCTGTCCCTGCTCCTGCCCCTGCCCCTGGCGCTGCTCCTGCTCCTGCCCCTGGCCCTGCTCCTGCCCCTGGCCCTGGCCCTGCCCCTGCCCCTGCCCCTGTCCCTGCCCCTGCTCCTGCCCCTGGCCCTGCTCCTGCCCCTGCCCCTGCCCCTGTCCCTGCCCCTGTCCCTGCCCCTGCTCCTGCCCCTGCTCCTGCCCCTGCCCCTGGCCCTGCTCCTGCCCCTGCCCCTGGCCCTGCTCCTGCCCCTGCTCCTGCCCCTGCCCCTGCCCCTGGCCCTGCTCCTGCCCCTGCCCCTGCCCCTGCCCCTGCCCACTCCCCCTACCCCTGCCCCTGCCCCTGGCCCTGCTCTGCCCCTGCCCGCCTCCTGGCCCTGGCTCCTGCCCCTGCCCCTGCCCCTGCCCTGCTCCTGCCCCTGCCCCTGCCCCTGGCCCTGCCCCTGCCCCTGCCCCTGGCCCTGCTCCTGCCCCCTCCCCCTGCCCCTGTCCCTGCCCCTGCCCCTGCCCCTGCCCCTGTCCACTCCCATCCAGCAGCACTGGCCACTCGGGATTCCCGGGGCAGGACTGGACTCTAGGCACTCTGGCACTTATCCCGATTTATACACCAGGCAGCCTCTTCCAGCCATTAAATTGATTTTATATGTGCAAGCCTGTTTCGGCAATTAAAGCAAAAAACCTTTATAGCTCTTTTGGTTTGAATTGTGCCAGTTTCAAACCCAGGTACTAAAATGGATAAAATTATCTTGAAAAGCAAAGGAATTACACTGTGCTCTGAGCTCTTCTGCATCATGTTATGAAAGACACAAAGATAATATTTGTATAAATTAAAGCTATTGGAGACGTATGGTATTTCAGTTTCTGCTTCATTAAGTTGTCCTCCAGCCCTGAACATCCCCAGATCTATTCTGCAGCACTTTTCTATTTTAAATTTAATCTACCCTGCTGAAGAATGAAAGCTTAAAAGGATATTGCCTCTTTAAATTAAATGTGGAAAAAAATAACAATGGTGGAATTCTTGCTGAAGTGAATGCAATCTATTATATAAGTTCTAGAATTCATAATATTTTCATCTGTCCTTTAGCCTCCCCTCTAGTTCAGCAGTATATTTCTTCACTGTTTCACTAGCCACTGTTTCACTTTCACCACAATTACATTTTTTTCATTGATTGTAAGAGCAGAAGGAGCCACTGTGACCATTTAATCTGATTTCACATGTATAATAGACCCTAGGACATGTCAGGATTAATTCCTAATTTGATTAAAGCAACTTTTGGAAAAATATCCAGTCCTTTCCCTACAGTTTCCAAGTAAAGGATTAGACCTTTGTAACTCCTCATGAGTTGTTCAAATCACCCATTATTTTAGCTTTATCATGACAAAAAGTTCACTGTTTTGAGGTGTGTATTTCATCTCCCTCTAATTTGTAGGTATTGGGTTATTCCTCCACGAGATTTTTCTTTCTCTGTGTGGACTGGGTGACAATCAAATCACCACTGAAGCTTCTAATTGGTGGTGAAAATATCACAACACTGACATTTTCCCTGTAATCTTCATAACTTTTCTCAGAGCCCTATTACTAGATAAACAACAATGCCACCCATACTAGCCCGTAAGAGATGAAGCAATGATTTAAATCATGCCCTCATGGGGATTATCCACCCCATTCTGTCCTATATTGGCATCTGCCTCCTTGCCACATGCAGAATTTTCTCCCAGGGCTGGGCATCCGAAGCTCTCCTTTCAATCAGAGGCCCCAGCTCTGGCTGCCTGCGGGGCAGAAAGCAGGGACTGGGTTTGCTGCAGCACCCAGAGGTGCCAACAGCCATTCCCAGAGATTCCTGGCACCGCTACTGCCCTGCTGGGATCTGGCAAGGCTGTTCTGCTTTGCCCAGAGGAGCCTGAGCCAGAGGGAAGGAAAGAGGCTGCAAACCTGCATCCATCTCTAGGTGAATGGGTAGGATACGCACTCAGTACATAAATGCCGCTGCCACGTCTGGTAGATCTGATGGAAATGCTCTGAGAACACCTTAGCAAATTAAGCCTTAAGCCAGGAGAGGCAGAATAATACCTGATTTTCATGAATGTGAAGTAGACTTAAGCTTGAGAGAGGCAGCAACGTGCTCCTGGCCATCCCAGGGGCAGAACTCCAGGGGCCTGGAGAACTTTGCTGCTAATGCTGCTGCTGTCTCCAGCCTGTGAGCTGGAAGGACAGCCTGCTGGGGATTTTATGAATCTAAACAGAAGGCCTAATTTTCCTAATTTCTGTAATAGGTGTTCAATTTCTTGGGTGTTTCTGGGTCATCATATCTTTGAAGGACAGGGGATGGGGAATATTGTAAAATGTCCTGGTGTTATTATCCTGCTGGTACAATAGAGCTCCTTTGTAGACAGGTAAATTCCTAGAAATAGAATTAGGAGAATGTGGGTGGAACAGACACACAGAGAGGTGGCAGGATCTCCACCCCTGGAGGCTTTCAGGACTTACTGAGACTAAGCCATGGCTGACCTGATCTGATGTTGGCAGCAATCCTGCTTGGAGTGGGAGGTTGGGTGAGAGACCTCCCACCAACACCTCCATCATTTGGGAGCATGGAGGGACACACTCAGGGAGGGTTTTCCAAAGTCATCTTGGAGTCAGCAGCAGGTTCCCCAGTGGAAAGCAGCTCCTCCTGCACTCCATCTACGAGAGAGAGCTCTTGTGGGTGTTCTCAGTGTGAGTGCCCTGGGAAAAGGCAAGTGCAGGCCAGAGAGGGGGAATTAAACTGTGTCACTGAGAACAGCAATTAAAGAAGCCAATTGAGATTTCAAGGAAAAAGCACGAGTCTATAGGGTATATTAGTTAATTAAAACAGAAGCATCATCTCCAGGCCTCTTTCATTCACAGAAAGCTTCTGTTTCTTGCTAAAGGCATATTGAACTGGCGACAGTAGCTCAAGACAACTGTGGTTGCTTTTGGAATGAAGTTGTTAGTTCAGAAGAGGAACACACCCCTTCCCTGGAGTCCCAAGTTCTTGGCTGGAGGAGATTCCAGCCCTGCTGTACTGCATGTTCAGGGTGGAGCAACGTGATTCAAGCAAAGGCAGATACTTGTTACAGCTTAATTGCGCTGCAGTGTCTCTTCCCTGAGTTCAGCTACCTCCTGGCAGAGGCACCCAACCCCCCTTGGAGGCTGGGGTCAGCCTCTAGCCCCAGCAAAGTCCAATGTCCAAATTCCCACAGACTCTGTTCTCCCAGGAATGTGCTTGTGTTTTATGCACAACAGGGTCCTCACTGCATTTCTTCTGCATCCCCTTTGGATCACAGTGGCAGGTTCACTCACCACATCCATTTGCTGGTCAGCTCTCAGCCATCTCTGAGTGGGGCTGTTCTCCCACAGATCATGTTTGTGAAAGGGAATACCTGACAGGAGCACTTGAATAGATTTTGGGTCCACTGCTGCTGGAGCCGATGGGTAACAAAGCAAAACACCAGAAAAAAGCTTTACATTCAAAGTTGTTTTGTTTTGGTTTTAACTGGGGGAGGGTTTTTTCCTCCCACTTAATGAAAAAGGTCTTTTCCTTGCCATAATCAAGAAAGAAGGCTGCAGCACTTGGCAAACAAACTTCTATTAAGTGCATTTGCTGGAAATGTTTATACTTTGCTCTTGACAACTGTCTTGAATATACCAAGCATTGCACTGTACCTTGCATAATTCTGACACGGGAGCAAAGTCCTTGTGGAAGAGGTGACAGTGTCATTCCTTGGGACTTTTTTTTCTATCTGTCACTTGTCGTAATCAGAGGCAATACCTTGTTTTGGAAAATATTTTCCTCCTCTCCAGGAACTCTCTTCCCCCTCTGGTTGAATTTAACAACAGGAGGAGAACATCTTTGCAGGGAGTGAAGAGGAGGTGGGGAACTCCATGAGAGCAGGGAAATCACCACTACCTTCCATGCAAACTGGCAGATGTTTAACAAGGGGTTCTCTGCCTTCCTCCAAAACTCCCCTTCTGCAGCATGTTGCCTGGAAACCCTCTGCTTCTTCCCCTTTCACATTTAATTACTGCAAATTGCTGAAAACTTTATCTAAACTCCTATCAGACAGACAAATCACCATTTGATTAAGGCAGACAAATGGTCCTAAGTAATTCAAAAAGCTGATCTCTGCCTGCTTTGGGGTTTTGGAGGGTTTTTTCCCTTACTGCCAGGATTCAACCCAGCATTTCCCAAGCTGAGTAACAGGGCTAATTCAGGAAGGGCCTTGCTCTCTGATTTTGTATATGACTAGAAGATAAGAAAGGATGTAGACAGAGATTAGCATAAGAGACTTGTTAAATGAATATGAATGGGTGCTCTGGCAGCTAAACAGATGGTGGCTGTTCGCTGGCCCCTGCGAAATGGTGCTGGTGCTGGGGTTATCCTTACAGATGGGTGTCCCCTAAAGGGTGCTGGGGTTATCCCTACAGATGGGTGTCCCCGAAATGGTGCTGGGGTTATCCTTACAGATGGGTGTCCCCTAAATGATGCTGGTGCTGGGGTTATCCTTACAGATGGGTGTCCCCGAAATGGTGCTGGGGTTATCCTTACAGATGGGTGTCCCCGAAATGGTGCTGGGGTTATCCTTACAGATGGGTGTCCCCTAAATGGTGCTGGGGTTATCCTTACAGATGGGTGTCCCCTAAATGGTGCTTGTGCTGGGGGTTATCCTTACAGATGCGTGTCCCCTAAATGGTGCTGGGGTTATCCCTACAGATGGGTGTCCCCGAAATGGTGCTGGGGTTATCCCTACAGATGGGTGTCCCCTAAATGGTGCTGGGGTTATCCCTACAGATGGGTGTCCCCGAAATGGTGCTGGGGTTATCCCTACAGATGGGTGTCCCCGAAATGGTGCTGGTGCTGGGGTTATCCTTACAGATGGGTGTCCCCGAAATGGTGCTGGTGCTGGGGGTTATCCTTACAGATGCTGGGGTTATCCCTACAGATGGGTGTCCCCGTTACAGCTTGCCTTCTCTTCCGCAAGCCTCCGAGGAGAGGCGGTGAAACGCAACCCACACGGGGCAGGATTTACTCTTTGCCCCCGTCTCTCTCTGCAGGCTGGAGGTGGGGATGGCACACGGCGTGGGGAGGGAGCCGGAGGGCAGTGACCCGTCACCCCGGTGCCATGCTGATGCCGGGGTAGAGCAGAGGCTGCCGCAGCGGTGGTGCCAGCGCTGGCACGGCTCCCTGGCACCGAGGCTGCACCCACACAGGGGTGGCCTCGCAGCACTGCGGCTCCCAGAGCAGAGCCTGCAGCCTGTGCCCAGCTCCGACACGGAGCAGACGCGCGGGTGCCTCCCAGAGCAAAGATCCACCCCACGGAGACAGGGACATCTCTGACAGGAAGAGCAAAAGGAAAGGTTTGGAGGCCTGAAACCCTCTCTCTCACACGAGGGAGTCAAATGAGAAGATGGGTGTGAACCAGGGCCGAGCCAGAGTTTGATTCTGGGTGTTTTTTGTGAAGGAGTTTCATCAAAGGCCGTGGGATGCACACTCTGAGCGTCGTTTGCAGTCTGCCCCCCAGGAGCTTCTCAGCTTGGGGAACAGGCTGCACCGTGATCTGCTGGGAATAATTCACTCTGTTGTGACTGGAGTCTCCAATTTAGAGAGGCTGGACAAAGCAGAAAGACTAAATCACCCAGATGACTTCTAGCAAGAATAGTCTCCCCCAGATCAGGAATGCAGGCAAACCTGACCCGAGGGCTAGCTGCCCTCAGGGCTTGCTTTTATTATTATTTTTTCCCTCTGACAAACTGATGATTCCACTGCTACCCAGTTTTCACTGCCTCTGCAAAGAGCAACGAACTGCAGAGGCCCCAAAGAGTTAATTCAGTCTGAAGACAAGAAGCAAAGCAGCACCCTAGAGCCAGGCTTTTCCCCCCTGCTTGTGAGAATCCCTGTTCCCATCCAGCTCTGCACACTTGCAGCTCTCCCAGTTAACAGGTTGTTTGTCTTTCAGTGGATCGGAGGGAGTCTGTGTAAACCTCCATGCAACTGACTTTAATTACCTGCCAAACCTGCACCAGGGCATAAGCCCACATATTGTATGTGACATTACCAGTAGAGCAAGTACTGGAATGCAGGGGCTAGAATAATTTGACAGCTAACATAAAGCACCATGATTTATATTTTGGTTATATTGAGATTTTTTCCCCCCTCTTTGAGCACTCATATAAATATTTACTTGGATCCTAGGACCTTGCTTAACCCTCACGGTGCCACGTTTCATCTTCTTCCTTTTTTCTTTTTTTCTGGTATTTTTGTTTTTCAGCAGCTACTACAAAAATGCCTTTCATTTTAAAACACTGAAGATTTCAACCAAAAATAACTTCACCTTTAAACTGTTTCATCTGTAAACAATGTGATTCAGTAATCTTGATATATTTACTGTAGACTTCAATTGAAAACAGATTATGGCAATAGGTTTCTTTTAAAAGATACATGACTTTTTAGTAGGAACATTGGGTTTAGATTCTGAAGCAGACATCAGCTGATGCCTCTGCTTTGTTTTAAATTTTACCCAAGCTATTTCATTAATTATTGAGCTGAGTAACATGACTATAAGTTCTGTTTATTTCAAATTTAAACTTCTCTGCTATTTAAGGATTCTTTTTCTCTTGTGTCACCCCATGGTTTAAGTCTCCATGAAGCAGGATAGAAATCACTGCATAGGAGAGTTCTGATAATACTGCAAATCAGAAAGCCATAGACTTTATTATTATTGTTATTATCATGATTCTAGTCTGTCTATCTCAGTTGAGCATGAGTCACTTATTATATAGTGCCAGAGGCTCCTAGGTATTTGCTTAATACCCTGCTCTTTTGGGCGCCTGACTTGAGGGAAGTGAGGATCTGGAAATACCTTTTCAAAACCATCGTTAGCATTTTCTGCTAACAAACCCCCTTGCTGCCCCTTTCATCCATCTGTGGAGGGGGTTAACCTGTCACTGCACAAAACCAGTGCTGGCCCTGATCAATTTGTGCTCTTCAGCCCTTGAGATCCACACGTGCTCTCACAGACCAGTGCAGAGCTGCCACTGCAACACCCAGAATAAAACACTTGATCCAGGGGTCAAGGCTGACATAAAAATAAGGATGGCCTGTGTCAGGAGGAGTTTAGTGTCCTGAATGCACTCAGTTTATCAGCCTCAGCCACCGTGCAGGATAGAGCTGGCATTACCACTGCAATTGCACTGACAGGACATGTGGAGCTGGATGTCATTGAACAATGAGCCAGAGGGGGACCAGACTGAGGAGAAATTTCCTTCAGGATTGCATGAGCAGAGATTTCAGACTCAAAACCCTTTTTCCCCTGTAATTGTTGGCTGCCTTAAATAGAGGGAAAATGCAGATTTGGAAGCTGTGAGGGCCCATGTTAGCCCAGAGACCTGTTTATAATTATATGTTCCCTTTCTCATGTTTGCAGAAGCTTTAGTTAATAAGTGCACCACAGCATAGGAGCAAGGAAGAAGCAGCTGAAGAGCAAGGGCAGGTTTATTGTCCTCTGTAATTTCCTTTGTGAATGGGCTCCCTGAACCAGCAGGAAAGTTTCAGCTCCATTCCACAGTGAATAAAACAGGATCCAAGGACTGACAGTATTAGAGGGGCTTGTGCTGCCTTCCCACCTTGCTGTTTATTGCCTGGTGGTCAGTGATCCTGCCCTGTGCTCCAGCTGTGTGAGGGGACATGCAGAGCAGCTTGGCAGGCTGAGCCCTGCTGTCAGTCTGCAGCTCACCTTGGCCAGGTCACCATGGCCCTGTGAAAGGTCAGTGGCTTCCTTTAATAAATTCCCTGAGTTTCTACTGGAGAAGGAGTAAGTACTGTTTGTTTTATTAATGCAGATTTCAGGTGCTTGGCAGCGGTTTCTTGCCACACTTATTTCAGAAAAAAAAATCATGTTGACCACAGCGTCCTTGTCACCATGTGTTTAATATCCTTTATAAAGCCAGGAGCACCTTTCTGGAAACAAATGAAGTCTCATTAGTGGGAAGTCGAGGCTGAAGCAGAATCAGATCTTATATTTTATCGGAGGGAGGTTGCAGGCTTCGATAGACAAATAGAGGCACAAGCACTGCCCGTGTATTTGCAATACATGTGTGTTATTGCAATACTGGATGAAAACATCCCAGTTTAGAAATAATCCCAGCTCTCTGTTTGTGTGGACATGTCCTAGTATCTCCTAGCATTGCAGTAAAAGCCAGAGTCTGCAGAGAGGGTACAGTTAAAATGGTGTATTAGAGCAGCACAGTGACATTGGCAGCGGAGTTTTCTCTGGTATAAACCTTCACCCACTGCCTCCAACAACGAGGGAAAAGGCAGAAGAAATAAGTTTGAGATGTTTCTTTAAAGAAAGCACTAAACTTGGTAAAAGGACACAGCTTTGCTACCTTGCTCTCTGCCCCTCATGCCTCAGGATATCATAAATTTTTGATACCAATAAAACAGAATTTTTGATGAGCTGCTATTTTGCATTAAAGCAACTTTACATGCAAAGATTGCATAATAGGAAGCAAAATTGAATTTTGCCTCAGAACAAGTTCTTATTATTAATTTAAGTGTTTTTTATATATTTTAGCAGCAGCTTATCATTCTATATATTTAATTTCTTTCAAAGTGAGAACACTTAGCATTGGTTTCCTTGTCTAAACAAATCTTTTAAGAGAACACATGTATAAAGTGGAAACACTGTGTTTTGAATCTGTGCCTTAAGACAAACAGTGTAACTTTAAAAGGGGAAATAAAAAAATGTCAGAGGACAACTATCTCTAAAACCTACCAGCAGGCTCATTGGGACAGGAAAACATGTCACTTTCTCTATATGGAATAATTTTTTCCCCTCTTTACTGCAGTGTTTATTCAAACCATATTGTGGCAAAACTGTAAATACAGTAAGCCCCCATTGGAGCAATTCTGTTTAAGGCAAAGATTTGCAGTACCTTAGGTCTCAAGTATACCACAGTCCATTTCCTAACGCTTCCACCGTGATGCACAGGACCAGCTCACAAATATAAATTGGCTCTTCCCTGTCCTGGATGCATTAGCAAGAAAACGTTTTGCAGCACTTCATGCTGCATTCAGAATTTATCACTGAAAGCCACCATTTAAAAAACAAGGCACAGCTTGTAAGGTTTTTTAACCCCCCTCTTCTTGTTCTTCTCCTTGCATGAAACAGAAGTCCAGTGTGGGATCCTATCAGACCGCTGCATACAACATTGCTGAACACACCACAGAGGATTATGCAATCAGCTATTTACAGTGTGTGTGTGTACCCACATAACTTCAGATTGAATGCAACCCTAATGGAGTGAAACATCGTGGTTTAAAAGAGAAAAAAGAAAGGGACAGAAAGAGAGAGAGGAGAGAAAGGGAGAGAAAGAGAGAGAAAGAAAGAGAAAGAGAGAGAAAGAAAGAAGTAGTTGAAACTTGTCCAAATAAAGATTAAAAAATTAAAACAGAAAAGGGACCCCGGGAGCCGAGGCAGGGGAGGATGCTGGCAGCGGCAGGCGCGGAGCCGGGCACTCGGCAGCTCCGCGGCCGGCGGAACGCAGCGCGCTCCCCGCTGATCCCGCGCACGGCGGAGCCAGTGAGGGATCTGCGAGCGCTGAGGATGTTTTATCTGTCCTCCCCGAAACTCGACACCCCCAGCCCCGAAGAGCTTCCCTGACCTTGGTCTGTCAATCACCGGCACCGAGCAGCCTGCTAGAGCCAGGCGGGCACTGCGCCAGCCCGAGGGAGAATGGGGAAGGGGGCGGGGGGGAGAAAAAAAAAATTAAACCCTAAGCCAGCTGGGAACAGTTATCTCGCAAGCCCTGGCTCATCCTTATAACACATCTCGCCTGCCCACCTCAATACGGAGCAACTCATCTGCCGGCCGGCAGCAGCGCTCAGCATCTCTGGAAAGTCTTAGAGTGATGTTTCTATCTTTAGTTCAAAACGTCTTTTTAGTCTTAGATGTCTCTGTTTTGGAATTAAAGACAATCAGCTTTATACACTCTCCTGGAGGGGAGGAGGGAAGGGAATGTCGAGAGGAGTCTATTAAACGGTTGGCAGCGGTAGTCTGTAAGCTCTGTGTCAGTAACTGGGGGAGAGGGGGGGCTGTTGCCAATTGTGTTTCCTGTCTGAGTGTCTCGCTCAGTTCTCGGAGCAGCCGTAGCCGGCCGTCACCTCTGTCCCGGCAGGGGGTGCGGAGCTCGCTCCGGCTGTTAGCAATAGCTCTTACAAAACTGCGAAATCAAACAAAATAATATGATTTTCACTGAGGGGAATCGTCCTCCTGCAGTACATGAGATCACATAGTGATCCGTCGTCCGGCAGCCAAATTTAACCGTGCAAACCTTGGGCCCTTCCGCGTCACACGCCCCATCCATCCCCGGGGCACAGGGCACCGCCGGGCTGCTCAGGGGGGTCTCCCATGGCCCGCAAAGGCTCCGCCGCTTCTGCTCCCAGCGCATCACAGAGCCCCCGAACTCCCTGCTCCGGCCGAGAGTGCTCGGGCCCGTCCGAGTCCGGTCCCAGTCCCGGTCTGGTCCTGCCTCGCCGCCACCCCGACCCCATCCTCTCCGAGGTTTCGAAGCGAGATTCGGGATGAGGGCCTCTACACCCGGCTTTTGAGGAGACAATTTGCAGCATTTTCCCTCTGGAGAGCGCCGAGGGCGAGTGCCGGCTCTCCTGTCCGGTTGCCGGAGCGGGAGGCGGTCAGCGCCCGGCCCCTCCGAGCCGGAGCAGCAGCCGCCGCCTCCTGCGAGCCCAGGGGCAGCCCAGGCCGGCCGGAGCTGCAGCACCTCCCGGCCCCGGAGCTGGACCCCGGCCCCGGCCAGGGGGTGCGTGGGCACAAGTGGCCCAAAGGACGAACAGAGGAGCCACCGGAGGAGCAGCACGTCCGGAGCGGGGGCAGAAGAGGGGCTCGGGCAGGATGAGCGCTCTGTCCTCCGCGGCTGACAGCAGCTTTTCCGCGCTCCGGGGCAAGCGGGGAGCCCCGGGCGGGCGGCCCCGAGCTGACCCACGCAGCCCCCGCTGCCAGGGCAGCACCCCGCGGGCAGGCCGGTCCCGGGAGGAAAAAAAAGAAGGGAAAAGAGGAGTTTTCCCTTCGCTTCAAGCAGCTGCTCTCCGTGATGCCCCTGTCTCATGTGTCAGCCCTTCGCCGGTCGGTGATGAACGGCGAGAGATCAAAGCCGATACCCACGGATGGCAATAGGCGAGGGAGGGGAGGGGTCCCCCCGACTGAAGGGGCTCCCCCGGGCACAGGCAGCGGGGCACGGGCAGGCGCTGCCCGCCCCGGTACCCGCGGGGCTGCCCGGCCCCGGGGCCGCTGCCGCTGCCGTCAGGGCAGAGCCTGCCCAGCACAGGCCGGGACGAGCACAAGTGCGGGTGGGTTTTGCCCCCTCGGTGTGTCCAAGCCCCCTCGGACACAGAGGAGCCGACCCGAGCCCCGGCCGGCAGGGACGGACCCGCGGCCAGGACCCTGCTCCTCGCAGCGCCCGCGGGGCCGAGCACGGCCGGTCCCGGTGCCACCGACCCGGGCTGTGCCCCGGTGGGACGTGGCTCGGTTTTTCTTTTCTTTTAAAAGGAATAAATTAAAGCCCAGGAGCGGTGCCGGGCCAGCAGAGCCCCGGCCGCCGGGGCCGTGCCGCGGGGCTGCCCCGCCGCTGACACCGTTCTGTGGTGGGAATCTGGAGGGCTTTTCTAAGGCCTGTTTTTCCTACTTTTTTTTGTTGTTGTTGTTGTTCAATTAGCCCTAGTGATTTATTCAATGCATGCATGAGGGGACATTAATATGCGGTGGCAGTTCCCACAAACAATATTCCTCTCAGGCTTTCTGCAGCCATAGCATTTACTGGCAAGGGGGGAGGCTATACAGGGAAAGCCAGGCTCTCCCAGCCTTTTCCTCTGCAAACTTCTGTCCCCCCTTGGCAGGGCAGCAGGGTACGAGCTTGTTCTCCGGGCCTGACTCATGTAGCCGGGGGGCTGGGACGGGCCACGGCCCCTTCCAAGCTCCACAGCTCAGGGGCTGGCCCAGCTGCCTCTGACAAGGCAGGGATGGGGATGGGATTTTACAGTGGAGGGGGGTTGTTTTAAGTTGCTGTATTTGCTTTTAAATTATTTTTTTCCACATTCTGTCCTTAACCAGTTTGTTCTTCAAACGCGCTTTATGCCACCCCTGCAAAGAACATCTCGCTGCTGCTGGGACGAGGAGCAGGGCAGAGAGAACCTATTTTTTCTGGTTGTGTGGCACCTTGGATTTTAAGAGGAATTTAAAGTTCAGCACCGCTTTCACACTTTGAGAGCAGCAGCGTTCAGACACGCTGCGACTCGGCTCGGGGAGTCCCTTCCCCGCGCCCAGGCAAGGACCGGGGGCGATTTTTAACCTCCTCCTCCTTCAATTTGTGTGGTTATTCTGCATTGAGAGCAGCTGATGGATGGCGGTGGGGTTGCGAGGTGCTGAGCGCTGGGTGGTGGCGGGGAGAGATCTTTCCCCTTCTCCACATGCATCTAAGGAGTCTTCGGGCGAAAAAAAGAAAAAAAAGAAAAGAAAAAAAAGAGAGAAAAACAACCCCAAAACGGAATAAGTACAGTGTGCAGATGGAGAGAAGAAAAGTGAATGGGCAACCCGGATCCCAAAGGAGCTGGGGAAAGGACAGACTTGTCCAAGTCCTCTCCTTTTCTAATGAAAAAAAAAAAAAAAAAAAAAAAAAGCCAGAAGGTTAAAAAAAAAAAGGGAAAGTGCCTGCCCTTGGTGCTTCCCCGCTCTCCCAGCCCGGGGGTGGCTGAGGCCGGCCAGTCCCGCTCCCGGCAGAGCGCCGGGGGACACCCGGGCAGAGCCGGCCCCGGCGCGGGGCTCCCGGCGCTCCGCTGGCCCCGAGGGCTCGGGGCGATGCTCTCCTGCCCCGGGCGAGCTCCGACCCCAGCAGAGGAGGCAGAAGGCTGAGCGCTCCCGCCCTGCGAGCAGCAGCGTTCCCGAGGGGGCAAAGCAGCTCCGCGCCCTCCCCGGGCCGCAGCCCCCCACCAGCCCGGCGCCAGCAGCAGGGTGAGGACAGGGACGGGGCCACAACTTTTCCCTTCTTTCCTTTTTTTTTTTTTTTCGGAACACGCGACGTCAGAGAAGCAGGTCCCTCCAAGAAAATGCCATTTCAATGATTTTAATAAGCAAAATAGGAAACAATTTTAATAACCAAAAACAGAAACCAGTCTGAATAAAACTACAATAGACCAGGTTTTTTAATATTTTTCATATCATAAGCAGGATTTGAAATTGATCCCTTCAGAACTTTACATGAAATAAAAACAATTTTTTTCCGCTGCTGCAATGTTTTGATTTCAACACAGTTGAATCAGTAAAAACCAAAGATCGTTTTCTGATGCATGACTAATATCCACAATATTTAAAACTGCAAGCACCATGCTGTTCATTACAATCTTGTTATTACTGTTAATTTATAAACTAATACAAACTTAAAATGCATCCGGCCAGCAGTGCCAGCTATCCTAAAAGGAAACTAAAAAATAAGTTTTCATTTTGGTATTTTTGTCAGTGCAACGTAAATCCTTTTACTGACCTGCAGGAGGAAAAAAAAAAAGTAATAATAACACCCATAAGACTCCAAACTACTACTACTATACAACTGCAAATGAATTTTGGCTAAAACTTTCACTCGCTGCATAGGGAAGCAGAGAAGCAGATTACAAATCATTGCAAAAGAATACACTTAAAAGTTGCGGTATGTCTTCCTAAAAAAAGTTGTAGATTTATATGCTTTCCCAGCCCACTCATCAGCTGCTGCCATTGAAAAACCCAACTTCAGTGGCGACACGGAGCCCTCGCTGCTATCGCAACTTGACTCGTAACAAGGAGGTTTGGGGGTTGTTTTTTCTTTTTATTTACCGAAAATCTAGGGGCAGTTGTTTTTTTCAGTGGAACTGGTATCTCGTCCGTCCTTCGCTTCCTGAGTGTGCAATCAGAAGGGAAACTATCTGGCCAAGCCTAACCACTCAGGCTGGGAATTGTCCTGGAGGAAAGAGCTTCGCTGCCACTTTAAGGCATGGAGTAGGTTCTAGTGACTGAGGAGGGTTTTTCCCTGTTAAGTTTAGGTTTGTCAATGCCATCCAGGCGGTTTTGCTTCTGCCCCAACAAACAAAAACCAAAATGAAAACTAACAAAAAAAAATACAACTTAAAAGTGCACCAGATATACAAAGTTGGTTTTTTTTTTTTCTAATGCAAAATGCCCATAACTTTTTTTTTTCTTTAAGTATCTCTTTAACACCAAACAAACCGTATAACCAGCCTGCTGAAATGTTATTTTGTTTTTTGTGTATTTTTCTCCTGTACGGTTTGAAGTAGCAGATATTTACAAGCTAACAACCATAAAAGAAAACAAGAGCAAAACCAATGAACAAAACTGCACAAGCAGTAAAAAGTTCGGTAACTTGTGATGCTTTTCTTATTGATGAAACAAAACAACAACAGAAATCTATGATCGATGATCAACATGCTATAGTTAAACAAGAAAATGGTACAAAATAGAAATTATTACCATACATGTCCAGCATGCAGGATTAATATTTTTAATGCAGATTTTCGTATTTTTTCTATATAATCAAGCAGGCAATAAAACTGATGAGTTTTTTTTTTCTTTCTTTCTTTCATTCTTTCTTTTCTTAGATTGAATGTCCCATCTGAGTCCTGTAACTTATTTCTCAAAGCAGGCAATATATGAAGAGTTTGCATATATTGTCCTTTTTATTTATTCTCTTTTTTCCAAGCAGGTAAATTGTGCATGAGATGGTGCTGTATATGTCCTCTCTCTTTCCAAGCAGGCAGTACGTTATAGATGGCTTGTTCATTGTCCTTTTTTTATTATTATTCTTTTAAAGTCCATCTCGCTCTGCAAGCAAGCGATCTATAAAACGCTTCACTTGTCCTTTTCTCCTTTGCCTCTGTCTCTCTCTCTAACTTGCACACGAAAGTCAAAAAGTTGCACTTTACCTCTCCCATCCCCACCCCCAGCCTACTTTTCCCACAGCTACTCTAGAAGACTGGATGCTGCCAAAAAAAAAAAAAAAAAAAAAAAAATCAAGTCTCTATTTTTCCTCTCCTTCTTTCTCTCTAGTCAAGCAGACGGATGGATGGAGATGTCAGAGGAGGATGGGAGCAGGGGGGAAGGTGACAGGGGTCAGGTTTGGGGGGTGGGGGGTTTTTGTTTGTTTTTTAATTATTTTTGTTAAGCACTCACATGAAGAACTCAGGGGAAGACGGGTTGTCACTGGTGGAGCCGGCCTCTCTGAAGCCATTGCTGGCAAGTTTCTCACACTTGAGCTTGTAGGCGTCTCTCTCTCTGGCGAGCCGGGTCACTTCTTGCTTGAGCTGTTCCACCTGCTGAATGAGCTGGGTCTTTTCGTTCTCCAGGTGGTGTTTCTGCTGGACACGTTTATACCTGCAGGACTGGGCATAGCCCCTGTTCTTCAAGGTCCTCCTCTTCTGCTTGAGGCGGATCACCTCATCTTTGGTGAAGCCTCGGAGGTGCCTGTTGAGCTCCCTCACAGACATGGAGACCAGCTGGTCATCTGAGAACCGGTCCTCCACGCTGCTGGAGGGGGGATGCTGCTGATGCGAGTTCTGGAGCTGCTGGGAGGAGCTGGAGGAGGTGGAGGGGGTGGGAGAGGCCTGGTGGTGATGATGGTGGTGATGGTGAGGGTGCCCGCTGCCGGCCAGGTCTTCGTGAGTGACTGCGGGGTACTGGTGGTGGTGTTGGTGATGGTGATGATGGTGGTGGTGGTGGGCCCGGAAGCCCTCGAAGCCCTGCAGCTGCTGGGACACCTGGTGGGACCCAATGAGGGCTTCGACAGCGTCCTCTGGGGTGAGGTTCAGCGCCTCAGGGTTCATCTGCTGGTAGCTGTTGGCCATCCAGTACAGGTCCTCCAAGTGGGTCTTCTGCTCGGTGGGGCTGAAGCTGGGCGAGGAGGGCACGGAGCTGCAGGGGGTGCTGATGGGGGTGGAGGAGACGGAGCCGGCGGGCTGCAGGCGGGTGCAGTGCCTGCCCGAGCGGTCGTTCCTGCCCAGGGGCTCCTTCTTCACGTCGAACTTCATCAAGTCGAAGTCGTTCACGTACTCCATGGCCAGCGGGCTAGTGGGCAGCTCGGCTCCGATGCTGAGCTCTCCGGCCATCGCTGTCTTGCGGGCACCTCTCCCGGCGGAGGGGGCTGGAGACTTCACCCCAGCGCGCAGTCTGGCAGAGGGCTGGCCGCGCTCCCCTATTCCAAACCAACTTTGGCTTTCAGCTCTCGCTTCCTTTCCTCTGCTCCCCCTCCTCCGCCGCCTCCTTCTCCCGGCTTCTGGAGCTTCTTCAGTCCGGAGCAACAAAGCCAAGGACGAGCGGGCCCCCGGGGCCGCCTGGCTGGCTCCTGGCTCTCGGTGTCAGCGCTCGCCCCGCACCGCGGGCTGCGGCAGCTCCCGGCTCCGAGGCGCCCGCTCGCAAGGAGAAAGGAGCGGTAGCAGGAAGGGCAAAAGCAAAACAAAACAAAGATGCTGCCTTCGGGTCTGTGCAGGAAGAAGAAGGTCGGTGCAAACGCCCAGCCCGTGCCCCCGGCCGGGTTTTGTAAGTCCGGAGCCCCCTCCCCGCGGCAGCCGAGCCCGGAGCCTGCCGCAACTTTCCAGCCCGAGCGAGCGCCGGCGCAGCGCACGGGCTACCGGCGGCGGCGGAGCTCTGCACGGGAGTTTCGGTGGCTCTGGCAGCGCAGGCGAAGGGGAGGGAAGAGGGGGAGGAAGGAGGGGAAGGAGGAGGAGAGGGGGGAAAAAAAAAACAAAAAAACAGGAGAAGGGGGACGAGCACAGCCCAGGTCTGTGCTGTAGCTGCCGCCGCCAGCGCTCGTTGTGCAGCTGTGATCACAGTGCAGCCCCCCTTGGCTTCTTATACGGCCGTGCCCGCCGAGAGCGCGGCGGGGGCCGGGGCCGGCGGCGGCAGCGCCAATGGCAGCGCGGCGGCGGGGCCGGGCGGGCGCGGGCCGGGGGCGGGGACGGGGCCGGGCCGAGCCGTGACAGCTCCGCAGCGCCAGCTGAGCGCCCGCCGCTCCCAGCCCGCACCTCCGGGCGCTCCCCGGCTCCCCCTCCCGCACCCGCGCCTTCCCAGTTAGTTATTTATTTATTTAGTTGTTTGTTTATTTATTTATTTATTTCTCTGCTCCCTTCCTCCCATCCTTTTCGGCCTCTGCAGCCCGCAAAGGAGGGGGGACTCGGGGACATCCTGCCCGTCCCTTTGTTCTAAATATAACAAAGTGCCCCTTTTTGCCCGCTGCCGTCCCGTAGCGGATCTCAAGGCAGGGAGCTCCCCCCCTTGCCACGCACACGCATCCACCCTTTCAACTTTATGTAAGCGTCGGCGGTGCGAACGTACCGAGGGAGAACCGGCCGCGAACGCGCAGCGGGTCCGGCCGGGAGCGAGTGCTGGGCTGCGGGAGGCGCCGAGGGGGATGCGCGGGGAGCCGGCAGCGAGGGAAGCACCGGCTCGGCAGGGCTGGCAGCGCTTCGTGTACAACCGGGGAAATCCTCCCGGTTACAGGAAGCAAATCTCTCCCTAAAGTAAAGCAAAGGCATTGACACAGACAATTGCAAATATTAGGGAGAAAAGGGAGAAAATATAATTACATTTCGGTTCTGAGGGGACTGTGTTTGCTTTCCTCTGCTGTTCCCTGAGAGAGTGACTGCATGCAAAGGAGTAATAGGTTTGCAAGGTTTTTTGGTTTCTTTTTTTTTTTTTTTTTTTTTTTTTGGTCCAGTAACAGGATTTTTTTTTAACATTTTGTAACGATTAAGGGAGATTAGGGCTTCTTTTTACGCCGCTTTCATGCTCAAACAGACAGAAAGTGCGACCCCAAGTGTCCATTTTCAGAATAACAGCTACTTTTCACCGGGAGAAAACACCCGGAAAAAGGGGGACGGGCGTGCGGGACCGGAGCGATGCGGGAGCGGCCGCGGGAGCGGGGCTGCCCCGGTCCCGGCCTGGCCGCGCCACTCCGGAGCTGCGCCTCCTCCTCTGCACCTCAGAATCCCCTGTATCGCCCTCCCGCCCCCCATTTATTTAGCCAAAAGAACAAAAAAAGTTCAAGATCTGTCTCCTTCCCCGAAATTTATGAGGAGGGAGCTGCCTTTCTGGAGCCGGGACAACACTCCCGAATCCCCAGGCGGAGACCTCCCGGTGGGGTCCGTCCCTGCGGGTCCCCGCCAGCCCCGCGGCGATGCCACAGCCCGGAGCCGCTTGTTCCGCTCCTCCGCATCTCCGCAGAGCCGGCCGCGGCCGCGCAGGGAGCCGGGGAGGCAAAAGTCGCGCAAAGTCCTCCCTTTCCCCAAAAAGAAATTCCAGGGGGTCCCTCTGGCAGCGGGTTGGAGGGAAGAGGAGGAAACCAGGCAGGGAGATTTCATCCAAACCCTCTTTCGCAGCACAGGCTCGCCGGGGCTTAATTTCGTGTGGCAATGGTTTGTGTGCGTGTTTCCCCAGGACCCTTGAGGGGACAGAACTGTCAGTCGATAGCTCCCGATCCCGGCCGGCCCCGGCGCTCCCCGCGCTGCTCTCCCAGGAGCGAGCGCTGCCTCCGCATCCCGATCCCGGCCGAAGCGGGGCTGCGGCTCCGGGAGCGCACAGATCTCTCTCCGCAGGTCGCGCTGCTCCGAGCGCGTATGCGGGAGGACACGCGTGGAACGCACCCGCAGCCCCGGGGCGCTGCCCTCGCCCCGCATCCCCCACGGGCAGCGCAGCCCCGGCGGTGCGGGGAGCCCCGGGGTCCGCACGGCCAGAGCGCTGCCGCTTTCCCAGCAGTCCCAGATTTGGGAAATCGCCGTCTTTTCGCTGCTAACGAGCGGCCCCGAGGCGCAGCGAGGCGGGGAGCCCCTCCGAGCCCCTCTACGGAGGGGTCCGCCGGCGCCGGGCGGGACAGAGCGGAGCGGGCACGGAGCTCCGAGGTCCCCGTCCGGCGGCTGCCGCCTCCCCGGGGGCTGGGACTGCCGAGAGTCCGCCGTGCGGGTCCGCTGGACTTGTTATTTCTGAGGTCCTGGAAGCTGCTTGGGGAGAGCTTTATTTTTACCTGCATGTTAAACGTTATCGTTGCCACTGAAAGAAAGGGGACCCTGGCGAGAGCTTGGGAAGCCTGGATGCAGCCCTGCGAAATGTGCCATTAGATGGATAATACTTTTCTCTCTCATAATTACTGAGGTATATTCACAAGGTGGAGCTACTGAAAGGCGGAGGGAAGCATTGATCTGATTATCTCCCTGTCCATACACGCTCTGTCCCTTTCCTTAATCTTTTAAGCTGTGAATTACAGATCGGTTTTCGGCGTCCATCCTCGCAGTCATAAAATTTCGGGGCACTTCCCGGGTCCGTCTCTTTGCTCTTCCATGCCTCGCTCCCCTTTCGAAAATACATCCCACAAAACTTGTGGCGTTGAGCGGCTGACTAAAGTCAGAACCGCTTCGTGCCCCGAATCGCCAGTAGTTCATTGTAGTTTTTAATTCAGCCACCAAAGCTTATTCTCAATGGGATTTATATGTTAGGGGCGCCGCTCCTATGTGCATTTTTAATTATATGTCTAGAAATATATATATATATATATAAAGGATTAGGGAAGAAATAGTGGTGCTGTAGAAGGATTCCTGGGCTGAGCAGCCCAACGAGGCAGCTCAGAAGTGTTTCCCATCCGCGCGGCCGCGGTGCTGCGCGCAAGGGGAGGGAGGGAGCTCCGCGCACCCCGGCCCCCGCACCCTAAAAGCCACCGCGGGGCAAAGCCGCGGCTTTCGGCTCCTGCGGGAAGGATTCCCCGTCCCCTCCGCACCCGCGCACGGGGAAGAAGAGGCGCCCACCTGCCCGACCCCGCAGCTCGCCTCCCCGCCGAGCACTCCGGGCAATTTTTGTTTAATTGCCACCTTCTTCCCGCATCCGAAAACCGCTAATCGAGCTGCTTTAATTTTTTTTCTTTCTATATTTTAAGATCCGGTTTTTCAAGGTTCGTTTCGAGGAAAAAATTACTTCTTCCCGCTCTCCCTCCACTTCCCCCTGCCTTCCGCAAACTCCCGGCCAAAATCGGGACGAGTTCAGAGAAAATGATAAAGTCATTTCAGATCAGCTCCAGCCGGCACGTCCGCCCAGGGCAGGGCAGTTGGGGTCCTGGAGCCCCGGAGATTTTAAATCTCTCCCTTAAAACTGCAGCATACAGATACCTACCCGTGTTTGTTCAGGTAGGGCTCTGCCTAAATCGGGTAAGTGACATTTAGAAAGGGAATTCTATCACGTTGGCATCCCAATCCCCAATTCTTAGGAACAGCAGGTATAGGTACTCAGAGGAAAATTAAGACGACTGTTTTGTATGCAGTTTCCATGCTCGGTTCTCTGAGAAGAGCTCCTCGGTTTTGGTAGCTGACTGCTACTTTTGCCCCAGAATTAGCTTTTTTTAATCCCATAACATCAGCGGGATATGTTGACTGAGATGGGAGTTTTGTTAACAAACATAGACCCAAACCTAAATTATCCGGGGCTGGCAGTCGGCACTGATGGAGAAAAAGAGCATCACTTTCCTAATTCCTACCTCCCCGGCTTGATTTTTAATTTCCCAAACCGCAGGCACACACGGTGCTGGTTGTCAGGATTTTTTCCCCTGTGTAAGCAGCGAGGGACCTGGTTAATCATCTATCGCAGATACATGTGCATGAGAAAGAAAAGTGTCGATGTTTGCTTGTTGGGGCTGATGGGAATGGCCCACGAATTTAGGATTAAATTACTACTGGTAATCATAAGGCTTTGTTTCCCCTCGCTCTCCTTTTTTTGCGGGGATTGTCAAAGTAAAGCGGGCAACATTATTTGGACAAAGTCTAGAGAGCAGCTTTGCTGTATAAAACAAGTGATTGAACCCTTCTGGGTTAACTGGGACCTCTTCAGATTTTAGCCCGAACCAGTTAAGAGCGGGGCAAATCCCAGTACTAACTCTAGACACGTTTTCACAAGTGGATCTGGGAGAAGGGAGCGGAGCAACACTTCAGAAGGGTAGGTTTTTAGGGGGGTATTTTTCTTTCCCGAGGTTTTGCAGTGTCCAGCGTTAAATCCCCGCTGAGCAGCGCGGGTCAGGGCGTGCGGGCGGCGGCTTTGGGCTTCGCTGGGTCGCGGCGGTCGCGAGTGCTCCCGGACGGGTGTTGCTGTACGGGACGGGGGGATTTGGGGGGTGATTGGAACTCCCCACAGCCCGGCTGTGCCCGGCACTGCCCGGAGAGTCCCCCCGAGAGCTGCCCGGCCCCGCCGGCCCTGCCAGACCCCAAACGCAGCAGCGCGGCTTGGGGACACTGCTGCGGGCGGAAAGGAGGAGCGGCGACTTCTGATGGGGGGAATCCCGGTGGGCACCGCACCAGCGCATGCTGGAGTGATGCCCAGGCGAGGCTCCCGTCCCGGCGAGGTTCGGGGGATGCTGGACGCGGGCAGCCGGGATTATTTTCCTTTTGGAGGGGAGAAGGGCCCCGCGGTGCCCCCGGCTGCTCGGGGTTAGCCCGGGACAGCCGCGCGGCCCGGGGGGACTGGAGGGGGGCGGCTGCTGCTGCTGCTGTGCCCGAGTCCTGCCTTCCTGTGCAGGCAAAGAAACGCAAGCCCTCCGTGGCACCCTCTGCAGTTGGCTCAGGGTCTCGCTGCGCTCCGGGGTTGGGAAGGGAGTGGGAAAGGATGACTTCCCAACCAAATGGCTTCATTTCACCCCCTCCTACAAGAGTGCTTTCGGCAGGAAGGCAAGCAGAGAGCAGAAACGTTCTGTTTCTAGTTATTTTTTTCAGCCTTAGCCCCATCGTACCATGAGTGCATCGGTCCAAACTTGTTTTCAGGATAATTTGTCTCCTTCTCACCATTTTCAAACTCTGCAGTCACATCCTAGCCCCCGTCTCCAATACATGCCCTTGTTATTATTTCCCTTGCCATCATGGTGAAAATTGTTTCTAGCAGATACACCTGATCCAGAAGCACAAAACCCCCCATTGGAGCCTTGCTAGGACCAGATTTCCTCTTGTGCTTGGCTGAGTCCTGCGTCCCACTTGAACCATGGCGTCTTGAACTCATTATCTGAGCCCTTTTAGGAGCTTGTAGCTAATAAACAGCACCAAAACCTTTCTGAGTGATCAGAAGTCGCCTTTGGGGACTGAAGTAGCCAGTAGAAGCTGGAGAACTGTAATTGCTGCAGCTGTATATTGCAATACCATTTTGTGTCATTCAAAGGCTTTTCCAACACTTCAGAACTCAGACCACATCTTACTAGAGGAAAAATTCTCTCCTGCTTATCTGCTTCTCCTATGATTTCAGATGTCTGGGTGCACAGATGTCTGGGTGGAAAAGGTAATCTTTCCAAGGGTTTTTAGTTCCCTTGGATGAGAGAGAGATAGAAAAGGGAGATGTCAGGGAGACAGGGAAGGTGTCCTGGAGCCTGATGTCACAAAGTCATGAGAACCCAGGAGATCTTCCAGAAAAGGTCAGCATCCCTTTCTGGCCGTAGTCTGTTGCCTGTTTTTCCAAGGAGCTCTGTGGGAGACTTTCTTGATGATTGTATCTTTAGCAGCCAGGAAGGAGGTTCTGGCCTCAGTCGTGCTTGAGGAAACCCAGGACCACAGAAGCATCTTTTCAGAAAGACGGTGTCGCTGCAGGTTCAACGTCCGTGCAGCAGAAAGGCTTCTCCCAGCAGGGCTGGGTGCATCCCTGGGCCCTTGCAGGATCAGGGGGCTGTCGTTGCAGCCCAGGAGTCCACAGGCATGATCCAACACCCACTGGGGACCTGTACCCTTTCATTCACACTGATTTGTAATTCCTTTTCATTGCACAAAGTCCTGGATTCAAAAAACTGCTTATATAGAGAAAATTTTTGGAATTCCCTTTCCAGCATTTGCTGCATAAGGATTTAAATATAATCATAAAGCCTATACTGTATATTCTTTTTGCTCTTTCCACCTTTAGTGGCCGTTAGGGATTTGGTTTTGTTTCAGTTTTGACAGCCCCTGTATATATGTATTTGTGGTTGTTCCGTGCTGTTTCCTGATTTAATATCAGTGCAGTTACAGGAGAAGGATGCACCGTTAGCATTTTTTGCTCAAAGTATTTTTCAAGCTCCTTTTTGATGTACTGGTCAGGTTTGCAGCTCCTGTGCTCTTGTTGATCAGAAGAGGAAGGATCAGGTTTGTTGTGCCCTTTGGGAATGGAGCTCTCTATTCACCTCAGGAATTCAGCTGTTTTCCTTGGCTAGCCCCTCCATATAGACCCAGGTGCAGGAGAAAAGTGAGGAAGTATTTAGTAGAAGCCTGTTATGCAGTTAATTAAAGTCCTTTTGTGCATTTCTGAGAAGTAAATATGAGCCAAACTGGAAACGAGGTGGCTTCTGCAAGCTTCCACCTTCCTTCCCAAATATTTTTTAGTCCTAAATATGTGAAGGGAAAAGAAGAGAGAAAAAGAAAGGAAACAGTTCTAGGGAAATGCTTCTGTTTGCTTTCCCTGTTACTCTGAGGAACACATATTCAGCTGTTACCCAGACAGGAGAAAATAAAAGGCTCCTGATTTTTGTTTCTTTTACATATAAACAGATCCACAGCCTTAAATAGCCCCAGACCAGATGATTTAAAATCAGACTTGGAGTGTAAATTCTGCTCCGTTTGCCCAAACAAGATATTTGGCTCACAGTGCAACTTGTCCTTTTATCTTTAGGAAATAAAACTGGGTTTTAGCCTGTGTGGCTGTGGTTGCTGTGGGTCCCAAACACCTCCCAGCTTAAATCTCCCTAGACCTCCAGTCCCTAGAAAAGCTGGAGATGTTTCCCATCACTGGCCACTGCCTGAATCCTTAGGAGAGCCCGAGGGGAATGGATCTGACACGGATGGGCCAGGACACGGGGAGGGCTCGTGGAGCTGACTGCTGCCCCTGGGACAAGCTCTGTAAGTATTTCTTTACTTCCAGAGCTCCTGTGCAGAATGGTTAAATGAGTCTGTGCAGGAGAGCTGACAGCACAGCAGTGCTGCAAATTCTCACCCACTGCTTCCCAGGCTGGGTGCTCTGCAGCCACGCCAGCCATGGACCATCCTGGGATCCCACAAACAGTGCCTGTGTCCCCCTGGCTGGGAGAGGGCTACAGGAGAGAGCAGCAAGGAGAGGGGCAGGGCAAGGCTGCTGCAAGAGAGAAGCTGCTCCGGGAAGGTTTTCATTTCTGTGTCTATTTTAATGGCAATCCTATGGGGCATTTCAGGTTTGCTGTACCAAGGGAGATAATTTCTTCCTGTTTTCCTCTACCAGGATCAATTCCTCACATGTTAGTGGAGACAAAAACACACCAAAATTTCCAGCCCATACCCTGTAAGGCAGAAAAGAGCTCCTGCAGCAATCAGTAAATGCCCATGCTACAGCAGGTTCAGTTATCCCTCTTTGGCTAAACATGGACATTCATTAGGTTTTTTAAAATACACGTATTCATACCCAACATAGCTGAAAATTTAGGAAAAAATATTCCCTAATATCTGTGAACTAATCTTCACATACAGAATTAACCACCACTTTATACATTTTCTGAGCATTGTGAAAAAACAGATTAGAGTCTCCTGGACAGCATCTCTAAGATTCTCCAGGCTTTCAGTGTGAGTGCCCTGTTTATCTTCAGCATTAACTCTGTATCTGCAGGAGCTTTAATAAGTGTGTTTTCATCCTTCACACATCCAGATAAAGAGCTTCACCCCTTAAAGCTGTGATTACACCTCAGCAACCTCTCTCTTGGCAATGTATGTGTGGTTTCTGTTTTGTGTTGTTTTCCTGGCTTGAAGTAACACATGTTTCAAGCCTCTAATGTACTTCTTTAATAACTGACTTCTATAAAAAAAAGGAGAAGATGAAGAATTTCATCCTAGAATTCCCAGCTGGAGACATCTGTTCAGCAAGTCACCTGATGAACAGCTCTAACCAGCCAAGTGTGAGTTATTTTTATTGGTTCAATGTTTTAAAAATAGAATTTTTTTTTTCTTTTAATTGATACCTTACTAGTGGATTCCTTCACTGGTCTACATGGACTTGGATGTATTTCTCCTGAAGGATTAGTGCAGCCCAAACTGAGTGATCCATTCCAAAACCGAGCTGACCGGCTGAAACCAGTAGGAACCAGTTAAATGCTTGAAATGAGGGTTTCCACTAGGGTAATCAAGTTTCCCAAGAGGTGATGGATTTGATGTATAGCCTGTCATGATGAGTTGCAGGCACTCAGCACCTCTGAAAATCAGGCCATAGCAGCTTTCAGCAAATCTAAAGAGACGGGGTGTGCACGTGTGAGCCAGAGCGAGCTGCGGAGAGGACACATGTCTTCATTGATCTCGAAAGGCAGGTTGAACTGTTCTGGTTTGAATCACATGATTTGTCATGTTATTTAGCAGTTGTTAAGCTTAGGTGAGCTTGTAGGATCCTGTCAGTGCACACTCAGCCCTAATCCTCTCTCAGTTTATTTGTCAGTGCTGCTACCTGGCTCCTCTGTGGAAGGGTTGGTCCCACGTCTCCTCTTGCAGGACTCCCTGAGGTGCTGTGCATCCTCCTGGTCACTCCTCCCCACCACCCAGCATCCCAAAGGGGCTTTCCAGAGGGCAGAGCTGATATTATGTTTGATTTTGCACCTCTCTGTGTTTCGTCTGGGAAGGTTTTTGAGGCCCATGGACTTTGCCCTGATTCAAAGACTTGTTTGGAGCAGGACCCCAGGCTGACATGGGGAGGGTGACCCAGGAGATGACGGAAAAGGAGGGGTAGAAGGGCAAGGCGGGTGAAGACAGGAATGTGGGAGTGCACCTTGTGCAGGCTGTTGTAGACCCTGCTGCTGTCCATCTGTGCAGAAAGCTCTCAGCCAGCCTGTGAGCAGCCTGACTTCACTGGCCATTCTCTGGCCTAAGCCACTCACCCTCCTCCAACTAGGACCAACTGGAGCTCTGAGCTCTTCTCCACGCCCCAGCACAGGGCATTCAGTGGGTGGAGAGCACCAAGAGCCACTGATTGCCTGCACCATCCAGGCAGTGGGTACCTGAAGGAAAACTCTGTGGGGATCCTCTCTCCTGTGAGCCATGGGAAGGGCTGAAGGCTCCCCAAGGAGAGTTTAGGTGGGGGAGAAGCAATGCAGCCCCCCAGTCCTTTCTACACTTCACCCTGATGAATTATTTGCTGTTGCAGGCAAGAGTGGGACGTCATAGGCAGAGAACACACTAATATCTTCCCTTTTTTCTTCCCTTTGGAGTAACTCAAATTAATAATTTTTTATCTTTGAAAAGAAAGAGAGGTTTTTCTCACTTGAGAAAAAAGAAGAAATGTTTTCTGAAAGCTGTATTTTAATTGAGCCAGGCTCAGGAGCAGGGAGGCTGAGGGAAGAATTGCTGTCATGGAATTAACTTTATGAAAGAAAAGCAAATCTCCACCCTGTTTAAACATGGGGAAAGCATCACAGAGGCATCCTGCTGCACCAAATGGTAAACATGTCCATGTATTATATCACTTACGGCTTCCTTAAGAGTTTTATGATGCTGTTCTCAATTACTGTGTTTGCATTTGTAATTAGAGTGCAGAACACATTGTGAAGGCAAATTATAGAGCTAACTTGTCCTTTCAAAATAACCCATTTGCTCAGTGTGTTCCCAGAAGCGTCTCTTTATTCAAGGGACTCCAGTGAAGGAGTAACCTCCTCTGCTGAGGGTGTTGGAATACACACTTGCTGCAGGGAAGGGAGAGGAGAAACACACTTTTGCCCCAGGGTTTTGCTGTGCTTGGGCCTGACCTTCAAACCACTGAAACTCCTGTTGGTTTCTTTAAGCACAGCCCTCCACAAGTTTGAGCAATTAATGGAACTGGGGGAGGTGTGGGAGAAGAATCAGGCTTTTTGCTCTGCCACTAATTTCCTCTCTGGCCTTGGTCATGCCATTTGACCTCTTTAACTGGCTAAAAATATCTTATGGAAGAGGCTAAAAATTTCGTATGGAAGAGCTGGGATATTACTGCTCAGTCACCAAACACCTAAATGAAGGTGAACATGCAGGGCTGCTGCTTGTCCCACAGTACTGTCCCACAGCTCCCTGCTTCGTGTGCATGCAGCCTTTGCCCTGGACTGCCCTGACACAGGGGCTCACTCTCTGTTCAGGAGTAAGGGTGGCACCTTGCTCCATGCCAGGTTGCCCGAGTGCTCCCCACGCAGAGCCCGGAGCACGGTGCCGCTGCTGGGCTCCGCTCGGTGCCTCGTGGGGTCTCCCAGAGCAGCTCCCCACCAGCTGCCCTCGTGTTTTTCTCTGGCTACCAAGCATCAGGAGCAGAGAGCTGATCTTCCTCTAAGGCAGGTCGATTCTGTATAGAGCAGACTGGAGTCTGGGCCAGCTGTGCAATTTGCCTTTGAATTCAGTGGGGAAAAAGCTGTATCCAAGTCTGAACTTGGATGAAATAATGCTCTGCCTAAAGTGGAAAGGAAGCAGAGTCTCACAGTGACTGCTGTGCTGTGTTTGCAAAGAATCCTTGCATTTGTTGTTTGTTTGTTTGTTCATTTGTTTGTTGTTTTGTTTTGCAAATACTACACTGAGCAGGAGGACTTGACTTTCAATGGATTTATCTGCAGGCAAAATTTTCTTCTGTACCTGAGCTGGGAGGGCACAGGAAACTGTCCTGCAACCTGCAGCTCTCCCATAAGTATATACTCCCATTCCTGGCCATGAGGAGTTGCTTGGCTTTGCTCTCCAGCCAATGCTTTGGAGAAGTCTAAGCTCAGTGCTTGGCCCCTTCCCAGCACACTGCCCACCAGTGTCCTCTGCTTGTGCACCAGGGCTTCATGAAACCAGGCCAAAATTGTGTTTGGAGGACAAAAAACCCCAAAGAAACCCCAAGACATTGCACAATGAGATTACTACAATCCTTTTTCCCTTTCCTTTTTTTCACTTCTCCAACTATGGAGAAATTTGTCCAACTTTTACTCCCCATAGGTAACTCCCCATTTAATTCCCAGTGGAGCTGAGTGAGAGGTTCACCACCACACCTGCTCTGCCCTTGCCAATGCCCGGTTATTAATTCAATTCTTGGTATCTCTTGCATGGGTCAGGAAGGTTGATTCCTCGGCCCCAACTTTCTGTCAGGTGCTTGTTCTTTCTGAGCAAAGGTTAGGTCACCTCCTGATGATTCATTGAAAAAACTGGTTTTATTACTTTCCCTGGGCATGGGAGAGTTCCTTCAAAGAAAGAAGCTGCAGCCCGTGGGATGACCATCCCAAAAGGAATGACTGCCAAATTGGTTTGGTTAGGGGTTCTGCTTAGTATCTACCATCAAATTTGTTGTTTAATGTCATTAAATCCAAGAGACTTCCTAGAGGAATGAGTCTGAACTTTATGAATTGTGTGATTATTTGTGAAGTGGTTTAGTAAGGGCATTTTCTGCTGTTGATACGAGAGAAGAAATTCCAGCGTGGTGTTTTGCAGTGCTGGATGCACTCCAGTTTCCATAACTGTGTGTTTAAAATATGGCCCAGGTTCACTGAGCAATGTCAAAACACATTTGCAAGGCTGACCAGGGAATGGGATACAGCTGCAAAATGGGCAAGCTCAATTTTTTTTTGAGGAACAAAAGAGAGAAGGGCGTTTGTCAGGCGAAGGATCCCATTTGTGAAACACCTACTGTTGTTTGGGTAGCTGGGATTTAAAACATGTCTGTCATCGCCCTGTCTTTGTGGCCAGTAATGCTGTTTGCTTTGCTCCACCACCACTGCTCTGGCAGCTGAACAGGACGAGTGGCTTTCCCTGCTGATCCCAAGCAGGGCAGCCCTGGCTCCAGCACCTCGCTCCCAGGGAACCAAGCATCCAAGTGCCACCAAGGGCAAATCCAGAGAGATGGCCACCAGAAAATTTGAAGGTGTGAGTTGCAGATGTCATCTTTCTGTGGTTTTCTTTTTTGACAAAAGCCTATTTCAGCAGTTGAAGTAGGAGAACACCCTCCATCTAACACATGGAAGACTTTTTTTAATAAACGCCCTTCAAAACTAGAGAACTTTACCTGCCTTATGAAATTGCATCAATATTTAAAGAAACAGCACAGTGGAAAATACATATTCATGTTAGATGTCATAATGGGAATTTGCAGCACCTACAGGGCAGTACCATGTTTTCTGACAGTGCTTATGACAGGGGCAGAAGACAAGCACGTAAAAAATAAATTAAAATCTCTTTACTTGGCGAAATCCTTGTAGTTTGTGCTATTTTGAACCTGTCAGCTGCTTAAGTAACAGCTTGTCAGTGCTCGTGGCCTGGCTGAACACGAGACCTGGTAGTATGGCTGCAGATTGTCAGGAGCTGAGTGATCTCCCGGGTCGTGATTTATGACTCCAGGAACAATGACAAGCAAGGAGAAAAGGCCCTGGCAATTTCAGAAGCAGTTGCGGAAACAATTAGATCACTTTTTATTAGGTCATTTATACAACTCTTCCTTTTAAAAATTAGATCCTTGATGAGTGCATTTTTCACACACTCGGGTGCTTTGTCCTGTTTTTCAGTTGAGGGAAAATCCTGAGCTTTCCTTTGGAAACACTCCTGTGCCATGTCTTTAACTTTCCAGGGGTGCACAGGACGTCCCTGAGCTCACCCACAAGTCCTGGTCCCTCTGCAGCCGAAGGCCTCTGTGGAGATGAATTCCTGCAGGAATTGCACTGCTTTCTGTAGCATTCTCTCATTCCTGGTTGCTCACATCCTTCTGCTGACCTGTTCTTTGTCTCCCTACAGCTGGCGGGAAGCTTCTGGCAAATCACCCTGGAACAGGCAAATAATACTGATAAAGAAAACTTGGACAAGAATTTTTAGAAGTGCTGCAGTTTGGGCGTCTTTTACTCTTTTTAGGATTCTTATACCCTTTTTAGGATTCTTTTACCTTTCTCATTTCCAGCAGCAGAGTTGTAATTATATTTCCACTTCTAATTTCTTCGGCAGGGGTTTGCCCAGGGAGCTGAGCAGACCAGGTCTCATCTTCTTCTAAGGAGCCAGTGGCATTTCTCTAGAATTGCCCAGAGTCCTGCTGTCCAACCCCTTGAGCTTGGAACATGAGTTTACTACTGGGCTAGTGAGATAACATCTCATTTGATAACATATCTGAAAAGACATGCTAAATCAAAGTCTCTCCCACACCTTGTTTCCTTTCTTAGATGTTGTCAGTCAGTGTCTCATATAGTTCTGCCATGATAATACAGTCACAACATCCTTGTTTCTGATTCTCTTGCAGAGAAACTGGCTCCAAAAGTGGCCAAAGCCACTCAGCATCCCAGGAACTCCCCAGAAGCCAAGGGATCCCCGCACAGATTCAGGTTCCTGGGATGGATTTGAGTTATTTTGCACCATGGCTAAGGCCATTATAATGGGAATTTCTGCTATGAGAAATAATGAAATATGAACCTGGAAAACAAGCTCTTGCTGTAGAGAGTCACATTTCCCTCATTCCCCTTCTTTTAAAAAAGTAGGGAGATCTTGGAATTTCTCCAGCACTGTGTATTGAGGGATGAGGCAGAGACTTGTGCTCTGCCATATTCTGTAGCCCAATGAGGACAAAACTGACTCTCAGCTTTCAGTTTTATCATTCCTTTTCAAAACCCTATTCTGTTGTGCTATGCACCAGCAAAAATCCCTTTTATTGCCATTAAAAAGGCAACTGAGGTGCCCATTATTTTATTTTTCTTTTAGCATTTGTACAGAACTCAGCAAATAAAAAATGGGTCCCAGATAAAAGGTGTGTCCTTTCTAGTAAAGCACAAAAAAATCTTAATCTTTGGTCCAGAAGCAGTAGATTGCCACAAACAGTCGGCAGCTAAAATCATTAATCTTTGCTGCTTGCCCAACTGGTACTAGTAGTAAAGAAGATAATACACTAGCAGAATCAGTGACCCACTACAAATTGGTCCTGAAAGGTCCACCAGCCTAAATAGACTTTTGCTGATCCAACACTTGTTAGGAATCCCAACAAAGAGACTATTGGCTCATCTGATGAGCCGCTCACTATTGGGCCTTTTGCAATGGCTGGTGATGGATGACCATACCCTCTTTGAGGGGGAAGATGCAGCTCCTGGTATGGGGCCTTTTCTCATCTTAAATTTGTACTCAATAAATCACAGGTGCAGAAGAGACAGCATCAGTTTCATTACACCTACATGCTCCAGTATCAATCATGCCAACACAACGGGCTGCGTACAGTTCATTTCGGGAGGCTCTTTCTGTTCCAATACCATTTCCATTCCGTTGTGCTTTAGCATTCCTAAAGTGTTGAGCCTCTGCAGCCAAACACCGGGGAGAAGGATGGGATGTGCTGTAATTGCACTCTTTCCACACAAGACAGGGCTTAGCTCACGTAATTCGGTTTATGATACCCTGCTGTTGTTTAAGGTGAAGTGCTAAACAGTTTGGTAATGGTGTGGTCATCACACACCTCTTTAGTTCTTAAACTTGTTTTTTCATTTGCTCTTTAGCATAGACTTGCAGTCAGAGCTGCAGCAATTGCCCTGAAGTGGTCCCCTTTCTGTGATTATAGTATCATTTTCCTGTCTGGTTTATGATATCCTTTTAGATGATGTTATAATCCTGTACTTACCCTTACCCAAACCTAGTTGTAATAAAGAAACCATTTCAGGGAGCTTCTTCAGTGTTTTCTCATTTAAAAGAGTTTCTGCCATGTCTTCTCTGGCTGGTAAATACCATGGGACCTTTGCAAGGTATGTCCATTGGGATTCACAATTTATGAATCTATTGCAGAGCTCCCACATTGTTATGTTAATTCCAATGCCAGCAGTTAAAATACACTTAAAATGAAGGAGGCTTTAGAGCTCCAAGACTTGATATTTAATGTACATAATCAAATACTTTCATGGCATGAAATGCATGTCTTACGCTCATCATAAAAACTATGAACTATGTTTTTCAGTATGATAAAAGGTAACAGATCATTCCCCACGTGTGTCCAAAATCCATTTTGCCATCTTTATACAGGGAGAGTAATTTCTTAGTGACCAATTACACTCTGATTTGCATAGGAACAACTACATTTCATGCAATTAAGTTATCACAAAGTCCTGTCATTCAGCAGCACTCTGTTAATCTTTAACTCAACGAAAAGCCATGTCAGCAGAGCACCAACACAGAAAAGATGGGTGTTCAAAGGAACTGCAATAGGAGCACATTCAGGACTGTCAGACAGAACAAGCTTTTCAAAAGGACACTTCCATTCAGTTTAAACCTACAAGGGTGTTGGGCTGACACCTCCATTTATTTGCTGTAGGGCTGCAAGGAGAGAAAAAGAGAGACTTTCAGTCTTATTAAAGCAGTATTTGGAATAAAAAAAAAAAAAAGGGAATCTTTTTCTTCTTTTTCTCTTCTCCTTTTACTCCACCTCAGCAGCAGATCATAAAGCAGGGACAGTATTTATGTGAGACAAGAAATTATTGGTTCTAATGTGCATCTAAAAGACTTGATTTTCTGTGAACCAGCCACCAAAATCCAGTCATTTCTTTATTTTTTTATGATTGTAGGGAGACATAAAGGGAACATATTTTAAAAATGTAGTTAGGAGTACAGAGGTCCCAGGAAATAGCATCTTTCTGCCACATCTTTTGTGGCTGTCAGGTCTAAGAGCTAAGGCCACCAATATGATTCAGAGATTTTTCTGGTCAGTACCTACATCATGTTCAGTTCTACGAGATAAAAATGCTGATTGAACTTTGAGAGGGCATTTGAGGACACAACATGATTGTGTTGGTGACAGATCCTTAGCTGGTACAAACTGGCACAGGGCCACCATAACCAGCAGAGAGAGCCCAGCTGCTTCTGTAACCCCAGCTACTCTCCAATATTGGGCACTCAGTGATATCTGAATATGTGAATATTTGCAGGTAAAAGTTTGCAGGTTGGTTGTTTCCACATGATTCCCAAAACTCCCATAATCACAGTCCAAGCAGGCTCTTCCTGCTAACATTTTCATCATTTTCACTGAAATCTGGCACTTGTCTACTTGTATTTCATGTTTTGTCTCAGGGATCTTTCCTTCTGTGAATTTATCTATTATCTAATATTCACTTCACCTGGTTCAATTTGCAGAAAATGTTTCTCTTTCAGGATTGCATCTAAATTTTTATATTTTTCATTTTTCATCTCAATTAAAAATAGACCATGCTGTGAGTTCCCTCTTCAGTTCTTTTATCATGCCACCAACTCCGTGCATTTTGTCACCTATATACTAATAAAAAGGTCTTTCTAGTGTATCTGAACACATATATCCCTGTAACTGGCTTTTAGGGCTACTGTCCAAAGAAACTTTTCTTGTCTTTCATTTGCACTGTGCTGCAAAACACAGTTTTTACTCCAAAGAAACTGTAAAGAACTCTGTGTTATCTTTGTTCTGGCCTTAATCTATAATGAATATTAATAGCACTTGTAAGGTGAGATACAGATTAAAAATATTAAAATATAACTTGGATGTTTTCAAAGGTTGCATGCTGGGTATCATTTCTGGCAGTGCCAGAGGGCCAGGTTTGTTAGTGCAATTTTAGAACTGACTTCTACTCCTCATTTTCAAGGTGTCTAAAGCTTTCCAAAAGTACAAATAAGGTGTTTTATGTGAGGTTCAAAAGCAGCTTCATCATCACCAATGTAAAATAAAATTGAGGTGCTTTTGCTAATCCCATCAGAAACTTGTTTGCACTGTTACTCTCTCTATCTAAATAATTCCCAAAAATGGGACTTTGCCATTTAGATGTCTCTGGGAAGCTTTAGCCAGAGGTGAGGTCCAGGTGACAGATTTTGTATGGAAAAGCAAAAACACAGTCCAAATAGAGCAGAACTCTACTCCTGACAGAGTCAGTGACACAACTGCGACTGATGATCAGTGACACCGGTCCCAGTTTACTGGGACTCGTGGAAAATGGCAGCCCCCTGCTCTTGTCCTTTTCACACTGCATCTGCAGCGGAACACCAACAACCTCCCCGGGAGCAGGGAGCTTCTCTGGAGCAGACCAGGGCGTACACAGCCTGGCAAGATTCCAGGCAAGATACCAGCAGCTCGGGCAGGTGAGGGCTTTAATGCAGTCCCTATCTTCTGGTGGAGAGGTCAGGGCCCCAAGGGACATCGTGCCCAGCACGAGGCTGCACCTCGGTCCTTCCAGACAGAGCTTTTGCCCTTGCCCAGGCTGCGGTGCTCAGTGCAGGGCTGCACTCTGTGCACACACGTGTGAGCACACATGGGCCCTGCACGGCTCCTACCACGTGTTTGTCCTCACTTCTGTCACCCTGGAACAGCCCCAGGGCTCCTTAAGCTAGCGATGGGTGATGCAATGCCCGGCCTCTTACCCCAGTGCCAAAGGAAATGCACTCTGTGAACTTGCAAGCATCGCTACCAGGGAGCGAGGGAGAGGAGGAGGAAGCACCTGTACCTTTGTGTTGTGAATTGCACACCACGTCCTGCTGGGTATCAGAGAGGTGGGGCTGAACATTGTGTTAAAAACAGGTACAGGAAAGTGATGGTGTGGGGAGGCCAGTGTAAAGCCTTGACAAATACTGCTCCTGAGTGTAAGAAAGTTTATCTTGACTGGGAGGGGCTTTGCTTCTGTTGGTCAGCAGGCAAAAAGCTGGATCAAAGGGCTGACCGCTGAAATAAAATCTGAATCCGTCCCTCACAGAAACTGATAGGGCCCTGACTGCTCTCTGGGCAGTCAGGAGTCATGCAAATGTTCTGGGAAATGTTCTCATAACCTGATAAAAGAGCTGATTTAATAAAATTATTGTGTTGTCAGTTTAAGATTTTACTTAGAAATCTTTTGGCCGAGTTCGGTTTAAAAAAAGAGTCACCAGCTTTAGTTCTTTTGCAGAAAAAAGATCCTATCATTTATTAGATGAATGAAGATATCAATTTCTGTTTAAACATTAACAGGGTGATGCCAAATATTAGTCAGTTCCTAATAATTTTGAGGGATTAAAAAGATAATAAAAGTAATAGTCCATTACATTACCTACTTCAGCAAGATTGTAATGAATGTAATAAATTCCAGATCAGGGTTATAACAACTTCCATCTATTTAAAATGAATTTGTAGGGTTACTTTCATTAACTATGTATATGGAGAAAATGATCTGACATATTACTCTAAAAGAGCTGTAAAACCGATTAGAAGGAAATATGCTTCCCAGACAGTGATCTGGGCCGCTGGGGAAATTTTATCCCAGGGAAGATGGGGGGGAAGAGGAAGAGCAGAGAAGAGGAAAGGACCTTAGAAGATGCTATTGCACCTTTTTTTTCACGTGCCCCAAAGTCTCTTTGCTCCTCAGGAGAGATTCAGGCAGTAACAGCAGGCAGAGAGCAGGAAAGGGATGAAAGCCACTTTCTCTCCCGACTTTTCTATTCCCTCCGCCTCCTTCCTGAGAAAAGGATGGATCCGTTAATGAATAAAGGGTTCCTGCCCTGGGGATTTGTGCATGGAAATGAAACCGTGCCTGGTTCTGGTCTGGCCCTTGGGCAGCCCAGGGGAAGGCTCAGGCATTAAAGGGGATGGTGGCCTCATTGCTTGGAGGAGACAAGGGACCTAGCACTTGACTGCACTACAGAAATTACTGCTGCACCTAGAATGCAGCCTTCATTTATCAATTTCATAGCAAGGGGGAAAGGGAAAGGGAGGGGGGAACCCAACATCTGACTGCCTTTTTCAGCTCACGCTCCATCTAGCCACCGAGAGCCCTCCAAATCCAGTCATGTGTGTTATAAGGAGTCCTGGATAAAGTAACTTAATACTAATGATTTATACTTAATTGGACCTCTAAGTGATTAAAGTGGCAGTAATGAATGAGTAACATCCTTCTAATTCCCTTTTTCCATTTGGCTTGGCCTGAAGGCTCCTTCTTTGTGCAGGATTTGACTTGGGGCTAAGCAATGCCAGTGGTTTTTAAGCTTTTAGTAGCACATCTGGAATGAGCCACTTGGATCATGTTTACAATAAATGACTCCATAAGCATGCTACCAGGGCATTGGTGGGGGTTTTTTTCCTTTCTTTCTTTCTTTTTCTTTCTTTCTTTTTCTTTCTTTCTTTTATTGGATTAGCCAATTGTGAGGTTAATGAATATGCATTTGGCAACCCATGTTTGTGAGGCCAAGTCCCACGTGGGCATCAAAGGGTTTGAAATGTGTGAGAGTAAATATCAGCTTTGTCAAAATATTGATTCACTGTAAGAATAACACAGCATCCTCCCCTTTGCACTTACGTTCATAAGGATAGACCTGCTTTACATATTTTTTACTTATTTTATAGGACTTAATATTGACAATTAATTGACTGAATAAACTGAGATTTTCTAACTTTGTACTTCACTAATCTCTACCTGCTTTTTTGGTCTAAAAGTTATTGTTACCCTCTTCCTTAAAAAAAAGAAATCCATTAAAAATGTAGCTGTTAATGCTTGAAATATGTAACTTTTTAAACAGAGAGAGAGATATCCCAAACCTCATGTTTCACTTTGTGTTGGTAAAGGGAATATTAGGCAGCATAAGGGGTGCTTTAAGTCAGAGGGAGATGTGTGGAGCTCTTCTCACACTGGGGCAGATCCAGCGCAATCCTTGGAGCTGGGGCAGCTCTGAGATGGGGGAACAAGAGAGGAGCAATGAGGTGTTTATAACACTGTGCTAAATTGCCAGATATTTAAAATCAGTTTGGGTATGTTTATCCACATGCCCCAATTGTACCTTTCACTGGAACAAAGAGGAGTGTACCACATATCATACAGTATCTGTGTGATGCTCTGGCTGGGTTGTGACAGCAAAACTGCCACAGTGCAATTAAAAAAAACTAATAACGAAGCTTGAGCTTCTTTTGCACCAAAAACTTCATTATTTTGGACAACCCCCCAGCTCTCTCTTGCTGTAGGTTTTCTTATATGGCCGTGGTAGACTTTGAACCACCTGGAGATCATGTATTAAAACAAATTATTTGTGTTTTTTATTTTTTGTTTTATCCCTGATTCAGGAATATTTGGTGGTGAGAAAGCTGTATGGAATAGGTTTGATTTCATCAGATTCTGTCAGAGATGAGGATTATTCAGCAAACAGGAACAGTCCCTCACCTGATTCCGAGGGCAGATTGCTGGCTGCCGTCATGGGTAATAAAACTGCACTGCGGGTGTTGATAGAAACTGGCTAATTAATAGCCCATTACTGTGCTGTTGCTGACTAACATTAGAGCCCTCTGAGACCAGTTACACTGGCAAAAACCTGGAGGAGCCCTCAGAGGCTGCTGAAACTTGGATTTGGCCTGAATTTTAGGAGTATATGATTTTTTTTTTAGGTGCTGCCCACACTCATGTTCAAATTGTGCGGATACTCTCTGTGAGATCAGTGCTCACACAGGGTTATAAATGGAAAAATGGAGGGAAATTCAGTTAAATCAGCTGTGGTGCCCTACACACCTACAAGCACTTGATGAAGTTTATTCCCTATTCACCACAGCCCTTTGTGAGGTTTGCCTGCACCTCTAGAGAAAGGGCTCTGCACCCCGACACGGCTCTGCACCCTGACACTGAGCATCCCTCTCCTCTCCTCTCCTCTCCTCTCCTCTCCTCTCCTCTCCTCTCCTCTCCTCTCCTCTCCTCTCCTCTCCTCTCCTCTCCTCTCCTCTCATCTCCTCTCCTCTCCTCTCCTCTCCTCTCCTCTCCTCTCCTCTCCTCTCCTCTCCTCTCCTCTCCTCTCCTCTCCTCTCCTCTCCTCTCCTCTCCTCTCCTCTCCTCTCCTCTCCTCTCCTCTCCTCTCCTCTCCTCTCCTCTCCTCTCATCTCCTCTCCTCTCCTCTCCTCTCCTCTCCTCTCCTCTCCTCTCCTCTCCTCTCCTCTCCTCTCCTCTCCTCTCCTCTCCTCTCATTTTCCCAAGATTTCAGGGTCACCTTGCCCGCAGTGAGTGTGGAGGAACCATTTGACACATTGGGTTTTCTCGGTATTGCAGTTCCAGCCAGGAGTAATCTCAGTTAAACATCTTTTGGGATGGTGCAGCAATGATTCAGGAGAAGCCTGACAAGGACATTAGTAGGGAGTAGCAGGGAAGGGAGAGGTATTATCCAGAGCTACAGAAAATGCCTGGTCAGGAATACGAGAAATGAGAAAAAGCGAAGAGTGGAAGAAATAAGCAAAGAAAGAGAAGTAACAGTGGCATTTAACACAGGGGAAAAGAGTCAGTGATTTCTGCAGCAGGGGGAAGGAGAAAGCAAGAGCAAAAGTAAGATTTACAGAGGAGCAGCTAATATGAGATTGGAGCCTGTCAAAGGCTGAAGGAAACTAAAAAGATATTTAAAAAATATGAATTAAAGGCAGCAAACTGGGCATTTTGAGTGCTAGAAGTTGATTAGCCCTTGCAGCCTCGAGGCTGCCCACCTCCTCCCAGTGCCTTGGGAAGGAGTCCCAAGGCTGCATCCAGCTCTGGAGCACAAGCAGACGGGGAGCACTTGGCATCCAGCACCAAACCTTTGTCTGCTGCTCGTGCCTGGGCGGTTCTTGGGCTGCAGGGAAGGGCAACCAGAGCTCCCTGGCTGTTCCCTTCAAAGCTGTTCCTGCTCAGCCCCTTCCACAAAGCAGCACCACCTCCAGAGGAGCTGTGAAGCTGTTGCTTGTTGGGAGGTGCTTCTCCTCTAGACCCCCAAAGTGCATCAAACCATCTTCACACAGAAGGAACCTTGAGTGCACAACTCTGCTCCCTGATAATCCTCCCAAATTCTTCTGAACAGCCTCAGCCATGGCACAGAGAGCTGCCAGGAGGACTTCCTCTCTTCAAGGACCAGTTGGCTGTACAAACACACCATTTGCTTTTGCATCTCTTTGAGCTACCCTCAAAACACCAGTGTTATAATTGGATACCCTTACCTCTGCTGGCCTGTGCTGCATGGGTCATATATGTAAACATCCAACTCAAATAACAACCCCCAAATTTAATTTATTTCTACCTAAACAAGTTCTTTTATCATAAAGCAATAAATTTGTCTTGGTGCTAGCAATTTGTTGCGGGTGACATAACACTGCAAATTGATTAATCGCTACTGTACACGACAAAATGAGAAAAGCAAGGAATTATTATGAATAGCGTCCATCTGATACAGTAGGGATTCATTATTCAAAAGTGTTAGCTAGTGGTTAGCTATCCCCTTGTTGCAGATTACATTCATTTGCAGAATCCTACATCATGCTTACACAAATCAACAAACATGCATTTATTAAGACATGGAATGAAAGCTATTAAAATGTGAAAAATTGCCTTTTTCTTTAAAAAAATTAGTCAAGTTTGGTGGTAGCCTTTTTTCTTTTTTCTTTTGGTTGGGGATGTTTTTACGTGGCTGAAGCAAAGAAGCTTATTGCATTATTTCTCTGTTTGCATCCAGAAGCAGGCAGATGAAGCTAAGTACACTGATGGTGGTGGTTGGCATCTTACACTGAGCCCTCATACCACAGGCTGGAGGATTTGTAGCTGAAGTGTTGGGCTGGAATTATATATGTAAAAAATAAGCTGTCTCTGTCCTTCCAAGTGCATTTTAATTTTTAGCATTATATTTGTACAAATAGATTGCAGTAATGTCTGAGGAACTTACTCTGTTTAGGGTGAACTATGAAAGGGTGAACAAAAGAAGAGGTCTCCCCTCCAATAAAGTAGAAAAAATGTATTTAGAGCCAAGGTGCCCCACGTTTCTCAGGATGAACACTGCACCTTTTGTTGAGTATAAGATTACTCTGAATAAATAAATTCCAGATGCAAGGCCCAGAAAAAGCATGATCTAGACCCCTGCTCTGCATAGCTGTCCTGGTTTCTGAGGATCATCATTCTCCTCTGAGACTGGGAGCAAAGTTTAGTGTGTCCACTTCTATTGCAGTGAGTGAGGTGTCTAAGCCTGTCATCAATGTCAGGCACTCTGTGTTCTCTGCAGAAGCAGCTCTTGCACAATAACACAGGAAAAGGATTGGTTTAACTTTTAAGGAAAGGCATGAGGAGAACACAGCCTTTCCTTCCACGCCTGTTTCAGAAGCTGTTGCACTGCCACTTTGTCATGCTTCTACAGATAACAGGATTAAGGGCACCAAACAGCAAACTTCCCCTGCCTCCTCATCTCCCTCTGCATCTCCTGTCAGTGCAAAGTGCTTTTCCTTCTCTTTGGAAAGTTGCTTCCATCCTGCATTGCTTGGGGAAAGAAGCACATTAATTGTGGAAGCAGCAGCTCAGCACCAGCTCAGTCTTTGAACTCAGGGCTCTTGTCTTTTAGCTCTTCTCTGAAATGCCACATGTTAAATTGTTTTAATGGCTACTTGCAGCAAATCGTCACTAATATATCCCCCAAAAGGGGATTTTCATGTGTTGTTAGAGTTTTAAAGTGAAGTTAATCATTCCACTTGAGTGTTCTGTGTAAGAAAATGGTCCTGAAAAATGGAAACAAACATATAAAATAGGAGTGTGAGGTCTGTGGTGCATAATATTGGTGCATTCTGATATTGATTGTTGGGTACACTCTTAGGTCTAGTTTCATTAACGTGCTGTGGTTACATTATTTGAGACACACAGGAGGTATAACCACGGCTCTTGTGCTGAGAAAAACACGTCTAAGCGTCTTACTGGGCTCCTCTGAGAAATCCAGGCCCAGAGACAGCAAAACAACTTTTTGCTGTGAGTGGTTTCTCCTTGTTTGTGTCCACTGCAGCCATGTAGACTCAGCAGCCACTTCTCTGCACTCCAGAGCCACTGAAGTCGAGTCATTCTCTGCCAGAGTAGGAGCCAGCACCTGATTGCCACTGCAAGCCTTGCTTGTGTTTCTGAAGAGGGAGCTGCTGGTTTCTCCTGGAGCACTCTCAACAATCAGCCATGTGAGTCTATCCTTTCCAGGCTGTTTGAAGCACTTTCATTTCATGGGTGCTGCCTGACTCGTTTCAAACAAGGAGGTGATGTGCAGTGCTGAGCAGAGCAGCGGCGCTCACCGGACCATCCTCCTCTGCTAAAACACAGAGCAAAACTCTGCTGTTGAGTGGAGGCTTAGCACTTCCTCAGGGGTGATGGCCCAGGAGAAAGAATGTGAGAGCCTCTTCAGACTAACCCTGCCTGAACTGCCTAAACACACCCAGTGGGGTCAGTAGGGGATGGTGGGGATGCTGTGGGACACGGTGAGATCACGAGATTCAGCTCTTCCCCAGGACACACTGGGGAGAACTCCAGCTCCACAGCAGGGCTTGCTGTCCATCCCCACGCTCACAGCAGCATTAGGAGCTGGACCTCTATTGCTGTGAGCACAGTGATGGACACCAAACCCACCTGTGGACCTGGAGCTAACCAATTTATTTCCTCAAGGACCACAGTGGCAAACCTGTTTACAGCTGAAATCCAGGGCCCAAGGGAAATCCTGACCTCCTTGATGGTTAAATCACGAGGTTGCCACTGGCTCGGACACCTTTTTAGGGGGGCAAAGAGATGGGACATTTTGCTTATCCATTCAAGGGCTGCTACAGTATAAAACAATTGACATTAAATTCCAGGTCAGTTATGTTTTTAATCTAATTCTGGACTCAGACTTGATTCAGCAAAGTGGTTTAAGCACTTTTAAGGTGCTGTCAAACCATTGTTCTGTCTAGAACTGCAACAGAGTCGATCCTTGAAGCAAATTAGCTCCTGGTCATTCATTTCTGTGCTAGGTAAGCCTTTTTCATCAGCCAGCCACAGTTTTAATGAGAAGAATGAGGGAGAAAAAGAAAGATTTCTGTCTGGGCAGTCCTTCTTTGCCCTGGGAGTATTGCTGTGCTGCTGTGCAGTGAAAAGTTAATCTTTCTTGACGGGTGATGCATGTGGATCGTACTTCATGCATTTCATACTGAATGCTTGATATAGCTCAGTGATCCCATATAAACACCGCAGAAGCACAGGGGACCCTGGGCAAGGAAAAGATCTGTCTTAAATCCCTGTGTCTGTCACATCACAACATCCTCCTCTAATGACATGCAAGCTTCGGAGAGGCTGCAGCATCTCTGTCTTATCTGGGAGACATTTGGCTGTTAATGACTAACTTCCTGGTGACAGCAGCTCTTTTTGTAGGTTGCTTCCCTTTGGTTTTTTGCAAAAACATCCACAGAATCAGTAGATAGGCAAAATCAATCCGTCAGGGGAAGGAAGCTTGTGTAGGTGGACAGCAGGAATCTGCTCCCCAGCCAATTGGATCAGTTTGGGATTTATTTTAGGATTTTTTTCCCCTGAAGTGGCAGTATCTTTCTTCTTTCTCTCTTGATCCCCTCATATAGGGCCCAGAATAGGGCTTTGCAGAGGTGACTTACTGTTTAAAAGACACAAGAGTGACTTTAAATGGGATAAAAATGGGTTTGCAATTCAGTCACAAACCAGTGATAAACCAGAGGGTTTGATAGTTGCTCAGAGCATTTGAACACCCGAGAGCTGAACAGCTGCTGAGTGTGCTCTGCTCACTGTGCCTGGCACTGGGGGCAGCCAGAGGAGCTGTGCTGGAGTCAGGGCAACAAATCCAGCTGTGGACTTGGCTGGTGGGTCTGGACTGCAAGATGAATGTTTATGGACAGAGCAACTTCTCCCTGGATAGTGCCGCTGCAGGTAAAAACAGCTCTTACAAATCTCTTTATCTCCCAGTTTATCTGTTGTCGTGAACAGATCTATAATTGTTGTTTTGGGACTGACTTCTGAATCCACATTCAAGACAAAATCCTCTGAAATTGTTCCCACATTAGAGACAAGAGAGGGCTCTCTTGCAGCTCCTGGATGCAGTCACACCTCTAATTCTCCCTGGTTCCCTAATTAAACAGTACCAAAACCCTAATCTTTCTTAGAAATGCTTTGTCAGTAGGCAGCAGTGGTCTGCCTGCAGAGTTAAGTACATCAGAGATTTTGACTCCTTACAAATGTTGACCTCCACTGAGGCATCAGAAGCTGCACTGGCAAAAAAAAAAAAAAATTAAACCATTTTGCAAGCAGCCTGTCTTTGCCAGCTGAGGAGTTCACCAGGGTCAGTGTGGGGTATCTCAGACTGCTCATGGCCATCCCATGGAGTCCCCCAAAATCCAGTCTGGAAGTGTTTGGTTTCAGATGGGCACAAAGTCTGCAGGGCTTTACTACATCCATCTGCAAATATCACCTGTGGCTTTGCCTGGGCCCTCAGGTAATTTTTTGAATTGTAGAAATTCACCCTGTAAATTAGCAACTATGCAAATTGGGAATGGGAAGGGAAACAGGGCATGCAGGTATTTGTGTGGGAATAGGAACAGGATCAGGAATTGGAATAGGAGCAGGAAGGACAGGTACATATTTGTTCCAAGGTGATCTGAAGGGCAGCAGCAGGTCTGGGAAAAGCCAGTGCTGTCTACGTTGTGAGCCTTTCTGAAGCCCTGCTGTGAGTCCTGCCAATGGCCCCTGCTCCAGTTGCCCCTCCTCACACCATTTACCTGCACACCCCCCGACAGGTCGTGTCCTCAGCAGGGAATGCACAGGGGCATCCTCGCCTTCGGAAGGAAATGAGTAGCAGGAGGGATGAATGGAGGTGAATATGCATTGTGCCCTCTGTCAATGCATCATTTTACTCGGAGCACAGCAAAAGGAGCCAGGCTTTTATTTACCTGCTGCCTGAGCAAAGGCCAGCAATCCTCACTCTGTCAAGTTACTTAAGTCTAGCAAATGCTGTGAGACCTGAACCAAAAAGGATGTTAAAGCTGGTGAAAGATTGTCATGGGGTGGGCTATGAAGCTTTTAAAAAACAATTGCATCAAGCTTGGGAAAGGAAAGGCTCTAAGGCCATTAACCCACCCAGGTAGGAGGCTGTCAGCGGAGCCAGGGAGCATTTAATGTCCATTTACAACATATTTTCCATGGGAATCAGTCACCAACCCTCCTCATACACTTAAAAACCCAGCGTAGCACGGGTGGCATGGGCACTGTTTTGTTCTTCCTCCATCTGACACGGATGGGTGGGAAATGAAAAGGGGAGATTTCCTGGCAGGGACAGAACAGAGTGATGGAGGAGCTGGGGACTCCTCCAGGCTGCCTCTGAGCTGCTGCACATCAAGGCACATCCTTTCATGTCCCTGAGCTGCTAAAGACCTGGTTCCCCACTCCCCAGCCCAGCTCTGCAGGAAGAGAGCAAAATGCTTCAAAGCCGGAGTAAAATTCTGTGTTCACAGGTGCAAGTGCCTACCTAGCATGGAAGGTTGTGATGACTCCCCCAGGACACTGGGCCCTGGGCTGTAAAAGAGTGAATTTCTCATCTCTCTAAGGTGCTGAAAGCCCCTCCATGAAGCTGTTGGAAATCATTGGATCAAAACCAGCTGTGGAAGTGCAAAGTGTGTTCATTTATTTTAAAACAAAGACCTCTCCTATGGAAAGAACCAAATAAAGTGTGCAGGGGACTCTGTGGGCAAGTGGGGGGAAAATGTAGAGCTGATAACGAGATAGCAATAGAAATGGCTTTTGAAAAGCTTTTGTACATATATAAAAACCAGGGAGTAAGGAGAGAGAGTGGAAGCAACTTGGATTGGCATCAAAACCCTCTTATCTCCCACATTTACACTCTCCACTGCACAGATTGCTCCAGTTCACCTTTAATTTGCCTTTTGATAGTTGTAGGCTGATACCAAACACTCCTGAAAGTTGACACTTGGCAAATAGCACATTGCACTCCCATCACAAATGCATGACATGAGAGAAGGGTTTGAGGCCATCGGAGCTACGAAAGCTGTTGCTGGTGTGATCCTAGGACATTTTGACATGACTTGATTTTGCTATTGCTGTGCACCCCAAATGAGTGTGACAGAGGAACAGCTATTTTAAAAAATGCCAAAGCAAAGTGTCAATGAGATAAGCTGGACATCTCCTATCAGAAACATCTCCCTCCACCTTCCTTTCCTTTTTGGCAAAATCTCAGCAGCCGAGGTGCTCTCTGTGCCAATCTGTGCATCCCTATGGGCAGCTGGCTCATCCATCCCTCTCCTCACCCCAGAAGGTTTCTCCACAGTCCCCTCTTCGTCACTGACACCTTGTGAGGCCCTGACCTTCACAGCATTCGAGAGTGGGCCCCCACACCGACATGCTCAAGGGTTCAGATATGCAGTGCTGCTGCCCGAGCTGCCAAGAGGACAAACAGCAACAAGATAGTTGCACAGCATTAAATATCTGGGGACTAAGTGGATTACTTAATGGAACAGGAAAAACACCTCGTTGTCAGACGTGAGCAGAGCAGGAAACAGAATCACATGTCCTTTGTGCATGAAGAACCAACGAAGGCTTGAACCCAACTGCACTGAATGAAGCACTCAGTTCTTGTTCTTAGGGTTTCACCTAATTCTTGCTTGCTGAATATTAAACCTAGATCTTCTTGTCCTACTGACAGCCAACCCTGACATTATTTTCATCCTCCTTCAAAGTGAAGACCACTTCAACCGAGATCTGTTTATAATCTGAAAATAGCTGTTGAAATGGATGTTCTCAGGATGCATAAAGTTGTTTATAGATAGGAATTTTTTCTGGCAGAAGTTCATATTTAGAGAAACATCTCTGGAATTTTCTGACCAGAACAAAAGGAAACAAAGACAATTTCCATGCGAGTCAATAAGAATAGAGCAAAGCTGCACTTCCACCTCTGAATTTCATGTTTTTGGATCTACAATGTTCAGTAAGATGAAGCATATGAAGGCATATGGTTCCCAGCCCTAACAAGGTGTAAATGCCCTGGCTGATGGTGTCCTGATGCCCTCGCTGCATCCAACACAGCAAACAGGAATGATGCAGTCAGTGTTTGCACTACAGTGCCATAAATCTCAAACCCATCATAGAGCAGCATCTGGAGAGTTGGAAAAGTGATGCTGAAACAGCTTCCTTTTTCTTTCTTTTTTAGTTTAACATTTTTTACTCACATAGAGGGACAGGAGGACAAAACTGATTTGGTCTTGCTTGGCCAGGGTGTTTAAACCTGAAGCCTCATCTCATCCAGGCAATAATTTAGCGTAAACACACACTCACATACGGGAAGGGGAAAATCACTTTAAGGACAATGTCACCAGTCCACGCTGCTGCTCACAGCCACATTTCTCATCTCTGCTGTCCAGATTTGTTTCCTTTTGTATTTCCAAAGAAGCATGTTAGACAACAGGATCACACATAATTAAATATCTGTCAAACTTACCATGAAATGGAGCACCAGTGTCCAGTGGAGTGTCCTGTGGAGTGCTCAGGAATGGGTTAGTATTTGGAGAACAAGACTTGCCCTCTGGCTGCCAGGGCTTCCACAGGCTGGGCACCTCTGTGGCCCTGCAGTGGCAGAGTGGCCAGGAGGTATTTCCCTGCTCGGAGAGGGGATTGCTTGAAGCAAAACAGTGGCAAAAGGAGATGCAATATATTGGGGTTTGGCTTGATCTGCCTTGCAGCCATTCCTCCTGCATCCTTTGGCTCTTGGGATGGGAAAGTGGCCCAACAGGTCACGTGGCTGCAACCCCTCAAAATAGGCAGGACTGAGCTGTAATTGCCTTTCCCTCAGCAGGAGCACTGGGTTTGGTATCTGTCTTCTGCTGACCAAAAAACCAAAATAGGAAAAATTTGTGGAAATTGCATATCAGACAGACAAGACAAGCCTCATTCCTTAGAAAAATGGGGTGAAAGTTAGTTTGAAAAAGCTAATTTTTCATAGGCTATTGCTTTTCTACCATGTTCCTCTTGCTCAAGGTACTGGATAAAAGAGTTTGAAGTTTGATATTTTAATCCTGGGACATGAGACAGGAACCTGCACTGTCTGTAAGAACTGAAGATCATTCCTGTTTACATTCTTGCTGTTGTATCTCTGCTTTTTCCATAGCAGATAATGACAAAATAATGATAAATAAAAAGCCAAATAAAATCAGTTATTAGGACACACTTTGCAACCCATAGACCCCAAAGCTCTTTTGAAAGATAAAAACCATTTTGTTCTTTTATGAGATAGATGATCATGGCTCTCTACAACCTCCCCCTTCATCCATGACCACATCCCTCTCTCTCTTTGCCTTTTCCCATCTATCTTTTTTATGCATGGCAAACTCAGCCAGGCAGGGTTTTGCTTGCTTCTCTTAAGGAGAATCCTTTGTCCCCTCTGAAGTCACCCAGAATATTCATTCCCATTTTTCCTTGCCCATCAGATTGGGGCTGCTTCCATTCCCTCCCACATTCCCCCCTCACTGCCTGACACTGCCATGCACCACATCAAATAATTGTTGTTATAACTCTCCTCCTTCCCCAACTAAAATATACTTGATTGGGAGGGAGTGGGGAAACGGGGAAATAGCTGGGTTTATTTTAATAGTTTCCACTCTCAGTTCAGCTTTATAGTACAGTATATTTAACTTTAAGGTATGGACAGCTGGATGCATTTAACAGCACAATGGAAAGAATTTAGCCAGTGTACATTTCAGGGCCTGTATTTGGAGCTGATCACCACACATTTCTTCATAATATTTAGATGCGCCTGTTAGGGATTGTGTTGGGCTGATCAAAATATGTTTGTGTCAGGTAAGATTTGTCATAGATGAGCCTCTTCATTTCTTTACTAACTGAAACACTTCCTAGAGAAAGAAGCTGAGTTTAGCTGATATCAGCAAGTTTAGCCCAGTGCTTACGATGGGGTTACTTGCCTTCCCTGCAGAAGCCAAAAAAAGCCATAAATACACAGAAACACGGGGACAAATTCTGAGCCCAGACTGTTGTGGCCATGTTACTCCACTTGTGCTGACACCAGCTGGAGAGTAAAGGGTCACCAAAGGATCAGCATCTGTCCCCTCTCCTCCCCCCCATGCACTGTAATGATGGAAAACAGCTACAGCCATGAGGCAGAGCTATAAATCCTTCACGTCTTTCCCTCGGACCTGCAGCCCTCTCCAAACTGGCTGGTTACCCTCTTGTACCCTCTCTACAGCACTCTGGAGATTTTTTCAGTGACAGCCAGGGAAATGAGACAGTAGGCTTTTTCTCTCAGCAATAAGAATGAAGGCACACTTCAAAATCCATTTGCCTTCTCTCAAAAAACAAATAGAATTCTGTTTATTACTATAAAATAGCCTCCTTCACTAATTTTATGCCCTCATGCGGAAGCCAGGGTGCCTGAACAACATGATTTTGTCAAGTTTATCTTGTTGTCTCGGTGTTGTTACTCAGTGTCTCTTGCAGCAGTGCAAACAGAAGGCAGATCAGCCAAGGCACTTGCTGGTGGGTTTAGCCAGCTTTCCCTCCAACACTGGAAAATAACAACAGCTTCATCTTTCCACAGGCTTGGGTTTTTTCATGTGGGTATTTTAAAAGTGCTGTTTTCCCCCACTACTGTGGGAACACGTGATCAACACAGACAGAGTGTAAGGGGTTGTGTTTCTAAGGTATTCTTATAAAAATGCCAAAGAGAAGTCGGAGCCTAAGGAACAGCGACACTTAGAATTTGGAGAGTTTCCAACAAGAAACACAGCTCAGACCCACGTTCCAAGCTGTGGATGAGCTCCAGCTATTTGGGAAATGATGATGATTTTAGATGTGTTTGGGTAGATATGTTGTTCTGCCTCTAAACATTGGGAAGGGAGGAAAGAAGGAGAAAGATGCTCAAGGAGAAAAACCCCTTTGGAGGAAGGACCAAATTGTTGGAAAGCTCTGAAGTGCTCGCATTAATGTCATGTCATTACTCCATATTGCTGCACAGGTTAATATAATTGGGTTACTGTGTGTGAGCAATGATCCATAGCATGTTATGGCACTGAAACAAATGACATTTAACCAAGAGATTTGTAAGGCACCTTGTTATCTGCATGGTGAGCAATTGCAAGGGAGAGTCAGATTGCTAGACGAGCGACTGACAAATTAGTTGTTGGGTTTACTGGACAGCTTGGATTTATAACCTCACAATTCCAACATAATTTATTAGATCCATAAACAGACAGATCCAGTGTTTTTACTTAGATTACGCTCTTATTGCAGTCTCTGATCCTGCCCCGTTTGCAGTGCTGTATTATTCATGTGGCACTCAGTCCTCCTGGGTGGGGGCAAGGTGAGCTGAGATCAAGAAGGATCTGCAGGTTTCTAGCAAAAAAAAAATATTTACAGCCCAGTTAATAAAATAATAATTTGCAGATGGTGGTCCCACACTCCAACTTTAGTCTCTCCAAGGAAGAAAGGATTCAAATAGAAGGGATTAGTAAAAGATGCAAATTCAGCCCAGTAAAATATTTTCTCTGTTTCTTGGTAGAACAGAGGCCAAAGCTCTTACCTGCATGCTGAAAAATAAACACAAAGAAACTGAATGAGATACAGCAGGGAAAAAGGATTCTGTCCTACCTGGATAGTCATGATGGTCTATTTCCACCTTGGCCTCTGGGAGGAAGAAATATCCCCATTTCCTTCCTTCTTTCCTGGGCTGGGGAGCAGAAGGCTCAGCATTGCCCTCACTGCAGGACAAAGCTGTGTCCCTTTTGGAAAGACTTTCTTTAAAAACTCACTGTAAAAGAACAGACACCTTCCACAGGCAGATTATTCCAAACCTTTAACTGGTGTCAGTTCTCCAGAATCTATCTGCCATGACTTAGATCAATGACTTCTCTTTCTTTCCCTAGGGACATAGACAATGAACCGTTATCTGCCTCTTTATGCCCCCCACAACAGGTTAGAGGACAATTATCAGGGACATCACCACCCTGTGCTCCTCACTGTCCCCTGCAGCTCTCCCTTCCTCTTCCCACCTTGCCCAAATCCAAACCTTTGCCCTTTCTTGCAGCAGTTTTGCAGCCCTGCATCCATTCCCCATTGCAGTCACCACTGTGTCCCCGTCACTGGTGGCACATGGTGCCCAGAGCTGCTCCCCTGGCCCTCAGGAGGTCAGCTCATGGGAACAACTGTGTCCCTCTAGCTTTTTCCATTTGAGGAAATCATGAAATATTGCCTCTGTTCAGAGCCTTGGCTCACACCAAAATTTTTATGAGGTGATAAAATGATCACCTTTGGGCTTGTGGCTGCTGACTTCGGCCAAAAATACACCACCCAAGAGAGTATTCTTGCTCCTAATCCAGCTGGCATTTGGGATCACTCACTTTCCAGGTTAGAGGACAGGTTTTTTGGGCTAGATAAACTCCAGAGAGATGTCCAAGTTTTTTGGATGTTCCTGCACAGCAAATCTGACCTCCATTTCTTTTGGAAATTTTCCCTTCTCCAAGTAAAAATTTAAACCTCCTCTCACAGGCTGGGTTGACCAAAAATAACCTGGGGTGCCTTGTGAGGCTGGCTCTGAGGTTCGGCTGTAACGCTCTGGGTTAAGTAATGAAAATAAGAGAGGAGTCCAAACTCAATCAAAGCTCTGAAAGCCATGGGCTGCTGGGTGAGTTTGAAATCTCAGGCTGAGATGTGGATCTGCACGAGCATCTCTCTGCATGCTCGGACTGAGGATAGGGAACAACCAAGGGCAGAGTTTGTAATTTGTTAAGCTGAAAAAAAGAAAATGGGAAACACTGGCATCCAGTGCCACTGGCACCGACAAGGTGCTGGAGAGGACGTGGCTGGGTTTAGAAAGCAGGACATGGCACTGCTGGCACTGACTGGGCAGTGCCAATCCCTCCCCCATGAGCACAGCTGAGCCTGGGCTGTGCTCTGAGCCTGGGCTTGGCTCTGCTCTTCCCTTGCTCCACAGCTACAGCCACTCACAGCCCTGCTGAACGAGTCCTTCAGGGGTTCCCCTCATGCAAAGCTGTTATTGTTAAAATAAACACGCATTTAGCTTCACCATCTAATATTTCACGAGCCCGAGGCACAGCAGTTGGAACGCATCTCCCCCAGCCTTGAAACAGGAGGCAACACGAATGGAGGGCTGGAGCACTTTCAAGGCAAACACCGGAGGATTTTATGGGTGCAGGCTTTGGTGTGGCTGTCACTGCGTGGGGCTGGGACACTGCTGTGCCTGGGACAGCACAGTGCAAGTGATCCCAAGTGCCACTCTGTTAAACACAGCTCACAGCCAGCTGCTGGGGGAGCTTGGGCTGCTTTAGTCAGATGTGCTGCATACTTCAATCCATACCTGAGTCAGTGTTAAACCCTGACTGGACTGAAGTAATAGAGAAACAAACCCTGCCTATCCCTGCCTGATGTCTTCCTGAGCAGATTTTGATGAGTTGCTTTCTTGGAATAATTTGATTAATTTTTAGTATTTTAAAATATTACAGACCAAGTTCATACCCAGTTTAACATCAATTAATCTACAAATGGGTAAAGCCAGTGAAAAACTTAGAACTTAAAAAGAGCAGTCCAACATTCTTTCTTGTTTTCTTTGAAGCAGGTTCTATACAAAGATGCAATACCAGATTTTATATAAAAGTGCCTAATTAAAACAAGCCCCAAACTATGCATTTTCATTTTGTGGCATTCAAGAAGAAAAAAAAAAAAATGGCCCTACTAATAATTACTAAAAAGAAAACTCAGCAGGGTAAGCAAGAGGAAACATGGAAGGCAGTGAAGGAGGAAAAATGCTCAGCATGTGGAGGGGTTAACTAAATCTGAGCCTGTGATAATACTCTCGTGTTTGCCAGGGAGACTGGGGAGAAAATCCTAATGGACCTACTGGAAACTGTTAATGCATTTTGGTTATGTGTACAAAAAGGACACGAAGCCAACAGAAGCGGCTAATGAAAAATTATGTGAGCATTCAGCAGAGAACATTATTCAGAGCCCTGATGGTGGTGGAGAGATGTGAATGACGCTGGTCAGGTGAGGAACTGGAAAACCTGGTGCAATATCACCTTTCAGACTGAGTGCTGCCAGCACACTTAGGGAAGCGTTGAATCATAGCTGGAAGATGAGATATTGCTTTAGGGAGATGCAGAGAGGCATGTTCCTAGCATATACTTCAACCCAGAGAAAACAGTCATTTGTTTCACAGGTGAATAAATAAGCATTTCCTTGAGCAAACCCAGCCGTCCAGCAGCGTGCAGTGCTGTCACTGAGGGTTTCATCACCAGCAAAAAACGGTGCCTGTTGCCACTAATGGGAAAATTTCATGGCTAGACATAATTCAAGTCCATGTTGCTCCCGGACACTTGGAATATCACAGCTTTGGGCAGGGGTTCTCTGTGCAGCACCTATTCCAGTGGGAGCTTGCTTTGGGATGGAAACCTCCCTGTGTGGCCACAGAAAAATACACATGGTGTTGAATACCCCAGCTGTAGCTTCCTCACGGGCAAAGGGAGATGGGCACATGACATGAATCTCTAGGACACTTGGATTGTGGGAAAAATGGCTTTAAAAAGTTTTTCTTTCTACTGATATTTCCTTTGTATTTTCACTGGAATTTGAGAAAAGAAAAATGCAGCTTGTTTTCCTCATCAACTCAGTGGAATACTGCAAATCTCAAAAATTTCAGTTTGGGGTTGGGGTCTCTAGCCCTACTGTTAGTTTTTAGCAAGAGCAAGGCTATTAAAAGACAAATTCATGTTCAGGGCAAGAAAGAAAATTCTCCCTTCTGTTGCTGCCATGAGGCTGAGATGGCAAAAATGGGGAGACAGGGGTGTCCAGCTGTGACCTTTCTGCTGAGATGGACTCCTAAACTCATTTGTCTCATGGCCGCAATCCTTCCTCATGTCCCCATGAGGAGAGCAAAGAGGGAGCCAGGAAATGTCCTGCTGTCCTTTCACTGTGCTGATGGTGCTTCAGGCTACAGAGCGCTACTTTAGGTCTTTGCTCTTTTAGGTCTCATTGGAGGAAACACTGAACTCTCTTTCTTGAGGAGGGATGATATTTCCTTTAATTTAAACAGCTTTGAGCAAACAAGTACCAATTCGGATGTACTTTCCCATTTAATATTTACGTGATTTATGCTTCCAAGCAACCCTTCTGCTCTCCTGTTTATATGCCCTCCAAGCTCATTTTTTCACTACAGTTAATCACACTGAAGCAAAACATAACTCACAGGGAGAGGATGATGGCCAACTTTATAACTGGGGCTACCATATTGGATGTCAGCTCTGCTGCTAAAAATAACTACTCTGGGACAGGTGCCTTCCCCGGACAGCAAAATTTAATGCCACTTTTTAAAATCCTGGCTAGCAGAAGCCTTGGAAGGAAAGAAACCCTTCAGTATTTGGGGTGGGAAGGATTGGTATTCCCAGTCCAGGAACTGAAAGCTGCTTCTTTGAAGTACTGACAGACAAACTGACTGGACGTGAAGCAAACAGCAGAGGCTCAGAGCACTTTGCCTCCTTACCCTGGCTGTAGTTTAAATTGGGAAGTGTCAGGCTGAGTAATCTCTTATCTGTTAATGCTGTTGTTTGCTGTACAGTAAAAGGAAGTCCATCTGTAGCTCCAAATAACAGCTCAGTGATGGGCAGGTGGGACCCAGAATAAAGGAAGAAGTAGGAAAAATGCTTCGTGCCATGTCTCTTTCTCAGCACAGAAAATATTTTGAGCTCCTCCAGATGGAAAACCTCTACCCCTACTCAAGTTGTTCTGCCTGATGTTCCCTTAACCAAGCACCAGCTCATCAGCGCCCAAATTCACCAGGCAAACCCACAGAGCAGCAGTACTGAAGCCAGGGTGAGACCTGCACCTTCGGGGAGCAAGAAAGAAACAGAAAGAGAAATGTGAGAGAAGGAGTTTGTGAGCAATTGAGAAAATACCTGCAAGAGCTTTTTCTCTGTGAGCTTGGCAGATGGACAGGGCACTGTCTGTGCAATCCATCTGCAGTGGGGATTCACTCAGTTAAATGCACTCAATGTTTTAGCAGTAGAGCTGGCAATACAAAAATAAAAAATGGTGTTTAACTGCACTGGCTGGTCCCAGTGAGCCAGGGAAGAGGGGGACTGAGGGCTGGCCCTGGCTGGCCAAGGGTTTCTGTTTCCTGGGATGCTTACACCAAACAGCTCAGCTGCAGCAGGCAGCACAGTCCCTGCAGAGCAGAGCTTGGGTTAACCCTGCTGGGGTTGCAGGATTGCTCTTGGGGTGCAAGTGAGCCTGCAAAACCCACAGCTGCTCTGGAGGTGTCAGGGAATTACAGATATGATTTCTCTCCATCCTCTCTAAATGCAAAGTTCTGCTTAATGTCACATTGGTTTTCTGCATGTTTTTTGTTGCTTCCCAGTGGGATGAGAAGCCTTCCCAGGTGGTAGGATATAAGTATCCCCGGAAGCTTGTCAAGCCCATGAAGGGGTGAACAAGCAGCTTCAGCAAACAGAAACTATCGGGTTTCTCACACCTCCCAGAGACATCCCAGCTATGTGAGGCAGCACTTCCCTCCACCTGCAGCTCCCAGGAGCCTGCATTGCCAGCCTGTGGGAGAAAGCAAGGGAACAGCCCAGCTCCATGGGAGCAGCCTCATCTCCAATAACCCTTTTGCTCCTCATTCTTGACAAGTGTCCTTTGCTCCTTTCAGGTGCTTAACCAAATCCAACAGGATTTTCAGGGTTCAGCTGTTCCCAAGCCCCCCACCCACTGCTGGTAATGCAGGGAATGCTGGTTCACGGGTCTGGGAGAGCAAGCAGGAATTATAACATCTTGCATGATTTCCATATGCTTTGTGCCAAATTATTCACACATTGTTCTTCCTTTTTACAACACCGGGAAAAAAAGAATCTGATCAATTAGCTCTAAATTCTCCTTTTCTTCCAGGGCAGGGGAGAGGAGAGGATACCTTTGCACAACACCTGAGAGTATACAGAGAAGTTTTTCCTGTGGTTGAGTCCTAGGGCCAAACACATCATCTGGAAGGATACAGTCGCTTTTACAGACTGTCATTTTCTAGCAATTATAATTTCACACACATTTACCTAAGGACAATTCTGAAAAACAAGAAAAGTGACAAGTAAACAAATGATATTGCTGCCTTTCCTCGAAAAGCATTGTAGATGCTTTTCAGATAACGAATACATTAAAAAGCAGGAAAATAATTTTAAATAAGGATGTATGTCTTCAAAAGGAGACACCATTTCAGATACTGATGTAGGAAGTAAATGAAAGATTGCCAAGAGCAGGAAAGTCCCCCATTTCTTTGTAGGATGTAATTAATGGAAAAGGCTTACTCAGATTGCCACAAACCAATGGAGGAGGTTCAATATACACTTGACAATGTCAATATTTCAGTTCAGCATAGGTATTCTATCATTTTTATTCAATATTGAAACTTCTAAATATGAGTTCACTTCCATATGTGACTACAAAGCCATCTGGCTTTCCAGTGCCAGCTCTGCACAAAGGACAAGGTTTCAGTTTGAAGCCATTGCCCCTTGTCCTGTCACTACATGTCCTTGCAAATCATCTCTCACCAACAGGACACGAAGATCTTTTGAACTGAAAGAGAGAAGATTTAGATTAGATATTAGGAAAAAATCCTTCCCTGTGAGGGTGCTGAGGCCCTGGCACAGGATGCCCAGAGAAGCTGTGGCTGCCCCTGGATCCCTGGCAGTGCCCAAGGCCAGGTTGAACGGGGCTTGGAGCAGCCTGGGACAGTGGAAGGTGTCCCTGCCCATGGCAGGGGGTGGAACGAGATGATCTTTAAGGTCCCTTCCAACCCAAACCGTTCTGTGATTCTATGATTTATGTTATACTTGTGACCACTTTGAAATTACTTTTTACAAAGCAGAGATAATGTTTTAGTCTTTCTGAACAGATCACCTGGGTTTATGGGTGGTGCCAACAACCTCAAATGTCATTTTCAATGGAAGGTAGAAAACGACACCAGAATCATTGACAGCTGTATTTTCATTTGGTTTGGGTTATTCAATCAGCACTAATTGTTACCTGTTTTAATAGGATATGCTTTTACTGGTATTTTGACCCAGGATCTTCATTTGGTACAAAGTCAAAGTCTTGTGCTGCTCCAAATTAGGTCACCTAAAGGAATCCAGCATCTGTGCAAGAGTCCAGGTCACAGAGCTATTTGTGGAATGGATACTGTACAGTCTTTGTGAGTGCATGATATATGAACTGTATGTATTACCTTGATAAATTGTTTTTAAATATTTCCTCCTTTTTATTAATTGAAGAGGAAACTCATGCATCAATGACATTTTTATGCTGGTTTACACATAAATTATTTCCCTGTGATGTTCATTTTTATTATTATTGCCGATATTATAGCAAATGCATTTTTTTTGCCTTGTAAACAAGATTTTGCTTACAGCTAAATGAAAAGAAGAGAAGTTAATCACGTTGAAATAATAGGTTTAAAAAGGTAATTCAGTAATGTTTGGCTGATGTTTAATCTTTCCCAATAGAAGCCATGCTGAGAGAAATGACAGAAATTCTGCTTTTGTAATTAAACTGTATTCATCACTGGCAGGGCAGCTGAAGGAGAGCTGAAATAATGCAGTGCCTGCTGACTCCTGGCAGAGCCTTCCACGCAGGGACTTCAAGGTTTGTTAAGTGACAGGAATGGCTGCAAAACTTGAAAATGAAGAGCATCACAGCTTCCAGTGTAAGAACCTGACATTGTGGGTCTTGATTGCAGGAGGGTGTGAAACATTTTCTGAGCCCATCAAAAAAGGTGCCCCTGAAAACAGCACCCATCTCTCTGCAGAAGAGTAGAAACAATCACCCAAGACATGTCTGGGGGCGTTTTTCCCCATGAAAGCTCAATGTCTTACTGTTACATGTTTTTCTGAATATGATCCCTAGTCAACCACTCTGTGTCCATCATCTCTAGTTCCAGGTCTGACTGCTCCTCCTTAGCACTTTTGAAAGAAATCCAGCACCAGACAGGTCCTGAGAGTCCAAATCCCACAGAGAGCAATGGAAAGCTCAGAAGGTTTTGAAGCTGGGCCACCTTTGCCATAAGTCAGCTGCACACTGTCTCCCCGTACTTGAGTAAGTAGGCAGTTCTCAGCAGCTCAGAAGCCCAGCAGATTTTTTGCATTTGTCCCTAGGTTTGCTTTCTGCTCAGCAGCTGGACAGGCAAATGACATTTAGTACATGAGCTCTGAATGAAAGTTACAGTTCCCTTTTTTCCCCCCTGTAGTTTGAACGTCCAGCAAACTTCCCCCTACAGCTCTGGAAAATATAAACAATCCTTTTGCTGTTCGAAGGCAGCATGACCAAGCTTTGATTTGTGATTTTCTAGGGAAGAACTGTATCATCCCTGAATGAGAAGATCTGGATGGTGGAGTGGCAGAAGCAGGTCAGTCTCAAACAGCATCTAATTAGGCAGATTTCTGTTGTTTAGCCAAGCAGATGTATCCATCACTGAACATTAGATGCTGCATCATCCATTTATAGCAGCTTCCAGCTCCTTAAAAATGCAGAAATGGGAAATCTCCTTTGCTTCTTGTCTGGTGCTTTGACCCATGCAGTAGCAATCACTTCCAAGGTATCAGAAAGAAAATTTATCAAGTAGCTGAGAATGAGCTCAGTGGTTTCCCAGCTTCAGGATCTGTGTTTAAAGCATTTCCTAACAAAAGGAAAGCAATAAAAATGCTTGACTCTTTCCCCAGACAGGTTTTCATTCTCTCCCCCCTCTCTAAGGTCAGGGGAAATTTGTGTCAAGGAATTTAAAAGGTGATCAGGTGTAAGCTGTATTTGGTGGAACAAGGACTGTCTTCAAACAACGCTGCTCTGGGGCTCATCGGTCCCTGCACTCAGTCCTGCTTGGAGGTGCCAACAAGAGTAACTTCAGTAGGATAAAGAGACAATTATCTGCCTAAAACCATCCAGCCCAGGCTTTTCCTCAAGCCATGCTGCAGCCAAACCTCACCGGTCCCTGCTTTTCACCAGAAAATGGCCAAGAGTGCAGCAAACCCTGTGTTGCACCATTCACATCATGTCCCTGCGTCAGGATCCCACATCCCACTTTTTCTATCATGTCCCAATGTCAAGAACAATACTTAGAGCTTCCTAGAGAATGATTTTACCCAGCAGGGCTGGTGAGGATGATGCTCTTGGTCTGCCCTATCACCCTCGTTTTACAATAAGCTGATTCAGAGAGCATTGGATGCCTAAACCCAGGGATCTGGTCCCATGCTCACCTGTGCTCACAGGTAACTGAGTCATCTCCATGGTCCTACTGCTAAAAAAATTTATTTCTGTGTCAGTGTATTGATACTTTCAAACATTTCTACTGAGTGGCTTCAGCTTCCAAGTCTCACGCACCTTTCTGGAGCCTGGGATAGTTTACACTCAGAAATCACAGCAGTTTAAGGCAGGATGATCCCTCATGACCTGTATATTCATTATGCATCTGACCAAGGTTTCACACAATGCAACAACTTTGCTAAACACCAAGAGGGTGTTGTGGGAAATGTATTCTGAACAAAGCAGGGGAGTTTAACACACAGAAATTACTGTTTGCCTAATACCCAACAACTTCTTTCCAAATCAGATGCTTCTTTTCGAACACAATTTTTTTCTGTCTGATTTTTTTTCTGCTTTTCCATTTTTATAAAAATGAAAAAGGAAAGTTTATTTTTCCCATTGGTTCAAAGAGACTGTCTGGATTGAGCATCTGCAGTGCCTCCTAATCTAAAACTATCAGCATCAGCCCAATAACTTGTTTGGGAATCACCTGAACTCAGTGCATAAAGAGGGTTTTTTTAACATAGTGCTATGTATTACTGAGTTTCTAGAAAGTTATGAAGATGTTTTTACTGAGCAATATTTGCAAGTTTCACATGGCTGGCAGATGTGTTAAAGAACATATGATTCAAATAGAAAACCTTTCTTTTTATTGCTGAAACACTAATAAGAGTGCACTTTAATATGCCTTAATGTGTTACTCCTTAATTGACAGCAGATGTTTCCTGAACAGCATTTTTTAAAAGACGTGCCACACTTCAAAACAAGCAGAAATAAAGCCTTACTGTACATACAAGAGCTTCCAAAAACAACGCCTCCCCTTGCCAATAATTGTTTTTAAAAACAGCATTCTGGATTATTTGAAAATCAATATTAAGTCCCATGGAATATGTCAGAGTAAATCTGATGTTATTTCAACAGAACCTTAACACAGCCTGCATTCAAGGTCTCCTTTTGCTTTCGCTCCAGTCTCCAAAATGGGAACCATCACCCAGCCCTTGATGTTGGATCACAAGAGAATGGAAAAAGCCATGCTCTCAGTGGGAAGCCAAGTATTCACCTACCTGGTCAAACAGAGAAATCTTCCAGCAGAACCAGTACACCTCACCTGAGGAGCATGACAAATTATTTTTATGCTTATATGTAAAATATTCCAAGATTTGGAACCTCCTTGTACCCTGTCTGCTGGCATGACACCAAGGAGAGAGGAGAGGCTGCTCCTTTGGCATGGGGATTCCACGAGGCCAGGCTACAAATGATAAGGGTTTGTGATCAATGTGAGCAGGATTGCAAGCACTTCTACCATCACAGGCCAGAAAAAGAGGAGGCTTTCCCTCATTATCTTGCCAAAGCCTTGCTCCAACCCTGAATCAAAGCAGCTCTCTCAAGGTGTCTCAAAGCACACAGAGGCCTTCACACAGATGGAGCCTTCACCATTCTCAGTACTGTCCCAAGTACTGAAAATTTGCAAGTGTGTTTATTACTGGAAATGTGTGTGATTACAAAGGGCTAGAGAGGGCCCAAGTCATGTGAGAAAAGAAGAGAAAGAATAATAATGCAGTCCCTTCTCCTTCCACAGACTCTTGGCAGACTAGACCATGCTTTGCAGTGCAGAACTGGTCTCAGAAATGAAGTCCTGCCCAGTGCTGCTGTCACTGGTGTCACTGCAGACCCTTCAGCAGGTCCTGTGTGACCCAGGACAGGGCACAACCAACCTGGGATAGGCTCTGAAGAGCTTAACTTCAAATCTTCTCATGCTAAAGGAGGAGTTAATCTGAAATCAACTTAATTTATTTTTTCTTCCCCTTCCTTTGAAAGGTTAATAACACTTTTATTTCCTCAGCCTTAATTTTTAGAATATTTCCAGTGTGTGTTGTTGCAGGACAAGTCTAGTGTTGCAAAGCAAACACCGCTGTGCCAAATCCAAGCGAGATGAGCCCAGTGCTGGGCAGGGCAGATGGTGCCCCTGGGACCCACAAGCTCCAGGCAGGTCCTGGTGCTGGAGTGAGAAAGGCCACACATTTGGATCCACTGAACACTTTCTGCAGACCTAATGGCTGCAAATGCAACAAAAAGCAAAAAAAAGTCAGCAGCACGAGGCAAGAAAAGTAAGAAAAAACCATGGAATTTTATTATCTTCACGAAAGGAGACAGACGAACATAATCGAATTATTGATGGGGAGAGACCAGGGGGCGACCATCCTTTGTGAGCACAGGATCAGCCTTACCAACCTCAGGAGGCCTGCTGATGTCCTGGGAAAATAACACTCGCAGGATTTGCTGTGCTTCCCCCCAAACCCACCCAGAAGCAGCCCCCAAAGTCCCCATCCCTGTCCCCGGCGTGCGCCGGCCCCGCGCGGGGCTGTTTGATGTGTGTGTGCTGCTCCCACGCTGGGCTCCCAAACCCCGCTGCGAGCTGTGGCAACACATGACAGAATCTCTAAATACAGCCAAGCTGTGGTCAGTGTTTATTTATTTTTATTATGTAAACAACCCATCACTTTGGGTTATTACAGTTTAGCTTGAAAGGCATTTGATCATTTAAAATGACTTGCTATTATCAGATCTTTTTTAAAAAGAAAAAACCTTGCTAAAATACTAAGTAATTGACAGTGCTTTTTGTTATGCTGCTTATAAAATACAAATCATAGGGCAATAAATATTATTCATTTAGAGCTGATGCAAACCAAATGTTTTCTTCCTTAAAATACCCATAAAAGTGAAGTTTTATCTTCCATCTGGCAATGCCTCTTATGCCAAAATGTTCTGAGTGGAATTGCATTAATAAGAAGACATCAAGAGAAATATGTTACTTGTATCCTTTAATATGCCTTTGTAAACTGAGATACACATTGGCCTTCTATCAATAAGCATCTCTACCTGTGGGGTTTGAGAAGGATTAATAGAGAAGAACCATTATAGGATGAAAGGACAGAGCATGCTGGGAGAAAAATGAAAATCAAACATCCACCAGTGCATACACTTCCTTCCAGGATAATATTTAGATTTTATTTTATTTTCTTAATTTAAATATCTATATATTTAAAAAAATAAAACGTTTAAGCTGGTTTTAGATAGCACACATCTGTACTGCAATAAGGCCATTTTCAAAAGTACAGCTCTCAGTGGGATATTTATTTAATTCGTATTGGTTTTGGACCCCAGCCTATAATGAGAAAAGATATGGGCACATGCTAGAGACGGTGGTTGCAACTGGGACTTTTTTGAACATTAAAGTAGAAAAAGCCTTTGCATGTAGGAAGGGTTTACTGAAAATTCAATAACTTTTGCTTCAGACACTGTGCTTTAGAGCACTAACAAAGACAAGAGAGAACTGGTGCAGACACTGAATTCATGACCAAGCTGCCTGCAAAATGCCAGCCAGATCTGGCAGCATTCCACAGCCTTTCTCTCTTTGGATACGTTTCACCTTTCTGTTCAAATTTGATTTTGAAACCAATTTCCAAACCCCCTGCATTAGTCACACCTGAGCTGTGCAGGGTTGGTCTCTCTGTGGATGTGCCTGACTCCACACACCCCTTTCTGTGTTGGTCAAAGATGTGTTTAAGGTGTTACCTTCCCAAGCTGAGTTAAAATTCCTGGTGCAACCACTGGTGCTTGTGCCACGCTGCTTTTGCAGCCTCCCAAAGTGCAGCCACAGCATCACGACTTGCCCATTGCACAAGCTCTGATGGTTTTGCATCAGATTCAGCAGTTTTGAGAGAGTTTTAGCATGGGGGAGAGGGTAGAAGGCTTTCGCAGGAGGCCGGGGCTCAGCAGGGTCCCTGGGCAATCCATGGGGCAGCTGAGGGTTGCTCTGCCAGTCCTGCTGCTGCACGAACCAAAAGTAGACATGAAGCAGGGAAATGTTCCTCATCCAGAGACTGTACATCATTTCCTTGCTGCTCTATTGTGAATCTTACCCATTTTGCTGCACCTTAGGGCCCAATTCAATGACTAAAATTGATTTTTGGTACTTCAGTGGCCATGTGTGGGAACCAGACGTATTATTTTTTTATTGAATGCAACCCTTAGAGCACTGGCTCACAAGCTCTTTTCAGTACACTATAATAAAGTAATACCAACATTTCCCAGCTCTCCATAACTTCATTACTCTGCGTCTCTTTGGGACACTTTCATCTCCTACCCAGACTCTTTCATGGATGGTGGGTTTCTCCTTGGATTCTGAGAGCTTCTCCCTTTTCCCTCCGTGTGTGTGTGAGCTGACACACACATGTGCACACTCCCTGACATGTGCTCAGCATTATCTGCCAGATTCTGCCAAGAAAACAGCACATCCCTGTGCCAGTCAGAAAAATGCACTTGACTTTCGAGGAATTGTTTTCATTAAAGCAGGATCGGGACCTGCCTGCAGTCCCAGGAGTGTGAATGGAAACAATTTCCCCACTCAGGAATCTCAGCTGACATTCAGCTGCCAAGCTTTGTGTTCCGTTCAGTTTGTTTTCCCTGAAACCATAAACAGTCCCTAAAGTCAACATAAAGCTCCCCAGGAAGTGTTGCACAGGGGTAACCTCCTGTTGGGAGCCCCAGCTGAGGGGGCCACCAGCAGCTCCTGTGCTTTACCTGCGAGGTGTCTCCTGCATCCCTGGCTGGCTTTGCACATCTCCCTCACCTGGGGCAGAGGGTTTCCCTTCTCCCTTTGTGCAGCCCCAGGCATGGCTGTGCTCAGAGCTGATGGAGCTCTCCTGCACTCCAGGCGTGCAGTCACAGCGAACAGCAATTGTGGGAGCACACGAGAACCATCACTCTTGTGATATCCTTAACTGTACTTCTCTCTCTTGCCTACTACAGCTTGAAGGACCACTGGAATTAACATCCAGATAAGCTGCTGTAAATTCCTGCCTAAAGCAGAAGTGCTGGGAAAGCCGTAAAGTTATAGCCAGAAATTCGTTAGAATTATTTAGGGCTTGATTATCCAGCCTGTTCAGCCCTTTCCTCCTTCCCCAGAACTATTGAAAGCAACGGGCATTTTTGGAAAATCAAATCTGTGTTAATGACGAAGGGTTTTTAAAGATGGAGCAGTGGAAGCAGTGATTACTGGGGCAAGAGGAAATCTCCTGCAGGTATTAGTCTTACAGAACCGCGTGCCAAAGGTTACTGTGGTGCCCGTGATGTGGAACGATGATGAAATACTATGGGAAAAGCAAGTCCCCCAGCTACAATGTATGCATTTGGTGGTCATGGCTATGCACCACTTGTGATCAATGGGTGTAAAGTCAGGGTCAGGGCTGCAGCAGCCGGAGATGCTGGTGCTTTGCAATCTAGCCAGGCCCCAACCAAGGGGCTGAGTTTCCACAATTCATTTATCATAAACCAGCAATTTGCAAATGTTAGCACTTTTCCCACACATCATGAGCCCTGATGGACTTTAATAAAGGGGAGAGCGAGAGAGAGAGAGAGAATAAGAGGGAGGGGGAAGAGAGAGAGAGAGAGAACAAAACCTATATAATTAACTAAAGTTCTTAGAATGGCTCTAATTGTGAAATGTTACCTTTTTGGAGGTAATTGCTGTACAGGTTTTCATTTGTTTTCTAGTTTTTTACATTGGTTTCACATCAGTTAATTAGACAGTTGTCTCTGTTGGTGGGGTTTTGACATCTCTCTTTTACCCTTATGACTGTACAGGAAAGATTTTCCAGTTTGTTTGACTCAGGCGATCATTAAAATTTGACTACCTGCATTAATTTGGTTCCTGCACTGCTTTTAAGCGAAAGGCCTCGAAAGGGAAGGGATAACAAAGCAGAATAAATTGTAAACAAAGCTTGAAAATATATGAGAGTGAGAATGTGCAAAGCTGTGCAGATTCTGAGAGAGATGCTCATCGGAGTCACTGGCAGGCATCACCAGCCAGATTCAACACCTCTGAGCTCTGAGGAAGTCCTGCTCTGGGTCTGGCCTGTCTCCAGTCTATAAATTAGTAATGTGGCTGAAAGAATGAAATCTATAGATAGAAGAGGGAACAAGAGTTGACACTTTTCAGTAATATCAATGATAGCATCACTTTAACATGATTTTCCGGGCGTCTTTTTTCCCCAGGCTCGTATTCTTCTTCCCAGAGTGAACAATAACAGAGATTTCAGTGACAGGGGTAAGATATTCAGAGCTGTGATTATCAGTTTTACTCCTAGTGTTTTGGAAAGAAGTTGCTCCTCTCATTGAGGGAAAAAATCACAGCTCTTCTGTCTGCAGGTGAAATAATACAACAGAACTGGTTGGTGCATGTTTACCAGAATGTTTTAGGTAGAGCTGATCCTGCTTTGGAACAGAAGCATCAGCTGCCTACTCATCCTCTATGCTCTCTGGCTGATCAAGTTTCCTGATGTCTGCTTTGAAGCACTCTCTGAAGGAAGGGCTCTGAGCAGTAGATGCTGGCACTCAGGGAGCATTGGTGGCTGGGTTAGGGCAGCAGTCCCATGAAATTACACTGCCTTGCAGCAGCTGTCAGTATTAGGCGAAGAAAGGGACTGCTCTTGTTTGCCTTGGACTTTTTGGTGGCCTGGCCCAGCAGAAGTGGGGAACTATGGGCTTGCCCACCTCACTATCCCCAGCAAAAAGCGACTTGTGTTGAAACCTGACCAGTTTTTCACCTTTTACACCTGCAATTCAATCCTAGTATCATAAATCTCAGAAAATGTCTCATCAGGGTCCTTTCGTAGTGTGTTTAAACATTCTTCCCAAAAAAATACATTTGTAGGGTTATTTTATTCCCTCATTTCCAAGCCTGCAACATGCCATCCCAGCCGGCCTCAGCAGCACGAGGGGCTGAGAGCAAACCCATCTTGCAAAAACACAATCCCTCTGCTGTTGCTCAATTCCAAGGGTCACCATCAGAAAACACCCCAAACCACAGAGACAGCAGATGAAACCTCAAAATCTGACAAGACTGATGCTTCCTTGAAAATCCTTGAAGCTGCAATTTTCTCACAACCAAATCCCTCTTCCCAGTCAGTGCCCGTGCTGGTGGCGGGCTCCTCACGTGGGGCCATTAGCACTGGGCTGAAGCATCTTCCCCACCTCCTTCCAGCCCAGGCAATGGCCCGAGGTGGTGCTGGCTGTGAAATGAGCCCCTCTCGCAGAGTAGCTGAGCAGTGCACATCTCTCAGTGCATCTTCCCTTTAACACATCTCGATTTTGATTCCTTTTCATGACCTGCTGCCAAAATCTCTCTGCTAATGTTTCTGCCACCATCGATGCCATGCAAGAAAAGTGTCTTTGTTAACACATTTAGGGCCTGCTTTTAATTTCTACAGTATTCCCTTTAATAACAATGTCTAATTAAAACATCTGTTAAAAAGTCTGTAACATTAACTTTACAGGGAGAATTTAATAGAATTATATTTGAATTGCAGCCATTTAACGGGTTTCCTAATTAGGCTGTAGAGTTTTTATTTTTTTTAACAAAAACATTACACAAATTAAAATCAGGCCCAGTTTTTTATTATTATTATTACAACACAGAGCGTGGTCAAAGAAAGGCAGGCAGTATGTGATGGTGTGTGAAGGGTGAAAAAACTCAATGCAGCAGCCGGGGACTGAAACACTAAAATGCATAAAATGAAACAAATAAGAGATGATGTTTGAAAGGGGGAGGGGACCAAGAGACAAGCAGGGAAAAATTCTCTGCCCTTTTATTTGCACAGTTTATTTTCAAACAGATCCCTGTGAGTATCTCAGCATTTATCTGCCCCCATTCTCTACCACCTTTCTATTCTTCCCAGATTTCACTTGTTTGGATCTTGTCTCTATCTGGGAGGAAAGAGGGAAGAAGCCTTGAAAAAATTGATTTATGCCAGGTTTGTTTTTGTCTGAATTTCAGAAGCTTGGATAATTTGTTACTAGACAGAGGTTTTCTGCAGTTCATTTAGTAAAGATGAGCATTTTCTGTAAAACTTTGCACCCACTGACTGATTGACTGGCACCACTTAAAGAAATATGGAACCTTCAGCGCTTTCAGGAGAAGCTGCATTCCTGGGCTTTTAAAGGCAGGATTTGACAAATATTTTTAAAATACAAGGAACCACAGATGGAAAATTTAGTTGGGAATAAAGCAGATCTTCCTGTTCACATGAAAACCTCTACTGTTCATTACTAACCTGTTCTAAACCAAAACGAAAACTAACAGGAAAAAAATCAGATCTATCGCATGAAGATGTACTGTAATTGCTTTTAAATCACACATTGCAACCCTCAATTTGACCACACCAGGATAAGGTATCTCACTACTGAAACCGTATGATTTTCAGAAAAGAGTGGTGATTTTCCAGTGAGACTGGGTCACTTTTGTGTTCAGAATGAGATGCAAGAAAAACAATACAGTTTCACTCTTCAACATAAATATTTCATGTGGCTCTCAACAAGATGCTAAAGTTAGTGCCTGTACAAACATCTTGGGTGAAATCCCGGCCTCCGAGTTGTCAGTGATAAAACTCTTATTGACTTCAGAAAGGCCAAGACTTCATCTTTTGTCTTTAAATTGAACTTACAGTTGTAGTGAGCACTGGCAAGGGAAAACCCACTTCAAAGGAAGGCTCTGACAGTTGGACACTTATCTCCCACTGATCTAAACTATCGCAATGTCTTTTTGTTTCCCAAGCGAGCCTGGAAATCCCATTGAGAGCAAGTTCATCAAAATAGTTCTTTTGTTCTTCTAATTTACAGCAAATCCAACGAAGAACACAACTTCCCTCAAGGAATTTTCAGTACAGCACAGGCCAACCTCAGACAGAAAGGGCAGGTTTAGTAGGGAAAAAATAACAACAAAATGTTCACAACAAAGAATAAGAATTGCATTAGCATTCTTCTGAGACCCAGGACACTGGTGAGGCCTTTGATCTCCTCTGCTCTGCCATACTGTATTGCTTTTGTGGCTTTTGGACTTGTAACATAACTCAAAGTCTGTTTGGGTCTTGTGGAAACCATCTGGACTTTTCTAGCCCAAATATCTATTCTTTAGTGGCTGTGAGAGACCTCTCTTCATAACCAGATTATCTGTTTCAGGCCTATATTCCTTCAGCCCACCATTCTGCACATTCTTGCTTTTCAAGGGAAGAAGCTGAGCCGAACTCAAATGTGAATACAAGATCCAGTGTCCAGGGGATGGATTCCGTTCCCTGCACTCACACAAAGCAATCGCCCTGCTCTTACAATATCTTAACAAAGTTCCTCAGAGCACGTCCTCCAAAAATGCCTTTCTTCACAAAGAGGAGACTTTGTACAGTGATTTGTAGGGTGCTTCCCACAAACATTTATGGCCACCAGCACTCTGCAAATGCCCATCCAAGAATGAGCTCCAGGGAGCTTTGCAGGACAAAGCTGCACACAGGAATTATCACAGGACTGTGGTCAGTGTGTTTTCTGTGTACTTGGAGCCTCAGGGAATAAAGTTGTTTTGGAATAACTTCCCAAATCTGCTTGGGTGTTGGTGGGGAGAGGACATTTTGGTAGTTTCGAATGGCATTACACATTTGTGGAGTGGAAATTACAGTTCAGTGTGTGGGCATACTTGATTGGACAATCTTTCAGTTGATGGGTTCTTCTGTTCAATTACTATTAAAATTCATCAAATGGAACAGAGTGGTTTTAATGCCCGTAATTGTTGTACAAAATGCTCTGTAATTGGTCTTACAAATGAAGCTGAAGAGCAAGATCAAACTCCATTGAAAATGAATCTGTCTTTCCACTGAAGAGTTCAAGAGTCACTTCGAAAATCCATTTCACGGGGAAGTGTTTAGCCAATTCCAATTCTGGTTCGTTTTGTGTGGCAGTTTTTATTTGCTTATTTTGGCCTCTCATATGCAAATGAATCTGCCAACTCTTGAACTTGGTTCCACGTGCTCCCCTCACTTGTAAATCCAGAGCTGCAGTCAGGCAGCAGTAGGCAAACTCCAAAGCCCCGTCAGGTGCATTTTTGGGTGATACAGAATGTCTGGCACGTGGGCAGTGTGAGGTGAGGAGCTGGCAGGTCTGTGCTGTGCTGCCTCTGGTAGAGGAGCCAGTTTCAGCTAGTCTTGCCAACCTCTGCCTTGTGGGATTTTTGTGGGTGGGAGGGAGGCTTTTCTACCCCTGACAGAAGAAAGCAAAGGCAATCTGAGACATGGGAATGAAGAGAAAGTCAGGATTTCTTACACCACTTTTGCCACCAAAAGCAGCATAACCTGGAACTACACTGTAAGGGAGCAAGCATTTGGGCATTTGGGACATTGGTTTCATTCGGTGCTCTACAAAGAACTCATTTGCTCAGAGATAATGCTAAATTTCCACCTGGAAACCTCCCTGAATATCAAGTGCTTTTCCCAAAGGTGGAAAACCTAGTACTGGTGGGATGAGGGGATGGATCAGCCAAAGCACCTGGACACTCACTCAGGCCCTTCCTGACCCTCCTGTCCTCATGCCCAGCACCTGGGCTGTGTTTGTGCCTCCTGCCATCAGGGTGCTGGGGCCCTGGCACAGGGTGCCCAGAGAAGATGTGGTTGCCTCATGGCTGGCAGTGTCCAAGGCCAGGTTGGACAGGGCTTGGAGCAGCCTGGGATAGCGGAAGGTGTCCCTGCCCATGTGGCAAGGATTGGAACAATATGACCTGTAAGGCCCCTCCCAGCCCAAACCAAACCATTCCCTGATCCATGATTCCATGATGGAACATGATGGATTTAACCACTGGACCCAGCGTGTCACAAGCTGATATTTAATTCAGTCTTCCACCCCGTAAAGACTCCAGACAAAATCCTCTCTCTGGCCCCTGTCCAAAGCCATCTTCATCACCTACCCCTTGCCCCAGCCAAAAATTTCCTGGTTTTCACTATCGATTCTGGAAAACACAGCTTATTGTTCATGCTGCTTCTGTCAGTTCTTTTCTGCTTTGTCTACTCTCAAAGGATTAAAAAGAGGGCTCAGAGGGGATCACTCCTCTTTGTGTAGTGAGTAGAGATCTTTCTGTGGCACCTCTCCAATGGAATGAAGAGATGGCTGTGGAAGAAGAGCAAATCAGAACTGAAACTGGGGGAAGAAAAAAAAAGAGAGAAAACTACATGCTGCTGTCCCAAATCCATTTAAAAGACACAAATCCCTCGCTGTGCTCCTGACTTGTTACCAGAGCATGTTATTCACACTCACTCACACTGACTCTGTCATTATTAATCTGCTGAGGGCGTGTGTGACAGGAGTTCAGCCCAGCAGCTCCTGGGGATAACAGAGGAGCTGTGCAGGAGCACCGTGAGTGTGTGAGCTCCCCTACGTGCCTGAGAGTAGGTAGCTGGGGTAAAACAACCAGCCCTAATTAAACTGCAAGTGTAAATAAATAGAGCAGAATTTCAGATTACATCCAACAAAATTAAGAAAAGGTCATGAACAAGGCTTTATTTTTTAAAACCTACCAGCTCTGTTTATTAAATGTGATTGCTTAGCACACACTCAGCACTAATTGGATTGCAGGTTATTTTGTATTTAGGTGGGGGTGGGTGAGTGAACAGAATAGGGGAGGGTGAAACATGCTCCTAATGGCATCAGTTATGTCCTAAAATAGTCTGTTAGTCAGTATCCTGACCTTTTCTTTCCCCACACAAGCCCTGAACAAAACACCTTGATTTTTTTTGTCTGGATTTTTGTTGCCGATAAGCAATTCCATTGTGGTCTCAACCTCTGGAGCCGTTTCTGGGATGTGTTTGTGTGTGTGTGTGTGTGTGCGTGCATGTACAGCCAGGAAATGTCTGTGAAGCTGCAGAAAGGCCCTAATTGCAATTAAATCTGGGCGCCTCACCTTCCTCCACATATATCCTTGCCTGTGTAGGCTCAGGGATTCAGGTGTGTGTTTTAAGCTACCCAGTGAAACCGCAGAGAAACGAAGAATTTGCACTGTCAAGAATGAGCAATTTAAAATTTGTCCATTATAGAAAAGGCACAGCAGAGATTTCTCTTTGAAGGGCGCTCTGGGGAGGCTGGAAAGGTTTGGATGGAGGAGCCAGAGCTGATGCCACGCGGTGCCTGAGACCCTTCCTCACCCACAGAAGGAGAAAAGAGGAGCAGAACTCTGAGAAGCCGTGGGGGATCTATTCCTGCCTGTGCCTCACCTGCCTTTACTTCCCCCAGCAGGCACAGGGCAGAAAGCAGAGCCCTGAGGGCCATGGCTGCTTTTATCTCTGCCGACCCTGGGGTATTTTGTGCAGCTCAGCACTGGGTGTCAGCGGGTTGGATGAGAGACACCCACACACCCTTATTGTCAAACAACAGCGCCCTTTCATCTCCCTGCCCAGGATGGACATCCCTGCCGGGCCCACTTAGTCTTTTAGAGGGTTTCCTTGTCCCCAAGCTGGAAAAGGCAAAAACAGCCCCAAAGCCTTAAAGCTGAGGGTGGGTGTAGGACAGGGCGGGCAGGAAAAATCAGAGTTAGTCATTCATGGGGTTGCCAGTGCTTGGAGTGCAATGTCCCCCATCTCTCGCTGGCTGGGTGACATCAGAAAGTCCTTTTTTGGGGGAGAAACTTGCCTACAGGTTTCTCTGATCAGCACAACTCTGCATGCTGAGCTGCTGCAGGGATCTGCTGGAGAAGCTGGGATGGGGTGAGGTCCATGGAGATGCCTGTGGGCACAGGGCCCTGCCCTGCTGCCATGAGGTGGGGGCTCCTCATCCCACTCCATGTGAAACACTGCGGTGTCTGCACAGGTCCCAGTCTCCTTCCAGAGAGAATATTATTTAAATTGCACAACTGAATGATAAGAGAATTGACAGCCAGAACTGGGAACTAGGACATAAGAAAAGTATTGGGAAACATTATATTTTCAGCCTAACATAGTGAACATTTTTTCTCCTGAAAACCGAAATATTTCATTTCATTTCAGCCAGAAGCATTCCATATTTTGGTGAGGAAAACAACGAATCTGTGGCTTTGTCATGAAAGGCATAATCTAACTAAATTCCAGTTTTCTGTTGAAACAACCATTTTGATTGCAATTTTTAGGTTGTGTTAGCCATTTCTCCTAGTTCATTAAATCAATGTCGCTTTGTGGCCACAAGTAGTTCAAAATCGTATTTATTCATTAATTAAAATTATTCCTGGTTTTCTGCAGCAATTAATTGTTGCTAAGAAGAATCTGAATATTTGTAGTCATCTCCTTGAATCAGCACTCCGAGAGCTGTTTCAGTCAGGCAACATCACTTATTTTCTGCTTATTGTGTAACTAAACAGAGAGCTGAGAATTGCTTTAGCTGGCACCCAAAAGGATCTTGCAGTTTACCGTATGCAGACTCTTAAGTGAATTGCTGGTAACACAAATGAGGAGATGAATTGTTTTCCTTAGACCAAAATGCCCCTTCAAAGTAAAAACAAAAGCTGTCGACTGATTTGAGCCTATTTTAATGACAATAACAACAAAAGGAGGCAGATTAAGGTCTTTAGCAGGGAGTTTTGGGGAAAACTGGGATTGCTAGAAATAGTTTCTAAGATCGATTGACTTGAATAATACTCTGGGACACAGAAGAGAGAGAGGTAATGCCTGAAGAGAATAAATCAAATATCTTACAGCATTTTAGGCATTCTTTCCTTTCCTAGACACTGCTTTTAGTTTCCAGAAATATGAACAATTCCAGGCAAGCAGAGAATAGCCTGTTCATTTCCCCCCATGATGAATAGTTGCACGTTAGCCTGCTCATTTAATGACAGCTATATATAGTGTGTATAATAAATCAGACCCCAGCACACAAATGCCTTCTGTTTACCTTTGAAATACTCCTTTTTTTTTTTTTTTCCTGAGAATTGTGATTGTTGCAGGAGTCCAGGATGAATCCACCTACATGTACAGGGATCTGAACAACAGATTACCAGACACTTTTGGCTCAGCAATGTCCCCCATCCTCCCAGGGCTGCCTGATGTCCTGAGACCCCAGCACCTCACAGGACCAAAGTCTGCGCAGGCTCTGGAAAATTAACTCAGCTCAGAGGGAATCTCAGTCTGAGCTCTGTGTGAAAAGTCTTGTTTTAATCAGGGATCTCAGTCAATTAGTCTGATTATTGCATTATAAACACTTGTCAACTTTTATAATATGTGCCTTTGAAATACGATGCCTGAACTTGTCAGCCCCAAAATAGCACATTTTTAACCCGGAATACACTATAACTTCCCTGTACAATAATTTACCAGTTAGAGTTTATACTTACACATATTGTGATATATATATGTGAGTGTGTGTGGGCTGCTATTTGTTGGATGAAAATATCTGATGTTTAGAAAATATCTGAGATGTTTCACTTCTAAGGAAAAACAGATATTCCTTTTCCATATAAGTATTACCAATTTTATCTGGGCTGGAAGATGCACATTTCAAGTGATTCTTTGCTATCCTGAGCCACACCTGCCACTTCCCAGCTAGCTGGCACAGCACTAATAGGATGATCTGATGTTCCCAATTCCAAGATGAGAAATTCACAGACTGGATTCCTGCCCTTGGTTCCACCCTCAAAGAATTGTTCTCCAGGGAAGAGAAGGAGCAATTCCTATTTTTTCCCTTATTTTGGGAAAACTTTTCATGCAAAGAAATGTAGTATAAAGTATTGAGAATTGCTGAAAGACATAGAGATTATGTATGTTTTTATAGCCGTGAAGTCACTCAAATGGCTTTGTCTCCATTTCCCTGTTTGGCATAGATCACTTATTGTGCATATGTTTTCAGATGGAAATGCTGAATTAGACTATGGTGAAATGGATAATGCAGCCCTAATGCTGGCATGAGCTAATAAGAAAACAGCAATGAATCCACTGCTGCAGATTGAAGTACATGCATTTCATATTATTACTCAAGGCTTGTCTCTCCGATTAGATGATTGCATAACCTTAATATTATAAATCTTGCATGATGTGAATTGTTCAGCTGTAACCATAATCAGTTTTTACTAAGGTGGCATTTCTGTCATCTTGTTAAACACAAACATTATATATGCTCCAGTCATTATTTTATAACAGTTGCTTTTAGCGGGTGACGGCTTTGTCAGTCAGGAGATGCTGCTCAGCTCAGATATGCAGTGCAAGTGCTTAAGATACTCATAATGTCAGTATTTGCTTCAGAAAACATCACTTTGTACATCCTGTAATTTTCTGAGTGTAAATTTCTCCTCAGAAGAAATGCAAAAACTTGCAAGCTTTTAGACAGAAATCTCTAATGGCCGCTTTTCAGATCTTCCAAGAACCGAGTTTATTTTATTTAATCAAGTGAAAATGGCTGTGTACTCCACAGAAATCACAGCATGCTGTCGGTCTTCAAGTTCCACTGCTCAGCTCTGAGCTCCCACTTGCTTCAGTCCGATTTTCCACACGTCCCAACTCCCCACGTGTAAATAAATTTCCCAAGGTCCAGCTTTATGGGGAAAACTGCCGCCAGCGTTTAAGGGTTTAAGGGTCCCCTTATAAACCTCAGCCAGATTCTCTTCTCCCATCAATTCACTGGGGATTTTCATGGTTAAAGCTCACAACTGGGTGATAAATTTCAAGGCAGATCATGGGAAGAAGGGGACATGGTCAGTGTGGTTGTGCTGCAACGCCATCCTTCATGCAGAACCCAGGGATTATTTAGTCCAATTTACCTCCTCAGCAATTTTATTGGAGTTGTCAGATGCTCTGTAGAAAAAGGAAAAGAAGAAAAAAGCTAAATCCCTGCCTTCTTCAGGTAATGGAAACTTTCTTACTTTTCCACTGTAGATCTTGTGTTGAGATAGTCCTTTACAGAGAGGAACATGATGAAGAGAAAAGGGCAACACCAGCACTTCCATGTTCCTTCAGGTGTAGGAAGCCCTGAGACTGCATAATCAGGGGATCAAGAGCATAAAACAAGAACTATCTCACCTCTCTAGATCTACAATAGATCTAATATTTCTTATTGGTTTTAATGGCAACAGAATTGGCATTATATTCCATAGTTTTATACTCAAAATTACACCTTAACTCCGGTGTAAAAGCTAAGTTCAAATAGCTTTTATCAGGCAGCTTGGGGATGTGGTTTTCTGGTAGAATATATAAAACAATCAATTGCAGTGGTCTGTTCTTTGGAGAATAGGAGTCCTTTCTGTTTTCTAGTATGTTAAGCATCCCTGCAACAGAACCTGGCACTTCTCTTATCGTGGAAAGCACAAGGGACAAAGAGTAGATTTAGATTAGATATGAGGAAGAAATTCTTCCCTGTGAGGGTGGGGAGGCCCTGGAACAGGCTTCCCAGGGAAGTTGTGGCTGCCCCAACCCTGGGAATGTTCGAGGCCAGGTTGGACAGGGCTTGGAGCAGCCTGGGACAGTGGAAGGTGTCCCTGCCCATGGCAGGGGGTGGAGCTGGATGAGCTTTCAGGTCCCTTCCAACCCAAACCGTTCTGTGACTCTATTACATGAATGTTTTTGGAGGTGAGCATTCTTGGTGAGAGGTGAAGGTGAGGGGGCAGTACCAGAAGATTTGCCTGCTCCATGCTCCTGTGGACCAGAGCTGAGATGGGAAGAAGCCATGCCCAGCACTCCCCCAGCACTTGCAGCCTGACACGAGGCAGTGCCAATAAAACCTCAGACATACCCAGTCCTCCCAAGCAGTTCCCAAACCACTTGTGGGACTCATTGTCTGGCAGCTGCTGCCTGTTCTCTGCCTGTATCTTGTGCTGTGGGAGGGCTTGCAGATCTTTGTGCGAGAGTTATTAGGAATGGGTTTATTTTATGGTCCAGAAAGGGACCTGCAAAAGCCTTGTGCTCCTAAACTCTCCAAAGGGCAGGGCTAGCACAGCCCCAGAGCTCAAGGTTCACACCCAGGTGTTCATGGGCATCTGGGGGTCCTATTGTACATGACTCCATGAAGGTAAGAGGGGGGTGGCTTGGGTGGCCACTCATCCTGCAGGAAACCCCATCCAGTGGTTATCCTCAGTGCCCTGCCAGCTGCTTTGCTATGCTGAAACTCTGACACCGGAGAGGCTTTCTCACATGGTTGGGAGGGAAAAAATAGTTTTTAATATCAGATTTTTAAAAAAAGAATGTATGGCCCCTATAAACTGTTAAACTTCACTTTATTGATCATAAATCTGTGTTTTGCTCAATGCAAAAGTTTTTCATCTTGCACGGAAAAATGCTGAAACAGCTACAAATGTCAAAAACACAAAGTTTTCTCTCCTGGACAATTTATATGGAAGTTATTGGATTTTTTTTGTTTAAAAGCACTCTTACCACACTGTGCTCGCCCACTGGGTTAGGAGAAATTGCCTTTCATTGCCAAGCTTTCTTCCTGCCCTTCACTTATGGGAAGAGACCTGAAAAATAAAGCAAGGGTGTTAGCCTCTTGTCCATGCCACTAGGGATAGAAGGGCTGAATTGGATAAGAAACACAAGCAGTGGGAATAAGACCTCAATAATAGCAGAGAAGGAGATATCCCTTGGCAAAGCCACTGCTGAAGTAGGGCACAGGCAGTAAAAGTGCTGGGGCTCAGAGCAGAGAGACGCCTCACCCTGAGATTTATCCCCAGGTCCACACCCAAATACAACAGCGGCTGCCAGAGCAGGATGGGCAGGCCAGGCCCCATGGTGACATTTCTGGAGTTAATGTGGCCCTGGGGTGCATCCCCCTGCTCTGTGACCAAGGGCATGGTCCCACCAGGGTCCCAGCCTCTCTCTCTGCAAGTGGGTCGATGCACCTTGGGACCAAGAGATTAACAGCCCTGTCTTGGTATTAATGATCTGCAAAAGCTGGGAAGGTGCAGAGCAGGGCAAAGAAATCTTGATTTATTAATGGCAAAGCAGAAAACTGGTAGGAAAAAGTGGAAGAAAAATTCCAGCCCAGCCAAGGGTGGTATCGAGACAGATTTACCCTGTTGTATCATGCATTTAAAATGGGTCATTTCAGCTAAGGCAGCTGTGTGTTAGCACATGGAATATATTTGGTCTCCTATATTTTTTTTTAGTAATACATCCCATTCAGGAAAAGGAAAAATAGGAAAAAGGATTCTTTTTTCTCTGCATCCTATTGTCCAAATTACAAAAATTGTGCTTTTCCCTCATAACCTGGAAGCCTTCTTTTTCTGCTTGTTCTCCATCACGTGGTACAACAGGTCTCTGTGCTCCACTACCGTGGTCAGCATCTCCCTAGAGATAATGGACTGGATCATCACCTGGATGCAATTCTTCCCTTTGGTCATAAATCATGATGGGAATACAGTAACCAAAAGCCATGAAATATGAAACCACATAAATAAAGGAAGGAAAGGACTGTGAATTGTCTGGGGAAATCTGTGCAAAGAAAGGGAGGAGGAGAGACTTGCACTGTTGGAGGAGTCACAACAGATATACATCCTGATTTTAAAGTCAAACTGTTGCTATAATTATTTAAGATTGGCCTTCTCTTGTGTCTCACAGGATGAGGCTTTGTTCTCCTTTCCACTAATTTCACGTGCTTTCTCTTCCTCTTGGGCTTTGCTTTTATTTCTGTGCTTTTCCCACTTCTAGTAGTTCTGTCTACAAATACCCCTGTTATTTCAACATCCCTCCCAGCACACACCGTCCCCAGCTTCTGCACTGTTTCTTCTTCCTTTGCCTCTGTTCCATTAAATTCACAGGATTTTTGTTACTAACTGGAGAACTCTAAACAGCTCCTACAGGGAAAACACTGCTCAGCCAAGTCAAGGACTTTAACTCTTACTCACATTCAAAAGGTGGGGTCCAAGAACATCTACATGTTTAATTAAACCAGAAATGTTAAATCCTCCTTCACAACTGCCCAGCCCAAATATGATCAACTCTACAGTTTTGGAAACACAATGAAGAACATTTACTTCCTACTAGGAGGAAAAGTTAAAAGAAACGGAAAACAAAATATTCAAAAGCTTTAAAAAACAAGGAATACTGAAATCTTATATGGGAATCCTTAATGTTAAAACTTTGCTTGATCTTGTAGACAGCATTTCACCCTTTAGATTTATTGAAATAGGGGAAGGAATCTGTCACTGCTTTGTTCTGCACCAATAGCTGGACTAAACCTGCATGTCCATTGCACTGTGGAAAGCTCTGTTTTCCTCAAAATCACTGCAGACATACCAAGTAGTCTAAAATACCCTGGGATTTATAATGTGAGCACAGTTATTTCATAGATGTCAAAACCAGTGGCTGATCCTGCTGTCCTGAGGCTACTTCCATGTACTACAGCACTAAACACTTCTTCACCAAACTGCTGGCTGCCACCACGGGTTCCTTTGTCCCTGGGAAACTCGGTGTTTCCCAGAGCTGGACCTCTATTTAAAAAACAATAGTCCTATTGAAACATGCATGATACAAGTTTTTTATATATTTCATTTTCACTGAGCCCTATGGGATTTTAGCTTCTCCTCATGGACACAGTTACATATTCACAGATACTAATATTTAAGGCTTGACAAACTCCCATTTTTAGTGGTTGGTTGTTATGTTCAGTTCAGGTTCCTCCTAAGGAACTAAGCCATCTATGAGGATTTTTACCACTGGTGTGATTTTATTTTCTATAATAACACACAGCCATCTGTTTGGTGATGGGTGCATTTTAGAAGACAGGATAAAACCTAGTTAATGTGGAGCTTTGGTTTGAACCATGTTTAAGGAGTACAGGTAGAATTGTGTTTCTTTTGGATCAGCTGCTTTTCTTCAGCTCTGCAGTGCAGTTAATAAACACTGCAGACTGCTCTTTCAGAGCTTATAAACTTAGCAGAAATGAAAGGAACTAAGGGGTCTGACAACTGAGTGAAGCTTATAAATGCCACTGAAAGCCTTTGGGGCCCCAGCTCCTGGGGAATATATCAGAGCCCCTGCAGGGTTTATAAATTCTGCTTATTTACTGGCAGGTTTCTCTCCTGACCATAAAAACTGTAGGTCAAAAAGCATTTCTAGATGGGGAACATGAAGCCTAGCTTTCATTTAACTCCAGCTTCTTCCTTCACAAGCCTGTGCAGCTCATCAGCAGAGCTGTGGTGCCTGGTGCTGGATGTCACAGCGAGCCCATCACTGGGAAAGCATCTGCAGCTCCCGACTTGATGTAGGACTGATCCCCTGCAGATGTGAGCTCCTGGCTGCTGCTCAGGCTCTGTTTGCATAGCTCTTCACACTTTACAACCTGGAGAACCTTGCCAGGTAGCTCAGATGGGATTGCTTTGGGGCCAATGTTTTCGAGGCACATAAGTTGGCTGAGCTGCTTCTCAGCAGAGGACAAGCAGGGCCAGCCCTTGGGGCTGTGGCACTGCTCACCTTGTGTCCCCCACTGTCTGAACAGGCCCCCAGGCCCCCAGGGGCGTGAATCAAAACTGCTCTTTGCACCCCCTCTGTGAAACCACCCCCATCTCAGCTTCAAGGAGGCTCATGAATAGACAAAATTTTTGTAGGAACCCAAAAAACTTTCCACCAATTCCACGCTCCTGAGTGTTGCAGGCAGGAATCCTGACAGCAGGAGGAGGAAGCACCATGAACACATCAGATTTCCTCTCAGCATCCTGATCCCAGCTCCATTCTACCACACCCACTGTCTGACAAGCTGCTTTAATGGATGGGCACTGGCCTTCCGTGGAGGGGCTAAATGTAAAACTTCCCTATGCTTCTCTTGTCAAAGTTAAAAGCTTTTCACGTCTCTGTTAATGTTTCTTTTTTTTTTCCCTCCTGTCTGCTGGCACCAATGACAAATACTACATCTTGCATTGAGTAACAGTATATTGAATGGCTGGCAGAGGCAGAATACGGCACCTGTAATTTATCTCCGGGAGTTTGGGTTGGATGACACTGCTGGGAACAGACGGGGGCTCTGAGCTGTCACCTGATTACTAATTCTAGGATTTCTCCTCTGAGAGTGAGAAGGAGTGAGCTAGAATGAAGGGTACAAAAAGCAAATCAATAAACAGGTTAGTGTTTGCATCATTATTAACACTCGGGCTGTCAACACACCCATTGAAACTATCGCTCAGGGCAGCTCCAGATTTAATGGTCAGTGTAACAGATTTACTGTAAATGTTAGCTGAGGCAGAGCGGGAGGGGGGATCTCGTTGACAAATAACGGAGATTTCAGTGGGATGCATGGAACCCTTTATGTGTGTGCATAAATAACACTGGGATTGCCAAGCAGAGGCGGGTGCCTTTCAGCAGTATTTCTTCTGGCGGGGCTGTGGTGTCCCCGTGCTCCCCTGCCCTCCCCAGAGCCCCTGCCTCCCTCCACTCACAGGCAGCAGCTGCACATCAATTAAATCGCCAAGGGAGCTTTGATCTTGGGAACCCCTCACAAACCCCTTAATAGCCTGGAGAAGGGAGGGGAAGGGAAGGGTGACGCTGCCATCTTCACAGTAAATTAGCCCATGATGAGAAAAAGCTTTGAATGCAGTTGAGTTTTATTGGTTTTACTCAGCTGATGGGCTCCTGCCATTTTCCCCTCTCCCTGGACAGTCACCTTTGCAGAGGTTTCTTAGGAGCACTCATGGCATTGCCCCTTCTCTGTTGGTCTGTTCTCACACCTTCCACGAGTAACCCACAGCCAAGCAGCTCTGAGTGGTATAAATGAATGCACGATCAAGTGTCTCTGCTTAAATTACTGATGAAATGATAAATCTGCTGCAGAGTAAATTGGCTGAAGACGAATCTTTCCAAGCCCTGTCGGTGCTGCCACTTTTTCAAATGAAAGCCCTCATAAAGAAATTAAACTGGTTAAAATGAAGAGTATCTAAATGAAAAGTATCTAAATTCAAGTAGCTTTTGCAGGGGAGAGCTTCCCAGATTGCAGTGTCATCTCATGTAGATCCTTCTCCAGGAACACTGCGCTGCTTTCCTTGCTTGTTTTAAATGGTTCCCACATGCACATTTATAATGCATCGATCTCCAGGTGACTGTTTCTGCTCACTGCTGCTGCCAGGAGAAGGAGGGACCCAGGGGCTGAAGCATCAGAGTGTCAGAGGCACCAGTCACATGTATGTAGCTCTCCCTGCCTCCAGGGCTGGTCACTGTCCTGGAGGCTTGAGCCTAATGGCAAAATATCATATTCTGGAGCTGCAGTGCTTTGATATTCCCAAATGACATCTTCATCTCCTGCCCTCCAGATAGACACCTCAGGAGCTGGACCTCAGAAAGTGTGGGTTTGTACAACAAGATAAATCCCATGTGCTCCAGGTTTAAGGAAATGCCCACCCCAGTGGAATTCTGCCTTCAGAGCATGGGCTCAGGACACAATCAAAGATGCTTGAAAGCTCCTAATCATGTCCCAGCTATTGCAAAAGCCTCTCATAGGAAACGTCCACTCAGAGCATCTACAGAGAGTCAGCAGAAACCCAGGGCAGAGTCTGAGACCTTCAGTCACATCTCTGCAGGGCACGGATCAGTCACAGAGGGGGTAGGGTGAAGAGATTGGTCACCCAGGAGGTATCTCAGGAGCAGGAGCAGCACAACTCCCTCTGCCCCTCCCTCCAGACTGTCCCAGGCTTCACCTTCGCTGTGCACAGTGTCTCAGGATGCTTTTTGTGCTTATCTGCCCCAGTGAGGAGGATAAACTCTGTCATCAATGCAGCCACTCTTCGAACACACCATGTGGTGAGAACAGGCTTCTCTCAGCCCTTAACTTCATTAGAAACAAACCCAAGATAAAGTCCATGGAGTTCATAGCAGATTCCTGAATGCCCTTTCTGCCAGGACAAGCCTACAACAGCAGCAGAGGATTTCTGTACCTGTCAGTACTGGCATCTCTGGGACAGCACCGCCTGCAGGGTCTTCCACACTCTGTGACTTCCATTACTTGCCAGGACCTCAAGTCCTTCTGAGACCCTGTAGGAATGTGCAGGAATTACAGGTCTGGTGGAACACGAGGGCACGCAGGCAAGGTTGTCTGGGGCTGCGGTTAGTAACTGCAAGTACTGAAACCCTCCAGTACCTGACTCAGGCCCCAACAATGTGGATCTCTGCTCACATCGCTTGATTTTTGATGCTGTGTTGTGGTTCAGCCCCAGATCCCCAAAGCAGATCTGGTAAATCTTCCCAGTGCATGGGGGCACCTCAGGTGGACATTCCCAATGTGTCTCTGAGATAACCTGGGACTGTGTCAGCCACTCACACTCCACTGTCAGTGCTGAGCTCCTCTCCAGAGGGCACATCTCCTTTGTGCCACAGTGGTGTCAGCTCAGACTTCCAGGCTTCATGGGACTTGCAACATTAGAAACTCAAAAAACCCCAAACGCAGCAGCTGCGAAATCAGCATTAACGCGTTTCGGTTTGATTTTGGTTTCCAAAGGGCTGGTGGCAAAGGAAAGCTCTGGAGCCTCTCTGTGGAGCTGAGCTCTGATTCCTGCAGAAGAGAGCAGCCCCGTGAGTTCAGAGCACCGCTTGCTCCCTTTAATCCGTGCACTATTGACTGGAGCAAGAACAAACCTCCTTGGAAGCCTTAATTGGAGCAAGTGGCGTCTGACGATTTTTGTTTAAACTGTAAAAGAAGACTCCTCCCTGGTGGGAGATGTTCAGCAATCAGAATGAGGAGGAAAAAAACAAACCGTCGCTGCACACAGCTTGGCTGTGCAGTGGATAACCCAGCGGAGAGCAGCCCTGGGAGCTGCTGGAATATTTGGACAAGGTGACCCCGCACTGAGCACATTAGCTGCATTATCAGCCTATAAACTGTCTCACTGCTTTACATATCTGTATGGCCCACATATTGAAGGAGAAGATTAGCTTGATTATCAATGGGGGAATGAGCCAAACAATTACTTTCATTATTGAATATCCAATTAATTATTCAGGAGGTAAATCAATTATTCATATCTCATTTAAACTGGGTCGGGGGAGAAGCGTTGCCACTTGACAGAGCTGTTCACAGCCTCTCTGGGTGCAGCAACAATTCTGCTGCAACAGGGAGGAATTGCACTGGGAGCAAAAGCCATCCCCAAAATTATATTGCCCATACCATGTGGATATCCATCCATACACATTTGGTGGCCAAGGCCAGTTCCAGAGAACTGTGAGAGTTTGGAATTCCCTGCAGGGTCTCCTCAGCCATGATTATTGCTCCTTTTTAACGTGATACAAAGCATCCTCCAGGCCAGCACCAACAGGAGTTCAGAAGCCCCTGGGAGTTGAGCATGTGCTGTAGGAGGACTGAGACACTGAGGACCCAGATGTATTTGGTCTTATGTGAAAGAAAGAAAAAATCTCTCATGCAGATACTGGAGGGAATCTCCCAGAGAACAGCAGACTCGAAACCATTTTTCAAAAGCTGGTACCAGCACAGAGACATTTTACCAGCACAATATCTGTATCTTTCTTCCCTCACTTAAATAATGGAAATGATTTTTTAAAAATTGTTTGCCCACTCCCGTGTTGTTTTTGCTTTCTTTGGAGGCAGGAATGGGAGCACCACACACAGTCTGATCTTCATCCAGACAGCAACATCCCAGAGCTGCAGTGCCTGGTACATCCACACACTCTGCCATGGCCACACATCGTCCTTCCATCCAAAGCATCAACAAACAACTCACTGCAGGTCCCAGAGCACCCGTGGCACTGCAGAGCAGAGGGTAAGTCAAAGAGAAAGGGGGCACTGAGACAAGGCAAGGAAAGAAATGCAGCCTGGAGAGAGCAGATCCAGGAATATAAGCAGGGCGAAAATTGTATGGAAAGGCCAAGGTCTGAAAACTCTGCTTTTCTGTAAAACTACCCACACAGGCAGTGACAGCTGGCTGCAACTGTTTGAAAAGCAGGGAAACAGAGGGAATCATAACTCTGTGTGCATGTGTGTGTGTGTGCATGTTTGTGTGCGTGTGTATTTCCAAGACAAATGGGTCCCTGGGACATTCAATGTCTGGGAACGCTCCTTTCCTCCATGCTCTCTCACACAGTCACTCCTCCTCACTGCAGCCAAGCCCCAGCCCTCCAGTAATCTCAGTTTTGTGTCTTTTTGCTTCTTTGCACAAGCAGAAGCGAGTGATACCCTATTGGAAACAAATTGTCAATTACTGAACAATCAAGCCCTCCATTTGTTTGTTAGATTGACTCTCAAATAGCCCGATTAATTATAACAGCACTAATTATTAAGATACACTGGTAGTCATCTCCTATTTCAGAGAGAAGGAGAAAGTCTTTCCTTCTGCTTTTGCTGTCACAGTAGCAGCCTTACCCAATAGGGCGATTTATCTCTGTCAAGCCAGTAAAATGATAATGCCAATTAAATCACACAAGTAATTGCTGTTGGGGTCCCCATGGATTTCTCCCAGCAGAGTCAGGTGGAATATGAATGCAGGCTGTCCAGAGAGGGTTGGATCCTGCTCAGGGAGAGCTCCACCCACACCAGTCCCTGTCCTGCTCTGATCATTGTCACAGGGACCACAGGCAAAGCCGCCCAGCTTGTGCTCTAAGGGTCCCCAACAGCCCCAGCTGAGCATTTTTGCAGCCAGGAGTGGGTGAAGTTGCTCAGTCTCACACAGAGATGCCACTGAGCATTCATGGCATGAAGAGGTACAGGGCTCTCCCTTTTTGTTCTCTGCAGATTCAGCTGGTTTGCAGCTTCTCATGGCTTTGGGAGCCTCCAGCATCTCCTGCTCCTGTCCTGCCTGGACCTGGGCTGTGTCCCCCATCCCCTCAGACCAGAAATGCAGCTGGATCTCTGGGCAGAGCTGGTGTTACAGGCCTTCCTGGGCACTCACACTGTAAAGATGTATGTACAACACAAACATGCAGAGAGGCTTGAAGGATCTCCTACACAGGTAACAGTGGTTGTGACTGATACAGCTGCTGCAAAAAGGGGGGAGGTGTGCCCCCATCCCCTGTCCTCTGCTTTCTGCTTATTGTAATGAATCGATGTCTCTGTGGCTAGGCAGACCCCACCCAAAAAGAACAGTGTGATCTAACCCAATCTCGCTCCTCATTCGATTAAACCCCGTGAAAGCAGGCACATAACCTTGTTAATATCACTTTATTAGAGGGAAGGGGGACAGAAAATTAAGATATACTTCATGTTGTTGCTAATTAGAAAAATTGAGACTTTGCATCTGTGCAAGGCAGAGCAACATGTGGCATTAACAGATGTGAACTCATTACACAGCTGCATCAGAGGAAATTGTGCCACCAGAGCGACAAAAATCTCAAAATCAGATTTCCCCCAGTGCCTCAGCTTCCCTTTGCCTTCTCCTTCCTTCCTTCCTCTAAAAAAAGTTTGCTCTGGGGTTATTGGGGTTTTTTGCTGTTTTTCTTGGGGAGCAGAGAGGAAGGGAGGCTGCTCTTTTTGCAAATATGCACTGAACCCCCCAGAGAAGCTCAGAGCAGAAACAAGGCAGGCTGCAGCATGACAGCACGGCCTCTGGCTCCTGCTACAGCACAAGGTGCTCCACAGCTGGAATAAAATCTATCCTGCCTTTCCCTGGCTGTGCTGTTTTCCACAGGGAACCAAGCAGGGAGGGTCGCAGGCAGCCCCTTCCCAAGGGCTTTCCAGACATGACTTCCCTGCAAAGCGGAGAGAAGTGGGAGTAATACTTTAAATGAGGTGTCACCGATAAAGTGTTTCAAATCCTGCCCTTCATCCCCCTGGGAGCCATCTAAGATCACCAGACCACTTGTCATCTACAGTAAAGAGCAGCCAAACAGCATGAAAAAGTCACTCTTTTATCATTTCCTCTGTATGTTCTGCTTAACTTTTGGTCTCAAAGAGTGGAAACCAATCCCAGAAAAAAAGAAGAGGTCAGATTTGGGATTCCTCCCTTGCAGTGCTACCAAGAGCTGACTTGCTCCCTGGCACAGCTGAGAGCAGTCCAGCAAAGCAGCTGTGTAAAAATGCACCAACTTTGCTGATGCTTGTTTCATTTGTGCCTTATTCAGCTCTGGAGAGGCTCAGCTGTATTTCTGGGCAGTCAAAAACATCACGGTGTTATCAAGAGGCATCACTGTGGCAGGCTAACGGGTTTGGGGAGGCACAGGCAGGGTGTTGGGGTAAGGGGGCTGGAACCCACTTCCCAGATAGCTGGGCACTGGATACAACAAAAAATTGAGACTGGAAAGTGAGCTCCAAAGACAGTTTTTGTCTTTCTCTGAGAAGATTTGCAGGAACAAAGGAAAATTTATTCCTCTTTCTACCTCCCTTCTCATTCCCAAGGATTTCTACTGACTTGCTGTGTTACATCAAACACCTGATCCCAGCACTGCTCCAAACCACCCTGGGGCAGGGTGAGGTACAAGAGCTACACCTTGGACAGCATCTGGAAAGTGAGATCCAGTTTTCCTCCTGACCATAAGCTCGGAGCCCTGGACATTTTGCTAAATGAACTCCCCGTTGAAGAGGTCTGCTGAAAAAACTCTCAGTAAATGCAGTTGGCGCTCCAGTGTGATTTGCCTGCTGCCTCCCTCATCAAGGAAAACATTGAGAGGGAACAAAAAAACCACCAAAACCTTATATTTAACAAAAAAACCTGGGTGGTGAGCATATTCTGGGCTGTCTGGCAAAGTTCTTCCCTTCATTTGCACCGGCAAAGAGCTGATCAGCACTGGTTTCACACCAGCTGCTTTGGGCAGCCACTGGTAGAAACGTTCCTCACTTGCACCATTTCATTGCGAGCCCTTTATCACCCCTTTGTCCCAGGCAAACACACCCCATGCAGCACAGAAACCCGTCACCCCACACGCTGCTGAGGCCCTCGGTCCCTTTGTGCAGGCTGTTTCATTTCATAAACTCAAGGGTCACTTTTATTGTGGTCTCTGCTAAATGAAATCACAAAAGCAATTTAAAATCGCTTAAGCAAATCATGAAAGATGCAATATGAGGAAAGGGCTGTGAATAATGGTTAGCCTAAAGCATTGCAACAAAGGGAGTGACTGTGTTTCTGTCAGGTCCTTTCTCTTGGTCTGTATCCCTCATGCTGAATTCCTCATCTTCTGCCTAAGATTTTGGGCAGGAACTCATCAAAGGAGAAAGCCACTCTTATCAAATTTCTAACATTGCCTGCTATTCTTCATGGAAAAATGATCTGCAGGACATAGAGAGAGCTGCAACTGAGTCTGGCATTTCAGATATGCAGTAGCCAGAAAATAATAACAAAAACACAGGATACCATTTTTATCCTGGAAATTATTTTCTGTGAGAAAAAAAAATGTCAGTGTAGCCTGTGAACTTCATCCTTATCTGACCAGCATTCAGTAGAAACTTCTGGCTGCCTCCAAGCTTTGTCCCAGTAGGCAATAGTCCAATACAGAACAAAGTTGTAGGTGACTAAAACAGCTGTGAGATAAATTTTCAAGCAACTTTTCTTTCCATGCTATCCCATCAGCAGCAATACGCTTCACAGAATATTTTTGTTGCCCAAGGATGACTTTCTTTCAGCTCTGAAAAGCTCTGTTCACCTTCCATCAGCCCCTTCACTTGTATGGCACTGGCTCCCATGCTGCCTTATCCTACAAGCAGAGCAAGTGTGTTTTCTCAGATATTCCTTGGTGCCCTGGATCCTGTGAGATCAGATTTCCCAGGACTCATTGCCCAGGTAGGGATGAGAATTCTCCTTAATGCAGCACAGGCACCCTGCAAGGGGCAGCCCCTGTCTGTGACAGATTCATTGTTACCCAAGATAAAAGATGCCTGGGCTCACTCACAAGCCAAAGTGATGCCTGAGAGCTCCACTGGACCAGGTACCTCTGTGTCAAAACTCATTTCCATCCATGTTTTCTTGATCTAGGTTTTCTCAGGCAGCAACAAGTCAGCAGCATTCAAAGAGCTCACAAAAACAGCAGTCAGGTTTGGTGCTTCAGTTGCTGGCTGGGGTGGGAGGGAGGAGAAAAGGAGAGGGATTGATGCAGGAGTCTCAAAGTGAAGGTCAGAAACTGCACTCAGCACCACAAGAGGCTTTTGAAAAGCCTGTGCTTTTGCTGTGGTGATGCTCAGCTCTGTTGAGGAGGAAGGTAAACCCAAGTTTCCCTCTCATGGCCAGCATCTCACAGCTCCCAAACTTGATGCTTCCAGCTGGATCTACTGGACAACATTCAAAACTGGATTAAGGTTCCGCAGCAGACCCTCATCTATAAAATGTGATCCAAGCAAAATCCGCACATCGGAAACAGCAGAAATTCTGCAGATGGTGGGCCAGATGTGCCCTTATTTTAAGCCAAGGATCACACTGGATCTCAACAACACCTTCTCAAGTGGCCACGCTCTGCCAGCCACAAAAACAATCCTGCAGAGACACAGCCCATGAGCCTGAAGATCCCCAAAGGCTGGAGAGGATTGAGTGCTATGGAAAGGATGGGTAAATTCCCACTCCAGCTCTTCATGAGGTTCCAATCCTGCTGCACCACCTGATCAGTAACCTAAGGATGCCCAGTGCCTGGACAGGTCAGCATGAAAGCAGTAGAGGAGATGGCCCAGAAGAGAAGAGCTTTTCATTTCTTCCCTCAAGAAGTGTCTCAATAAATGCTTTCGGCACACCCCCCTTCAAAAAGAAAAGCCCTTCTAAGCTTATGCATGATAATAACATTTCCCACATTTTCAATTAGCTCAAATAATCTTGCTAAAAGCTATTAATAACCCACCTTTAGCTGCAAGCACGCGTGCACCTGTGTGTGCAAGGAGACAAGCCATGCCTGACAGAGTGAGAGGCAATGAGAAATGAACTGCCTGAAATTAACTTTAAGCGTCCAAGTGATTAAACCATTGTGCTGTGATTGTGTACGATCCTGCCTTTCTTCGGCAATTAAGGCTGTATTGATCAGATAGCACGAGGAAAGGGGCCGGCAGAGCGATGCTCATTCAGGCTGCCATAATTAAGAGTGATCATCTATTGTTCTGGAGCACACGGTGCAGCCCAGCCCCATCAGGCTCTTCCCTCTTGCCTCCCTCTCCCTTCCCTGGCCCTCACTCCCACAAACACGTGGATCGAGCATCTGCTTGGAGTGAAAATTGGAGCAGGAGCTGGCTGAAGTTGTTCTGTAGCAGTTCAGGATTAAATTCCTGTCTTTCCCCATCCATTCAGCCCCAAGACAAGCAGCTTCTGCTGTTCTAGAAAGAAGGGGAAAAAATGGGGCGGGGGGGGGGTGGGGGAGGAGAATGGAGCATGAGAGAATACAGACCACCACATCTGAAAGCAAGTCTTGGGCTGACCGTGGGGCAACCAGAGCTCAGCACGACTTTGGGGAAATGGTACCTCTGCTTTTGCGTGGGCCACTCCATCAAGAACACTTTCCAGAATAGATCCTCCTGCACCCAAAATTAATCTCTTTTTTATTATTAATTTTATTTATTTTTTCCTTCCCAAATGCACTCAAACCAATCTTCTACCCTTACACACAGCTTGAAATTGGCTTTTTATTTATATCTTAACTAGCAAATTTCTTTCTTACAATTTCTGCTGAACCCTTGCTGACATGCAGTGTTGCTTTGCCTTTCTTCACTTTCATGGCTCCAGCCTAGGAAAATTGGCATGGAATAACAGCATTTAAAATATCAGCTGACAGACTGTAAGTTCATGATTTCTATGACAGCAGTCCTTGGGCATTTAAACTCTTGTGGTAAAGGGTATTTCCTTACTTAATTATTCTAGTTCCCAGTATATCAATTGTCAGGGTACGGATGGTACTTACTGTGAGCCTCAGAAAAATGATCCGTGTCAGTCAAAGTGTGTTATTGTGGGCTTGGGGGAGGGTTTGGATCATTTCCTCATGAAGACTACAGAATACAGCACCTGAAAACACACTTCCCCAGAAAGCAAGGGAACGTGGCACTGAGCCACATCACTCCAGAAGTGATGCAGTGATTTATTATTCATCAACAAGACCTTGCAAAACCCTGATGCTGGCATCTAAAACAAGGTGATAGTCACTGGTATTTTCCTTCACCTCTGTGGATTGCTATCAAACTTGAAACAAAGAGAAAAGATTTGCATACCTGGGTGACACTACTTGCCACAGACACAAAGCAGGCAGCCTAACTTTTAGCTTGGTGCTTTAAACGGAGATGTGTCTTCCCAGTTGTTTATTGGAACCCACAAGTGTGACTGAAGCTTTCTCATTGTCCATGTCTGTCCCAATCACTGAGCTAAAAGCACAGACTGACAAGTAGGGCTGGCACAGTGTCTGTGTGCAGTCCACCTTCGTGTGGTACCTTCCTTTCATAATAAGTCAACGACTCTGTCCTTTCCCCTCAACATTGTCAGCCTCACTTCACTTTAAATACATCTCACTACTTTAGTCACAGTTCTTGTTTCAGTAGATGAGTTGTGGCCTTGACATTGTTTTTCCAGTTCTCTCAGCCCGGGCCCTCATGAAGATCATTGTTCATCTCTGTTAGCCCCTGTTCCCTGCTGAACTCAGGTCTCCTTCCTGCCTTTCAATGAGGAGCATTCGCATTTCCTGCTGCTTGGCAAAACCCTACCCATGATAACAGCACACCCAGGTCCTGCCAGTCTGCACCCTGGCACTGTGCAGTTTCATTTTCACTGCCCTACACCAATCCTGCCTCCTTGCTGACTTTGAATGGTACAAGCTGCTGCAGGACGAGAGATGGAGATCTCTGCTTTGCTCCTTTCCTTTGAGCTCAGTGTTACCCAACAGCTCTTGCCCAGGCAGAGTAAAGGGTTAAGCATGAAGATCTGGAAGAGACAGTGCTGTCCTGTCACAGAGCTGCCCTTCTGCCTCTTCCTCACACATCCACACTGCTCACATAGCCTGCATTCCTCCCCGTTAACACCATTAAGCTTTGACCTGAACTAGAGATAGAGCTAAATATGTGTGCACCTGTCCCCTTATAATGACCTGCTATTATCATTTTCCACCCCTCTTTTTTGATTGATGGATATTATATGCAGAGTGACCCTCAGGATTTTTTTCCCCCCTCTTTTTGTTAGGCCTTGCTAAAGCAACCTGCAAATTAATTTAATATCCTCTTTTGGTTGGGAGCTATGAAACGAGGGCTCGAGGCTGATGATGCGTAAACCATTTGTGGCATGTATTTAATCTCTGGACAATGGATAGAGATGTTAGTGCATGCTACACTAAGTTCTATTTACGCTGGCTATTAAGTGCAGTCAAGCTGAAGGCAATCGGAGCACATTACAGGGCCTAATGGGAGAGGATGCTACACAACAGTACATTAAAGACTGAAAATGAATTAAGAAGGAAGCATGGTAGAGAAAGCAGACAAGGAAAGGGTTCTGTATACAGATAACTCTTATTGACAGCACAAATATTCATGTACTCTGAGTTCCCAAATCCAATTTTGGTATTGGATACCACTCTAGAGGGAATGTTTTGAATTCCATTTTCATGCAGATACAAAATGACTCGCAGCCAGCCTGCCCCCTCCCACCTCCACCTCAGTGGTTTGCATAACCTGATGCTGGGAAATGCAAATCCTTTTTCTGCCTTGCAAAGCTAAGCCAGATCCCTCTTGACCACCTAAATCAGGCTAAACTTTCTCAGCCTGCTCCCTGAAATGTGTCTACCCCAGGAATGACAAGCAGACCTTGCTGCACTCCCAGTCCTGCTCACTCTCCTTGGCACTTCTTGCTCTGGCTGTCACTGAGAAAATTCAAGCCCTCTGGAAAAGACAGCAGAAGAATGCACAATGGCAGAAGCCTATGAGTTGTGAACACTGTATCTTTGCTTTTGCCTTTTTGGTCCATGTTATCTGGATGGGCAGAATTTAGAGATGACGAAGTACTGGCCTGCTGTCTTTTCAAAACCAAGCTCCAGAACCCAAGAGTGGCATTGCTTTACTCCATCTCACACACACACAATTTTATGAGTTTGCTTCTATGAATAAAAATCTCCATCTGTGAAGAGACTGACTTGCTGTGACTTTCTGAGTACGGTGGCTTCATTTAGATTGGTGAAAGAAAAGCCCAGCTTACAATTAAAAGCTTGCACCTAAGGAAAAGAGAAGCAGCAACCAACCTACAGAAGCCACATGCTCACACTGATCAGCTCTGCTCATTATTTCACCAAGGCTTTCCCAAGATCCAGCTCTGACTGTCACTGTTCCTGCCCAGGTTGCAGACCTGATCCCTGCCCTGCTTCCCCAGAGCAGGGAAATAAACTGTGCCCTGAAAGCATCTGCCCATAGTACTTTTGACATTTATTTTAGGACAATATTCCTTTGACTCAAGGCTTCTCTACCTTGATTTCCAAGGGCTTCACTGACAGTCAAAGGCTGGCCACCAATCCTGGCCAGAAAAACCCCACCTGAGGGGGGTCCCGAGGACAATTCCAAGGAGTGTGTCCTCCCTTCTCTTGCAGCTCCTAAAGGTCAGGCTTCCCTCTGACAAGAAGCTCCTTGCTATTTTTGGCAGGGGCTTCTCCACCAAATTGATGGCCACAGTAAATACCTGTTAAGGTACAAACCTTATTTATACCCAGTAAATGCTCTAAGGATGGACGGGGAGCCTGCATGGAACCAGGTGCTCTCTGACATCCCAGAAGCCTGAGACTACACTTGGATAAGACAAGAGAGTTTTCCTTCAGAATAGAATTGTGCTAGAGAACAATTTTTCTTTCTTTTGGGTGTCCAAGGCTTTATAATCTCCTCATCCTTTGACTTCTAGAAGTGTAGAGTAAGGACATAAAGAAATTACCTTTCACATAGTCAGTTTATTCTAAAAGCAGTTCTGGCAATAAAATGAAAGAATGTTAGAATCCTTTAATAACCATCCTGGTTTGGCAGCAAGGGAGAGGTTTGGGTCTTTTAAAATACTAGCAGAGTAAAAAAATCAATTCATTGCTAGCACAAACAGAAATATAGTGAAACCAATACTTGAGCTTAAAATACTATGTACAGAGGAATTCAGACTGATCTGTTCAAGCCAGGCATTGACTAACCAGTGACTTTGGTTTCAAGGAGCAAACCTGTAGTTAGGCTCTGCAGAAAAAGAAGTGCATTTGTTTGCAAGCAAACCTCCCAAGTCCAAGACAAATGACTTTCACACGGTATTTGGATAGGGCAGGAGGGAAGAGAAAGGAAAAAAGTGTTGTTTCATGGAGGTCTTTTTTTCCTTGGCTGGTGAAACACTTCCTCCTCTCAAGGATATTCTTGTAATGAGTAACAAGTGTCCTTTCTACTTTCCAGAGCAAAACATATTCTGGAATAAATATATAATTTATATTTTCTATGAAATATACCTTTATTATTTATTTAATAATTATTTCCCTAGGAAATATAGCCTTGCTTATGTTTATAGAAATTTGAGACCTTCTCATATTTCTGCAGTAAGTTCCTTTGGTCACTGTCATTAGAGTTTAGAGCCCATTGTGACACCAAGGCAGTCTGAATTAACTCTGTAGGGTGTTTGTGTTTGCAGATGCTACACAGCTACCGTGGGCTCCACTGCCTCTGATAATTTTAGCACAACCTCCTGCCCCATTCCTGTAACCATGGCCCAGCACACTCAGTACATGGCTCACAGCCACAATCTTTCAACAATGTCCCAAGAGTGATGAGACACGAATCACAAACCCAAAAAGTGTTCATGGGCTTCTTGTCCCTTTCTGGGTGTTGAATGTGATGGTCAGCTGCTGTGCTCTGCAGAGCAGTTCAAGAATAAGGTGTTCTGACATCAATTTGAGATCCTTCCTATTTTTAAAAGCATCTTGGGAGGAGGAAGAGTAAGGGAGAGAAGTGAGCAAGTGTTTCCTTCTTGCTAGCGCTAAAAATCCAATCACAGCTTTCTTCTTCACCTTCTTCTTGAGAGGTTCCCTGTACTTCTATCCCCACCAAACGACTGGGTAAGCAAAAGAACAAACAGGAAGGGGAGGAAATAGTCTCAAAACTCTTACAGACTTCAAAACCTCTGATCAGAAAAGGCTGAATGAAATCAACTTCCAGCCTTGGAGGAAAGGAGAGGGAAGGAGAAGTGAGTCAGGAAGAGAAGCAGTATCACACACAGTCAGCAAGAAACATTTGTCAAACACCCAAAGGTTCTCTTTTCCTGGGGTTGACAGGAACAAATTCCCACCATGACCAAAGAAGAAGGTGCCCCTACCTTCAGGGCACCCCTCACTGGTCGCTGGTGAACCAGGAACATTGCTCAGAGGCCACTGGCATGGACCTGTGAGTAATGCAAGGCTGGCAGCACTTTGCACTTTGCTTCCTCCCTGAGTGTTATCCAGCTTAACGAGCTCTCCACAGTTCAGGGAGTATTTAAAAGGTTCAAAGTTTCTTCTTGTTTGTAAGAAGAATGTCTGTGTTTATCACCAATGCAATAAAGCTGCTGAAAATAATCATCGTAATCAGTGGATGCAGCCCAACAGGAACGTCACAGTCCAAGGCAGCACCTTCCCAGCCCAGATACAGCCATCATCTGCTGATCATTAAACTCTCCGTGAAAGCCAGTACACATATGAGAGCCCACTGGGCAGTGCCATGACCCTTGTCAGGGGTTAAAACAAGCAACAAGGCAGGGTGAAGGACTTTGAAAACAGCCCTGTGCACACTTCCCTGCTGGGATCCAGCCTCATCGGGAAGGCCTCACCACCATCACCTTGGCTAACACCTCTCTGGGCACTCTGCACATCCTCAGATGGTCAAACCACTCCTTGGTGCTGTCTCACATGGGCTGACATGAGGTAAGGGAGCAGAGTCTTCTAGACCCACTATTGCCATTGCAACACCACCAATTTGAATACACTGCTCTAGAAGAAAAAACTTGCTTTCATTATTAAAAAGAATCTCCATTTCTAAAACTGTCACTGTCTCTGATCCACTGGCACATCCAGGGACTATCCCATTGCTCACACAAACATAGGAACATTCCCTCTCCATGCATGTAATCAGAGAAATCTGTGGGCTGTGTGGAAGGAGAGGGCAGGACAAGCAAACTCTCAAGGACAGTAAAACCTTCCATTGAAGGCAGAGATGAAAGACAGAGAGAAGAGTGGGAAGGCAATACATTAAACAAAGCAGAGGAATGCAGTCCTTTGTCCAGCTGCTGCTGATGATGAGCAGAAGAGGCCCATGTGATGTGAAGTGGGAGAACCACAAAAATTATCACATAGGATTAATTTAAGATAGTGAACAAATGACAGTGTAATCCCTGATTTTGTTTTCCACATCACAGACTCACGTGCCTATTGCCCAGGATTTGTGCATTGGGGTAGATGGCAAAGAATGGGAAACCCACAATTCCCATACAAGTTACAAAATACTTCTCCTTTCACAGAGAATCCATTGTTTTAGTTTGTCCTGATGACTTTGTGACGTTTGTATAGATGACAGATACTGAGTATCCCCCTGATAACCTTAAAAACAGTAAATAGAGGTGCTGAGGGTAGGAAAAGCACATTGTCCTGATCCAGGAGGTTGATAGGAGAACACAGGTAAGCACAAGGGTCAGCAAGAGAGGTTAGAGCCTGAGTTTTGCAGAGAAAAACATTGGTTCAACAAGACTGCTGGAGAAATACGGCATGATTCTGCATGAGCTGCCTTATCAGGAGTTACACGTTTATTTGACTGACTTAAAATCATTTTAAAAATCCATGCAAGGTTTTTGGATTCTGAGACATTATTGGCAGCACAACAAAAGAATGGAGGCTTTAAAATACTGTATTAAACAGGAAATTGTGCAGCCCTCCACTGAAAATCTCTTCCCCACCTCATTTTCCGCATTCTTTTGCGCTCTTCATCATTCTGGAAATTGAATTTTTAGGCTCTCTCAAAACGGCCACAGCAGATAGTCTTGGCAAATCCAGCTCTCAAGCAGAAAGGCAGATGAAGGAGTCTGCAGCCCCACACTATCCCTTCCTGCCATATCTGACACCTTGTAGATTGTGATGAGTCTGCTGTGGAAAAGTGAATATTTTTACTTTTCTAGTTCCCCTAAGGAGTTTGTCAGTAACAACCTTTGCCTTGTAGCCTGTAGGTCAAGCAATTACCTCAGTTATATCCATTTACCAAACTGTAGCTTTGTCTTTTTATGTTTTTTAATATATTCTTCAGTCAGAGGGGATTGAAATAATTATACCTCAATATTTTGATTTCCTGAAAGTTTTTGGGGAAAGCACATTAAAATAATCCTTTGTATACCTAAAGTGTCTTGCCCTCCTCAGTATTGTTTCCTCAGTTCCAGTTTTCTTGTTCTCTTTTCCACATAGAAAACTTTATTCTGTAATTTTTATTTCAAAAGGTATAAAATCTCTGGCTATCCATCTCAATTCTCCAACGGTTCTTAGCAGCCTATAAGAATGCCAACTTCTCCGAGGATCAGTTTTACATGGTTTTTCCTAGCTTTGTCATGAAACTTGTAAAATGAGGAGCTGGCTCATTGTTAACCCACTTTCCACAATTTCCCTTTATATTTTATAGCAACTTTGATATTTCAAAAACCAGCCCTCTGCCTCTCTCCTTTCCTTACTCCTGTATTTCATTAACCAGCAATGTTCAAGCTGAGCTGCAACATTCAGAGAATCAAAAACTTTCCCTCACCTCTCCGTGCCTCGCTGAACATCAAACCATAACACCCCCTGGAAAATAAATATTAGGGGTGTTACAAGGTCTGTTGTTACCAAACTCGATTCATTTCAGCCCCTTCCATGCAGGACCAATAAACACATGCTCTTTTCACCTACAAATCCCCAACAGCCTCTGCAATTAATACCTAATTAACAAACAAAAGCAGAGATGCCAGGTGGAACAGCACAAACCCATTCACAGCTCACAAAGGGAACAATTAACTCCTGCCAGCTAAGGACAGTAAGAAAAATATTTTGTTACTGAATAAAGCCCTCCTGCCAGGATTGGATGTGTTTATAAAAATAAAATAAACCAGCTCCAAGTGCAAGATGTGGGCTTTGAGTCAGGAATTGCTTATGGTAGGCCAGGGGCTGGACCAGAGGGTCATTATAATTCCCTTCTGACAATAAGACCCATAAATCCACTGTTCCTCCAACAACTTTTAAAACAGATTATTTATTTCTTTTTGTAAGCCATGAAGTTGCTCCCACAAGAGATAAAGCAGACTTCACCACTGAATGAGCTAAAACTGCACACATTGGCTTCCCCCAGAAAGCCTCTCACTTGTACATGGCTAACAAATTAACAACAGCATCTGTGGAGGAGAAAAAACATCTTCACTGTTCCCAACTTGAGTGGAGACGTGCTTGAGCTCCAGCTGAGGTTCAGCTCGTGGGGTTCGGCTGCCAGAGACATGAGCTTGGTGCACGTGTGGTCCTTGCAGGGTAAATCAGTGCCTGTCCCCATCACTGGTGCCCAGAGAAGGGGGCAGCAGCAGGCTGCAATAGGACAGCGTGTCCTCCTGCCCCCCCTGCATTCTCCTCTGGGATGGGCAGTGGGAAAGTGTCCACATCCATGCCCCTGCCTCTCCCTGTCCCATTCTCTCTGAATCTGAAGCACTTTGTCTAGTGGATACCCCTGGCCTCAGAGCCTTCAGTCTGCTTCTCCTCTCAGCCCACCCTCTCTGGATTTGCACATGAGAGTGTAAAGAGCACCAGCCCTGGTTCATACTCAGCAAGGCAAGGATGGATCCTCTCCAGGGAGAGTTCTGCAAGTGGGCAAAGAGCAGGGTCAACCTGTCCTGCTCTCTGGCCATAAATGACACATTAATTATATTTAAGAACTTTTTCTGCCTCTAGAACGGTACAATTGTTAGGCAAGGAACACCATTCTTATTAGTACAGTGATGTTCCTTGCCCCATCCCTGGAAGTGTTCAAGGCCAGGTTGGACAGGACATTGAGCAACCTGTTCTAGCAGAAGGTGTCCCTGCCATGGCAGGAGATTGGAACAAGATGATCTTTAAGGTTCCTTCCATCACAAATAATCCTGTGACTCCATGATTCTGGGATAATAAAAAAGATAAATCTATGAAAAATCTACTTTGCTCTCAAGTCTGAGTTCTCTTTGCAAGTGTTGAGTTTCTGCTGGTGCAGGTATCAAACCAGGACTTGGCAGTGCCCGTGGGCACAGGTTCCCCAGCCCTGCTGTCAGCTGCACATCGTGACAGGTCACACTCTGTCATTACCATTCATGTTCCCCACCAGCTCCCTGGGGGTTTTAACTCCCAGGCACCAGGGCAGCACCTGAAGATGTGTTCGGAGGGGGACAGACACCAGTGCAGCAGCAGCAGCAGTTGTCCCATCCATCCACCCTGCCAGGGCTCATGTGGTGACACTCAGTGCCCACCTGCCTGGCCTTCAGGTTTATTTTCAGCCACTGTGATGTGACACTGCCCTTTCCTAGGCCCTGCACTCCAAAGCCAGCCACATTCCCAGCGCAGCTGATGCACGCACAGTTCCTGAGTCCTGCATGGACTAGCCAGTAAATCAGGGCTGTAAAAGTATTTTTGGCCCCCTGCCCAGTATGTGTACCTCTTAATCCCTAATTCCAATTGTGTAAACAAGGCATGACATAACGGGTGTGCCATGGAAATATGCTCTATAAAGTTGATTACCATGCTTCATCCCATTAGGACAGCAGTCACTGTAAAACTCTAGATAAGGCTAAAGCAATTTATTTGTGTTTCTAAAGGAGATGGGCACATTTTGGCTTTTCAGGGCATGATCAAATTTGACAGGAGGACTCCAGAGCTGCTTTGCAGCTCTTATACCAGCTCATTTCAACCTGTACTGGACAGGAATTTTTAAACCAGATATCCTAAAAGGTCAGATCAACTGTAGCCATTTCTCAAGTATGCAAAGAGGGAGAGCATAAAAAGCCTTGGTTTGCCTGGGTGACCTCTTCAGCCAGATGTCAGTCCAGCTCCTGCTCTCTCCTGAGTGCAAAGGGAGCTCTGGGTGCTTTTGGGGGTCAGGATCTGCAGGCATTAGGGAAGATCTGTAGCCATGTCCCCATGCAGCCAAGCTGAGTGTCACAGTAGGGTTTTGTGCTGGGATGACAGGAGGCAGCTGTGCTCCCCTTGTCCATCCAGCAACCCCCAACAGCCTCATCCAGCTCACAGCTCCCACCTGCAGCCTACGGGTCAGGCCTGAAACCCCTGCTCAGGATCACCCACAGCACCTGTGACAGAGCTGGGACTCCAGCCCAGGTCTCCTGAGTGCCCTCCCAGAGCTGCCAGCTGCTGGAGGGTAAGGACTCAGGTCAAGACTTTCCTACAAGTCCCCACTTCCCATGGCATTGCAGCTCCAAAGGGAGCCAAACACCCATCACAGACCTCAATTCCAGGGGAATTGTGGACAGGCAAAACCCAGAACTGTTGAGCCCGAGTTTTTCATCCTGGCTTCATGGATCAAGGCCAGAATTCTCAAAAAACACAAGGAACCTTCCTTGACCCTGCCTCAGGTTTGCAGCAAGCAGGAAACCTTTGCAGCTTCAGATTTCACTCACAAATCAGCTCTGAGGAAAACTGCTACTGTGATAGAAGGCATTAAAAATTGATATAATTAACACAAATCAAGGGTATAACATATATCAACTTGTGCATGAGTTCAAAAGCTCTTTGTAAGGCCATAGAAGCCAAGGAATTTTTCCATTAGCTCAAAAAGAGCTTGATAAAGTCTTTTGCTTATAGAATTAAGCCTGTAGCAGCTGGTAGGGTTACTGAAGCAGCTACAGCAGCCTTGTGCTGTGTTATAAAGACATCTCTGTCGCTGGAGAAGAAACGATAACGTGCATTCATAGATGCATTTTTTAACCTGGTTCTTTAGGCACCCCCCATCTCCCGCCCTCTCCCTCTGTCACCTCTTGAAAAGGTTTTTCAGACTGGCACTGTACTTGAATTTAGTCTAATTGGAAGGAAATGTGAGACCCAAATCTTAGTTCTCATTGGCATGGAGACACTCGCATACAATCAGGGTATGCAAAACAGCAGAAGTCTGAATTCATAATTGGACGTTCCAAAATGTAATTATGAAAGATGAAATGCTCCTTTCAATGAGAAGGCTGTAAATAGAATAATTAATTTTGTGTTTGCTTGAACAATTCTGTATTATGGACCTTACACTGGAACTGAAATTAATTAAGTGCACCAGGATTTATGGAGGAGGTGAAGAGAGAGGGAAAAAAAAGAATTAATCTGAAGTAAAAGATAGATGACTTTGTGAGTGTAATGATGCGTTAGTCTGGGGTATTCTTTAACAAATTTAGCAGGCATGTTCTGGGTACAAACAGCACTCACTGACAGAATTATCTCAACTAATGCAGCTGCTGGACTCTGAGCAAATTGAGATTGCAGATGAGTACTTTAGATTTAGAGCTATTAACCCTCTGTGTGCCGGAGATGCGTTTCCATTCCCTGCATGGGAAGGTCGGCTGTGTGCCCCCTGTGCCAGGGTCTGCACGACGTGGCCATGCAGCAGCTCCCTGGGCTTGTGTGAGCACACACAGCACGCATGGATACACACAGGAACACACAGGAACACACAGGAACACACATAAATACACACAGGAACAAACAGGGACACATAAATACACACAGGAACACACAGGAACACACATAAATACACATAAATGCACACAAGCACACACAGTAACACACAAGAACACGCAGGAGCACACATAAATACACATAAATACACCGGAACACATAAATACACACAGGAACACACATAAATACACATAAATACAGGAGCACACAGGAACACAAAGAAACACACAGGAACACATAAATACACACAGGAGCACACAGGAACTCACAGGAACACACATAAATACACATAGGAACAAACAGGGACACAAATACACACAGGAACACACAGGAACACACAGGAATACATAAATACACATAAATACACATAAATACAGGAGCACACAGGAACACAAAGGAACACACAGGACCACATAAATACACACAGGAGCACACAGGTACACATGAATACACACAGGAACACACAGGAACACACATAAATACACACAGGAGCACACATAAATACACATAAATACACATAGGAACACACAGGAACACACATAACTACACATAGGAACACACAGGAACACATAAATACACATAAATACACACAGGAGCACACAGGCACACACATAAATACACATAAATACACACAGGAGCACACAGGCACACACATAAATACACATAAATACACACAGGAGCACACAGGCACACACAAACACATGAATACGCACAGGAACAAAACACACAGGAGCACACATGAACACACAAACACACAGGAACACACGTGAATACACAAACAGGAACACAGATGAATACACACAAACACAGGAACACACGTGAATACACACACAAACACAGGAACACATGAATACACACAAACACACAGGAACACACGTGAATACACACAGGAACACACAGGAACGCACGTGAATACACACACAAACACACAGGAACACATGTGAATACACACACAAACACAGGAACACACGTGAATACACACACAAACACACAGGAACACACATGAATACACACACAAACACACAGGAACACATGTGAATACACACACAAACACACAGGAACACACATGAATACACACACAAACACAGGAACACACGTGAATACACACACAAACACAGGAACACACGTGAATACACACACAAACACACAGGAACACACATGAATACACACACAAACACACAGGAACACATGTGAATACACACACAAACACACAGGAACACACATGAATACACACACAAACACAGGAACACACGTGAATACACACACAAACACAGGAACACACGTGAATACACACACAAACACACAGGAACACACATGAATACACACACAAACACACAGGAACACATGTGAATACACACACAAACACACAGGAACACACATGAATACACACACAAACACAGGAACACACGTGAATACACACACAAACACAGGAACACACATGAATACACACACAAACACAGGAACACACATGAATACACACACAAACACAGGAACACACGGGAATACACACAAACACACAGGAACACACGTGAATACACACAAACACACAGGAACACGTGAATACACACACAAACACACAGGAACATGCTGGCACGGTTGGAGGGCAATCGCTAACGTCAGGCAGTTCTCGGGGAGCAGCAGAGGAGAGGCAGAGCACTCACAGGAAAGGGAAAGGAAATGAGGGGAGCAGAGTTCAGAGTTCCATCTCTGAGTGGACTCAGGGAAAGAAGGGATGGTGGCTACCACCAGTTGTGATTTTTAAAGCAAAGCCCAAGTGAGCAGCCAAAGGAATAACTGTAAACCAAATGGCTTAGCTGCAACAAGCTGTTCCTGAGGTCATTTCAAATGGAAACCCGGAGCTGTTCCTTTTCTCTGCTAAGATCAGGCTATAAAAACCCAGGTGTAAAAATCTCTTCCAGTGCTTCATTCAGGACTTTCCAGCCCTGAATGAATGAGGGATTTCAGATTTACCAGCCTGGCAGAGACCCCTGAGACACCCGGGGCAGGAAGCACTTCCAACATCCGGAGCAGTCACTCAGAAGACATTTCCAGTCCCATAACCGTTATGCCTTACTGGTATAATTTTGAATAAAATAATGTAATTGGCCATAGATTCAGGAATAATCAATGTGATACTTCCCCTCCTCAGAGTTGCTCTGAGGCAGCACTTTGTGAAGCGTTGGCTCAGCTGTGCAAGATTCCTGCACCATGCAGGGACACTGGAGTTTAGCACGTTGTGTCTGTGGAGTGTCAGCTTTCCCTGCCCAAGAACCGCTGAGAGACACACAGCAGCTGGAAGCAGCCCCCTGGGAATTCTTTGAGACTCTGGGAAGCAACCAATGAGGATGTGCTGGTGCAGCCCTGGAATGGAGGGAGAAGAACAAGTATTGAAGAGAAGATCCCTTATCTCTGCTTTATCATCTGCTCCTCCTCTGCTGGGATTTCTTTGCTAGGGAAGAACTTTCTCAAGGCTGATTTTATTCCTTAGTGGGATAGGATTCCTTAGTGTAGGACCTCCTTGTGTTTCATGGACATCTGCTCCCAGAGGCTGACAATCCAATTAGCACAAATTGTACCACAGTTTATCAAAGTTCAGAATGACAAACTTCTCCAAAGTCACTTCTCCTTGGAAAGCTGGGCTTGGTGAAGTCACAGGGATGGGAAAGGTGTGAAATCCATAACCCTCAGACATGACCTGAGATGCTCACAGCCGGGCAGGTGGTCAAATGTGAGTCTGAAATATATCCCTGCTCATATCAGATCAGGCTGTTCCCAAGCCTCAGTGTTACCTCTGGGCTGGAGACTCCAAGGAGATGTGACTGTTTTGTCCCAAAAACTGAAGCACCACAGTATGGGGGAAAGGGCCTCCTTTCTCAGGGAAGAAAGCACTGGGATTGCAACTTCTAAGAGTTAGAAGCAGCCTGGAGGATGGCTACCCAACACCATACATTGGTCTCTGGGTAGCAGAGTGCACTGGGGTACAATGCCTATTTGCTTACTAATATTTGTTTTCATTTTCCACAATAAAATGCTAAATATGAACTACGGTTACTCTGCCTTAAATTGCAACAAGAGCTGCATTTTCCACTTGCTTGGTTATAGCTCTTTAAGTGATACATTATATTGTTTGCCAGAATACTTCTACAAAGTCTTTGCTTCATTTAACTTGTAGAACAATTCAGCCAGATTGGTCTATAAAAGGTGTACTTAAAATCAGGATTACCCCAGGACTCCAAAGTGCTGGGTGCTAAAACGCAGCCTCTCATTTCCCATGGCCTTCTGAGCATCTGAACATATTTATACCTTCTGCATTGCAGCAAACTTAATCAGAAGGACAGGCTTGCTAACATCTGTGCATTCCATTCACTTCTGGAGTCGTCTCAGTCTCTTCTGAAACCTGATTCTGGCTGTCAGAGCGCATAGCTCTCCATGCTGGGTATTATTTGGACATGTAGACATCTGTCATCAGGAAGTGTGATAGATGGTTTTATTAACCCACACAGGCAAAGACCAGGACAGCAAAGGACTCTTATACAGGGAGAAATTATCCTGAAAACCTTACAATGCTCCATACTTTTCCCAGCCTGTGCCTGCAGCAGGGACCAAACACTTGGAAGAGTTACACATCTCAAGGTGGACATATTCCCTCTGGAATAGGATAGCTCTGGCCAAAACATGTAAAACAAGTACCACAGGTGATATGGCATCTCCAACAGCAGAAGGAGAAACGGAAAGAGGGGAGGCCTAAACTGAATATGAGGAAGAAATTCTTCCCTGTGAGGGTGGGGAGGCCCTGGAACAGGCTTCCCAGAGAAGCTGTGGATGCCCCAACCCTGGAAGACCAAGGCCAGGTTGGACAGGGCTTGGAGCACCCTGGGACAGTGGGAAGGTGTCCCTGCCCATGGCAGGGGTTGGAATGAGATGAGCTTTAAGGTCCCTCCCAACCCAAACCATTGTACAATTCTATGATGAACTGATCTCCAATAGCAGGAATTGCTGAAAGTACAAGGGTTTGTAGCAAACTGTAGCCAGACTGTGCTTTACAAATAAGTTTAAGGAAAATGGAAATCTGTTTTAATAGAAATCATCACAAAGATTTCATTTAAACCATTCATGAATTAAACACAAATTCACCAGCTAGTCCCCACAGCTGTTTTTTCTTCTCAAATTCTTTCTCCTTCCAACCTCCCATCCAGCAGTCACCTGCAGGCAGGACTTTGCACCAACAAATGCTAGGGCAAAGTCTAGAGCCAAACTGGAATTTTTGGATGCTTAGTTTCGGGGTTTGGTCTGTATCCAGTTCAACATACATGCAGTTCCAGCCTGAGTAAGGACAATCCTTTCTGTCTCCCAACCTTCCAAAAATAGTCAAATGCAATTAATCCTTGCTGGGTTTCCATTTCCCATGATTCTAGGATTCCTGTGCTGCAGCTCCCAGAGAACTGAGACCAGCTACAAACAGAGGAACATGTCCCTAATCCTTCTTTTCCAAAAAGCCTCTTACAACAGCAGCCAGTGGCTCACAGCTGGGACGTGACAGGGCTGGTTTTGGGTGTCCAGGGACCTTAATTTTTCCCTTTCCTTGCTGTCCACCTGCTTTAAGCTGAATTTTGTTACTTTTTTTTTTTAAATTTTGTGAGCAGCATGGCTCCCCCACACACCCTCTGAGCCTGCATTTAAGATGAACCCCCAAAAATGCCAGTACATGTGTGTACATGTGATATATGACATATATCATAGTCACAGTCATCTAAGGATGTAGAGCTACATACTGTGGTGCTGGTGAGCTTTATCTTTCTAAGGGCACCAGAAAGATGACTAAGATAAAATAGGATGTATCTCTTTATTTACAAAGGCAAGGGATTGCACTCTGTGTTTGTCTTTGCTGTTTGGGAAAAGCTGCATTTGAAACTTTGGCTTTGTATGTTTTGGGTTGTTTTATACATATTGCAAACATTTCAGGGTAATCCATGTTTTTACATCCCATGACACTGCTGCAGACTGTGAGAGATGGATAAATAGTGATTTCCTATAAGCCCTAATTTCTGGAAACAAATGGCTGCCTAGAAATCTTATATTTAAAAACAAAAGGAAAGAGGTTGGTAAAACTTCTGTGTATGGGAAATCTGAAAATGGGATTTAAATGGAAGCAAGAACCTTGCAAACAAGACAGGATTTAAAAGTTCATATGGAGCAATGAACAAGCAAACACATCACCTTGAGCTGATTCTTGTCCACTTGCTTTGACAATGATGCCAAGCACCACATGCAAAAAATAACATTCTATCTCATGGAGATAGGCTTATTTTCAGAAACATCCTGTCAATAAAAGCAGAAAAAAAGGCAAATCTCCCTAATCACTGTAGCAGTATAACTCAAACTAATAACATAACTTGCAATTTTGCAGTTTTATATTATTGGAAGGAATGAAAAAAAAACCCTCGCCAATCCCCCTGACACTGATTCATCAAATAAATTAACTGTGTTCATCAGTTAACTCTCAGTGGTCAAATAGGGTTAAAATTCTTGGATCTAATTCACACTGCTAATTTTGCAAAGGGAGAAAAAGCACAGTGGTATAGCACGAGCCAAATCTGCTATTTTGCCATAACTGGCTGAACCTTGGGGGCTGGTGTTTTATTCTCGTAATATTTCTTTTAATAAAAAAGTGCCTGATTAAAACAGCCTTTTAGAAAACATTAATTCAAGAGCTTAAAAAAAATTCAAATGAACTCAAATAGATTTTCTCTGGTACGTTAACATTGCATTTAGGATAATGGATAAGGAGAAGGATGGATTCTGTAGGTATAAATCAATAGGCAAGGGGGGTTGATGAAACTGCAACCTGTGAGAGTGAAGCCCTGGTGGTTTGTGATCTCACCAGGAGCCTGAGATTCATTTGTTTGACAGTGCAGGCTCCTGCATTCATTATTTTAGCAACAGGACCACGTTAACCGGGCAGCCAACACACCCTCACTCAGATCCCCTGCAAGCGCCTGGGTTAAAGCAGAAATCCCAGCTGACTTGTCAGTAGGATACGTGAACAGATTATCCTTTTTATTGCTGTAAGGAAACTGATGGTGAAGGGGGGTTATGGAGAGATGGAGACATAATTGGTAGTTTTGGATTAGCCCCACCACTGGTCACGCTGGCCAGTCACACGCCCAGCAAGGACCTGGCTCTGCCACTCTTACAAGGCTCAGTGCTGCCGTGATGAAGATGTGTTAACGATTTCATTAGGATTTCAAGGGGAATGTGGTCGGTGGCAGCACGGATAAATGAACAACACTCTGCTCCCAGCCTGCTCTCTCGATGGTTTCTGCCTTTTAATTTTCTCTGGCTGAAAATAAAAGATTCAAGAGACAAACTTTGGGTTTGCAAGAAAAAGAGTTAATGTAAGTCAGTTGGGTGCTGGGAACCCCAAATAACCTTCTGTACTCTCTACTCCCTATGCAGATATCTCACTGCTCATTTTTCTTGCAGGCTTATGACCAAATCCTGCTTACCTCGTGCTCCATCTAAGGGCCTCTGAAACCTCATGAAGGAGCCATTGATTTTAATGGCTGTTGGATCAGACCTTTGCCCTTAGGGACAGCTCCATTAATTTCAGATGGCCTGTTGATGTGAGTAAATTGGCCCCAGTTTGGCCCCAAGTCTGTGACTTCCCTAGCCCTGGGAACAGGCAGAAATCCCTGTCCTGTTCTGCTGTACAGTCTATCCCATCCAGCTGGAGTTAAGTGTACCTCATTACTCAGGGAAATTTGGATTTGGACAATTCTTCACTGATAAACAACATATTGCTATAATTAGCAAGTGTGGACTGGGAATCCTGGAAATGGAGTCGGTCCAATCTGTCAGTTTAGGAGCATATTGTTTAATTTACACAGTGCACCACATTGTGCAACCTGAGAAGGCTCCCCCAGCCCGGCCAAAGCAGGGCTTGCTGCTGCCTCCAACTTTGGAAAGCAGCTTTCAGCTTCAGACAGCAATTTTGACGCTCTTCTTCTTCCTCTTGGCCTCCTCACCTAGGTTGAAAGTGAAAGAGACTGAAAAGACTGAGAGAGGCCATGCACAGCTCCTGTACAACCACTGCCAAGCTGTTTTTACAACTAAACCCTGAGGAGCCCCATTTTCCAGAAGGAAAGTCTCCCTTTCTGGAAGACTTTGTGCAAGAAGTGTTGTGAGGGGGACAGAACAGTCCAAATCACAGAATAGAATCATGGAATCATGGAATCATAGAATGGTTTGGGTTGAAAGGGACCCTAAAGACCATCTTAGTTCCAACACTCCCACCATGGGCAGGGACACCTTCTACTATCCCAGGTTGCTCCAAGCCCCATCCAACCTGGCCTTGGACACTCCCAGGGATGGGACAGTCACAGCTCTGGTCATTCAGACATTCTCTGGTCAACCTGTGCTGGTGTCTGACCACCTTCACAGGGAAGAATTTCTTGCTAATATCCAATCTAAGCCTGCCCTCTGTCAGCTGGAAGCCGTAATGGTTGTCCCTGAAGTGCCAGGCTCAACACTCAAGCCCCTGTGCCAATGCACCCAGGCTCTGCTGAGCTGCAGGGTGAGAGAAGCCAACCAGCCTGGAGTACAGCACAAAGTCCAAAATGACCATCCAAAACCTGCTTCACAGAGGGATGTTTGTTTTGTTTGTAAATTACCATGAAAACACCAACAGAAATGCACAGCAGAGTTGTTTTAATACAAATATTCATCATTAAATTTCCACCCGGGCTGACCAGAGTCACTGAGCATCACATTTTGCCTCGCATTCTCCAGGCCAGATTCTTCTTCAGTTATCAGACTTCTCCTTCACTCCCCTGCTTGTCTTCTAATCAAAGCAAACCACTCCAACTTTTAAATGAAACTAATTTTCATATTGCCCACATATACATACAGTTAAGAAATTACAGTGACAGTGATAAAAAATGTTAATTTTTCTTTCCAGATGCTTGTAAAACAGCCTTAACATATGTCCGCTGTTTAATTAACAGAGCGGCAGCATGGTGGAGGGAAGCCAAACTAATAATTTAAAGAAGCATTCTCCCTCCCTTGATTTGAATCCCAAAACACATCCATCATGTGCATTTCTGAAACTGCAAAAGATTTAATTTTCTGAACTTTCAGCAAACATCATAAAACAAGTCAAAGAGAAACCTGAAGTCAGGAGTGATCGCCTTTGAGAGTTCAGCTTCAGAACTTGCACAGAAATTCATTTTGTTAACTGACTAAAAACTCCAATGCACTTTTTTTTTTTTAAATTAGCTTTTATTGTCACCTCCTGCTGGGCAGCCAAAAGCTGCCATTTTGCTGCTCAGGTTCTGGTTTTGAGCTGCCTCCTTGCACAAGATTGATGAGGATGTAACTCCTTCCTCCAAGCAGAGCCAGGATGAAGCCAGTCATCTCCCCCACTCATGGAGCCTTTTCCTGCAATATTTGTGCACTACAAAATTTCCAGGGTATCTGTCTTTCCTGCCCAGAAGTACAGACATGCTGCTAACCCAGTGTGCAGGTGGGGGGCTGAGACAGTTTAAATTGCGTGTTCAACACATGCATTTTAACTAACTCCACTTTTGAAATCCAGCTGTTCACAGGTCCCTCAAGCTCTGGAGGGGGGCAATGAGGATGCTGAGGACCTTGGTGTGAGGTGAAGGTCTCACTCTTGCAGCCCAGAGACCAGCCTAGCACACAGCTGATATCCCAAGCTCTGCTCTTCCAAGTGCAGCACTGACGGTCTGAGATGGAACAAATAGAGCAGACAGAGAAAGTGCTGGTCTCTGAGCCCACATCTGCTTGCAACACTCCTCTTTGCCCCCTCACAAAGACAAGGCTGTAGGGATAAGGCAAACTTAAAAACTGTCTCTTGCAGAAGTGGCACAGAGGTCACGTCTCTGAAGCCAAAGTGAACTTCCCAGAGAGGAAGGCACATTGAGAGCTTCATCCCCCTCTGCCCTTCGTGTCTGGGATGACTGTAGGTTATTTAAAGGTGCAAAAAGCTCTCCTTACCTCCTTCCCCCTCTTGTCAGCAGACAACAGTTTGTATGTAGAAGGGATCAAATCCCTCCTGGAAATTACTCTGAGATCCACGGGAGAGGAGGAGGTGCCACCATAGCCATTAACCTCTTCTGGGATAACCAGACACACAGAAAGTCAGCACTGCCCACTACTCACAGTCAGGAAATGATGCTCTTGGCCCCCATCCTCTGCAAAGCTAATGACTCCTCCTGAGGGACCAATATGCCTGGGGAGTTTGTGTTTTATCAACCTGATGGAGCAGCCTCTGTTCCCAGAGAGACACACGGTGTAAAAGACAAAGCAGCATGGTGCCAGCTGGGGAAATACATTCTTTCCTCTGTGGAAAGGAAGAGATTTGTCAAAGGTGATGCTGTATTTTATTACTGCATTGAATGGAAGAGCACATTAAAAGACTTCTGTTAAGTATTAACCAGGAAGAGGGAAAACGAGGACAGAGCATTTTCCTTCTCCAGCTTTTGTAGGGAACACTCAGTCATAAAGCAACTCAGAAATTAATCTGCTGATAGATTAGAGACTGTGAGTGTTAATTGACCCTTTGATCTCCCAGTTGTTATTTTGGGTCTTGCAAGGAGGGATATTAATGAATCTGAAGTTATTACATGAATTCCTCACTTGCTGTGGCAGACCTTGGCTCCCAGCAGAGAGGATCCCTTTGGGCTGGCCCTGCTCTGGCCGGAGTTCTGGAAGGGGTGGAGATAGAGAGACAGGTACTGCATGACAGGCAGGATGAGAGCACCCAGCTGTAGTTTCCAGTCAGTCTTCATGCTCTACATAACTAAAGGCAGTTGAAAACTCCCCAGCTTGAAATCGAGAGCATTTCACAAACTCCTGGACAAGCATCACTCCTAATTCTGGCACAGCTGAAAGCAGGGGATCTGTTTGTCACCTTCCTCCTTTCAGAGCCCATCAGCAGGGTGGTACAAACAGACCTGGTCAAATTTCCTCAGGTGTCTGTATCCCTGGAGCAACTCTGTACTCTTTGAGAGGGTTACATCAGGCATTTGTTTTTCCTTGTTCTCACCATGGAACTTCAGGCTGTGTTTTCCAGAGGTCCTGCTCCCTAATTGTGGGAGCACTTAGGCCATGCACAAAGGAATTGTCCTGTTGATGCCTTAAAAGGCTCCCAGAAACAGAGACTAGACAGGATAAGGGAATAAAAGTAGGTATTTATTTGAAAGGCCTTCAAGGTACACCCTGGGGAGCCACAGGCCACTGCCAAGATGGGCCCTGAGATGGACGACAGGTGACGAGTCCTTCACACTTTTATAGGTTTGGTTCATTTGCATATCATGGTTAATTCTCCAATTAAAGCCCCAATTCAATGATGTAATTCCCCTCAGCTTGCCCCCCTTTAGAGTCTTTGGGTTACACATTTTGGGCCTAGAACAGCCTGGCTGTCCTTGAAGAGCAGGCCCGGAGAGGCTTTGTTGTGTCTGCCCAGCACGAGAGAGCAGAAATTACAGGCTACAAGGAACTTCAGAGTGACACTCTAAGCAGTACAGAATTTGAAAAATATAAAAGTTAAAACCTAAGGCATCACTGTGGCAGGGACTCAATGGCAGAAACCCTGCAAAAGCCTGAGCTGGCCTTATTCATGTCATGGCCCTACGTGTTACTGGTGTCATGATGAGACAGAATTTCTCCATAGAGCGTGGAAGGACCATCCTGGATGGAGTTTCTTCTTAGTCTTAAAGCTGGAGATAAACATTTGGGAAAAAAATTGCTGGCAATGACTCAGTTAATACAGCAGAGCCTTTCTCCAGAAACCTGGCCAGCCCTTCCCATTACAGAGCTAGTCTTTGGCTAGCTCTCCAAAGGAGGCTCAGTGACTGTGTACATTAAAAATGCTATCACCATTATGGGCTCTTCACTAAAGGTACAAGAGCATGACAAATATATGTAATTTGCAAATTGGCTGGTCTTTTGCAATAATTTAGAGACACTAGTTAGTGGCAATAGAAATCTAACAATTACTGATGTTTAAGGTTTGCATTGTTGCTCTGTGAATATTTCATGCATAAATGAACTTCCCCTGGACCAACTGCTGTTTCTGATGAGGCGCTCTGAGGCTTTATTGCCAAATACACAGCGGGGCTCCCCCAATGAGCCACATAACGGATGATGCATCACCTTCGCAGCTTAAATAATGCAGAGTATCTGCATTTTATAGAGTGGTGGTACACTTTATTTACATATCAACTGAGTGGCCAGACTGAATATGAAGAAATGTGTGAAGGAAAGAACATGGCACTTTTAATATTTCACATTAGCAAGCACCCTGCAGGAAGAGCCTCAGCAGGCTAAGATGAGAGCTTATCTGCCTGATTCCTGTGCATGCATGTCTCCCTCTGAGAAAATCTCTTGGAACACTGAGAAAATCTCTCATGAAAATGTCTTTTCCCATTCTTATGAACTTCTTCAGCATTACTGAGAACAAAAGCTGCAGAATGCTAATCAAAGATTGACCTTCCAAGTGCCATTTGTTTGGGAAGAGAACCAAACCCACCCGTAAAAGCTCATCCTGTTCCGTCCTGGGGCTGCTGGGAGATGTAGTTTTCCACTCTAGCACTCCAGAAAGAGCTGCAAGGTATTTCTGCTCATAGCAGGCCACCTACAAAGCCTCATAAACCTGCTAGGACTGCAAGGAGGCCCAGACCTCGCAGAAAAAGCATCATCCAAAATGCAGGACTGTTGCAACAGCTGATGATACTTGCTATGCCAATGTGTCTGGGTGGATGGAAGGGGAAAATAATATATGAAAGCAAGAACTACTTCTTCCCTATGAATAGTGTGGCTTGTACATCATAGTCTATATGGGACTGTATCTCAGGGTATGGATCCTCTTTCTGAAGCAGATTATCCAAGCATTCAGGCTTGAACCCCACATAAAATCCTTTGTCCTCCATGAAAGCCCCTCAGATCTCATCCCAAAAAGGCCCTGCCAGGGCACTGGTCCAAGCCCTGGGATGTTGGCTTGTCCTCTCATAGCAAAGAGGTCCAGTGACCAAACATGGCAAGGATATTAAATTTTTAAAGCAGCAATCTGCACCCTGCATGGAAAGAATAGCCCAGCAGAGCACCGGTACCAGTGCTCACTGGTACCAATTCTTCATCTGCTTTTCTGCAGAACTGCTGGGGATGTGTCTGCCCACCACAACCTCCTACTCTGTCCAGCATCTGTTGACAGCATGCAGCATCTCCCTCACATTACGCCTCATTCAAAGAGGAACTGATGTGTACCAGCCCTTTTTTGTACAAGCCCATTAAAATTCCAATGCAAATGACCGGATTCATAATCTGAGCTTCATTGAGAAACACAGTTTCCTGCTTTCCCCAGTAATGAAATTATTGGTTGTGCAGATGCTCCATTTCTAAGCTAATTCAATCTCTGACTGTTTTTTTTAAGGCGGGATGTGTGAGGGCAGGGGAGTGAGGATGTGCAGGTTTGTGTGCGTGTGCACACAGCCCAACACATCTGCACAGCGTGTTTCCCAGCACACAGATCCACAGGCTATTTAGTAGATAGCCAATTATAATTATAAATGCAATGGGAATACCAGCAGTATGTTGTATAGACACTATTAAAAATAAACTGGGAAAGCTAAAAGCAGCTTAGTCGCCAGAAACTAATACACTACTGGGGCAAGTTGTGGAAATGTCTGATTATTCTCTTTTGCTCACTCCATCCCTGGGGGATCTTCCTGAGCTGTTACTTTAACTGCTCAACTTGCCTTTTCCACTGTGATAGTCAGCAGATGAAGCCCTTCACATTTAAGTGTAATAGTGCCAGAGAGACCAACTGCTCCTAAGAGTTACAACCTATAAATGTCGCTTCTGTGTCAGAATGAGAATGTGCCACTGAAGATGCTGAAGTCTGCAGAGGGTTTGCTTGACAATTCATGCAGGCCATTAAACTTGCTCCTCCCCTCGTCCCCCCAGCGTTGTGTACGCTGGGATTTCTTGCTTGCTTTCACAGCTTTCTGAGTAGCTCCTCCAAAGCTGGCAACAACTGAGCAATTTATCCCTGGCACAGAGTGTACGGCACAGCATTTGTTCAAGTTGCACTTCTCTTCACCTGTCATGGCTAATGAGAGCTCCAGGACAGGCTGCCTGCACTCCCCTGTGTCAGACGTGGGTATCCTTACCCAGGGCAGAGAGAAAATGGAGATGGACATCAAGTGATGCCAGGATGAGACAAGGAGTCCTGTAAAGAGGATATAAATCAGCCCCCCCATCCCTGACAGTTGCCAGGTGCAGGTGGTACTGCCCTTTCCCTTTGCATGGGAACACACACAGCCTTCTCCACCCACTCTCACCCTTTCCTGGAGGTGGTTTGGGGGGTGTGTAGGGGGAACAAGAACTATTTATATTTCACTATAGCATCCAGATTTTTCTGGCCTACTGAATAAGAGGGATTTCAGTCTGCCTTGGTCAGGAGGACATGATTACCTCTTTGCCTGAAGCATACAGCAAGAAGAATAACAATAGCTCAGAGCAGGGTTGAGGTTTTTGACTCACAACCCAGTTCTGGCCTTAGCTGAAAGCCTAACTTACCACAGCCATAAGCACAGCTGAGAAGAAATGCAGGAATTCACACCACGTTAACATTTATCACAGCATCCACATTTAGTGAGGTACAAGATAGAGAGATTTAATATTTACTTATTTTGGTTATCACTTAGACCCTGGCAGCTGGTCCCCAAGGCAGGTGCAGATACATCATGGTGTGCACAAGCGGTGTAGGACATGGACAGCACAGCTCCATACACCCACTAGTGTTCCTGCCCCTTGTCCTTCCTAGAAAACAGAGTTTTTGAGACCTTGGGAAAGGAGGAAAAGCACCTTTCTGAGAGGAATGATGGTGCAGAAAACTCCATGGCTTGGTATTGCTCACCATGGGGGTGGCAGGGCAGAAAGGAAAGCGACGGACAGCACAGGGGATGAGGCTGGGGTGAGTGAGGAGCCCTCTCCGCAGAGCAGGCCCAGGCAGGCCTGTGCAGAAGGGCTGGATGGTACAGACAGTGCAGCTGGAGAGGGTGGCAGACCCTCTGCAGTGACTGGAGGCAGCTCATACAGACAGCTGCTCTCTGGATGGGGAAAGGGAGCAGGACAGAGGACTGAAAGGCTGACAGGCAGGGCTGACTCCACTTGGGGTGTTACTATGCTCCAGATCAGCTTGAAATCTGGAGGAACAAGCCTGTGATAGCCTCAGCCTGTGGACGGTCAGATGCCATCCCCACTCCCACTGCATCCCATCCCAGGGTCCCACAGCGGCTCCCTCCCCTCCCCTCCCCTCCCCTCCCCTCCCCTCCCCTCCCCATCAGGCTCTCCCCTCTCCATCCCCTCGGCAGCACTGGTGGCTGCCAGTGCCACCAGCACACAGGGAGGAGGCAGCAGCTGATTCCACAGCCACTTGACCAGAGATGTTGGTTGAATCGGGACCGAGACGGGGAGGGGGAAGAGCTGAAGATCCTTTTGAGGCCGCCACCTGGGACTGGCGGCACTTCTACTAATGCACAGTGAACAGCTAAATCATACATTATTGATTTGTCAGACGTATTTGCATATAAATAAGCATGATCATTCATACAAACCTTAATGTTGTTGTTCTCCCTTTAGTGTTGTGATCACAGATGAATGACTCTAGTTAGACACAATTCAGGAAAGCTTGTACCACTGCAGCAAAGTAAGCTGCTGATTTAAAACTACATTTATTGGAGCATGTAAGTGTGACAGTCTATTGGTGAATTTGGGGATAATTAGTCTAAAAGACAAGATAAATGAATCCTGAAAGTGGTATTGTGATGAAGAAATGATCCCTCCATGCTAGTAAAGCTTTGATGCCAGAAATATTGTAAATGATAATTAACTGGGAAACACAGAGGAATTATATTTCAATTGTGTTTTCAAAAGGACTTAGAATTTTACAGGCAAATTGATTCGGTTCTCCCCTTCCCCCAGCCCTGTGATTATGAAAGATTGTCTAATTTACAACATGAACTATGAAGCCTATGACAAATCGCTGGCTTGCTTTTATGCATCTTGTTTGTACGTTTCTCCCTGGTAGATATCTGTTTATTGTTTTTAAGCAAACCAAGACATGTATTTTTCAATTAGTCTTTCCCTAGGCCTAATCTAGACAGATCTGCAGGCCAGCACAACACACTGACCCATGAAAATTATATCTGCTGTATTAATTCATTAAGCATTGCAGGATCAAGCTGTAAGATCTCACTCCCCGATAACATCAGCAGCGTGAGCAGGGTTAGTCTGCATCCCTCCCCTGAAAAGAAAATATTATAGATTGTGCAATGCAGGGGAAACATTGCTTGCTAACACTTCATTTTAATTGTCCTAAATTAGAGCTGAAGACTTACAAAACTGTGCGTGACAGCCAATGAATACCAAATGAATTCATTAGGATCAAGGCTGTTACAATGAATAACTAACGAATCTATAACAACAGCTATATCCTTTATGCCTCGGCTGGTGGCTGCAGCAGGGAGCCCTGGAGGGAGCTATCCTGACCCTGAGGCCAGCACACTTTGCCCCATGCCAGCCTCTAATTGCAGCTCTCAGGGAAGCTGTTGTCACCTGGATTGCTCAGGGTCAGGGGAACAGTGCAGGTGGATGGAGAAGGGGAATCAAACAGGAGGTTGCAGGTGAATTGCAGGAGCAGGGTACAACCACCAACCCCTGAGCTCAGAACATCCTGCTTGGACTCCACAGGGCCAAGATGCAGCTTGAGCCACATCCTGCCTCTTGTTCCAGGATGTCCCAGCATTGGTGCTATTGAGTCCTGCCTTCCTGATGGTATTATCAGGCTGCAACCCACCTGTTATCACCCATAACCTGTGCATCAAGCTCAGCACAGGCACGCTGATCCATCCCAGAGGATGCCAGTGTCCTGTGATGGTTTGGACTGTTCCTGTCTCTGCTCTGGGGCAGCGTGTCCCTGGTGAACACAGAAAGGTGTTGTTAAAGGAGGAAAAGCAGGAGGAGAAGCACCTTCATCTGCAAGAAGTTTGCACCTTGTGTTTCTCTGGTGAGACTCACCATAACTCACACAAAATTCCATGAGATGGGACTGTGAAGAAGAGGGGGAAAGGGGTTTTTATTACTATGGAGAGGTTTTATATGGTATTGTCTTCCTTAGCAGAGCATCTTAATTTTTGGGTGGCTATTCAATGAAAGAAAATACAAAAGACAATGACTCAGCTAAGTTGCCTCCCAAACTACTGCAGCTGTGTCAGGGAAGGGAGCCTTGGAGCAGGAAGGCATGAAGACCACCCTGCCAGGGAGCAACTCAGGACACTGAAGATGATACCAAACCACCACCAGGTTTCTACCAACAAGAAAGAGGAAAACACCATACAAAAGAATTTCTGCTAATTGGATGCTCAAAGAAACACACAGAGCCAGGGGAACGCTTTGTTCTGCATCGCTACATCAACGCTGTTCATCCCCAAGGGATGCTGAATTCTTCTTCCTCTGTTCAAGGTTCCCATATTTTTTTGCAGAGACCCAGTGGTTGTGAGGAGGAGGGAATATTTCTGAGCTGAAGAAAGATTTCCAAGGGGCCCAGAAATTTGCCAAAGGTCTCGAGTTAATGGCGTTTGTTTCTTTTGAAAGAGGTGTCCCAGCGTGAGTAGAAAGGTGCTCAGCCTCACTGCCCCTCTGGGCTCGGTGCAGCCTTACAGGTAGAGGTGATGAAAGCTGGCAGGTGAACTTGGGCTCTTGCCTCCAGCCTTCTGCCCCACTCCCTAAATAATGGTTCCCTTCCTCAAAAGGGAACATGTTCCTGACAGGAACTCCAATGTAGCTTCACGAGCACTTCCCATTTGCAGGGAAGCTGCAGGGATTGGGAGACAAGTGTCTGTTGCTTGGAAGTGGAGCAAGATAGACTACAAGGGGCAACTGCTTCTTAACCTCACTTCAGCAAAGCCTCCTGAGCCAGCACATCTTGGTCAATGTTTCAAAGTAATTTTGAGGTCTTGGGGCAAAAAACCCGGGTTTTGTATGAAAATTTGTTTGGATTGTAAGGAAGAGACTATTGGAACCCTGGGGAATGAGTTCTAGACAGGAGACAAGCAGAGCTGGGAAAAGGAGGGACAGGCTGTAATCATCCTCTGAAATCCAGGTACCAGGAGCAGGGCCCCTGCCCTTGCTGATGTGCTTTTGGGAAATGTAGCTCATCCTGGAAAAAGACAGTAAAAGCCAAGCATGTGCAGGGAGCCTCTCTGGTGTGCAGCCTCCACCTCCATTCAGGCTGTTTGCAAACTCTCTCTATGCTTATCATCATGTAATTGAAATAATGTGTATTGACAGAGACTTGAAAACAACTGCTCAATTTTCCTGAAAATTCAATTAAACTTCGTTTATTCTGGGGATCGATCCAATTAAAAGGGGGGAAATTTCAGATGGTCCGAGCCTTACAATCCATCTTAACACACTGTGTCTATCACCGTGATGTAATAATTCCCCCAATCAATGCTTTAAAAGCATTTAGCAGTCTTGATAATGAACTTTTGTCAAAATAGCCTTACAAAGCAATAAATGAGAGCAGATTAATATGTAGCCATAAAGCTATGAATGGTTTAACGCTTTGAAAGGTTTGCTTCATAAATTAGACTTCTTTATTTATTTCTTTATCATAATCTCTCTCTCTGATACTATTGCCCAAGGTTTTGGTAGACAAGAGAGACCTGGGCTTGTGGGGTGAGCCCTTGTTACGAGAGGATGGATGGATATGAACTAAGGATGCCGGATCCAGGCCTGGTTTATTGATGTTACAGCCAACTCCCACAGCCTGCATGGGCAAAACCAGAGCAGCTGTAAGTAAACTTCTCATAGCACCAATTCTCAAATCCTGAACAAAGGGATCTCTGTTCAAACTTCCAGCAAGGCTGATTCCCACCCACTGAAGCAGCCCCGTTTGACCGCCTTAGGACTACCATAGCTGTGTGAGAGCCTTTTCACAACCACTGAGGATTGAGAAACAAGCCCCATTCTGGCACTGGGAGGGGTTATGCAATGGCTCTTAATTGTGGCACTTCTTTAGGAAATGCCCAATTTCAATGTCTGCCGTCCCTGGTACTGATTTAAGATATTAAATCATCTTCCTAATATCGTAGCTTCAGGCTGACCCCAGCAACTCCCATCCTACTTTATAACATCTGTGGATGCCATGCATTTTGATTCTCAGCTAGAACGGGTTCTTGAACAGTTTTCTGCTTCTTGCACAAAACTGTGCTTAAGAGAGTTACCCATCTCCCCAGCTGCACTCTGAGTGTGCTGTTCACAAGAAGCAGGTTTTCTTAAATGTCTGGTACTCACTAGAAGAACCAAAATTAACAAAGACACATCTTAGAAATGGGAACTTCAAAGGCCTAAATATATTACTGCTGGAGACAGGAGCAGGAAAAATGCTTCTTCTCCAAAGAAGGGCATGAGGTCCTAGTTTAGAAATGCAGATTTCCATTTTGATATTCATTTTTAGTGCACTGGCTAAAACTGTCCCCTGGTAAAGTCTAATAGAGGATAACCTGGATGCAAGACCCCACTGCTGGAGAGGGAAGATGGTTTCAATCATTTTTATTCTACTCAAGTGCCATGAAAAGTTGCCTGCAGTGTGTGTGTGGTGTTGGAGGGTGACAGTTTGCAGGAGACAGGCAGAGAACAGCTTTGCCCCTTCCTCCTCGGGCTGCTTTAGCACATTGTTGATGACCTGGGCAAGCTGCCAGCTTCTGGAGACGAACCCATGTGCCACAGACCTTCAGCTGCACCGAGGGTTTCACCATGCTGGGGTTCAGAGTCCCTCTGGAGTAGAAAACACTGTGAGGAGAACCGGTCTGCAGGATCTTCACCAACTTTAAACAGCATCCCACATTTGTGAGAGAACTGATCTGGCTTTCAGGGATGCTGTGGGCACTCTGCTCTCACTGCACTTGCTGTGCAAAGGCAATTCTCTGCCTCCCCTGAGATATGCCCTTCTCTGCAGGGGCACAGCAGCCCTTCAGCATCTCAGAGCAGCAGCCTGGTATTTTTGGAGACACCAAAGGGAGGGAGAAAAACCCATTGCACTGAGTGGGAGCTGCAGGGAGAGCAGAACCCGCATCCACCTCTCCCATGCTGTCAGTCAAACAGGTTCCATACTATTCCATTAATCCCTGGGACTTGCTAGCTCCTGCAGACTGGATGTATGCCGAATCCATACAGTGTTGATTTACAGACATTTTGCCCGGGCTCAATAGCTGTAAAGCACACCAGCACCGCATGAAAAATGCTATCTGCAAGAAACCTTTTAGCTCAGCAGAGATGAGAGTAAGTGGCAGCATTCCCTTTTTGCAAACTTCCAGTGGAAACATTTCATTTGCATATGATATTAATTGCAGAAGAAACAGGCATGCTCCTTCCCATCTAATCCACACAGTCTTTTATATGCTGTTTTCCTCCAAGAGTAAGGAGCTGGGATGGATTGTGTAGGTGCAGCCCATTCCCTGAGCAATCTGCCAAGGAGGTCACCTGCTCAAATTGTTGCTTTCTGAAATGAAACGATGCTAATTGCACCCAGTGCCCTGCTTTTTGGCTCACTTTAGACAGCAGCTTTTTCTACTGCATCAGAAAAATGCGTGTCTTTTCCTCAGCATGACCCAGAGTTATGCCGATACTTGGTAGAACGGCTCCTGAGTACATGCTCAAAATTAATGTGGGGAAATTATAACCCAGGGAAGATCATGGCACAGATACATGGCCTGTTGACCTGGATGGATCTGACAAAATTCCTGCTATGTGGAGGATTGACATTAATGAGGTAATTTATATTTTTTCTGACCACCCAAACCTATAGCTGGGCCCTTCATGCTGAAAAAACTACAAGATAAATATCTCCCAGGTTTATCCCACCAACCAAGGCAGCTGCTTCTCCCCCCAGGCTTGTTTTCTCTACAGCCTAGACATACCCCGTGTCATTCCCTCAAGGCCTTTTTCTCCCTAGGGATTTTCACCAGTTCCTCTTCCTTTTCCTGTGGCCACTACTGAGGGATCACCCCAGTTTGGGCTCCAATGGGCACCACTGCAGCAGCAATGGGAGGGCTGGGGCAGCACCTCGGGCCAGAGCTGCCCCAGGGCTCACAGAATCCTGCCAGCAGCTCGATGCCACAGTACTCATTTTGCTCTTGGGCCCTTCCTTCCTTCACCTCGAAGAGTTTCTGTTTCATGTTTTCATTTCCAGTGGCTTGGTATTCTGGGGGTGGGTAAGGGAGGACCACATTTCAGGAGTAATCTCTTCCTCAGCATTCAATCCCTCGTGTCTCTTCTGTTGGTGCTTTGAAATAAAGTATTATTCAAGCAGAAGAGAAGAAAAAAAAATATGAAAGAATCCTACTAAATCCCAGATAAACATATGTAAAAGAAATAATTCCAGGTGGAACCATTACAGGTTAAAATTAAACTTATTTCTTCCGAGTGTCACTAAAAAAAATTAAAATACCTCTCTTTCCTGCCCCCCCTCTTAATAAAAAAGAGATCATTTTGATACTAAAGGTATTGCAGCAGCTTTAAGGGACTCACAGATCAAACATCATTTGGGAAATTTCAAAGGGTTGTTTCAACAGTATCACTTTCTACCATTTCCCACTCTGAATCCCTTCTTCTTATATTTTGGTTCCTGATGAAGTTTCAGCTGCTCCTGAAGTCAGTCCTTGTGTTCTCGGCTATCAAAGAGCATTGCAACATCAACGTCAGAGTTAAACTAAAAAAAAAAGAACCTCTAAAAAAAAAAGCATCCCTTTTCCTTTGGAGATCAGAAAGTCAAATAAAAAGGATGCTGATTTGTGGAATAAAGGGTGGGATTCCCTGCTGAGACGATAGGAATCTTCTGACTTAACTGAGTTAAGATTTGAATACATTTGGCCCAGACAAGGGGAGAAAAAAAAATCCATTAGTTTTGAGAAAAGCCTCACACAGTTTCAAAAGGAAATATGTTAATACAAAAATATTTTTTTAAAAAAAGAGAGATTTGTATGTGTGTTTCAGAGGCCAGGAGTTTAATACTATCAGCCAGAAGCAAAGAGAGAAATTAAATTACATGACTAGCACGAAGTCTTGTCTCCTGCTGCCAGGACATGGATGAGGGAACAAGAGACCCCTCTGCAGCCCTGCTGGATCCAGGCCCTGCGGCCACTGGAAAGCCACTCCAGCCACTGTGACTTGCCATGGCCATCCCCAGGGCACTGTCCAGCCCTCCATGGGGCAAAACTGACCACTGGTCCTTGCTTTGGCTCATGGTTCAGTCCCAGGGCTGATGGCTGAGCCCCAGAGCTGCCCCACACTGAGGGGCCACGAACCGCCCCCACCTCTGCCTCAGTTTCCCCCTCTCTGCAGGGACCCCGAAGTGCTGTTCTCTGCTGTGCAATACCCCAGACCCCCTGATCCCAGTGGGAATCTTAGTCCCTCCTAACACATCAACCTGATTTACACCAGCCTGATGCCAGACTGTCTGTCCTTCAGAATCCCCGTGGTGAATGAGCAAAAGACCCCAGATAACTGACTTCATGGAGCTTCATGAAACAAATTTTCTGATGGTCCAAGTGCTTGTTCCTCTGGCATGTTCCTGGTGAGGGCAATGGACTCTCTACATCCGAGGGGAACTGGCAGTGCTGTTCTGCATCACAAAACACGGCTGCTGCTGCTGCCCAGGAGCAGGGCAGGAGGCTCCCACAGCCACCAGCCACTCCTGCCTCCAAAAAACGGGATTTTTCTACTCTGCAGCAGCCCAGGAGAGCAGATGGTAACTTATGCTGGTTGTGGCTTCATAGCACTGGAAACGTCCCATGTTCATCAGCAGCCTGGGAAAGACACGGCATAGGTGTCGTGTCCTTCCTTCCCCACAGAGCTTTCCTGCTCCTCCGTGCCTGAGCAGTGCTAAGGCATGTGAGGACTCACCCCAAAATAATTATAATAGTGTGAGACTGCCCTTCTTAATGAGGCCCTGGGAAAAGCTGGTGGTGGCTGGGGAAAGGTTCAGTCCAGCCATGGAGTGGCTGCAGGCTGTAACATGGGGTTGTCAGAAGAGCAGCTCAGTATTAAATCCTTTTGATGGTTCTCCTGCTGAGAGAAGAGATGATATCTCATCATTAATGGAGTTGAATTAATATAAATTAGCCGAACAGCTCCTCGCTGCTTCCGTTCAGGCAGAGAAAAGGGGTTTATTGGGGAGGCAAAAGCAACGATCCCTTTCACCTCACATTCACTCTGCCATCCATAAAGATGCTGCTGACCTCGCAGTCTCATCCCTCCTCCTCCCCTCCCCTGGCAGGGCCGAGGCAACGTAAAATAAAATGATTATGTGACATCCCAGGAACGTGGGGACTGTCCACAGCACAGACCTCTGGTGACCTTTACACAAGTGACAGGTGACCTCTCTAAATCAGCCCTGGGGAGACTTGAGATTGCCAGGAGGGCTGGGACCGCCACACACTCTGCAGCAGCAGCAGCACTGCCAGCTCAAAGGCTGTAACTTCTGGGCAGATCAGGCTGGGGTAGAGAGGACACATCTCTGGAGTGCCAGGCAGGGCTCTGAGGGCTATTTCATCTCCTCTCTGCCTTGTATCCTCCTCCTCCTTCCACCTGGACGGTGAGCTTCATCCTTTTACACCCCTCACACACAGGCAGGAGCAGCATCGAGCGGTTTCTGCAGCCCTCTCCAGATTTACTCACAGGTTTCCAGCCTATGTGGCCAGCAATGAACTCCCGAAAAACTGCCAGGGAACAGCCTAACTCCTGGGAAACAAAGACTAAGAGATTATTACTGCAAAGTTTTGAAGGCAAAAAGGGTTATTTCTTTACTGCACAGGCGATAATTACTTAAGAGCAAACCTAAACCTTACAAGGTGTTTCAGCAAGTGCTGGAAGGTGGCAGAGTGTCTGTCTGTGTGTTGGGGTGGAATGGATCCATATGTCAGAGCATATACCTGAGTCATTTTTTAAAGCTGTAAAAGGCAGACAGGACAGATAATGTATATTATATTATGCACTTTTAAAAGCTACATTAAAAGAACATCATTAAGGCTGCAGAGCCAAGCACTCAGACAGTAGCTATGTCATGCTCAAGGCTGCCTGCCCAGGTTCATTTGAATGCCTCCAGCCTATGACTGTGACATGGCACAGCCTAAGAGTTTATTGTCCAGGTATTTTCCCCTTCTCCCCATGCTGGACATGGGATGGATGATTTGTGCCATCTTAGAGCTTTCTCTAGCCTGTTATTGTCTTACTGCTGTAGCCATGGACTTGTTCAACCACAGCCCAGCAGCATCAGCAGCTCCAGCCCTGGCTGCGAATGGTGGGTCTGTGCTACCCCCACACCTTCACAGCCAGGAGCTCTCCTCTGTGGGCAACCCCACTGCCTGCTCTGTGAGCCCAGGCCTGGGGCCAAGTCCTCTGGGAGAGAACCCCAGCCAGGCACCCACCCTGCACAGTCTCCAGAGGCAGAGAGACCAATTCCTGCTGGTACCACCAACGCCCGCATGGTACGAGAGGAGGGAGAGGCTGTTTCTGTCTGGCTTGAAGAAGGAAAAGAGAGAGAGAGGGAGAATTCAAATGAACTAATTTCTTGTTCTAAGACCTTTTTGCCCCTTTGCAGCTGCTTCTGATACAAAGGCAGAACCTTATCTCCCTGCTGCACGGATCCAGCGCTACAAACAACTGCCTTGTTGCAATGCGCAGAATGTGTGGCATCTGACGGCAGCCTACACAGAGCCAGACTGAGCGGGAGCCACATTCCCTCACCGTTTCTGACCAGCCTTTTATTTCCATTCCTGCTCTCGTTTCTTCCTGGAGCCTGCAGTGAGCTGGTTTGCTTTCAGCATCCTCCCCCTGCACCCTCCTGAAACACAGCCCCACAGTCCGTGTAGGCAGCAGCAGCGGAAGGAGCCTCATCCTTCACTCTGCCAAACCTCCTCTTATCCCATGCCATGCACAGCAAATGGCCTCTTCCACCCAGGTCCCAGCAGGGAGCAAAATGGACATCTATTCCTGCATCACTGGCCTCACTTCAGGCAGTGTTAGGGAAGGAGGAAGATGACAAGGTTATAATCCATCCCAAAAAGCAGATGCTAATCAAAGATGCTGACATTTGAGCTTGGACTTTGGAGTCCTACCCTACCAGCTAGCTGTCCAGGCCTCTAGGACTATAAAGTCCCCAGGCCCCTGTCACAATCTCATCATCTTCACAATTTTTAGTGTGCTTATATTCAAGTTTCACTTCAAGGCAGAAAACTGCTGGTTTAAAACAGAGGGGAAGAGTATTGTCACCCCCAGATGTTCAAAGCAGAGTCTGAGCCTCCCAGTATGCACCTGAGCAGAAGACAAATAGCTATTTCTACTCTTCATTTTTACAATATGAGTTTTTGCCTACTACACATAAGGTCCTACAAAAACTACTATAGTTCTCTGAGCAAATTGAGTATATTTTTTTAAAAGAGAAGAAATAAAAGAGCCTAGGCAAATATAGGAAAATTGCTGAAGTTTTGCAGTCATGCAAGGCCTTAGAAGAAAGTTTGGAGGAGATAATAAGTTAGTACTAGAGGTAAATGAGAAGTTCAGAGAAATTCAACATGATTTTACTCTGCAGTAAGAAGAAAAGGAAATGTGTTAGAATTTGGGTGGATTCCAGGACTACTAATAGTGAGAGCTTCAAATTTAACCCAGCAGTTGTCTGTGAAAGAGAGAACTGGGCTCTCAAGCTCGCCCTACAGGGTAATGCAGGGGCTGAATGAGAGGAATTCCCATTAGACAAAAACTGGAATGTGCATCATTTTACAGAGCATTTCAAACCTTGTCAATTATTGCTATTCAAGAAGAGAAACTGAAGCAGGGACAGATGAAGAAAAGTTTACTGGGATGCTGAGGGCCATCAGGAACGTTTCTAGACAAACACAAAGAGGTTGATTTGCTCAACCAGGATTAAAGAAAAGAGACTGAGAAGTGATACAAACATCCCAGGATCTATCTGCCCAGGCGGGAAAAGAATTCATTAAGTTGAAGGGGAAACCTGGCAAAGATCAACTCCACAGGAACTGGATATGAATACATGTAGAGCTGGCTTCCAGCCACCAGAGCAGGGATGCTTTTGAAGACCTTTCAAACATAAATAGTGGAAGAGAGAAAACATGCTGCTCACACTCGGTTTGAAGCCAAAGCCCCTGTAATACCAGGGCTCAGGCAGAACATCCCTCTGTGGGACCAGCAGTGCTGCAGGTCACAGCACTGCAGAGAAAACTCTGTGATCTGGACAACGTGTGGTCCAGGAATGCAATGGGATCCAAGATCTCTATGTCTGCTGAAGTGGGAAACACTCACCAGGAGGCATCTGGATGGATCCTCCTGAGGATCCTTTCATTGCTGGCAGAAGGAGTCTTCAGGGAATTAAACTGGAGGTTGTCACCACCATGTCCTCAATTCTGCTGTCAAGCTCCCACAATTTACAAGCTGGTGATTCTAAGGCAGGAGATGGGAGACACTTTTCTCCTCTAAGGAAAGGGAACATTTTCTTAAGTTCATGTTTTCCAGGTAATTTGACAAAATTGTCGGTTTTCCCACCAAAATCACACAGCTGCCACAAATACCTTTCATGCCATACAAAATTCTTTCTAAATGCCCCAGATATGTGGAGTGGGGGGGACAGAGAGGGAGAAGGAGACAATCACAGCTCCAACCCACTCCTCCGCGTTGCAGAAGCAGGAATTTGCTTTCCAACTGGAATGTGGCTGCTTATTAGGGCCACAGAAGTGAAGAGGCTGCATCTGTAATGTTTCTGTCAAAGCAAATGAGGTCATTAACAGACGAGTTCAGTGATGGAATTGTCTCTTGTAGTATTTATTATATGGTCCTTTTCCTGACACCTCCCACTGAGAGAATATTAAATATTTAATGCACACCAAGGCTCTGCTCATTTTTCATTCCCACTTCAGCATTTCAAGTTGGCTCCAATCTGCTGCTAGCTATAAAGTTGGCTGGACAATGGACCATAATGAATTAACTCTTTGGGAGCCACTGTAGCATTTAAAGGACTGCCAAAAGACTGGGTGCTTTATCATCTCTGACTCAAGCGTGTGCTCTAGAATTCAATCCTCAATTCATTAAAACAAAGTAGGGGGAGGAGGGTGAGGGTGGAGAATTTGGGAAATAGGTTTCAGGAACCATACATAAATAAATAATGAAGGGGGAGATGGAAATGTTAGCCTGTCAAGGTGACAGGGTTTATTTACTCATTATTTCAGGAGCTGCTGTCTTCAAAAATGAAGGTTGTTCCTGTGCAACAGTCTTCAAAATCCTGAATGAACCACTGATCCCGGGATAAAATGGAAGCAAGACCTTTGAGAAACAGCTCACGGTCATTACAAATCTAAAACAAGTGACCAAGAAAAGTAGAACTGGATGTTTCCCACTGATGGGTTGCTGCCCATCTGGTCAAGCAAAAACAAAGTTGGTCTTATCCGGTAGCAGAACTCTCCCAGGATGTCTATACCTTAAAATGTCTAAACTTCCAATTGTGTCTCCAAAAATCCATGTTAAAAAGTTTCCCTAGGTGGTGCTTCAAGAGGAGAAGGTCTGTCTGCTAAGGACATGCTGCTCTGTGAAGTTTTCTTTGGGTAGTTGTGGTAGTTACAACACCTAGAACTTCTTTACCACCCCTTTTCCCAAAAAGGGAAAGTCTAAGTACAAAACTATATGGACATTATATCTACAGGATGCTGGAGATTTAGTTATGTGTCAAGGTGGCCTCTGTCAGGGCTTCAGTTGAGAGATGAGGCTTCAGCATCTTGATTCCCTCCCAGATAAAGGTATTTCCAAGCAATATTTTTCAAGGAAAAATATTGAACTAATTTACTGTTCCTCTCCCAACTTCCTACAGCATCAGCAGTTCTGCAGAAACTCTCCTGCCTGTGGTACCAGGGCCACACTGGGCAGGGAAAGACACAAAAGCACAGTCAGGCTGTTTTCATCCACAGTGTAGAAATGTCAAAGAAATCTAACCGCCACACACTTTTCCTTGAAAAGAGATCCCCTGGCAAATTACTCCTGGTTTTAGACTTACAAGCTCCCATTTCCTTATCTGGTTAACACTATCTGGCACTTTTACTGAGATACCAGGAAATCTGATTCCCACTCATGGTGTGAAAGCAACCTGTATGCGCTTGACCTTTCTAATGTTTTTTAATTTGATTGGGTGGCTGTTCCCATATTTCCTTGTCACCAGCCCTAGTAATCCGAGAGGCAGAAGTGGAAAAGACAGCCAGTAAAAATACAAGCAAACACAAGTGGGAATTACTTGAGGCCTTAGGATGCCAGAATTACTCTTGGCTACATCCTTGCTCAAAGCCAAAGCTCAGCTCAGCTCAGCTCAGCTCACAGCCAGGACTCTCCACAGTGACCTTTCAGTGTCACCCCAGTCTTCATTCCAGGCTCAGATCCTGGGTTCAGGTTGGAGCTCTTTGCTAATGAGTTTTCAGAAGGAAGATTTTTTATTCTTTTTTTTTTTTCACTGTGGCCCTCCCCAGTATTAGCACAGTTACACCAGTATAACCCTGTACATCCCTTACATTAGTGATTAATTCCATAGGAAAAAACTGTGTGTTGGTAGCAGCACCTTAATACAACAAACTGCCAATTACAGAAGTGCCTTGGGTCTGGTTTCTGACCATTCTGCCTTAAAATTGGGACAGTTTAAAGGAGTAAAACAAACTTGGACAGGAACAGGTATGTCAGTAAAAACACCTCTAGGCTGCTCTTGTTCTGCCTTCATGTGCTGATGAAATCTTGAACAAGTGCAGAGTCCTTCTGCAGAGATACTGCTCTTCTTTGTGTAGTTTCCCCACCTATGGAACAGGAACAGTGATGAGGGGAAAGTATAATTTGGTACCTGAAGGCACAAATGACAGGTTCATGGGAGAGCAAAATAAATTCATTAAGTTTATTTCTAAACTATCTTGTCAGTGCTTTCTGCTCTCAGACTCCAAAAACTCAGATTCCCTGTGTGGCTTTATGCTGAATAAATCAGTTCTCCACAATTAACATTCTTTTATTTCCTGCACCAGGAATCCCAGTGAAATGCCACACATTTTCTCCTAAGCCCTTGTGCCACACAGGCATTTCGCTTCTTATGGACACATAAGAACATGCTCTGGGTCTGTGCTTAACAGCATCTCCTGCTGCCCCTGGCCAAGGGGAGACACAGCCAGTTGTTCCTGACGACTGAGCAGTGTCATCCCAGAAGCAGAAGCCCCATTTGTTTTTGTTTCCTTTCAGCAGACCTATCCCCACAGATCGATTCCAGCCGGGCACAGAGTGCTGGTAAATAAGCCTGCAGTAGCTGTAGCAGTTGGCATTTTCAAATATTCATCTTTTCAGATGATGGCTTTTTCTCCCCCAGCCCCTTATCAGAGAGCTTTGCACTTCCCTGTACCCACATTGTCTGCCATAGACACTCAGTTTCTGACTTAAAATATCTCCTTTTCACTCCAGTAACTGTACACAGAGAGACAACAACACAGAACCACCCAAATTAGTGCACGTCATGGCAGCTGTTCAGTTTTATTTATTTATGTGGATTTGGCCATTTCTTTCTCCAGTCATTAATAAAGTGCAGTGAATTTGAATGTGCACAACTGAAAATGGCTCCTAAAGGGAACCTTCTGCTGGTGGGGAGGCTGCTGGGCTTCCATTGCCTTTCACGCCATGCTTAGAGTGAAACAGCAGTCAAAAAGCTGGAGACAGGATGAGAGAGTTGGGATTGTTCAGCCTGGAGAAGAGAAGGCTCCAGAGAGACCTTAGAGCCCCTTCCAGTGCCTAAAGGGGCTCCAAGAGAGCCGGAGAGGGACTTTGGACAACGACATGGAGTGACAGAACAAGGGGCAGTGACTTCAAACTGACAGAGGGCAGGTTTAGATGGGATATCAGGGAGAAATTCTTCCCTGTGAGGGTGGGGAGGCCCTGGCACAGGGTGCCCAGAGAAGCTGTGGTTGCCCCTGGATGTGTCCAAGGCCAGGCTGGACAGGGCTTGGAGCACCCTGGGATAGTGAAAAGTGTCCCTGCCCATAACGGGGGCTGGAACAAGACGAGCTTTGAGGTCGTTTCCAACCATTCTATGATTCTATGAAAAATAAGTATTCTTCTTCATTTCACCCCAAAATAGCCTCTAGATCTGTCCTGCCAGTGAGGAGCAGGGAAGTGACCTGTCCTCCCTCAGATCAACAGCACATCTTTTCTCCTCTCATTCCCCAGCTCCTTTTTTGCCTTTTTTTTCCTGTCTGGCTCTTGAGCACTGATGCAAGAATTTCAAGCAACGTCAACCCTGGTGCAACTCCATTTGATTTACTGGCAGCTGGAGGCTATTCTTTGCCTGCCATCATCTGAATGGCAGATGTTATGAAGGTTCTGTTCTTGCCTTGACAAATCTCAGGTTAAAATAAAGGTAGTAGAGACCTTTAGACACAGGAGCAAGTCACCAGGGAGGAAGAATCTGGAAAGCTCCCCTTGAATTTAAACAGTAGGGACACCAAGCACATTTACCACAGTCTGGATTTCAGTAAATAACAGCACTCGTTTAGTAAAAGTTGCTAAAACTTGCCATAAATTTTGACCCAAATATAAAAGTCCGCATTTTAGGGGCAAAAGGAACAGTCTTAGTTAAAGACAAGAGTGTTTCCACTTAAAATACTCTGGCTAATCTGCTCACAGGCTTGCTCCTTGAAACTCACTTTCACAGGTAACCTTATTCATGATCAGCCCTTCCCAGCTCGGTGTTCATGCAGCCATTTTCCAATGGATTCTGGCAGGATCAGAGCTGGAATAATACAGATTTGGTACTAAATATTGTTCCTGCTCTTTTTCCCATGTAAACCTTCAAAACACTTTGCAGGACTCGTTTTCTTTGGGTGTCTGTAACAGAGACAAGAACCAGGGGCTGTGATGCTGTGATTTTCAGTCCTGTTTGAGGAATCTCAGTGTTGTCCCCACTGAGACAGTTGCATTTGGAAGCTGGCTTCTCTTTCTGTTTCATTTGGACAGCACCAGAAACGCTGGTGTTAATGGTCAGAGCTCCACTCCAAATCTCAGCTGGTGTTGTGCTTGCTGAGGATCTGCTCCTACATCTGCTCTCTGGTTTCTCAGCATCCTAAAGCAGTGCATGAAAAGGTGGCAAAGTACAGGACTTATCACATGTGACAGAGCATTATAAAGTGATTTGTGGCTGCTGAAGAGCCCTTCCAGGACTTCAGGGCTGTGGCTGAAACCTTTGATCAGCTGTATCACTTCTAAGCAAAGAGGGACTGGTGCAGAGGTGGGGAGGGTGACAGCTCCAGTGCTCCCAGTACCATGGGTCCACACTGACCTTGTCTGAGTCAGATCTCCTTGTGATGGCTGTAAAAGAGTGATAAGACAATTTACTGCAAGGTGCTTGGATATGGAAAGTGTCAAGGATCACCCTGATTAATGACAAGGTGATGTCAGAGGGGATATCACTGCATATAATAAATCAGATTTTTTCACATGGGTTCAATTCGGTTACAAGATGCAACTTGCCCAGAGCCCTTTTGTGATTTTACATGAACGGAAGTGCACGTTGGGCTGCTGAGCTTTATAGAACAGGTGCTCAGTCACTGCTCCATTGAAATGGAGAAAAAATATCAGGACATCAGATGTGGCAGGAGACTGCCCAGGGGTTTGCACACCTAATCCCCTTTGGTTCCTTGTAGAGTCAGAGGGACAGAGAACACCTTCCAGTGACTGAGAGACGAAGCTTTGGAAAACCAGGCAACCAGCTCAGCCGAGATCAGCAAATGGAGGGTGGATGTGAGATGTGAGTAAGGTCAAACAGCTTTTACAAAAATCAGCTGTGGTCCAGATGGAAAGCAAGCAGGGCATTACTGCTGGGAGCCCAGGCTGGCATTGGCTACAGTGCAGCTCATCTGGGCACCTCCTCTGTAAGAAGATTTTCAGACCTGCTCTCCCCAGGCCCGGTGAGATGTGATGTTTGGGTTGGCCTTGCCTTGGTTTCCCTGCTGTTCCCACTGCCATTTGCACCTGGACCAAGCGGAGGCAGAACACCACTGGGGTGGTGCAGCAGCATTTTGCATCCACCCCAGTGAGGATGCACAAAGTGTTTTACAATTTCACCCACCCCAACCCAAACCTGGGGACTTGTCAGAGGGGATGTGGGAGCAGTACTTGGTCAAAGCTTGCTGGAAACCAGCTAAACCCTCCAAATATACTGGGAGGGAGGGACAGACCCACCCAGAGCAGGAGCCCATAAGGGCTTGCAGGAAGAATGAGTATTTTTTATAAGTCCAGCTGATATTATCAGAGAAAACTTTCAGGAACACAACTGCTCCTATTGTGCGTGAAGCAGAAAATGTGAGGCTTTAGGCTATGGAATCAAACCTTATCCTTAGGGCTGGATTGGGCCCCTGAACACCCTGCTGTGCTCTGAACCGGCTGTGTGATGGTTCATTGTTTGCCTCAGGATCCCAGTAACTCAGGGAACCATTTGGCTTTGCAGATTGAGAAGGGAATCAAATAGTTGAACCCTCAGTAAACATGCGAACACAACTGGTTGTCTTTGATGATTTGTTAGCTTGGACCTGAGCCAGGAGACCTGGGGATGGCAGTCCAAGTTTCTAGAGCTCCACAGCTGACATGCAGAGCAGCAGATCATGGTTGGGATGAGTGAAACTTGTTATCGGTTGGAGAGGCAGCCAGCAGGTGGAATCTTCCTAAAATTATCTCCTCCCCATTTCCAATGTGGCAATCTTGGATGAACCTGAATCACCTACTTAATAAAAATTCCATATTCAGTCCATAGAAATACTTCCAGCACCGTTAGATCAATTTCCTCTAAGTAGCAATAAATGTGTTTTCCTTTAAAAGGCCAACACAAGCACATTATCACAGCCTATAATCCCCATTCTCTCTATTAGCTCAAAGTACATCCCAGAGGCCAAGGGTCGCAGCTAAAGACTAATCGGTCTCATTAGCCTGTCTAATTTATCTTAACTAGGGGGACACAAACACACTAAAACTGTTAGGGAGACTTTTTGATCAGGATATGGGAGTCATTCATCAGGGTCCTGCAGCTTCCAGAGACAGGAGGGAGAGAAATGACCTGGGGACAAAGCCATTCTCCAAGGAAGCTCTGCAGCAAGACATACCCAAGCAGGCAGGATGGGGCAGAAACCCTCCCAGGGGCTCCTGCTGTCCTACCAGGCAACGTCCCAGCAGGACAGGGGGAGAGATGTGGAAAAGCATCTCCTTCTTGTTCTCACCCACACACCATCCAGCAGCTCAGTGTCCTCCTTGTTCAAGCTCTGCTTTGGCACTGCAGGCACTCGCTGGCCCTGGAAAGGGTTTGAGCCCAGCTGGTTAAAGTTTAACCTCTCCCCAGCTGTGTCAGCCACCGCTGGGGCTTGGGAACACGAGCTGCCCCTCCTTCTCCCATGTGCATCACTCTCCTGACAGCTCCCAGCTCACCTCCTCCCTGCTGCCCCGCCAGGAGGATGGATAAGGGCGATAAGGGACACAGTGCTCCAATCCAGCAGGAAGCAGCATGAAAAGGGGGGAAAATGAAGCAAAAAATGAACTCCTGTGGAAGCAGTTTTGCCTCTGGTTATCCAGAGAGGTGTTTTAGATGCTCCAGCCCAACAACAGCGTCCTGTTCCTGAACCTCACTGTGACCATTAGCGGGCAATGCACATGCCCTCACAAACATTGCCCAGAATTATTGCCCAGGCTCTGGGCTTTGGTAGCCCAAAGCAACAAAGTAAACCCTGAGGGTAATTTCCAGCCCCAAGACTCCAAGCCACGCTTTCATCCTGGAGGCTCCTGGCTGGGAGGAATTTCAGAATTTGTGCTTCCTGAACATCTTCATCGGATATTAAAAGACAAGAAGGTTTTCTGCTAAGAAAAGAAGGAAACACAGATTATTTAAGGACTTTCAATAGGAGGAGGCTGGCCAAGCTCTAAATCAAAGTCACCTCTTGAGACTCCCCTGAGAGAAAGGAAAAGGTTATACCTCGGATCCCTACTTCTGTCTTGGAAATAAGTGCCTCCAGAACAGTCACATTTCCAGAGACAAAAGAAAGAATTGCTGTTCCAAACCCTCCTCACGCCCACCTCTCGTTTCCATATCACTCGTGTGTCCTCACTTCGTGTCACTGCAACGTCACAGCGCCGCGGGACACGGGGCTGAGCGGATTGAACTCGACCCAAGTCCAGCTGCAATGCAAGGCTTTCATCACCCAGCCCAGGGGCTGCTGCCAAGGACAATGGGCACGGCAGAAGCACTCCAGGGCACCCACCTCCCTCCCTGTCCATGGGTGACCCGCTGTGCACGGGTCACAAGCATCGAGGATGAAGTGGTGGAGCTCAGGGGCTGCCAAAGGGTTCATGGCCTGGGATTTCACCAGGGGAGGGGAATTTTGTGGTGTGTAACATCATAAAAATAGGTTAGATTTTGAAGGTGCAACGAGTCCAACAAGAGGATTTAGAAAGTGTCACAACAGTTCGTGTCACCCTGTCCCATTTTTTGTCAGTCACTTTCTCGCTTCCAAGATACTTGAATGGGAAATAGTTATTAATGGAAAATGAGCTTTGCACTGCCTTTCACTGCAGGCAGTACGTGTGCTTTCATTTCATGTTACCCATTGAAGCTAATCTGGGCAGAAGAGAGAAGAAGAGAGGGGAAGAGGTGATGGAGACCCCCAGTACAACTCAAATGCTGGAGCCATCTCTTGTTTGCTGTTTCTTTAGTCCTGTTGAACTGTCACAGGTAGGACAAACTGCAGTTTACATGCCTCAGCCCCTGTGGGTAATCACCCCCACAGGTACAAGAGTCCCTCATTCAAAAGAGTACCTTTTCCAGACTTATTTTTGGAGAAGCTGTGGTCACCACAATTTCTGTGCACAGAAATTAAGTAGACACTTTTTGTACAGAAAATCTTGAGAATGCCAGTCTGTCCAGATTTTGAATAATTTTAAATCACAGATTGCATAAAAGCTCCTAACACTGACTTTTTCAAACCATCTTAAACAACCCACAAGTTGTCTCCACTAAGAGAAAGACAAGTCATGGATCTCAGGTACTCACACAGCTATGAACAACTTTGAAGGTGGTAAGAAACACTGTTGTCCATCTCAGTTCATCAAAGCAATCAAACACATGCTTAGGTTTAATCACAAACATGTACCTGGTTAAAGCCCAACACTAATGAATAGTGAGATTTGAGTGATCACTTAAATCTTTGCTTTAAATGTTTATGAATGTTGTGTCTGAGTTTTCTTTCCTTTTTTTGTTTAACTTAGGACCGTTGTGTGACAATAATAACAAGTTTTAGACAAGGAAGATTTAGGTCAGAAGAGCCAAACTCCTTTGAGCAGCATCAACTCACCCCAAATAACATGTCCAGGCTGGGCACCTTGTCTAAGTTGGTAGCTCCAGTTTCTTCTGTAATCAGGATCAGAAATGGGCAGCTCTGAAGGAGGATTCATCCTTTCTGTCTGGGGCAAGCATTTTAGGGCAGATGAATCAGTTTGTGGAGAACCTTGCCTTTTTCCCAGGACAGCTGAGGAAGTCTAGACTGTAAGCTTGGATTAGTCACTTAACTTCTCAGCAGTAACAAACATTGCACTCTCGGCATTTTTCAGACCATAAGGGTAGGTGAGATGAACTCTCAGGTCTAACTCTCAGGACCTTGCTGGGCAGTGAGTTATTAGACAGTTATTTCCTGGGAACAAAAATAGGAAATGCCCACTCTTGTTCCTCACTCTTGTGAGCACAGGGTGCTCACAGCCATCCACACATCACTAAAGACACAGCTGTGGAATTAGAAGAAATACACAGTCAGGTCCTTGTTTCCCCCACAGGCAGAAACTTGCAGGGACAGATTTCCAGCTGAAGGTCCTGTACCCCAACTCTCAGGCAGATTTATTCCAGCATTAATCAGAAGGTTGGGTGGAAGCATTCACAATGTCCTGGCAATAAGGAGAAGTAGAGGAGATGGAGGGGAGGGAGGGAAATTCATTTGCAGAGATGATGGAGTGACTCCTTCAAACGAAAAATTACTAATGATTAAAACAATGCTTGAGACTGTCTGTTTACATTTTAAAGGTGCATTATCCCAACAGGAAGGGTCCAGTGCTCGGCACCTCTTCCTACTGATTACCATCTAGCTTTCCATTTTCATATAACCTTGAAATACAATAAAGTCAATGTATGCACAAGGATTCTCTTTTTCTGATGGCTCGAGTGATGCAAATGGATTTTTCTTTTTACCATCCTTTACCTAGAATCTATGTCTAAGTCCCATCCTACATCATTCCCCTTTTAGAGGAATGACAGGAGGCTGTGTCCACCCTGTGTGCTTTGTGTTTCTGGTCATCAGAGGTGAATCACAGAATTATAGAACAGTTTGGGTTGGAAGGGGCATTTAAGGTTCACCCAGTCCAACCCACCTGCAGTGAGCAGCAGCTTCTCCCACCAGACCAGGCTGCTCAGAGCCCCATTCAGGCTGTCCTTGAATGTTCCCAGGGATGGGGCATCCACAGCTCTCTGGGAAATCTGTTCCAGTGTTCCACCAAGCTGACTGTAAAAAATTATTTCCTTGTATCTAGTCTATCTATTGGGATATCTTCCACCCCACCTTCTGATTATCCTTATATCCAGACTATCCCTATTCCTAGTCTCCCTCCAGTTTATCTCTAGTCTAAATCTAATGAGAACAGGAAAACATAAAAGAGATTCCTCTTTCTTTGATGTTATGTCTGACTTGGTAGTCGGGAATGTGCAAAACTCTAGACTCCTTCTCTAAATGAAGACGTTTTATAGCACTGAACTCCCAGAGCAGCAACTGATGGCTCAATTCTGCCCCCTCCTCCTCCCCCTCACGGCACCCACGCTGTTCTTTCTACAGCAGCACTGCAGCGTTTCCTGCGCTGGAGATCACACCGGCCACTTATTTTGCAATGCAGATAAAACCTCTTTGCATTATTTCCAGGGGAGAGAAAGAGAATAGAAGATCCCCTTTTGGAAATCGGCGTCTTCTCTTTTTCATGATGCTTTCCACTGTCACGAAAACATTGCACACCCTATCCTTCCATTCCAGATCTTATATCCAACAAGCTTTTGCTGACTACATAACCTTCACTAACCTGAAATTCCTGAGTAGTCCCAGGAGCTCAATGCATCTTGGAATAAAATTTTTGTAATGTCATTTAAGGGTATTCCTAATCCAGAATTATTGAGGAGGCCTGGGTCATGGGAATTGAGTTTGACACTTGACAAATACTTGGCTTTGTGTAAATGGACAGGCCACTGAAATAACTGCCTTTGGATGTCACATGAAGAGAAATTAATTCTTTATTAACTTCCGCAATGATAATCTAATAAACTCATTTGGTCTACTAGTTTCAGCACTTAAAGAGCTCAGTCGATTGGATGCAAATAGATTTTTTTCTTCCCTTCTGGAGCAGTGCCTCTGTGGTGTGCAAAGGGACATCAGTGTGAAAATGGTGTACGTGTCCAGATCCTGCTGCTGCTTAGTGTGAGAGAGACAGGCACAGCAGAAGGACAAATAGCAGGGGCTATAAAAATACTCTATTAAGAAAGAAAATGGGTTTTTATTGAAAATTTATATTTCAAACAAATTTTCTATAACTTACATTCAAATCCCTTTTCTCCTTAATCAGCTATTTTTAAATAATGTACAAGGAACAAATATATTAGCTGTTTCCTTTTAGAATTATAGCACAAAAAATTAGTCCACGCCATTTTAGGACACTTTGCTGAGACGTGTACAAACACAACAAAAGCTGGAGCTCCCATCCCAAAATTTTACTGGTAAATGCTAAAAATAAAAATGGAACTATGTGGAGCAAGCAAGCCTCTAATTCTAGAAGCCAAGTGTGTCCAGCAAGAAAATAAGGCTGTCATATGTGACCTAAGTATCCGACCAACCCAGCCATTGCCACTTAGAGGTTGAATTTCAAATGTCAAGCCACAAGCTGCTGCAGATGGACCAGGAGCCATGTGCAAAATAAACAAACAAAAAGGCTCTACAACACAGAGGGAAACATGACCTCACTGCGCTCGTTTCAGACCTCCCCACCAGGAGGAGTGACACAGCTGATCAGTCCCATTTCAGGGTCATATTTCTATATGCCAGACTGTCCAAGGCTACTGCTCTGCCCATCAAGAAGTTCATGCAACTGTGATCTTTTTCATGTTAGTGCAGACTGGAACCACCAATAAACCTGGCTTTGATCAGAATATTTATACCACACCACTGCTGCTTGTCCTGCACCCACACAGCACATCCCACCAGCCACGCAGCCCAAGGGGAGCCAGATTAAAAAGCCAAGGCAATGTTTCCTGCCAGCAGGCATTTCTTACCCTCCCTGTTGGTGCAGCACATTAAAAATATTTCATTTGCAAAAGCCAAATATTTATTAGCATTTGCTAACTGAGTTGCTCCACAATGACATGAAAAATTGTGATGTCTAAGACCGTCATGTAAATATATAATTTGCACGGGAATGTATAAATATATGTATGCATGTTTACTTCTGATTAGTGGCAATTATCCTATGAAAGAGAACATGGAAATAGAGCATGGGTTTTCTAGATTGCTTTAAGTATCTGTGTCCTTTCTGCTGCTCTCTTTTCAGAGGCAATGTGGGGCAGAGGCCTTCAGCTCACTGTGACCTCCTCTCTGGCTTCCCTGCAGAGCTTCCAGGGAGGCCAGGTCATGGTCCATCACCAATTGGGCTGATGTCTCTGAGTGCTTACACAAGTGAAGGAAAAACAGATTCAGGAAGATCCAGAGTGCCCAGATGAGCCTCCAGCTCTGAATCAGCCTTAAAAATGTTAACATCAGCTCTCCTTCCTGAATACTTCTGAGATCTAAGTAAGCAGCTGCCTTTATTTTGGATATCATTCTCACAAGTAGTCAGATGCCCTGGAGGACTTGAGCCTTGTTATCTACATAGCTTCATAAATGGGGTTTTGGCTTCTTCATGGAAAAAAAGTCTTCTTTTTAAATCTGCACTAGTGAGGGGCATGCTGGAGATGGTCCCCAGCCAGCCTCCCTGCCCTCTGTCCTCACTCCAGAGCACAGCTTTGCATCTCAGTCCCTAGGCTGGTCCCTCACCAGCTCTTCCTCAGAGTTTGGCACTGAACCTAATTAATGGCTGCAAGCTGAATCAACTTCCAGAATCACAGAAAATAACCTGGAAGGGATCACCAAAGGTCCTGCAGTCCTTTCCTCCATACCACATTGTCAGTTCTGCCTCTGTGGCTCTCAGCAGACATTTGTCCAGTCTAAAATCAATGCTGCCTCTGTTAATGCTCCAGAGGAAAGCCCTGCAGCCCACAGCTGTGGGCTCTATCAACACCCAGAAGCCAGTTTGTGCTGCTGTCAGGGTGGCAAACGAGTGTCTGTGACATGTTTCACTGTGTGCTGAGGTCTGGTTTGCTGTAACCTCAGCCAAGTGAAGAGCAGACATTATTTATAGGCCACCCTCCTCTTCCTCCTGATGTTGGATCCAGATGCACTAAAGAGGTAGGACCATCCCCCTGTTTGTGATGTATTTTCATGTGTCTCTCCGGCAGCAGCTGATGGGGAGGGACACCTCAGACAGGAGTTGAGAATCTGCTCATCTCGCTCACAGACCTGCTGTTACTGCTCCCCAGCACTGAGATATTCTTAACATCATAACAGTGGGGAGGTTGGATGCTGAGCTCTGCAAAGGCCATAAATATACTGGCAGGTTTGGGGGTTGTTTGGGTTTTTTATTTCAGGTTTTTCCTCTTACAGAAGTGACAGAATGGTGATGTTCCCCTCAGCTGTAGAGTTTGCTGCTCATTTCTCCTGGATGGACACCTGGTTCGAGGGACCATCTGCTGCTTTTTCCAAAGCTGATGCCAGAAATATCTCTCCAACTGAGAAGTAGGTGGGTGTCTCAACTCAGCCTGCAGGTAAAGAGCCAGGATATGGGCCAGGTACAATTGTTGACTGCAGTGACATCTTTGGCTGCTGTGCTAGAGCCCAGTCCTGTCCTTTCCCAGAGAACTGAGGACACTCAACCCTTCTGGGGAATGGGGGATGGCCATGGGCTCGGGAGACTCTCCAAACCAAGCTGGCACTGTGTTGCTGTGCAGACCTCTTGCTTTTGTCCACCACCTAAAGAGGATTTCAAAGAAGAAATTCCAGGCTGGGAAATATTTTTCAGAGCTCAGTTGGTTTTGTAATCCTCTAGGAAGCAGTTTAAGTGTACGAAAACCATTTTACCCAGTAAATCAGGGCACGGGCGTAGCAACAGCTTAGTTTAACCTATGTAATGTGCCAGGGACAGTGCAGATTTACAACATTGCCATGAAAGCATTCTCCACTTCCATGAAAGCAGCCTGAGCTCTTTCCAGTTCAAGAGCCACCACCTCCCCAGTGGCTGGACAGTGTGACAAACCTGCTCCATTACCGGAACACTCTTGTTGTCACAAAGACAGATGAGAATCAGAACAGCATTAAAATCAAGAGCAAAATTCTCTTGCATTAGTAAAATAAACTGCTTCCTCCAGGCCCAGAGAACACCCATTCATTACTGGGTCTTGTTTGCGAAGAAATTTTAAGCAAATGTTGGTAATAACAGGACACAATGGAAAATGATGGTCCTGCACGGTTTTCATATTGCATTAGTTCAGATCTACTTGCAACACCTGCTTCATTTCACCTTTCTCCCACTGATATCTCCTGGAGATTTCAGAACTACCTCCTTACATCTATTTTTGGGTATAATTTGAGTGTAATTTGATATGTAATTAGGCTAGAATAGAAGACCAAGTACTTAACTACCCATACATCTCTCCCTAATTTAAATAATTCCTGATATATCTAACTAGTTTGCCTCATCCTGCACTGATGTGTATTGAACTGGGGATAATGAAATAAGAAATGTGAGGGGAAAAAGATGTTATTCCAGAGTCGGAAGATCACCAATTAATGACATGAAAATCCTGGTGGGAATATCTGTACACTTAATGCCCCTTCTGCTTCCAGTTCTACGTGGTCACTGTCTGTGGTGTGAGGGCTCTCAGAATAGTCCTTAGAACAACTTGGGTTCCTTTGAGCTGTCTCAAAATAATCAACAGCTCTTGGACAGGATTTAAACACACAGAGGGTAAGAAATAAGATTAATTTAATTCTCAGCTGGCTTCAGCCATGCCTTAGAGCTTGCGTTTCAGAGAGGAAGAAAGTCTCTTCTGCAGTCGTATCTCCCTCTTTCCCTCTCTTATGTCCAGAGAGAAATCAGGTTGCTGGCTTAAAAAAGAAGCTTAAATTTGTAATGGTTGAAGATAGGTGAGTTCAGCTCTTTGGTGTGTGACTACACAACTCTGACAACTCAGTGTGCCGTGGCACACTCAGGGAATTGTTCAGTTGTCAAACAGGGGTGGCTGGATTTTGTTTGGGTGAAACAGCACTGCTGGATTTTGTCCTGAAACATGGCAAATATTTTATCACAGTCCTCTTTTTAATAATACAAATTGTCCCACTCGTGCTTCAACAGGAACAAGTGCTGATGGATGCACAAGCTGATGTGTCTGCTCATCCGAGATTTCAAAATATCATCCTATCTTCATCAAGGGAAGGGGGGAAATGGGAAATCTTGAAGTTTTTGATGGGTGAGAAAAAGTTTTATTATGATATTGGTTGGCTTCTTTCACACAATGTAAAATACAGCCACTTTATTAGCATAATTTTAGCACATAAAACACTGAAAATACAGTACAATTTAGCCTACTACCAGCTGGTTATTGGAAAAAAAGTGTGGCTGTGGAAGTTGTTAACCATTCCATTGAAAATTTCAATGAAATCCACACTTTGTGGTGGAATGTTTTAATTTAGATGGATCATTATTCCCAGCAGAAAATTATTTTTTCAGAGAATTGTCAATTCGCACAGGAATATGGCAAAGAACAGCCTGTGCACAGGATCCCAGCCAGCCTGGGCTCCTGCCTGCCATGAGCTGCTGCAGGACCAACACCTTTCCCTATGAAAAACCATGGGACAAAAGAATATCTCAGCTGAATATTGTTGGGGGGGTGTTTTTACCGTTTTTTTCTCATCATAATCTCTCCTGTATCTCCCAAACAATTTCTAGGGATGCCAACACCGCCTCTGGCTGTGTCCTGCATCCCAGCACTGCACTTTCCACTCCTTCCCCTCCACTGCTGCCCACCCACTATGCACATCCCAAAACGTCAGGTCACCTTTCTGCCCGGCTTTGGGAGCATTGCTCCACACACTTTCATACTCCTAGGGCAGCTAAGGCGGGGTGGCGAGATCCTCAGTGTTAATTTGCAGCATCTCCTGGGGGGCAGCTCCCGGCCTTGCTCCCATCCCATCACCGCATTCCAGCCCCCGGCTCGCTGGCTCACACACTCCCTCCCTCCCCCTTCCTTGTCAGGGTTTCTTTCTGTGCAGAACAGATGGGCACGAGCTGTTTGGGAAGCACCTCCCTTCCCTCCCCCAGCCCCATGGACAGAGGCATCACCGGAGCAGGGAGCAGTCCCCTCCCGGCTGCGGCACAGCTCCCTTTTCAGAGGGGCAGGTAAAAGTTTAACCAGGCTGTCTTTCAGCGCTGGAGGCAGAGCCGCCTTTCATAGCCATGATAAATTGCTCCTGTCAAAACTACATGAATGCTCATATTGAAAAGCTCTTCTTTCTTTCTTTTTAACTTTCCCCCCCTCTCCAGTCTCACGGTGTCTCTCGGTTGTTAGCCAACATTTAATGCCCGCTTAGTCAAAGGGCACTTCCACTCCTCGTCTCTCTGTCCTGTCCCCTGGGGCTGCTGGGGCTGAGTTGTCACAGAAATACTGATGGTGAATAAAAAAATTAAAAAAAAAAAAAAAAGACAGGGTGAAGAAGAAACCCTTTAATGTTTTTAGGGCTTTTGATTTCAGTCAGGTCGTCCTACCAGTAGCTCCTAACCAAAGCAATTGTAGGATGGAGGTGGACAGACAGATGTCTCCCAAGAAAGTTTCCTTTGTTGGTATGTTCTAAGTTGATAGATTAGCTATAGTCTGTAATATTTTCCAAAGGTGACAATGAACACACAACACAAAACAATCCACTCCACCCCTCTCCAGCAGTTGAGCAGCAAGGCCAAAACCTGTTGTAGATGTTCCAGGGAGACAGAACCTACTCAGCTCTTAACACAGTCTGAAGACACTTCCCCACCTGTCAGAGAGTGCTTTCACTCCGTGGGTGCTCCAGAGAAGGAGCCATAGCTGGTAAAATCAGAGCCAGGTGCTTTGGCCATGGAATTGCCCCTGCTTCATCCAAAATTGCCTGGTTTTGTCAGTCTCCCAGCCCTGCTGCAGGACTGCTCTGCTGGGGCTGGTCCCATGTCTGCAGAGGTCTTGGAGCCCCTAAACCAGGCACACTGGTCATAGAGGAATGGATGGGAGCATGGGCTGGCTGTCACCAAGAAAATCCTGTGAACAAATAGTCTGTTCTTGGGCTTGAGATTAATGGGAAAGGTGGGTTTGGGGTGCCTGGTGAGCACCAAGCCAGCTCAGCCCAGCCTGACCAGTCACTCAGCTCCCTCAGGGCTGCACCTCCGGGAGAGGCATTGAGGTCCAATATGAGGAAAATTGATCTGAGCATCCACCCAGAGCACCATGAGCTTGTGTTGGTGCCATATTTGCACGTGTTATAGTCACAAGCTCCTCATCCCCTCCCTCAGGCTCACTGTAAGGAGTGGGCCTGGCAGGACACTGTCCTGTCCCAGCTGTGCTGCTCTGATGCCCATCCCTGGCCAAAGCCCACTGTCTGAGGGGAGGGGGCCCTCACAGCACACCCAGCTCCCTGGGCACTGCGCTTCTCCCAACCTGGCTGCAGGAAATACCCAAAACTTGGAGTGCTGCTCCCATTTCAGGACACCTCCCCCTCCTCCACAGCCCTACGCAGTAAAAGCTCCCCATAAATCAGCAGCAGGCATTCAACACACATCTCCCAAGAAGAGACCTGCTCCCACACTCCGCTCTGATTCCTCCCTCTCCCGTTTTTCTGTCCATGCTGATATCTAGCCACCAGCCAGCTCTCCCAATATAGCCTCCAGACTGTAAATATCAGTGCTGCTGCCCTGCTACAGCAGCCAGTGACAGCAATATCTGGCACACACACACAGATCTTCCCTGGGTGCATCTTCCCTGTGACAAATATTTCTGCAGCAGTCCTTGTAGCTGGCTGCAGTGTCACTGCCCTTATCACTATCAGCCTCCCGTAGGGTTCAGCACCATCCAAATCTGTATATGTATTTTGGGATATTAATACCATCAGGACACTCTTGTTATCCCAGCTGTAACCCTTGTATCCCAGCTCATTAACCCTTGTTACACCTGTACACACACGGCACACAGGCAATGCACAGGAAGACTGCACAGCTCTAACTCTGTTCCCACCTATCCATAGTCCCAGATATTTTAATAAAGCTGCATGGCTGAGGAAGATTGATATTTGCCCATATGTGCAAATCGTTTTAAGGGCTGCATTTCTTCTAACTGCAACAGAATCGCTGGAAAAGGTTCACCCTTCTATGAGCAAAAGGAAGGGGATGTTTAAAGAACAAACTGAGTACTCTCCAGAGGCTCCTGCTTAAGTACCATATCAGCACAGGCTGAAAGTCAGGCCTGATCCTTCCTCCTGTCAGCTGCCCTCTCTTTCCCTGGCTCTGGAAGTGGTCTGCTGACACGTCATAAATCATTTTCTCTCTCACTGCCTCAGTTTCTCCTACCCATGTGCTGGGGCTCTTGCTGATGATCCTCCTTTGGAAAGGGCTTCCCAATCCACCATCAGGAGTGTTGGAGGGACAAAGCACTCGTGCTTTGCTGATGCTGTGTGTGCTGCTCCCTGCTTGTGCAGAGCCTCTGCAGAGCTGCCTGGGGGGCCCTTGCACTGCTTTAGCTTGCAAGGGTCAAGCCCAGCAGCTTTGCTGCTGTTGGCTCCTCTCCCCTCCATGCAGCACTTGAAATCAGCCACGTTGCACCACAGTTATTAACTGGTTTTGACTGACTTCTTAAGTTAATTATAATTTCACAGTGTAATATCAAGCATGATTAAAACAATTAGGTTTTTCACCCCCTTGCAATGCCTCCCTCCCTCTGCTTTCCTTTCTTCTTTCCCCTCCTTCCCCTGCCTCCCTTCACCCTGGAAGTTTTTAGATACGCTTCTGCACCACTGCAACAAATTGTATGGTAGGATCTGAAATTATTACCCTCTTAAATGCATTAAACTGTTCATAAAGCAATTTGCAATGCCAGTTACCAAACTATGGTAAGCCTCCCAGCCTGACACCTCCCAAGTGCAGGAGGATTCTTGGCAGCCATGCCCTGCTGCAATGCTCTCTCACTCACCAGAGTCAATGCCTGAAACTTAGGAGAAATCAATGCAATTATAGATATGAAGGTCCAATTACTGCGTAATGTGATCAGTCTTTATCTCTGAGTCCCTTCATGAAAATCAGGGAGGCCTTTTCTTTTTTTCCCTGAAAGGAGTTGCAATATAATGCAAAATGATCTTTAAAGAGAGGACCAAAAGCGAGGGACGTCCATCACTCAGCAGGTCAGTTCCTGTGTTAGCTGGTGCTGATTTCCCCTTCATACTGGTGAAGTTATTCCTGATTTACACCTCGGTGCATCCATTGTGTCTGATGAAATCAGTCCCTGCTGATGCTACTATCAGGTTCCCAGCCCAGTATCATGCATGTGGCTACTCCAGATCCCTTGGGTAATTTTGCTCATTCGGAATTTTTTCATCGGCTGCCAATTGTGGCTGTTCCCCCCTCACTTCTCCCTGTGGATCTGAGGGAGGGAGAAGGATGTGGAGCTGCCTGGCTGCCCCCCATCAGCATCTAGACCTCATCCCTGCAGCTGGGCTCGTGCCCCAACATGGAGAAGTGACTGGGCAGCTAAAGGGATTGAAACAGCCTTCCTAGGAAATAATTTGCAATCCCTTCTGGGCAAGACTTGATCCTTGTACCTGCCCAGATGGGCTGATAAATGCCTGGAGGGGCCAGGCCCAAGAAATCCTCATTTTCTTGGCACATGCAGGCTGGTTTCAACATCCCCAACGACCAAAGAGGATGGGCTGCATTCACCATGTCTGGGCTAGTGGAAGGTGTCCCTGTCCATGGCAAGGAATTGGAACCAGACGAGCTTTAAGGTCCCTTCCAGCCCAAAGCATTCTGTGATTCTGCAATAAGGACAGGTTCTGCTCAGTCACACACACCCCAAGAAGGTGATTTTAAAAGAGAAACTGTCACTCCAAAGCACTGAGTTCTGTGCACAGGAGATCAGTGAGAGGGACTTGCATTTCTCTGTGCTTTACCTCTTCACATTTATCCAACAGAGCAGGATCCAGATCAAAGCCAGGACATGACTATAATTATACAAGTAGAAATAAGTAACCATCTGCACTAATAAGGAATACAATCCTTTATCTATGTTAATTAGAAATAAATTAGAGAGAAAAAAGATATACACAGTAGCTAATAGTTAATTACTGCAACTATATTGAGAAATATATGCATATATATATAGTAAAAACTCTATTCCAAATTAACAAAATATTGAAGTTTATTTCTAGAACTTCAGAACAGGAACGTGTTTGAGACCACATCCCAATGTGAGGAAGGCCATTTATCACAAGCCTCAGAGCACCTTGTTCAAGGATCCCAAAGTGCTCAGCAAACATTGATAAATAGACCTCGATGTATTCCCAAAGGGAACCATTATCATCATGATATAGCAGTGCTCAGGAGTCTTATTCTCCAGCCTGCACAGCTCCAGTTTGATTCCCACTTCTCTTATGGACAGCACCCATCCAGTTTCCCAAACTAGTTTGCAGCCAAGATCTGTAGGAGCCAGGTTGTCATCAAGCTAAGATTTGGGGACAGCAGGGCTGTCACAGAATCACTAAGGTTGGAAAAGAACTCTAAGATCATCAAGTTCATCAGGGCTGGCTTCAAGATGTTCAGCAGCGTTGACCCTGAGCACTTTGACTCACGCCTTTGCCCTCTGATGTTGCTGTTCTCACCGCGGCCGAGTAGAGAAACAACACAAAGACCAGGCCCAGGGTCAAGTGGACGCAGCAGCAGTTTAATGAATTCTCAGAAAACTTTTATATGTTAGTTTGCAAGGCGTATTAAGTGGCATAAGGTGATTGGTTTTACCATCCATCCCCTAAGGGGGTTGGTCAAGTTCTAAGACACCCATCTCTGAATGTTTTCTAGCTAGAACCATAACGATTCTGCCAAACAACCCGCAGGTGCAAGAAGTTTACAATACTGTAATCTTGTTTAAAGTAATCTGCATGGGAAAGACTGAACTCTCACAAACTACTGCAAAGAGCTGAAGAAATTCTCTGCTGAGGCTTTTTCAGTATCCATACTCCGATATCCCCCACCATAAACACGCAGACACATCAGGGTCCCCAGGACAGCGCCAAATAGAGGAGAAAACGATGGGAACATGGTCCTTCAATGTCCATGTGATCCTTGGATGTTTGCTGCCCTCTCCCTGCTCTGTCACTTGAAGAGAAAGGAAGATCCCTTAGTGAGCAGGGGAGGGCTGATGGCACCGTGGAGCTCCTTCCCCACGGGCTCAGGTGTTCAACCCCCTCCAGCTGCCCCGCTTTAACCGGGAATCTTAAATGGGCTCTGACATCTTTTAAACAGAATCCCTGTTGCATCTCACCTGGGGAGAGGACAGCAGGGAGCTGAACAGCCAGTTGGAATGTGCTCCTGTGGGCAGGAGGCATGTCCGTGCCGGAGGTTTCCCGTGCTGCTGCGTCGTGGCGCGGGCGGAGGCGGCCGAACACGTGCTGCCTGTCAGCACTCGCTGCTGCCGGGCCAACACGGCTCCTCACGGCCCAAAACGTGCGGAGAAATCCCAAGAATGCTCTCCACACACTGGGACACGGACTTCAGAGGCCTGAGAAAATAAATAATCGCACTATATCTGAAAGTGGGTTTATTTTCTTTCCATATTCTGGACCCAACTTCGCATTCCCAAGGGCTTCCCACCACTGTTTCCTTCTCTTACCTTTGGTTTTCCACCCGAATTTCACACGTACTTTCTTTTCTCACTCTGCCACAAGAATTACAATACGTAATTTGCTTATCTGGGGGTACAAAAATTGCATTACTGTACAGACTGGTTTTGCAACACAGAATGAGTGTTGCCTGCTAGGGGTGTAAACACAGAGTTAATCCTGCCTTTCATGGCCTGCACTTTCCCTGTACTTGTTTATTTCATGTTCTGTGTCTGCCCCAGGATGGATCAAACTGTTTAACCTTTGACAGCAAAGTCAGAAGAATGATTCACTTGGAAGCTGAAATGTAAATAAATACATGCATTGCTAAATAAATCAACCGCTAATGCCCTAATGCAAGGCTGATAAATATCCTGATTGAAATCATACTTAAATAAATGGGGCAAATTATCAGACAGGGGGTTTAAAAGTTATAATTTCAGGGCATAATTCAGCACAGCACCAGCCATAATTAGAAAATTATTTTAATCTTTGATTTTTCTGATTTTTTTAAGGAGTGAAATCTTTTCTCCTACAGCTGTTTAGTGAACCCTGGTATTGTCACAAATGTTGCAAAAGGAGGTGGAATATGGTTGATTTAGTGATAAATGAAAAAATCTCTTCTTGCTTACATTGACAAAAAATGCTCCAAAACTCTTAAACCTTGCACAGCACAGGAAAGTGGGGAGCTGGTAAGTGATTTCCCCTTTTGCCTCTATTCCTGCCATAACTCTGTGTGCCCGCAGAAAAAAGTTCATGTCCCATACAGGTTCCTTCCCCTCAGGCACTAAATTACCAAGCACTACCCCCAGTTAGAGTCTCTAAACCCACTAGCAGTTAAGAGAAAACAATCCCTGCAATTTGTGCAGCAATAAGCGTTCTGTACGACGGAGGAATATGCAAAGAGCAGCGCGTGGATGTGCCGGAGGACGAGCCTCAGCTCAGGACTGCCACCTCCCTGCTCCTCACAACGCAGAGAGCTGCTCCCAAGCAATCTTTTTATTTAATTTATTTATTTTCCGTTTTCTCCCATCTCGTCCTTACTGAGCGGCTCCAGCATGGAGGGCCCGTCTGCAAGGACTCGCATGCTAGCACATGTCATTTTTTTGGCTCCCTGAAGGAAAAGGTAGTGTTTGCCTCCCACGTTGGATCAAGCCCTCTGAACCCGGTGTTTCCACATTCTTGATTGCCCTGCTGTGTGTGAATTGCATAACAACCAAGGAGTCCTTTAGATCACCTTCCGAGCTCAATTTTTTCCCCCACATGCTGATTGAAAAGCAAATGAAATACTTTTTCTGCCACCAATTTCCTCTCTTCATGTACCTGCTTGCACTTATTACTTCTGAAGAATCTTATCGAAGGAGCAACAGGTTGCTAGAGTGGTGGCTTGGCCCCCAGATGATACACTGGGCTGATAATTTATCAAGGGTTGTCTGTTAGAGGAAGATTGATCTGAAGTGCTCTGAGCTGAGCACAGTGGAGGGGATGGAGCAGAGATCATCCTCCCCTGCCAGCCGAGCCCGGGGTGCCCCCAAACCTGGCATGGCTCAGAGGAGCAGGGTCTTTTGGAACCCACCAGCAAGATTTTGACCTCAGATCAGATATTCAGCTGTCCTGCTTGTCAGCTTGGGATTCTCCAAAGAGCTGCTCTGGTTTAGTGTGTTCTCCTGGCAGTGCAGCTTCTGTGTAAAACAGTCCCTGCATTTTAGGCATTGTCCTCACTCATCTCACACTGACCCTTCAGATTTGCAGAGATGGGGACTGAAACTGATAAACCAGGGTCCTAGAATTCAATCTGGCTCCATCATGGAGTCATGACAGTGATGCAAAGGCCTGAAGTGAAAAAAGGAGGATCTGTAACAACCTAAAAATTGCAAGAGGAAGGCAAGGGTTCAGGCATATACTTGAATTTTATTGGAGTGGTGCTATCCTGGATTGAAATGCATTCTTAAGAGGAGGCTTAAATATCTTACAGTTACAGATAAACCCTTCCCCTCACTGCCCTTGTACATGCAGGACGTGATCAAGGCAGCTTCCAAAATTGCAAAAGGGCTTTTAGGACTAAATCCCAAACCACACTGATGTTCCTCCCAGTGAGAACATTGGGGTTTGGCAGAAGAGTTTTACTGAGTTTCCACAACCCAAATGTTGCCTTTTCAAATTCACATGAGCTGATAATGACACCTGATCATACCAAGAGAGAACTTCATTTTGGAGATCATCTGTTTCAACTGCTGCTAGCAACCCATGAACAGAAGATGATCCTTCAGCAGGACAATTCCAAGAGTATAAAAATGGATTTGTTTTTGTCAGCACAGTTAGCTAGAAAGCTTTACATTCCCTTTTGGAGTTACCTAGATAAAATAGATTGTGTTGCCTGCGCAATGTTATTGCCTCCCATCCAAAGCCAGTCATCCACACCCTCCCTGAAGTTGAAAAAGTTTCCCCACCCTCCTCTCAGCCTCCAAACTTTGATCACAATCCCAACAGATGCAAAATATTTGCAGTGAGAGGTGCCAGTGCCGTCAGCTCGCCACAGTAGCTCCCAGTCAAAATGTTTGCACGCACACTTCAGAGCATCATTTATCTTGAGGGATGTCAGCTCTAAAAATGTTAGCGCATGTCACTGTCAAAGCAAATGCCAGAAATTAGCTTTCTTTCATCTCAGAGAAGAATAATTAACTTTGCAACTGTTTCCAAAAGTGCTAATTAATGGGTTTCAACAACTTGACTTGTCAGGATACATCTTGATTGGAACAACAGCTTGCTCTTCCCCTTGAGGATTATGGCTCTTCTTTTGGATCCTTTTCCTCATCCACCAGCTTAGTGAGTTGTGGAAAATGGATGTCATTTATAACACAAAAATAAACATGTGAAAAAAGGAAAGCCCTGGGGACTGGTTAACATTTATTAATTATTGGTGTGCTTTATTAGCAATAATGTAAAAACACATCTTCCCGTTGAAACTGAATAATCTTCAAACAAGACGGGATTTTGTTTGCTGTTTATGTCCTTGGAAAAACAGGACAAGTCTTCAGCTTCATGTCTCTGCATGGGTATGGCTTGGACTGGGAACAGTGGATCTCCCTCTCTTGCCTTGAAAGTTTCCTTCTGGAGCCAAGTCCTCTACCTGAAGATCCACTCTCTCTCCCTTGCTTTGAGTACTCAAGTTCTTCCAGCAGTTCACACAATGTATTTTGTTCTCCCAGCTTTCTCTGAGGCAATAAATGCCTGACTCTCAATACCAAGCTCCTTCCCTGTTATGCCATGTCGCTCTTTGGATGCATCCCCTCCTTGCACCAGGATGGAATCTGTGCTTTAGCTGCCCACGTCGAGATGAAAAGTAAAATGCCTGTGCTTGACAATGGCATTCAGCTATCCCCATCCCATAGCGAGTACATGGAAGCCGTGTCACACAGCCAAAACCCCTAGAACCCCTTGAAAACCCAAAGGCTTGGAGGCATCTAACAATTTAAAACACTCTGTCCTGAAGAACCAGTGAAGGTCATGGTCAGACTTGATATAAACACCCTGGTGAAGTCTCAGACCCTTATATGCACTCCTGGAAATATAAAGCAAATCAGGAAATCAAGTAGAAAATCCAGGAGGTTGTTATTAAAAATCCACAGCTCAATTATCGTTATAATAAACCTTACACCAGAGGTCATTTACATTCATGGTAATTAGGGAGGGAGGTTATGGCTTGAGAACAAGGGCAAATCAACTAAAGAAGAGTTTTTTGTGCAGGAAACCTGTCCCCAGTGCTGCCACCTAAATTGGCCAGAGGCTGGAACTGTGCTCAGCTGGGGTGGGGAGAGCTCCTGCAGACACCCCCACGCCCCACAGCAGCTGCTCCCAGTTCTCTGGGATGGCAGCAGGTTTGTTCCAGGTGAACAAAGGCCAGGGATGGTATAAAAAGGAGTCAGTGGGGCAGGGGGCGCTGGTTTGCCTTGGGGAGCAGCTGGAGTAAGGACTGGTCTTCAGGAGAGGTGTGGTGTTTGGGGGATGCTGTGCTCTGAAGGGGTGTGAGGGCTGTCCCCTCTGGTTTGTCTGGCATGAGGTGCCTTCTCTTGTTGTCTGGAAGGAGGAAAAGGGGGAGGACATGTGAGCACAGCTGTGGCTATATTGGCTGTTTGCTTTCCCAGAGGCTTGTGCCTGGCTTTTAGAGCCAGGGAAGGAAGTCTCCAGGCTTGTGTGCCCTCTGAGAGGTCTGGCTCAAGCAGTGACCCCTGCCTTGCGTTTCTGCAGGACCTGATGGTGACAGCTCTTCTAAAATTTCATTCTGAGAGCTGAGGGGGAATGAGACCTGAATTCAGTAAAAAACAGTGGCCCTCCTTCATGGATGGTGGCCTGCCTAGGTTGGTTTTTGCTGAGCTGTGCCTTAGGTTCAGACCCTGGCGGTACAGGGTTAATAAATTACTACCTTTGGTTACAAGCACCTTAGGACACGAGGATTAAGTGGTTATCTGTGCTTAGAAGCACACCTAATAGTAGGTGAGGTGGCTATAAATCGTGTGTTAGTGCTTTAAGTTCCTAATAACTGATAGATGGGTAAGCAACTTCAAGTTTTTGAGCTGTTTATAATTTCTCTGTAGCCTGTGCAGAGGTTTGATCTGTCTTTTCATGGTAGTGAACCCCAGGAAAATTTTGGTCTGGCATTTTTGTTGTAGGGGACTGAAAAGGGGAGAAGTGAATTTTGACAGAAGTTCACTTAAATAAATAAATATGTGTAAATAGTGTCAACTGATGGGACTAATACCAGAAGGAAATCCATTATAATGGTTAAGCTAAGTCTTCCTGTCACTGGTCACAGAGCAGCCTGTAGGAGTTAAACATGAGGCAACTTCACTTTCAGGGATATCAACATTATTTACTAAATGGTTCTACTTAATTTGTTACTAAACTTACACTTACAGTGGAGGTTAAATGCTGTGTTGCTCCATGTTTATGTGGCATCTATTTTTATCCATGAAAGAAAAGAAGAATTTAGGTATTTACTGGAAGGTGTGGGGTCATCATAGCTCTGGAAGAATAAATATTCTGAAAAAAATAAATCTCTCACTTACTTATTGTCACTCTTTGAATTTCACCTGTAGAGCCCAGGCAATTTGCTTGATTAAATTTAGAGCAAGAAAAAAAAATGTTTAGGGCATAAATTTCTATTGGTTTTCTATTTCAAATGGACTTTTAGTCTAAGAAGTTGATGGGAGCATATTTTGCTGGTTCCCCATTCACCTGGTGCTGAATATGCAAGAATTTCTACAAAAGTTGGTCAAACCTCTCATGGGAAGAATATCTGTGCAATAAAAATGAGGAAGAAAAAGCCCTTTTTACAGAACTCAGTACTGTGTTAGGGCAAGGACTGGAAATGGCAGAGAGCTGAGCTTGAGTCTGCAGTGTGGTCAAAGGAGTCCTTAAGGCAAAGCCTGTGGTGGTTTTCTACTTGTTTGTAAATGTGAGGGGAGCTTTGTCAAGTTCTTTGAGGTCTGATGAGAAGAGTAGCACAGAGTATTTCAAACCTGGGTTGTATATGGATCTTTTAGTGGTACCTAAAATCACCAGCTCTGGCAAACTGTGCTGCTATATGCTTTTTGTCTTCAAAAAATCCAGTGGAAGGGAGAAACCCTCAAGGTTTAAAAGGAGCAGGATGGATAGGCAGGGAGTGATGTTGTGTTGCATCCTTGCAGGGTGTGTGTAGCAGGGGAGCTGGTACCTGCTCATGCACATGTGGATTGGGGCCCTTGGTGCCAGGCACATGCTCCTGGCTGCCAGTGTCCTCTGGACAGGGTGGGTGAGCATCAGGGAAGGAAGGGACGGATGCTCAGGGAGGACTGGGACAACAGCTCAAAGCCAGCAGAGATCTGAGTGAAGCACAGGACTCCCTGTGTGCAGTGCCAGTCCCCACCCTGTGCATGCCCACGTTGGTATGACATGAAAACCCCTCTGCTGCAGGTGGGACAGGCTGCAAGTCCTTCAACTCCTCTTTATTCCACTTTCAGGTCCCCTCACCAATGCTATGGCAGCATTTAGGGAAAAATATCTGCTGGCTGCACACAGAGGCTTGGCATCTTCTCCCAGCACCAGCTGGTGAGGCTGCCCTGGGTTCTCTGCGTGTCCCCAGCCCTACTGTCCCTGTGCTGTCCTCCCCAGCTCCAGGGGCAGGGCACACCAGCCCTACTGGGTGCAGAGTAACTCCTGTGCAGCTGGAAACAGCCAGGGTGGCAGCGTGGGCGGTGCCCAGGGGCTGCTGTGCTGATGATGGCTTTGTCTCTGTTTACTCGAGTGCATCTCGTACCCAGAGTCCTCCCCAGTGCATCTCCCCCTTCCCACCTCCCCACTGACAACCCCTCTGGATTGGGCCCCTTTGCTAAAAATTGGTTGGGAATGAAGGAGGGGGGAGAAACTTTATTAGTGTTATACATTATTTTCCTTCTCTCCCTTCTCCCCCCTTCCCTTGCTGCGTGATGAATTGCCTGGTACTGAGCTGGTAGCTCCAGCCCAGGCACTCAGCAATCTCCTCCTGGTCCCTTGCACAGACAGATGGGACGGCCCATGTCTTGACCGTGATTGATTAGCTGGAGAAAGCCTGTTGAGTGGAGTTCCATGAAGATTGATGCTTTATCCTTCTAACAGCATTTCCAAAAAGTTTCTATTACATTTTGATTATGTTTATAGAATCTCACTGGTCTCCAGGAAGATTCAATCTTCTTTTTCTCCCTCTCCCCTCTGTGCAATGTGTGTAACTTCCCTCCTGTGCATATGCTCTTCATCCATCTCTTACCTTTATTCTTTTAGGGGTGCCCCCAGAGGCCTCTCAGGACAGGTCCCTGCCCATGTCCCTCCTGTCCCTCTGCACAGGTACCTCCTTTCTAGTTAGTGCCCTCTGACTTGTTGAGGCCACAGGCGAAGCAGGAGCTCCCCAGCACGAGGCCTCACAAAGCTGCAGAGCAGGAGGAAGGAGCGCTGTCTGTGATAGCTTGGTGGAGAACTGAGACACGAAGAGCCCCTGTTTCCCAGTGCAGGAGGCTGTGGCTCCTACCTGCCCACAAATACCTGCTTTGCTCTTGATTTCCTGCAGCTGGAGGCCTCTGCCTGTCCCAGATCAGTTCATATCAACTCAGATGAAAGTCTTTAAAAGCTTCAGGACTCTTTGAACCTGGGAATTAGTGTGTTTGGACATGGAGGAGGTCAGAAGGATGAGCTATTCCAGCATTGCAAACTGCCCCGTTACAGCTGGGTGTGGGGAGCGGGCAGAGCATGTGCCAGTGCTGGCTGAACTTCAGTGTCACTGTAAGAAGAGAATTTTGTTTTACAGGGGAGGCCCAAGTCCTGTGCAGTGTGGCCTGGGGTTGCCCATCTAGGAAGGCTGATATATTTTTGCAGTAGCTCCACAGCACGTGTGTGTGATTTTTATGTAATAATTACAGTATAGTGCTGAAAAATGTGCTTGCTGCTGCACGGAAGCAAAGATAACATTGGTCCCTGACATCACACAAGTCAGCTTTAAAATGCTGGGTTCCTCCAAAATGTTAGCAAAGAACCTTTTCAGTTGGTTCCTAATTGTAGCAAATAATTACATTACCAAATCTTATTAAGAAACTGGCTCTTCTGGTCCGTCCTTCTTATTTAATTAAACATAGAGGTCTTTTAGTGGAACAAGTCACAGGCAGACACCTTGCCTTCACTCTGGTGTCCTCTCTAGGAAGCAGAGATGCTTCCCTTGGGCCAGCTCAGCAAATGAGCAGGAGTGGCATGTCCTGAGCAGTGGGAACTGTCCCCTGCAGCAGCCCCAGGGCTGTGTACATTCACCTGCGTGGGCTGAGCACGCCTGGGGATGGGAAACTGCTTGTGGCTGCCTGCCTGCCTGCTGTCCGTGGGGAGGAGGATGTAATCTGCTGTCTGCTGCTCTCCCTCAGTCTCCAGGGACTGTGGGTCTGTGTCCCAAAACCCGGGATTTAGGGGTGAGGTGAACAGGAGCGTGTCCCAGGAGGTATCAGTGTGGTGCTGTGACCACTGTGACCTCACACTGCCCCCTCCCCAGCTGGCACAGCACGGTCCCCTGGGGCAGGGGCACAGGCACTGGCTGTGCCCTGTGGGGAGTGGTAAATACAGACAGGGAACACCAAGCCAGCGTGTGCAGGCTGAGCCCCGCTGTTTGGGGTGACCTGGAAGAGGACAGATGCTCTCTAAAGCTCTGGAAGGGAGAGAAGGATGGAGGGGATGGGGCTGCCTGCTGCTGTGTGGCTGCTCTGTTGGCAGGAATCACTGGCACAGGTGTTTATTCATGTCCTGGTGAGCTCCTCAGGGCTGGACAGGAACTGTGACCTGGTTTACACTTGAGAAATTGGGATCAAAGGAATGATAAACAGTAAGGAGGCAGGTGAGAGGCAAAGATGGGATCAGTGCTGTCACAGAAGAGCCTTCCTCCTCCAAATACCTTTCCAGGGCCTCACGAGTGATATGGCACCTTGGTGGCTCAGCAAGGCACTCTGGAGATTCCCTCCCCCTTCCATTACTGCCCCTTTGCTGGGACACTGGTGCAGCATTCCTGTTTCCAGGCATCACCACTTGCCCAGTGCTGTAGCTTTATGCTCAGCCTGGCCTCTGGTTAAATGTCACTGTGCTTGAGTGTCCCTGGGTGTGTGGTGAGGCAGCAGCTCTGCTGGGCAGCTTTGTCAAGGCGATGCAGTGATTGACCTGCAGCTTGGAGGTTTTGCTCCTTGGTTGGGGACAGCTTGTCCCAGCTGAGCTTCATACCCTTGAAGTGATCCCCTTCCCACAGGCTGGAGTCTGGCAAAGCTGGCTCAGGTGTTCCCCTGCTGCCCCTCAGGATGGACACAGCCTGCATGGGTCTGCAGGGAGGATGTTGTGCCCCCATCACGAACAGGGAGGCCTCAGGGTGTGCAAGATGTCAGCTGGGGTCCCAGTCCCTGCATCCCTGGGGGTGTGCAAACAGCCAGTCTGGGGCTGGAAACTGCTGGGGGGCCACTGTTAGTGCAAGCAATGCAAGCACTTCTGTAATTTCGTGTGCCCCTCTCCTTGTGTAAAACCCATCTGGGTGGGCAGCCCACGATCTGCATAGAAGTGTGTTTGTGTTTCCCCTCCCTGAGCAGGAGAATGTGGTGCCCTGGGATGCAGCCCTCAAACCCCTGAGGACTCTCCCTCCCCATTAGCTCGCCTGCCTGCCCCTGCTGTACCAGGCTATTCTTTAAAATATAGCCCCCATTTTTTATTCCTGCATTTATTACAAATGCAAATTACAGATGAAAGCATCAACTACACAAACCATTACTCAGAGGAGCATCTTTCCAACTGCTGGACTTGGACTGAACAGCTTGTGGTTAATTTGCTATATAATCACTGCCTGCAACAGGAAAGCAAGTGCTTCAACTGTGCTAATATTATGAAAGGGGAAGTTAACCATAGAGATAAATTCTGAGGAGCTGCAGCTGGGATGAAAGAGGGAAATAAATGTAGCTGGAGTCCAGGCTTCAGGCTTGCAAAAGTGGCCGCTTGGATATTTAAAGGGATAAAAGATAAGAGTTCAGGTTAAACATGTGTTTTTTGAAGTTGCTTTTAGCCTGAATACATTTTCCCAGAGGCAGAGGATCCCTGCAGCTCCCATTGACCCGTGATTCCAGCAGTGCCCTGGCCTGTGCAGGCTTGCCAAGGGAGCACAGAGCCTGCCCTGCCCCGCTGCTGCGAGGCTTCCCAGGGCAGCTGCTGTGGGGAGCTGGGCACTGGGGTGCAGAGGAGATGAGCACGTGGCAACGATTTTTACTGGGTAGGGGGTGGTTCTTCCCCACCTCTCAGGTCTGGTTTTGGCCTCTTGCAGCGAAGCCAGGGATGCTCTGTGGGTGATAGAAGTGTGTCCCCACCGCGTGGTGCTGGGGAGAGGGGTCGGTGCTATCTCCAGAAGCAGCCTGCAGCAGGTAACAGGTGCACTCACCCCTGGCAGAAGGGCTGCTGAGCTCACTGCAGCAGAGCCCTGGCTGAAGAAGCAGTTCCACCCTAGGACTGAAAGTGTTCCTGTGCTGTGGCAGTGCTCTGTGAGTGCACTGCCTTCACCAGAACTGCCTTAATACCCCATGCGCAAGACTGAAATAATATTTAAACTTTCCCAAGTACCCAAACCTTCTCACCCTTTCATTCCAGTGCCTCCAATGTAATTGCAGTACAAGACTCATGCTGTTTTGCAAAGTGCTCTAGGGATTAAAAAATGTTCCTGGAGCTTATCTCTAGGGACAAATCTGAAGTCTTGTCTAACTCTTTTCTCTGGAGGCTTGGAGAGGCAAGAGCTCTAGATTATCAGGGATAGGAGGGGGAGAGTGAATCAGGGTAAGATGGGTGAGCTGGTTCTTATGAAGCAAGAGATCCAGCAACTCTGCAAATTTACATCCACTGCAGACACCTTTTCTGACTCTGAAATGTTTGGTTGCTTTTCACTGTTTCCTGGGTCTGGAACAAAATCCTGGGGTTGGGGAGAGGACATGAGGTGTCAGGGGATGATTTGTACCCGGGAGAAGCTGTCTGAGGCCCCTGGGCTGAGGTTACTGCTGGAGGAGCTGCAGGGCTCCCTGCAGCAGACCCCATGGCACAGGGATGCTGGAGGGGTGCTCAAGCCCCCATTCAGCCCCACCACTAAGAGTAAATTATGCTGGCAGTGCAATACACTTGGCAGTGGCGAGAGCCTGCTTAGCCAGAAATTTGGCTAAGCAACACCAGTAGAAATTGCCATTTAGCTTCCCTGTGCTGGGAATTGATTTTCATGGGATTTTCAGACCATGAGGGCATGTCCCAAAGGCATGATGCTCAGTGTAGGTGGTGTTAGCCCCACAAACTGGAATTTGAAATGACCATAACAGGGCTCTCTTTCCAGAGCACAGTTTGATTCCTGGACCTTCTTAATATTAGGGCAGTATCCACTGGCCTTTTGTTTTTAAACTGACATTTTATCTAGTCTTGAGAGATGAGCATTTCTCTTAAGCTGATGGCTAAAAGCATTTTCCTTGTCTCGTGGTTATTTACTACAGGACAGGGGTAACTCCCAGCTCTAACAACTGCAGCTCCAGGAGTTAATCACTGAACAGGCAGGATGGAGATGCTCGGGGTGCACATGTGAGGAGCAGCAGGGCCAGAGGCCCTGTGTGGGCAGGGGAGTGGGAAGGAGGTGCTATTTGGGGAGAGGGAGAAGAGAGAGCGCGGGTGTCTGGACAATGGTGGGACTGTTGCATCAGTGCTGCCCTTGCAGTTTGACTCCCCAGTCAAAACAGATGAGCCATGAAGCTTTGTGCTCAGTCAGGGGAGGATGCTAGGAGGGGATATCACAGCAGGGATCATCAAGGCTCAGTCTAGCAGAGACCATTCTGAGACATGTTGTCATGGTACACGGTGTGCAGCAGAGTTACCTGCTTGGGTTAGGTTATGCCAGCTCAGCTTGACACAGCAAAAACTGTAGGGGAAAGGCACTCCCAGGAATGAAGCCCACTTCCCCCTGAGAGCATCACTCAATGCAGAGAGCAAGGATGGGGTGCATTTCTTGAAGGGAGCATTCCTGGCATTAATTAGCCTGGTACTCAAAGAGCTACAGCTGGAAAGAGCAGGGGTTGGACCCTGATCCCTCTGCTCAGACCCCTGTGGCCTGTTCCCTTCCCTTGCCATGGCTGGAAAACCTCCTGCACTGGTGCTGCTCACCGTGGGCATCCCTGTGCAGGGGAAGCTGCTGGGCACAGGGAGGTGCACACTGCCTGGTGTGGGTTTGACTGTGGCAAGCAGGAGCAAGAAGCCCAAAGTTCATTCAGGGAGATCAGCCTGAGACTTGACATCCAGAAGACAGGAATGGGGGAGAGATGCTCTGAGGAAGGTGTTGGAGGAGGCTGCTGTCTGGTGGAGCAGCCACGTGTTGCTAACTTCTGCAAAGAGCTGCCCAAAGCTGCAACCGAGGAAATTCTCAGTGCAGCCGTCAGCAAACCACAGCTTTGCACTGATCCCTGAGCATCCTGCTGTGAGGGGAAGGGAAGGAGCTTCAGACAAAGCAAAGCAGCTGAGAGGCTGCTGGCAATGCCAGAGCCTCCAGAGCTGGTGGTGTGACTTGAGGGCCCCAAGGGTGGTGGTCTGGTCAAGGTGGTGTTACCAGTGCTGGGTTTTGGGGCACAGATCTCCAAATGGTTTCAGAGAAACTTCAGTGCAGAGCAAAGATGCTCCAGGCTACCCTTGCAGTACCACAGCAGGAGGATACCTGCCTTCTCCAGCACGGGAAGCAAATGCAGAGGGCACTTGAAACACAGATCTTTTTCTTGGAGGGTGAACTAGAAGTGCTTTTAAGCTTCTTTTCCTTCGGTCCTGGTGGAGCTAAAACTCTTAGGACAGACCGAAAAAGACTGCAAATACCTCAAAGACTGGGAGAGCCAGGAACACGTGAAGAGATGGATTGCTTATTTAAAACTAGTCACTTTTGCAGTCCTGTAATGGGCAACTGCACAATCTGGCTGCATTGAATATTAAGTTTTTGTTGGCTTTCGTAAGCATTTGTTTTGGCCTAGCTTTTCAGAGGTGCTAATTCACTTTGTCACCAGGCCCTTTGATTGAAGCAGCTTGTTACCTGCCAGAACTGTCTTCCAGGAGGAGAAATGAGTCGTGGTTAGGGCATGGGCTGTTCTGTGTGCAGCTCTAAGTGCCTGGGTGCTAGCATTTGAAAACTCAATAATGTTCTAGTGAATAAAAGGGAAAATACAATAAGCCATTAAATAACTTGCTAATGTTTCAAGAGAGAAGGAAAGCCCATTGCTGACAAGGTTCCTCCATAATCTTTACACATAAGGTGAATTCACAATCAAACTCGAAAAAAGGGAAAGATTCATCAATGTATGGGACTTGTAAGGGAAAATTTCTAAAAGCAGTTCTAATTTCCTGGAATTTTTGCATGTAAATATTGCTTTTACTGGTGCAGACAAAAGGCGGGGGTTGTTCAGAGTATGAATTGCTGAAGCAAAAATTGCAGCCATAAATTGAGAAGCTGCTTTTGGTACCTTTGCCCAAAGACTAAATGATTCAGAGCAAAATCAAAATAAGTGATTTAAAGAATAATCAATAACATTAAAACGAATGGGCAAAGAAAAGACCCTGCATTTATAATGTATTTTCTAGATATTTTTAAATAATACATCACAAGCAAACTCCTGAGTGATGAATTTGGCAGCTGTTTGCAAAAGGTGGTAAACCCAGGTGCTATCCAGCCTCTGCTCCCATCCTGGGAATGTGATGAGCACCCCTGTGGAATGAGTCTCCTTCCTCGTGGAGAATGGTTGTTAGGTAGACCCCAAAGGTGTTTTGATGCCAAAGGCACATCTTTCAAACGTGGTAGAGCCTTGGGGTCATGCTGGTCTACAGGAAGACACTCTAACTAGGCAGACAAGATTTTCTCATCTCATCTTGATGGGCTCTGCCTGTGGGGTGTTTGGTGCCTCCTCACCAGCCCTGCTCTGGAGGGGCTCAGCTGGATATTGGGGAGCAATGAGCCCCTGCCTGAGAACTCAAGGGGGCTGGAGCAGTGCTCCTGGGCATGGATGGCTGCTGGGGCTCGGGGCCTGGCCTGGTGCTGGGGGAGCAGGGTGGGGGTTTGTGGCTGCAGCAGCTCAGCCCTGTGCTTGTCCCAGTGCTCTGCTCTGCTCTGTGCTGGCTCAGAGCTGGGGCTTTTGACACTCCCAGAGGGAGGGCTGAGACCTTCATCTCCCTGAGCACATGGACTCTGCTACATCCTCTGCCTCTTGTTTGAGCAGAATACAAGTTTTTAAAAATTACTATGTCAAGTTGTCTCCCTAAAATTGGAACTAGTGGCATCCAGACAGGCAGAGCTCCTGTTAGTCACTCTGCCAGGGGACAGCCTGGCAGTGAGGGGAGAAGGAAAGGCATTTGTCTGGTTATTCACTTTATTCTGGTTACACTTTACCTCTCAAAGAAAAGCCTTTGAATGTCAAAATTCAGCAGTGACTCACAATTTTGTGCCTTTGTTTTAAAACTAAGGCAATTTTTTGTAGCCTAGGGCTGTAACTGACCTTTTACCTTTGGTTGGGCTGTTTGTTAAAGGGAAGGTGAAACATTCTGTCCATTGGTCTGTCCTCACCCTGAATCGCAGAGTTGGTGAGGAGGGCAGGATGAACTGTTGGGGAGCAGCGTTTCCAATCCCAGCAAGTGGAATGTTTTTTCCAAGCACCACACTGCTCTTGCAAAGCAATTCCTGTGCTGTACCTGGCAGCTCTGGCACCCTCTTAACCTGCAGTAGGTGACCTGAAGGTTCCAGCCATGTCCCCAGCCCCTGTGTGTTGGGGGGATGATGTGTGGGGTGCTGCCTCCCTACAAGGACTGAGCTGGGCTGGTGGAGCTCATCCCAGCTCAGCTCCGTAACCACAGTGGCCACTTAGGAAGCTTCCAAATGCAATTTGACAAATGCACAGGAGAAATGGCCAGACATGTCCATTAAACAAAATGATCCTTTCTGGCTCAGGGAGGAGTCCCTGAGCTGCAGAGCTGGAGTCTAGAAGGATTGCTAACTTTGTTCTATAAGCAACTTCTGCTTGCCACAGTTGTGGAAGGAGCACTGGTGGGATATAATGGGTTTGAGCTGTTTGTGTCCTTACAGCAGACTTTGAAGCACTGGTGTTTGTAACCAATATTCAAGAGTTGCAAGACTCTGAAAATTGTCATAAACCAGCTTTACTCTGATAGACTCAAAGAGTTATTTCTATTCTGAGTGAGCTGCATTGACAGAGTGTAGTTTGGGTTTGGTAGATGCTTGTGTGGTTAAAATCTGGTTGACAAGTTTGCTTAAGCTTAACTGTGAGTGCTCTTTGCAGTTCAGCCTCCCTTTCCAGCACACCTGGAGAGCAGTCAGCAAAATAGAGATGCTGGCAGAAGTGGGATCAAAGCCAGGCTGTTTTAAAGGAAAAAAAAAATTGCAAATAAGGAGGGAAAGGTACGCACCAACCTCCTTCCTTTTGACAGAGGAAAGCACATGACTCTGTCTTAATGGGCTGTCAAGGTCCAGCCACTGCTCTTTTATTGAGAAATTATTGTATCTGCCCTTAAGACCAGACATATTTGAAATAACCACCAAATGATACATGATAGCATCAGTGTCTTGTGTGAATAATGATTGATCACTATTTGAACTGTTCCTGCCTTGATATGAAATATCCTGGATATACAGGCAGCAGGAAAAGCCCAAGACCTATTTCAGTTTCTGCACTTGAGGGTACCTTGGATGCCACAGTACCACCATCTTTTTTATGCTTAGAAACTGTGCAGTTATGTCACTGGACCCCTAAATTTTAAGACTTTGGTTTGCTGTTCCTTTTAGCAGCTTTTTGCCACTTTCTTTCAGTTTTCAATTTCTTGGTCTTTAGCAGTAGAATCTGACTCCAACCAGACTCCACAGGAATGACAAATTCAGGTGATGGGTAAAGCATGACTCGCTTCACACGTGTTTCTGCAGAAGGACATCACCAAGAGCTTCACATAGAACTGTCCCAGCAACACCTAAGGATGCTTTCTGAAGTGGGCTGGAGCTATTTCTCATACAAGAGTAAAGGATACACTTCAGCTGGGTGTGACCCTGAATAAAATAAAAAGGTGTCTTAACACTCCTGAAGGGGACCATGGGCTGTGTTGGCACTTCCCGTTAGGTGCTACCTGGGTTACTCTGAGCAGCTCCCTGGATACAGACAGGAAAGATGGGAAAAGAGCACGGTTTAGAGACTGGGGTTGGATCCTCTTCTCCAGGAGCACAATCACAGCTGTGGTCTGCAAAACCAAAGCACTGCAGGCACTTCTCCTGCACATACTCTACTAGGTTTAGCTGGTGGCTGCAGAGGGAGCAGAGCTGGCTAGTGTGCATCACTCTGAGCAGGCTGTATGCCCAGACACCATGCACCAGTCTGACAGACCCTGCATGGAGAATAGACCTGTTCTCTCTCCTCAGGGTACTCATGGAACAGAAGCTGAAGTGCTCCTCAGTGTGGTCACTCCAGCCTGTGCATTGCATAGCCTCATGATTTATATTGGAGACCTGGTGTTTAGCTCTGCAATAAATCTGTGGGTAGAGACACACTGGACACTCTGGGTACTGGTTAGATTCCACTGGTGTCAAGTTTTATATCACACCAGAACCTCACTTGGCTTATAGGAAAGGAATGACAATTGGTGGCTGTGGGTTCAGGACTTGCTAACAAGACAAGTGTTCTCTCCTGTGCTGGGACCATCCTGAAAGCTGCTTCTTATGTGGTCACTTTGGTTTTCTAATATTTCATAGAGAAACATGGCTAAGTGGTAGCAGCAGCTGGTGAGGGAGCAGATGGTGCCACCTGCATCATCAGATGTTTTATCACATTCTCTGTTTTATCCCACAAAGAGTGGCTGGAAAGTAGAGGAGAGTGTGGGAGCTGGTGTAGGTTGTGAAGGTGTGAAAAATCACAGGTAGCAGCACTGCTTCCCTGCCAGGCTGCTGTTTCCCTCAGTGCTGGGTTAAGAAGGCGCTTGTGCTTATGGGGAGCTCTGTGCTTGAGTCTGCAAGGCTGCATTTAGGAAGCACAAGGCTTTGGAGCAACCTGGCCGTCCCTGCTGCCAGCCAGGGATCAGGATCCACAGTAAACCTCCAGGCAGGTTTGGATTGCAGACAAACTCAGCTTCACCTCTGCCATGACCAGTCTGGCTGCCACTTCCTAATCAGATCCCAAAGAAGGCTGAGAACTGTGATTAAATTTGCTAATAAGTCCAACCTACAAGCAGCACAAGAGCTGGATCTTGTGTCTGAAGGAGGGAGAGGATTTATTCTCTGCACAAACCCAAAGAGCGAACCAGCCCAACAGAGCAGCTTTTGAAGTCCTTCCTGTAAAAGACCTGCACCAGAGCCCAGCAGCAGCAGTTGAGAGTAGAATAAATAATAAAGTATAATAACCCCTGTCTGACGTACTCAAGGGAGCACAGCTGGTGGGGGGCAGTAGTATGTAGGGAACATTTTGGGAAGAGGAGCCGATAATGATGTTTCATCCAGCAAAAATGACAGGGCAGTAAATGCAGTAGCAGGGTGGGCTGCTGGAGACAGGCTGCCCATGGTCCCTTCCTCCCCTCAGCTTTGCTTCAGCTCCTGTTCTGAATTTTGCTCTTCTTCCTTGGCAGCTCTGTCTGTCCATTTCCCTGCTGTCCCAGCAATCTCTGAGGGGGATGACATTCAGATGTAAACAGGGCTGGTGCTGTGGCAGACCGGTAGCTACACGACACTTGTTTATGTATCAGTCAGCAAAGCCATTCAGCACCCTGGGTTAATATTTCAACAGGGCGGATGGATGGGAGGGTGGGATGGCAGGAGAGTGGGTGAGGAGGCTGGAAGTCGCCAAGCCCAGGAGGAAGAGGAACGTGTGTGACTACAAAAGGGGAGGAAGCCCATTGTGTGGGAAACAAGATGGAAGATGCTGCCCAGTGATGCCGGGTAACTGGTGATTAATTAGAGGCACGCTTTGAATTCTGAGCCTGGTTCAGCATTAACAGCATTTCCGTGTCATGCAGTGAGTTGTCTTGCTTGGTGGTTTCATTGTCTGGGCCCGTGTGGGGCAGGGAGTGGTTTTCTCCAAAAAAAAAATCTTTGGGAATTGAGAGAATACATGCAAATATTGGCTTCCGTTTGAGGCAAAAAAATAAAGGAAAAATCCCAAAAAGCAGAACAATTTCCTGAATTTCACAGATGAAAAGGAAACTAATAGAAAATAAGCTTGGCATGGTTTGAGGTATGGAGGAGATTCATAGTTTTGAATGCTGCAGTAGTTGTATGGCATTAGTCTGGACTTTCTGAGCCCAGCCCAGCCCCTGGCAGTGTCTGTGAGGTGTGGGTTGTATTCCAGGCATGTCTGCAGGTCTGTGGCTCTGTATTAGTGTTTATAGGAAGTCAATGAGATGGAACTCAATAGAGAAAAGGAAGACTTAAGAGTCACTGGAAGACAAATGTGAAGGCCTGGCACTCAATAACTTTACTGAATCATATCATTTGTTGCTGTATGTTTCTGGGCAGCAGCAATACAAGGAAGGAGAGCAGGGCTGTGTGTTTCAATAGGCTGTTCACCTTCCCCTTTGGAGAGAGGTTTATTTCTCTTGATAAAGAGATATCCATCCTCTGCTTGATACGAAGTCAAGCAGAAGCATGAATCAGGAGGAAGGTGCCAATGGAGATGAAGTCTGGAGTGCAGGAGGCAGAGGAGGGAAAAGGGGACATCACAAATAAACTTGTGAGCTGTGAGAGCACAAGTGCCTGTGTGCAGCTCCAGCTGGGATGCTGGAGCAGAGCCTAAAGGGTTGGTCCAGGCTGACTCAACTTGCAGCTGTGGTCTAAGGGGAAAATATTTTGTCTGAATGATCTGAGCATCCCCATGAGTGTGTCCTTGGCAGGTACAGGCCAGGCAGGGCTCGGACAGTTCTGCAGGGAAGGCACAGTGCAGGCTGAGCTTCCAACTGCAGCTGTGAAACCTTTCCCACCCATTCTGTCTTATGGAAGGGGTGATAAGATGGACATGCCTGGGGTGACAAATATGGGATTCAGTAGCCAAAGACTTTGTCACACCAGAGGTGGATGGGGCCTGTTCAGCTGCAAAATTCAGGTAACTTCATTGTTTTAAGTGGGAAAGCTCTTTCCAAGTGGTTTCAGTTGCCAAAATAAGCTTGAATTTATAAGTGCAAATGTAACAAAAAGTGCAAAGCAAAAAGCTTAGGGATAGCTATCCAGCCTGGGATGGATTCCTGGAAGTGGCAGGAGTGCTTGAGCACAGGTGCCTTTCTGAATTATCAAAAAATTTCACTGAAACTTGTCACCAACTCAATGTGTGAAAACATGGAAAATGGCAATACTGGAAAGCTGCTTTGTTAATTGATAAATATAATTAAGGGTGCCACATTAGTATGAGTTTATATGGCTAATTAACTGAAGCAATTTATACTAATGCACAGTTTTGTTATAACCCTGGTAGCTCTGCTTCCTGGACAGTGCGTTTTTGGATACTAACCCTGTGTGGATTGAGCAAACACTTTTGAACAGCTAAGAGCCAAGTCTCTTGGAGCTGCAAAGATGATCTGGGGACATGTGGGTGTCACAGCTGTGTGGGCAGGACTATGTGGCTCCCACCTGAGGATCTGGGCTGTTCCCCTGCTGAGGGGGGAGGATGGAAGGCTGCTCTTCTCCAAATCCAGCAGCTTAATCCAGGAGGATGTTTGAGTGCTCTGACCTCTTGCAGATGCTTGGAAGAACAGGAGCTCCATGCTTGGGAAAGCCCAGACTGCAGCGAGTGCTCACCCAACAACTTCCTCCCTCCCTCCCACATAGGCTGTGGCAGTGGCACTTTGCCACTGAATTCCCAGACCGAGCAAATCTCGACTGGTTTCCCTCCTGGCAGAGAAAACACAAGCTGCATTGCTTCCGACTGCAGCCTGGCTCTCCCAGCTCCAGAGCCCTCCTCTGCCCTGGCTCACAGGCACTTGTGAGGTGTAGTCACAAGGGAATCAGTCCCTCAGGGAGTGGGGTTTTGCAGAATCCTGCGTTTCCTACAGAACCTGGCCATGGCCACAGTGCAGGTTTGAGTATGGTCACCCTCACACCAATGTGGCCAAAGCCCCAGGGCAGGACGCTCATCCCATGTCCCCACAGAGGCTGTGGCACCAGCCCAAAGCCCCTGCTACAAACCCTAGACCAGCATCCCAATGGTCCTAAGGGACCCTCTTTCTGCACCCCTGCTGGTAGGTGCTGAGCTGGCACTAATTACAATTTTGCTAATTGCTCCAAGCTCCATTGCCTTGCTGCTTTCCACAGGCAACGTTTGGCCACAGCTTTTGCTGAAGTGGGGGCTCTGCTTGGAAGCTTGGTGAAATCTGGAGGGAGACACCTGCCAATCTTCACTCACAACATCTTTATTTTAATTTATTGGCAGCATTTAGAGAAATTGGCTTCTATGCAGCATCAGTTGAACTTCATTAAAATAATAAGAGAGCTAAGTTAGTAAAAACAAACCTGGCCAGTTGGCAACCTCAGACTTTTGTCAGGACTGATCTATGCTGGAAGATATAGATTTAGTCCATCTACAGTAATAAAGTCCCATGATCCTATGGTTAAAATGTCTTTTTCCCTGATAGCTGATGCAATTCATTAATTATGTGACATTTCCACAATGATTTCTCCAGAAGACAACCCTGGATGCCAAGGTTTACATTACATTTTCAATTACAAAGATATCCATATGGTGACTCTGCAGTATGTACAACTGCTTAATATGCATCCAAAGCCCTGCTGCAATGCTAGAAGGGCTTGTGATCTGCTGGAAAATGCCTTTTGGGTTCCCATACTGACTGGGGGATGGGGGTGGCATTTAGGTGCTCTCCACAGGAAAATTCCTGGAAATTGAAACACAGATTTTTTTTTTTTTTAGGTCACCAGACTTTTTTAATAACCTCTTGAACTGTGAAGATGAGTTTAAATCAGCATTACAGACCACCAATGGCCTGAAATCCAGCAGTGACATGGGCAAGATTTTAGACTAATCCAAAAGGGCTCAGCCCAGGCATGGACTTCCCAGGCAGGCTCTAAGGAGCTGGTGAAAGGTCAGAGCCCATCTCCTGCTGCCTGGTGGGATATGTGTGTGGCCACTGTGACATCTTCTGCCCCACACAGCAGAACCAGGCACACAGACACCCAAACGAGGGGCAAAGCTGCAGGGTGAGGTGCTGCCATGGTCACACAGGAAGGGGATCCAGGGTTGCCTTGGAGTTTTTTCATACCAGGGCTGGTCCTGCCCACACAGGACAACCTGGTACTGTAGAAGCTGCTTATCCAACCACAAATCCAACCAAGTCTGAAAGGTACAAGTTGTGATTCAAGTACTGCATGGTCTGAGGGAATGTAGTGATTTTCTCCAAAGGACAGAACCCTTGGAGAAAACCTCACTTGCAGTTCTCAGGTGGTTTTCAGAGGTTTGAAGGTCAGCCAGCACCACATGAACCATCCTTGATTGTCTCCAGCAGCTCCTGCCTGCCCCAAACATTGTGATAACACAACTGGGCCCTGAAAGGAAAGCACAGGTTTTCCTCTGGCAGCACTGCTGTGTGGACTGTCAAACAGCAGAATTTCAGGTTTATTTTTCCCAGCTCTGGTCAGGAGATGTGTCCATGGCTTGTGCTTTGCTTCTCCCAGCTGCAGGGCTCCCCTGCTCTGAGGATGCTCCTGGTAGCACCAGAGTCAGGAGTCAATGCTGTTTGCACAGCTCACTCCGATTATCTCTGCAGTGCCGTAACCTCAGAGCAGTAAACCAGTGGCATATATATAGTTGAACAATTATATGTATTGTGACTAAATTTCCCCCAAAGATCTCATTCAGGATGTTAGAGTGAAAGGATCATAAAATGAATTAATAGCTGATTCACTGTATAATTTCCTAGTTCAATATACTTTAGTGTACCAGCTAAATGAGCCATACACAGCATTCAGCTCAGCCAGTTAACAGCTTTATCATTGAGATCTCAGGCTTAGAAATAAAAGCAATTCTTCTGAAGTAATTGCGTCTAATTAAAAGAAACATTTAAAAAGTGTAACCAAAAGGAATTCATTTCAAATGGAAAATTAATGCTGAAAAATAGCCCTGAGCTCTCTTGTCTTTGCTAATAGCTAAGCATTCTCAGAATAATTAAACTGTTTTGAGATGTTGATACCTTTCCCTGTTCGAAATTATAGCCGTGGCCTGGCACAGAGCAAACCCTGAGCATAGCCCGGGCTGGAGATGAGGGTGGGGTTGGGGTGGGCAGGGGAGGAGGATTCCCACCCTGGGGCTGCTTCGCCCTGCCATGAAGCAGGGCCTTTGCAGCTTCCTTTGCAAAAGCAGGATTGCCCAGCCAAAGGAGCTGAACTCAGCATGGCACCGGGCTGGGAGGCTCTGCCAGATGCTGGGACTCCCCTTAAAAGCAGAGGAATTAACTGAAAATAGCTCTCGTTAAAAGTGTGTGGATTTTGTTAAGATATTCGCTCATCTCTGCAGCACCCAGCTGAGGGTCGGGGTGCATTCCCAGGTGGAACTTGTTCATTGCTTTTCTGTCACTTTTTTTCCATGAGCAAAAAGTGCAGTGTTTTGACTGCACCCAGAAAGGTCCCACAGGAAATATCCAGGCTTAGTGCTCCTGGCTGATGCCTGTGCTGTGTGTGTGCCAGCCTGGCTGCTCTTGACAGAGAGGATCCTAACTCCTGTAGGTTCCTCATCTGCTTCTTCATCATTTGCTCCTTTCCCTTGGCTCATTTTGGCAGGGAACATTTCAGAGTTGGGTGTGCAGTGAAACCCCTCTTTAGGTACACCTGCAGCTGCCCCTTCCCATCCCTTCACCCAAGGATCTGTTGGTGTTGGAGCAATAAATGTGCTCCCTGGGAAACTCTGAGGATGAGCACAGATCCACCACGTTGAGCTGGAGCTGGTTTTAATCCCCTGTGCTGGGCTGGGAGTGCTGCTCTGATTAATAGCCTGTGTCTGGGTGCACCAGGAGATCCAAAGGGAGGCTGTTGGGGTGACAAGGAGGTTTGGGGCCTGAAATAGTTGTTATAATGCCTCATCTGCAGGGACTGAACACCCACCAGCACAAGGGACCTGCTGCAGCTGGTGCTGCCAAAACAGCCCCTCACCCACAGTGGGCAAGAAATTGCCAACTTTGCTATAGGGCCCAGAGACCCCTTTGGGAAGGGATCTCAAAAGCTTTGTCAGGAAACAGATTCCCCAGATGTGTATATTTTTCTGGAATCTTTTTTTTTTCTTGAGGAGTCAATGCAAAGGCAGAAAAGAGTTTTACAAATGTCAGTGTTTGGTTTCAGCATCTCTGTTAGTGTTTGACTCTCATATTGAAGCAGCTTCTCATTGGGAAGCAAACACTGACAGGATTGATTCATTTAAAGTGTTAAAAAGGTCAAGCCCAAACTCTTCTGACCCCAGTGACTTTTTGCTGGGTAACCAGGACATAAGTGCTTTTGAGACTTCAACTTTGTACTAGTTGAGGGAGGAAATTTGTTCTCTTAAAATCCTTGTGGGATGGGAATGTAGTTTCTCATGCTGCTGCAAGTGGGAAGCTCAGGGAATCTTTGGGGGCTGTTGCTCATTACAGCCAGTACCTACTGAATTTGCTTTCATTATGTTATTTGGTAACTATGACAGAACCAAGCATTTTCCATCTGAGACTTGTTTAAAGTATTCCCAGCAAATTCTGTGAGTGTACAATAATGTGCTATGTAAATACACAGTTATAGCAGTGACCCTACAAAATAACCTTTGTCTCTGCTGCCTTGTTTCCCTTTCCACAATGCTGTGCTGTTTCCTTCATGTTTCTCTTCAGATTGTAGAAAATCAAAGTTTTCTCCCTTTTATTGCGGAGGCAGAGCAGAAGAGTAACATCTGAAGACAGGATCCTGTGACACATACTGCCACATGGTTTTCTTTTATTAATAATACTGAGAACATCACAGTTTTTCAGGGAATAGGTAAAACTGGTCCCTGGTCTCGGCAGCAGGTCAGTGAAGGCCCTGCCCTGGTCCACTTGCTCAAAATTTTGCCTCTGTTTTCTGGATGATCCAGAACTTTCTTTTTTTTTTCTTTTTTTTTTCTTTTTCTTTTTTTTTTTTTTTTTTTTTAATTCCTGAGTGTTTCTAATTGAGCTAACATTATTAGAAGGTTTTTTTAAAAAAAAAAAGCCCTTGCCCAAATTCCCTTTGCGTTTCAGTAGCTCTTTAATATGCAAGGCAGCAAGAGATGAACTGGGTCTAATTACGAGTCCCTGGAGTAGCCAGTCAGAAAATGAATTGATGCCTTTTTCCTTATGAACAATGCATGTACCACAAATTAGAGGCGCCATCACCAGAGATTTAATTACAAAATATCATTACTTTCACACATCATTTCAGATTTGGCCTGATCAAATCAAAGTTGGGGGAGAGAGAGACGGGGGGAGGCGGGTGCAGGGAAAAACTGCACCACTAGCAGGGTCATTCGTTCAGGGGTACTTGAATGCAGGAGGGAATTGGTGTTATTGAAGCTTCCCAAAAGGCAATTCTGCAGAGAAGTGGCAGCCGGGAGGAAATTCATTTCCTTTTCCAAGGAAGGCTCCAGGCAGTTCAGCTGTCCAGGGAAAACATGGCATGAGCACGGCGGCCAGGGCAGGGTGGGCTTCACTGGGAGGTGCTGCCCAAAGACCACGGGCATGTCCAGCTCCAGGGAGAGCCTGATCCTGCTTAGAGAGAGGGGAATCTTTTGTCAAGTAGGACAAATGTGATGAAAACAGCATTTAAACTGCTATCACTTGGCTTTAGTTGGGCTTTCTCTGCCTCTGGCAGCAAAAGCTGTGCACGGAAAAAGAAGGGATTTAATACCAAGATGTATCTAAGTGTACACCAGGTATATACAGTGGGCATCTGTTGTCATTCCTGACAAGCCTCCCCAAAACCAAATGCTGGAATGAGCTGTTCAGGCCAAAGTGCATGATGGATTTTGTCAAGGGGAATGGCTGCCAAGGGAGGCCTGGAAACTCATTTGCTGCAGTGTTCAGCTCACAATTGTGGTTTAAAGGTCACAGTGGCTACCAGAATAAAAGGGTCTGGAGTGAGCTGGGATGGGGGAAATGGTCACTTTTGCTTCCCTGGTCTCTGTTCAGTCCTGAATAATAGCAGAGGTGAGCAGATTGCCTGTTTAACTTTAATGAGACAAGTCTATTCCTGTGGTTGGGCATCTCAGCTTGTGATGGTTCCTACACAGAGCAGTTAAAATGGTCAGTGGTGCCTGTTCTGTGAGTAAATTCAAATCTCCTTCAAGATGAGCATCCTGAGTAAGAGTCCTCCCTTTTTGTCCCTGACCACTGAAAAGGGGGCGTAGCACAGTTTGCAGCTTGGAGTGTGACTCTGAGCTGCAGGAAGGTCTCTGGGCTCCATGGGCCCATGACAAAATGGAAAATCTGGTGAGTATTCAGAAATTGAGCGGTTCCAGTGCTGTGTGCTCAGCACTGCAGAAAGGGAAGTGTCAGAAATAACCCAGTAAAATAAAAAGTAATAGGCTGTTAGTGTCTAATGTGCGCCTGAGTGCTGATTGCCATGAGTGGATCAATGCTGCAGCATCAGAAATCTTCTTTTTCCCAAGGAAAAAGTGAGGCTCTTCTCCATACGGAGTGACACCTGTCTGGGGCTGATTTAAGGGCTGGCAGTTGAGCAGGGTCACTCGTGCTGAGCTGATGCCATAAAGCCAATCAGCAGCACTCGGGTGCTGGAGAGGGGAGGGCAGGAGGGCTGCTCAGCCCTGGGATGATTTACAGCCCCTGCAGCCAGCCCAGGCCACGGGCTGTGATTATTTCCCGGCCGGACGCACAAGCCAATCGTTTCAAGAAGGTAAAATGCTCCTCAAAATTTATGAGGAAAATGATGGCTTGTTGAATACATGATGTAGCGAGATGTAGTTTCACATTAACTTAAGAGGCATTTATGGGGCAATATTCATCTTCCCTGTATTATGGCAAGTATAATATGAGGGGATGCTATGTCATGGGGATATGAGACCTGACAGATACGATGTACACAGAGGGGAGACCGTGGTGAAACAGAAAGAGGCAGGAAGAGCCAGAGCCAGGCTGAATGTGGATAGGGCAGGAGAAGAGGCTTTTGTGAGAGTGGGAGATGCCACTCCTCTCCTCTAGCTGTGGAAGCTGAAGTTGCTCCATCACTCCCATGGGGCCGTGTGGGCCCCCACCAGCTGAGGACATGATCTGGTGATTACAGCCCTGAGGATCCACTTATGACTCGAGGTCAAACCCCACCAACTCCATCGTAAGAGCTGCTCAGCTTTGGTTTTTGTTCAGTGGACAGGTGAAATCCAGGGCATTAATGAGCCTGGTCATTCCAGTGGAATTGTTGTACATGTGGCATCAAGGGCTTTGACCACCACAAATGACCTGTGAATGTATGGCCACGTTGTAAAGAGAAAAATTATTGCTTCCAATAATGTCCTGCCTATTAGCTGGACTCTGCCATGCAAGCACATGGGCTATAAAAGGCGCTGTGGTCTTACAGAGGAAGTAGCAGACTCCCCTGGGAGCAGGGCAGAAAGGCACATATTTCACTGCTGGCTAAATATAGCTGGGTCCTCGCAGGGCTCTCTCCAGCTGGCAAAGCACACAGCTCCTGTCTGCTGCACGTCTGACTCCTTGGAACCTGCAGCACAGGCCAAGCTCTCAGCTTGCTCCAAGCAAGCTTCCCTGTTTGAGTCTGGCAAGTCTGTAGCTGAAAGTAATTCCTAAGCACTTTTTTCCCACCTCTGCATTGAGCAGCAGGCAGAATTTTGCACTAGAAACTGCTTGGCTTGGTAAAGGGCATCAAACCACTGTCTAATTGGAGCTGTGGGTTAGAGCAGCCTCCTTGGTGCGAGCCCTGTCCCTGTGGTGTCTGACCCCAGGCATTCAGGGAAGGTCTCTGGGCTGTCTCCTGTTCCCCCCTTACTTTGCATGAACACAGGCTGTAGCAACAGGAGACACTGGTGTGGCCAACTCCTGCAGTAAGGAATGCAGAAGAAAGCCCTTTCCCTGATGCCAGGGATGCAACAACTGCAGAGAGATCTCAATCTCTGTAGATAATCCTTCATGGCCATTATGTGCAGGAAAAGGGGTTAAATTCTGGGTTTTCTCCTTTGGTATATTAAAAACACCAAGCAGAGCTGTGAGCCCTGCCTTAAGGAGATATCAATTTACTTTTTAAAGCAGTAGTTAATCACCAAGAGACCAAAAAGTTTGTGCAAAGCCAAAGGTTTCACTGCATCTCTGGTTCAGCCCCTTCCTCTGAGAGCTGCAGTGCTTCCCCCCGATGCCTGACCTGTCTGTGCCTTGGGAGGAAAGGATGTTGCCCCCTTATTGCCAATTTCTCATCTTTTTACATAAAACAGGTCAAAGCTGCTAGACTTTGATTCAACCTGGGGTGAACACCTGGATGGATGGCAGGGCCCAACTTAATCTGTTACCATCACTTTTCCCCAGCCTCTGCCTTTTGAAGTTTTACCCACCCTTTATTAGTGAGGCTTGTAGCTCTGACAGAGTGATGTTATTAGCAAAAATAAAACCAGAAGTTTGTGTGGGGGCTGTGTTGGCTTTTTCTTATATCAGGTGGAGTCAGAGCCCAAAAAACCAAGAGCAGTGCAGGGTTAGTGGAAGGCTGAAAGGCTTTGCAGGAGCTGCAGCAGCCAGGCACAGGAGATGGGCTGAGGCTGGAGGAGATGCTTGTAGAGGTGCCTGGGTGTGAAGGAAAGGTTGCAAAAGCCATGGTGAAGAGGCAGGAGAGCAGGATGATGTATAACACCCATTACATCGGAGAGAAATTAAAAGGATTGATTGATATCAATTATCAGGTGCAATTTGTTGCTGCACAATTGACACGTTAATCACCTCCCTGCTGCATTTCAGCATTGCAGGATTTTTGACCAATTTGAAAGGTTTACAGCAACAATATGATGCTGATTTATCTCTCCTTAATAAAAAAGTGATCAACTGAAACCTGCATCCATCATTCTGTTTATCACTCATGGTGATTTATTAACTAATTATACTTACAGTGGGTCTTTTTCTATAAGTATGGATAACAGAGTGATGCAGTGTCAGTGCAAGTCATAAATAATGCCACAGTACAGTATGTTTAATACTCACTCCTAGGACCAGCCCGTAACAAGATGCCTTGATTAAGGTAAGCAGATGGCTTCGTTTGTCAGGAACAGTCCTGAAATTGCACATCAAGGAAACAAGTCCATTTCTCATGCTTTCAGCACTGGACATCACACAAATGTCTCAACCACGTAATCCAGATCAGGAGAAATGCTCCCAGACTGGCTGTTTTTATCACAGGCATGTGCTCTCAGCAGACCTCACAGCACCCTGAGGCTGAGCAGCAGTGTGGTGTTCGGGGTTGAGCTCTGCAGAGTAAGAAGCAACCGCAAATGCAAGAAAAAGTAGCTCCACTGGGATTTTAAAGCCGAGGTGGAGAGCCGACAAAAATCAGAACCTCTCCAGCTATCATACAAGGGAAATTGTTTCTTTGTTTGTTTGTTTTGAAGTGACAAGTTATCAGGCCCCTAAATCAGTTTCATCCATCAAAAGTACCTTGTACAACACTTGTAGGTTATGGTAATTGGCTAATCTGGACTCCTAAGATTTCTGCCTTGACGAAGAGATTTGGTCAGTTCCCTTGCCTCGCACAGGAGGACGATGATGGGGCTCTATTAAACAATTACACCCAGTAATTGTGTAATCTCAAGGAGAAAGCAGAGTCTCAAATGACACACAGTACAGCTCAGCACTGCCTTGCCAGGCTGTGCAGCTGAGCAGCTCGGTACCATCCCCTCTCCCTGCGGAGAAGAGGTGCTGTGAAAGTGTCACTGAGGTGATGGCACTGCCAAGGCAGCTCTGCAGTGACTGGACTGGCTGTGTGTTTTGGGGTCTTTCCCTAAGAAATCCTACAGAACCAACTGGCATTTTCACACTTCCATTAAAGAGCAATGCAAGACACCCCAGGACTGCTCAGTTTCAATGTCATTTTTTTCTGCAGATCCCAGCCTTAAACTTCTAAGACTCCTTTCTTCTTGGAAAGCGACTACAAAAAAGGCAGAGATTCTCTAAAGCAGCGTGGCTGGGCCTGATGCTTTCTGTGCTGGATCACAAGGGTGCATCAGGAAACCTTTTCTTCCCTTTTTTTCTCTTGCACATCCTTATTATCCTGCTGGGGTGCAGGTGCTGGGGCATCAAGTCTGCTCTGGCACACTGCAGCTCTATTCAGCCTCAGTTCAGGCAGAGGCAGTCCCAGCTTTTTCCTTTAATATCTGAGGATGGGGTGAAGTGCCAGTTGCATCCTGCATCAGGAAGGTTGGGGGCACCAGAGGATAAACTGGGCAAAGCCAGGGTGGCTCTGGGTGCAGGAGTGTCCCTCACCCTGCCCCTGTGCACTGAACTCAAATATACTCAGTCCAGTTTCCAACCTTCTGAGCTTGGACCAGAACTTCCTCAACTTCACCTTGATGTCTGCCCAAAAATGCATTTAGAGTCCATTCTTTCTCATGATCTTTTGCTAAAAATATTATTTATCTTAGCAAGAAACAATATTCCATTACATTAAAGAAGCTTTTTTCATCTTCTTTATCCATCACTGGCTTAAGTCCATAGCGAATATTCTGGGTCTCGACTCCCTTGTCTCTTGGTTTTACATGGCTATAGATCATATTAATTTTATTTTTGTATTGATTGATATTGGTAATTAAGAACCCCATGTAAATGCAGTATATAATGGCCATTTTCCCATCATGCTGGTACTTTGCTCCCAGCCCCTGTTATTGACTTTGCTGACTTGTCCAGATCTCCTTCCTCTACTACTCTGGCAATATTAGGTGGAGCACAAATGTTCTTTGGTAGAGGATCTTATTCTCTCTTTGGGCACGGTCTGTAAAATCTCAAACTTTTTTTTTCCCATCCCAATAATATGTCTCTGCTTTTTGACTACAGCTTCCACTTCTGGCACAGAGCAGCAGCGGCTGAGCATCATCCTGGAGTACAGGAGGCCAAACAATAACACCATCCCAGATTACAGGAGTGGAGGTAACTGGGAGGATGTGGGTGTGATTGGTACATTAACAATGGGATCCATAACCAAGAGGGAACACTCAAACCAGCAGCAAATAATTGTTAAGTTATTACACAATTAATAGTTGTTTGAAAGAAAAGCAGCAAAAGATGCAAAACAAGAAAAATCCCTTTTTTGAGAATTCTTTTGCAGGGCTGATGGGCCCGGACAGGATTGCAGCTGCAGAGGCACTGCAAAAATTACCCAGCACCTCCTGAGGGAACACACAGTGACAGATCGGTAATTTATAGGGGACAGTCAGTGCTCAATAATTAGGGCATAATTTACACTGAGTGGGTTTGGGTGGTGGGAGGAGAGAGGCAGTTTTGTTTGTTCTCCTGATCCTTTCCTGCGTGTCTGTCCCAGAGCTGGAGGGGAGAGGATGCTCCTGCAGGCAGAGCTGGCCTGGCCCAGCGTGGCAGGGCTGGGTACATCCCTCCCATCTCTCCATCAAGGCTGTGAGCTCACAATGACCACTTTGCTGGTTTTTAAGAGGGAGAGGTCAGATTATTCTGCTCTGATCCTTGGAACAGGTCTTCCTCTCCTGGTGTTTAATCCACATCATCCCTCCTACACCAGAGGCTCCAGGCACCCCCTCAAGGCTGTACCTCGACTCATGCATTGCAACAGCCTGTCCCAGTGGCTTGAGCACATCTGTATCTGTGCCCTGTGAGGGGCTTGGCACCTCAAACCCATCACCATCCTCAAGGCCTGGAGCAGTGGGAAATACAATGCAATGCTTGTACTGCCTTTTGGCACGGAGCTGCCTTGCAACCAGGCTGCAGGTCATCTGTCCTTGCGGCTGCCCACCTCCCCTGCCCTGCCAGGGCTTGCAGGGTTTAGGATGAGCCACCTTTGCCTGGTTACAGGCACATCTGGTCCTCAGGGATACTTTCACTGGCAGGACACGACTGTTCAGAGCCGAGTTAATCCCCTCCCACCAAGGGGCTCAGTTCTGTAGGACTCAAGGGAGATCTCAGGAGAAAAAAGTCTGGATGTAACAGAGCAGGAGCTAAAGAAATCCTGGGAGTTTTGGGGTAAGTGCTTCCTGTTGTGTGCGAGGAGGGAGATCATCCTGTAGATTTCTCAGTAAATCCATGCCCAAGCTGTCAGCGTGAGGAATAACAGGAGCCCAGTATTTATGCTTAAACTTAAAGCTAAAGTGTGTCTCTAGAGCTGATGTGTAAACGAGACGAAGGACCTGCAGATCTAAAATTGAGAGGGAGGGGGATGGTAATCACGTCTTCTTCCTAAATGAGCCGTGCCCTGACCAGTGAATCATTAAGGTTGGAAAAGACCTCTAAAATCATCGAGTTGAGGCATTAACCCAGCACTGCCAAGCCCATAACTAACCCATGTCCCCAGGCACCCCATCCACACCCTTTTGGAACACTTTCACGGGCAGCGACTCCACCACTTTCCTGGGCAGCCTGTTCCAACACCGACCACCCTTCCAGTGTAGAATTTTCTCCTAATATCCCACGTAAATGACAACAAGGGATGGAAACTTTGCTGCCTGCCCCATCCCGTGGCTGCAGCATCAGCCAGCTCTGCCCTGTAGGCAGCAGTGGGAGGGGAAGGTGTGGGTGCCCCAGCAGTGTGACAGCCACCACATGCAGTGACAGGACAGGCAGGATCCAGCACCAAAGGCCACCTGGACGCTGCTGGGGCAGCCACAAAGGAGTTAAATTTGATTTCCTCGTGGGGAAGAGGCTTGCAAGGGAAGCAGGTAAAAAATGGCTTGGCTTCATCTTTCTCCCATTTTAGAAAAATTAATTTTTGAGAAACCTCCACAGTTTCACTATTTCTGGTGCTTAAATCAGGCCGCCTGACAGCCTGTCCAGGGCTATTTATGGGTTCCCTCGCCGTAGCCATCTTCAGGAGAGTGCGGCTCGATCTGCAGACCACGAGTGCCATCTTCTGGGAGCCTGCAGCCGCATCCCGTTCTCCTTCCCGCAGCATCCCGGAGCTGAGCCATAAATCTCGATTCCGGAGAAAAGTTTCACTACACTGAGCCTCACGCTCGGGTTTCCCACCGCTGGGTACCAAAGCATCGCCAGCTGCAGGGCAGCACGGGGCTCCTCGCTGTCCCGTGGGGAAACTGAGGCAGAGTTGCTGTGCACACCCGCAGACGCACAGAGGCGTCTGGGGCGTTCTGTGGTCTCTGCCACACCCAAGAGCCTCAGGATCAGGAGGTGCTGTTGTGCCCCAGGTTCGCTCTCAATTTGGGGCTCTTTTCCAGCATCAGGTAACAAACCAAAACCTCCCTTCTCTTTTCTCTGTTAATTTGTGCACCAAGATTTAACTCCAGATTTGTGCACTGTAAGATATTCTTGGTCTATCACCAGCACCTAGCCAAATCCTAGTGAAGGGCAACACTGGAATGAAACTTTTTGCTTAAAATGAAGGAATTGCCTGAGCTGGAGCACAAGGCAGTGAGGCTGCAGAGAGAGGGTGGCCAAAGCACCCCAGGAAAGGAGACAGAGGCCATAATGTGGGGACAGTGCCCCTCTTGCAGAGCCTTACAAAGGCTTTAGTTACTTTTTCTGCAAAACTCACCAGAGCATTTTGCTCAGGTCTGATTTATGGTGATGGAAGTGACCAGGCACATGAGCCAGCAGTGGTGGTGGCACAGAGGGTGCTGCCAGACTGGCCCAGAGCAACCATGCCCAGGAGAAGGCAAAGAAATGGCCTTTTCAGTGAGTGTGGGTCTGTTTGACTCTTGTACAGTGCTTCCCATGGTTAAAGGTGAGGCAAGCACTCCCCTGGTGCCTGGCACTTCCGTGTGGACGAGTGGATGTATGCTGCTGATACGATGTCAAAAAAAGCCACTGCTGGTCATCGCAGCCCCTAGAGCAGGGCACAGACATGGCAGCCTGCAGCCCAAACAGCAGCTTCTGTGCACAGTTCCTCAGCACTGGGATGTGCAGTGAGGGATGTGCAGTGTGTGGGATGTGCAGTGTGTGGGATGTGCAGCAGTGCGGGATGTGCAGTGTGTGGGATGTGCAGTGAGGGATGTGCAGTGTGTGGGATGTGCAGTGTGGGATGTGCAGTGTGTGGGATGTGCAGTGTGTGGGATGTGCAGTGTGTGGGATGTGCAGCAGTGCGGGATGTGCAGTGTGTGGGATGTGCAGTGAGGGATGTGCAGTGTGTGGGATGTGCAGTGCGGGATGTGCAGTGTGTGGGATGTGCAGGTGGGGATGTGCAGTGTGTGGGATGTGCAGTGTGTGTGGGGATGTGCAGTGTGTGGGATGTGCAGTGTGTGGGATGTGCAGCAGTGTGGGATGTGCAGTGTGGGATGTGCAGTGGGGATGTGCAGTTGTGGGATGTGCAGTGTGTGGGATGTGCAGTGTGTGGGATGTGCAGCAGTGCGGGATGTGCAGTGTGTGGGATGTGCAGTGAGGGATGTGCAGTGTGTGGGATGTGCAGTGTGGGATGTGCAGTGTGTGGGATGTGCAGTGTGTGGGATGTGCAGTGAGGGATGTGCAGCAGTGAGGGATGTGCAGCCGTGTGGGATGTGCAGTGTGTGGGATGTGCAGTGTGTGGGATGTGCAGGTGTGGTGTGTGGGATGTGCAGTGTGGGATGTGCAGTGTGTGGGATGTGCAGCAGTGTGGGATGTGCAGCTCTGTGGGATGTGCAGTGAGGGATGTGCAGCAGTGGGAGATGTGCAGTGTGGGATGTGCAGCCGTGAGGGATGTGCAGTGTGTGGGATGTGCAGCAGTGAGGGATGTGCAGCAGTGTGGGATGTGCAGTGTGGGATGTGCAGCCGTGTGGGATGTGCAGTGTGTGAGATGTGCAGTGTGTGGGATGTGCAGCAGTGAGGGATGTGCAGTGAGGGATGTGCAGTGAGGGATGTGCAGTGTGTGGGATGTGCAGTGTATGGGATGTGCAGTGAGGGATGTGCAGCAGTGTGGGATGTGCAGTGAGAGATGTGCAGTGTGTGGGATGTGCAGTGAGAGATGTGCAGTGTGTGGGATGTGCAGCTCTGTGGGATGTGCAGTGAGGGATGTGCAGTGTGTGGGATGTGCAGTGTGGGATGTGCAGTGTGTGGGATGTGCAGCAGTGTGGGATGTGCAGCCGTGTGGGATGTGCAGTGTGTGGGATGTGCAGTGTGTGGGATGTGCAGCAGTGAGGGATGTGCAGTGAGGGATGTGCAGTGAGGGATGTGCAGTGTGTGGGATGTGCAGTGTGTGGGATGTGCAGCAGTGAGGGATGTGCAGTGAGGGATGTGCAGTGAGGGATGTGCAGTGTGTGGGATGTGCAGTGTATGGGATGTGCAGTGAGGGATGTGCAGCAGTGTGGGATGTGCAGTGAGAGATGTGCAGTGTGTGGGATGTGCAGTGAGGGATGTGCAGCAGTGTGGGATGTGCAGTGTGTGGGATGTGCAGCTCTGTGGGATGTGCAGTGTGTGGGATGTGCAGCAGTGTGGGATGTGCAGTGTGTGGGATGTGTAGTGAGGGATGTGCAGTGTGTGGGATGTGCAGCAGTGTGGGATGTGCAGTGTGGGATGTGCAGCCGTGTGGGATGTGCAGCAGTGTGGGATGTGCAGTGTGTGGGATGTGCAGTGTGTGGGATGTGCAGTGTGTGGGATGTGCAGTGTGGGATGTGCAGCAGTGAGGGATGTGCAGCAGTGTGGGATGTGCAGTGTGTGGGATGTGCAGTGAGGGATGTGCAGTGTGGGATGTGCAGTGTGTGGGATGTGCAGCCGTGTGGGATGTGCAGTGAGGGATGTGCAGCAGTGAGGGATGTGCAGCTCTGTGGGATGTGCAGTGAGGGATGTGCAGCAGTGGGAGATGTGCAGTGCAGGATGTGCAGCCGTGTGGGATGTGCAGCAGTGTGGGATGTGCAGTGAGGGATGTGCAGCAGTGAGGGATGTGCAGCTCTGTGGGATGTGCAGTGAGGGATGTGCAGCAGTGCGGGATGTGCAGCAGTGAGGGATGTGCAGCAGTGCGGGATGTGCAGCAGTGTGTGGGATGTGCAGCAGTGTGGGATGTGCAGTGTGTGGGATGTGCAGCTCTGTGGGATGTGCAGCAGTGAGGGATGTGCAGCAGTGGGAGATGTGCAGTAAGGAATGTGCAGCCGTGTGGGATGTGCAGCTCTGTAGGATGTGCAGTGTGTGGGATGTGCAGTGTGGGATGTGCAGTGTGGGATGTGCAGTGTGGGATGTGCAGCTCTGTGGGATGTGCAGTGTGGGATGTGCAGTGTGCGGGATGTGCAGCAGTGGGAAGCACAGCACAGCGCTGTGCACAGGACACACACCAGCACAGTCCGTGCCACACGATGGAGCTCGGAGCTTTCACTCCTTCTTTCCCCACAAGCCAGCGCTGCCGGGCTCTCTCCGTCTGCTCAGGGACTGCTCTCCTGTCTGGCAGAGACACCAGCAAGTGGAGAGTCCCAGCCACTGCTTGGCTTCCCTCTTGCTCTGTCTGGCTCTCCCTGCTCTGGCTCTCGCAGCGGCCCAGGGAAGGGTGGAGCTGCCGTGTGGCGATGCCCGTGGCACGGGAGTGTCCTGGCACGCAGGGCCATAGCCTCTGCTGTGACCCACTGCATAGTGACACCCATCCGGTACACCCCAGCTCTGCGTTTTGGACAAGCATACCTGTAATGATGGGGTTCATGGCTCCTACAGGGGGTGGCAGATGTGATTAATGCTGGAACAGAGCAGGGATGGCTTGAGTGGATCCTAGGGTGAAGGTTTTCAAAGGAAAAAGCAAGTGTCAGGCGTTCAGAGCCCCTCCTATGAGATTTCAATATCTGATTCATTAAACTCTGCAAATATCCTCTCATATGACGAAAATTCATTATTTTTAAAGCTAAACTTCACCCTCTCTTAACACTCAGCACTCAGCTCTTTGCTGGGGTTGGGGGAGAAGCATGTGAAAAAAATCCTGCTAAATGTGCCCATGTCCATGCTGGCTTTTGATCCCAACAGCTAAACTTCAGGTGGGTCTGGAGTAAACCTGGAGTCCCATCCAGTCTCTGCTGGAGAAAAGGGGAAACAGCATCAGCCCAACTCAGTCCACTTGTGGCCCAAACCCCAATTTACCAAACACTTTGGGGAAGCTGGCAGTGCCCTCTGTGAAATGGTGACTCCAGGGATGTCTGCAAGGGACTTTGGGTAAACCTGGTGAGCTTTACACAAGAATAATCACTGCCAATAACACCATAGGCAAGATCTCAGAACAAAGCCTTTTTCTCATGAGTTAGCAGAAGCAATGGTGGCTATCGGCGATTTCTGCCTCCCTCATAAATTACATTTTAAGACTAGGATTCTGTGTAATCAGAAAAGATACATTTTATTTTTATATAGCATATTTAGCACGCACTTATGGAGAATGATGGTGTTGTCAGGGGCCTGGGGTGATAGAGAGGGTATTTTTGCACCCTTTTTTTTTTTTTTTAACCCAGAAGGGTTTTCAGCCTGTGCAGGGGAGTTATGGCAGAGTCACCAGCTGGCAAATTTAGGGGAGGAGGCAAAGATCAAAGCAGGGGGCACAGTGCACAAAATGTGTGGGAAGAGGCTCCCATGGGAAAGCCATGGCAGATCTGGCCCTTGGAAATGTCAGGTCTCACAGATAGACCCAAAGAGCCCTTCCCATGGTGTCTCCACTCTCCTCTGCTCCCTGCCCAGCCCCTCATCCAGCCGTACTTGGAAAGTGCTCCAGAGTTCATTTGGGTACCTGTGGCTGTATTATCTCCATGGGATTGTCACCTTGGCACTGACAGGTTCTGCCTTGCTGCAGGATATGATCATTAAATTTGTCACTGTGGTTGCTTGAATCTGATCTGGCTCATCCAGGAATTTGGTCCATTTCTGCTCTCAGGGTCCCTGGGTTGTGTAAGAACTGCAGTTTCTGTGGGTTTAGGGGTTCTGCCTAAAACTTTTATCAGTGACAGGGTACATCCATCAGAAACTGGGAAGCAATAGGCTGGTCAGTCATGTTTAAAGAGAGAGTTCTCTTACACTGCAATTCCAGCTGCACATTGTGATCACTGGGAATCCATGCTAGTGTAATCCAAGCCTTTTTTCTTCCCCAAAGTTTCCAAGGTGACTTGAAAAAGTGAGGAATTCATTGAGTAAAGGTCCAAGACCTACATTTTTCTCTCATTCCTCTCATGTAGGCTTATGAGCTAGCACATGGCCTATTCTAGCCATGAGCAGAGTTGGTGGCTAGTTATCAGCCCCTCAGCAGACATAGCCATGACTTTTGCATGATGTTTTTTCCCAAGGCTGGGGTAGCAGGCCCTCCAGGATCATTCCCTTTCACTCCAGAGCCTGCAGGGAAGCAGCTGGGCTGACAGCAACATCATGCCAGGGTAAACATGGGCGTGGGTCACCCCATGACTTCCCTGGGTCACCTCAGGCCTCAGACAGGTGTTCCCCTTGCTTTGATCTTTCCATTCCTTCCAAGGGGCTGAACTCCCTGCTGGGCACTGCTTTGCTCCTCTGGGGTGAAGCAGAGGGTGCTGCAGCTCAAGTCCCTACTTCTCCCTTCCCAAAAGAACTTTTGCTGGATTTTCAGAGATTTGGTTTTAACAAACTTTCCCTGCCTGTGTAGCAGGTTAAAGAGCTCTGGAAGAGAAGGAGGATTGGGTCATCTCCATGGGAACATCGTGGGAAGATTGATATGTGCCCCGAGAGGCGGGTGCAGTTATTAGCATGTTCCAGATCCTTTCCTGCAGCCTCTTTTTTTTTTTTCCCCTGCTGAAGAGGAAGAGCTGGACTGTTTTCTAGGAGGAAAGAATACGAACATCTGAAATAAAAGCACCACTGCAGATCCCAGCCCCTTCCAGTAGCAGGTCTCTGTTGCTTCTCACAGCACAGCTGAGACAGTTCTGGCAGCACCAAAACCTGAGGGAGCCAAGTAGGTTTGCCCAGGAGAGGACAAGCCTGCTGGCAGGGTGACACAGATGGCACCAGGCATCGCCAGCTGGATGCAGAGTGCTGGCACTTGGCAAGGCCTGGGCAAGAAGAGTGGAGAGAGCAGCTCCTTATCTGGTGGTCACAACCACGCAGTGCAACGGGTTCTTGTCTTTTTGCTGCCTCACCAACACAAGTCCTCCACATCACAGCATCACCTGAGAGAGAGAGATGGACTCCAGCTCAGTTTGGTGAGCTGAGCATAGATCTGAGCACCCAAATATTTCTGGTGTAACCAGGAGGGTCAGAGAAGGCCAGCTCACCTCAGTTTCCTCCCAAAGCCCTGTTGTCCCTGGCCAGCACAAGGGACTGCCAAGAGCCCTCACATATGCTAACCATTTCCAGGAGTGATGGTGGGCTGAGACAAGCCCTTCAGTCTTGCTGGAGCCAAGAATGAGAGAGCAGATGGTGCGTGACCTGATAAAGCCCCCTGTGATCTTCTGTTTGTTATTGTCCTACGAGCACATTGCTCTGGGAAAAAATCCAAGGGTTCGTTTCCAGGACCCAGACTCCTTTCATGTGTAAGAGCAACTGCACCTACTCCGGCCACACGCATTGCTCACATGAGACCCCCTTGCTGCTGCAATAAGGGTTTTGGGTGCAGGGGGTCTGGTGAGGTGTCCTGGAAAAAAACAGGATTTAGCTCCACTTTCAGCTCCTCTGGGATACAGCTGCAATAGAGCTCCTGTCCCATGTTTGTAGAGCACCTAAAGAGAGAGGGTCCCAGCCATTTCAGCCCTCCCATGGGTGTTACTCCAAAATTACCAGCAACAAGAATATCTTTAAAATAGAAACTTCTGCTCTGGGCTATGTAGGAATTAATCACAAATAAATCACAACACTCAGGAGGAACTTTAGTGTTGCCAAGCTGATTTTATCACTTTGCCAAAATGGACAGGAGTGCAGAAGCAGATCTGTAACACGCTCCTAGGTGAAGAGTGTCTGCTTCTCTCCCACCCCATTTCATTTCTGCTTGCCTCCCACTCCAATTAGTTTCTTCCTGGCAGTGAAATTTGGATGGCTGGTCTGTGCCGGGCAGGAGATCAGTCCCAGTATCCGTGTGCAGCACAGTCAGGACTGGAAAAATCAAGGCAAGCATTTGCAGTAACAATAATAGTGAAGTCCCCAGAGTGACATTTCAAATGCAAATGAAAAGAATAAAAATATCAGTTCCTGTTATAACTTTGTTGCTGCTGTAACCAAATCCAAATGAAGGCTTGAAGCCATCCCCTCTGCCTGACTGGCAGCAGAGCTGCGAGTCTCTGTTTGTTTTCATTCCCCCAGCCCAAGTGGACAAGGACTCAGCCACAAGCTGAGGAGCAGGGTGAGGAGCTGGGGCTGTCCAGACAGTCTGGTTGTGGCACTTGCCAGATGTTAATCCCACCTCAGGCATGCAAAGTGAAGGGTGACAGCAGCTCTGTGTGGTATGACTAATAACTAACCCAGCACCCTGAGAGCTCAGCAGAGCCCTGCAGTGAGCCCCTGAACCTGGCTGGGCACCGGGGGCTTTGGCTTTCCAGGTCTAATGCACTCCAGCCCTAGGATGGGAAATTGTGGAGTGGGCCCAGCAAGAAAGATTTCTTGAAATTTAGATTTCAGTCAGTCTTAACAGTTGCTGTTCACCTCCAATATCCGATGGCATCCCTTCACTCTCCCTACACTAACAGACACAGCTGCCTTGCTTTCCTTTTCCTTCCCTTTCAAGACATCACAGTGCTGGGTGTTTGCTGCTGTGTTTTGTGGCCTTTGCACAAATGCACATGGATATGTGCATTTTAATCTGAAATCACAGTATCACTCAGTTTTCATTTGCACATGGATATGTGCATTTTAATCTGAAATCACAGTATCACTCAGTTTTCATTTGTAGTTAGATATTTTGAGCAGTTTGTGAGTGTCCTGGGAAGAGGAGGGGGACCTGGGTTGCAGTGGTTTGGGCTAGTGTGAGGCCAGAGCCATAGGACTGCCTTCATCCTGTGCACAAGGAACCCCCCATGTGCACAGCCCCACTCCCCAGTCCTGTGGTGAGTTTTCTGGAAATTCAGAAGCACAACTGCTAATCCATTTCTGAATTGTAAAAATAAGCCCTTTGATACTGATCACTCAGGATCAGTTTGGCTACCTGTGGGAGAATCTGGCAGCCAGGGAGCACAGGCAGGATTTATGGTCTCAGAACACATGGAGGTGACACTTATTTGGGCCATTCTACCAGTAGCTTTTAAATCAAGACAAATCTCTTTATCTGAAGACACTTTTTTTTTTTTTTTTGCAGCAAAGAGATTGTCTGAGAAGGAAACTGATGATTTAAAAAACAAAGAAGAACAAAAAAAGGATCTGAAACAGCATAGGCTATTTTCAGTCCCCAAGATGAATGAAACGTAAAAAAATTAAATGGGCTGCAACTTTTGAATTCTAAAAACGACCAGTCTGAAAACATGAAAATCCAAGCAGGTGCTGTCAGCTGCAAGCACTGACAAGACAGGCTCCTCTGCTGGTAGTAGTGGAAGATTTCAGCAGGCACACGTGGGACAACACAAACCTGCTCATCTGCAGGATTCTTTAATTATCAGAGGAGGCCTGAGACACGCTAATGCTTTGCTGTTGCTCCTTATTCCTGGTTCCCAAGGCTGGAGGCTGCTGATGGAGCCGCTAACAGGGCAGATCAGACCTGCAACCCTGCCACAGAGGGATGCAGCAGAGACCAGCAGAAAAGGAGTTAATGCATCGGGGAGAGAATTCGATGCAGCTCAGCCTTGTGCTCCACCCACAGCCCCATCCACAGTCTTCCAGCGTCTGCCTTGCCCTGTGACTTTTCCTATCGTTTACCTCGGCATGGAGCAGGGAGAGACGGTCAGGGCAGTTGGGGCTGTGAGGACAGACAGCCTCACCAGCGTAATAAAACCTCGAGATTTCTACTCTCCAGAGCCACTGCCCCCTCCCACAGCCCCCTACCCCAATTCAAGAGAGGAAGCCGCGCACAGTAATGCGGAAACAAATCTGAGCTGCCCATTTCAAGATGTTGCTGTGAAAATTCACTTTCTGGTGTGTAGTACCGCCGTGGGATCTGCATGGGTGGTTGGAGGATGGAGGGCAGGACCTGTGAGTGCACATCACTCGTGGCTGAGCCAGTTCGTGGTGCCATCCACGGCAAGAAGGAGCTGCTCCAGCACTGATGGAAGGGCAGCACTTGCCCCATGGCAGGGGGAGACAGCCAGGCTCAGGGGCCTCCACTGGGCAGCAGCGCTAGGACCCAGCAAGCCCCTTGCAGCACAAAGCCCATGCTAATCGGAGACTGGAGGCCCCAAAGGTCACAGAACTGAGGGCTGAGGAGATTTCCAACCCACTGCACTTGTATTTGGGGCATCTCCTGCCTTTGTCAGTGGCTGTGACCGTCAGCTGTTCCCAGGGCCGTGTCCCCATCCCTGCCTAAGGACAGGGGTGTGATGGGACACAGTCACACTGACACTGGTGCATGAAACTGGAAGAGACTGAACAGAAAGGGCAAAAGCACCTTCTCACCCACAGATGTGGATTCAGGGGCCAGCAGTAATTCTTCTCTGGCTGAAACACAAAACCCTTCCCAGAGCCCTTACCCTCTGTTCTCTTGCTCACAGCAATTTGGGTTGGTGCTGATCAACCTCATTATATTTAAGTTACCTATCAAGCACTATGACCATGTCTGACTGCCCCAGGGGTGTCTGTATGGGCCTGGATGTGCTGACAGCTCTAGTTCTTCCTGCCCTGGTGACCATACAGATGCACAAACACAGCAATGGGGCTTCCAGAGGCTTGGCTGAAGTTTATTAGTTTTTATAATGGTCATGAAAATAATTGGATCTCAGACACGCACCAGCAATTTGGTACAAAGGAGAAAAAAAATGAGGCCAGATGAGGTGTAAATCAGGAGTAACTCCAGGGCTGCTGCAGAGGTGTGAGCAGAGCAGGGTGAGGAGAGAGGCAGAGTTCGAGTCCTGGGGATGTGGTGGGGTTTGGGAAGATCCTGGAGTCCATCCTTGATGCAGTGACAGTTACCTGGCCCATGTCAGTGGGGAAGGGGATGATGCTGGAGTGTCTGGAATGTCTGGGCCAGGTGCTGTACCCAGAAGCCCCACAGGCCCCAGTTACTCCACTCACACCTTGCAGGTGTCACAGCACCTTGTGTGATGTGGATTAGATCCTTGGAGGCACTGTGGGCACTGCCTGATGGCTGTGGGCACTGTCTACCCAGCCCCCATAAACACCCATGAGCTGCTGCCAAGCTCAGGGCTGCCTCTCTGTACCAGCCGGGACCCTCTCACCTTGCTCAGCATCCTTCCCCACCCTCCCCCAGGGCCAGCAATTCTGATGGCAGCTCCTGTCCTTGCCAGCTTTTCCTGCAGGATTTTCCCTCTGAAGCACTTCAAGGAGGTAGCATCACCCCTTCCATTTTGCAGCTGGGGAAACAGGCGCTGAAGAGCAGCCTCAAGCAAGCAAGCAGCCAGAAGTGCCTGCAGTCTCTGTGGCTTGTGCTGTGCACTGGCACAAGGGGGTTTTCCCAACACCATTCCCTGCTGTGAGCCGTTCTGCCAGGCCTGCTCTGGGAGGAATAGGGCAGAGGCTGGGAAGTGCTGACCTGAGGCAGGGGCTCAGGGTGCTGCTGGGAGCCACAGATGGGCTGAGCCATGCCATGAGCAGAGTAGGCAGCAGCTGACCATGAGCATTCAACCACAAAGCCATCGATCCTCTTCCCCCAGCTCCATCCATGCACACATGCTCTCCACACCAGCTCCATCCCAACAAAGCAGTCCCTGTTCCCTGCTCCATTCCCAGCTCCTCCCCTAAGCCCCATCCCAGCCAGTGCTGGATTTATGAATGAGTGCCCTGCTCTGGTGACAGCAGGCCCTGCCAGCCCGGGGTGTCTCACTCCAGGGAGGAGACACAGCGGGATTTGGCTGACATCAGGAGCAGCCCAGGATGGGGATGGCAGAGCTTTGGGGTGCACAGCCAGCACCCCATGGAGGGCACAGTGCCATGCTCCCCTCCCAGCCCCAGCCTGGCCCCATGCCCACTCGTTGGGGACTATTTTGGATTATAACTTGTGAGCTGCTTGTGCCAGGTTGCCAGCTGGCACCACTGCACGGGAAACAGCTCCTGAGTCCTCACGTCCTGGCACAGCAGCACAGGCTGTGTTGGTGCTGCTTCCCTCTGCTACACTGGGCTGGAAACTCCCACCACCCGAGGGCTTTCCTGGGCAAGAGGCATCCCCACTGCAACACTGGGACCTCGGGCAGGCAGGCAATGCAAACAGCTGGCCTGCAGCCCTTCTGCGTGGCCACGCTCAGTGCTTTGTGCTTTTACCAGCAGCTAACACAACACAGATGAAGGATGGCTGATTTCAACACACTCCATGCAAAACGAAGACATGGAGCTGGCAAAGCCCTCGGCAGCATCACACGCTCGAGGCACATCGAATAAACCTGACAGTGACAGCTTGTTCTCTTGCCCATCACCTTGTGTGCCCAAGAGCTCTGCCCATACTCCTGGGAAAACCCTTCCAGCATCTCTCTGAGCCAGGTCAGGGCTCATCAGGATCCAGTCACTCAGGCACTGAGCTCTCTTACACCTCAGACACTTTCTGCTGGAGTTGATGCTCAGCACCCTCAGCTTCACAGGGGCCAGGATTTCACCCTGTGCTTCCAGACCACACTGGAAGTGAGTAGCTGCTCTGGTGCCATGTGTCCCCTCCCCTCTGTATGTCTGGCTTGGGACCCTTCCTGGAGCTCTGTGAACCATAACAAACCTTTCTTGCTGCTTTCAGAGTGGCTTTGGCTCTGCGTTGTGCCAGCATCTGGCCCAGTGTATTTGCATTTAGTTCTTCTGCATCTTGATTGCTCCAAGTATGATCATCAAAAACCAGTTCCCAGCACTGCAGGGGCTGTGGTCTTCGTGGGCAGAATGAATGGAAATTGCTGCTCTGTGGCATTTCATGGCTGTACAGCCCCATCTCCAATTCTCTTCCTTCTGCTGCACCTGGGAGGTCCTGGAAGAGGAAAGGGGAGCGGCAGCACTGAGCTGAGGCGAGGAAGGAGCTGGTCCCACCTGGATGGGTTCTCACTCAATGCAAGCAGACAGCAGTTGCATCTCCATCCTCTCCAGAATCTTTCTTACTTCTCCTGTCTCACCCATGATGTCCCTGCTGGCTGCTCCCCTCGGAGCCGCAGAGCCTGGCTGCAGCAGCCGCAATGGGCTCGTGGAGCCTCTCCCGTGTCCCTGGAGGGAAATATGAGCTCCAGTCCATGGCAGCAGGAACTCAGGGAGACCAAGAGCTGGACAAAACCACTACTGCTGTCTTCCCACTCCAGCTCCAGGCTCTGAAGTGACACTTTCCCATGGGCTCCTTGTTACTTTTATTTATTTCTTAAGTCTTCTTCATAGGCACGTGGCTGGGCTGTGACAGGAGCTATGCTTTGCTTTGCCACCAGGCTGCTTTCCTACAAACACACTGCTTATACCAACCCTACAGAAAGATATTTAAGCCTGTATTTCCAATTAGGGCTGGCTAAGCCTCTCCTTATAACTGCATCTGCACACCCATACTTTATTACCTACAGTTAATACTCACATGTCTACACGATAAATTCAGAGGTGCACAACCCTGATAAAAGCCTCAGGAAGTCATCTGCTCTCTGTGTCACAGCCTGCTGCCAGGAGGTCTTGGAGCCGCATGCAAGAAACCCTCAGACACACTAAGAAAAGCTCCCTGTCTTGAGAAGGGCTGATACTGCTGCCAGCTACCTGTGTGTGTGCCCAGACCAGCTCTACCCCCTTTTCCAAGCAGACACCAGGGGCTGCTTGCACAGAGCTCCTCTTGTTCTGGGAACAGTAGCAAAAGATAAGCATCCTCATCAGCATTGGACAGAGGGCTTAGATTAGGTTAAATAACATTTTAGATAACCAGCTGGTTATCCACATCTCTGTGCTGTCTCCACAGCACCTGAGCTCTCTAAAGCAGTGATGATTTCTGCCTGTTTCTCTCTCTCTCTACTGACACAATTGTTGATTCAGACATAGATGGTATGGGCCCAAGACTACATCTGCTGGACAATCCTTTTGCTAGTTAGGGTTTGTGTGTTTTGCCTTGCTCCATCTTGCCCACCCAGACGTGAACATGTCGAACAGGGTTTAGAGGTTACCACCACAAGAAGTTTATCCCACCTATATCCTGACACGGGGTGATTGCAACTTCCCTCCTCACCACTTACCTGCCCATTCTCTGGCTTCATCAAGAAAAACAAATCTGTATTAAAAGAAAAACTTTGTTGTTGTTGTTATTATAACTGTGGTTGTTATTGTTGTTAATATTGTTATTAAGTCAGCAGTTTGTTTCTCTGACCCAAAGATGTAACTCACCAGCAGTGTAAGCTTCCCTTAGCATGGAGGAGTGCTCACATAAGGTCTAATCACTGATCTAATTAAACTGATTTGCTGCTGTGTTAAATCAGTGCAGCTATATTGAGCAGATCAGGTCTATGTTTCTATTCCACCTCATCTTAATAAATAAAAAGCACCTTCAAGACATCAGTGCGAAGAATTAAAACAGAAAGTTACATTTATTATTTGAAATCTAGTCTCATTATTTCTAGGATAGGGATTTTTGAAAGGAGGTATGAAATCCTTGGCCTTGATAATATTCATCTCACATTTTATCAAGAGCTCTGTAGTACATGGAAATATTTCTTAATGTTCCAGAAGGGTTTAGAGAGTTTAAAAATCTAAATTCCAATGAAGATAACAACCCTCTTTTAAAAATAAAGGAAAAAAGGCATGCCAAAACCCTCATTGTTTTAAAAATCAGTTTGATCATTATTTTCATTCATTATTTGAGATTGATTATTGTTTCCTTATTAAGTACCTTCATTACTTCCTCCTTGACAAAATTACATTACAGTGGTTATTTCCACTTGAGGTTTTGGTGGATTTCCTGATCAAGGGTTCACGCTTTGGCTTTTGTAGCTCTGTTACAATACTAACATTGCAAGTTATTTTAGGAAAGATTTATGTTCCAGCAAAACCCATGAAAAATACATTTCAAACCAGAGATATGGCCATTCTTAAACAGAGCTATCAGCTGTACAAATTTGATCACGGGATTTTCAGAGCCAGCAGCCTTAGCCTGACAGCAGGACAGCACCAGGCTTAGACACAAGCATCCCTCCAAAACCTCTCCAGCCTGTTGTGACACTGCCTGTGGACGCTGCATCCAGCTGTGACACGGCATTCACGGTTGGCACCCAGGGGTGCAGGTGCTGCTGGCTCGTGGCTTTGCTCTGTAGGGTGAGCCATGGCAGTCCTGCCCTCAATGATCAGCCCTGACGTGTTCTGCGCTTGCCTCTGCCAATGGCTCGCTGCATCCTGATATTAAGCCAAGGATTTGCACCCAGGCTGGACCCAGGCACAATTTGATGGCCTGTGAGGGGATGCTAAGACCTAATCCACCTCCAGGGAGAGGATGGTCCTTAATAGACCCCACCTTGAGCTACAGCTGCTCAGTAATGGCAATATTAATCAGACTGATTAGCTCAGACCTGGAAATGTCCCCACTCCTTTGGATTGCTCGCACCCAATCAACGGAGCATCCCACACCTACATTTCTCATCCCACACCTGCATTTCTCACCCTGTCACTCACACTGGCAGGGAGGAACCATGAGCCTCATCTGCCAGATGATGAGTTGAAGCACAGAGAGCCTAAAAACAGGGTAACCTGTAGCAGACCCTCCTTAGAGTAGGGGATTCACAGCCCCAAAAGCAGGGCTGGTCTCTCTCTCACCTTTACCAAGTGTTAACTCACAAAAGACCTTCTGGTTTATTTCCTTTTTGTGCCAAGAGGGGACCAGGTCTGTCCAGAGCCTGGGAAGAGTTGCAGAAGAGAGCGGAGGCACTCAGAAGAGCGGCCAGTGCCTTTATGGCCGTCCAAGGGCTGTGCTGGAAGGGATGCAGGATGGAATCCCCCAGACAGAAGGGTGCCCCAAGCAGGGCACAGCACTCCTGAGGCCATCCCTGCTGCGCGAAAGCAGCAGTTCAGTGAGCACAGACACCAGGAAAAAGCTGTGCCAGGGCAGGAACCGAGCAGCCCTTGAAGTCCTGCAAGCACAGGACTCTCCTTCCCGCTGGGAAACACCGCTCAATTGCATGGGGCCACCAAAGCTAATAAAGCCGTTAATGGGGCCACATGTCACCTCCTGACTAAGGTGTGAGCAAGTCACACCTCATTCGACCTTTCAAGTTGGAATGCACCCACGTTTGGCCAAACTCCTCTCCAGCCTGCAGGGCAAGCCAGCTTAAGGTCAGTTCCCCATATTTTGGGGGCTCTCTTCCACTGAGTTTTCCAGGCTAGGCTGAGCTTAGGCTGTCTCAAAGCCCTCCAGCTAAAAGCCAGCTTTTGGCATGGGACAGGAGGGCGATGGCACACTGGCACGTCACAGGGAAGCTGTGCCAAGAGCCGCTGCTGAATTTTCAGTGCTTGCCACTGACTTGAACAAAGTCTTTAAAGGCTCCTTTTCCAAAGTGCTCTCGAGTTCAGCAGGGCCAGTCTCCGGGATACGTCTGGCCTGGCACTTGGAGTGACAAGTATCAGAGCTCCCATGGATTTTGGATAGGTTTAGGCTGCTCGGATCTCCTGGAGTTGGGCCCAGCATTCTCCACGTGGTGCAACTCCAGAAATGGAAACGCTCCAAGTGAGCAGTTTCTTTCCCAAAATGGGGATTCTTCTCTCCTTTGGATGGAAAACACTAGAGACAGGGGAAATACTGTCTCATTCTACCCTGAAGGAGAGCCATTTATTAACTGTGGACACCAAATTTAACTCTGGGTACTTTTTAATAGCAGTTCTGATGTGAATAGAAATGCTTGGACCCTCTCCTTGCAATGTCAGGAATCTGCATCACAGAATTACGTCACATTGTGAGAAACAGCCACGGAAATCAACTGCGGGTGATAAAAGTGAAACCAGCTAGCCTAAAATCATGAGAAATTCATTCCAGGGGCACAGATTATATGAAACGGCTCCTTATCTCAGCCGTATTTGCAACATGTGAATGCTCTAAAAGAGCCATCCCGTTGCCTCCCACGCCTGCCACGTTATGCAAGGGTGGCTTTCCTCACGTGCTCTGGGGCTCCCAAAGCGCCCACGCTGCTGCTGGGAGCCCCGGGGTGGGGTGATCTCCAAATACAGGGCACTGAGTGCTCTGCACGGTAAAATCAGGAGGCCAGGCTGAAAAGCAAGGTGTTGTTTATGGGTTTCTCGTTGTTTTCTCAAGCAGCAGAGTCACTTTTATTGGCTAGGAGCAGGAGGGCAATGAGGCACAGAGGGATATGTGTGCCTGAGTGCGTTTGGTGTTACACACTGGCCGTGCAGCAGCCACAGACCGTGGCAGCAGATCTGTGTGTGTATGTGCTTGGGACTGTCAGCTGAAAATCCAGGTACCTGCTCTTTAGACTATAATCTGAATGTTCTCCTCTCCATTACACCAACCTCTCTGCCACTGCTGGCTCCCTGAACCAAGGCAAATGAGGACATAATAAAGTTCAAGTGATATCAGCTATTGTTTTCTAACTCGTAATTTCCCAGGACTTCTGCAAGCTTCTCCCATCCCAGGTGAAACTCAGTAATTAAGACTGACCTTTGAAAGCTCCCACTTACAGTCGTATCTGCTGGTTCTGCTTAATTTGCTCCCTTGTCTTACATATAAAACTGTGAATAATTGCTGCAGTTTATTAAAGTGGATTCTTTCAGAGCACTGAGATAATTTAGTTTCAATGCATCCGACAGTACATAATAGGTATGAGTATTTTGAGCAGGTCACGCTAATGAAAAATGAGTGGGGAGTCGTATATCTGACTATTTTGGTTCCTATTTTGTACCAGTGTCACTTGGTTCTAGAGACAGCAGGTTTACAGGATGACGCCAGCTGGGAATCCTGCACATCAGGCAGGTCTCTGGCTGTGAAAAAAATGTAGACTAGTGATAGAAGTATCCAAACCATAGCTCTTACAAATGAGCTGAGACTAAAAAAATCATTAGAGGCTTTTAAAAATTAGATTTCTGGGTTTAAATATGTTTTGTAACTGCTTCTCTGTTATGTCTTCACAAGCAGAATGCACTTGTTTCATATTCAGATGGAGGGGTTTTGTTTCTTGTTTTTTCTCCTAAAACATAAATACTAGAAACTGGCTGCTGCCTCTGACAAAAGTAGAGGTTTTTACAAAATTATATAAAGGAAAACTAAACAAGTGAACTTGGATCTGTGGGACTGTTAATAAAATTGAATGAGTTGGCAATGTTGTGCTCTTCCTTCTGCAATCCAAAATAAGCTCTAAGGCCTGAACTCTTGATCTTGTAATCAAAAATACCAAGATATGAGTGTATTTAATTACCAATTCTGTTTTGCTTTCCAACTTGAAATGCATCATATAATCAAGTTAAATATAAAGGAGAATTAACTGAGGGAACACAATGTGGATGGCTTCACCTGAGGCTGAAAGCAAGGCTTGGGAAGAGGGCTGTGGAGGGTTTAGGGGCTTGGATGTGGAGGTTTCTTTTCTTGTGTTGGTCCATGCACAAGAGTGGGGACTCAGGCCGGAGCAAGGTGCAGGATCCCATCCCGACACAGGACTGCAAAGCTGGCCAGGACAACAGCACCCACCTCTCTCTCCCAAAACATGCACCCTGAGCGCAGCATGAAGCCCCGAGTGCACCAGATAAATCAAATCTCACAATTCACGAGGATCAAGAACTGGAGGCTTTTCTACTGGTTTTATATCGTGGATGATTTATGATTTAATTTAAACACATAGTTTCCAGCTGTTTCTTTTTGCAGGCAATCACCTAGGCTACATTAACCCGATGGTGATGTACTGGTCCCAGGGAGCCCTGGAGAGAGACCACAGCACTCAGAGGTGTGAACTTCTCCCATTTATCTTGATGGGGTGTGCACAGCCTCGCCAGGGAAGCAGGTCCAAGCATGTTAACCCCTTCACTGCCAGCCTCCACCGTGAAAAGGGCTGGTGAGAATCACAGAATCTCCCGAGCTGCAAGGGAGCCACAAGGATCACCTTGTGAAGCTCCTGCGCAGGACAACCCCAAGAGTCCCATGTGCTTGAGAGCATTGTCCAAATGCTTCTCTAACTCTGGCAGGCTCGGGGCCACACCACTTCCCTGGGTTGTACAGTGGTGTGTCCTGTACAAGCTTTCCTCATTTTTGGGAGAGCCTCCCGTGTCCCAAGGAATGCCAGCGTGGAAGGTGATGAGGGAGGTTCAGCCTCCTGGACGCTGGTGCTGCAGGTTATAGGTTTGGAGATCAGAAGGGTTTTTATCACACAGCTCATTGCAACAGATGGGCCCAAACAGGTGTTACGGTTAAATGTGTTTTGAACAAGCTGTATATTTCCCTGCCTCTTGCGATCTAACAGCAGAGCAGGGGCTCCCTGCGGGCTCCAGGATAACCCTAGAAACGGATCACACAGAATGGCTGGGTTTGGGAGGCGCCTCCGGAGAGCACCGAGCCCAGCCCGCTGCTAAAGCAGGCTCACCTACAGCAGCTTGCACAGGATTGTGTCCAGCTGGGTTTCGAATAGCTCCAGAGAAGGAGACTCCGTGGAGCAGATGGGAACCGATTCCTGGGAGAGACAGCTCGCTCTGGCTCGAGCACGGCTGTCTCGGCTGCAGGTTTCCTCCGTGGTGTGAGCGGTGTGTGACAGCAGAGCGCAAGGCTTTGCTTGTCACTAATGGCTCTGGCACTGCTGCCATGGGAGCGGTCGTTGTCAGCACCCGAGGTGCCAAACTGGGGAGCTCCCTGTTCCCTCGGAGCTCTCCCAGCCGGCTGTCAGCAGGCTCCTACAGGCTGCACGGCGCTGAGCCCCTCGTGAGCCGCTTTCGGGGGCTCTGCTTTGCCGCCAGGCGTGCTCGCAAACGCCTGTGGAGGTGGCAGCTGCTGGAAGGGGCCGTGCTGCCTTCCTTCCCCTGCGCAGGGCTGGCTGCAGCTGCAGCGTGCTGGAGAGGCGCTGGCAGGTCCCTTTCTCGTGGCAGGCACAGCCACCTGAGCAGGGCTCCTCGGGGAGACAAAGATGTGAGATTTAAAGTGGAATTGCTGCTTCAAAGAAAGAGCTGTTAGGAATTGCTAATGTTGGAAGCAGGAGGTGCCAGCCTGCTCCCAGGCTTGTCCCAAAAGACACAGCCCTGCGGCCCTGGATGGCAGCGAGGCTCAAACCCAGAGCAAAGCCCGCTTTCACCTCGTTCTTGTGAGCCAGGGGCACACACCTCTTCCCGGGGTCTGAAACAGCCCTTTCATTATGTTTGTATTTAAAAATCTAACAGTGACTAAAGTTTGCATAATAAACAGCTCCAGAGCCAGAAATATTTGCCTGCTCTCGGTAAAAAAAGGAAGTCCTCAGATCCTCTTCTGAAGACGGTAAGAAAGTGACAGAGTTTTCCCTTTGCAGGATATAAATATGCAGTGCAAATAGGTGGCTGCTGTCACTGCTTACATTTTGATGTATCTCTTCAGCTAGCCTGGCAGCGCCAGGTTATTTTAGTGTCAAATCAAAGCTCCGGTTGTGTAAAGAAGCTGAGGAAAGGTACAGTCTGTGTTGCAGCAGAGGATGGAAGCTCCAAGAAGACTGGAGGCAGTCCTGTGAGACACGTACCAGCCATGCATACTAAACCTGCCATTTAGTACACCGACAAGAAAACCCGTTTATAAGAGCTGCCGCGGAACAGAAATAAATGTCTTCAGGTTTGGATTGGGGAAGGAGGGGTGTTTTTTCTAGGCAGGCACGTGCTTCATTATCACATTAGCTAGAAGAAAATAAAGCTTTGGCCCCCTTTTACCTTCCATTTCCTTGTAGGAGAAAGAAATTAAAGAGCCTGCTTATGCCAGAAGAAAAACCTTGAGGGCTGATCCCTTTTTAATGCTCTCGTATGCAATGCACCAGTGCTGTCCTTGACTTAAATGAGTCAAGTGAGCCCAAACCTGCCTGATCTGCATCCCCCCCTTAGCATCACCCTCATCATGTCCCCGTGGTTCCTGCGGCCTCTGCACTCCAGCCTGGTGCGGTGGCGTGCAGAGATTGATGGCAAGGGGTCAGGCACCCAGATAACAGAGACCGATAACCAGGGGTCTGCAGGACAGGTGCGCACACCCCGCTCGCCTCCTCTCACTTGGAAGTGCTCAAATTGCCCATGAGCTGGTGCCTGTGGAGGGGTCTGGCGGGGTGGGACTTTAGGGGAAGCGCCGAGGGTCCCCGAGCCCGTCCCGGCCGGGGGCTGTGAGGCCCGGCAGGGTGCGGGGTGTCACTGAGGGGCGATCGCGGTGAAGCAGCGGAAACACCTCCCCGCAGAGCCGCCCTCCCGCCATGCGGCCGGGGGCGGGGCCTGCGCCGAGGGGCGGGGCTTGTATGCAAATACTGCCTGCGGGGCGGCGAGGTGGCGCATGCGCACTGCGCGCACGGAGCAGCACGGGTTCTTACACAATGCACCGGGCCCGGCGGCCGCGGGGAAGGGGCGGGGCCTCGCATGTAAATGAGGGCCGGGTTTTGCCGCGCTATTGGAGGAGGGAGAGGAAGGGGCGGGACCGGATATGTAAAGCAGCGCGCCGGCGTAGGGCACGGTGGGGGGGCGGCGGGTCGGAGCGGTCACGCCGGCGGGGCGTGGCCCACATGCAAATCATGCCGGCTGCGGGGGGCGTGGCTCGCATGCAAATAAGCGCGCGGCCGCTTCCCGCCCTCTGCCCGTCAGGCCTCTCCGCCGCTTTAAAAGGCGCCGCGCCTGCGCAGAGCGCGGAAACCGGGACTTAGTCTGTTACACAACCGCGCTGCGCTCCCCGCGTCCCGCTCCGCCCGGCGCTCCTCTGCCCGCCGCTCCTCCCGCTCCGCCCGGCCGCCCGCGCCTCCGGCATGAGCGGGGACCAGCTGCACAACGATTCCCAGGTGAGCGCCCCGTGCCCGCCGGCTGGGCGCGGTCCCGGGGGACCCCCGCCGCCGTGCTCGCATTCCCCCGTGCCGGCCCCGGGCTGGCCGCCTCGCCAGTCCCGGGAACCCCAGCGAGGGGACCGTGCCCTGCGGCCGCCCCCGCGCGTCTCTACAGAGCCCTGTCAGCCCGGGTGTCCCCCCGCCGCGGGATGGGGGGCGGTGGGAGCGGGGACCCGCGTGTGACCCCCTGGCTGGGCGGAGAAGGGGAGGGGGCGGCTGCCGCGCTGCTCCGGCTCGCTCCCCACTGCGGGGCTCGGGGAGGGTCCCCCCATGAGCTCTGCGGGGGCCGGGGGGCGCTTCACCCGCTCCCCCATCACCTTCCGCATCGCGCTGGGCTTTCCTCGTTCGGTATTTAATTCCCCTAAAAATGAGGGTGCGGGCGGGGGTGGGGGTCCCCCCGAACGCCGCGGACCCGGGCGTGCTGACGGTGTGTCCCTGTGTGCTCTCCCCGCAGATCGAGGCGGATTTCCGAGCGAACGGTGAGTGCGGCCCCGGCGCGCCCCTCGCACAGACATGGCGTCCCAGAGACTAAGTCCCGGCTCCGCGCTCACCGGCCCCATTGTTCCCATCGAGCTGCCAAAAGCGCCCCTTTCCCGCCGGGATCTGTCCCCCCCGACCCCCGCCGCCCCGAGTAGGGGCACCGCAGGCCCCCGATCCGAGCGCAGCGGCTCTGCCGGGGTCGCCTTTGGGCCCCGATTCCTCCCTGGAAAGTCGCCTTGTCGACAGTCGGGACTTAGTCTCTGCGCCATTTTCTTTTTCTCTCTCCCTCTGTGGCTTTTCTCTCCTTCTCCTCCTCCCCGAGCTGCCGCCGAGCCGCCTCTGCAGAGGCACCGGGCTGCCATCCCCGGCACCAGCCCCTTGTAACCGAGGGGAAAGCAAAGTTTTTAGAAAAAAAAAAAAAAAAATTTAAAAATCCCAAGTCGCCTTTTTTTTTTTTTATCGCAGGCTCCCTCCCCCCACTGCTCCCCGTCTCTGTTCCTTTGAGGGAATCCCTCCCTTCCCCTAAAATGAAAGGTGATTGCAACATGTTGCTCTTTAAAAGAAGCTGCTGCATCCATTTTAAGATCAGTCTTATTTTCTTCCTTGCTATTTAAATGATGTGACTTTACCTTGTTGGGTGGGTTTTTTTAAAATTAAAAACCTACTTTAAAAAACCCAACAGACCACAGTGTAGACAATTCCAGAAAGGTAGACAGCATCACTTCAGGGACTTTGCAAGCTAACTTCATTTTGTTCAGAAACATATACAGGAGTCCTGTAATTTAATATATATGCATACACTTATATATAATTTTTATATATGTATATATTTATATATTAATATATACACTTACCTGTCTATATATGTTTATATTCTTATATACATACAGACATACAATATTATCTTTTCTAATCAGCCTGATGACTCCTAACTTTTTCTGATAATTTGTTCATTTTTATAGGAAGCAAGCTAATTGCAAGCCTGCCTCATTTGATAGGTGTCACATTGAAGGGCTTAAGTAGGGTGAAGGGGAGTTGAGGACATACAACCAACCTTTGTGTGTGTGTTACTGTCACTGTTTGGGATGTGTGAGGAACTCTGAGCTGTCCTCTGATTGCTGAGGTGGTAGAGGACAAAAAAGGTGCTTGAAAATATCTGCTTGACTTATAGTTACACTGATTTTTAGAATGCTTTTCTGGATGATGTCCACGTGCCTGGTTGCTTCGTAGGCTATTGCGTGTAAATATTTACAGATCTACGCTTGTGAGCACCTTTCTTTCTGTCAGTTCATTGGAATGTGATTGTGTGTGTGCAGCAGGAGCAGACAGTATCAAATATGCAGGTTTTGAACTCTGTTTCCATTCTGAATTTATAGTGGGGCTCCATGAATAATTCTTACCAGAAAAAAAAGGGTGCTATCGATTTCCCAAGAAGTACGAGTGCAACTCTTGAAGCAATTTAAATATAAGCTTATGTAGGAATGCTTGTAGCCTTCTTCTGCTGGAAAATACTTGCTTCATCTAAGGATCATCTTTATTTAGGGAAAAACACTCCCTGGTAAGCTTTAGTTATTTAGTACTGTTGTACATAGAGGAAGTGATGTGTATTTGACCTTTCCACTCCAGCTTCCAGTGAACCTTTTAGAGGGATTTTTCTTCTCTATTGCAACCATGTGCTGTTTTATCCTTCTAAGAGTTTTAGTTACACAGCCCTTAAAACTCCTGTGGTTTTTATTTCTACCATGTGTTGGAGGAATTCAATACAGGAATTCAAAGTAAGACACCTTGACGGAAAAACCAAATTCCTGGTAAATCAAGTGCACCCAACAAATCCATACCAGCGTAGGTATCATCACCCTTTCCCTCCTATTGTAATTATTTATGGCAGTCATGTAACGTCATTGTTGCTGATCAGAGGCCCCTAAACCCCAAAACCCTTTTCAGCACTGGAAGGTACGTGTAACCCTGTTAGTCTTGCTGGGGGAATAATGCTGAATAGACACTGCCTGCTCTGACCTTGTGACCACCCCTGATCTCCCTGAAAACCTGCCACCCCTGCTTGCTCTGAGTCTTGTTTCCTCTGTACAAGAGTTCTTCGCACTCGTGCGTCGGGAATTTTCACACGCAGATCCGAGAGCAGCAGTTCTTGTTGAGGCAGAGCACTGATGCTCTTGCTCTTATTTTCTTGTTTTGATGCTATTTAGTGGCAAAGATTAGGAGTGGGTGGTAGGAATCTCAAGTGCTGGGTTTTTTCCCCCCAGATGTTTAGAATTGGTTTGTACTTTGATTATTGTCAGGCAATGCTGTACAGTAGAGCCAAACTCCTTTTAGGCCTCCTGTACTTCACATTTGGGGGATGGGAAGTTTTCTGGGGGCTGGTACTGACTCATTCTAAATGTTGAGTGTAGCAGCAGTAAACATTTTTGTTAATAAAGAATGTTTTGGGTGACTTTTGGCTAGTGTATCAGTAATAGGGCAGCTTAAGCACTTTGAAGCTTCCTGTTGTTATTAATGTTCCTATCTGGGTCAGTGGACACACTACCTCGGGTTGTGGTCACACAAGTTGTTGCAGCTGCAATAGGTTGGGTGGATCTGCCCATTGCAGGTCACCACGGCACAGCCTGGTTGTAGCTGGGAGCCTGGATCTGGTTACACACGCTTTTCATTGATAGCAGGCTAGTGTTGGGTATGGGAGAGGGTGCCAGCAGTAAATATGTGTTCCTGGCTATTTCTTGTCATTAAATAGCCAGATCACTCTAAGCAAGAGTGTCCTGGGCAAATTCCAACTTGAGTAATTGCATTCCATCTCAATATCCAGGTTCTTCCTCCTGTTTGGCCGTAGTGGGTATTTTTTTCACCTTAGCTGTATTTTTAGTATCCATACGCATTGCAAAGAATTTTCCATGTTCAGTCCTAGCAGTGCCTGTTTGCAGACCATGCTGAGAGCAGTATTGTGCTGAAACAGCGAGCCTTTTCTGCAAGTAACATCCTTGCAGTCTTCAGCATTCAGAAGGGAAATGGAGTCCAGAACTGTTGTTTCCAACTACAGCTTGGATGCTGAAAATGTCCCCACCTCCACAGTTTGGATTCTATTGAGTTTTGCCTTTAAGAGCTTTGTTACTCAGGTTAGATGTAACAACCTCTTACTACTGAGGACAAATGTTGAGACTAAAAGCAATTTATCTTGACTTTCAGCTCTCCCATTGTGTTTGCAGAGTGCAGTAGATAAAAATTACTTTTGTTTGCAAAATAATCAAATTGCATTCCAAAGCTACTAAATTCCACTAACTGCTATTAGTGCCTTGGCTGTTCAGCAGCCTGTGATCAGAACTTGTGTAAAATCCAGAACTGCTCAGTGTGGAGACTGAGGACATCACCCCAAGCAGTGCTTTTTGCCTCCAGTTGATTTGGCCAGTAATGTTAAGATGCAATTTGAGGTCAAGTATCACTGGAGTAACCATTACAGTGCATTAACAGGAGTCAAGTGTGAATTTGTCCAGCGTCATAGAGGTGGCTTCTGGAATTCAAACATGTTTGAAGGAGGGGCTTGCTTTAACAGTGAGTATTTTTGGGGGGAGAAAAACCGAAGTCCTTACTGCTGCAGCATCTTATCAGGAACCAGCAGGTTTTTTATGTTGGCCCAAGCACTCATGGGGCATCTGTGTATTTATCAGGCTGGCAGCATGAAGGAATGAGCAAGAGGGAAATTCAAATTAAATAACAGGAGTGCTGAACCAAATGCTTTACAAGTTAAGGAATTTCAGCACGTTTTGTGTTTTGCATTAAGTTCATGTTTCATGTATGACAGAGCTGTGCAATAAGAGGTGTGGGTGATTTAAATGCTAACAAACTGTAGAGCAACATAGCAGAGATCTTTAGGATTTCTCAGTGGTTGTGAAACAGTCTGTTGGAGACCAGATTTGTGCTTCCTTGCTGCTGCCTTTGCTGGCGCCTTCTGGATGGGTGAGAGTTTTTTGAAGGAGAGCAGGGCCACTTCTGGCACGGGGCTGTGTGTACCTTAGCACTGCTGTTAGACCCACTGTGCTAAACAAACTGCACGGATTTAGGAAGCGTGAAGGCACTGCCTGTGCTCTGTGTGTGTGTGACACGTCAGGGAGAAACTGTCTTTTAAGTTCCCTGGGAGCATGTCTCACGAATGCTTTAAATGTCAAATGTTTGGCAAGGGATCCAAAGTACAAAAGGTAGGTAATGGTGTTTAGGTGCAGATTGATATCTCTGCTGAAAATTTCCTTTGCCTTTTCTGTGATACATGGAGAGGAGAATCCAGAAGAATGTAGCTTGTTCCTTCCTTGCATCTCTCCCTGCTTTTGCTTCAGACTGCAGTGCTGGTGGTGAGCCTGCATTGTGGGAAGTGCTGCCCACAGCCTCAGAACAATACTTGGGTAGTTTTAAGTCTGCAACCACTTAGTTTTTTATTTCAGAAGTATTTTACATAAGACGCCAATCTCCGCAAAATTCCTTAATTTTGTTTTTGCATTGATTTTCAATATGTTCACAGCAATCTCTTGCAGGGCTTGTTAGGATATAACAGTGTAGCTTCACTATGGGAATCTTCAGATTGTCATAGGTGAGAGTACTCTGAAATAAATTGATCATTCATGACACTTCTCAGAAATGTAAATAAACGTGTTGTTGGTAAGCTGCTCTTCACTATCATGGGCTACATAAGTTGGTTGCATCTATTTTCCCCAGCAGAAGCCTCCGAAGGGCTTTGCTAGAGACCTTGAGGTCTGTTGTGTTAATTGTTCTGACACATTCAGCATTTAGGTTAAAAGTTAATGGGTGTCTGGTGGGAGTGGGGAGTTGAGTGCATTTCTGGGAGCTGCAGCCAACTTGTGTTTTTGTTAAAACTCAGCAGAATTACTTAAATGTGCTGGAAGATGTGTTTCGGGGGTTAATGGCCCGTGTGTTTCTTCCTCTTAGCAGGTTTTCTTAAGATGTTTTTCCTTTTACTCCAGTGTTAAGCACTCTCTGTTATTAATGTGTTATCAAGGCTTCTTTGTTTACTTTGTAAAACATGAAAAATTTTGAACCAGGGGACCAGTGTAAAAGTGTGTGCTTTTTTTTTTACATGGCTTCGTGTAAATTAGACACACAGCTCATAAATGTGATCAAGCACAAATCAGATCTAATTTCATTTACAACTGTGACTTCAGATATTCGTTAGATAGTTCATTGAATTCCAACCTCCTGAGTTGCAGTGTCAGCAGAAACTGCAATAATATGTAATTATAGCAAGTACTTAACATCTCATTGACTCAAATTCCTCTGTTAATGATTTCACTGGATTCCTGTTAAAGTAATACCTGCTGAAGTAGCACAAGCCACTGCCCTGTTAGAGGGAGGCTCCTGGTCAGATTCTTCCTGGTGTTGTAAATCACTGTAGTTCTGCTGAAATCAGTGGAGTACTGACAGTGTATCTGCTTTTTTGTTACTGGACTGCAGACATGGGCTTTAATGTCACAGTGGCTATTTAAGAGAAATACGATTTAACCTAGGAAATCAGTGCAGATTTTTTTTCCTGTGGCTTTTTGAGATGGGACGGTTTCTCTTTCAAGTCTGCTTGAGCTGGTTGTGCTGATATAGTTTCTCATATCCTTGTAGGACATGTAGTCATTCACAAATATTTATTGGCTTATTAAATTGAATTGGTTTTGCGGCTGCCAGTATTATATATACTGCTCCACATTTTATAGAAAACCTCACACTCCAAAACATGGGAGCAAAATCTATTTAGTGTTATGCATTCTGCTTTTGCTTGGGTTTTTGAAGGTCTGTGTCTTAGCTTTCCAAATCTGAGAGAGGATTTTCAGTGTAGAAATCAGTGTTTACCACTTTGCGGTCCTAAGACTGTACCTTTTGACAGAGCATATGACAGATCTGCCTGTACCTTCTCCCTGCAGGACTCTCTGTTCTGAGCTGTTCAGCACTGACAGCGTTTAAATGGGGATCATCTTTAGATCTCAGAATGGTTCCTCCTGTTAAGGGAATGGGAGAAGGGTATGGGCTTGCTGTGGTTTCAGCAGCCAGTTTGCTGCTGTCCTGCTCTTCTGAAAAAAACGGTAGAAAATAAATTTAAAACCCAGTTCATAGCTGCAGTAGGATTAGTCCTTTTAAACAGTGTTTGCAGTTGCTGTTGTCCTTACTCTGCCAGTTGCTGCCTGCTCCAGGGAGCTCCTGTGTGTGTGCTCTGGTGGCTTCCGCTGTCCATCACTGGCTGAACACTGGAATTACTACAGCGTGGAAGTGCCGTTCCAGGCAGAGCAGAGAGAGCCTTTTCTGCTGCAGGCTCCTGCTATTTCCTAGCTCAGCTGAACACGTTGTAGTAGTGGTTTCCCGGTGTGTATGAGACTACAGTATTTTTAGCACAGCGTTTGTTCAAAATGTCCTGGCTGACATAAATGCTAAATAGTTCCAGTGGTTTATAGTTGGAAATATTTTCATCTTGAATGCTTGCTTTTTAAACTAATGATCTTAGTCAACTGCAGTAGTATCTTGTGGTGTCACAGCGAGAGTTAGGACATTTGGAAGGTGATGTGAAAAGAAAGGGTGAAGTTAATTTTGGATTCTTGTGACCTGCATGTTAAAAGGAGGATTAGAAAATTGTTTTTGGCTTCAGAAATATGAGCATACCTGCATGTTTTCAAGTGGAAATTTGGTTTCTAAATTTGACTTCCGTAGCTGCTCAGCTGATGGACAAGTGAGAGCTCCAGAGCTGAGAATGAAAGTAGAGAAGATGGAGCTATAGTCAGTCTTTCTGAAATTTGTTCTTTTGTAACACATACTTAACATCAACAATTCTCAGACTTCTGTAAGATAAAAGTAGGACTTTTAAAATCCCTGTCTGTGTCAGCAAGAGCGACGGCAGGAAATACAGTTTTATGCCAATAATCTGGGAGATCCTCCAACACAACTGATGGAGATCAGACTTGATGCTTTTGGGGACATGGGAGACCTTGGCAATTAGTTCTCTATGAATATTAATGACAGAGATGGAGTTCTGTAATGAGGGAAGATGAGTAGGAGAGGGACAGTGGTTCAAATAAGAATTGCCTCAGAAATTTTCTAGTGTTGTCACAGAGTTCTGGTAATGTTCTCCATCACATCAAGGCCTGTTTCTGTGCTAGAATAAAATACTGGTGCTTCACCCTGGGGAAGTTTCCCTTGTTTCATGGCTGTTGCTTGAATCTCAACAGCTTCTCTTGAAGATGGTTGGAGCAATAGTTCAGTTTGGACAAATTACTTGCGCTGACAGCTGCTCTGTGTTTGGGATCTGCCCATTCCCAATATGAAGGAGTCCCAAGGACAGACAGCAAGAGAGCATGCCTTACTCCTGTCTTGGGAAGTTCTGGAGGCGGGGGCTGGAAAATGTCTGAAATGCTTATCTTGATGGGATGGGGGCAGTGCAGGCTCACTGGAGGCACAGCAGGAAAGTTAGTGTGGGTGCTTGTCACTCAGCCTCAGCAGACAGTGTCTTCTCAAGGAAAAAACCCCTGCATCTCCACCTGAAGTACTACGTTTGAAGGTGGTGACCTCCGAAATTGGGATGATGGCAGGGTAAAGAGGGACAGCATCAGACTGTTGGGAAATCGTTTTCATTGGAGGCTCCTGTCAGTCTCAAAGAGACAAAAGTTGCTTCCCACAGAGCTTCCGATCAGTAGATGTTTTTGGATTCCTTATCGATATTTTTGATGTGAGTGTATTTGTTCATGTTCACAGGCTTGCCATATGCTTTGTGCAGTTGTGAGCTGTGTGGGTGTCCCTGTATGTATTTTTATCTTATACCTTCGTCAGAGAAGGAGCTTTTTAGGGAGTGTTAGCAAGACAATGGCTTCCTTCTCTATCAGTATTGCAGAGTGCTGAGCCCCATGGTGCCCACCATGGAGAGATGGAGATTTTCCTTCATCATTCTGCCCAGCATAGACATGTTACAGACAGATGGACATTCATGGAATTCAGCTCTGCAGCAGAGTAGCGCTGCAGCTGCCTGTATCTTTCCATGACAGGAGAGAGATTGATTTCTGCCTCAGGAAAGCTTGAAGTGTACTTGTAACTTCACTAAAATATTTTGATCCGTCTGTGTAACTCATCTCCGGCTGTGTCCATTAAATGCATGTTCCGTGGTGGGGATGTGCTGGTGTCCTGGTTTTGGCTGGGATAGAGTTAAGTTTCTTCATAGTAGCTGGTACAGTGCTGTGCTTTTGGATTTAGTATGAGAATAATGTTGATAACATACTGATGTTTCAGTTGTTTGGCCAACTAGCTAAGTGCCTGCTAGGTCTCATCAGCTGCAGTGTACAGCTGACAGTCTTTTCACACACGCAGCATTCAGCACATAGTGCAGCTTTATTTGGGGGAGAAATACTCTTACGTTCTCAATGAAGGCATGGTTCTGGTTCTTCAAGATGTCCATTTTTCTTCCATAATGCTATTTTTCAATGATTTTCTAAAAATAAGACCCTGGTGGCTTTTATTCCTTATTGCTCATTTTGCAATCCCAGTCACTGATTTAGTGTTACTAATTTTTGCAGCAAGCATCCAGGACCTCAGTAGTTGAGTATTTTGCTGTGTTTAAGAATAAATCATAAGAAGAAATTAAATATGAGGTCCGGTGTTGAACACACATAAGCTGCATACAGCTCTTCTGTCTGAAACCCACTGTTTGGCTGCTCTGAAATAAGTTTTACCAAATGCTTTGGAATTTCTAAAGTGTTGGAATTACTCCACTACTCAGTGTATGCAGCAGGAAATTGGAAGTTGTCTTGTTTCCATCCAGATGTTTTGTCTGTTTGGTGCAGCTAGCTGTATGGCAGTGTCTAAATGGAATAATTTTAAGAATTTTTAGACATTGGCCAGAGATGTGGCTTCATAGTTAAAAAGTCAGGAAAATAATTCCAAGGAATGGAGCAATCCCCAAGTGCAGATAGCTTTTTAATTTTTTCCTGGCATTTGCCACATATTCTGCTCTGTTGCTTAACACAGCTTCTGACACACGAGAGCATGAACTTGTAGAGTGTTATCCAGAATATTTTTTCTTTCATTTGTCACTTCTGTACACATTTTTAATTGAACAACGTTGCAGCAGCTTTTTCTGTATATGTAACGTGAAATACATGACCTGGGCTTTAGAGCCAGGGCAATGTACTTTAGTTGAACTTTTTATTGATGGCAGTATTTTACTACTCAAGGCTTATCCTGGTATTTGAACAAGGGCTAGATTGTCAAAACAGCTGCTCCTCTTCCTCTGAGGTTGCACTTTCTTGTTTCGCAGAGGTGGCTTATAAAGACCCTTTAGGAGAGAAGACTCTTCAGTGTTTTTTCCCCCTTTGAAGTCCAGTGTCTGTTGCAGATTTTTCAGTAGCTGGAGGTAGAGTTGAGAAACGTGGTGATCTAACTGAAATGCAGAGATTTCTGGAGTTAGGGTTTAAACACAACTGAAACAGCTGTATTTTTGTGGTCTGTAAGCAGTTTTAGCAGGAGAAAAGTACAGATGGTGCTAGGGGGCAGACACCCTGTTCCATAGAGTCTCTTTGGAGACCTGATAACCAGGTGGGAAGGCTGTCTTCCTTCATCTGCTCTGCAGCAGATGCAAGTGGATAGTGTTTGTGCTGTCCCTGAGGAGATTAGTAGCTGATAAGTTGGCAATTCTTATTCCAGCTTCTGGTTTGGTGCAGTGCTGCCTCGCCAGCTGTCAGCGTGTCTGGAGTGCTTGGTGCTCTGCTCAGGACATGACGGTGAAGGGTTGAATGTGAAGAGAGACTCTTTTGAAGCTGAAGGCCAGAAGCACTGGGGAGGGACATTTTGTTGCTCATGGATGCTATGTCTGGGTTTAAGGTCCTTTGTGCTGTACATTGTTATCCTGTCCTAAGGCCATATTGTTTAAATAGGCAACGCACTGGGGGAAGAGGGAGTACTATGCTCTTCTCAGAGCTGGAGAAACCAGAACATAGTGGGAGTGATTTTTTTTTCCAGCACAGAAATAGATATAAAGCTGTCTGACTGGGACTGAGATTCAGTTCCATCTTGGACATTTGCTTCTGATTTTTAATTCCTTCTCCAGTTGAAGACTAAGGTGCATATCAAAGGGCAGCACAAAAATAAAAAAAAAAAAAAAAGGAGCTTCTGCAGTTTTAGCATATTATATTCAAATCTCATCTCAGGATCTAAGGTGTTCATTTTTTTCTGTGGTACTACATTATTTTACAAATACGTATGACACCATGCAAATTACAAATGTTGTGTGGAGGGTTCTGCAATTAGTGAAATCACTGGATTTGCAATAGGGAGACAGTGGCTTCCTGGTTTGTGTGCAGGGTTCTGGTATCAGGTACATCAGTCTCTTGCACCATATAGGCCACCTTGCTATGAGTGTCTCCTAACTGGGCCTGGAGCAATAGGAAGAGCAAATTATGTCTTCTCCCAGTTTGTGAATGCTGGCAAGTGTGTGAGTAAGATCAGTTTTTGGAAAGATAAAATAGCTGGGATGGGCAGGTACTGGTTTAAACTTGCCTTAGGAAGGCACCTTACAAGTTAGACGAGCACTCTCCAGTTTAATCCAGCCTTTTGGGGAACAGGGAGCATGGAGATCCATGTGAAGGGGATGATTCATTGCAACACAAGCAGCGTGTACAAAATGGAGGGATGGAGTAGAGCTAGTGACGTACTCTGAGGTTTGTTCTCTAGAGTTAATGACCACCAGATGGGGAATACAAGGCTGCCTGCTTTTCTTTTGAGGACCGGGAATGTCATTGAGGCTGTTAAAATGTGCTGTATCTGTGGTAATGCTGCTTGTGCACAGCAAACCCTTTGATGTGTGGATCAGAGTTAGCTTTCCTTGCTGGTGTTTCCCCTCAACACTTGGGTTTTAGAATGGGTTTTGGCTGAAGATGAGATTCCTGCAGTGTGGTTTGCAGTGCACCTCAGGGATACAGAACAAAAGGCTTTGAGTGCTTTCTGCAGTAGAAAAACTAAGGTGCAAGTTGTATTCCAGTCTAAATGGCCAGACCCAGGGGCAGTAGGTTCCTGTGGACAGAAATGCAGTGCGGGAGAGGAACTCATAACAGTGACCTTGATTAACTTCTGCAGTGTTGCCCAATCCCACTGTAGGTGTCATCTCCATCTATCTTTGCAGTAAGCAAGCACTGGCACAAATCAGAGTCTGAATGTCAGTGCTGTTAACTCTGATACTTGCAAGTTGTCATCCTAGAAGTGTGTAGGTGTTTGGGTTACTTCGTCTTGCTCCATCAGATGGGACATCTCTCCAGCTGTCCAGGATACCTTTGGACGTGATTGTGGAGAACATTTGCATTTTTCAAGAGCCTTTTACACTTTTGCAATCTCCTGTCCTCCTGCCTTCTTCCTACTCCAAAGCCTGGAAGACTGTCAGAGGAGCCATCATCTTGTCTGAGTGATGTTATCATAGCTGTGTATGTCACCTGCACTTCATTAGGGAACATAAGCAGGCTGTCCTTGAAATACCTGTTTTTGTGAGTAGAGTCTTCTAATTTAAAATATGCTGCTCTCTGGATTTTAGTAGCTGTCATGAACAATGTTTTTCTTTTATCATCAAGTAGGCTTATTCAGCATCACCTGTGTCTAAAGGAAGCTGCTTTCTGGGTTTTAGGCTGTTGCAATTGTATAGATATAAAAAGTACAGCTTGGCCCTTGATGCTGTGTGCTTGGCAGCTTTAGTTGTCAGCATGTGGTCTTGGGAGAGCGCAGCACGGTGTGGTTTAGTTTGCCCCAGTCTTTAGCTTGTCTTGCAGTAGATGGAGGCTGCAGTTGGCCATCAGATGGCTATCCCAGTAATTTAATTCTTAAATTGAATCCTGGGCAAAAGGCAGAAGCAGTTGAATTGCCGCCCATCATTTTCTTATTTCACAAAAGAAAGTGTAAAGCTGTTGTTCTGGAAGCACTTCTTTCTGTCTAACACATTTTCCCCTTTCCTCCCTGTCCTGCCTTGTTGTTGAGACTTCTGTCCACTGATGCATAGTCGTCAGTTTATGGTTTTGCTCCGCATCACTGTCAAAACATGAGCTTGTCTATGCCCAGCAAAACCTGAATTTACATTTGAACCGCAGCCTGAGTTAAAATACTCCTTCTCTGTGTTCATGAGTGGGCCTCTCCTGCAGCATTCATCCTGGGCAATATTTGCCTCTTTCAGGAATCTGATAGATTTTTCTTCAGAGCTGCCAGTGTTGTCTTTGCACACCAGCTGAATCTGGACTCTGTGCACTTCAGCAAGCTGGGTGCCCTGGTGCTGACAGCAGGGATAGCGAGTTCAGCAGGGGCACTGCATCTCCCGGGAGCCGATCTGTGCTTGGGCTGTGCCCATCGCTCCTCAGTGTGCTTGGTGAGAATGAGGAACGATGCTGACACCACGGCCACGTTTCTGAGGGATTGGGAGCTTTGCTAAGTCTTTGTGTACTGAAGTGAGGGTGTATTTTTAAATGGTTTCCTTTGTAGGGAATGAAGCTGCGGAGCATTGTTTTGTGAAATAAGTCCCCTGTAGCTGTATTTCACAATAACATGAAACAGTGTTCAAAACAGATGTGAGCCTCATTTATTAAGGACAGAATTAGTTTGGTTTTAATTTAAGTTTTTGTGGTTTTTCCCCCTTTTTGTAAATACCTCATCCCTTCACCCTAGCATGGGAGCCTCATGCTCAGATTCTAATCCAGAATAAGAAAACTTGAATTCCAGAGGGAATTTGTTAGTGTGTGGGGTTTTTTTCCTAAGGTGAATCTTTGTACTGTCTTTTTGTGCGTATTAACATTTTGATCTCACCAGAGCTCTGGAATTAGTCTTTGGCAATTAGCTCCATAGGTAACCAGAGTCAAACAAGCCCTGATTTTACTTGTTTTTCCCCAATACTAAGAGAAGTATTTTAAAATTATTGTAGTACATCAACTAAAAATAAGTATAATGGTAATTTTTATCATAGTAGCTTCAGAGGCTGGAAAAGTAAGTTTTTCCTCTGGTTTTCAGTTTAGGAAAGTGTTTAGAAGGGCTTTTTTCTAAGCATCCATGAAGTATTTGAAGGCTCAAGATTTAATGCAGATTTGTGCCATTTCTAGGTTTGTCATAGGTCTGTTATTCCTGGTTCTGAAGGTGGTAGCATTTGGTCAGCAAGCGTCAGGGACGCTTGCTCAGTTCCTCATCCTGCGTGCTCAAGCTCTTTCTTAAATCTTAACTGTCTCCTCCCCATCCCTGTTACATTCAACATACAACCTTTACTTAGAACAATAAAAACTATTAAACCAAACAGAAAATTCCCTACACCAAACTCCACCCCTAGACATTTCACTACAATTACAATATAAATTTCCCAGTATCATTCTACTTAACTTAATGACTTGCTTTGAAAAGGTCACTGGGTTTTTTTTTCCTCTCTCCCCTCTCAGGCTCAGTTTAAAGGCACAAAATTAATTTCTGGGCAATAGAGCAGTGATAGGGGATACACATCATAAAGACACCCCAAGATACCAGGTATTCAGATAGTGTTTGTAGGTGGAGTGGTTAGCACTTTGCTAATTCCAGGGATGTGATTTCCCAGATCCTGTCATCTGAATGGGTTTAGTTACATTCAAATTAGATCAAATTACTTGGGGAGATTGGTACTCCAAAAAGGCACAGACTTAGGTTGTCAAGCATCTGCAGTTTTCCCTTGCACTTAACCCACCCAGAATTACCTTTGTACATCAGATGTGCATGTAGTTCATAAAGCACCCTCTTATGGAACAAATGCTGGGCTTGACCTTAACTGTAGACTTTTCATAGCAACAAAGTTAGATTTTTTTTTTTTTTAGCATATCATGCTTGGTATTAGCAAATTGTCTCCTTGTTTTACTTGTCTGTGCTTATAGCTTTCACTTCAAAAGGAAAATTGCAGTTTCTCTCTCAGAGTAGCTGTCTTACTGTGAAGTGTGACAGGATTCCACTACTTGTCACAGAGACTGCAGTGACTGAAAGTGTCTTGTTTTGTATTTTGATCTCAAGTAACTCATGCTCTAAAGTCTCTTGTTGTGAAAACCTAATACTGGACTGTTTCTCTGATCGTAGATCATTTCTTCAGCTGAGACTACTGCACTGCTTCACCTCTTAAAAGACACAAACGTGTCCTTAGGAAACCAGGTTGAACTTACATTGTATCCAACAAATTGGGGTATTTAGTACGGCATCACAAGAAGAAAAGTATTCCTGTTACAAGCTGTTACTTAATTCTCAATTTTATTAAACCCTGTCTTCAGGACTATCTTGATCTGTTGGGGCAGCTGCTTAGTTTTGAGAGTGGCATGTGAAGTTAAGTATCTCATGTTGTTTGCTAATTTTCAGAATAGGTTATTCACAGTTACTTTGTTCTGATGTTAGGGCTACTTGTTATGTAGATTTCCCACTGATGGGCTCTGTTTAGTATTACACAGTCTATTAATGAAAGCAGAAGGCTCCCGGTTTTCACTGTTGGAGCCTTTTTACAGCTGATAGGATCAAGTAAAAGGTGATCACAGGTTGCAGTTGTGACCACAGGAAAAAGCGCGAGTTTTCCCTGGTCTGCTGGAGACAGGAGTACAGGAAATCAGATAATTGCTAGTTCAAAAATAACTTGGCACACTTTAAAACTTGCAGAGTAATGTCACTGAAATGCATGGAAACTCAGATTAAATGTATTTGGGTATTGCATTTTCAGAAACTTCTGGGGCTGTTGTGCACTCCTGGGTAAAGCTGAATTTCCTCAGAGGAGAAGGAGCCTTGCACTCTGCTGGATACCTGGGTAGTGCTCTCATTCCCAGATGTGGTTTTGTCTAGCACAGGCTTGAAATACTTGGAAGATCAGGATAGGAGGGAATGGTACAGCTGCTGCTTTGGGCTCTTTGTGTAGGAGCAAACTGCTAAATCAGATGGAGTGGCTGCAGCTTCCATGCTGGTGTTAGTCCTTCATGTAAATTTGATAATAAATTTTAATAGATGTATTGATTTAATTTTGACTCCAGTAAGAATCATAATAACTTTTTAAAAAATGGTCTCAACATATACAAAACTGGCAGCCAAGAAACTTAAAAATATTTCATAGCCTTACAGCTGAATCATTCAGACATAAATTATGAGATTGTAAACAGTTTGATGTTCATCCTGTTTCCTTTGCCTATTTCTGCTGTCAAATAATCAAGTGGAAATAAATATTTCCTAATGCATTGGAATACCCCTTAAAATAAGCTATATAATTAGGGTTACTCACTTTAGGTTATATTAAATAGGAATAACAGTCTCGAATCTTTATGGTCGCTTCTGTCATGCTCATCATTTTTTCAAGCATGTTTCTACTCCTCTCACCAATCAGCCTTTTAAAATTATTTAAATAATATTAGGTTCCAAGTTCAGAAAACGTAAAAAGTAGGGAATGTGATTGTGTTGCAGTAGTTGTAAAGCAGAAGCTCTGATGTGATGGGAGCCTTTAGCTAAGCACTTGGAGTTTGAAGTGTAATGTTAAATGAACTTGGGATGGCACTTTGCACTTGCAACCTATTCCCTTTGGTTTAAACAGCCCATTTAGTGACTGTGGTAGTGGAAGGCATTTGAAAACTAAAAAGAGAAAGCTGTTTCCACACCTTGTTGTTTATAGGTAAAGGAAGGACTGCTCTTAAGACACAAGGTAACCAGAATTGATTCCGTTCAGTTTTTAAGGACTATGCTTGCTCTCTTTTAGATGGGAAACAAATTACATAAATGTTTCCTCCCCTTCGTGTCTTATTCAAGGCAGATTTGAGTTATTCATGGGGTGGTATCTGAAAATGTTGGCTGTGTGTTCCATGAAGAGATGCCAGCTATTAGTTTTTTTTTTAAAAAAAAAAAAAAAAAAAAAACCCCAGCAAACAAAACCCAACAAAAAACCCTCGCCAAACTGGTAATACATTGCATGGAGTTTTTTAATTGAAGAAGTTAGGAGTGTATCATGCATAATAATGTAGCCACAGCCTTTTATCCTGTGTCAATAGGTTGTGTTTTATATTCAGGTATCTGTGGTGGTGTGATGTAACAGTTGTCAACTAGTGAGATTTGGCCTGGATTTAACATAATAAACAGATTACAGCTGCATGAAGAGATTAAAATCAGTGACTTAAAGTAACGTTTTGTAAATTGAAGACTTCCAGTGGAATTTAGTGCACCATATCTAGGAGCTGTACTTATTAAAATACTGCAGTAGCTACTGTGTCCTACACTGCTCTGCTGATCCTTCTTTCTGTATCCTCTTTCCCTTCCTTCAAAAGACTCAGAAGTGCAGAAATCTCAACTGTCATTAAACATTTACCTTTTGCTTACTTTCTTGTGTGTTTTAGCTGGAATCAGATTTCTTCTTGTATGCTAATTGTGGTAAAATCCCCTTAAGGCAGGGGAATTGCATTCCCTCCCTTGACTTGAGAATGGGACTTGTGGCAAGGCAGACTGGTGATATAAAATGCTTCTAGACACTGCTGGAATTGGCCTCTTGTGGGTGAGTGATCAATTAACTCACCCACAATGGGGACAGAGGTGAAATCAGGAGGTATCCATCCAGTGCAGCCCTACACTTTAAAGGAATCATTGTAGATAGGAAGAAAAAACAGAACAAAACTGAGCCAAAAAACCCACTTGGAATCAGTGTGGGAGTGAGGAACCAGCTTAAATGTAAAAAAAATAAGTTCTCGGTCTTCTGAAACAAACTTTTCTAAGACTTTGGCTATGCTACCCCATCAGTTCATCTTAATAGGAATGATATTAAGTAGTAGGAGAATAATCTGATTGAAGTGCATAAAGCAGTGGTACTGCTTGGCGGAGGTGATTTACAGCTTCTACCAGCCACTTTTTTTGTCTTGTGCATTCAATTTACACTCTAAAACGGAGCATTGCAGAGGCTTGTTCCCAAGGGTGCTGCCTCTGAAGTCTTTCCTCCCTACAGCAAGCAGGAGACCAGCACTGGCCCAAGCCACACGGAGTTGTCAAGAGATGGTTAATGAAAGGCTTTGAGCAAATGCCATTAGAGCCTCTCCCTGAGGACGCGGAGCTTGTACCACTCCCATGTGTATAAACTGTGTGATCGTGGCTGCTGACACAGGCTGGGCATCCACTGCTGCAGCAGAGGCAGTTCAGTGTGACTGCTTTTTTTTCCCTGATTTGTTAAATTTTTCCTTGGGGGGAGCCCTTGTTGTGGATTAACCCAGGAGAGTCAAACACACCAGCCCTGTCCTTGTGTGGTGTCAGTGTGAATACAGGCTCTGTGTGAGCTGCTCTTGGGACATGGCTCTTGTGCTGAGGATGTGTCAGGATTTCAGGTAGTCCTTATAAAAAACTTATTTTCCATGAGTCCAAGTACAGTAGTGATTTACACAGCCAGCGAGAGAAAATGTTTTTCTAGTTGACATCATTGCAGGGTAATTACTCTTGACAACACAGCAGTCTTGTTATCTACTACAGTTTTCAAACTTATGCCCCAAAATAATATCAACCTCTTTTTAAAATATGGCTGAAGTCTCTGTTATCATCTGTAGGGACTAGGAATTGTAGTTGTTTGCTCCTGTTTTCTCCTGGTTCACCTTGTAAGTTTGCATGGAGTAATCAGCTGTTGCCTGTGCATCTCAAATTGTGCTTTTTGCACCCTTCCAGTCTAATGATGGTATAAAGAGCATTTGGAGGCGGAAAGAGCTTGTGCTGGGGGCACTGACTCAGTCTGTGGATGGCGTACAGAACATGAAGTTCTCTTGTCTGCAGTGTGAAGTTGTGACAGATTGCACCAAAAGATTCTTTTTGCTCTTGACCCAGTCTGTTGAAGTAACTCCCAGGGCTGTTCCTGGGGCAGTTCTTTGCCAAAAATCTCCCAGAGGTGATTCAGCTCTCGCCTACCTATGTCTGCGATGAGGCAGCAGCACTGTCACTGCACGCCTCACTGGAGGTCTGGGCTTTGTTCTTGTGCTGGAGCTGAGCACAGGCTGAGGTTCTCTGGGCACAGAAGCAATCAAGGAATCAAAGTGCCTCTTCAAGGAGTTAAATGTGTGCTTGGTGTTTCAGTCCACCTGGCTTGTACATCCTTCCTGAGAAGGGATTGATGAAGAGTAATGTGTTGTCCCCAAAATTCTGCAGCCCAAAGGGTTAGCCAAGAGCTCCTAAAGGAAAAGATTCCTGCAAACCAGAAAAATAAGGGTTAATAAAATAAGGAGTTTGCTTTAGATACTGTTGAAGTAAGGGATAGGTTATCTCCTGCAGTCCTGATAGCTCCGAAGTCTAAACAGGGCTGTAAATGTTGGGATTGCCCTGTTTGCTTGCCTTCTGCCCTGGTTCTCCAGAGGCGAATGCCCCTGGTTCTTTCTCCTCAGCGACTTGTGGGTGACCCTGGGCAGTTCTTTTTGTCTCTGTCTCCAGCACATCCATCCCTCGGTGCGGTGGGTACATCCCTCCCTTTGTCTGTTCCTGAGAAAAGATTTTGTGTGACAGCACCGCGTGACAGTTTGTGCGCTAAGCTGTGGATCTGTGCTAAAGGTTGGTTTCTTTCTGACTGTGAAAATAGGATTAGTCCCCCTTGCATTATCTATTTGAATGCCCTGAAATTTCACCTTCTTTCATAATTTTAAGCTAGTTTTACACCCCTGGATGCCAGACTGGTTTGTGAACAATTGTCCAGGCTTTCCTGGCGAGTCTGTCTGTCCTGCCGTGCCGGTTATGTTAACTGTGTTTTGCGCAATAGGGAGGAAACGGGAGAGTTTACAAAAGCCTGAGTTTAGATGGTATAGTAAAAGCTTTTAGCATTAGTAGACCTAAAATCTACAAGCAACCTGCTTTTAACAACTACTTTATCAAAACTTTTTCCCCCTCCTGTCGATTTGTAACAGCTGTTTGTGTTCAGCCACAATCACTTTATATACCTGTAAGTCCTTTGGGATCCCAGTCCTGTATATTTGTGTATTAGCAAATGGGGATGCAGATGGAGCTACAATGAGTGTAAAGCTTTTGAAACCTGAGAGGTAACTACAATCAAACTTGTTACCACTAGATCCTTCTTGTTCTCTTTAGATCCCACTCTCGGCCTTGTCCCGGCCTCCTGACGAGCAAGAGTGTGAGCTGTGGCTGTTAAATTTTGAGGCAAAAGTGTCTTAGTTTTTGCTTCTTTTTTAAAAGATGGATGTGCAGTGCAGAACTTTTGTTTATTCATGTGGTTGTAGACTCAAAAAGCCATAGGAAAAAATTGCTGAAACTATTTCTACCCCAGTAAGGGAAGGCAAGGAACTCAAGTTCTGAATGGAGGAGGCAATGGAAAATAAATAGTTCCACTCATAAGAGTGTAGCCTTATAAGAATAAATACCACTAGGGACAAGAATGGGTTTGCTCTTGTTTCCTTAGGAGACTACTCTGGACTCTCTTCTCTTCATGCCAGCACAGCAGCATTTTAAGCTGTTCACTGATGCTGGTCATTTCCCTGAAGTTTTAATTTGCTGTTCTGTTTTATTCTGCTTTGTTAGTGGAAACATACTAATGGGTTTCAGTCTCTGACTCTTATTTATACAATTACAGGAGAATGTTTTACGTCTTGGGAATCCCTGGAAACACATGTTTCTGTTCACATGGAACTTTTTTGTTTTTGAATGCAAATAATGGATTGAAACTTCATTGTTGCCTCTCAGTTGGGAGCCCTTTGGCATGTGTAAGAAGCAACTATTAATTTAGCCTTTCTGTACTGATCAAACATGTATTTTCATGCTTTATAAGGCTTCCTTGGACTTGTTCTTTGTGTAATATTGTCTACTGCAATTTTACTTGCAGTGATTTTATGCATTTGTTACACAGCAGCTGAGATCTGCTGTGGAGCAGGTGTATGTGAACGTGCCACCTCTTTGAGAAGAGGCCATGTAAAAGGTGCTGACAAGTCATTAAACTTGCTGCTTCTGTCTACACCATTAGTTGTTTTGTTGCAAAATGCCTGTAGTGTAGCAGTTTCTTAAGGTCAGCATCCCTGTATGCCACACAGCTATCTCAATTACTTAAGCATTAATTACCCACAGAGTATTAGCTACTTCCCCAGCAGGTGAAAAAATGAGGTGCACAGAAAACAGGCAATTAATCTAGTGTGGCTGGGAAAAAAACTTGAAGAAGGGCTCAAAACATGCACTAAGAGTGTCCTCTTTCTGAAGAGGCTCTTAAAGCACGTTTTGCTTTACCTCCCGAGCCTCTGCAGTCTGGGTGAGATTGATGAAATGCCAGCAGTGACATTTGCTTCAGGTTAACTTCATGTCCCCGAGGCTCCGGTCACACAAGATAGGAGTGATCAGTCAGGTATTTTTTCTGGCATCCTTCACGTCTCCCTGATAAGCTTTTAATATTTGGGTGTATGGACAAGTGTCCAGCCCAGCTTGCCTTGTCCTGTGGCCGCCATGTGCTGTCCCTGTTAGTGCTGTCACCTTGTTTTACCTCTCTTCCTTAGACTGAAGTTGTCCTGAGGTTTCAGTGGAGGAAAAGGTGCATTGATCTTGCTTTGCAAACCTTGTGTTTTTAACAAGTGATATCCTTGCTTGTGTACTAAAACTTTACTGGAGCATAGGGGACCTTCTTGAGAAGTTGGTGGAGCTGTTCTGCAGAACTGAGAATGGCTGGAGACAATTCTTTTCTCTCTCCATCTGTCTTCATTCTCCTGTCAAGATTCATCACCAAGTCATTCCATTGGTTTCTTCTTTTCCCTCTATTCAAAAGCACAGAATACTGGGCCTTCAAATTACAAGATTAATGAAGAATGCAGTAACTAAGGGGTCTGTCTTGTTCTAAAGCCAAGTTTCCCAGACTGGTCCTTTTAAGGAAAAAGACATAATATCTGTCTGGCCCTGGAGTATCTTTTGCTCAAGTAACTGCTGAAGTGTGGAGTGGGGTTGTGAGGTCATTGGTTTTACTCTGTTTCTGTACTATGTACAAAAGTACTAAGTTTTCGGGCTTTGGCAGAACTGGTTGCAATGTGGTGTGGTCAATTCTGGCTCAGCCCAAAACGGGTTTTGTCTCAGAGTAAATACAGTCTGGGAAATAAATGGACTCAAATCTATTCAGTTGTGCTATATTTCTTCATTTGAGCCCTTAGAAAAAGGAAGAATGCTCTCTGGCAGAGTTTTACTTTTAGTAATAAAGTTCCTGCCCTAGAAAGGAAAAACTGTTGGGTTGTTCTGCTGTACTTTTCTGGGCTCCCTTTTTGAGTTTTCATGACTTTTTTTTCTTCTATTTCATGTAAGATTGGAAAATGAATGACTGCAGATCTAAGCTTCACAGTAAAGAGCTGCTTTGTGTATTCCACTTGTGCTTAGTCACAGTTAGTTTAGTTGTTTTGCAGTAAACTATAAAACTCAGATTTTATCTGGTTTATGGAGGGAAACAGTGAAGTGCTGAAGTGTCAGCATCCCTGAGCTGCTGTACCTGACCCAGTGAGGCGCCTGAAGTGCAATAACCCTGTGATAGCACAGTAACTTATTTCATTTCAATTTGACTTCAAGAAGGATTTTAAGGATTTAGATTTCTGTATTTAGTAGATTGTGGAGGTATCTTTATAAACACTGGTAAAAGGTTTTGTGTCAAGTTGTGTTTGAAATGTGTATCTTTGCCATTAAGTATGGCATTATGAAATGAGGAAGCAGAAGGCAGACAGTCCTGCTTCAGTATCATTGTAGTTTCTTTCCTTTTTTGACTGAAACCCACATACTGCTTCTGCTATGGAATTTCAGGCTTAGGTTATGGGAGACTCAAGTGGTGGTTTCGCTGTTTCAGTCACTCTCATTTCAGTATTCCAAATGTTTTGCAGTGAGTTATTGCAGAAATAAAGCGGCGCAGCAAACAGACCTGCAGTACTTCACCAGGGCAGATGTTTTATGTGTATTCTGTAGTTGTGTAAATAGGGCCAGTAAGTGACATAGCCAGTTTCACATGGGAAGTTTATTTTAGATTATGGTTTTCTACTTGAGTGTATCATCCACAATACCATCTCTGAACAATGCCTGCTGGGTATGGTTTTCTGCTCTTGACACGTGTAGCTGTGTAGAGAGGTTTTTTCAGTTTCTGTGCCTTTCATGTGTACACTTCGGTTTTCTTTGTCTGCCTTGCTTTATTGGGAAAAGTATTGTCCCCCATACCTACATGCAGTTCTGATTTCTGTCCAGGAGCTTTTCTTCTCTCTTTTCTGAGCTACAGCAATGTCAATCCAGTTAAATAAATTCCAGAAATGCTGTTTAATTGATTATTGGAACACCATGACCATAATGTGACTTCTTCTAACTGGAATACAAATATTTTAGAAAAGTTTAGACCTCTTCCCCACTTAGGTGGGTTTATTGTACATGGATTTAAAGTTGTTAAATCAGAGCACGTAAAGTCAGATGACTTGTCCAGAGTTAAAACCTGTTTAAGAGTGAGGGTCCTTGTGACTCAGACCATGCCATGTTCTCCATATGGTGGTTGTTCTGAGCCACACAGGGCCTGCAAATGGGGTTTTTTAACTGCATCATTTTTGCTTTCTCAGGCAGGATTTATGCATTGACCAGCACCTCATAGGGTGACCTTTACACATGGGATTACATTGCCTGTTTAGGTAATGTACTATAACCCCATCACTATCTGTGTTAAAGATCTTGGGTAATGACTGAATGTTACACTCCTTCTGCTTGCTGGTATCTGTACATTGTAAAAGTTAGTGCACCACTAGATCTTTCTGGTCAGATGCCAAGGGCAAAAGTATGTGTTCTTTGCCAGGAACATGAATAATATTTGAGACACCTTGGACTACACTTACATGTTTGAACACTCATAACCCTTCCTGGCATCATTTCATCGATTAAACTGTGGTCATTTTAACAGCAGTCTTTATATACAAAATGTAAGAAATTAAAACTAAAAGTAATACGATTTGAAAAAATAAATTGTAAAAAAAAAACAAGCGTGAAAGTAAGAAACCTTTTTCTGTTAATCTGCATGTTAAGGTGAATGCTTAAAAGGAGAGCCTTTGGGGGAGGGAACAAATCAGTAAAATTCTTTCATTTAGGCAATAATAAAGAGACTTTAAGCTTTGCTTACTATTGCATCACAACCAGTGAGAAGAATTCAGCCTAACTGGTAAAGAGGCTGCTGTGGAGTACATGGTCTTACATGAATGTGGTGTTCCAGCTGAGAAGGGACTGATGATTTCTCCAGTGACAGGAAGTTTTTGAACTTGACCAGCTTTTGAACCTAATGCAATGTTAGAGTTACCTGGCTTTCAGCTGCATAATTTAGCAGTGGAACTGGAGAAGTGTTTTTTAAGACTCTCTTCTCCTTTCCAGAGAGGCTGAAAAGACCCTGCTGGTTTCATCTCTGCCAACAGCAAAGGGTTTCTTGCTCATGCTTCAAATTGAGTACAAGAGCCCTGTACTCATACACACCGGTGATCCTGAAATCCTTGTAATACGTAACTAACACTGAGGCACTGGATTTAACTCAGGACAGAAATTTCAGCCATTCATCTGAAGCAAAGTGTTACTGGAATAACAAGAAGTTAAAAATGTTTTCCTTAGTTGGTAACAAGATGGATTTTTTCATGCTGTGTTCTCAGATTTTGGGCACAGATTGCGATCCCAAGAATCCAGAAAGCTTAAATCACCTTTCTGGACATCAGTGTAGAGAAGTATTGAGATGATGCTTCAAGCAGACTAAACACAAGCATACTCAGCATCAGAGGTATTTCTAGCAAGAGAAAAAGAAATGGGGATGTTTCTGGAACCAGAAGGAAAACAGAAAAAGTCCTTGTCCGTAGAATCTAGTAAAACATTTTAAAAGAACAAAGAAACCTCTCTGTAAGCAGGTTAATGAGCTATTCAAATTGTGCCCACAAAAACTTAGAAGAAGGTGAACAGAAAGACAGCAAATCTGAAAGGCTAATATTTATCTAGAAAAGCTACTGTTGACCAGAAATTGAGGTTACCAGGTGTTAATTTGCCAGCTACCTCACTTAATTGGGGAAAAATTAGAAGGAGCCAGATTGTGCTCACATCGTCTGTTCTTTAAAAGAAAAAAAAAAACTAATGTAAAATGATGGAAGAGAAATAAAAGTTGGTGGTGGGAGTGGGATAAAATGGCATCTGTAGCATCCTGTATCATGTGCCAACACTACTCTCCTGACAGCTGTACTGGTTGGGCATACAAGAGCTTACGCCCCTCTCTGATTTCAGTATTTTATTAGAAAAGTTGCTGTCAAAACTGAAATATTAATGTAGGAAGTAGCCTGACTTCCCTTGACGGTGACATGTAAGTAGTATTTGGGGAGGTGTGCAGAGACAGGTGTTCAGAAGTGTTTTTGAGGCAAATGAGTTTGGCTCATGAATTAAAACATCAGAGTCCCACATAATTGTTTTGTCAGCAGGCTAATTAAGCCAAGGGTTGTCCTTGTTATGAAAGGGGACCGCTCACCTTTGCCGTCTGTTGGGACTCTTCCTCTGCAGGTGACAACTGCCTGCTGGAAGAGGCTTCCTTTGACTTCATCCCTGTTCTTGCCATGCTGCAGTTGGAGATGCCTGGCCTTTTACAGCTCCGTTCCTGGATAAAGAGTAAAACTGCCCTGTTCCAGGCAGACACATACATATACAAGTATTGCAAATAGGGTTATGACTCAGCCTTTCCCTGGGGACTCAGCGCTGGAGCGAAGGCAGAGTAGGGAACAACACAGAGCCACAGACCAAAAGTGCTTAGAATTTCCCATCCTTAAATCAGTGTCCTTGTAATCTAACAGAGTTAAAAGATGAATCAACCCTAGAAAAATGCAGAGCTGCTCGTGATTTGTTGGAGGTACAGAGGAATGGCAGGAATAGTACAGGGACTGCGGTAATCTTTTGGAGACATACCAGGCTCAGTATTAACAGACAGAGATCCAGTGCCAGAGACATCAAGCTTTCTAGAACAGAAGAGATGCCAAAAGCTCTGTTTGGGCTAGAGGATACTGAAGGGAAAGCCTCAGGGGTAATGGATCCTTGCCCAGTGAGCATAACCCCTGTCCCCACTGTAACCTTGTGCTGAAGAGAGAGACTTTGCATTTTCAGAAATATTTGAATATCACACAAGCTTTTGGGGGTTTAAACTTTGCTCACAGTAGACAGTGGATTTTGCTAATGATCTTGGAGAAGGAATACTATTTATCTCCTTGTTTAGTGTTAGAGGGAACAGACATACTTAATAGAAGACATCAAAGGCAGGAAACAAATCTGAATGTGTCATAATGACAGACCTCTTTCCATAGCTGATGTGAGGCTGGACTTAGTCAACTACTAATCAGCTGCAAGCTGGGAGAGAGTTACTGGAGGCTGGAAGATTTTTCTAGGAATCAATATGCTAAATATATCGAGGAAGATACATTACAGACAGGAACACTTCCCCTTGATTGCCTGTGTGCTGATGAGGCTTGGAGTGAGGTGGCTCTGTTCCCAACTCAGTCACCTGTTGCCTGTGTAGTTCAGTCAGAGGTGATGCTGCACTGGTTCCTGGGAAGTGGGTACACAGATGGGAGTGAAATGGCTTAAACTTGTTTCGTGTCAGCCACCAAATAACCATTGGCTTGGACCCTTAGATAAAGCCAGTCTGGAACAAAGCAGTTTTGTGTAGAACGCCAAAAAAAAGAATCCTGTGCTTTTTAATGACCCAGTCTCCTGAACTTCATCCAGCTCCACCCTCAACAAAAAAAGAAAGACCAAGAGCTTTAATGCCTTCTGAGGACATACATATGTCAGTTCAAGAACTTTTTGAAGTCTTCATTCTTAACCTGCCTCATGCCATTGTGTCGGAAAGCAACACTGCGGAGTTTGAATACTAGGCAAATATTCCAGAATAATTTAATCCTAAGGAGATATGCCTGGGAGGTAGCCCTCCATGGAAGCACTAAATTTAAAGTTTTCTTCATATTGAGAGACACTAGGTAGCTCTGCCTTGACATCTTTTGGCTTCTCCTTTTGAAACCATGCATGGGACCTGTTGTTCCCCAGCCTTTGAGCCAGAATAGCTCTGTGGTAGACATTCCTGTTAGCAGTCCTTTGGTAGACAGTAAAGAAAAGCTGTCTGGCAACAAATCCTAGCAAGCAGAGCTAGTTTAACTGGTCAAGCTTTTGTGGTTTTTTTTGCTGCAGTACCAGGCTTTAATTGTCTGAAAATACCAAATCATTTTAAGCAGAGCCAAGGGTTGAGGAAACAGATACCCAGCTCCAGCAGTTCTAGGGTATATCCCTGGAACTGCTTTCCAAGAGTAAACATTAATTTCAGCTGTAAAGCACAAGTTAGCTGCAATGAAGTCTGGTGATCAAGGTAAACTGTTGTGTTTCCTGCTTTTCCTGGTGAAAAGTCATCGCGTTCTTAAAGAGAATAGCACCGAGCACAGTCACACACATTTTCCATTGATTGGTTGATAGGGAAAATTGATTGTGTGTGTGCTGTACAGTGACTGTACATAACTCTGTCTACAGCATCACGCTGGTTTCTCTCGCAATTTACCTATTCATCCAGTGTAAATAGCTGCTGTTTGCTGCAGCTGGGGCTGTGGGAATCAGTGAGTAAACCCTCTATGGAATAATCTCCAGGCAGTTTGCAAACAGCCAGAGCTTCCAGCTCCTGACTGAACTGAAGAATCATAAGTGTGAAACGCACTGCGAAAACATTTTTGCCAGTGAAATGTGTGTTGTCCTGGTGGGAAGAAGGGCTCAGAGAAATTGCTTCTCTGCAGTTCAGAGCGTGTGGGTGTCCGGTCCCCACACAGTTTGCTAGAGATGCCTGCAGTCTCTGCCTGCTGCGAAAGAGATTTTGCTCTTTAGGTACTCGAAAACTCTTGGGTGCTTTATGCTGTAACACCAAATGTTGCACATAACCTGCCACGTGCCTGTATATCAAAATACAGAAAACTAAGTCCTGTGATTTAAATGTGTACACTGTGTACACCAGAGCACTAGGAAACATCGCTGAGTTCAGGAGGAAAGGTGCAGAAGGCAACTTGAAGGCTTAAATGTCAGCATTCTCATGTTGGTTTATGTTGTCTTTCTGCAGGTGTCTGAAAGCAAACCCTGAAGTTACATAAAGTAGTAGGTTAAAATCATGTTCTGTGGGTATGTTTCTTCTAAGTCCATTTGAATGTTTTGAGGTTATAAGAGCTGGTGTCAGTTAAGGAGAAAAATGAATTTGTGGCGAAAGACTTGGAGTCAGGAGGATGAGGTTTGTTCCTGGCTCTGCAGTGCATTTCCCATGTGACTGTGAAAGTCACAAAATCCTTTTGTTGCAGTTTCCTATTCTTAGTGCAGGAATAGGAGTCTTTTCAGAGGCATGGTAGCATCTTTACAATTAATTAAGCGTTAATACCTTACATCCAAGATCTCTGGAAATTCTAGCACTGTCATCTGAAAAAAACAGTTGCCAAAATCAGCACAGCTTTTAGGTTTGCTGAAGTGCCTAATTTTGGTTACTTTGAGTAGCACGTTAAAACAAAACCTGGGGGGAGTCTTTGGGTATTGCACACATTCCTTGCATCACACTGACCTTGACTGTAAATGGCTTTTTGAGGTGGTTTTGAGGTGCTAGTTCAGCCTCGGCTCCTTTTTAATATACTTGTAAAAAAATGCTTGTAAATGGGTTTATTTACAATTCAACTATGTTGCTCTTTTTCTCTGCTGAATTCATTGCCTTGGTGCTTTAAAGGACTTCATTGTACAGCACAGTTGTCAGTGAGGATGGGAAGTGTCACTCAGAGTAGGAACTGATAGCAATAAAATTACTGTGTTCCCATAGAGTCACTTGAGTGCCAACTCCCATTTCTGACCTGTCGCATAATTGGGACCAGCCCTGACCTGTGTAGGTGGGTGACCACCAACACAGCTCATCACAGCTGTCAGGTTGGATTTTCTTGGTGGGGCTGTTATTGGAGGGAGGTAAATGTGTCCTGTGGTAGAGAAGCAGGAGGAGAGAATTCTCGCTCCTCTTCTTTTCACCCTTTCTTTTCATCTTCTGCCATTACTCCCCATTTTCCTTGCTTTCTGCCTGTCACGGTATGTACTGTTGGGGATAAGAATAAAATGGTTTTAATTCAGAGCAGGGAGAAGGGAGGGATGCTTTGTCAAGATTAAAGACTTGTGGAAGCAGAAATCTTAAATTTTGGGATTCAACAGGCCAAACACCTCAGCTTTATGCTTTGTTCCTGTATCCTTTCTGTGTATTCAGCAAGAATACTTGGAGACATAGGAAGCCAGGCTGCCTGTGTGCCAAATAGGGTTGAACTTGCTGTATCCATAGGTACCTAGTTAATGGAAGGGTTGCATTTCTTCAGGGTCTATAAAGCATTTAAAGGTCGCTGAACTAAAGACCATGTAAATGCAGCTGTTGCCAAGATGAATTAACTTGTGCTGCAGGAACAATGAATCCATTTAGGACCTCTGAAACCAAGAATTTTGTTACAAATTTTGAATCACAGAAATACTAGAATGAGGTGGGGAAAAATGCAGAGGTTCACGAGGAAGGTGTGGAGCTTTCTCCCAGTTTAATTTCTTTTGTTTTGCCTCTCTGCTTACAGATTCTCACAAACACAAAGATAAACACAAAGACCGAGAACACCGGCACAAAGAGCACAAGAAGGACAAGGAAAAAGACCGGGAAAAGTCCAAGCACAGTAATAGGTGAGGAAAAAGTGGATGAAGTCTTCGTAGGCTAAAACACCACTGAATATGCAGTCTTGCAAGAATTACTCTGCTAATAAATGAGTATGGAATTGCTACATTTTGAGTGTGGTTTTTATAAGTGTAGGTGCTTTAAGCCTGATTTTTGTCATTGCCTGCATTTCCATGTGGGTGGCTGAAGTTGTGTATCTTGCAAATGTGGGCTGATATTAATGTATAAAAAATTATTGTAGCTTAGTGTTGTTAAAGGTGTGGAAAACTAGCTCAACCTCACCTTCATGCAGATTGACTGATTTTGTTCATAAACTTTTGTGTGCAGTTCCAGTCATTTATCATAAATGTAGAGTTCTTTTCATGCTGCTATAAACCCCCACCACTTTAGCATAGTGACCCCCATGTGGCTACTAAGCCTTCTCCTAATTAGAAATGCCTGGAAAGATGGTCCCTCAGAACAATGGTACTGTCCTTGGCCTGCCACCACAGTGGCTGAATGTCTCAGCTGTGTGAGGCAGCACTGGGAAACTGCTGGGTTAGGTGGATCCCAAAGGATCGTGGGCTGTTTTGTCCAATGTGATTAATGCACTACACTGCCACTGTATGGGGAAGGTGTTCGATGCCAGTCACTTGCCAGGTCCCCTACACTGATGTGATAGCCTGTAGCTCTTGAGCTGGTGAATTCCATGGTCCAGTTGCTCCCTAGCCTGGGCTGTGAGCTGCAGGAAGCAGGATGTGGAGGTCTGTGTGATGATTTGATGTGGAGGAGCACGAGGCACAGACAGGATGTTACTCAGAGAAGTTTTCCTCATCATAACTCCTGACACACAAGTGTTGTGGAGCCTACATTGCCACCAAAACTTGGAAAAAACAGTCCCTGAAGGAAAAGTTTCTGGTGTGGCACTTGGGAATGACAGATAGTGTTTATGCTGTGGGCAAGCGAGTGTATTAAGTAATTGCTCTGCAACTGTGATAGCGCTGTCCAAAAGGGAACAAAAAAGCTTGTGTTAACAATGATTTCTATTAAAAAGAAGCATGAAAAGGAGGGAGTCTGTGCAGAGCAGTGGGTTTGTTTTATTGGGCTCACACTTGAATTGAATTTTCTGCGATCTTTTGAGAAGTTGCACAAGCCTGCTGTTCCATAATGTGTCTTTTTTTTTTTTTTTGAAAGTAAATGATTGATGGGGAAAAAACCCTAGGCCAAATAACTTTCATTTGCTGTCTCTCACAACAAGGATGAAATGCTTTGGACACGTTCTTTGTCTTTGTTCACACATCTGTATTGCCTTGGTTTCTAGTTTTCATTTTCTTGATCATCATGCACCCCAAAACTGACTGCCTCACATTTCCAAATGCTCATTGCTTCACCTGAAAAACCATTCTCCTGCAGTCTTAGCAGAGCACATTCTTTTGTAAGGAGTAATGTAAGCACTATCTTTAAATTCCCAAATTCATTAATGCTTTCAGAAACTTCATTTGTGTAGGAGTTGGAAATGGTCAGCGTGTTTTTAACTGGAAGAACTAATTATGGTTCATAACTTGAAGCTGATTTTGCAAACAGTAAATACCAAAACAGTGGAAAGAAGATAGAATGGCTGCGATGTTTTGTGAGGTGTAGCTCAGGATGTGATATGTAATCATGCCTTATCTTGAAGTACTTCCTTCCTCCCTACCATGTTGTCTTGAAATCCTGCTGGGAAAGGCATCATGTTTTCTAGGCACGGTGCCTAATGCTCCCAGTTGTTTTCGTGTCTCTGTTAAGTGCTCGTGTGTCCTGTGAACACAGAATCTGCTGCATCCTGGGGTCCCAAAACAGGTCCCTCTCTGTGGGTGGCATGACTGAGTGCATGCATGTGCAGGTGGTTTGTTCAAGGCATTTTGGAGGAGACATTGCACAGTAATGCTTTGCCCCTCAGGTTCCTTTGCAAGGGAGGGCGTCACTCTCCCAGGCTGAGTGCACACTGCCTTTCAAAGCTGCCACCTTAAAAATGAATGTATAATAGTGCTGAATCTTGAGATTTGGTCTTGAAGGTGCTTCTCTGGGAAGGTAACATACATGGACATGCCTGTGATCCTCTTGGGATCACTCCTTTAGGGGCGCCCCAGAATCTTCACTGTCCCATTCATGCTCAGTCGTGCGCAGGGTACCTGGCTGCTTGCTGGGTAAAAACAGCAGACTTGTAACAAAACTTCACAGAAGTAGTTGAAATTTAAACACTTCTTCCCTGAGTCCTTTGAGTCAGCTGTCACCCATGCAATTCCATAAATGTAAGTTACATCTGTGAGAATCAGATTTTAGGGGCGACCATTATTTGAAGGAAAAAAGCCTGCCTGTTTGTACTGAAGTTTCTCCTTTGACAATAAGAAGTGAAAAATAGTCATGATTCTGGTAGAAATTTAAGAAGAAATCTCAAGGAAACAAGAATGGAGGGGGTTGCAATGGTTTTTACCTGTATGAAGAAATTTCGAAGTACTTGATAAAAGGCTGTAAATTAATCCTTTGGAAAAGTTGATCTTAGATTTACAGAATTGCATGTAAATCTTCACAAAATCCATTCTGTATTTGTGAAAAGCTGCTGTGTTACTGCAAAAGCTGTGCTGTATCTTTGGTAGTTCTCAAGAAAGGTTGAATGGTGCTTTAGCAGATATCGAAACCATTGTTTTCTGGGAGACTTGAATTGGTACCTCTGTGATATTTTATGTGTGGTGTGTGAAGAGCCCCTGATTGCATTCTGAGAAGCACAGTGCACACTGGGCGCAGTTAAGAGCAGTGTGTGGTTCTGTTTGAAGCAGATCATTTTCGTGTCTGTCTGTAATAGTTTGACAGTTTCATTTCCTGTCCTATACTTAAAAAAAGCTTTTAAAATAAAACCTGCATCAAGAAGACAGAACAACTTGCAGGAGAATAAATGTTTCCTGTATCCAGACTTTGAAGAATCTAAACTGCCAAGATAAGTCTCCGAAATACCTAAAATAGACAATTTTGATTTCATATGACAGAAGTGTGTGGAGTGGTATGTAGAACTTCTTAATTTTGGTTCTTGCTTTCCTCCTCTCCCACTCACAAGATGACACTTCTGTATCTTAACCACTCATTTACAGCTGTAGTAAACTGGGAGAGAACATTTGTGTGCCTCAGACCTTCCCGTCACCCCTCAAGGAAAGAAAATGCAAAGCCCACTAAAAAGCAGTCTGCATCAAGGAATAAATCCACACCACTATCCAACAAAATGTGGTTTTTTGCTCATTTTTTAGCCCCGTACTTCCTGGTCTCCAAACAAAAATCTAATACACATCCATTAAATATAAATGTCAGCGGTTATAAAAATAAAATGAAACAAATCCCATGGGGCAATAGGTTTCTGATCTGTGGGAGTTGAGTGTTTCAGACAAGTAGACCACATAGAATAATGGAATAACAGGTCCTTTAAGCCAAGGCGTGTTAGGGAGCGGGCTGGAAGTGTTGGCAGTAGCAGGTGTCTCTTTGCCAGGTGTCCTGGGCTCTCTGCAGGGAGCGGGGGCTGCCAGGAGCCTGAGGAGGGCAGGGCTGGCTGTGACAGGGAATGGAAGAGAAGAGGCTGCTCTGCAGCACCGAGCCGTGCTGTCAGCGTGACAAGCACCGGAGCCGCAGGAAGAGAATCTTCTGTCAGATTGCATATTTCTTCCATTTACTAAATCTCTTGTGATCACAGCTTGGGATGAACCGAGGTATGGAACACAGAAGGGATTCACAGACCCATCTTCATTGGCATCTTCTGATTTTATGGTTTTGCTAGGAAAAACACAGATTCTGGGCATTTGCTAGCCATGGATGAAGATAAATTTCAGTTCAGATTTCTTGCACACCTCCTCTGGTTTATTATGTGATCCTGATCTGCTTGGAATGGTGTGCGTTGGGGGCAGGAAGAGGCAGGGATACCCAATGTAGGGGTAAAGGCAATTTTTGTAAAAGACTTCACACCTGCTGTTTGCTAGCACGGGTGGGTTTGTTTTTCTACCCCATTTTAGTGCACAGTTCACCTCGAGCAGTTCTCTAATGTGACAGTGCTTTCCAGTAGTAAAAATTTTTGCTTTTTAGTAGTCTTCTTAATTCTCCATGGAAAGCGTGTGCTAAGCATGATCCTCATTTCAATGTGTGAATATTGTTCTAATTCCTAAAGTTTTTATCAGCTGTTGATTAGTCCAGCTTTTTATCTTGTTCTTCTTGCTGGAGGCTTGATCTGTTATCTGTGAAAAGACTCCTTTCACCACTGGGAAGAATGGTTTCAGGTTGTTTTATTGCATTGCCAGAAGCCCAGCAAAACCTTTGGGGTTCATGTGTTTATTCCCTGTAATTCCATATGATACCCTCTAACAGCATAATATCCTGCAAACCAGCTGAAAACCTGATCTTCCCTGGGGTGCTGCTGCTTTGGAAGTGCTCCCTGCACAGGCAGCTCTTCCTTGGTGTGCATTAGCCTGGATGTGATCACAGGTTTCCATTAATACTGTATTGCGTCAAACGAGACGCGGGCTGTGTCACCTGTGCCCTGTCCCCATCGTGGTTTTGGGCTGCACTGAAATCACAGCTCCCTGTTATTTTACGCTTCAGTTGTGCTGCAGCAGCTCCCGAGTAGGCACAGCTCCGATGGCAGCCGGCTCTGGCACTCGCTAGTAGCAGATTCCCTGTCACGAGCTAATTACAGCAGAGAGAGGAAATAAGAGACACTTTAGATAAAGCATCCTTCCCAGCTTGTGGTTTTGAAGCTGGAATGGAAAGGGCCTGGGAAGGGATTATTAACGTACATAAATGGCACCTGAAGAATGCAGTGTTAAATTACTGCGAAGCTGTTGCAGTTTGAAGGAGGAAGCTGTGATCTGCACATCTGCTGTTCTTTGGAAACACTTTCCACTTGTGACTCTCCCATGTGATCTCGGCCTGAGCAGCTGCTGCCAGGTGCCTGGGCTCCCTTTTTCCCTCTCCTCTCTCCCGCAGGCATCCTCATTGGCAAATATATCCGTGCTTACAAGGGAAATGGCTTCTTCTGATGCATTTTCTGCTTCGTGTGCTTCAGCCTGAGCTCTCCACAGCCTTTGGATGTCCTTGTTCACAGTAAAACTGTAAATGGGAGACAGTGAGCAAGCTGGCAAAAAGGATGGAGTGCTTCAGGAGATGTGTGTGCTCACCTGGCCTTGCGCTGAACTAAGCCGTGTACCATGATACACCTGTAGATGATGCAATCCCTTGTTCTGCCTGTGTTAATGTCATCTCCCGCTACACTTGGTTGCCTTAAAAACACAAACAGTGTGGGTTTGTCAGCATTAAACACCTTCAAGAGGTATAGCTCTGAGTTCTGTTGCCATGTTGCAACTGCAGCGGTCTGGGTGAGAAGGAAGATATTAATTTGTCAGCAGGGCTGGGTATGAGCAATTGTTATGATCCAGTTGTCCTGTTTTCAGGCTAACTTCCCCTGAAGCTTCCCTCTGTCTTTCGGGGGTTTTGCTGTCCTACTTCCATGACTCCAAGCTGGCTTGTTGGCAGAGAGGTGTGTGCAGGAAAGGTAACAAAGGATTCACAGAGCCCTGAACAATGAATTCAAGATAAAATTAGCAGTGTGCATGTGATCTTGAGACCATTTTGCTTGGTTTCTTCAAAGAAAAGTGGGGTTTTTTTCCAGTTTTGAATTGGCCAGGAAGATAGACTTCTGATCTTTAAATTGTTTCCAGTCCTTCCTAATAATAGCTTTGGGGTTGTCTGGAAATAGCTTTCTGATAGAAGGCTGAAACTCCATCTTCAGGTTAAGGATGGCATCCTGTTGCCTTCTCTTTTCTTTTGAGATTAGTGTGGTGGTTAAATCGTGTTCACTGTAGGCTCACGTGTATCTGAGCCAAATGAAAGACCAAAGCAGCTCAGCTTGACTGCAGTTAATATGCGAGCAACTTGCTTTGCTTTGGGAGAAAAAAAGAAGTTCCTCTTCTAAAGATTGTTGCTTGAGGCCTTTGTTATCAGCTCATTTCCAAGGGAGCTTTTCTGGGAGATGGAGATTTCCATCCCTCCAAGAGAAGAGGGGCACAGGCCTTCCTTGATGCACATGTCAGAAGTTTCGTGCTGAGCTGTTGAAGAGCTGTGGTCCAGTGTCTGGAAACACACAGGGCTGACAAGCAGGCTACTTACAATTAAGGGAAAGAAATTTATGCTCTCTTTTAACATTGGAGCGAAAAGTACACAATATCAGATACCAGATTTTTATCTAGGGAATTCCTTCCAGTCACTGGGAGCAGCAGCAAGCAGGACCTCAGGGCCAAGCCACCAGTACTGATCTTTGGAAAATGAAGCTGCAGAGTGAAACTGGAGGACAGAGTTTCCTTAGGTTATCTGAGCTCACATTGCTCAGGTGAGAAATTTACTTCTCATTGCAGAGCAAAGGAGAAGGATAGTCTTATGATAAAAAAATTAAATTAAAACAAACAACTGAGATTGAGTCAGGAAGCCAGCTTGATTCTGACTCTGATGCTGAAAAATCTGAGAAACTGTGCTGAAAAATTTAGATGAGATTGCATGACAGCTTTTCAATGCTGGTCACTTACTCTCTTTCAAGAGGGGTATCATTTGAGTGTCTACTTTTAAACAAGCCTAAGTTTTTAGAGGCTTTAGCATTTTTTTTTATCCCAGCTGTAGTCTGTAAGCATTCAGCACACACAAATGTGTGTGTCTCTCTAGGCCAATGGGATTTTGTTTCTGTTTCAATCTTAGCTTTGCAGATCTAGATTGTCATCTATTAGTTTGCTTTTAATCATGCTTTGGGTACATCCCAGGGCTCTTCCAGTCACATACTGAAAGCTAGTGCTTTTGGCTGCTAGTGAGAATGAATGAGTATGGTGCTTTGGAAAAGCAGAATGTTTCTCTCTCTCTCTTTTTTGCTCCTCCAAATTCTTAAGCAACAGCCACTGCCATGAACTTTACCTCAGAGCACTAACTCCAGTGATTGCAGTGTGTATCATGCTTTGAAGATGCAAATTAATGTCTGAGTAAAACATGTTCTTTCAGGTAGGATTTTAATATCAAATAAGAACGAGTCAGAAAATAAACACAAGCAGACTTGGAAAGAACAAGATGGATCTGAGCTCTGTGTGTGTGTGTGTTTGTTATGATTTTTTTTGTGTGTTTGAATTGTAGAGTCACAGAATGGTTTGGGTTGAAAGAGACCTTAAGGCTCATCTCATTCCACGCCCTGACATGGGTAGGGGCACCTTCCACTGGACCAGGTTGTCCAAGCCCTGTCCAGCCTGGCCTTGAATACAGGGATGGGGCATCCGCAGCTTGGATTGATACAGGAAGGTTGAATATTGATTATTGATATCAGATGTTATTATTATGAGTATTGGTTTAAATATATGAAGGTCGAGATCCCTCTTAAATTGCCAACCTTAAATCTTTGGCAAATGGGGTACCTGGCATACAGATACAAGTGCAAGATATCAAGTCATAATTTCCAGACCTTCCTGAGTTTAAAAATTTTAAGTGTTGGGTAGGATTAGTGTTTTCAGACAGTCAGTGAATCTGATTGGAGCAAAGGAAAATTTGATAGGTGTCTTGAGCTACTGAATGAATAAACAGGGTGCAGAACCTGGGATGAGAGATCTGAGCAGGAGCAGCAGGCATGTCGTGGATTTCCAGGATCCAGTGTCAGGATGTTCCGTGTCTGTACTCGCATGTCCTGAGCACACTGTACATAACATGATCTGCAGGGTAAGAATAGTCTGCAGTTGTTGAGTCTGCTCACAGGCAGCATGTGCTGCTGTGTGTCTAACTGCAAGCATTTCTAGAGTGCCTGTTGCCTTTTCACGTTTAGCCTTCATGGCTTTGTATGAAGAGGTTGCTAGAAAGTTAAAATGAAACCAGTTTCTCTTGCTGCTGATCTCTTAGTGCCACACATTATGTGAATATACTGATTTCCTTCAGAGATGGATTTTCATGCTTTAGCTGCTTGAGCTTGGATGGCTGGTGTGTGTTTATTCAATTTATTCAATGTGTATTTATTGGAGTGTTACTATTCAAGCTACTTTGGGCTTGAATTATTTAGACCTTGGGCAGGTTCACATCCATTTGTCCACGCTGGCCTCAGTGTATTTGTGACTGTGATTGCCTTGCTTCTGATCACACACGGACCGTGGGAACTGGTTGATGTGCTGCTCGCTCTCTGTAGCCATCAACCCTTTTGCAGTCTGTTTTTGTGATAAAAAGAAGTTTCAAAGAATTTGCAATTTTTAAAAATCACGCTCTTGCCCAGCATTCCCGGCTCCTTTTTCAGGGCTGTGTTCACCCAGATTGGTTGGGCTTGCACCTGAGTGTTGAAATAACTGAAATAAGGAAAGTGCCTTTTTCTAGTAAAGCTTTGTAGTGCATTTTGTAATCCTAAAGAGAAGCACAGTGTGTCCCAGAGAACAGTAGTGATGGGAAGTTCTCTTCTCAAGTGCTGAGAAGGGAAAGTGTGAACAGCCAGCATGAGGAAGGCATCTGGGTGGTGCCTATCCATGCTGATTTACACCATGCCTTTGACTTGCTAAAGCCCAGGGTGACCTCAGGGAGTCCACACAACCTTATAAGTGTGTATTGAAGGCCTGTAGAATTGCCAGGCTTGTTGCTTGGCTTCCACACCACTGCTGCTAATCCTTGTGGCCAGTTCTTGATGTTTCTATTCTGAGTCTCCTGAGAGCATTGCCTCACTTTCTGGCTTCAAGGTTTGTCATTCCATGAGAAACCTCATTTTCATTTGAAAACATCCATGTGTCTTTCTAGTTGATAAGAAAAACTTGAGAATGTGATACAAATTTATCCTAATGTCTCAGAAATGAGAAGTGGGTAGAAACAGAAAAATAAAGGTTGATTTTCTTCTCCTTGTATGCATTTTCTCCTGTGTTCTGACTAAAAATTCTAGGTATTTAAACTCTCAATACTGCTATTCATAACACCAGAGTAGCTACAGACCAGACTCTCACTTGGAAACACCTTTGTTGGGTTCTTGCCCCACAGGATGGGGCTGTTTCAGCAGAGCTGGGCTGGCTGTGGTGGCATCAACAGCTCCAGCTGAGGACTGCAGCATTATTCCTGCCTTTTCTGTTTGACTTTGCATAAACACAAGGACATCACATATCCTGTTTGCTCTGGTTTTCCCATCTGTTTGGGAATAATAGAGATCAGCGGTTTTCTCTTTAAGTTCCAGAGATGAGAGCTGCTACAATGACAAACTGTTGTCTGAGCAAAAGCTGACACGGGCATTGACGGGGCTGGCGGCTCTGTTCCAGTGACCTTTTATGTGGACTAGGAAAAAGAGGAAAAGCAGAGACAGTGGGAATTCATCCTAAAGTGTTGAGCTTTAAAGTGTAGCAGCTGTGGATTTCCTCAGCAATCCAGGCTGATAGGGGGTTTCCTGAAGTGGAGGCTTGGCAGCTGGGATTTTGTGGTATCCCTCCCATTCTTCCTCCTGCCAAGGAGAATGGGTGATGCCTGACAGGAGACCGTGGTGGATCTTCCTGTTAAGGTGATCCCTTATTTTTTAGGGTTTGTAATCATCAAAACCTGTGATTCTTTACCACTGGAAATTGTGTTAGTCAAATCTCCTTGTGTTCCCCTCTGCAAACACACTCTCTTGTCTTGCAGTGAGCACAAAGATTCCTCGGAAAAGAAACACAAAGACAAGGAGAAAACCAAACACAAAGATGGCAGCTCAGAGAAACACAAAGACAAACACAAAGATAAAGACAAGGAGAAGAGAAAGGAAGAGAAGGTGGGTGTCTCCTCTGGGAGAGACAACAGGATGGGTCTGGCTTATAATACTGAATAGTACAAACTCGGTGGGTTAGATGTAGCTTGCACTTCTAGGTTTTTATCAACCTGGAGATAATTATCCCAATGCTAACCCAGACACCTTGTTTGTGGAGTGCTAGATATGAACTCATAAGGAAGTGTGTGAATAAAAACAGTTCCACAGTGAGCTGTGTCCACTGGCTCCACATTTTTTCCCGTTACATTTCACTTTGCCAAGCTTGGGTTCACAGTCGAGGGAGAAGAATCTGTCATACCACATTCAGTCCATGCAAGAACAAACTATATGCTTAATTCCAATCTGCTGAGGAAATTGGAGGGCCAAAAAGTACTGAATTGACTAAGACTTGCAAAAAATGTTGCCTCTCTGTCATGTAGGTCACTAAGGACTACAGGGGATGGAGATAGTCAGTTCCTTCTGCAAGTTAAATACCCCCTGTTGTGTTGGAAAATGCTAATCAGCTCCTACTTTTTATGTTTTTCAGATGAAGTCATCTTCTGGTGATATAAAAATAAAGAAGGAAAAGGAAAATGGTTTCTCCAGGTAAGAAATCAGGTCTATGATGTGGAAAAAGCTGCAGTTTGACTTTTCATAAGTGCTTAGTGTTTAAATCCTTTCACTTGGTCTTGGGAAAAACTTGGAGCACTCTTAAGCTCTTCAGAAGATATGTTCTTCTCAATTCTGATAATGAGTATCTCTGCTTACCCAGTGACTGGAGATGGGTGCTGTGGAATACCTGGTTGTCTGCCTGCGTATGCTGGGTTTGTCTAAGTATTAAGGAGCTGGATTCTGCTGAGGACAGACTGAGCTATGGGAACATTGGTAGCTGGGTTTGAAAGAACCTCTGTTGTAAAATTGGTACTTGAACCCTGCAGGCAGTCTGCTGGAGACAGGAGCCAGCAAAGCCAGTCCAGATTGCCTCCTTGTGTCTCTCCTGTATGTGGCTGCAGCCTGAAGCCTTTGCAGAGGAGTGGCAAGAGTGACGTGTAAAATCAGAAGTACCTTTAGGAAATGCATGGTGGAAATACTCTAGTACTAATTTCCTCCTAATAATAGAACCACCTGGACCTAAGTGTTGTATCAATCATTGCTAAGTAGTCTTATTAAAAACCTTAAGTGAGCAATTGATGGAAGAGTACTTTTTCTTAATAGTCAACCAAGGTCTCTTGTGACTTGTTTACAATCCAGCCATTGGTTATTTTTGAGGTGCTAAATCCAGTCCACTGACTTACTGAAGGTGTGTGGTATGGTGGATGCATGCATCCATATCTGTTAGTCAAGAATAGCACTCGGTTCATTAATTCATTTAGTTTATGAATCCACTTAAAAATCAAAACAAACAAAATCCTTCCAGTCTCAGTACATTCTGTGGATACAGAGGTTGGGAGAAGGCACCTGCCTGGCCCATGCTTTTTAGGTATTTTTTGTTTGTTTTGAATGTGCCCTTCTGACACGAGTTCTTCAATCTGTTTCATTTCCCTGCTCCTATTTAAAAATGCAAAGGAAGGAGTCAGGCTTGGCGCAGGGCAGAGGCGCCATCTCCAGGCCCTTTGGGGAATACTCTGGAAGTAGAAAGCAGTGACATTTAGGTGTTTTCATGGTGTAGCAGACAGTTAATAACTCTCTCTAGCCTCTGCTGTTCAGCAGAATTGCATGATGTGCTGATCTCACCAGGGATGCTGGATGTTCTCATATCAAGATAGCTGAATCCTCCGTAGGTCCAAGAGCATTTTTTTCATGTGTTTGAGAAAAGCCTGGAGGAGCCATCACAGTTATGCCTTCTTCAGGTCCAAATGCTGGCTAAGATTAAAGTAATTATTTTCTTATTTTTCTTCCTGCTAAAATATTCTTTTACAAATTCTGCAGAGAAAAATGTCCTTACTCAGATGGTTTTGATTTTCTTCCTTAAGACTTGGTACGATGAGCAGTGTTACAGTCTTGGAAACAATGCAAGTCAAGGTTCAGCTTGGTCAGACAGCTCCTTTCTTTTCACAGACTCACACTTTATTTCTTCCATTACAAAACATTGTGCAATATTTCAGTGTTAAAATAGACAGTGTTAAAATAGACAGTGTTAAAATAGATAAAATTCCTAGTGACTTTACAAACAGTAGCTCTGCATTTCTGCCTAAAAGGGAGAACAGGTTACCTTTTTTTCCAGAGATGTTTTGCAACTGTCTCTGTGCTGCAGACTTGTGTCTTACTTAATTACAGGCGATGCAACAGAAATGGCTTTGTAGAGCAGCTTGTTTGTATCTCCCCTGAGCTGCATCTTCCAGCACTGCAGTGGCTTTAGAGCTGTGAAGGAGCAAACTGCTTGTTCTGCTTCACAGACACACTGCCAGCTAACATGAGACTCCCTAATGTCTCCTGCTGACTGTGGTCTACAAAGCTGGATGCTGCTTATTTTAGCTCCGACTCCATCTGATTGCAAAATCTGCATGTTGACTTGGAGACTGAGTCAGTTTGATATAGAAATTGCTGGTGGGACATGAATAAGGAAGCCCAGGATGGCACTAAGTACTTCAGAATGTAATTTTGGACTCTTTGAGGCATCTTTTACTTTATGAAGATCAGTGAAATGTTTCTGTGAAATCTAGAAATAATGAGTTTGTCTAACAGAATAGTCTCTCTTGCACTAATACTCTTTTTTTTTTTTCTTACTGCTAATGTCTTGGGATGTTATGGCTGAAAACATTGAAACTAACTTTGTGGTCTGTTGAAAGGGACAGGATTGTTTGCTTCCTGCAGTTTGGACAGTGAAAAGAGACTGATCTGTTTAACTTTGCCAAATCTTTGTTTCCTTTTCTGGTTTTCACATGCCTCAAGATTTAGTTGGCAAAATATTCCAGGGAATAGCTTTCAAATCTTTGTTTAGTTGATCATCTTTTTCTCTCTTAGAAGGCTCAATAAGGGTATTGAGTTAAAACTAAATAACATCCTGCATTTGACTCCACACAGGCATTTCAGTTTTTAAGTGTATTTGAAAGTGCTGGAAGCTACAGTTGTTTTCACTCAAAACCTCAGAGAAACAAAATGGACTTGGAGCTGTTGAAATTGAGCTTGATGTTGCTTGAGAAATGGCAAATGTGTAGAGTTGAATGACTCTCCTTACACTGTGGGTATTCAGAAAATGATGCATCTCAAGTCTTTGGGGTCTTGTGATGGCAGCACATTTTGTAGAAGACGTGCCCATTTTGCAGATGATTATTTCTTAAAACTCAGTTGTTGCTGGTTTCTAGGAAACTTCCTCTTTTTGAAAGTAGAACCATGTTTCTTTGCTTCTTTTTGTAGTCCACCCCGTATTAAAGATGAACCAGATGATGATGGGTTTTATGCATCTCCTAAAGAGGATTCCAAACCCCTGAAGAGACCTCGAGAAGATGATGAGTAAGTGGCGTGGGTGCTGGTGACTTGGATGTTTGCCTTTAGTTTTAAAAAGAGAACTTTGAGGGAGCAGGTGGAATTTCAAGTGATCAGCACAGACTTCTTGAGATGGGTACTGGAGGTTTGAGACCAGACTCCTTTTGCTGTTACAAGTTCTCTGAGCAGGGCAGGGATAGTATTTGTGCTGTGCAAGGCAAAATGCCATTACCTGCTTCTGCAGATGGTGCTGTGAAATGTTGCAGAACTAGTAAATAAAACAGAAAAACCCCAGAAGGCAGGTAGAGACTGATGAAGATTGTAAAACAGAAATGTGAGCACGTGAGGTATTAATGTGGCTAAGTGGCTGCAGTGGTTTCTGTTGGGCAAGGAAATGACTGCACATGAGGCACAAAATGCACTGTCAGCCTGTTTGGAGGCAGGGGGAGGTTTGCCTGCACTGCCTGGCGTGGTTTGCCTGGAGTCTCAATGTGTCATGAGTTATGCTGAGGGTTGTTGTCTCAAAGAGAAGCACACGTGATGTTTGCCTGACACAGGAACCCACTGAAATACAAGCTCAGTTCCATCTCACTGTGATCTGCCACTGTGTCCATCCAGCTCTTCAGGTAGTTTGTCCGTATTCGCAGTCAGGAGTTAAAGGGTTGGAAGGGTGTCACCATGGTGGCACTCCATCCCTGTGTGTCTGTTTCCAAGAGACATGGGTGGGACATCTTTCCTTTTGTGTAATCACTTGCTGCCTTCTGCTAGGTTTGGATGTCTCATGTCTGCAAGGGAAAGATTAAGAATTGGGGTGTTTCTGTGCGTTAGGGAGGGTTTTGTCTGTGTAGAGCTCAAGGATAGTGACAATAAGGTTGAGTGCCTATGGATGAGCATCAAGGAGAAGGCTGGTAAGGCAGATATCCTGCTGGGAATCTGCTCCAGACCACCCAACCAGGATGAAGAGGTGGATGAGCTATGCTGGAAGTGGCTGGCTGACGTTTCAGCACTGCCAGCCCTTATTCTTGTGGGAGACTTTAATCTGCCAGATATCTACTGGAAACTCCACACAGCAGAGAGGAGGCAGACTGGGAGGTTCCTGGAGTGTGTGCAAAAGGACTTTCTGTCTCAGCTGGTAAGGACAGCTGTGGCCTACCAGGAGTAGTACCCTGCTGGACCTGCAGTTTACAAACAGAAGGGCAGGTGGGAGATGTGGTGGTTGGAGGCTGGAAAGGATGGAGTTCTCAATATTTGGTGAAGGAGGGGCGTCAACAAAACCTCCACCCTGGACTTCCTTTCAAAAGGCAGACTTTGGCCTATTCAGGACACTGATTCAGAAAGTCCCTTGGGAAACAGCCCTTAAAAACAAAGGGGCCCAGGAAGGTTGGACATACTTTTAAGACAGAAATCTTGAAGGCATGGGGGGCAGCCTGTCCCCATGTGCAAGAAGATGAACCTGCGAGGAAGAAGACCAGCCTTCCTGAGCGGGGAACTTTTGCAGGAACTCAAAGAAAAAGAGAGTGTATCACCTTTGGAAAAAGGGGTAGGCCACCCAAAAGTGCTTAAGGATCTCTTTAGGTCATGCAGAAGAAAATTAGAGGGGCAAAAACTCAGTTAAAACTTTATCTGCCGCTTCTGTAAAGGATACTATGTGTTTTTGTAAATGAGTTAATAAAGGAGGGCGGAGGAAAACGTTCATTATTTATTGGATGCCAGAGGGAATATGTTACCAAAGACAAGGAGGAGGCTGAGGTACTTAATGCGTTTTTTGTATCAGTCTCCAGCAGTAGGATTGGTTGTCCTGAGGGCAGATGGGTCCCTGAGCTGGTAGACGGAGCAGAATAGACCCCCCACAACCCAAGAGGAAACAGTGACGTGCTGAGCCCCTTAGATGCTGACAGTTCTATGGGACTGGATGGGATTCATCCGAGCATGCTGAGGAAGCCACTGGAAGAGCTCCCTAGATTGGTCTCCCATTATTTATCCAGTCCCTGGCTCACCAGAGGACTGGAGGTGCCAGTGTGACACCCATCCACAAGAAAAGCCAGGAGGAGGATCCAATGGACTTCAGGCCTGTCAGCCTGACCTCAGTGCCCAACAAGGTTATGGAGCAGATCATCCTGAGTGCAGTCACACTCAGCCTGGAGAAAAGAGGGCTCAGGGGTGACCTTATCACTCTCTAGGGCTCTCTGACAGGAGGGCGCAGCCAGGTGGGAGTCAGGCTCTGCTCCCAGGGAGCAAGGGACAGGACAAGAGAACGTGGTCTTAAGCTGCACCAGGGGGAGTTTTAGGTTGGACATTAGGAGGGATTTCTTCACAGAAAGGGTGATTAGACTTTGGAATGGGCTGCCCAGGGAGGTGGTGGAGTCACTGTCCCTGGAGGTGTTTGAGGAAAAACTGGACGTGGCACTCGGTGTCCTGGTCTGGTTGACAATGCAGTGTTGAGTCATAGGTTGGACTGGATGATCTCAGAGGTCTTTTCCAACCTCACTGGAAATGAGGCTGTGTTTATGTAATTTGCCAGTATTCAATTTTGCTATTGTTTGAGCTAGTGGGGGGTGCAAAAAGTGAGCCTTGTGGGCAAGATCCCGGACTGATGACTGGAAAAAGAGTTGGGATAGAACATGCCAATAAGGTTTTACCCATTTATCCTATCCCATGTAATCACTATGCTACTAATGCTTTTGAATTGATTCTTCATCAAGGAAGATGTTTGCTTCAGCACTGTGAAACTTGTGGAGAGGGATTGACAGTAACATCATGTGGGTTTTGTAGGCTGTTGTGCTGGATTGGGATTATTGAGTCTTCTGAGAGAGCAGGGTATAAATTACATTCTTTGGAAGTCAAAAATGCCAGAAATACTGCAAGCTCATGCACACAAACTTTGTACATCTATGACTTCTCTTTATTTGTACTGGAAAATGGATCTCTTTCATCAGCAAGTCTTTTTGTTCTTAGTGCTGACTACAAACCCAAGAAAATCAAAACAGAAGACATCAAGAAAGCAAAGAAAAGGAAACAAGAGGAGGAAGAGGTAATGTGACAGACAAGTTTATTTCTATGATCAAGAAAAGCCAGGCTATTTGGTGTGGAATTATGCAGAGCAGGGGGAATCTGATTTTGTCTGGAACAGAGCTGTGTGTGGCAGATTCCCCTGTGATGCAGGTATTAACTTATCTGAACTATAATGTATAAAAAGTCAGGGAAACTTTCTTTCCTACCCTTAAAACAGTGGGTGGAGAAGATGCCTCCAGGACATGAACTTGCAGGCTGTTCCAGGCAATTCACAGTCCTTCTGTAAGGGAGCTGGCAGGGAGCAGGGGATCTTTGCTCATGATATGGTAATTGCACAGATGATGTGGCAGGCTTCAGAGGCAGGGGAGATGGAACAGAGGTGAGATGCTAGAAGGAAGCTTAAAGCATTTAGATGGAGCCTAGGTGGAAATTTCTTGGAGAGGGACTTGGAAAAGGTTAGCCATAATTTGGAAGTGACAAACTACACTCCCCACGTAGCAAAGACACCCTTGTGAGACACGTGTTGTGGCACCTCCTGGCAGCAGGGTTAATTCTTCCCTTCCAAGAAGTGTCTCTGCACTGAGCATACACCAATAGAATCCCAGAAGCCACTTGACAGTGGTGGTTGTGCTCTGTAGCATTTGCCAGACCAGACACACCAGTGCAGGCCAGGGAGGAGGTTCTGTAACTCAGCAATTCCGTTCCCGTGGCCCAGACTTGCCCCTTACCAGGTGAGACAGAATAACTGGCTGTGTGCATTTAGCATGTCCCCAGTGGAAAGTAAAAGAATTCGGCTGAAAACTTAAGTGGGACCATCAGCAGACTTTGACTTAATGGGATGATCTAAGAGCACATTTATGCGGTGAAGCCACAGGAATTCAGCTCTTATATACCCCTAGAGAGAGTTTTAACACATCTTTTCAGGTAAGGGGGAAATACAGTAGCTTGTTCTAACAGATTCTCACTGCTTTTGCAGGACAGCAAAGCAAAGAAAGTCAAGAGCAAAGATAAAAAAGTCCCTGAAGCAGACAAAAGAAAGAAGCCGAAAAAAGAAGAGGAGCAAAAATGGAAATGGTAACTATATATAGTCAGTGCTGTAGGCTCCCATCTGCACCTGGACTTGCCTGTACCTCCCATGCTGGCTGAATAAGCACATCTGGCTTTCTCTTCTGTTGATTCATGAGGATTTGTTCTGAATAATTGGCTTACTTTCTGGTAAGCTCTAAATAAATATCTCATTCACTGTGTTCATCCTCTGAAGTAGAAGTGATATCCCTAAAACAGGAAATAAATGTTTTGTGGGGTTGTCTGTAGTTTTTTTTCCCTGTGTCATGTAGAGGCTGCCTATAATGATCAGATACCAATATTCTTGTGCCCAGAAGCTGCCCTGTGCTGACACACTTCAGAGCAGTATGAAAGCTTGTAGGCTTGGGGGTGTCAGCAGGAATATATTAATAGGTGCAGGTGGATTAAGGAATGTATTAATATGTGCAGACGTGTTAAGCAGTATTCTGGTAGAACTTATCTGTGTTAGATAGAGGTACAGCAGGAGTGGGTGTCCACCTTTTCATTCTAGCTGGGTGTCAGCTGTGCCTCTCAAAACTGCTCCTGCCTCTGGCACAAAAATGAAAGTTGATCAAGTGGCCAATTAAGCTCAGACTTTTCGACAAATGATTTCTGAAAATTAGTTTTAAATGAAAAACACTTTCTGTCTCGCCCAGGATCCTTAAGTAACATCACTGAAGTTGTACTTTCACCCACTCTTAAATTTTTTTAGAACCTTTTTAAAATAAGTCTGACCTTTGTGGTTCATTTGGAAGACAGACCTGTGATGCATCAGTAGTGCTCCGTGTGAGAAACCTGCTGGGTTGTTTCTTTAACCCTCCATAGTAATTTAAGCTGTTATTTCTAGATTTGAAGGAGTTTGTGTGTTTTGAAGTTTTGGCCTTAGTACTTCTCTCATTTTAGTGCATATGTACTTCTCAAAAGCATGTGTGTTTTCTGCCCTCTTGTAATGTATTTTTATGACCTTTCAGGGATGTTTCCATGAGCATTTTCTTTTCTCAGATCATTTGGCTGTAGAGTTGGGGAAAGTCTTTGCAATCTCTTCAATCCTTTCAGGTTCAATCCTTTACTCCTTTATTGACACTTATTGATTCATCTTTAAAAAGAAAAAAATCTTCTGTAGTGTTTATAGTCTTTACATACTTCTCTTTGACTGTCACAGCTTCCTCAGAACATCAGCACTTGCAAATCTTTTTCTTACTTGAATACTCCCTTGAAACCTGGATTTCCAGCCCCTACCCAAAACTTCTCTTTTTCCTGAGCAATTCACTTTTTTCTCAATCCCTTTGACAGCATATTTTTGATGTGCAGTAACATTAACACACTGCAGGGATATGAGGCAATAGGAAGCTACAGAAGGTCCTTTTAAGCCTTAACGATCTGTTGTCTTTTTGGCTTTGTCTCAGCTCCCCTTGCTGGTGCTTTCCAGCTTAATATTCTGTTATCACAGCTCCCTTTTATTGTGGGCTGTATCCTTGAACAGCAGACCTTTACTGGAAAGCTGTGCTGTTCTCCCCTCACCTGCCTGGGCAGCACAGGCCCCTGTAGCTGTGTTAAGCTCTGCAGTTTGTGCTTACTGCTGAGGAAAACTGCCTTGGAAAGCATGTTTTGCAGGATTTGGCACTGGGTAGCTGCATCCTTCTGCTGATGTTCCTGTCATCCATCTGCAGCTTTGTATAGCACGTCTTTGCTGGACAAGGTTTCATCTGCACTTCAGTTGTTTCTCTTAAGGGCATTTTATGTTCCATCTGAGTCAATTTTCTGAGCGTCTGATACCTTTTTTTGGCTGCTTCCTCAAGTGCTTGCTGCCTTGAGCATTTTCATCTTCACTTGTGTGAATGCTTGATGCAGACATCCCCGAGGCACTGGCCTCATTCATCACCATGTGGAGCTCTTGCAGAGGTCATTTTCACGCCCTGTCAGCGTGTGAAGGATGTGATCCAGGAGTGCACCTTACGAGCACTTCTCCCATCTTGTGTTACAGCAAGTTCATTTCCTTGAAATAACATATCCCTGAGGTGTGTTCTGGTTTTTTCCTTAAGAATCTTCTCTCTTTTCATTCCACTTAAAAGATCCTCCCCAACTTTTCCTTCCTGAGCCACCAAGTTTGATGTGGGATGTAATTAAGAAGCCTATATGACTGATGAGTTGTTGCTGAAATCAGTGAGGCAACTTTCCTAATAGGCAGCGTTCTCCTCGCTCCCACAAAATCATGTGTGGAACGTTGCTTTAGAACCAGAAGCTGCCAAGGGCAGTGGTACTGTAATGCTTTTTCTGTTTGAAACCAAATGAGGATGAAAAATGAGCTACACTCAGGAGGCTCATTTTCACCTTTTGTCTTAAAGCTTATGTATGGTGTTTAGGAAGGTGGAGGAGGGATTTGGGATGGTTTGTGGTCTTTTTGTGGCACACTTTCTGGTAGTTTTGAGCTTAGAAACTACCCCATGAATCCCAGGTTTCCTTGTAGCCTTCCCAGAAGGCACAGTGTCCTTCTGCTATCTATTTAAACCGCTGTATTTCTAATACTGCTTTTACATGTGTCCTTTGTAAAAGAACAGGAAGGGATAAAGGTACAGAATTTCTCATCAAGTAAATACCAGAGGAATAAATTTAAAATAAAAGAATGACAAACCTGTCCTGGAAAGTAGTAACTACTGTGAATGATACCCTTATTTTGTTCTCACTGGAATAAAAATGCTCATTGTCAGAGACGAGAAGCTTATTCTGGCTGAGAGGAGAGGATAGTGGTTTAGATTTATTTTGCTGAAAGGAGCTTCTGGGTGGAAGAACCTAGGCCTATGTTTGACAAAATATTTATATTTCTAGCTTCTAATTAATTAAAAAAACCCAAAACAAAACACAACAATCATTAGGAATGTAAATATTTGGAATCTGTGTCAATATTGCTTTCTTATATCAACATGGTTTACTCAAGCCTTCTTCCCAGCCAGGGACTGAAGTCTGAATGCAGTTCTGCACTGATAGCTGGGGTTGGGTGCTTTGCTGTTAAAGCTGTTGCTTCTCATCAGCAGAAGTCAGGTCCAGTGGTGTGGTCGAAGATGGTGCCTTTCAAACTCTAGCCAGCTGCTATGTTGCTGTTGTTCCTAAATTATTGATGTACAGACACGAGTGAAGCATTTTGAGTGTCTTCTAGCAGAAACTCTTGTCTCTGTGCAGCGTTTCTCTTCCGTGCAGTGACTTTTATCTCTGTAGAGATGAAGCAATCCATCAGTGCATCACAGCTCCTGAGACACAGGCAGTACCTGCACATCTCTCCTCAGCTGCTGTGGCACCTGGAATGGGAATGCTGCTCCTTAGAGCTGACACCAGACAGAAGCTTAAACTCCTTTTTTTTTATTGTCATGGCTGCTCAACAAAGTTGTCTGAGCAATTCAGAGACTGAGTGCTGTGACAGGTTAATGGTCTTCAGCTGATTGATGGCTGAGGTGAAATAGCCTTTCCCAGCAGGTAATCCTGTGCCAGCAGCATGTAGCAGTAATGTTGTGGTAATTATGAAAGGAGCTTGGAGGGGAGGAGTGTGGAATCAGTGGCCTGGGCACTGGGGGAAGGATCCTGGCCTGGCAGGACCCTGTTCTCTGCAGATGAATTGCTGACCCTGTTTGCTTGGAATGTGGGATTGGTGGCGCCTGCCTTGCTGTGTTGTGATACCAGCATCACTTGCAAAGCATTTTTATAGAGCATTTTTTATAGAACATCTTTAAGGCAAACATGCAGTTTTCTGGGCTGCTGTTTTTGTTCAAGTATGCTTTTCTTACCCAGAGAATTTGAATGAATTTAAAATCACAGAGCAGGTTTTAGTCTTTCTTGTCCAAGCAGGTTTGTTCTCATTTAGGTCGTAAATGAACATCTGTTTCTTTATCTCTGCCCTTAATGGCATATTGTCCACATCTGAAAGCAGCTGCATAATATACCACAATTGTTTGACTTTGCTGAGCAGGCATCCTGGACCTGATGTTAGATCACAGCTGAAGCTAATTTAGCGTGATCCTAGCTGGTTTGCAGGGTCCAAGTCTTATTTTCTTAAGATCTAAGCAATTTCAGCTGTGTGATTTTGTGGAAAGAGGAGCAAATGAGAGGTGAGGAATAAGATGGCATCAGATAATCTGCAGCCCAAGGTATTCTGTTCATGGATATGACTGGGCTTTTGGGAAAAAAAAAAGAGGAGAAAAAAAAGAATTAAATGGTGATAGTACATTGAGTATTTGTTGTTGGTCTGTACCTGACAAAGCAGTGATTTCTTGCTGGTTTAGCATACTCTCATACCCACACAGTAATAAAATGAAGATGGGGAGCTTAAAATTGTATTGGTTCATATTTCTCTTTTGAAGGTGGGAAGAAGAGCGCTACCCTGAAGGCATTAAATGGAAGTTCCTAGAGCACAAAGGTCCTGTATTTGCTCCACCATATGAACCTCTGCCTGAAAATGTCAAGTTTTATTATGATGGTGAGTTAATCTGTGTTTCCACTTGCTAGGAAGAGAAATAAACATCTCAGGCTATTGCACTGTTCTGCAGACTGAAGAGCTGAGGAGGTGGTTGTGTTTTAGTAGTTCACTTAAATCAGCTCCTCAGCAGCAAAGTGAGGTCTGTGCAAGGAAAGGAATTTCCCTGAGCCTGCTGAATTCTGCTCGCTGAAGTGACACAGGGATGAACCTGCTCTCGGTCCCTTATGCTGGTGAATCTCTCAGGTTCCTTTCCAGAGTGAGTGCCTGAGAGTAGCAGTGCCTGGCCAGTGGAGTGTGTAATTGTAGCTGCCTCATCACTGGTTACCTTTAGGCTTGCTCTTGTTTTCTTCAACCTCAAGAATTGCAGCTTCCATCATCTGTGGTGAAATCCATGATCATTTGGTGGCGTGAGTGAAATGAAAGACAATTGAATTTGGGTACAGATGATTAGGATCTTGTAGGAATGAATGGGATGACCCTGGCCTCAAGGACACAGCCCTCTCATGTAAGTCATGGTCCCACTCCCTGACCACTGCGTGTGGTAGAGCTAATTGGTGTGGGATTCAAATATCCTTAGCTGCCTGGTTGGTAGAGGCTCACGTGGAAGGGATTATATGATGTGATGCCTGCTGGAGCCTGGATTTGATGACCCGTGTATTTCCTTTTAGGCCTGTGATCATGTTAAATGAAGGATCAAATTAACCCAGGATTGAATTAAGTGGGAGGTATTTGAATGAATGAAAATGTAATTTTTGGTGATGGGGACATCTGCACATGGAACTCTTCCAGAAGCAACGTGCTGTTTTCGTGTGACGTGACACAGTGTTTTTAAATGCTGAAGAATAGGTGGCATTGCATTTTCAGCAGCAAAGTAGTGAAATAAATATGCTGTAGCCTATTAAAGGCTATCTTCAAGCAAGTAGCGCAGTGATCAAGGATGTCTGCAGCCTTCCTTCTTAGGGTTTGATGAGAACTTGACACAAAGTTGGAAATTGTTTCCGTGGATTGAAAAATGCATGATCTCTCCTGTTGTTTAGAGAAGGGGAGGGGCAGATTGCTCTGTAGCTATCCCTTGGTGCAGACAGCAGTAAGCTCCTCGTCTCTCCAGCCTTCTATTTCACAGAGCCTCTGCAGGGATTTTTGTAACCTCTGCCTCTGTCATCACAGAAATTCATCAATAAGCTCAACAGTCATGGGGTGGGCAGGGAGGGGGTCTGGCAAATAAAGACATCCCATAAGTCTTCCTTGAGAAACTAGGCAAAAAATCGGATGTCTGATTTACACAGCAGCTGCTGAGAGCCTCTGTCTGTGCTCACAAGGCATTGTCTCATTTCAAGATTATCCCAGGGTGATTTGTAGAGCCCAGTAATGAGGCTGTGGCTGGCCAGTGGCCGGCTCACACCAGAGGAATCTGTCCCTGGCCCAGGGATTCACTGCCTGCTTTCATCTCACGTAACAACTGCTGGGGCTTTTGGAAGTGCCTGCGAATATCTGCTCAGGGAAGGAGCTTGAAATGCCAGAGCCATCCTTTTTCAGTTCCTGTGGGTTAACCAGTCACTGTTCATAGTCCAGAGGTGGCTCAAACTTGCACATTTTTCTGTAGGTGGGGCAAGGTAAGAGTGTAGGGGGTGGCAGCTGCAGTGGTGGCCATGGGGTCTCGTCTGCTCGTTGTGTCCCCTGGTTGCTGTCTGGTTTTCAGTTTTTAAATCAGGTAACTAATATTCATGCCTCTGGAATAAATCCTTTCTTTACCAGCTCTGTCACCAGGAGCCTTTTCAAACCTTTGTGAAAAAAAAGGAAATTGTGTCCAGTGAAATACATTCTAAAGTGATTAGATAAAGATGACTGAGCCTTCAGCTAGCTGGGAAAAATATCAGACATTTTAGCCCCATAACATGTTACTAACTCGATAGCCTCTGTCAAGCTAAAATTGCAGCCTGGAAAAACAGTTTCCCTTGCTGTCTCTCCCTTCCCCCATTTCCTGTTATAAGCAAACAAATGCTGTATTTTAGGTTACAGCTTAAAAATTGGCAGAGTTACTGTTGGTTTAATTTAATTGTGGAATATTCTCAGATCATTGGGAGGACCTTTTGCTAAGTCCTGTTTTACAAGGGTTTATAGATCTTAAGTCTTTATAGCTGACTCCCATGCTCTAATTTTAGAGATGATGCAACTTTTGAAAACATGTAGTAAATCCAAAGTGTGCTATTTTTTTTCCAAGAGCACAGATTGAACAGTTTCTTGTGTTCACTTTTGTGCGGTAAAATGGCTGTTAAAAATGCCCAGGTATCGACTGTCTGCCAACCATTGGAACTTTAAATATTTCTTGCAACTAGCTGGAGATGTGAGCTGCATGCAGAATCCTTCAGAGGGATCACTGGCAGCCCACGTTTCATCAGGAATGCAATCAGGACCAAAAAATGCTCGATAGGAATGTCAGATGTGGAATCCACAGCTTCGATGCTGCAGCAGCCTCTTTTCCCTTGTGTTTCAGTCTTCCCTTGCAGCAATTCCACTTTGTGCTGCAGTTATGCAGAGAAGCTGGAATGTGACCCCTCCATTCACTGACAGCTCAGTCTTTCTTAAAAACGACTGCTTTGAGCCTGCTTTGGAGAAGCAGGAGTGCATTCCCACAGCAGAGGGAACAATTAGCAGAACCCTGACACATTTCCCTGCAATGAAGGAGAGTTCAATACTTGGCATCTCTTTCCAGCCTATTTGTAGTGTATCCAGAGGAAGGGCTCTTCCTGCCTAGAAATAGCTAAAGGCTGGAAGGGGTGTTCCAAGGTGGAGTCTGTGCATTGAAAAGGAATACAGGGACTGTGCTTCCCATATGTCTGAGTGCTGGAATATGAAATTTAATAAAACCCCTGCCTCTTTGACATCAAACAGCAGCGTCTCCCCAGGAGCACACCCAGCACAGGGGTGGCTCAGCAGAGGGTTTCCTGCAGCAGGCCTTTTCCCCTTCCTGCCCTGCAGCCCAGACCTGCCTTGTATCAGATTGCTGTTGCTTTTTTTAATGTTTAGATTCCAGAGGAAACTTTTTTCAAAATGTTTGTGGTGGAAGTCAAGCAATTGTGCTCCTGTGTTTCCTTTGCCCATTCAAGTTGCTGTATTATGTAACATTTTAAGACAAACTTCTGTGTAGTAAAAATATAATCCTTTAGGGTAGTTACTGTGTTCTCTTTATAGCTTTGATTCCTGTTTACCATTTTCTTTAAGAAGAAAACCTTTCTTTGTAGGTAAAGTCATGAAGCTGAGTACCAAAGCAGAAGAAGTTGCCACATTCTTTGCAAAAATGCTTGATCATGAGTACACTACAAAGGAGATCTTCAGGAAAAACTTCTTCAAGGACTGGAGAAAGGTATGCACATAGTCCTGGGCTGCAGTGACTGCGAACACAGCCCGTGTCTCCTCAGCACTGACCAGTGAAAAGGGGCTGCTGTTCCATGCACGCAAAAGTTGGCTTGAGGCCACTGAAAGCTGCCTCACAGTGTAGCTGTGAAGTTTCCCACTTGTCCTGTAGTTTCACCAGGAAGGACCCTACCATAAATGCCTTCCTAAACCAACAAAGTCAGGGTTTTCTGTTGCAGCACGATGGGGTGTACCTGACCTCCTTGTTACGTGCCTTGTGTAAGAGCCAGATTTACTAGAAGGAAACCCCTTCCAAAGACCTAAAATGGAGATACTCACCTCAGTCATCAGCCATAACAGCAAACCTTTAGATCAGTTTGATGCAGTTTTCCTGGACATGTTTCTGGGTTTTTCTCCCTGTCCCTCAGCAGTCCCAGTCACAGCTGGGTATGGGAGTGCTTTGGAAAGTGATGCAGCATTGCCCAGTGCTTGGGGAGATGAGAACCCTGCAAGGCCAGTGCTCCAGAGGATTTGCTGCTTGTCCTTTCTTTCCTCTTTGACCTCAGCTGGAGTGAGCCTGTACAAGAATTTGGGGATTCTTGGGGTGGTTATTGTGAGAACCTGCCTGTTGTTTCTGTTTAAGCTACCTGGAGTAGGGTAAGCTCTGCTATGCCTGAAACCTTAGTGTGTGTGTGTAAACTTAAAGCACTGCTTTCTTTCTTCAAGGAAATGACCTCTGAAGAGAAGAGCACTATCACCAGCCTCAGCAAGTGTGACTTCACCCACATGAGCCAGTATTTCAAAGCTCAGTCGGAAGCTAGGAAACAGATGTCCAAGGAGGAGAAACAGGTACCAGAGGGAATTCTAGGAGACTTCATGATTCTTAGCTGGCTTGTAAACATCTTTGTGTAATCATTCTCCTTGCTGTGCATACATCAGTGTTTTCTCCAGCTTTCAGGTTATTGCTTTCAGGTGAACTGTAGGAGTCTGCACTGTGCAGCTCAGGAAGGACAGAGCACTGTGTTTACAGCTGAATCTTCATCCTGATTTGAAATGATATTGATAGGGCTGATCCTGCTTAGGGAAATAAAAGCTAAGTAAGTAACTGCTTAAGTAAAGTTAAGTAAGGGCTTAAGTTAATAAAGAGAATCAGAGGTGCTGCCTCTGGGTTCATTGGTCCCTGGGAAATAATCAGCAGTGGATACTCAGTTAAGGATGGCATAGATAAGGATGGTGGAAAGGATGCAGCAGTGCCATCAGTGAATAAAATGAGAGAAGAAATCTTAAACATCAAGTAATGCTGCTTTTTGAATAAAAATTAACTTTATTATCCAGTAGCATGGCTACAGTGTCTCGTAGGTTGAGAATTAAATTAACTGCAGTGGATGTTGGAAGGTGAAAGCTTTCCCCAAGTTCTTGGTTGATCGTCTGCAATGCTCTAGTAGTTGTCCTTTGAATGATGGGCCTGGCAGCTTGGAATTACAGCCTTTGGGATCAGAAGGATCCCATCAAAATAGAGAGCCCTTGTCTTCCTGCTGTTTCGGTTTGATAAATGTGGGTGAGCCCTTCAGTTCCTGTCCATGGTAGCTCTTAAAATGGAGCAGAAGTGGCTTTTTCTGTTTCTTAACTGGTGCAGTAGTGCTGTCTGTGGGTCAGATGTTTTATTTTGAGCTGCAATGTTTTTATTTCTCCTTCTGTATAATTAGAGTTCAGGCACAGAAGTATGCGGTGAAATCTCAGCACATTCTTTCTTAGAAGACTGTGTTCTGCTTATGAGACCATTTGCTGACACAGGCTTGACATGCAGCAGCCTGGAGACATTCCTTTGCCTGCTTTCCAATGCTGAGTTCAAACACAGAAGTCTTTTATACACAGAATTTTTATACATAAACAACAAGATATGAAGTCCAGTGGATGTCAAATGCTCAGTATAGAATATAAAGTAACAGTACTGTGCTGGGTGTACCCTTGAAGCTGAGATATGTGGATATACACACCTCTATTGTGGCAAAACTGTAGCTGCCTTCACCAGCACTGATCTGTTTCCCTCAAATATAAGTTTTCAGAGAGTTTTCACACATTCTTTCCCTTTTTCCAGTTTGGTTGTGCTGCTTGCATTTTATGAATGCTTTTCTGGCCAGTCTGATACACTTGCTGTGATGGGGATCTGGTTTTGGGTTGGGTCTTCAGCATTAGTGTGGTGCAAAGATAAAAATTTGTTAAGTCTCGGCATATGAAGGGGTGTGTGTGGTGCTGCATGTGCCACATCATCTTTGCTTTTGGCTTTTCCCAGAAAATCAAAGAGGAGAACGAGCGGCTATTGAAGGAGTATGGTTACTGTGTGATGGACAACCACAAGGAGAGGATTGCCAACTTTAAGATTGAGCCCCCAGGTCTCTTCCGAGGTCGTGGCAACCATCCCAAAATGGGAATGTTGAAGAGACGCATCATGCCTGAAGACATCATCATTAACTGCAGCAAGTGAGCACTGCATGCTTCACACCTTGGCTTTACTTTCTAGAGCTCATTTTTAAAACCCCGTATAAGTTGATACTCAAACATGTAGAATTAGGGATGCAGCTTGTCTTGTTCTCATATGGATAAGAAACTGAGTCATACAAGCAAGGACTGAGCAAGGCAATCATGGGGTTCATGTAGAACTTTGTCAACATATTTTCTTCCTCACGCCTACAGCCTACATCTGCTTTAACTGCCTTTGCTGCTCGTATTTCCAGAAAATAATTTTATTCTGCAGAGGTTGCCCCACTTTGTCATCCTTGATGTTGAAGGCTAAGGTTTGGTGAGCTTCCCTTCACTCTCTCTAGTCCTCATAAGTGTCTGCACTATTGCAGTGTGCACAGATTAAAACTGGTCCTAGCAATGTGTCCCACCTCCAGTATAATTCTTCAGCAGGTCCATGTTGATAGCAGTAACATTCCTGATCTTTGTTCATTTTGATTTACTTGGTTTCCTGCTTGTGGAGATAATGCAATTCTGTTGCCTTAGTTCCTTTCCCTGCACTTGCTTTGTGTAATGCTGTTTATTACCTTCTCTGTTTTGATGCTGGTGGGATTTTCTTTAAATAGCTTTTATCTTCTGTTTCCTAATTCTCTGTAGGGATTCCAAAATCCCTGCCCCTCCGCCAGGACACAAATGGAAGGAGGTCCGGCATGATAACAAGGTGACCTGGCTGGTGTCATGGACTGAGAACATCCAAGGCTCTATCAAATACATCATGTTGAACCCTAGCTCAAGAATTAAGGTAAAGATCTAGTTAAAAAAGCAAAACCAAAGCAATCTTCCTGGTTAGGTTTCCAAGAAGCAAATATAGCTCTTGGTTAGGAAAGAGAGAGGAGGTAAAGCTACCTGGCTGTTTCATCCTACAGTGGTTGAAAACCACAGGGAAGCTTCTGTGCTTCTGTTCCCCCTTGGAAAGAGAGGATACAGATACTGCCCAGGAGAGCAGGTGATATCTGCAAAATGTCTCCTGAAAAGCATCACTGTGTCATTTCTAGTGGAATCCTTTAACCTGTGTAAACCTAAAAGGAAGCACTTTATCCAAGAAAGGACTTGCTCTGGTGGATATTTCACATACATCTGGCCTTAACTTCCCCTGCCTGGTCATGTAGTGAAGTTCTAACCATGGGTTGCTAATTAGTTGTTTGTAAAATTAAAAGCCCAGCCAGGCTTCTGGCTGAGAAGGCTGGTAAGGAGCTCATGACTGAAGGAAAACAAACTCCTGCTGTGGGAGCAAATACCCAGTCTGTGGATCAAGTCCATAAAAGCAAGAATTTAAGCTCCTTTCATGAAGTCTTTTTCTGAGAGATTTTTTCCTGGATTGGAAACAAGGAGTTTGTCCTACAAATAAAGGAGGAAAAATATCTCTGTTCCTTGTGAATTCTGCCCTCTTTTTGCTATGTCTTGAATATATAATAATGATGATGAACTGTTGATGTTGCTTTTGCCTTTTATGGGTATTTAATTACACAGCTGAAAGAACATAAGTGCCATCTGAATAAAGCAGAGGAAGCCGTTTGTATTTTGAGAAGCAGGGAAGATGTGTCTTTTGTGTCCCTCTCTAGTTGCTTCCATGGAAGCATTTAATATCATGGAAATCTGAATGACCTGCAGCTGTGTGGCAGCACAGTGTGAAGCTGAGCTGTGCAGCAGCAGCATCTCAGTGCTTTTGTACAGCGAGACCGTTTGCCACACACGGGCTTGCAAAGCCTTGAGATGCAGATTGGAGCTGGTCCTCTGCCTGCTCTCTAGTGCTGACTCTATTCCAACTTCCCTGCAGGGTGAGAAGGACTGGCAGAAGTACGAGACAGCTCGGAGGTTGAAGAAGTGCGTAGATAAAATCCGGAATCAATACCGAGAAGACTGGAAATCCAAAGAGATGAAAGTACGGCAGAGGGCTGTGGCACTGTACTTCATTGATAAGGTGAGGCTCCTTCCATGGCTCCCCTCGCCTTCCCTGTCCTGCTGGGAATACTTGGGAATGCTGTGTGTTTGTCCTGAAGGCAGAATTGAGCTCAGTTACTAAGGTATCCTGAGACTTCCTGGTGGGCAGGCTCCTTTTCCTTCCCATTACCTGGAATCCAGAGCAATAAACTATTGTACTAAACACAGCTATTTCAGGCAGCATTGTTTAGTTCAGGCAAAACTCACAGCCTGGTTCCAGAATCACCCAGTTGGATTACTGGGAAGTTTGTGTGGGCCTTTTGTCTCCAGCTGTTTCAGTTTTCCTGCTGGGAATTTCTGCTGGTTTGTCACCTCTTCAGTTTGAGGTCACAGTTGTGAGATTTTGTAATTATGATAATTTTTTCACTGCTGCATAAAGAAAACTGCAGTTGTGTTGATGCATTTAAAGCAATATAAAACCAGTTCCCAGAGAGCTGTTCCCTAGCAGCATATGGTGTCTTGACTAACTAAATTAGCAGGTTTTGTTCAAAATGGTTTGATGTAAACCAGGCAACTTTGATGTGAATAATTGTGGTTTCATATGACCACTGAAGATTTCAAAAGTTAGAAATGGTTTTAGCCAGCACTGTTAAAATATGTGGTTTTATGCAGCCAAATGTAGCCTTTAAATAATTTATACAAGCCAGTATTTATATAATCTATATGCTATTTGAAACGTAGTGTGCAGTGAATAGGTAGGATCATAGAAGATGAAGAACTGAACTGTTTGTTTCAAGTAGAGTTCACATGGAAGTCAATTTGATTTTTAAAAACTGCCACACTTTTTGAAATTAATTTCCATTAGTCAGAACTGTGTCACAGCTTGAGTTACTTAATGAGCAAAAGTTGGTAAAATATCCTGGCTTAAACTCTTAAAATAAGGAGATACTCTCCTCTGGACACTGCTGATTCTAGGCCAGTGTCTGAAGGTTTGCAGCATCTCTGTATTCTGGGGACAGTTTGAATTCCTTACCTCTCCTATCTTGATATGAATGTAGCTTGCCCTGAGAGCTGGTAATGAAAAAGAAGAAGGAGAGACAGCTGACACGGTGGGCTGCTGCTCTCTGAGAGTAGAGCACATCAAGCTGCATCCTGAACTGGATGGGCAGGAATACGTGGTTGAGTTCGACTTCCTCGGGAAGGACTCCATCCGATACTACAACAAAGTCCCTGTGGAGAAGAGGGTAAGGCACCTCCACAAGCACATACACAGCCTGAACTGCACAGACATGTGGTCAGCACCCTCTGGATGGCATTAACACGTTGCTTTATCACTGCTCAGACACCGAGCCAAAAAATAAGTGAGTTAATGTGACATCCTCTTTGTTGGCAGTGCCATGGAAGGTGGTGTGACACAGCCCAGCAGATGAGATGTTCAAACATGCTGCTGCTCTTCCTTGTGGTGCCAGTGGGAAGAGTTGACATAGCATAACTATAACAGCTGTGTTAGACAAGTTTCCTGGGTCTCATTCCAGTCACCAGAGTTGGTTTTGTCACCTGTAGGTGGTGGAGTTCCAGGCCCATGTGACAAGTAACAGCATGAAGGGTTCAGAAATACTGCTGGCACTGGCAGAGCAGCAGTTTGATGGGGGCTTTGATAATACACACCTCTGTCACAGTGGTTTGGTTCATGTTGGAGCTGAGCCCTCACAGAGGTAGATCTTGATCTTGGCTGCTCCAGAGCCTATGGAGTAGGTGCACTGATACCCCTGGCCTATGAACCTGGGTGTCTGCCAGCCAAGACTTCTTATGCCATGTCAATTCTTTTATTTCTATCATCCACCAGTTTCAAATTGGCTGTGATTTTGGCCTCATTTCAGAATCAATCCCTATCCAGCAGCATGAACCTGGAGGGCACTATCCAAAATGTTTTTGTAACAGCCTTGCATCTGGCCCACAGCTCTGTGGTCTGTGTTAGATACCCTGTGTATAATACTGTGGTAGTTGTCATGACAGTCAGCAGTAAATGTTGGCCTCTTGAGGAGCAAAACAACTGAAAACAAATCAAACTACCGCTACTCTAGAAATTAACGTGTGCTGGAATTCTTGGTTCTCTGTGTGAAGAAGAAAGCATATTTTTCTGTTTAAATTTATTGGTATCTCTTGGTATTTTTTCAGTGCTTAAAATGGGGAGTTGATTATTGTGGAACTAGAAATCTTTGTCTACTGGGTGTCTATAGAAAAATGTGTGTTGTTGAGAAGCTGGGGAATTGGAGCACGCAGAACTGGGATTTGTGGTCTCTGTTATAATCAAAGATGCTTTGATTATTCTCCTTACCCCAGTGAGACGTGTTTGGGATGAAATTATATGAAACAATGCAGCAGTGAGGAGGGTTGCTTTCTTGTAGCTTAAATCCATGGGAAATGGCTCAGGGGTCTCTTGGGCTCAAGTAATAATGGGAGAGTAAGGAAAAGAAAGTAGCTTTGGGGTCTCTCTCTCTGTTAGGCAGCTACCCCAGAGCAGAGTCAGATCTCCTGTAATTTTGATCCAAAGGATGAGGATAAAGGGCATTGAAGGCTCAGGACTCCTGTTGCTGGGGAGGAACCTGCAGCACGAGCATTGCATTGAGAGATGGGTCTTTGTGTGCTGGGAAGTAACATCCAGCATCATCACTGTTCCCTGCAACAGTTTAATGGCTCCCTGGCAGTCTTGCTTTCATACAGCTCAGTGCTGCCCAGTGCTGTGTGGTCTGTGTGCCTGACATTCCTGGTTTTTTTCTTTTTTTCCTGCAGGTGTTTAAGAATCTTCAGCTGTTCATGGAGAACAAGCAGCCTGAGGATGACCTCTTTGACCGCCTCAATGTAAGCACATAGTTCCTGGTGAGGGTGGTGGAACACCATGAGCAGGCTTGCTCTGCACCAGGCAGTAACAGCTGCTCTGTTCCAGAAATGATTTCAGTGGAAATTTTCTTCCAGAGCAGCCTCAAGGCAGTGAGAATCTGTCTGAGTCTGGTGTCTGAATTGTCCACTGTGCCCACAGGTTCCCAAAGCGATGGGCCTTGGTCCTGGTGAGCCTGCCTGGCTCTGACCTGTGGAGGTTTTTTCAGAGTTCAGAGATGATGAATGTGTGAGGTGACAAATTTTCAGATGCCATCCCTGTCTGCACACGTGGCTCTGTGGGAGCACTGTGGTGGTCCAGGCAAATTTATTGTTACTGGAAACCAAAACCTCCACACCAAAGAAATCCTTTTTGGCCACTTGTGGTACTTGTTAGCCATCTAATACTTGTAGGTTCTTTGTTCACTTTTGCTGTGGTTGCAGTAATGCTGTGGGCTATTCTGTTGTGGTCAGGTCTGAGTACACCAGGCCTCAGCCGTGAGCCGCATGTCTGTGTCAGCCCTGGGTCCAGAGGTTTCACGAATGCTGTGGTCATTCCTAGTGCTCACTGTCACCTCCTTTCTCCTTCTTTAGACCAGTATCTTAAATAAACACCTTCAAGACCTTATGGAGGGACTGACAGCCAAGGTATTCCGTACTTACAATGCCTCCATCACGCTACAGCAGCAGCTCAAGGAGCTCACTAATCGTAAGTCTTGCCCCTGAAGCTGTGAGGGGAGCAGATCTGACTCTGCAATACAGACCTGGCTTCCTTGGCTGAGCCACAAGTCGTCTGTCTGTTCACCACTTCCTTGTTACTGTTCTCCCAGTGCAAATGTCACGCAGCTGAGGTCTGACCAAAAATCTGCTATCAATCTTTCGGGGTGGTTGAGCAGCCCAGCACTGGGGCAGAACAGAACTGACTTGTGAGCACACCAGGGTTAACCTGCTTTCCAGGTTATGCCTATCCTTTACCAAATGTGTTTGCTTTCTGTTAATTGTGAGGTGCTGTGGATGACAGGCAAGGCAGATGCATCTGTAACAGCCCCACATTTCTTGGCTGCTCATCACAGCCTCTGCCAGCAGTGCTGCCTCGCACTTGGCAGCTTTACCAAGTGGGCACATTGGACCTGTGCAGCCCAGCAGTGTCCTGGGCAGGGTGTCCCCTGCTCTGAGCATGGCTGTGCTTCCCCTCTGTTGAGTTGAGATGGTGTCAGTGGTGATGAGTAACATCCAGAGGAGTTAGGGGCTGGGATGGAAGCGGCCAGGCTCTTGGGACTGTAGTTGGAGTGCAGCGTTGAGAATGGCCATGGGAGGGGAAGGTTGGTTCTGCAGTGGCTGTGGGACACTGGCTGGGGCAGCACACCCTGGAGAACCCACTCATTCACCACTCCCTTCCTTCACAGCGGATGACAACATCCCAGCAAAGATCCTCTCCTACAACCGTGCCAACAGAGCGGTGGCCATTCTATGTAACCACCAGAGAGCTCCACCCAAAACCTTCGAGAAGTCCATGATGAACCTGCAGAGCAAGGTACCTCCCCCTGCCCAGCTCTGGGGCAGCAGGACTCCACGTGCTGCATCTCAGGAGTCAGAATTCCTTTCCCTTGGGGTGAAAGCAGAGCCTGCTTTTCCCTGTCAGGAGTTGGTAGTGTTTATCAGAGATGGGCCTGCTTGGAGACGAGCAGTGAGCTGGAAGGGGCTTCTCTGAGTTGTCTTTTACTTGTAAAGAACAAGACCAGATTTTTCTGCCCTTCATCCTATAGCTGTGTGTTCTGCTGCCATTGAAACTTGAGAGCAGCAGTCTCTAGTTCTGGTCTGTGTCCCCTAAAGAACCTGGAGTGGGCATCCACCCCTGTTGTGTGAATCCCAGGCCACTGTCAGTGTGTACATAGTACATTATGCCCCTCTGACTTGACCTCTTCCTTTGCAGATTGTTTCTGGTGAAGGCCATGAGGTCCAGAGGGGTTAGGTCTGTTCCTGGTCTGGCTTTAGAGTAACCTTCACAATAAGGAGTTCTGGTTTGGCACTGCAGTGTCCCCTGCTTCCATAACACCTAACATGGCTGCCTTCACCCTCGATCCTAGAGCTTGGGGATGTTTAAGGGGAGTGGTTGAACAGGGGCTGCAAAATGCTAAATCTCCCTGAATCCTAAGCTTACTGAAGAAGAACTGCGTGAAGCATTAACACCTTTCAGTGTGTAGGATTTGGGGCTGATTTCTGCTGAAGGATCAGGGATCATCCTTCCATGTAGCCGTCAGAGAGCTGGTAGTGGTGGGATGCAGTGGAGGCAGACGAGCTGCTAGGAGGGGTTGTTGGCCAGGCCAGACCAAGCCAATTCCTTGGCCTGCTTGGTTGTAGCTGTGTGAGAAAGCTCCTAGCACCAGCTTCTCTTTGGAAATTAGTGAGGCCCTGTATTTTGAGAGGGATATCTCACCACACTTGGCTGTGCAGTGACCAGTGGCCTGATTGCTCTGCAGGAGTGGATCTTGACTGCTGGTAGATTCTGAACGTGGTCACAAACTGGCTTCCTGGGTCATGCTGCCCAGGGGTGACTGACACAGCTGTCAGCAGCTTGTTCACAGTGCTGCCATCTGGTTTTGCCTCTCCTAGATTGATGCCAAGAAGGAGCAATTAGCTGATGCCAGGAGGGAACTGAAAAGCGCCAAAGCTGATGCCAAGGTCCGGAGGGATGAGAAGTCTAAAAAGTAAGGCTGGTGTTACTGGGCTGTGCAATGCTCCCAGAAGGGGTCCTTAACCCTGTATTCCACTTTCCTGGCCTGTGATTTGGGAAGGCTTTCTTCTGCCCTTTTCATTCTGTGCCTGAAGAAATGGTCACCCACAGGGTGGTGTGACCCTGTGGTTCCTGACACGGTCACTCATGCCCAGCCCTCGGAGCTGAGCACCCACCAGTGCTCACCCACCCTGCTGCTGCCCAGGACCAGCAGGGGGTGGATCCAGTGTGCAGCATTGCTGTTTTCCTGGGGAGCCAGGGCTCACACAGTTAATTACTGCACAGGCACCTCCCTGAGTTCTGCACTCCCCATCGGAAGCCCACGGCACAGACGATGTGCTGGGGCTCCGTGTGGGCTCTGCAGAGCAGCCACAGGGGAGCTGAGTTACAGGAGCTCTGAAAGCAGGATCACAGCATGACTTATTGAGGGATAGATGGGCTGGTGTGGGAGTGGGTGTAGCATCAGAACAGTTCAGGCTGTTGCTTCCAACCCTTTAAAACAAAACTGCTGCTTAAGATTCCTGCTCTGCCTCTTGGAAAATGTCAGTTCTTAATTGCATGTGCTGAGTGTGTTGTGTCACCATCTGTGCTGACACAGCTGCCCTGTGTGGCTGGTGGCATTGCTTACCTTGAGCAGAGTCCCTTTGGGTTCCCACAGTGCTGGCAGGGCATTAGAAATTCAGTGCTTTGTTCTTTGCCACCCCAGGACAGTGGAGAGCAAGAAGAAAGCGGTGCAGAGGATCGAGGAGCAACTGATGAAGCTGGAGGTTCAGGCTACAGATAGGGAGGAGAACAAGCAGATTGCTTTGGGCACCTCCAAACTCAACTATCTGGATCCCAGGATCTCTGTTGCTTGGTAAGCACCTGCCTGGGGTGTGCTGGGGTGATCCACCCCATCCCTTCACCTCTGTCTTGTCCCCCCACATAGAAACAAGGGCAAGGTCTGTGGCCTTCCTTTTATCCCAAACTCTAACAGCATCTCCTCTCCTGCAGGTGTAAGAAGTGGGGAATTCCTATAGAGAAGATTTATAACAAAACCCAACGAGAGAAATTTGCCTGGGCTATCGACATGGCAGAGGAAGACTATGAGTTTTAACCTGTTTTTATTGAGCTGAATTTTATGGGAAAAGGGAGTAGCCTGGTTTTTAGGGAGATTGATAAACTGTGAGCCTTACTTGTCCTTGGATGCTGGGGAAGGGGGAGAAAAGGGGCAAGTGAGCATCAGATAAAACAGCCAATATCTTGCAGAAAGCATAACCTGGAAATATCCTAAAGGAGCTGAGCCAGTTGTCCTATGGACAACTTATTTAAAAGTGTTTCAGAGATCCAAATTCTAGCTGTCTGGTTTGTGTGGTTTTTCTCTTGAGGCAGGGCAAGTGGATGGGGGATTTGTCAACCTTCCGCCAGGCAAATTCACCATCACACTGAGAGCGTGGGAATCTTTAGCTACTGTATACAAAATCCAATTATATTGGTGCGTTTTTACAGTTAGGGTTTTGCAATAACTTCTATATTTTAATAGAAAATGGACTCCTTAACCCCTGCCCTTCCCCTCCCCCTCCCACCCCATTTCAGAATTTAACAAGTAAACAAAATTTAAGGAACCCAACGCACCTGTTACAGCTATCACTATAGTCATGGAAATACCCAAAATCTTTTTCAATTTGTCACTTGAAACAGTCGTGGCATTGGAACATGAATTTACAAATATCCACCACATTTGTTCAGAGCAAATCATGATGGGAAATCGGCCTCCTGACTTGAGTGTTCCTATTTTAAATGTGAATTTTTATTTCTTTTTAATTATTTTAAAATATTTAAACAGTTTTCTTTCTTTATGATCTTAAAGATCGTGTAGGTTTGGGGAGCGGGTGGGGGGAGGGGGCCGTGTGATGGGAAGATGTGTGTGGAATTTGAGGACAAGTGAAATTGGAAACAAAAGACATTCCCATCACCCTTTGTTCTGAACATGCTCTGTACACTTCCAAGAATTATCTACTTTTTAGGTTTGTCAGACTGTTTTACCTTCCCCCCCCCCTTTTTTTCTAAGCCCCATTCCCCTCTTTTACTTGAAAGATTTTATTGTGTAAAAAGAAGTTTCACAGGTCAATAAAATTTCGAGGGAAATGAGCATTGGTCCAAAAAAGGAAAATAATCAAGATTTTAGGGCTTTTATTTTTTTCTTTTGTAATTGTGTAAAAAAATTTTAAAAATTAAAAAGCAGAATTTTAATGTGAAACCTTTTTTTGCTATAATCATTAGTCTTAGAGGCATTGTTAGCGTAGTGTGTGTGCAAGACCATTTCCTGCAGCCTTTCCTCAACAAGTATCTTCTATTTTTATCATGAATTCCCTTTTAATCAACTGTAGGTTATTTAAAATAAATTCCTACAACTTAACTGAGTGTTGGTGTCTCTGTGTTCTTTCACCTCTGGCCCTGGGCGTGAGGCCCCTGTGGTCGCTGGGCTGGGGGCGATGGTGGGGTGCAGTTTCTGTTCCAGCAGGAATTCCCTGAGGGATGTGGCCCATCCCTGCGTTGCTGTGGTTGTGCTGCATCCTCTCTGGTGGGCACTGTGGGTTTCCAGTGTCAGTTTGCTTTGTCCTGGGAAAAAGCAGCGAGCAGGAGCAGGCAGATGCAGTGACACCAGAGCTGCTCTTACTGGCCTGGTTTCTCTGCTGCCTTTTATTCACCCCCAGCCCCCTACGCAGAGGAGGAGGGAGGGAGAGCAGCTCCTTTGCCTTCCTGGCTGGGAAGGGCAGGAGGCTGGGCAGGGACACAGGTGAGGAGGCTGATGGATGCATTCTCCTCCCTGGCACCGGGAGCAGCCCTGGCCTGGTGTCCTTGGGGGCTGTGGAGCAGACACAGGCCCTGGCTGCTCTGCAAACACCTCCCCGTGACCCCAGAGCTTTGCTGGGCTCCCAGACCCCCGAGGGCAGCTGCAGGGTCAGGCTCAGCCAGCTGAGGAGCCTCTGGGCAGCCAGCCCCGAGTGGGGCTTCCTGCTGCGATCTTCCAGGCACTTTGTTGTGGCTGCACAAACTTGGAGCTTGGCAGGAGTTGCCGTTTGTTCTCTGGGGCCTTTCCAAGGTGCAGCAGTGAAAATGCCAGCGGAGAGGGAAAGGGGCTCATTGTGCTCCCGACCTGCCTGTGCCTGAACAATGCAGCCTGTAAAAGTACCCTTTCTATTTATACAGCCCTCCTTCCCGCCTGCAGCCCTGGCCCAGTTATCCCGTATCTTACAAATCCCCATCTCTTACACCCCTGAACAGGAAACTGTTGAGTGCAGTGGGAAGGGATGTACTCGCACAGAGGGGATCCCCCACCCCAGCATCGCTGCTGGCTGATCCACCTTCTCCCTGGGCATGGTGGGGGGCTCTGGCCAGGCTGGGAGATCCGTGCTCTGCCTGGAAGTGCAAGGCCAGGTTGATACCCGAGGTTGGAGGGTGCCGTGCCTCTCTGTCAGTGAGAAGGAGAAGGATGTTGCTGCAAAACCAGCCCTTGAAAATGCACCCAGCGCTGGGGAGCACAGGCTCTGTGCCGGGCAGGGAGCTGAGGAGGGTTTAATCTGCGGTTTTGCCTGTGGCACAGCAGGGTGAGGACCACACACCCCACACTTTCCGTGGAGAATTCCCAGACCCCACTGACTCACTGTGCAAACAGAGATGGCCACAAACGTGCCACATCCTGTCCTGCATCCCACCGCTGCAGCGCCTGTGCTCGCCTGCCCCACTGCCATCACCCCCCTTAGGCTTTCCAGCCCCACAACAGCGCCTGTGTTTGGCAGCCAGGGAAACTGAGGCAGCAGTGACATGACCGGTGGAGAGGGCAAAACGTAGGTTTGAACTGGATCTTGTGCATCACAAGCCCATGGACAGGCCCTGGCTGCCAAGGGGAGGCGCAAACCCTGCCGGATGCAGCCCCATCCCCCTTGAAGCCTTACAGGATTCCAGGGCTGAAAATTGAAACCAGGTGAATTCGATATTAAAAACGCGTGCGCTCCCCGCGCAGCCCTGGGGAGTGGGGACAGGGAACCCGGAGCTGCAGAGGGTTCCTCACCAGCTGCTTGTTTGTCACCCGGAGGGCCCCTGCAGTGCCTGGAAGGGGCAGAGGCTGCGGGGGCAGGCAGCCTGCGGGCACGGCTGTGCCCGGCTCCGCGGCACGGGGCCGGCACCGCGCCAGCACCCGCGGCAGCTCCGCAGCAGCTCCGCAGCCCCGCGCGGCTCCGCTTTCCATCCCCGGCACAGCTCTGCGCCGTCTGCCAACACCCGCCCGGCCTCGAGGCAGCTCCGCGCCGCCTTCCCTCGGGGCTCTCCGGATCCTGCTCCCCGCAGCACCAGGGAAGCTCTCCCGCCGCGGTGATTTTCTCAGCCCCTGGGCTGGTGGTGTCTTCACCCACCCCAGGCAGCGCAGAGCAGGCAGGAATGAATAAATAACCCCGAGAGGGGCACCACTCCCGGGGATTGCACCACTCGTTCGGATGAGGACTGGGCACCTTGTCTCAATGCGTGATCCCCGGGGCAGGAGGGGGATGCATCCGTTCCCAGCGGTGTCAGAGGGATGCTGGGCTGCAGGGACCCCCCACACTTGTCTGTGGCGTGGCCTCAGAGTGCTGTGTCCCTGGATTTTGCTCCCCACACTTCGAGCATGCCTGGGGCTGTCCTTAAGCCAGAGGTCCCCTGGCCGTTGGCCGGTTCCTGGTGGGAGGATGCAGCTGCTCCATGAATCCTGCAGGATATGGGGGATGGCATCCCGTGCTTCGGAACTGTGAAGGGGGAGGTGCTGGGGCCACTCAGAGGGGAAAACCCCCTTTTCCCAGAGGCGTTTGCAAGGGGAGATTGCAGAACCCCCAGGCTTCCACAGCCACATGATGAACACAATCCAGGGAATTTCTTCAAAAGCAAAACAAGAATATAATGGAAGGTTTTGCTGCCCTGAGGGGTGGGGGTGATTATTCACAGCCTGGCTGGTTCAGGAGCTGGGACCACCAAATGGGCCTGTCAGGCAGCAGGCACACAAAGGCTGTCAAATTTCCTGTGCTGTCAAATAAAACAGTGAAATTCCTTGGCGTGCAGCATCTTAGACACAGAGACCTAATGCAGGGCTAAAAGGTGATCACTCAAACTTGGAAAATAAAAAATATCCATTGCAAACAGCTCATTGTAAACCACATCCTCCTCGTGCTGGCCCCAGCCACCCTGAGCTGAGGGCACACCTTGCCAGGTGCTCTCCATCAGCAGGAACAGGCAGTGTTTGAGACGGAGTCACCTTTTCTGCTTCTTCGATGGCCACACTCCCCAGGTTTTGCCCTCAAAAACAAGGGTGTGCCCATAATGCTCAGCTATTTTAAGACCACTGGGAGCTGGCTGCTTCCTGCCGGTCCCAGGCGAGGCCATTACACAAGCCAGGAGCAACTTCCCCGGTGGCCACGGCGGTCACCCCAGAGAGAATGAGGCCCAGAGAGTTGTGCCAACACCAAGGACAGCCTCCAGTGGCGCTGGCTCAGCCGAGCACATCCCCAGCATCCCTACAGTGCTGTCATCACTGCTCATTTCCATTGGGGCAGGTTTGGGCTCCTACCCTGGTGTGTCTGTCCCTGCCCATTTGATGCCCATTTGATCCTGCTGGGCAGGATCCTAAACAACCTCGTAGGGCTCCTGCTGTGTGTGCTGGGGAATGTCCCTTTGGAGGCAGGTGAAGCAGTAGGACAACAGGGAGCTGCTCATATGTGGGATCCACTCAGGGATGGGCCCCTCACTTAGAATGTGATGCCCCTCCCAACCATGAGCTGGGGGGGTGAGATAAGGATTGCTGAGCACAGGCTGCCTTGCCATGGGCCTGTGGACACGTGTGTGTATGTATGTGTATTCACAGAATCATTAATTTTGGAAGAAAGAAAAAAATCATAGGATCATTGAAGTTGGAAAAGTCCTCTAAGGCCATCAAGCCCAACAATTAACCCATATTTTTACATACATATATACACACATACACACACATACACACATATGTATATATCTGTACATTTGTAGGTGGTGCATCACCTCCAACCTGTCCCTTTCCCTGCTCTCCTGCAGCAGAGATGTGCTCGACTTGGGCAGACCATCACCTGCCAGGCTGGGGGATGCACTGGCCACTGGACCCAGGACATTGTGCCCAGCCTGAGCACCCAGTGTGCCCTGGGATGCCCTGATGGAGAGGAGAGGGAGAGGGAAGAAGGACAGTGGCACACAGAAAGGGAAATTGCAGGCTTTAACCACATGAATGGAGCAAACTGCACTGAAACGCTTCCCAATTCAACCACTTATCCCCTTGCTAACCCTGCTTTTGTGTGGTCTCTAACCTTGTTTTTTTGTGGGGCCAGAGAGCAGCTGGAGAGTGCCCAGTGACCCCCGGCTCCCTACACATCCCCCAGGGGCAGGATGCCACAGGCCACCCTGCAAGCCCCATCCCGCTTTCCGTGCCAGCACAGATCCAGCTTTGATCTGTGTGGAGGAAACAACAAACGCAGACCTGGCTTCATCAAGAAACCACACCATGGTGCCAGCAGCAGCCGTACAGAGGGGTCTGTCCCAGGAAAAGCCACCGCGGGATGCAGCGCTGGGACCCCACATGTGCCACGCCAGGATCCCCCGCAAACCCTGCTTTGGGTGCCAGGGCCCCGAGGTGTCCTGTGCCGTGGGGTGTGTGGCACACGGGGGACCTGTGGGTGCAGGGTGGTCCCCCAGGCGTTCCATGGGGTGCAGAGTCCCCCGCTCCCCAGGCGTGCCGTGGGGTGGAGGGTGCCCAGGCGTGCTGGGTGCTCTGTGGCACCACTCGAGGGCTCCGCCTGCCCCGCTACCCCGCGGGCCGCTCGGTGGGGATGCTCCGGCCCCCGAGCCCCTCGGCCAGGAGGAGTGGGCTGCGTGTCCCCCCGAGGGATGCTCCGGCCCCTCGGCCGCAGGACCGGGCTGCGTGTCCCCCCGGGGATGCTCCGAGCCCCTCGGCCGCAGGACCGGGCTCCGTGTCCCCCCCGCGGGGATGCTCCGAGCCCTCGGCCGCAGGACCGGGCTGCGTGTCACCCCCAGGGATGCTCCGGCCCCCGAGCCCTCGGCCGCAGGACCGGGTCCCGTGTTCCCCTGGGGATGCTCCGAGCCCCTCGGCCGCAGGACCGGGCTCCGTGTCCCCCCCGGCCGAACCCCCCGCGCTGCGCGCCCCGCGCCCGCCCCCGCGCCGGGATCGCTCCGCCCCTTCCCCTCCCTCCTCCCTCCTCGCTCCTCGCTCCTCGCTCCTCCTCCTCCTCCCCCTTCTCCCTCTCCCTTTCCCTCTCCTCCTCCTGCTCGGCTCCCCTCCCGCGGCGGGGCTCGGGCGCGGCGGGGCTCGGGCGCTCCCGCTCCCCTTTGTTCGCTGCGCCGATGGCGGCCGGGCCGGGCGGCGGCCCCGGGGCGCCCAGCGAGGCGGAGGCGGCGCAGCTCTGCCGCAGCCTGGAGGTGGGCACCGTCATGACCCTCTTCTACTCCAAAAAGTCGCAGCGACCCGAGCGGAAAACTTTCCAGGTGAAGCTGGAGACGCGGCAGGTCACCTGGAGCCGCGGCTCCGAGAAGGTGGAGGGGGCCGGTGAGTGCGCGGCGGAGCCCGGCGGGAAGGGGCGGCAGCGGGGCTGCGCTGCCTCGGGCGGGGGCGCGGGGCCGGAGCCCTCCCGGGAGCCGCCGCTCGGGGAGCGCCGAGGAGGGTGGCGAGGAGGAAGGGGGGAAAAATGAAAAATAATGGCCCCCCAGGCTGTCCGTGGCCGGTATTTCCCCGCGGGCAGGCTCCGGGGCGGAGGAGGGTCCGGCCCCACCGCCCTGTGCACGGGGGATGCGCGGGCCGGTACCGCCGCTGCCCCCGCCCCGCGCCGCCTCCCAACTTTCCGCATCCCTCTTCGGCACCAAACTTCCCCTGGGATAAACGAGGTGTTTTCCCGGGTGGTGCCTTGGCGAGCAGCACCTGAGGGCCGTAGGGAGCCTCAGAAGGAGGCAGGATTAGTGTGAGCCCTTTCGCGCTTGCACGTCGGCGCAACAGATGAGACCAAACGGAAAAGGCAGAAAGTAGGAAAACCAACCCAAAATATTGTACTGCAGTTCTGTCCTGTTCCCCGTTGGCCTCTGCACATCAGCCAGAGGGTGATGGCACAGGGTCAGGTGAGCACGGTGCTGCTGTAACAGCACCGGTTCCTGTGCTGGATGGGGTCGAGGAGGACAGAGGAAAGGATGCGTGAGAAACCTGAGTGTCAAACCACAAAGATGGGTGGGAAGGGGGTGAGATCTGGCATGCCTTGCACTCTTATCCTCGGTGCTGGTTTCCCAGGTTCTCTTAAATTATCTTTCCCACCCCCGTGTGCACCAGTACGAGGACAGGGTCTCTGTTCTGTGCCAGACATGACGAAAAGGAGATGTGCACGAAGGCCAGGTGGTGGGAGAGCTGGTGCTGGCCGTGGCACTGGCCTTCCCCATGCTGAGGGATGCGACTGAGGCCCAGCAAGGCCAGGGAGGGGTGGTCATCTCTCCTGGCAAGGGCTGCTGGCCCTGGCCCAGGGTGGAAAGGTGGGATGCTGTTAGTACCAGGGGCTCAGAGGAGGAATGGGCATGGAGATGGTGGCCACATCTCTGTGGCAGGTCCACAGAATGCCACAAAGTGGGGCTTTGGTTTGCCCTAAGACCCTTCGAGTCCTCTGCTTTCTGCCCTGTGGTGTCTGCAGGCAGATCTGGAGGGAGCCTTGGGTTCCTTTAGCATCATGAGGATGTGAAGCTCCCCCATCTCTTTCCCAGAATGGCCTCTGGGAGTGATGAGGCAGCATGAGAGGGAGGAGAGAGCAGCACTCTATTGACCCTGGGCTTAAGTTGTTCTTAAACTGAGGCACAGCAAACATTGGTTTTGCTGGGGAGATTCTGGTCTCAGGCAGAGCCTACAGACCACATGTGTCTGTGGTGGGACAGAGGGCCCCACTGGTGTCTGCACAGGTGATTGTTCCTGGGGACAGACCTAGGTGTGTCCCTGTAACCTGGGACCTTGGGGAAAATCTAGAGAACTTCAGCTTCTGTACCAGAGCTGTGGGCATAATTATGATAAAGCCATGGCTGCACGGAATTCTTGTGCTGTGCAGACAACCAAGAGCAGACCAGTGAAAGCAGAGAGAGTGTCCCAGGGACTGAGATGATCGTGTTTCTTTTAATGTCACAGTGGAAAATTCCTTGGGGCTTCTCTATTGTGCCACAGGCAAGTTGGCTGGCTGGTGGGTTTGGGCTCTGGGCTCCCCAGGTGCCTCCCAACGCTCATGTGTGACCCTCCCAAGGGGCAAGGTGGGCCTCACTGAACACAGAGGACATCAGACTAAAGAGCTGCTGTATCTTCAGCCCCATCTCTCTGATGCCAGATGCTTTCCCCATGGCCTCCTCTCTCACCTGAGCATCTCTCCCTGTCCTCGGTCCCCTCCTCTGGTGTCACCCAGCACCCTGAGCTTGCAGGATTGAGGAGCAGAGCTTTGCTTTAACACTTCCTGGACAGAACTGTGGGAGCTCCAGGTGGAAATATCAGCCTGTGTACACAAATAGTGACTGGGTTTCTAGGCAGGCAAGGCAAAGCCACAGGATCGATGGCCAGCAGTGCTAGGTTCTTGGCCAGCTTCCCTGTTTTTATCTGGATGTGCTTTCTGGGCAGAAAGAGGATGCCTGGGAAAAGCCAGGTGTGTGACAGCTCCTGACAAATACACCAATTACCCTCCTGGCTCATCCCCTTGAGGCCAACATTGTCATGGCCATGGTGGGAACCAGAGGGGGAGGTAATCCAGAGTTGAGCTCACCACTTTCAGTGCAGGGTAGTTCCAACCATGAGCAATGACTGATCCAGTTCTCCCCATGAGGGCAAGCCATGCCAGCGTTGGGAGCAGTAGGTTGGGACTGGTAGGAAGATTGGATTTTGCTTTTAATGGTGGTACTGGTTTGGCCCCAGCTTGCAGTATGAGAGTAGCCAGCAGTCAGGAGGTGAGATGTTCCTTCCCATGGAACAGTATCCCCACCAAACAGTGTCTGGGGGCCTACAGGTCAAAGATGCTGTGTTCAGGGGTTGGTAATGGATGTTCTTGTGTTTCTTGAGAACTGGAGACTACCAGGGAGCTTTAGACCACCCTGGATACAAGTTAATTGTCTAAGTAGGAATGATTCTGGGGTTCTACCCATTTCAGAACAGGTGAATATCCACAGTATATCACATATGGAGGTTTTGGGCTCAGGGCATGCCTGTGTGGATGGCCATGTCTTGGAGAGGTTTGTCTCCATGGACACCAAGTATAGATGGTCTTTGCTCCTTTCTCTGCTCCTGGGGGGTTGTGCAGATAGGAGATGTGCATTTGTCCCAGGGAGGGGTGGGCAAAGATGGGGGACCTGGCTCCATGTCTGACAGTGTTGGGAAGAGCACAGCCCCCGTGGCTGCAGCTTGGGAAGCTCCTGTTGCATGGTGGGCAGTGCATGAAGGGACAGAGGGTCAGCTGGCTCATCTGCAGGTGGCCTCAAGCCCGTGGGCTAAAGCTGCGGTGTGCCAGGAGGAGAGGGCACAGCCACTGCCATCGTTCCTCGGTGTGGTGCTGCTCATTTCAGAGCTTTGCCGTCACTGTCGGAGGCGTCATGGAGCCGCTGCTGCCCCAGGATCTGCGGGGGCTGGTCTGTCAGTACTTCTGATCTCTGCTCAACTCTGGGGCGTTGCAACAGGCAACTAGTTCTTTGCCTTAAAAGCAGTGTTTGGGTGGTGCTTGGCTTTCTGTGCACACTGATGTGGAGCTTTGAGGGGAGCAGAGCCTGAGCAGGCTGAAGGTCACCCCAGTGCTGGAGAGAGGTCCAGGGAACCCCTGTCCCTTTTGCCTGTGGTGCCTCGGCAGAGTGGTGCTGTCATTCTGAGTTCCCTCACCCTGCCACGCTGCCCTGCCCAGAGGTGATGTGCCACCCTTTATTTCAAGTTACTTACTGAAGCAAGCAGGGTCTGACTAGCCTCTGCAAGGAACTTCTGGCACTTAAGGACAAAGGCCTCTGTGTGCTTCAGCACCTCCTAACAGCGGGGAGGTTGGACCGGGGGGATGGCTGGCTGGGGAGGAGCCTGTGTAGATGTGTGACACCTGGGGACATGGTTCAGTGGTGTGGACCTGGCAGTGCTGGGTTAATGGTTGGACTGGATGGTCTTAGAGGACTTTTCCAACCCTAATGATTCTGTGAAGGGTTGGGTGGCATCCCCACATGTAACCAGCCAGCCTCACTGGCCACCATGAAGCTGCCCAGCCTTGCCTGCCCATGAGGCAGGAGGTGCTGGGGGACCGAGAGTGGGGAGCCCTTGCTGGTGTGACAGCCCTCTCCTCGTCCCCCTCTCTGTGACCCTTGTGTAGCGCTTTGTGAGCGTGCATAAAGAGTGACCTTGTGTGCTGGCTGTCACTGAGTGTCCCCCACGTCTCCCCTCCGTGAGCAGCTCCGGCTGGGCAGCGGGCACAGCAGGGCCTGCAGCCAGCTGGGCTGCCACATGAAGAGCCTCTTCTCTTGGACAGGACCCTGCTCTTCGCTGAGCTCTTCAGCTCTCTCCAGAGTGCCGAGAATCTCCGTGAGCTGAGCGCTGGGGAGGAGGGGGAAGCTCCCCTGGGCAGGAAGCCTTTCCCTTTCCAAAGCAGTTGCCTCCTTCTCCTGTACTTTTTCAAAACTGTGCAAAATGCAATCCTGGTTTGTGCCAACAAAAAAAAAAAAAGCTTTTTTTTTTCAATTAATGGTTGTTTTTATCCATAGGGTTCCAGCCAGGTTTAATTACCAATGCATTGCTTTCTTGCTAATCAACTCTGCAGAGGGCCTGGCTGATACAATAGGAAGAGTGCTAATAATTTTCTGTTCTTTTTGTTAATCACCCAGAGGAAAGTAGAGCTAATCCTTCAAGTTGATTGTCTTTTATGCATTTATTTTCCTTTAAACTTCCTGTGTTAACTGATTCTTTATTTTTAATAAAAAAGGGTCTTGCATTCTTACCTTCATATGCTGGGGGCTTATAGGCCAGCTTCAAATTGAACTGTTTGCCTTGAAACACGTCAGAAAATTCAGAGAGTTTGCTCAGAGAGTGAGCTGAAAATTTGGAGCAGATGTTTGTTTTATAGGGGAGAGAGAGGAGAAAAAAAACTACCTCAAAAAAACCCTGGTTGCATTCTTGCTTTCAGTGAAATGAGCTCAGTCCCTTGGAGGTGGAGAAAAGCCATTGCCTGTATAAAAGAAAAGAAATGAGCTGTAAAATATTAATGCAAAGTGGCTCTGAAGTGTGGCTGGTACTCGCCTCAGCTGTTTCAAGCACCAGCCTCTTTCATTAGTCCACTGGGGCATAGCTTTTTCTTTTTTAATTATGCTTTTTTGGGGCCATTTGCTTAAGCTGAGGAGGTTGGAGCTCTTAAGAAGCAAGCAAGCCAGAAATGGTTTTCAAGGATGAAATAACTTCAGAGTGGGCTCCTCTTGGGGTGCAGGATGGCTCCTGCACTGGAGGGTCCCCTCCTGCTGGACCACCCACGGATGCAGGATGCTGCCCCTGCGGTGGGCAGGAACAGGAGCTCCCCCTGAGGTGCCTGGAGCAGGGGGCTGCAGAATGGCCAGGGTGGGAAGGGGGGAGCCTGGCTTATGACTGTCGGGATGGTTGAAGCTTCCCCTGCTGACGCTCTGCTGTGGGAGTTTCTCGAGGGCAGGCTTTTTGTGTTGTTACCAGTCCCCTTCCTGCTTCCTAGGGCATTTGTGCTACACCCAAAGCAAGTGAGCTCTGCTCTGCCTTCACCTCCAAACTGAAACAGCCTCTCCTCTCACTTCACATCCCTTTGGCATCTCAGTTTTATTCTTGGTAGCATCTTCCCGGAGGAGCAGGTTAGAAGACCCCTGCTCATGCATTACCTCCTCCCTTGGCATCTCAAAAGCTTCTCTGCAACCTGGAGAGCAGCTGGAAGGTGGCTGGATGGGAGGCCTGTGTTTTCCTCTAGTACCTGCACCCACGTCATCCGTCCATCTGCTTCCTTCCTCTGCCAGTCAGCCACATGGAAGGAATTGGCTTGTGGGGTTCGAGCCCACTAATTAGAATGTGCTGGAGAGGCTTTGCATAGTGTTGGACTGATTATTTCTCGACTACGTCAAGGGCCTGAGTTTTTCAGGGCTTGGCTTTCTCCTCTCCTGTTGGCTGGACACCATGTGTGGCAACAGCAGCACCTGAGTGAGCTGGATCTGAACATCTGGCCTTGCAGAGAGCATGCAAAGAGGTGCCACGCTCAGCTCCATCACCTGGGGCAGTTCTGTTGTGGGATTTCATACAGAACTTTCATGTGCCCCATCTCCAAGCTGAGGGGCTGAGCCAGAAGTTGCCCAACCCCGTGTGTGATCTCTCTGCTGCTCTGTTTGAGCTGCCTTGGCTGCACAGCAGGGATGGCCATCCTTATCTCAAAGCATTTGCTCAGCTCCCTTATCTGATGGCAGTGGCTGCACTGTGAACATCCCCAGGACATGCTGACTGTCAGCCGTGCCCGGCCTGTCCCCCTGCCCTCCTGAGTGGGCGTGTGACCTCCTGCATATCTTACAGATTGCAGACACAGGAGGAAGGGCTCTGCAGCCTTGGCGGGAGTCAGGGCTAAAGTCCCCAGCCCTGACTGAGGTCCCAGTCCCCAAGTGCTGCGTGTCGCAGAGCAGGCTTGGCCACTGAGTTGCTCAGGAGTGCAGACTTGGTGTAAATTTTGTGTTCTTGGGAACCTGGGCACTGCTCTTGGGCTGGGACCTTCCCCTCCAGAGAGCACTGGGGCTGTTGTGTCCCTTTGGAACTGACCCAGGTCAAACCAGTGTGCTGTGCTGAGCAGCCTGGCCAGGATGTAAAACTTGGGAACACTTGGAATGGAGCAGGAGCTCTCAGAACAGACCCTCAGCTGTGACTGCCTTACAGTTTTGGCTACATCACACAAACTTCTGCTTGAGTTGCAGACTTACTGATGAGCTGCAGCAGCTCAGCCCGTGGATGGCAGCTTCAGAAGCTGCTGGAAGTGGAGCACGTTTGACTGTGTCCCCAACTCCTTTGTCTCTGCCGAAGTGGGGTCCTGCTGAGGTTGTCTTGACAGACAGTTCTGAGCATCTCATCCAGGCCATGGGACTGGCTGGCAGGAGCTGTGAGCTCTCTTCCAGATGAGCCTGTGACTGCTGTCCTGCAGGGCTGTAGGAATACCTCAGCACTACACTGGTGCTGGGCTGTGGTCTGGTAGTGACTGGCCAACAGTGACAGTCTGTGCTTAATGCAGGGTCAGCCACGAGCTGGGCTGGTGGTTTTGGGCTCAGAGGTGTGTGACAGCGGCTCTAGGAGCTGCAGCCAGCCCCTGTGCTGTGTCCCTGCTCCTGAGCTGTTGAAGCTTTGGTGAGACCCAGTGTAAAGCTCACAGTGAAGGAGGGTGTGGGGAGTCCAGGAAGAACTTGCAGTGTGTGGTGAGGAGGTGTGGGCCTTCAAGCACAGAAAACCCGAGCAGCTCTGAGTTTAAAACCCACTGTCTGAACCTAAAAGGAAATGTCTGAAGTCAGTGGAGAAGACTTTTTCCTTTCCTAGTGTTCTCTGAGGTTTAAGGGCAGTAGAAATCAGAAAATTTTGAAGCTCTTAAAATGCTTCTGAAAAGTTTCCCCCCACATCCTTCCTTCTTCCCCTTGGCCAAACAAGCTTGGAGAGTGGATGGTGGAAGATGATGCTGGAATAGAGCAACTGCAGGGACACCTGTCTAGAGAAGGATAAAAGGAGACAGGTCTGAGTGTCCAGCAGATGTACAGCAGCTCTATAGAGAGAGCTGTGTGGTGCCTGACGCCTGGGGCTGCTCACAAAAACCTGTGACTGTCCCAGCAAACCTGTGAGCTCACCTGGTCATGGTGTTTGCTGCTGCTGGCTGTGCTGCTGGTGTCCTGTGTGAGATCAGTTTAACATCTATCACATCCCCTGGCAGTGACTGCATCCTGCCTGCACGGGGGTGGCTGGGTGATCTCATGGCTTTTCCCTGCTCGTCTGTTCCGCCGAGCGCAGTTTCGCTGCCGGAGGTGTTACATCAGACAGTGGTGGGAGGGTATCTTCCAGACTGGGAAGTGCCCTTAGGAAGGGACATGGTGACAGCAGCCATTCCTAAAGGGATTCTGTAGTGCTGGAAAAAGCTGTCTTTCTAAATGGTTTTAATATTTTAAGTTTTGAGTATTCTTATTTTCCACAAAGTGCTGTTTTACATGGAAAAAGCTTTTTGACATTGACTCCAATGAGAAACTTCCTCATTTCTGAGAATTTTCAGCCTTTCTGAAGATCCCCCAGCACTCGGAACTCTAGGCCAGGGCTGTCTGCTTCTATCTGCCGGGCTCATCTCTCCTGCCCCAGGTGTCCGTATCTCTGAGCACCTTGCTGCCTCTCCATCTGTCCTTGTCATCTATTGAACACCTTGATACACTGGATGGCAGGAGGATTCAGGATTGTGGAGCACCCTGAGCACCCAAACAGCCACGGGCTGGTGTTTCTAGCAGAAGCTGGCCACTCTAAATCTGTACAAGTCAGCAGAGCTTTAGGATGCTGCCAGCCCATACTCTGAAAGTCTTTTTGATTTTCAGTCTGCTTTTTAGCTCCATCTCTGCTGTCCCTGTGGTCTGGTGGCTCTTTAGCCTGATTTGGAACTGGGGGTCCTGAACTTGGCTGGCTGGGGAGCTGTGGAAAGCCTTCCTGAGTCTGGGATGGACCTCTCCCCTGTTTTCATCTGCAGCTCCTCCCTTCTGTTTGCAAACATTTGTGGTTCTGAGGTTTTGGTCAATCCCCTCTTGTGCTGTCAGTAGGGTGCCCCAGAGCGTTCCTGGCTGCCCAAGCCACCAAACCCATGGGGCTGGTTTAAAGTCATCCCAGGGAAGGTCATGGTCCAGCACGTTGTGGGATGCTGTGCTGAGCTGTTTGCCCACTGGCCTTAAGGACGCAATGGCCAGAAGCCACAGCAGAAGGGGCAGGACTGTGACTTACAGGTCGTGTTTTCTCCCCAACCCATTACAAACTCATTTCTTTTCTTTGTCTTGGAATATGACTCTTTTTTTTCCTGCCTTGACATATGGAATACCAGAGCTGTGCTGCCTTGTCTTTGCAGCCCTTTATCCCTGTGGGGGGTGTGCAGGACTCCTGCCTTCCCAGCTGTGGACCTTTGGGAAGTGACCTACTGGCTGAATTGTCTTAGGGACAAGGGTTGCCTTTTCTGCCAGCTCCAAACTCCCTCCCCCAGGAGCTGGATGTGTGGTGTGTCCCCTGCCCTGCCAGGATCCCAGTGCCTGGAGGGATGGCTGCAGGAGGGCCGCTGTGCTCTGGGTGACACGCAGCGATGCTGTGGCTGCTCTGCTGCCTCCTGACTCCGGGAGCTGTCCTGCTCTCCATCTCTGGTGAAGCTGCTCTGATTCCCTCTGTGGTATCCTGTGCTCCTCTCCTGCTGGGATTGCCCCGTGCAGAGCCCCATCCTGCTCCCTCTGAGCATCACCCGTGGCAGGGCCAGGCCAGGCAGGGCTGGAAATTGCCACATCAAGGCAGGCTGTCACTGCAGGCTGTGCTCCGCAGGGACGCTGGGTAGAACAGCTGCTTGAGAGTCTTTTTCCTGTTTACTTGCTCCCGGAAGTGCTGATGGTGTGGTGATTAAAGGACATCCCCCTGCATGTGCTGGTGCATCCTTCATCCCTCCTCCTCACCTCTGGTGGTGTAATCCTCAGCTCAGGTCAGGTAACAGGGCTGGCTGCAGGTGGGGGCTTGGCCGTGTTGGGAGCAGGGAATGTCCGAGAGGACTTTCATCCCCTTGGCTCCCTGCCCTGGAAATCTGCACCCCATAAATCTGCTTCCCAGCTGGCGGGAGGTGGGGCAGGGACTGGCTGGGTTTGTTTGCTGAGCATTTGGACACTGCCTGTCAAGGTCCTTGTTGGTGTGAGGCTCTCGTGCCCCTGAGCTCATCAGAGCAGGACACAGAGCCTGCTGTCTTGTCTCTCCAAGCTCCTGTGCTTGGGTACTTGGCTCTTAGACATCACTCGTCCACCTCTGGCTCCTCTTGCCAGGATTCCAGGGCACTCTGGATACCCCCGTTCTCTCCTGAGCTTGCAGTCCTTGTCCTGTTAAGTCCTTGTCCCTGCCAGCTCACAGCCCTCCTCAGCTTCAGAAGACCAAAAAGCTGCATCCCTGATTCCAGAGTAGACCCCAAGCAGTACCAGGGTAGTGGGAGTTAGCTCTGCTTGTTTGTATGTACAAAGGAGCAGAAATTGATTTTTGTTCGGTTTTTTTTCTCTTCCATGTCTCACGTGTCCTGTAGTGCCTTGTGTCAGCCTGTTCTCAAGGTTTTGCTGCTGGGGTATTGTCTCTGTAATCCCCAGCAGCTCAGGCTCTGGGGCACCTCACCTCTAGAGGTGAGGGCATGAAATTTTTTGAGCATTGATACATCATGTTTGATATGAACCATGCAGCAGGTTGGAGGACAAGCAGGAAGAGGTCTCCAGTTCTGGGAGGTCATTAAAAAAAACCCAATCCCAGGTGGTTTCACACCATCACCACGAGCTTCTGCTTCTCCCCCATAAACTGAAAATGCTGTCACCTGCCAGGGCAGTGTGTGGCTTGGATAGTGTCTGCTCAGTGCCTGGACATCTGCAGTGGATGGTGCTGTAAGGAGGTGCCATTGGCTGGTTATCCCCCAAAATCTTGCCTTGGCATTGGAAGGGGAAGCCAGCCCAGGGGAGTCCCATCATGGTTAGTGCCGATAAAGCAAATCTAGTAGAAAAGGGAAGGGAGAGTCACTGTTTCCATTTCTAACCACCTTGGACAGGTTTGATTTCACCAGCAGTTATTCTGGTAACTTTGTCTGGTTCGTGTTGGAGTGGGTGGAAGGGACTCTCCCGGAGAATGCAGGGAGGAGGAGGTGACAGGAGGAGGTGCCTCCCGCATTTATTGGTTGAGCTGGTCCAGCCCTTGGGCCTCTCCACAGACAGTGGCACAGAGGCAGATCGAGGGGAGGGCGCACATCTAGAAGTCACATCTGTGCTCTGGCAAATAGTCAACCCTGCCAGTCTCAGAACAGCTTTTGAGTTGAGCATGAGGTGGGAAGAGGTCAGGCTGTTGTGATGACCTCGAACAGCTCAGCAGCAGATGGGATCTTTATCCAGTCCTTCTCTCACCAGCGTTGCCCTCACACCGCAGAGTTCAAGCCCCAGGAGGGACAGGGACAAGCCATTTCCCTTGCCCACTGAGGGTCCTGGCCTAAAGCACCTCTGTTGTTAAATCGCTGTCACGGAAACTTGATTGCCTCGTCTGGTGGGGTGGGTGAAAACTGAGTCACAGCATCTGAACATCGCTGACATTTGCTGCTACTGTGACAAATCTTTTCTGTCCTTTGATTTTCACTCCTCGCCTTTGTGCCCTGTGTCATGGTTTAGCATAGCTGGGAGTTGTAGTTAGAGAAGGCTCCATCAACCACAGAAGTTGTTAAGTTTTGTGCCTGCTTTGTTCTCTCCTAATTCTTATCTCACAGAAGGAAAATAACTAAGTAATGGATAATTTGAACCAAACCACTACACCCTGTCCTGGGGACAATGTGTGCTCACTCTTGTCTCCAGTTGCTTTGTGACAGGGCATGATCCCTGGGCATGAAAGTTGAGAAGGCACCTTTGCTGGGTGCAGAAATCCCCAAAATGCTCCAAGGTGAGCTTCTTGCTGTTGGACACTGGGGTCCCCCGATCCACCTCTGCCAGGGCTTCCTCACTGGCCCTGCCAGGCTCCTGGCTGTCAGGCTGTGAGCTGTGCATTCAGAACTGCTGGATTGCCACGTCTGCCCTTCTGTCCTGCTTGGTCCCATCCCCTTCCCCTCACTGGCAGGGAGCACTCTGGCTGGCTGAGAGCCTGGGGACATCAGTGATCCCTGTAAGGTCCAGGAGAGGGATGCAGAGATGTTGCACAGAAGGGCTCCCTCTTCAGCCCTTCCATGAAGGACACCTGCCCAGAGAGCAGCTTCCTTGAGCCTCTCACCCTGTTCCATGCTGAGACACAGCATGTTTTGGTGCCTCCTCAATCTGTCCCTGCCCACCCGTGGATCTCCTTACAGCTGTAAGGAGATCTTCCCTGGAGGAAGTGGCAGAGGCAGGAGCTGTGCTCACAGATCTTCATCCCATCCTCCCCCTGGTTCATTCTGCCCCTTTAAGGTCATTGCATTTCTCTCCCAGGCAGGGCTGAGGGGGATGGAACCCACGATGCTGTGCAGAAAAAAGGTCACCTTGGGGGTGGATTGTGGAGCCTTCCCTAAACAGGCTGTCCAGAGCACCAGTGCTGAGCTTCCCCTTTCCAGATGAGTCAGTGGAACTTTGTGCCTCTCAGACAGGGTGATGACTGAAGGGTCTCTCTGCTGGCTGCCACCAGCCTGATTTCATCTGGGACAGGGACACCAACATCTTCAGAGCAGCATCTGTGCAAGCAAAAATTGGGGCTTTACCTCAGCTGGAGCAGCTCTGCCTCTCTGGGGTGGAAATGTGCTCCCATGTCCTGCGTGATGACAGTGCAATGAGTCCAGGGCTCTCACAGGTGCCAGCCTTGCTTGTGGGAGTGGGTACAAGCAGCAGCCCTGGATGCCCATCGTGGGATTTGGTATAAAACCCCACAGCTTCACAAAGACAAAATTTCCATAGAGGACAAGAGGGAGCCCCCGTGCATTCCAGGAGGAGGACTGCTGGAGCCCTCGCCTGGCATTCGCCATCTGCTGCCTGTCTCCTTGAGCTCCCCACCACTGCCTGTGGGCAGAGGCTGTGAGGTAGCAGCATCCTGCTTCACTCACTTGGAGGATCAGTTTTGGTTTTTTACCCATATTTTCTTGCAGCTGAGGGCGAGTGGGAGAGATGTGCTGATGATAACAGGTCAGGCAGCTGCCAGCCCGCAGCTGCCTCTGGTTCTCACATCAAGAGGATGTTCAAGAGCTCTTGAAGGCCACCTGTGTGAGGCTGATGCTGGCAAGGCAGCCTGGGAAGAGGCCACCATGCCTTGTAGAAGCAATGTCTGTCTCTCTGTCTCCCTGCCCCAGCCCCTAAGGTGGGATGTGTGTGGGGTGGAGGAGGGAAGGTCTCTTCCTCACATCCTCTTCTCCAGCCCACAGAGCGATGCAGCAGCGCAGCATCTCCTAATCTCCCTGCACATCTCCTGTAGTTTCCTCTGCAGGTGATAAGGATTTTGGAGGGGGGACAGGGGAGGGAGGAACAGGAGCTCAGAAGCCACAGCACATGTGACCGGGGGGCACAGCAGAGGCAGGCAGAGGCTCAGGCAGGAAGCCCCGGTGCCCACAGAGCAGGCAGCGTGTCCCTGTGTGCCCTGCGTGGGCTGCCCAGGGCACGCTTGCTGGCACTGCTGCCCAGGTGCCACATCCCAGCTGGTGTTTAAGCTCTCTGCCAGATCCTCTCACTCTGTGTTGAGTGACCAGGATTGCTGAGAGGTGAGCCAGGATCTGAGTTGGGATCCAGGCTAGCCCCAGTCACCCTGGCTAATCAGGAGCTCCCTGTTGTCCCATCTCCAGCCCACGGAGCTGTTTTTTCCCCCCAGCATCTCCTCTCCCAAGGTGCTTTCTGCATGGGTGTTGCTGGCTCTGGGGTAGTGCTATTGAGACAGTTGCTTTGTAGCAAAATCCAGTGGCTTGGAGCAAAAATCCAGTTTGCTGATGCAGGTGAGATGAAACACCTTGTTAGAGCCACGTGAGACTCAGCTGGGCTGCATCTGGAGGGGAAAACAGCTTTACCTGCATCTTTTCCTGAGGCAGAAGTACCACCTGCATGTGGTAGCTACAAGAGCAGTGGGATCCAGTGGCCCCCTGGGCACCAGGATGGCTCCTCCCTGGGACAGCAAGAAGTGAGAGAACATTTTCCATGGATTTTGGTGCCTAACTGAAAGGGCAGAGTGGCCTTTTTAGTTCATAGGGGGTGAGGGATGCTCTGGGGCTCAGGGTGCTGCTGGTTTGGTGGTTGCTGGACTCTGTGGATGTCTCAGTCATGCTACCTGCCCTCTGAAAAACCAGTTAAGGTCAAATGAGAGGCCTCAGCTGGTTTCTTGTTGTCCTGTCTGGGTAAGCCATCTGTTAATGGCACTGGCTCTTCCTCTGGAAACCTGATAGCCGATGCTGAGCAGCACGGGGGGATGTGCTAACCTCGTCTCTGAGCAGGGATGTCAAATCCACCGTTCCTCCGCCTGCTTTAGGCTTGTCGATGAAGGGAAGCCTGTGGGCTTGAGAGGTTGAGTTGTTGCCACCCTGAACACCAATACTAATGTGTGCTGCACTCCTAAGGGGTTGGGCTGACTGCCCGGCTTCTCGCAGAGGGGGACAAAGGGCAGGACCCCGCTTTTTGCGCTCATTCCGGGGGCGGCACGGAGCCAGCTCAGTCCCTGCCCTGCGGCCGAATCCCAGCTCAGTCCCTGCCCTGCATCCCAATCCCAGCTCAGGCTCTGCCCTGGAGCCGAATCCCAGCTCCGTCCCTGCCCTGCGTCCCAATCCCAGCTCAGGTTCTGCCCGGCAGCCGAATCCCAGCTCAGGCTCTTCCTTGCAGCCGAATCCCAGCTCCGTCCCTGCCCTGCAGCCGAATCCCAGCTCCGTCCCTGCCCTGCAGCTCGGTGGTTGCCTTCTGCCCGGTTGGGGCTGTGCAGGGACAAACCGGGGCTCGATAACCAGCGGAGGGCAGGCCACGGACTGCCGGGTGCCGAGGGCTCTGGCCCCCGGCCAGAGAAGCACTTAGAGCTCTGCCGGCCTTCCGAGCTCACGGGGGAGTTCTGGTAGGGTTTTGTTGCTCTTGCAGGCGGGGTTGGGTTGCAGCGGCGGAGCCCAGGCGCTGGGCAGGGCTCGGGGCTACTGACCGGCTGTGGGGGCCAGCAGGAGCCCAGAAGAGCCGGCATCCTCCTGCAGCTCCCAATGCCCGCTGCCGGCCTGAATGGCCCCTTCAGGGGGCTCCCACTGACACGTTATAAGGGAGGTGGCATTGCTTTACTCTCCACGCTGTTGCATAATAGATTTTTCTTGTTTTCTACTCACGTGCGTGTCTTTTTCCACTTTCTCCCTGGGGGCCTCCTGACCCCCCGGTGCCCCTTGCAGTGATGGGAAGCCTGGGGATGACCACATGGCTGTGCTCAGTGGGATCCACAATGCTAAACAGCATGAAGACTCTTTTTTTAAATCTCTTTTGCTTTGCCAGAGTGAGTAGGCTGGAGGCTTTTCCGCTGCCCCCGGGCAGGATCAGTCCAGATTGGCCAGCTGAAGTCAGGCTGGGCTGGCAGTGACCCTGTGGCTCTCACTGCACCACTTCTCCCCAGGGAGACACAGACCCAGCAGTGCCTGTTGAGGGGGTGGGTGTTTGCTTGGAGGCTGTCCCTGATAAACCCATCCTGGAAAGTAATCTGGCTAAACATTCTTTTTGTCAGTTTTTTAAATTTTTAATCAGTTTTCCATCTTTCCAAAAATCCTCTGGAGGTGGCGATTTTGCAACCCTCAGAGCCTGTTCCAGGCTGTCCTTATCCTTACATGTTACAACACCCTATCCATCAGTGAGTAAATGAGGCTTGGATGAAGTTTCAGTTTTAAATGACTTCAAGGGTGGATCTGGTTTTCATGTAACCAGAGGGTAATTTGGTGGGGTTTTTTCTTTTATGGTGAGGGAGGTGGATCTGGGGTCGGCTTTTTCTTTCTGATGCAACCCACGCCTGCTGAAAGGAGGGCTCTTTGCTGTGAAGGGCACAACTGTTTGTACAGCCGTGGCACAGCTCAGTGTGCAATGTGGAACCATGTGGGGAGCTCAGAGCATCTCTGGGCTGGGTGGGCTTTGCTGCCTCCTTCCTGGAGCCTCTCCTGGCTCCTGTCTGCACACCCACCCAGCAGGGCTGGAGAGGAGCCAGCCCACTCCAGGCCTCCCATCTCATCCGCTGCTCGTCCATCCCTGCCTGCTGCTGGTTTTTCTCTGGGGCATCCAGCTCTGCCAGGCTGCAGCAGGGTTCATATTCCATCAGAGAGCTTCCCTCTGCCTCTGCCATCGCTGCAGGACCAGGTTCTTCCTCTCTTGCCACATCCCAGATGGGATAAGGACCAGTTTGTGCACTTTTGCTCCCGCAGCACGCTCTGGGAGAGGGCAGCTCGGGGAGGAGGAGATGTGGCTCGCCGTGGTGATGAGGACTTGGCTTTGGAGGGCTCACCCCTGGTCACCTGCCCTTGTTCCCCTGCCCAGGTGTGCATGTGGCCTGTGGAGCTGGGACCCCACCAGGTGCCTGACCCCGTGTCTCTGCCCACATCCGTGGCAGGCCTTTCCCAGCCAGGCCTCAGGGTGCAGCCCCATGCTGGGACACGTGGGTCGTGTCACAGAGCCCACGCCACTGCTGATTGGGAAACTCTCTGGTGCTGAGCATGGCAGAGCCTCCTGGGTGTCTCTGTGAGACCTGGGCTGGAGCCAGATCCCTCCAGCCCTCCTTTCCCTGGTGGCTCCCAGTCCTGTGCTGCTGGAGGGAGGCCTGGTGCAGGCAGCATCGCTTCAGCCCTCACTGGTTCAGGATGGGGGCATTTGTGCTTGCTGTGCTTCCTGCTCAGAGTCACTTCCTTGCAGCTGTGAGGGGGCCAGGAAGGTGTTGGAGGCAGCGGGTGGGAGAGGCTGCTCTGCTGCTCTGTGGTGAGAAGAGGGCTGCACAAACCAAGCCCCAAAGCCGCCTTCCCCGGCACTCTCAGGCAGGTTTTGGAGGACGAGAGAGAGGAGCAAGCAGCTGCAAGCATGCGTGGGCTGGAGGTTCCTGCCCGATCCTCACGGAGGCTGCCCTTTGCCCTAGGAATTCCCTGCGTGCTTTTGGCCTTGATAAGCACCTCACTTGCTCCGGGGCTCTCTCCACTGCGTGGATTTTAGGTATGTGCTTTGTAACAACAGCTCTGCCTCACTGCGTAGTAACCTGCAGGTGCTCTGTGCAGGGAGGGGTGAGCACAGGGCACAGCCAATGCTGCAGCATCCCAAGGTGCAGACAGGATGCTTGCAGTGTGGTGCAAAGGCAGCCCAGGAATATTCCAGCACCCTCCTTTGGTAGTTAGTTATTGCCTGGTAAATTACCATGAAAACCCATCTGCCAGGTTTTTCCCCACTGTGTTGGTCAAACCCTGCGTCCTCCAAGAACAGGATTAGCCACAGTGCATGTCCTGGCTGCAAAGACCTGAACTGTGATACGGGGTTTTATGGGCTAAAATAACCTGCAGTGTCACTAAGGATGTGAACTCATGGGCAAGGTTATGGCAGGGCATGCTAATGTTTGAACTGCTAGCCAGCTCCTTTCCAAAGGGGAGGTGATGCCTCAAAAACTCTCACTTCTTCTAGGAAGCTTGTCTGTCCTTCCTTTGCATCCCCAAGGAACTGGGTCTTTCTCTGCTCTTGTCACAACTTGATGAGCTTTGGAGGGTTATTAGATTCACAGAATATCCTGAGCTGGGAGGGACCCACAAGGATCGTCAAGTCCAACTCCTGGCTCTTCACAGAACACCTCCAAAATTCATACAGAGGTCAGTCTGGATATGTCCTGTGCCAGGCAATGAGCAGGCTGCCATTGTCTCCAGAGGCACCCACAGTGCTGCCTGGGAACAGGATCCAAGAGAGGATCCCATGTTCTTTGTGCTTTACAAGTCCTCCCAAAGTCAATCCCTGTGTCTGCCTTGCTGTGGGGTTTGGAGAGAGCATCATCTCTCATGATGCAGATTAGTGCTGTCGGTGGCTGCTGCGGGTGGTGAGCAGGTCACATTTCTGTCTAGTTTTGAACTGCAGTAAATAGAAATGAAAGGCAAGATGATCCACAGTGAGCGCAGTAAGTGGAGTTTAATTGGGATGAATTACATGCCAGGTTTGCAGTAATCTCCGTCCTGCATTGCTCAGAAGCATCATCTGCTTTGGAAACGTGACTCAGAAATGTTGTTATTTGATTCCCACGAGCATTTAAGAAACTATTTTTCCAGGAAGCAAAGATTCTTGGGTTTGGGTTGGTTTTTTTTGTGGTTTTTTTTTTTTTTGCCTTGCTGCTGCTGTTGTTTTCTCTTTGTTCTATGGCAATAGGAGTCCTTTCCCAGAATTTCCTCTGGGGAGGGAGGCTGTGAGATGCTCCCTTACCGGTGTCTCTTCAGCTCCTTCTCCTTGTTTGGCGCTAATGCTCCAGCACACTCACAGCTTCCCCTTCCTGGGGACCCCTGTGGGGGAGACATTCAGCCATTTTTGGGGAACACAGAGGTAAATAGCGGGGTGATGGCTGGGGAAACCTCTTAGGGAAGCAGTAAGAGGGGGCTGTGCTTACAGGCTGCAGGCCTGGGGCTGCCATCATGTAATAGGTGGTAACCCAGCTCTTGAGATGACTAAATCCACTTCATCTGTGCCCTTCCTTCTTCAGTGCCATGGGAATTAAGCTATTCACTGAACGTCCCCTTTGTTTTCCCTTTCTCTCAGTGGACATTCGTGAAATCAAAGAAATTCGTCCAGGAAAGAACTCCCGCGATTTTGACCGGTACCAGGAGGATCCGTGTTTCCGACCAGACCACTCTCACTGCTTCGTTGTCCTCTATGGCACAGAATTCCGGCTGAAGACCCTCAGCTTGCAAGGTAAGAGCTCTCGTGGCCCTGGGGTCGTGCCAGGACAGGGCTGAGCCAGAACTTCATCCTCACAGGACCTAAACAGCCTCATTGCCTGGGGACAAAGATAACTCCCAGCTCTTGGGAACTGAAGGAGGAGGGAGTGAGGCATTGCAGGGGCAAGAGGTTCAGCCAGCCACATTCATCCCACAGGAGAGGAGCTGGAGCTTGCCAGGGAGAGGAGCCAGCCAGAGCAACTGTGTGGTGGGGAAATGTTACCAGAAAGTGGATGAAGCAAGGAGTAGGGGATATAAGGTGCTGGGGATAGTCCCAAGAGGTTTGGGTTGGTGATCAGCCTCTGTGTCCCTGCTTCCCACTTCTCCTGTGCACTTCCCACAGCCACTTCTGAGGATGAGGTCAATATGTGGATCAAGGGGCTGAACTGGCTGGTGGCAGACACTCTGAGGGCACCCACCCCCCTGCAGATTGAAAGGTGAGGAAAACTCGTCCTTTTCCTGCACTTGTTTTCTTTTTTCCCCTTTCTGTCTGTTTTGACAGAAAAAGGTGAACACAATGACATCTCATTCCCTCTCTGAGCCACGCTGACCTGGCACTTCTGCCTCTGCACTCCAGAGGCTTCATCCTGTTGATGGCAGAGTTTGATCTCATGCATCAGGGAGAAGGAGTTTTACCACGAAATTGCTGTCTCCCTGTGTGCACAGCCTGTATTATCTGTAGCACTTCAGTGCAGAGGCATTTTTAAAGCAGAGCATGTCTCCTGTATGGAAACAGGGTAGGCTGCCTCTGGAAAGGGGGCAGAGCCGGGTTCTCTGGTGGGAAGGAGGGATGTGGGTGTGGATGGTGTGGCACTGAGCGTCTTCCAGGGGCAGATTGGAACATGGGCTGGTTGTTGAGGAGCTGGGGCTGAGCGTGTGCCTGTTTGTGCCTTCCTGCCCAGGTGGCTCCGGAAGCAGTTCTACTCCCTGGATCGCAACCGGGAAGACAGGTAAGGAGGGAGAAACACCCAGTTGTGTTCAGGGAGGGGTTTGAGCTGGAAGGGTTCACCTTTGACTTGAAACCCCAGCCTTCGTTTGGATTTTTTTTGTTGAGTTCTTTAGGCTTTTAATGTTCATTTCTAAGGAACCTTAAATCTAAGTTCCAAACTTCCCTGACTGATTTGCACTGAATTAAAAAAAAAAGCATGAAAAAGCTGTCTTGTTTCCCTGACCTATTTCTCAGCTGTTTAGACCCAGTAACACCTAGAGAGCCCACAGCTGTGAAACACCTTCCCCCCAGCTGGCACCACCCAAGGAAGCAGACATCAAAGACCAAGAGGCAGTTCAGGGCACCCCATCAGGGCTGAACTGGGTTGTGTTTATTCCTCTCCACCCTGTTTGTTATGTTCTCCTTTTCCGAGGCCCACGAGGCCACGGATCATCCCACTGCTTGGCTTGTGGGGCTCTTGGGTGAGTGAATGCTTAGTGATGTTCTAGCAAGTAAAATGTCATGCTTGTACCTGTCATGAGGAGGTGAGGGAAAGGAATTGGGTCATGATTCACCGTGAGATAAGGGAGGAGATAGTTTCCTGCTGGCGAGGTGAGTTCCACCATGTTCTGCTCTCTGTCCCACTGCCATCACCAGCTTTACAGTCCCCATGCTGACTGCCAGCCTGCTCTCACTGAGCTGCTGTTGTTTGCCTCCTTTCATCCCTGGGACAGCTTTTCCCCTGTGATGTTAACTGAGCCCATTAACCTTTCAGCATTGATTTCCATGTTAATGTGCTCCCCTGGGGGATCAGCCCGTGCCCCCCGGCTGCTGTGGAGCACATGGGCCCCACCTGCCCCCTTTCCATGCTCTGATGTCTGGACGGGGCTCACTGCAGAACACTGGCGTCCAGAGCATCCTCTGCTTTGTCCTTGCTGTGTCCCTCCCAGGACAGGCAGCCAGCCCTGACCAGCCTGCCAGGGGATCAGTTCAATCTGTCCAGGAGCAGGGCAGGAGTGTGTTGCATGGGGAAAACCCTGCTGCACTGGACATTTTTGCCTTTGCAGTGATTTATACTGTGGCATGACGAGAGCACCGCTGGGTGCATGGGGATTTTGCGGAGGAGGGATAAATCCTCGCAGAGGCAGAAAGGGAAGGAGAGGAGCTTTAATCTGTTGCAGCTGCTCTGCATATGCTACACACCTTTTGAATCCAGGCTTGGGTTGTGTACACAGTGGTGGCTGGGCACAGTATTTCCTAATTCTGCAGTGGAGAGTGCTGAGGCAGGTGCAGGGGGAGCTGTGTGGAGGTTTTGGAGGAGGAGTGCAGGAAAAGTGGGAATAATTTGTCCTTTTTTTCCCCCTGGTTATGCAGTAAAACTGATGAAATGGCATCCCAACAGTACAAAAAGAGATGGCATGTACAGATCTGTCTGGCCAAGGCAGGTCAGCCGAGCTGACAGCCAGCCTGTTGCATCCCTGCTGTTTCCATTGATACCACCTTTCTATTAGCATTTAGAATTAAGGCAGCAAAATCCAATATATTCCTTCCCTGCCAACCACGGGAGAGGTTTCAGTGCAAAACCCTTAATTAAGAGAGCTGCTGCTCCAGCCCAGGCAGTGAGAGGGACAAAGCAGCAACAGAGGGGATGTGGAAAGATTTGGGGTCTTCCCATTTTACAAACATCCATGTGTTTTCCGGAAGGTAGGAGCTACAGTTATGAGGCATACACATCTCCTGGATTAAATCGTGGCCCTTGTGAAGCGTTTCAGCATTAAATTTATTGTCACTGAGCTCTTTGCTTTTGCTTCTCAGCCTGGAAGTGGGTTTTCAAAGGGAACAGTGAGTTGTGATTTAAAAAAAAAAAAGAAAAAAAACCACTTGCACACCATCCTTGATCCTTTCCAGAACAGGCAGGGTTTTGGCAGCTGCAGAAATCATTCCCAACATTTGTGTACCCCGTGCCTCAGCCTCTTGTACCGGAGCCCTTTCCTCTCCTTTCCGCCTTCCCCGGCTGGGTGCCGGGATGTCCCTTCCAGCACATTGCAGATGGTGGCTGTTTTCACTGGCTGCTGGGCCTTTGGGTATTTGTTTTTCCAAGGGAGGTTAGGTGGAAAGAGGAGGATAACAGGATGCTGGGGTTTTTTTCCTAACTGCTGTGGAGGAGACTCTTTCACCTCTGGCCAGGAGAGCTGCCCATGGCTGGAAGGAGCATTTACAGCACTGAGGGCTGGCAGGGGAATATTTCCATCCCCTGTGAGAGGGCTGGGCCTCTGGCCTGTTTGTCATGAAACCTTAAAAAAGTTCCATAGAAAAAATTAGTTTGTTTATTTTGTTTTTACTTTCTAGTCTGAAAATACTCCCGAGCTGTTTATCCAACGTCTCCAGCACTTTAGCACGATGAATAACCCACAGCAAATAAAATCCTTCCATACCCTGTCCTCCTCCTGAAGCTGAGAGCTCACAGCTCTCAGCTTTGAGTCACAGCTTTGACAGGGCTTGCTCTTGTCACATCGAGGAGCAGTGCTGTGCTCCAGCACCTCCCGTGAAACAGCTCAGCATCACCAGAGCTGAGTGTCTGTTCCAGTGGGTCTCCAGGGATGCCTGCTGCTGCTTCTGCTCTTCCAGCCCCTCCTGCTCTTTTTCCGTGAGCGTTTTTGCAGGCTCATGCTCTCACCAAGGAAGGATTGCTGCAGAATGGCCCTGGGGAGTCTGGGTATCCTTTTGGGGGTCCCATGACAACTGTTCCATGCCGTAGTTCCTGACATGTGAGGGCATCTCTCGTTGTACTCCTGGCTTGCTCCACACATTTCCCTGTCACTCAGGACCCCACAGCTGGGACCCCCTGCCCGGGGGGTCACACAGCACCCTGCACATGACCATGGCTGCTGGGTGTGTTGGAGAAGGGAAAGAGCAGGATCTCCTCCCCAGAACGCTCACTCTGAGCCCCCAGGGTAACTTCACCTGCCCAGGGAGGTGGAGGTGCAGGGGGAGATACTGGTGCTGAGTGTGTGTTGCTGACTGTACAGCTGTGAGGAAAGGGGAGGCTGGGGCCATTTCCCAGCTTTTTTTTTTTTCTTCTTTTTCTTTTCCTGTTCTGCCAGTGAGTGGCAGGACCCTGCAAGGTCCCGGGATGGCCGGGTGCTGGCCTTGGGCGCAGCACAGGAGCTGGGCCAGGTCCTGCTCTGGCCGTGGGTGTCCGGGTCCCCAGGGCTCTGAGCCCAGGAACAAGGGCTCTCTGTGTCCTGCTGGCTGCTGAGCTCTCGTCTCTGCAGTGCCTGACACCAGCCGGTTTCTCCCTCTCCATGGAGCTCCCTCCATCCCTCCTCCTTCCTGTGCTGTTTGAGATCACCCTGCTTTCAGTTGAGGGGAGAGCGTAGAAGAGATGTGGTTCACATGTGAATGCCAGCGTGCACCACCCGGATTAAATCCCCTGTGCAGGACATCCTCCCTGGTGTTTTTATATTTGCACCCCAAAGCCCATAAGGATTCTCAGGGTGAGACTTGCCCTTCGCTTTGTGGGATGGGGAGCATCCTGTGTTCCCACGTGCTCAGTGGGGGACAAAAGCACCATCTGTGATTGCAGGGGTGGATGCCCAGGACTTGCTTTTAAGGCAGGAGCTGCTAGAAAATGATTGGACACAGACCACTCAGCTACTAAATCCTGCAGATGGGAGGCATCCTCGTTTTTCCTTGCTGCAGGGCTGTTGCCCCATGTGGGGACAGCTCCGGAAGAGGCAAGGGCAGCCCAGAGCTCCTTCCTGCCTGTTTCTGCCTGCTGGGGTGTGGGATCCTGCTCAGGGTTGACACTGGAGCTTTCCCTGGTCCAGGGACCAGCACATTTGGTGTGAAGGGCCTTGGGAAGCACAGCCACGCTGGCTGCTCTGTGCCTGCAGCGTGTGTGGCTGGGCACGACGTGGCAGTGCTGTGCCTGTGGCTGGGGACTGAAAATGGTTTTTTTCCTCTCCTTAAGATAAAATTAGCTGAGTCCTAACCACTTAAAGAGCCTGTCCTCCTCCAGCAGGCCAGGGAGTGGGTTTTGGAAGGGGGTTGGTCAGCCAGCATCCATGTTGGGGCACAGATACTTGAAAAATGCTTCTTTCTTGTCATTCCTTTAAAGCAGTGGGTGCTGCCTGTCAGCTGTGGCATCAGCTCGAGTGGGCTGAGGGTGCTGGGCTCGCCCTGCTCTGTCGGGAGCTTGTAGGAGCAGTGTTTGCAGTCCCCACTGACATGCAGACATGCCTCTCTGCTCCCCACATCCTCCCCACTGTTCTGCCTTTGGTCTCAGCCTCAGCATCGTTCTGGGGTCACACATCCGTCCTTGTGTCACGGCTGATGTCCCTTTGGGCACAGCCTCTCCGTGCATGTGGTGTTCCAGCCCCGGGGTGAGACCCCTCCACCCCAGACCTCCTGAACACATCTCCCCTCTTTCCCCTGCCGAGCCAGGATCTCTGCCAAGGATTTGAAGAACATGCTGTCTCAGGTCAACTACCGCGTCCCCAACATGAGGTTCCTGCGGGAGAGACTCACGGTGAGTGTGTGACCCCTCCGCTCTCCCCCTCAGCTCTGGGGACCCTCAGCAGTCCATTGCCTGCCTTTGAGCAAAACCTGCTGGTGGTTAAACTCCCAGGGAGTGTTTGCATATTGCAGAGCCTCCCAGCCTTTCCTGGGAGGGCCCCCACCCACGGTGGTGACTGAAGAGGTGCCAGCTCCCACTGGGTGCCACACCCTGGCCCATTTGTGGCCAGCACCCTCTCCTTACCCCACCCTGCCTCCCACACTCCCCTCATTGCTCCTGGATCCAGTCGTGGGCTTGGTGCTGGTGGGGTAGAGTGCAGACCAGCTACCAGGTCCTGAATCCTGGCTCTTGCAACCCAGTGCCACTGAGTGATGCTCTGCCAGCATCACCACTGACCTGGGGATGGAGGATCATCTTGTGATGACCAGATGATCAGCTGTTGCCACCAGCACAGGACTCCGAGGCTAAAGAGTGGTGTATCCAGAGGAGAGTACACTTTGGGTCTTGCAGTTTCCAGACACTTCAGATCCTCTGGGCAAACAAAAAATCAAATTATCCTTTTTTAACTATTCAGATAAGTGGTGACACTTTATCAGCATGGTGATGCCTGTGTGTGGGTGAGCCTGGGGAATTGTGGAACTCATTTTAGGATGTGCCTGTGTCCTGGGCACTGCAGGGTCCCACTGGCCCCAGCAGAGACTATGGCAGATTTGTTAAGGTTGGAAAAGCCTTCTAAAATAATTGAATCCAACCATTACCCAGCACTGCCATGTCCACCACTAAACCATGTCCCCAGGTGCCACAGCCACATGTTTTTTGAACACGTGCAGGCACAGTGACTCCACCACTGCTTGGGCAGCCTGTTCCAATGCCTGACCGCTGTTTCCATGAATTTTTCTTAATATCCATTGTAAACCTCCCCTGGCACAACTTGAGGCTGTTGTGCAGGAGGCAAAGTCTGGACAGGTTTTGGCCTTTTCCTCTTCTTTTTTTCCCTGGAGATACTGGTGGGAGGAGACACTCCTTCAGCCATGCAGAGTTACCTGTGGCCCCTGTAAAACCTCTGGGTTTGATTTCCTTGTCAGGATGTGGAGCAGAGGAACGGGGATATCACATACGGGCAGTTTGCGCAGCTCTACCGCAGCCTGATGTTCAGCGCCCAGAAAACAGTAAGAGCTGAATCCTCCAGGGGAGGAGAGGGAAGGGAGAAACCGTATTTGTTACTGGGCATTCCCTGTTAATTGACTTTTTAACCCTCGGGGTGTGCTCTTGTCTCCTGGGAGTAAAGGAGTTACCGAGTGCAAACCTAATGCTTGTGCTTCTTCTTTTGCAGATGGATGTCCCGTTCTTGGAAAGGTGGATAATTCTCTGTATTTGCTGGGGAAGGGGCTGTTTCCTTTTGCTCCATAACGTGCTTTGGGGCCTGCAGCAGCATGTTGGGATGAGGCATTATGCACTCCTCCTGCTCCTGTGTTGCCTGTGGTTCTGTGCTCTGAACAAGCATCTTTGCTGTAGACATTTCAGCTCGGGGCAGGGAGGGTTCTTTCCCTCCCAGACATCCCAGTGAGATCCAGCTCAGGTCAGTTGGTTGATGTGATCAGGCCTCGAGCCTTCTCCCAGGGATTATGCTCATGGTGGCTGCAGAGCCCTCCCCATCCAGGCAGTGCCTCTGGTGCCATTGCTAGCTGTGCCCTTCCCTGCCCTCTGCACACCTTGGCTGTGATAGAAAGAGCTTGAATTTAGACACAGGAGCTAAAGAGTGAAAGACTTACTGACTTGTCCAGGTCATTCCCACTGGTTTCCTTCCTTTTTTTCCTCTAACCATAGGAAAGAGTTGTCAGGATCCTCTGCAGACCATCTGGCTCATCCCTCTGCCCAGGGCAGACAGCACTGCCCAGTGCACTTTGGGTTTTGTGGTGTTAGTGCCCAGCATGGCCCTTGGCTGTCCACTGTGGCTCACAGCAGTCATGGACCAGTCTTTTGAGATTATCAGCTACAAACTGTTCCGTTCCTCATTCCCTGTGCCTTGCCTTCCTGAGTCCATGTTCTCTTCATACTTGTAGGTCTGTCCTGTGCAGTCACCCCTTAACTGCCCTGCCCCTATTTAGTTCTTTACACTCAGGTACAAGCCAGACCCTCTATTTGTTTTATTTCTTTTTTTTTACAAATCAGTCCCTCAAATGGTTTTTGCTGCCCTTCACCGGAGTTTCATGTTATGATGCCCTCATCAGTGTGAATCCTGTACTGCTCCTGGAGCAGTCCCTGGTTCTGAGAGGTGGACATGTGTTTGCTCTCCTCAGCTCTCTGCTCATCCCACTCCACTCCTTCAGTGCTGCGTGCTTGGGGCACATCTGGCTGCACGTGCCAGGGAGGTGGCAGGGGGCATCTCCCATGATGTGCTGCACGAGTGACTGAAGCTTCTCTCTGTCTGCTTGTCAGGGGCGGAGAAAGGTCTGAGCACTTCAGGGTGTCGCTGCTGGAGCTGCAGAAGTTTTTGCTGGAGTGCCAGAGGGTGAGCTCAACACAGGCAGTGGGGAGGGACAGCGGGGCAGGCGCTGGTGACATTAGGGATCCAGTGCTCCAAGGGCAGCTTTGCTGTGGAGCTGGGATGATTTGGCTGTGGGCTGCTCTGCCTGGCACAGCACATCCATCTGGAGCGGGAGGTGTTGTAGGGGAAGTGCTGGGGAGGGCAAACCTGAACTCAGCCAGGCACCCTGGCCTGAAAGGAGCCAGGAGATCTGGGAGGAGTGGGAGTCCCAGGAGGCAGGAACTGATCAGTGGAGGTGGACCCAGTACCTGTGACCTCAGCTGGTTACCAGAGGTTTGCTGCAGCCAAGGAGTCCTGTCCATCCTGTTGCTCAGGTGGTGTCAGCAGTTCCTGAGGAGTAGCGGATGGATTCAGCTGCTGATCTTTCAATATAGAAGCAATCTTGGGTCATTCAGCAAGCACAGCACGCAGGTGCAGACACACACACAGGCACCAGCAGTGCAGTTGTGGGCAGCACAGACCCTTTGGCTCTTGCCAGGTTCCTGTCTCATTGCTGGTCTCCTCCAGGAGGGCAGGGCCGGCTGGCAAAAGCATTGCCTTGGCTCATGGCTCCTGCTCTGCCTTGTCCCTCATTGCCACCTCCCTGCCTGTGGTCTGCAGCCAGCAGGGAGTTAACCAGTGGGGAGATACAGTGTTTTGGTGGCTAGTAAAACAAACGCAGGGAGAGCCAAAGGAAGCTGGGTTGGCTTCTGCTGCCGAGGGAGAAGGGATGGCAGATATGTTCAAAGGAGCTATGAGAGAGAAAAATGCGCGGCATTGAGAAAATGAAGCCCACTCAGAAGCAGGGCAGGTTTCCTCCTTGTGTGCTACCCAGCATTTGTGCTGACAGTTGAGTTCCTGGCAGAGATGGTCTTGCATCAAAAACCACCTCCTTAATGGTTAAAGCTTCTAACTGGATGAGCTGCATGTGGTTTGCAGTAATACATTCTGAAATGGCTTCTTTTATGTCTCCCCTGGGCTTTGCAGGAGCCCTGGGCTGCAGATACCCTTCAGGTACAGGAATTCATGTTCAACTTCCTAAGAGACCCTTTGAGGGAGATTGACGAGCCTTATTTCTCCCTGGACGAAGTAAGACACCTTGAAGGTGGCGTGTGTGGAGTGGGGGTGATGTCCCTGGTGTGATGTGTGCTGTGCTGTGACAGCTCTGCTGTCTGTGCCTTTGCTGCTGGAAGGGTCATAGCTCCTGTGAGCTGCGTGGCCCTGGGAGATGGACGTGGTTGGCAAAGGGAATGGCTTCTGGGCTGTCCTTTTGTGCTGAGTGTGTGCAGCTGGGAGTGCTCACCAGGCAGTTCATCTGGAGGAGGACAGGGGCTGCCTTGGGGTGTGTAAGGATCTCTTCAAAGCAAGAAGAGCTGAAAAAAGAATAAAAACAACTAGAGATGACCATGTCACTGGCACTCTGGACTAAGCCAAAGTCCCTTGACCCACATGGCCTTAGTAAACTATTGCCAGCCATGTGAGCTGCAAAATAAAATGCAGAGCCATTAATTTGTCTCCAGCTGGGTCAAAGGATCTGGCACACAGATATCTGGCACAGCTGAGTGGGTAGGTGGCAGTGCCCAAGCTGTGGTCACTGGAGCACCCTGGCTCAGGTAGCTGGTGTGCTGTAGGGCAGCCCCGGTCAGTCTGTGCTCAATGTCTGCTACCACAGAACGGGAGATGCGTGTGAAGCTAAGCCACAGCACCCGGCTCCTCTGCATCATTAACACATTTCTGTTTCTTCCTGAGCAGTTTCTCACCTTCCTGTTTTCCAAAGAGAACAGCATCTGGAACTCACAGCTGGACATGGTGTGTCTGGAGAACATGAACAACCCTCTCTCCCATTACTGGATCTCCTCCTCGCACAACACGTAAGGACTAGGGCAGGGCTCTCTCCACCCAGCTGCTCTCAGCTGCCTTTTCTCATGCCAGGGTGGGAGTCTCCTGATTTTGCCTGATTCCAATGATGGGTCAAGTAGGCTTTTCTAAACCAAGGCCAGTACATCAGAGACCTTCCTCTTGGTGCCCCACTCCTCCCTTCTGTCATTTAGCCATAAATGTTTTGTTCAGACATTGTCAGCAGCACACATCTGCACAGACCTTCAGGTGCCTTCAGGTCCTGAGCTGTCACTCTGGTAATTTCTCACCATCAGCAATGTCATTCTTCAGAGCTCCTCAGGACAGATGTGATAACCCCCATCAGGCTGAAATTGGCCATTTTCTGCTCTCTGCTGCTAGAATAATTTTGCAGGAACTGCTTTCTGTGCAGACAGGCTCTGTCTGTGCTCTGTGTTCATGCTAACCCAAATCTAAAGCACTGAGAGCCTAAGCCAGCCAAGTAGCCCTGAGGGCAGGCAGTGAGATCCTGTCCGCCTGTGAGAGCTGGTCAGACCCTGCTCTCAGGCTACTGGGGGCTCTTTGAGGCACCAATGCTGATATTGCTGTCTGAGGTTTATCTCAGGAGCTGGGGCTGGGCCTCGGAGAAGTGCTGGCAGCCCCTTGCAGCAGGGGCAGAGCTGAACCGCTCGCCCGGGGAAGGTGGCGGCTGTGGAGAAACGCCGCTCCCACCATTCCCACGTGGCAGAGGCAGGTCCACAATGTCCCAGCAGACACCTGTGCCCACAGTGGGCTTGTCCCTGTGCTGATGTGTTGTCTCACCTGGAAGGTACCTGACGGGGGATCAGTTCTCGAGCGAGTCCTCGCTGGAGGCCTACGCCCGCTGCCTGCGCATGGGCTGCCGCTGCATTGAACGTGAGTACCCTGCACTGGCCCTTCTGCCTCCGTCATCACGGTAGCTTCTGGTGCTCGGGGGAGGCTTTGCAAGGCAGAGCTTGGGGCTGGCATGGCCGGTGGAAGCATTAACACTATAATGTGCAGAAAGAACTGAGGTCATTTGCTTTGTGGGACTGGGTGATCCGTGCCCAAGGTTTTGGTCCCACAGATCAGGGCTTTCACTGATCACCTCACTCCTTTATTGCCTTCCAGTGCATTTCCCAGCAGCACTTGGCTTGGTCCATCTCGTGTCCATGTCTTGCCTGTATTCCAGCCTTTGGGCTGAGTCTCCCCTGTGGGTCTCTTTTCAGTGGATTGCTGGGACGGTCCCGATGGCATGCCGGTCATCTACCACGGACACACCTTAACCACCAAGATCAAGTTCTCTGATGTCTTGGTCACTATCAAGGAGCATGCCTTTGTCACCTCTGAGTGAGTACAGCAGAACTCCAGCTGGCAGAGCAGAGAGAGGGTGGAGCCACAGCTGTAGCAAAGTGAAGCTCACCTTCATCCAGAGCTGCAGCACAAGGCCTGGGATGCGGTGGGGAGAAAGTGTGTCCTGTCTCCCAGCCAAAGGGAGCTTTTCCCCAGAAAAATGTTGTGGGAGAGAGGGAGGGCTTTGGGTAAACCCCAGTAGTTTGCCAGTCCTTCTCCACCCTGTGCACTCCTGAAGGGTGGCTACACTGGGTGCTCAAGGCAGCACAGATGGCTGTTGATGTAAGCTGCTTCTGGAGGGCACAGAGGCCAGGCTATGAGACAGAGCTCAGAAGTCCTTGGTTCCATCCAGATCCCATGCTGGCTTTGATGGTTCTTCTCCTTCTCCCAGTTTCCCTGTCATTCTGTCCATTGAGGACCACTGCAGCATTGCTCAGCAGAGGAACATGGCTCAGAATTTCAAGAAGGTCTTTGGGGACATGCTCTTGACCAAACCAGTCGATATTTCTGCTGATGGCCTTCCCTCTCCAAACCAGCTCAAGAGGAAGATTCTCATCAAGGTGAACTCCCTTGCCCAGCATGGCTCCTGAGTGAGGGAACGAGGGCAGAATGGGGTGAGGGTGTGGGACTGAGGGTAGCTGCCTTTGGAAGGGGGTGGTTGGCAGTATAGGGGTGGAAGTGGAGACATGATGCTAAGAACAACTGGAGACAAAAAGTTCTCTTGCTTCAGAGAATCTGCTGGGAAATGAGCTCAGCAGCTGGGTGCTGCTTTTCTTTGAGGGCATGGGGGGTGTTGGTACTTCTGCTTCAGCAGTCACCTTTGGGAAGAAAGGATGGGACTTCAGAGCTATTTGATGATCCCTGTGCCTTGGATCTTGGTTCTTCTAATCTGGAGATTAGATCTGCAGCAGACCTGGGGTTTTAGGGCTGTCCACCAGGAAATCCATGCTGCTTTTTGGGTGCCTGCTCCCCTCAAGGTGCCTGACTCCCCCTCTCCTCCCACAGCACAAGAAGCTGGCAGAGGGCAGCGCTTACGAGGAGCTGCCCACGTCCATGATGTACTCAGAGAATGACATCAGCAATTCCATCAAGAATGGGATCCTCTACCTGGAAGACCCCATCAATCATGTATGTCTGTGCCATGGTCACCCTGTTCCTGCTCTGAGGGCTCCATCAGTGACATGGTGGCTCTGTCAGGCGCTGTGTGTGCTGGAAGGAAGGGCTGTGGTGCGAATGATTGAAGATGCTCTTGGTGTCTGTCTGGTTTCTCAGGCATCCCTGAAGGCTGGGGGCGTTTTATGCTGGCTCTCTCTGTGCTCTTCCCTAGGAATCTCCTGTGGGCCTTTGCTAGAGGCAGAAGGCTGAGCTAGAGGGAGCTCTGGGCCAAGGCACTGCGGCCTGTGATTTGTGCTGCAGGAATTTCTGGAGATGGCTGCGCTTCCAGCCCTGCCTCCTGCCAAGTGCCTGCACACCTGACACACCTAGGCACGAGTTCAGCTTTGTAAAGCACCAATTGTTTATTACTGTGTGCATTTACTCACACACAGCCCACCTGCAGCAGCTTTACCCTGCTGAGGGTCTGTCTGGCAAAGCCACATGCAAATGAAATGGGTTTTTTTTTAAAAACATGGAATGGTAAATCCACATTACTGTCTCTGATGTCTTCACCTCAGATTGCCTCCAAGCTGAGTCCCGGCAGACTTTTCTTTTTGCATCGATTTGCTCTTCATTTGGTCATCTCCTTTTAATATGTGTTGGGGTGTTTGCAGTATGATCTGTCACATGCTGGGTTTTTTGCTACTGATAAATGCATGCTTCAGATCTGAGGAGTATTTTGGGAGCTCCTGTGACTCACTGGAATCGGTGTTGGCGACTGTCCTTCACTAACCTTATCGTCCCTCCCTGCTTGTGCTGGTCAGGAAGAGATGATCCCGTGGATGGGTGGTGGGCAGTTTGGTGCTTCCCCGAGGGTCTCTTTGCCAGGGTTTTGTTTCCTTGCAGGAGTGGAACCCACATTACTTTGTGCTGACCAGCAGCAAGATCTATTACTCTGGGGAGACAACCAATGACCAAGGAAATGAGGATGAGGAAGAGCAAAAGGAGGTGAGGGCTCCCCTGTGTGACTGTGAGTTGTTCCCTAAGGAAAAGACTTGGCTGCCCAAGGGGCTGAGCATTGCCATTGCCAGCTGACTTCAGGGGGAGAGCCTGTGGAGGGAAGGATGGGAGCTGCTTCAGGAACTCACTGGTCCTGGCTGGAAGACCCCTGAGCAAAGCAGAGTCCAGCAGCACAAGCCTGCCCTCAGTAACCCGTGATGATGGCTTTTTCCCCTACCAGGTGAGCAACAGCACCGAGCTGCACTCCACAGAGAAGTGGTTCCACGGGAAGCTGGGAGCGGGACGTGACGGGCGGCACATCGCGGAGCGGCTGCTGACGGAATATTGCATCGAGACGGGGGCCCCCGACGGCTCCTTCCTCGTCAGAGAGAGCGAGACCTTTGTAGGAGACTACACCCTCTCCTTCTGGTGAGGGCCCTGGTGCCAGCCTGCTGCTCTGTTTCACTCCAGGGGTTGTTTCCTCTTGACATTTCCTTCAGTGGTGGGGTCCCACTCCCCAGTGGCCTGTGAGCAGTTTCTCCCCTATTTCTGTGCCCCAGCATCATGTCGGCGCTCTGTCCCAGTGCAGAAGGGTCAAGTCCCTTGGGATCCTTATGCAGCCGCTCTCCTGTGGGGCAGGAGTGCCATGTGAGGCTGGAGCTGTGCCTGAGGCAGGTGCAAAGTCTCCATGGACACCCCTGGCTTACCCCCTACTTCCCTTTGTCCCTGTTCCGCAGGCGCAACGGGAAGGTGCAGCACTGCCGGATCCACTCGCGGCAGGACGCTGGCAGCCCCAAGTTCTTCCTGACGGACAACCTGGTGTTCGACAGCCTCTACGACCTCATCACCCACTACCAGGAGGTGCCACTGAGGTGCAATGAGTTCGAGATGAGACTCACGGAGCCAGTGCCACAGACCAACGCCCACGAGAGCAAAGAGTGAGCGTGTGTTTGTGTCCATTGGGCAGCTGGGACACTGTAGGAAGCTCTCCCACATCTCTCTCTCAGCCATTGCTCCCTTGCTGGTGCTTTCTGGTCCCCACTTTTTCAATGTGGAGCTCTGTCACAGCTGCCATGCTGGCCAGCTTCATTGTACATGGAGATGAACATCATGGAGGCTCAGTGCAGAGCACAGAGCTGCCGGGTTTGGTTGGGATGCCATCGCCCATGCCATGCCTCACCAAAGGGCTCTGATCCTTCCTGCCCCATTGCAGTCCCTGTCTTCATCTGGAGGATTTCAGGAGCCTTTTAGGGGCTGGAGGGGAAGCCCTGTGCCGTGGCAGAGGTGTGGGATGGGCTGGGTGTGTGTGCCCTGTGCACAGCGATGCGTCTCCCCTGACAGGTGGTACCACGCCAACCTCACGCGGGCCCAAGCCGAGCACATGCTGATGCGGGTGCCCCGCGACGGAGCCTTCCTGGTGCGCAAGAGGAGCGAGCCCAGCTCCTACGCCATCTCCTTCAGGTGTGTCCCTGGGATGGGGGTGCTGGGTGCTGGAGGTGGAGCTGGGATGCTGCGGTGTGTGAGAGAGCAGGAGAGGTGCCATCAGCCTGACATGAGCCCTCCCAGAGCTCCTCTTACTCTGGGATGGCCCTGAATAAGTCCTTGAGATCCTGCTCTCCCTCCCATCTTCCAGTGGGAGATGGCTGTGCTCAGCCATCAGACCAGGGCACCTTTTCCTTGGGTGTCTATTTTGGCAGAGACCTTCTCTTGCTGGGTGCCAAGTGACTTCTCCCTGTCTTTCCTCCCTCCAGGGCAGAAGGGAAGATCAAGCACTGCCGGGTGCAGCAGGAGGGCCAGACTGTGCTGCTGGGCAACACTGAGTTCGACAGCCTGGTGGACTTGATCAGCTACCACGAGAAGCACCCGCTGTACCGCAAGATGAAACTGCGCTACCCCATCAACGAGGAGACCCTGGAGAAGATCGGGACAGCGGTGAGTGCAGGAGCCACAGAATGATGGACAGGTCATTTTTGAGCTGGTGCCTTGAAGTGGTGGTGTGGGGGCTGTCTCTGTGCTTTGCAGCACACAGCTCTTGGGGCTTCTTGACACTTGAGTGGGGTTTGGTGCTGCCCCTCTGAGCCAGGCTTGGGCTGCTGTTTGCTGTTTGCAGCATCATCTTTGGTCTTGTGCCTTCCTGGGCCACTCTCCCACCTACCCCAAGGTAGGGACCTGTTCTGCAGTCACTGCTGTAACCACTGTCCCTTTGTTTCCACAGGAGCCGGACTATGGAGCCCTGTATGAGGGACGCCACCCCGGGTTCTATGTGGAAGCTAACCCCATGCCCACCTTCAAGGTACACTCCAACTGTTTGGCACAAAACAGCCTGCAGGGCTGGAAGGTTTAGCAAAGGTCTTTTTATGTTCCAAGAGCTGTGTTAGTTTGCACTCTCATTTCTAGACCATGGAGAGGTAATGGAGGTTGAACCTCCAGGTTCCCAGGCTGGGCTGGCTCTTGTTCTGAGCTCTCCAAACTAAACCCTTCAGTGGCTCTTGGGACAGAGGAAAGTGCCTGTGTGGGGCTGTACCAGACTTGTGAGCTCTGCTTTGGCATAAATGGGGGCCTTGATTTGCTCTGCAAGGTGTCACGAGGGTCTGACAGCAGGGCTGGATGCTGCCTGCCTGCACATGATGTGTCACAGCCCCTCAACAAACACATCTGTGGTGGGGGGGGATCTCTCGTCCTGAGAGCTTGTGGTCCATGTGTCCATCCCCTGCCCAGCCTCATGGGACCCCTCCTCGTTGCAGTGTGCAGTCAAAGCCCTGTTTGACTACAAGGCGCAGAGGGAAGACGAGCTCACCTTCACCAAAAATGCCATCATCCAGAATGTGGAGAAACAGGATGGAGGCTGGTGAGTTGGTCCTGAGCCTCCCTTTTCCCTAGGGGATATGCTCAAACCTTGCTGTCATCATCCACACAAAGGTGTGTCCACTCTAGGAGGGGGGGTCTGTCTGGGGATTGCCTACGAGCTGCACAGTCCCAACGCCTTACAAACCCTAAAAGCAGATGATGGAAGAGATGTCTGTTCCCCTCACCTCCACTCAGGATACTCTGGGGTCTCGTGGCAGGTGCTGACATTGGCTCTTCCCTCCCTTCCAGGTGGAGAGGAGATTATGGTGGCAAAAAGCAGCTGTGGTTCCCTTCCAACTATGTCGAGGAAATTACTAGTCCCAGTAGCCTGGAGCCAGAGCAGGAGGTGAGTATGGCCATGAGTGGGGCAGGGAGGGTTCGTGCCCCCCGAGCTTGCCCTCTCTGCCCAGTGCTGTGCCCAGCACCATCCTGCTGTGCTTCCTTCACAGCAGCAGCTGGATGAGAACAGCCCCCTGGGAGACCTGCTTGGAGGCGTCCTGGACGTGCCCTCCTGCCAGATCGGTGAGTGCCAGGGAGGGAGCATTGCAAAGGTGCCCTGAGGCTTCTCAGCCCCTCAGGACCCTCACTTACTGCTTCCTGGGCTCCATCTATTGCCTCCAGTGGCCAGAAATGGGAGTTTCCTATTGTAGTGTCACAGGGTAGCCATGACTCCTCTGTGTCTGTCTTCTCCCTTCCTCGCTGTGCAGGGCTTGGCTCAGCACCTGCTGTGACCTTGCCTCTGCTCCGTGTCCCCACAGCCATCCGCCCTGAGGGGAAGAACAATCGCCTCTTCGTCTTCTCCATCAGCATGGCCTCGGTGTCGCGCCTGTCCCTGGACGTGGCGGCCGACACGCATGAGGACCTGCTGGACTGGGTGAAGAAGATCCGGGAGGCAGCTCAGACAGCTGATGCCAGGGTGAGTCTGGGGAGCCCGTGGCAGAGGTGGGGGCATCTCCTGGCCAAGTCCTGGGTTTTCCAGGAGCCGAGGAGCAGGTGGAGGCTGGTGGGGGGCGGTGAGGTGACAGCCTGTGATGGCTGGCAGAGCAGTTAGAGAGACGGGAAAGCCAGAGCAATCTTGGACAGTGTGGCAAGGGGTGGTGGCCACATGGCTTGAGAGGTCCAGGCTGGATATCTGGGAGGATTGGACAACTGGGTGGGTGCTGCAGCCTCAGGAAGTGGGGGGTCTCCATCTGTGGAGGGTGGTTTGGCCACAGATGCCCTGCGCTGGTACCAGTGCCAGTCCTGCTCTGGGCAGGAGGTAGGACCTACCCAGGCCCTACCTGTGTGGTGTCCCCCCCATGCAGACCTGGCAGGTCTGCTCGTGGCCCCCACAGCGTGGGCAGGAGCCACACCAAGCATTGAGGGTCACTTCATGATCTGGGTCATCCATCACCACTGCTCCTACCTGGCCTGACACCTCTCTCACCCTCTCTTGGCAGCTTTCTGAAGGGAAGATGATGGAGAGGAGAAAGAAGATTGCCCTGGAGCTTTCAGAACTGGTGGTCTATTGCCGACCTGTGCCCTTTGATGAAGAGAGTAAGCATCTGCTGGGCTGGTGGCCATCACAGGCAGTCACTGTGGCAATACTCTGCTTTGGCTAGGTCTTAGCAGAGGCCAGGTGTCCAAGGTGTCCAAATCACCAGCTTACCTTGGAGCTCTGGGTACCTCCAGAGGCTACAAGTTCCCTTCTCTATCCCTCTGTTGCTGGGGTCTGTCACCACCTGGAGCAGCTGCGGAGGGAGGGGGCTGGGGAGCATCGTGCCTGGTCACTGGGAGCTGTGTTGGTGCTCTGGGCCATTGGTGTTGGGCACCTGGCAAACACCCTCTGGGGCAGAGCAGGGTCTGCATAGCCCTGGTGGCTGTGCCAGGGGTGAGAGGATGGTGTTAGGGGTGGTGAAATGTCAGGGAAGGGAGCGTGCTCCTGCCTTACACAGTGCTGTCCCCTCGCAGAGATCGGCACAGAGAGGGCCTGCTACCGAGACATGTCCTCCTTTCCCGAGACCAAGGCAGAAAAGTACGTCAACAAGATCAAAGGCAAGAAGTTCCTGCAGTACAACCGCCTGCAGCTCTCCCGCATCTACCCCAAGGGCCAGCGCCTCGACTCCTCCAACTATGACCCCCTGCCCATGTGGATCTGTGGCAGCCAGCTGGTGGCACTGAACTTCCAGACCCCAGGTGAGGGCAGCAGGGAGGGTGCAGGCTTCTGGGGTGCCCTCTGCCTCCTCTGAGCCACCTGCTGAGCTCCTCCTCCTGGCTAATGGGGCCTGGGAGGGGCTCTGGGTCTGGGAAGGGCTCTGCAGGCAGTGAGACCTGGGTAAGTGTGCTCCAGAGGGCTGGACTGAGCCAAGGAGCTGGACTGAGGCTGGGGATTGTGCCATGAGAAGAAGATGAAATGGAGAGGAGGCAGGGAGTTCCCCCAGGTCCCTGGTGACAAGCAGGGCAGGCAGGGAAGGTGCCAAAGGGGACGGTGCAGCCCCAGGCTGGGGACACCAGCTGGTTGCATGGTCTGAGTCCAGCTGGCTGCTCTTTGTGCCTTTCCCCAGCTTCCATTCCTGCTCCTGCCGTGCAGTCCAGCCTTCCTCTTTCCCTGGCCATTGCCAAGCCCTGCTGTGAGCCTGTTCAGCTCACCAGCACACCAGCAAACGACCTGCCTCTTTTTTCCTGCCGCCTTTTTCATTCCTTCTGTGAATTCAAGCATCTCACAGGGGGTTTGGCAAACGCTACAGTCAGCACAAGGAAAGCTGAAAAAAGCAGGAGGAAAAGAGGGAGGTGACCCATGGAGCACTGGGTAGTTGGGCAGATTGTGCATGAGAGTCACCTCATGGCCCCAACACGTGCACAGGCTGCAGAGGGGCCACGTTGCACAGGCATTGCCAAGGGCTGAGCCAGGTCCTCTTGCCAAGGGCTTCCTGTGAAGCATCAACGGTGGGGGTGATGATCCAGCTTGTGCAAAGTGCACAGGGTCTCCTTCATCTCCTGTATCTCCTGCCTGTGCTCTCCAGACAAGCCCATGCAGATGAACCAGGCCTTGTTCATGTCCAGCGGCCAGTGTGGGTATGTCCTGCAGCCGGCCAACATGAGGGACGACATCTTTGACCCCTTTGACAAGAGCACGTTGCGGGGCACAGAACCACTCTCCATCTCCATTGAGGTCAGTACCTCCTCTTGGTGTGGGGGAATGAATGCAGGGTCAGACCCCGGTGGTTATACCAGATTTGGGGAGAGAGAAGGGTTTTTCTGGGCTCCTGGCTCTGCCTGCAGCTGCTCTTCACCAAACCCGCTCAGTCCCTGTCCCGCAGCACTCACGGGTGCTGCCGAGGGTGCCTGGAGAGGAGCAGCAGGAGCACCCCTGGGTGCTCTCCGTGGGACTCCTGCTGTCCAGGTCCCGGTGCCAGCAGGTGGCATCCACGAGCCACAGAGGTGGCATCCCTGTCCCTAGAGCCTGCCCGGCACTGCCGAGCACATCCCCAGCTAACAGCACAAGAGCTGTGCCTTGTCCCCGCCTTGTCACTCACTTACTCCAGGCTCGATGTTTCCATTTCCCCTTGCTCATGGCCCCTCTTGGGGAGATGCTCGAGGTCAGGGCAGACTTTTCAGGCTGTTTCTGTGTTGTGCTGCTGGTGATGATAAGAGGCACGGGGCAGAGGATGGGCTGTGGATGCTTGATGAATTATTTTTCCTTCCCTGATGGTGGGATTGAGTCTGGATTGTTCTGTGTCAGCTCTCAGAGCTGTGCAGCAGAGGCTCTGCAGGGGCATGGGACAGCTTGTCAGGCAAAGCTCTTGGAGGGCTGTGCCAAACCAGGGGGCTCTTGTGTTTGGACTAGCAGGGTCCAGTAGCCTGTACAGGCATTCCTTGTGGTCTCACAGCCGAGCTGTGGGGCAGCAGTCTCCTTTGCCAGTTCCCTCAGCTCGTGCAGACCTTGGGGAGGACGCAGTGGAGATCCTGCCTGAAGGTGCGCAGAGATTTCCTCTGCAGCCACCTCTGTTTTGGAGTGATCCCACCTGAAAAAGCCACAGCCCTTCTCCATGAGGACACCCCATCATGTTGCCTCTGCACCACTGACCCCATGTCCACCTAAAAATTCCCTGCCCCATCTGTTTTCCAAGCTCTTCCTGCACCTCAGGATGCAGCTGCCACCACCAAGTGTCAAGAGACATTGTGCCATAGCCAGTCACTGTCGCCTTTAAGAGACAGGCTTAGCCTCCTGTTCTCTGGCAAATCTGCCTGCTGTCCCCACCAAAGCCAGCTTTCATGGATGGAGAAGCCATCTCGAGCCCAGCATGACTCAAAGCACATGATGCAGTGCTGGCAGCAGGTCCTTCCCCTGCAGCAGCAGCGTGCCGACAGCACAGTGGAGCGACATATGGCCACGGGCAAGAGGGAGCTGCGCTTGCTTTCTCCTGTGAGGAAGCAGGTTGTCATTTGAGCGGGGCACAGACTGTGCTGCAAACACGAGGCAGAGCAGTGGTGGAGAGCAGCTCCTTTTATTCCTTGCACCAAGGCAGGAGGGCCGAGAAGTTTCGGCAGACGAGGGTGTCCAGCGCAGGGCTCCCGGCCGGGAACAGTGCTCGGCTTGGCAGGCTGGGGGAGGGATGCTGTGGCCCAGGCCTGGCTGTGCTGGCAGCAGGCAGGAACCTGGGGCAGTTCAGCTGCTTTTTTTATAACTTACAAGTCAAACTGGGGATCAGGAACACCGTATCAGCTTCCAGGGGTGGGAGCTATTTCTCTCCAATGCTGGCTGTTGGTGCCGCTTCTCTCTCCAATTAGCAGAGCCAGGGTGATTTCTTTGGAAAGAAAATGTCTTGGTATGCAAACACATTTTATTCCCCTTTGTTCCTGTTTCTTACCACGTCTCTCCTGCTCTCTGCTCAGGTCCTGGGGGCCCGGCACCTTCCCAAAAATGGAAGGGGAATCGTTTGTCCTTTTGTGGAGGTGGAGGTGTCTGGTGCTGAGTACGACAACGCCAAGCAGAAAACAGAGATCGTGGGTGAGTGGGGTGGTGAAAGGAAGGGAGAGAGGGATGCACCAGCACTCCTGATCCTGGTCTGAGCCGTGGGCTCTACAGCAAAGCCTGGCCCTGAGCTGGGAGCTGCCCTTGTGCTGCCCCCAAGCACAGCATCAGCCATGGAGGCAGTGGGGGGACTCAGCAGGGCTGCTGACACTGACAGCTGTGTTTTGTGAGCAGCTGACAATGGCCTGAACCCTCTCTGGACCCCGAAGCAGTTCCACTTTCAGGTCAGCAACCCTGACTTTGCCTTCCTCCGCTTCGTGGTGTATGAGGAGGACATGTTCAGCGACGAGAACTTCCTGGCTCAGGCCACCTTCCTGGTGAAAGGCTTGAAGACAGGTAAAGCACTTGGGGCAGCAGGGAGGGGTTCACAGTGTTAGCCAGGGAGATGCTGAGTTTCATGGCAGGGTGTTGTTGGGCCCCAGGCTGGCTCAGTCCCTCCTGTCCCCATGACAGGTCACATCCTCAACCAGGTACAGGAAGGCAGAGCCATTTGCTAACAGCCCTTGGGCCCGACTACCACTAGAGAGAAACTGGGGGGTTTGGACAATCATGGAATCATAGAATGGTGTGGATTAGAAGGGACCCAAAAGACCATCTTCTTTCAGCCCCACTACCATGGGCAGGGACACCTTCCATTATCCCTGGTTGCTCCAAGCCCCCTCCAACCTGGCCTTGGACACTTCCAGGGATGGGGCAGCCACATCTCTGGGCAGAAGAGAAAAAGGGTCTTGTGGGAGAAGGATGCCCTTGAGTTCTGTGCCAGGGCACTGCCACCTTACCTCCTGTGTAGTGAGTGACACCAGGGCTGTCTCTGCTATAGGTTTCCGAGCTGTTCCCCTGAAGAACAACTACAGCGAGAACCTGGAGCTGGCTTCTCTGCTTGTCAAGATAGACATTTTCCCTTGCAAGGTGAGACTGGCTGTACACACGAGAAGGTGACCATGCTGCAGGGCTGAGGAGCAGAGCCAGTGAGCCCAGCCTGGCCCTGCCCACTCTCCTGCTCCAGTTGGGGCCTGGCCTGAATGCCTGTGGATGGCTGAATTCCCAGTGCTGCTCCATAGTAATGCCCAGCAGGAGAGCAAGCACTGGGTTTGCCTCCTGCAGCAGTCAGGGTGTTTCAGGCAGGGTCCTGCCTGCACTGGGTTTGACTTGTCTGGAAATCCCTTCAGCAAAAGCTGGAGGAGGTGGATTTGCTCTGTCCCAGTGCCTGTCTGTGCTCCAGGGCCATTGCAGGCCAGGATCACAGAGCTGGCTGGCCTGGGGCTGTCTCTGTTGGCATAAATGGAGGGCAGGGCTCCTTCTGAGACAGATGGTTCTTTTATTTCTTCATTTAAAATGATGCTGGTGGGAGGCAGCGATGGCTGTTAGAGCAGCTGCACATTGCAAACCCCAAGCCCCCATGACACCCTGCAGGGCAGCCAGGGCCCTGCACCACAACCTGCCCTTACTACAGGATGTCCTCTTTGAAATCACAAGCCCTTGACTACAGCATTTTTTCCCTGATCCAAGCAGGAAAATGGCGAAATAAACCTCTTCAATGCTTCATCCCTACGGGAACGAGCAGGGGATGGCTCCAGCCAGCTGCTGGCAAGCAGAGGCAGAGAGGGGTCCTTTGAGTCACGGTACCAGCAGCCTTTTGAGGATTTCCGTGTGTCCCCAGAGCAGCTCGCTGACCACTTCGAGAGCCGGGAGCGAAGGTGAGGCCAGTGCTCCTTCAGCTCTTCCCAGCACAAGGTGCCCCCCTGCATTTAGTCTGGCTGGAGGCAGATGAATGCAGCCTCCCAATAACCCAGAGCCTTGGCCTAAACTGGAGCTGCAAATTGTGCCAGTGCTTGCAGGAGTCACTGCTGTGGGAGTAGGGTGGGACACGGAGCTGCCACCCCACAGCTGGTGCCATTATCTCCAGTCACGGGGGATGTGGCTGAGCCCCCCACTTCCTTCCAGTGGGCAACTTGAGACACCAGAGCATTGTCCTTGGTCGTGCCGTGGTGAGGCTGAGCTGTGTCCCCTCTCTGTGCCCCCTTCCAGGGTACTGCGGAGGACCCGGGTCAACGGGGACAACCGGCTGTAGCCCATCCCGGCGGGCGAAAGCACCTCCAGTGCTTGTGAATCTCACAGCACGCTGTGAACTGGTTTCTATGGAAACGGCACTGCTATGGCCTACTTTCAGGCAGCTTTTCCAGTTTCTCTGCTGAAGTGTGTTCAAGTGGAGAACTAAAAAAAAAAAAAATTGGAAATAAACTCCACCCCTACCCAACCCCAAGCACCCACCAACCTTCACCACGAAGCCCTTAAGAAGCGCGTCGGTGCGGACAGGCTGCCAGAGGTGAGGGACCAAACTGTATAATCACAGGAAGAGACCTAAAAACTGCCCGTGCAGCCTCTGCGTCACTGCTGTGCCTGTAACCCAGAGATCCTGTGCAGCTGCTGGAGCATCCTGTGCTGTGTCCATTCCCAGCGCTCCGGGCCAGGCGTGCCTGCAGTGACCACGGTAGCACCTCTGTCTGTCCTGGTGACGCCAGATCTGACCTGCGTAGCCACTGCCGAAGGGCCCAGTAGTGAAACTCTCCTTTTACAGGGCCGCTCTAGCTTTAAACGACAATAAAAGTGTCAGTATTACGTGTGTGCTGACTCAGGTGTCTGGTGCTCTGTGCCCTGCAGACCAGGGCAGAGCTGAGGTGCAGCCGTTCCTGAGGACGGAGGCACTGCTCCCTCCTTCCTCCTGGCTTTAAGAGGTTTGCAGCTATGGGGAGGAAAAATGACCAGGAGCAGCCCCAGGTTTAATGCTCGGTAAAACAAAGTTCTGTGCTCCAGCTGCCCATGCTGTTCTGAGGCAGCCTGGGGACAGCACTCTGAGATGAAAAAGCACCCCTAGGCTCGAGGTGTCTGGGCTCAGGCTGCTGCTGGGGCACTCACTCATGGCCTTACCACATGGAAGAGTTGTAGTGCTTTTAAAATAAATGAGGAGGTTGTGATGGAGCACTCCCAGCCCAGCAGCTGGAGGGCAGCCACAGCCATTCTCAGGCTCAAGGGCACCACTCCGTGCTCTCCCAAAACCCAGTGCAAGCACCAGTCAACTCACGTTTTGTCTTTTACGCTCTTTATTTAGGAACAACCAAAAATGTCTGGTTTCATTTCAACAAACTGTACAAGCAAGCTCTTCCCCTCGCCCACCCTCACATCCACATATACAAAAGGAAGGGAAACTTGCCATTCACTTCTCAGAAGTGGCTTTGTTGCTACAGGGAGTTCTTGCCCTCAGAATAAGAGCAGGTAAAGTCCATAGCACATACAAGCTACCCTAGCCCTAATAATAGCTACAGCCCACAATCACAGGCAGCTTCTTTTGTTTTTTCCTCTTTAAAACCTTTACCAAAAGTAAAAACTATTTCCTGTTCACACGATTGCCAAGGTGACCATTTAAAATTGTGGTCTTGGAAAAAAAAAAAAATCTGAAGTACCAAGCCCCCTGGAGCCCCCCACACCTCCCCGGTACAAAGACAGCTTTACACAGCAGGGCCCTCGCCCTGCTCCCTCACTGCACGGCCACCCTTATGAAAGGTCCCGTTGCAGCTACAGTTACATTTTCCTTTGGATAAATCCAAGCAAAAATTCCAGGTCATTCAGCACCAGCGTGATTTCTAAATAACAATAATTAAAAAAAAAAAAAAAGAGACCCCATTAGGCTGACTTTGTGGTCTGCTGAGAAACAAAGTGATCAACACGCTGTTCCCAAAGTCTCTCTTTTAGTGCAATGTTAGTATGTGCAAGGGGAATCACAGCCACGTACCCATAACACCACCACGAGCCAGATGGGGCAGAGAGAAAGTGCAATTTTAGCTAGAAATTTTCTATGCCATGGATTCCTAGCCCAACCTTCACTAGCACCAGTAAGCAAGAGTCCTCCTAACACCACCTTCCATCAGTACAGGGGAAAAGGGGCTTTAATTGTGCCATCAGAATATGCCAGACGTCAGCCAACAGAGCACTTGGGCCATAACAACAAAACCCAAAATTAAAAAAAAATAATATAAAAATTCACTGCTTACATAACAGAGCTCCCTTGCTCTGCTTTAAAGTTTTGTGATGCCAATCCAACATTCCTGGCACAGACCACTGCCAGTAAAACATACAGCAGAAACTAAATTTCCCAATAAAAAGAACAGGGATAGCCTGCGAGTGGCTCATTCCCCTCCATGTGTTGTGTTGCCCAGTCTCACCCTGCTGGTTTTGGGACCAGCTGAGAAATGACACCAGAGGTTTACAGGTGAGCTGAATCACATCACCACCCCGACTGATTTGAAAAGAGCAAAGCCAAAATTATCTGGGCAGCAGGGGGAAGAAGTTCACAAGCATTTTAAATGCTGTCACCATGATGGGAATGTGCAGCATCACATTCACTTTGTAATTTGTGCCCAAGTGCTAAAAATCACCTTTTTCTTCTGATTCCCAATGAGCCAGCTTCTGATCAGGTTGCCTCTGTTATGTCTCTAAGAGAGGGGCTGCAGGGAAAACAATACAACACTTCTGCATGTGACCAAAACCTGTTGCTTTCCAATTAAAAAAAATAAAATACCCAAAACCCTAAATGAAAAATCAACCTTGAACAGCTTCTTTCTCTTGAACTGTCAGGGGACACGTAACAAAAATCAACCCAGCAGGTGTCTTCCAGCTCCTGTGTGAGCATCCCCCAACCAGGTCAAGGAGTTTCTCTGCCAGCAGCTCCTGCTTTTGCTGGTGGCTTCTCCTGGTGCCCAGCTCGGGGAGGGGACATGAAATCACACTAAGTACCTGCAAGCAGCTGTGCCCATCCTCCCAGCACGCTGCAGGCCTCATGTGCAGCAGCACTCAGCTCTCAGGCAAGTGGAGATAGGAAACTGTAGATCATGGTTTGTTTAGTGTTCTGCTAAAAAAAAAAACAAAACAAAAAACCCCAAAAGGAGTAATTTCTAGAATGCTAATTACAGAGCTGAAAAATAAGGTACCCAAATGAACCATGGAACAATGTCTAGAAATCTCATGGCAGGGGCTGCTGACATCAATGAATAAATAAACTCAGTTCTTTGCACCAGAAGCAGCAGCCCTTTCCATGAGCAAGCCAGGGCCAGCACAAATCAGGGTTTCGGGTTATTAAGCAATTGGATTGTGCCCTTAATCTAAGCAGCCTCAAAGACATAAGTAACAAGATTCACATGGATTAAAATTGATGGTTTCTGCTGTGCCTGCCAAGCCCAAGCTCAGGCACAGGGGATGGAGGTGGAGAATTTAATTTCCTTTCCTCACTGATGCTGGCTACATCACCTCGATCTTACACCCCTTTCAAGTCAAGACAGTCATCTTTGATTGGATGATGATAAATATTCACACACTGTGAAGAATTGTGGTGACACTTCCTCTTAACACCACAAGAGCTGCTGTTGGGACTGTCAAGCCACCTCTCAGTTTTTCTTTTCAGTTTTGGATGCAAACACTTTTCCAAAGTTCTGCACCAAAACCCGAGTCTGTTTGGAGATGGCACCTGTTTCTCCTCCTCAGCAGAGAAACAAGACCACAGAGCTAAACCCTCAAAATCTTCAGCTTATACTTTTATGGAGATTTCAAGTCAACTAAAAAATGCAGATAACAAGGAATGTAGGAGTTGGAACTCGATCATTTTTTGATTTCTTTTTTGTCTCTAAATCTTACCCTCCCCACGCAGTGGCGTTTGCCAGCCCCGTCGCCGCGTCCGAGGGGAGCGTGCATGGAACAACTTTTTAAAATTCCTCCGACCCAAAAGAAAGAAAACTCCTGCTGTGCTTGTATGAATGCATGGAGACAAAGCTCAAAAACCTCAGCAGCTTCCAACCCTCAAGGCTGGTTTTTCTGTGTACACCGGGAAATTCTCCCTCTAGCTCACAAGACTTCTTTTCAATTTTTCTGGAAAACTGGCTGAATACAATCCAAGTGCAAAATATTTCAGCTAGTGCATCAAAACATGGTTTGAAGGGACCAGTTCATACCATAGTCCTTAAGCATTCCTGTAGATGGAGCGGGGATCACTCTTCCAATCAGCCATAGGCCCTTAAGTGTACACCAAAAATCCCACAGAAAATCACCTTGAATGGGCAAACTACACTTCCCACGTATTTATATAGCAAGTAGTTAGTAAAAGTGTACATTTGTAATGTACATCTTAATGCAATAAAGAATCAATGGCATATTGGAACTGTATATATGTGTAGTTAAATAAACCTGCATGTACATAGACACTACAGAGTAAATTGACCTACCTGTATTTGTTCTCTGAAGGTGACACTGTACATACATCCATATTCTCGGGCTGCACAACTTCCAGATCTGCTTTCAGCTCTAGAACCAAGCAAATTCTCCCACCCTCTCTGGTATTTTGGGATTGCACCCATGAGGGTGAACCCCTAGTGCCCCAGGAGAGCCACGGGGATGCCACTGGCTGAGCTGTGGGATGGCTGCTGGTCATGCCTCCAACTGTGTCATGACCATCAACAGTGCTTCCAAAGAGAAATTTAGGGAGCCTGGTGCCACACAGGCTGCTCCAGGTCGGTGCCACCCCTGCTCACAGCATGCTGGCACGGCTGGTGTGGCTATGGGATGCACGGTGCGAGAGGCCACGTCCAAGGCATCACCCCGGCTCTCTGTGGGGTGCAGGCCACCTCTGCTGGGAGCAGATGGCCACACTTGGCCACCGTCTCACACCGTGTGCCAGGGAAGCCCTGTGAGCTCAGGCACAGGCACCCAGCATGTCCCACCGGGCGAGGGGAAGCCTCTGCCAAAGCACTGGGCAGCCACGGCCCCTTCCAGCAGCTGAGCAAGGCGGCCTCTTCAAGAGGGGGCGAAAAAAGAATTGCAAAAGCAAGGGCAATTAAAGGTAGAAATCAGATACCATCTTTGGAAGAGGTTCTGAAAGAGCTTTTTTGTTTTTAAACGAGATTTTTTGTAAATCTCTGGATCTGATCCTTTGGGGTTTGCTACCCACCCTCCTAATAAATATCATTTACCACCAACAATAAAGTCTCCCACATTAAAAAGCTCTCACTAAATAAAAACCTTCTACTGAAAAAGCTTGGCTGAGTTGGCTTGGCAAAAAATAAGGAGCTATGACTACTCTCCATAAATACATCAGCAGATAAACACCAAAAACTATTTAAGTTAAAGGACAATGTTGGCTCCAAAACAAACCAGGAATGAACCAGCCACGAATTAATTCAAACTAGAAACTTAAATAAAGTTTCTAACCACTCAAAGGCAGTCAATTTCTGGAACAGCCTTCCAAGAGCAAAAGTGAAGGCAAAACATGGAACCAATTTGGAGTTGGGATTTGATTAGTTTGTGACAGAATGATCTGACACAGCATTTGGCTGGACTATTCAGCTCAAGAGTTTCCCTTCTAGGCTTTGTTTTCTATTAGAAAAGAATATTTAAAGCAAAAATGTTCAAGCAGTTGCATCACACAGCAACCACCCAAGACAACACACATTAAAAATGTACAGGTACCAGGCAGCAGGCAGGATAACTGGGAAATTTATTTTGCTCTTTTGCCAGAACTATTGCACATGGCCTGGGGAAAAAAGGAAAAAAAAAAAAAAAAAGAAAAAAAAAAGACTGGAACAAACACTTGAAATCACCAGCAGTGCTGCAGGAGGATCTGCCATGTAGGGCTGCAAGAAGGAAACTTCCCGATGGCAGCAGAGCCACTGCCTTGGAGACAACAATGACTTGAACCACTCACAGCCACACTGTGACTCTCTGCATTTGTTCTCTGAAGAACAGACTGTTCTCTCCAAACAATGAAAAGGATTCCAGGTCAGGATGCAAAAATTATGATGTGCTAGTTCTCAGAGATTAAAGAGAGACTTGGAGATTTAACAGCCTGTTACAGTCAGTCTCCAGGAGCACAGGGAGAAGTGTTCCAGCCAGCAAGGGCCAAATGACACCAAACTCCATCTCCTGGGCTGCCCAGGTCTGGGTGCCTGCTGCTTATCAGAGAGTATGCAATGCTCACTCTAACCTCATCTGGAGGGATGAGAATCTCACTCAAATTCAAGACTGGCAGTTTTCTTCTCAAATCCCTTCCCTTTCCTAATACACTCACACTCGTGTGCCCACAAAGCCCTTCACTGCCAGGGCTTAAGGACCCGAAAGGGCAGAGAGGACATATGCAGCCATGCCAACCTTTAGAGAACAAACACCTTAACAGACAGATGAAAAAAAAAAAAAAGAAACAAGAAACAAGTACTATGCCATGATAGTCCATATCTAAGCAATGACCTTGTTTACACAACGTCTGAGATTTGTTATGCTTGTATAGGCAGCTGTAGGCATCGGTATATGAATATGAAATCTGAAAGTCTGTCACTGAAAGCAAACAGGAGCATCCTATTTCCTGGGTGTGAGCTGAGCCCCCGCCTCCACCAGCACCCAGCTGTCTCCTCAGCTGGGCCACCGAGAGAGAGCTCAGCACCGAGTGCCCAGTTTTTGCATGTACTGTCTCGTGTGCTGTGCTCAAAGGTCTCATGGATGGCAGTGCTTCATCACCACGTCCTGCTCCTCAGGTTTGGATCAGGCCAGCCCATGGGTTTCTTAAAGATCACAAATTTCTTCTCAAGGGTAAGAGCGGATCCTCCGGGGCTGGTGGTTTGAGTTCAGTCTGTTTCTGAAAAAGAACAGAGGTGTCAGAGATGCTCCTGGCCTTGCTCCAGGTGGGATGCTAGGTGGGGAGGAAGGAATACAGGAGTGCCTCAGGATAGGCAAAATCAGGAGCCTTGACAGAGTCGGCCGCAATGCAGGGCTAGCACCATTCAGAGGGGCTGGGAAACGCAAAATCCTTGAGGGAGCAGAGTTGGCTTTGCACCCTTAAGGAGGGATGCACCCTTGCTAAGCACCTCCTGCCTCGGCACCACGAAGGTCGACAGGACCCCACTGCTCTGGGTGGTATAAAGCCATGCTCAGAGGGCACCAGCAAGCACACAGCCACCTCCCCAGCACAGGTACAAAAGCTGGCCCCCAGCAGTCCCCAAACCCCCTCCCCTGCAAAGCACACAGGGTGTGCAGCAAGGGCAGGGCCCATCCAAACCCATGCTCCAAAATCCTCCAAATTAGATGAGAAGGGAAGCAAAGAATTTTACTTGAGTTTTATATTTTTTTTTTTAAAGCCTGCAGCCATAGCAGAGATGTGTGGGAAGCTCCAAAGCAAGGCAGTGGGACTGAGAAGATCCCAGCTTGCCAGCAAGGGGCTGCGTGCGTGGGCCACCGTGGGACAGGGCCAGTACTTGGCCAGCTCCATCCGGTGGGAACCCTGCCAGGGATGGAACAGTCCCCAGCTGCACCGTTGGAAAAGCCCACAGAGGGCTTGGAAAGCACCTCTCCTCTCCTCCACACGCACAGACACACGCCTTCCAAAAGTGAGTCCTGCAGACTCCATGGCCCCTCCTTCCTTTGCAGCATCCACCATCACCACCTGAGGCTTGCTCCATGCCGAACAAGGAAGTTCCCATCTGCAAAGCTGGCAGCAGGAGAGAGAAAGGCAGGCAGGGGATGTGTCTGCTGCTGGACGCAAGGTGGGGACATGGAAGGAACCAGTGGCATAGGACAAGCAGCCAGACCCTTTTCTTCCCAAATAAATAAATAAATAAATAAATCCATGCGCCATCTTCCCACAGGGCAGGTAAAAGGATCAGATGTTTTACTCCAGCTTGAAATAAAGCCAGGATTTGGCTTCTGAGTGGTGTCAGCACCCAATGACCAAGGCAGGAAGGGGCAGGGAAGCAAAGGCACTTGTATCATCCTGCCAGACCCTCCTCACCCTCCTTCTTTATGCCCTTCTCTCCCAGAGAGAGCTCCTCACTGCTTCCTCAGTTAAACCTCAAACACTCACCCCTTGGCTGAACCAGTTTCCCAAACAGCAGAGGCCCAGCACCCCGTGCCACCCCGAGCCCTCCCACGCCGAGGCAGGGCCTTACCCAGCCTCGTGGCGGGCGGTGGGCCGGGGGCGTCGGGGGTCCCGGCGCGTCCCTCCCGGCCGCCCGGCTCCCACGCCTCGCTGCTCTCCGACGCCTCCGCGCCGGCTTCGCACGGCCCTTTCCGGCTGCCGGCCGCCTCGGGGCCGGAGCCCCTGCCCTCCTCCTCGGCCTTCACCGCAAACCACACCTTGAGCTGCTGGGCGCCGAGGCGGGCGCGCTCGCAGAGGCCGGGCACGTCCTCCTCCCGCAGCCCCTTGTGCTTCTCGTAGTAGTCCTCGAGCACCTCCCGGCCGGCGGGGCTGACCTCCACCAGCCCCGGGGGGAAGACCCCCCGCCGGTAGTTCTCATACCACTTCAGCTGCCCGTTCTTGTAGCCATACCGGCTGTCCCCGAACCAGCGAATGACCTCGGCCCGCGGCAGGCCCGTCTGGGACACGATGGCGTCATACTCCTGGTTCGTGGGGCGCTGGGTCTGCACGAACATTTGCTTCAGCAGATGCCGCTGCTGGGCCGTTTTTTTGAAGTTCAGTTTGGTTTTGGGAGGGGTGGGCGGCCGGCTGGAGCTGCCGTCCCCCTTTTCATTTGCGCCGGTCCCCGGTACCTCGTTTTTGCCGTTGGACTCGGTCACTCGCAGGTTTTTCAGGTTGATTTTGATGGGACTCACCTTCCGCTCCGCCGAGTTCGGGTTGCTGCCGGAGGCGTCGACTGAGCCGTTTTCACTCATAGCCCTCTGCTCATCCGAGGAGTCTTCCCCTTCCCCACCGCCATTCTCTGCCTCCTCCTCCTCCTGTTGAGCCACTTCCTCCACTTTCTTATTTTCCTCCGCCACCTTCTTCTTCCTCCTCTCTGAGAACCAGCTGTCGATCTCCCTCCGTGTCATCTTCGTTTCCCCCCTCAGGCGGTTCACCTCTTCCTCCGCAGGAAGGGGGTTTTGGGCAAAGCTGCTCTCCAGGGCCTTCAGCTGCTCTGGTGCTCGCTCCTTGTACTTGGTTGGGGTGAAGTCGGGCGCCTGGTGCCACGACTGCCGCCGTGGCGGGTGGTGAGGGGCTGGTGTGGCTGCTGCTGCCGCAGGGCTCAGCTCGGCTCCTCTGGGCGGGACGTCGAAGGTGATTTCGGGCAGGGAATCAAGAGCGCTGTCCCCAGGGAAGACGGCCCGTCCACCTCTCACGTTCCTGTAGTGGTACCTCCTGTCGCTGAACCATTTTCGGATCTCCTTGGTGGACAAGCCCGTGATCTTCGTCAGCCGCTCGACTTCAGCCTGGCCAGGGAACTGGTTTCTGCAGAAGCTGCCTTTGAGGGCTGAGAGCTGCTCATGGGACTTCTTGTTTTTGTAGACATTGGGATCCAGGAAGGTCTGCGAGGAGATGGCAGGGCAGGCGGTGAGCAGTGACTGGGCGCTGTTGACCACCTTGACCCCGGATGTGTTGCTGGAGCTCATGGTGCTGTGCTGCGCCGCCGGCTGCGGCTTGGGGACAGAAGTCACTGCCAAGGTGAAGGAGGAGCTGGTGCCCTTCAACCCGTTTGCCATGATGGGCTGCGTGACCAGCAGCCCCCCTGTCCCCTCTGGCTGCCCCACCACGTGGCCTGGTAAAGTCGCCTGGATGAGATGGGGAACAGTCCCAGGATTTGCAACCAGGGGTGTGTTCAACACTGTAATGGTGGGTTGTGGCACGGACTGAATAACAGTGTTGAACATCTTCTTCCTGGCATCTTCGATCTCCTCTGGTGACCAGCTGATGCCCTGCTTCAGCCTCTGCGCAGTGAACCAGATCTTCAGCTGCTCTTCTGGGTACTTGGTCACCACGGTCAAGTAGCAGAGCTCAGCTTTGGTGGGGTAGGGGAACTTGTTGAAAGAGTTTTTCAGGAAGCTGTTGGAGTCCATGGCAGCATTGTAGGTGGGAATGCTGCTCAGCGGGATCATCACCTTGGGAAGGGACTTGGATGTGGGGAGCTGCTGATGCAATGGGGGCTGCTGCTGCAGCGACACGAGTTGTGCAACACCCGCCTGCAGAACGGGCACGTTTCCTATGATGGAGCCATTCATGATGTGGGATGACTTCGTTGAACTTGCAGTGGGCTGGCTGACTGGCACGGACCCATTGGGGAATGAATGCTCTCCATCCTTCACCTCTGACTCACCGCCCAACTGACTCGACACGTTCTCCTTCAGCGTGTGGATTTTTTTGGCCTCGGGTTTACCCTTCATTATCTTCATGATGGGGGTTTTGGTAATGATAATTTCAGACTGGCCGTCTGCCCCTTCTTCAGGGACCTCTCCCGGCAGGTCATGGCTGCTGGTGGCCTCACAGAGACTTTGCTCCACGGTTGTACGACTGTCCTGCTTCGCCACCCTCCAGACAAAGCTCATCTCGCCGGCGTGAGACTCCGTGTTGTGGTGCAAGAGCCCTTCGTGGCTGTTGGCCAGGAAACCACACCCAACGCAGGCGAACGCGGGGTCTTTGCTGAAGTCTGAGTGCTCAGAGTCCAAGTGCCCAAAGAACTGGTGAAGGTCTTGAGACCCGAAGTCACAAGACTTGCAGATATAAGTGTCACCATCGGCGATGCCGCGGTGCCCATTGGACAAAGCTCCATTATTACTGCTGCTGGCCCCAGCATCACTCACTGCTGGTCCTTCTGCAGGAGCCTCTGGTTGTGTTCCTTCACGATCGTCTTCTCCAGCATCCTGTTCGGTCTCCTGAAGCACCAGTGTTTTTACTGGTATCATGCAGGGAGTTGTGGATTTCCTTTTGCTAGCCATTGCTACAATTGATCCAGAGGACTATTTTTCTTTCATTTAAATTAAATTCAAATTTAGAAAGCACTGTTGCAAGTGCTCTGTGGTCCAAATTCCAGCAAACTCATGATGTCCCGAGGAGTTGTTGTCAAATGTTGACAAATGTTCATATCTGCCACTGAACCTGAGGATAAGGAGAGGGAGGAGGGGTTAGTTCCCTTGGTATTAGACAAAGCACAACTGCCCTGGTATTTAACTGCTTCACTCAATAAATAATTTTTCCTCTTTCATTGGAAAAATCTAACTTGACCTTGGGTTTGCTGTATTTTCACACCTAAACCTGTTTCAAAACAAACACACATACATGCCACTTTTACAGCCCACATCAAATTCTCATTTAAGGCGGAAAACCACTGAATTTTCCCCTCATTCTGCCCTGTGAAGACCCATCCTTGGTGTTTCAGCAGGGAAAGCAGTGCCTGGCCTCTCTGTGTGCCCCAGGTCCCAGCTCAGCCTCACGCAGGAGGTGACACCAGGCAGGGTCACCTGGGAAAGCCGCCTGCTTTCCATCACAAAAAAAACCAATGAAAAATCCACATTCTGCACAAAACATTTCAATTTCTTCAAAATCAGCGTTTTCCATCCATCCCATTGGGAAGTTTCTCGCCAGCTCAGAGCACTGTGCCTGTGCCAAGAGTCTCTGCAGACACCCGGAGCTGCTGCCGGGAGCGAGGAGGCTGCAGTATTTTAGCCCTCCTCGCTCAGCAAGCCTGCAAAGCATTTGGGAGATGCCCTTCCCATCCTGTGTTCACTTCACTACTGCTCCAGCAGCATCTGTGAGTCCTCGTCTGGAGCCGCAAGAGAAGGTAAAGGCCCCAAAGCTCAAGAGCAGCATCACAATGTTCCTGGCTCCCAGCCTTCCCCTCCCACCACCTCTGCAGCTTTTGACAGTCACACCACCCAATGCACTGGGGTATTCCCTAACTAAGTGTAATTTCTCAGCAGTGCAAGCCCATCTTGCTGGCCTTGGGCTAACCAGAGATTTGTTACATTTAAAACCAAAACCGAACAAAAATAAGCAAAAACCAACCAGCAGTAACTTTTTCCCTTTTTTTTTTTTCCCCTCCTCTGAAGCTGAAGCAGACCCTGAAGTGCTCCAGCCCACAGAAGGCCAGGGCTGGTTGAGGCACAACCTTATTAGCCACAACCTTATTCCTGGCCTGATGTAGCTTTCCCACGTGCACAGCAAATGCTCTGTGCCTGAGATCATGACCCCAGGGCAGTAAAGCTGCTGTAGCTGGCACCAGTAGTCATCTGCCTGGTGCCACCCCTCTGTCAACCTTTTCTACAGCAACTCTGCTTTTTTTTTTCTCTTCAACAGAGGGATAGAATGGTACTTTTCCAGACTGCAAGGTCACTTGGAAGCATATGGACACACTGATTCATATTACAAAGACTCTGTGCCAGATTTCCCTGGGATTTACAGTAACAGCAATTGAGCTTTATAAAAACACTCATAAAAACTTGAACTTTAAGAAAAAAAAAATACTTACCATCCTATGAGATGACTCACAGAGGTAACTCCTATCAGTTACAGCAGTTGTGCACCAGCAGCTTTCTCACATCAGATATTTGGAGCTGATCTCATGCACTGAGAAATGCAGATCAGGCAAATGGCTTGGTGGTGCTTATGCAATACCTCCTGTGCTTAGTTTTGTTGGTAGTTTTTAGAACAGAGGAATGAAAGATCCTCATGCAAAAAAAAAAAATTCAAGTGGAGGAAGTTCAATTTCAAATGACCTCCCTAACTTTATTAGATTTTTTTTTAAAGCATGTTCTGAAAGCTGACATCATTTTTTCCAAACGGGAGAGCCTGGATGGCTGGCCCTGGCCTCAGCAACTCTCAGGCACCGTTTGAAAGACTGACGGGAAAACGTAACTTCCCGTTAATGTGGGCTGATCTGAGATTACAAAACAGTCCTGTAAATAGTGTTAGTCATCACTGAACTTGGCATCAGAAAAGACTGCTTGCTATGCTAAAGCATCGTGAAGAGCTAGAAATTATAACCTAAAAATAATCTATAAATAAAACAGGTATTAAAGCCGTGAGCTGGATTTAGACTGTGGGGATTGCACATCTCAATACCTGCTTTATGCCACTCTCATCCCACCTTCCCGTGGTTAGCCCTGCCCTCTGCAGAGGGTCAGAAAGTTATTCATTAGCATCAGCAAGAGGAATATTTGGATGAGTATGAATGGGCTGTGCTATTCAGAGGGGAACACCATCCATTTGACACCAATCCCGAGATCCTCATTTTTGATGCTAAGTTAAATATTACACAGTCTAGCAGGCTGCCATGACCTTTCCAAGTCGAGTCAATTAGGGAAAAAACAGTAAGATCAGCCTGAAGGCTACAAAATACAGCTTTAAAGGCTGAGAGGAGTTTCATTTCAGGCAAGCAGTTGTAAAAGGGAATACTTATTTCATTTTGTCCTGCAGCTTTAACACAGGGAGAAGCTGCTGGGCCCTCTGCAAGCTTTTTTCTTTCCAGCAAACTCCAGAGATCTAGATTCAGAGTCTCTATTACTGAGACTGCTCCAGTCCCTGACAGATCTAACTCAGTGTTTATGGAGTCTCCAGATAGCAAAAAGATGATTTTTATCTGTTAACAGAATAAATTTGATACAAAGCAACGGTGACACACATAGACCCCCATTGTGCCACGTTAACAAAGTGCCTCTCCCAAGCACTCCATCGCTATTATTTTGGGTAAATGTGAATGGCCTGACCCACCTACAGAGAGCCTAAAAGCTCTGCATTTCATTTACCAGCACATTTGCATCAAACTCTGTGCTCTCTCCAACAACTTTCCTTAAAAATGCAATCAAAGCAGCCCCAGCCAGCACAGCTCTCCTGCAGGGCTCCAATATTAATGCCACCTGAGAATGCAGATTGCAAATTTTAGCTGGAAGTGAATCACAGTGGCAACTTACTGGGGAAAAAAAATTAATCAAGTGTACTGTTTATCCATTTAATTTCCATGGAACAGTTGCATAACCACATGTTGGGAGCGTGTTTTATTCACTGCTCACCTTCTGGAATGCACTTAATACTTTAACACACCACTAATATATAAGAGAATGGATAATTCACTCATTTCTCCCTTATTAAAGTAAGTAGGGTTGCTCTAATGGATAGGGTAAATTAATGGCAGAAAAATTAATCAATTGAAAAACATCCTTACAACTGATCTCAGTTTATATACCACCACTAGAGATGCCTCAGACCCATCTGCACAGCCATGAGTGAAGAACTCTATTTCCTACATATTATTTTATGATTAACTGGAACAAAGAGACATTAGCTGAAAGGAAGAGCTACCTGGCAGTCAGGAAGACAAAGTTATTGTACTTAAATTCACGGCTCCTGTTTAATTTATACCTGCTAATTTCATAGCGTGGTAGCAGAGTAAGCAGGACGAATGTCCAGTGCACCTAAACCATCTCTGCTGCTGGAAATTTGAGGGAAAACTGACTTAACCAATTCTGTCCCAGTGATGCTCACATGCTGGAGGGAAAGGAGGTAGATCCAGGTACAAAACCAACCCTCTGCAGAGCAGCTTTGCCTCCGCTGAGGGAAACAATGCCCAGACTGGTCACAGTGAGCTCGGCAATAGCAGAAAATTTACTTCTGCAGAGATTAACAAAGGGAGGTTTCGAAATCTGCACTGCTGAGTATGAACTTTCAGCTTTTTCCAGCTTGGCTGGATATAACTGGTTTGGTTTTAAATGTTTCACTGAATTAACGAGTTAGGTTGTTAATGCAAAACATTCACTGCGCACAGTGCCAAGGTCCCCAGTTAGAAGATTAATTTTTTTGTGACCTTTTGCAAACCTCGCCTAGAAACAACAACCAGAAAACCCACCAGGCAGCAGCACCAGCCAGGACACGGCAGCTCCAGTCCCACTGCCCAGGCACAGGAATACAGGGACAGCTGCCCTCCCCTGCCCCCAGCCCTGCCAGCTCCTGGGTGCCAATGCTGACACCAGGGACAGGGTTCCATGGGGACACAAAGGATGGCTACGTGCTCTGTGTGCTCTGGTGCTCTGCTGAAGAGGGAGTGCTCCGTTAAAATAAAATGAAATTAATAAAAAAGTTAGATTTTTTAAAAAATCGGCACCAAAATAGAAGTAAAATAACAGTTTTCTCAACACTTTCAGTGCCTGCTAGGCAGGCAGACACGCTCCCCAGGTCAGAGACAAAGTTAATGTTTCTGTCTCATATGGAGCCAAGCACAATATTGGCACTTTAAATAAAAGCGGTTTGTTTTTAAGTTGAAACTCTGCAGGCCCCAGCTGATAGCATCATATGAAGGGGGAAAGAGGAAAAATCATAGGAGGGAAAAAAGTTGCTGCTTTTGAGTTTTTGTCTCTCCCCTTCAGGCTCTACCTCCAGCCGGGGTCAGAAGATGCAGTGCTGTCCCTGGGAGTTCCAGACGACTTCCCAATCACACTGTAATTAGCAAGGCCATTAACTAAACGATCCCTGTAGCCAGCACCACTGACCCAAACCTGAGGGCTGAGCCCCCTTCCCACCAACCCAAACTCCCACCGTGGTTGACAGCAGGTCCCCCCCACATGACAGACACCCAGTTTGCCCTGGGCAGCACTGGGAGCCAGCTCAGCAGCCTGGGACCGGGTGCATTTACCCACTGCTGGGGAAGGGAGGAAAAACAGGTCCATGTATGTGGGGTACAGGCTCATGGCCACGCTGCTGCCAGCCATGGCAGTCCTGGGATTCTTCCTCTTTGGCTGGACATTAATGTTCCTTCTGCTTTTGCAGTCTGTTCATGAGAAGTCATGTAGGAGTTTCACCAGTTCAAATTATTTATTGCCAAAACATGCCCAGTGGGGGCCACTGCTAATCCATCCCATGGATACACTGTGTGGATGGACATCTCAGCAAAGACCTCTCCAGGCCACATCCCTGTCACTCGATATGGACAGACACAGCCAGAGGGGACAGAGGGGACAGATCACCTCTCCAGAGAAACTTACAAGGTGTGGATGGGACCTCCCTGCCAGCTGTGCCAGCACAGCTCTGTGAAGAAGAAAGGGCAAGATTTGGCAGGGCTGAGCCCCTCTGTTCCCAGTCTGCTGTCGTAGATCCCAGCTAGCTGGAGTCCAGCATCCTCCCTGAGTAACTCTGCAAAGGCTGCAGCTGGGAGGAAGTCACAGGATGGGAACATCTCCAGCAGCCTAAAAATGCCAGCAGCACAGCATCACCCTGGCTCCCAGCACATGCCATGCCCTTGCCCAGGGCTGGCACCTGGAGGTAGCATCTGCCACCCAAAGCCTGGTTCACAACCCAGACCAAGGTCGTAACACACTTAATTCTTCTGGGGTTTAACCCCATTCAGGACTGCAAGTTCCCATCAACGAGCAGTTAATGAGATTTTCCCCTCCAGAGCAGATTGGTACCACACTGACTCTGCAGGCACTCAAACCTCAGGTGATCTCAACATGAACAAGCAGAGCCACCAGCAATACAATAACCACAGCCCCGGAGAGGCCACGCAGGCAAGAAAGGCTCTTCACATCTTATTATTTCGCGCTGCACGAATGTACAAACACACGCACAAACTTCAGCAGTTTTGAGCTTCAAGCAGCATCACAGTCAACATTTGTACTAAGGAACAATTTCTCTTTATGCCAACTGGTCAGGGTGCTTTGTAGCTTAAGCCTGGCTTTGAAACCGCGGGTACAGTCTAAATGCAGTGGGAGCCGGTTGACCGAACAATCGTATTCATTCTCCATTCCTTGGCAGGCCTAGAGCAGAAAAGCGTCTTTTCCATTTAGACCAGTTAAACAGAGCTATTCATTAAAATTTCACCCTTCTCCAAACTGCTGGACTTCTCCATTTAAAATCTGCCTTTAAGAGAAGCCCTCTCTCCTCTGCCCCACAGTGCTCCTCATCCCTCCGTCTCAAGTAGTCACCCATTTCCGAGCTGTGTTTTTGGATTGCTCTTGTGCTGTGAGAGCAGCACCTCGCCTGTGTGCTGGTATCTGGGCAGAGGCTGCCTCAGCACTCAGGGACTAACAGCAATTATCTCTGCTATTTTTTTTTTTTCCCCAGACAAGCACAAAACTGAGCAAGATGGAAGGTTAGAAAGAGCCGGCTGAAACAGAACACGATTAGAGTATAAAAATAGGTCACTGGGATAATATAACCTTTAGACTACTGGCAATGTGCCCCCCTTAGAGACAAGCCCGTGTGCTATATTTCAGGAGAATGTGAAGAATAAAAAACAACCACCACGACACACATCAAAACAAAACCACTGATCATCCCTCGGAGCTTTGCGTGCTTCTGTTTGAACATCACTAACATTAATTCACTCCTTTTCCTCTGCCCTCATCCATTTGATTGAGCACAAAATAAATGTTATGCAATCATACCATTAACATCTTCCAAAAGAGTAATAATCTCTCTTGGCACAGAGGCTTCATTACAGATTTGCTCCGCATTGCACTACCTTAGCAGGGTTCACAGTTCCAGCATCCAAGGGACCCACCTCCATAGCTTCAATCCTCAGATTTTGTCCATGCTGCAAAACATTCCCAGCATTCCCCCAAAGCAAAAGGCCCAGCAGACAGATAATCACATCTCAACAGAGCCAGTTCCGAGGTTAGCACTACCAGCAGAGGACACCAGATAGCATTAATGGAGCTTCAAGAAGCCCCTCAGCTCATCAGTGTCTGTGTGTCCCATCACCTCAGGCTCAGCTGGTGACTGCCAGCAGGTTGGTTTGTGCCTGAACAGGACAGTACAGCCATACTTGTAAACACACTGGAGATCCCGTTGCAGCCCCTTGTGCTTTCTCTAGGACGTTTTGTCTTTGCTTGCATTGCCAGGGCTTGGTTGGTGATTTCATCTTAAACACAGGCACCTCAAACAGCCCCTCACATGTCAGTAATATCCTGCCACAGCACCTTCAGAGGTGCCACATGCCTTGTGATCCCACCCTGAGAGTTCATTGTCAAGCATCACCATTTATGTAGGACAAGCCCAGCTTTGGCAGATGCAGCCCTTCGGAATGTATGTGAAGATGAAGAGGTTACACCTAAAATACACTTCTTTGTGTTTTTATTATCTCAAATTGCTGAACTGGTTCCAAGCCAAAAAACCACTGGGGAGCTCGGAGTAATGAATTAAGCACCAGAGGTAGATCTCAGTCCACATCAAATTTCTGACAAGGATATTTGAGACTTTTAAATCAGCAGGGAATGCTTGGCCGAGCTGGTGAGGAGCTCACAGGGGTGAGCACCCAATGGCAACAGAGCACCCACAGTGCCACAGCCCCACTGTGCTCTCAGTGCTGCTACAGCCTGCCCCATCCCAAGGAAAATCATCTTGGGGAAGCCTTGGAGCCTACCTTTCTGATGTACCTCTGCTCACAACCCCACTGCCAGGTTTGCACATCCACCTCCATACGGGTGACCTTAATCGAGGCGCCATCACCCCAAATTTGGGAACCACAGCTCTAATGCCATCACACAACATTTACTGTTAAAAGAAAACCAGTGCCAGCTGTTATACCAGCACCACAACGATCCCACTGCAGACACAAACCCAAAAGCTGTCACACAGGTTTCTCACCGAGCATCCAAGTTCCCTGCAGAATGAAGAACCGCTTGCTGAAGCCAGGCTGATCACCAGTTACCAAGCAGCCACGTAAGGGACAGACCCGCAGCAATTCCAGGGAAATAAAGAGTGCCCAGAGCTTTAAAACAAGATGCGGGTGGGAAGGACTAAACCAAGCTACTAAACAGCACCAGAGGCGCTGGAGCTGATCATCTGCAGCACACAGCCTGATGACTACGAGTGCTGCAGCCCCTTCCCAGCTGAGCATTTTTGGATTACTTCATCCCCTGTGCCCTTTTGCAATATGCAGCTTCGAGAGCCGCGTTACGTCCTGGCTCAGCCTCAGCTCCCATTCCCCCACTTACAGTTGCTATAACCAAAAAGACAACTGCAAAATACTTCATCTGAAAGCAAAGAAACGGGGTTTGGCAGGTTGGGATCATGGATTATTTTTTTCCATCCCCATGGATTCTGCTTCAGAGTCGTCCTTTCAGACCTTGCGCGCAGCCGATGGCTTTTGCAGCTTATTGAGCCCGCTGGTTTATGGCAATGTTTTTCTGCTCACTGAACTGGCTCATTCTTTCAGCAGAACAAACTGTTCCACGTTGAGGCAGGAGTTGGCTGTGTTTTAACAAAGGATTTTTCCCTTCTGACAGTGTTTTGCAAAAGACCCAAAAAAAGGAGTTTGGAGCCAAGTTACAAAAGGTCAGGAGAGGCGAGTCAAGCACTGGGTGTAGTTCCTGTATGTCACAGCCAGACAAGGAAATGGGTGGGGAGAAGAGGAATGGCATTTCGAGCTGCAATAATATGTATAAAGTGATATTAATGAGGAATGGGTTTTTAAATGAGGATGGCAAGTATGCAGGCACTGTAATTTTTGCTGTACAACAGCAGGCTTGTTAGGTAGGCTGAGGTCTCTGCAATCATTTATCCATGTGAAGCATGCATTTGAGAGAGTTCAAGTAGCACTAGGAGCGAGAAAAAGGCAGTCTTATTTGCTTCCCCTCCCCAAGCTGATTTCAAGGAGCTACCGCACTCTCATCTCCCGTCAGCCAAATGAATATTCAAAAGGCTTTTGCCAAGCCAGCGCCAGTCAATCACTGAAACAATGCTGCAGGGAAAAAAACACTGCGCTGAGAGACCTGTGTGAGACGAGACGGGCACCTCAGCCCTCACCACGGCTCTGCTTTAGCATCCAAACCTTAATGCGGGGCAAGGTGCTGCTCTGCCTGCTCCATCCCCTGCCACCCCACAGGACAGCACAGCTACAGCAGAGCTGCTGGATGGAGGATGAGCATCCCGAGCCAGGGTGCTGCGAGTGGGGAAAGACCCTGGCACTGTGGTCCCAGCAACACAGCTCTCCTGAGGGAGCTGGTGATAGCTCTTCCCTCTCCTCTGCTACAGGCTGGCACCACAAATGTTTTCTGCATGGGATGGGCAGGTTCCTGGTGATGCCCCACTCTCTGCTCAGTGTCCCTGGTAGGGATGGGTCTTTCTGCTGTTACACACTGTACATGGACGAGCCAAGATGGACAACTCTGGCCTTGCAGATGTTGGGAGGAGGGGGCCAAGTGGATCTGCAGCAGCTGACAGTATGTCATGCCTAATACTCAAGCTTTTCCAGGCCTCACAGGATCCCTGAATAGAAAGAAAGCACCCACCACTGGAACACAGCCACTTTTGTGGTGGAAGGGGCAGATGTTCAACCCCATACAACAATGCAACACAACAGTTGAAGCTGTAAGTGAAGAATGCTGCATCCACTTAAAAATGAAGAGGGAAATTAGGGACACCATCTAATTCTAGAACTACCATTTGGTCCTGATGCTTAAAGTTCACGTACCTACTCTGCAAGAGTGGCACAGAGTTTTCTGCCATTGCCTTAAATAGGCAATATCCTGGACTAAAGCACTGAACGACGAGGATTTCAGAAGCGTATGGTCAGACTGGCAAGTGCTCCTTCAGCTGGAACACCAGCTCCCAAATAAGTTCAGTTCCTTTTTAGCACCTACATAAGTGACAGACTTCCAGAAGTCCCAGTTGCACTGGACAGGACAGGCCCTGCCGGCACAGAGAAGGGCAGACCATTAAGAGAGCTCAGTATCCGAGCAGCCAAACCTTTGCTGAGCCTGGAGAAGCTGAGTTTCAGAAATCCTGCTCACCACAGCCACCATTAGATCCTTCACCACCCAGCTGCCAAAGAGAGCTTGGCATGGAAAACAACATCATCCATCCCTACTACCACACCTTCATTCACTGACCCCCAGAGTTCCCAAGGGAAAACCTTCTCTCTTTCTCTGAAATACTCACCATGTCTTTTAAGATTGATAGCAAGAGAAAAATCGATTTGGGACTTGATTTGAGATCTCTCTGGGCAAAATCCTGGCCTCTGGATCACACACCTGCCAGCCAGATGCAATCCTGGTCATTTGCTCCCCGGTTTGAAACTGTATTTGTTCAAAACCATTTGTCAAGACACCGGACAGAACGCAGAGACACAGAACAAAGTTCAAGGGCTATTTGTGATATGAACCATGCCAGTCAGGACCCTCCTCTTCCTCCAGCTGTTTAGTGACACTTGGAATGGACTGGCCTTACTGGAGAGTCTATTTTTTTAGTTGAAAACTCACCATCCTCTAGATCAGCTGTGAGCTGAAAGCATCCCAGTTATTTACTGCTGGAAGTGAAAGGAATTTCCTTACTCTTAAAAGACAGACATTTAAAATTAGTTTCAAGTTCAGTTGAGATAAACAAATCACATTCTCCTCCTTTCCCTCTCCTGTTTTTGTTTTTGGGTTGTTTTTTTGTTGTTGTTGTTGTTGCTGTTGTTTGGGTGGTTTTGGGGTGTTTTTTGGTTTGTTTTGGGGGGTGTGTGTGTTGGTTGGGGTTTTCTGTTTGTTGGGGCTTTTTTAAAATCATGCCTGCTGGTCCAATCAGCCTTTTCCTTAGCTGCCCTTTGCAACTCCTCATTTGAAAACTCATTCACAAGGAAGCAGGGGAACTATAAACATCTTCTGAGAAAAGCCAGCAAAGCCAGATCCCTGATTTCAGAGCTTTCCCTTTGATACTTGATTCCCTGAGAACCTCATTAAAAAGAAACAAATCTCCACGTATTTAGGTTTTTTGTCCCCTTCCTATGAAGAGCAAAAGGTTGGGAGCTGGGATGGGGGCTCAGGACTTCAGCTCTCTGCTGAGAAGCAGCAAAGATGAGCCCACTCCACCTACCCTGCCCAAAAGCTGGGGATGCAAACCGCTCCCAACAGACTGATGAGGAAGACAAAAAGTGTTTTAAATTGATATGACAGTGCAACTAAAGGGTTTGGGGTTTTGGACTGAGTCTTGCAAGCCTGAATTCATATTGATGCATTTTGTACCTTGTGGATCACAAGGCCTTGATACAAGGAGATTCTTTCAAAAAAAAATCAGGCGTGCTGGGAGAATTGCCTCCTTGCCACGTTTTAGTGAGTCTGCCCATGAACTACCAGCAATTACTGAGCTTCCACTCTGTATTCAAAGCTCTCTCTACAATGGACTTTATTATTTTTAAGCCTTTCAGACATCAATGTAGCAAACTTAAAGAGAGCTATTTGGAAGATTAAGACACAAACACCACCATATTATTCAATTTAGCTCCAACACTGAGCATTTATTTCTGTAAAGAATCACAACTAATACACTGCCAACTGCCAGCAGAGACAAACACTTAAAGTCACACTGCAGCATGGTCTTATAAATCAAATTTAAGATAGAAGAAGAAGGAAATTACTGTGATTATGCAAGTACAGCGCAATTACCACCAACTGATACCAAACCTATCTTCAGGTCTTGGCCACAGGCTTCAACATTCCACCCCTAGAAATGACAACCCAAGGAAATCTTCACTTTCTGTGCATGCAGCCAGCTGTGAACCTACTAGCACATCTCCAACAGCTGTATTAGACGACTTTTCTAAATATTTTATATGTTCATACAAATGCAAAGAGACTTTGTTACCACCTCACCACCCCAGCTTGCAGTGGAGAGTTCACTAATAGCTGCTCTATTTGCCAAATCAAACCTGCAGACAGGTGACAAAAGGGAGTGATGAAAGATAACAAAAAGGATTTGTGCCTCTTTTCTATTATTACAGTGCTCACGGGAGAGGTGACTGCTGCATTTTGCCCTCCTGAAACCATCCCAACCCTTCACAAAAAAATTGCATGAACTTAGATTAGACTGGGTGCAGGATGAGCAGAGGGGAACAACATCCTTCCATGGAAATGAGGGAACGAAATGAAATAAGAGTAAATTAAAAAAAAATAAAACAGTGTGCCATACGAAGACTGCCATTTCCTTAGAGCTGACTTAGTCTGAAGCCTTTGGAGAAAATCCATCTGTTGCAAATTTAAAATTTCCCAGCCCTTCAAATGAACATGGAAAAGTTCTCATTGCAAAGTGTCCCACGGATAACAGAAATATTCCTGGTTTACACCAAAAGCATCACAGACTATGATATAACCTCAGAAAGACAGAAATCAAGAATTCCTCCTTGCTTTTCAGAAAAAAATTACGGGTGATCTCATTACACCAGTCTAAAACATTCATCATCATCATTAGGGTGAAGGGCACAGCAACACTATTAACTCTGTTTCGCAGCACTAAGAAAACAGCAGGATAAAGTAAACTGCAGGAGTCAGCACGGGGGACACTAAGGTAAAAATGCTCCTGCTGTGTCAGCAGGCAGCCTGCAAACACAGGAATGGGGATGACCGACTGGCAATGCCATGATGGAGCATTTCATTTCTAGGCCAGCAGCCCAAATCCCAGTCAGGTCAGGAGAACATGGTCCTCCAGGCACCTGCCCTTTTCTTTGGGCTAGGAGTGAACAGACTGAGGAGCATCTTAATGATACTGCAGCAGAAGGACAGTGTGTCATGCTGGATAAAGCTCAGGACAGCAGGAACTCCCTCCATGCACAAGCCCATAATCAGCTGCCAGCAGAGGATTAAGGGAATAGATGCCTCCCACATCAGGGCAGCCGGGGGACAGTGCTCACACCCTGCAGGACCCATCTCTGATCCCGTCAGGAGCAGACAGGGCAGCTCTGCAGAGAAACCCCACGAGAGCAACACCCCTGCAGTCAGTCCCACAAGTCCTCACACTGAGCTGCTTCCCAAAGCGCCGGACCAGGCAGAGCAGCGAGCAGGAGGGCTCCTGCAGTGAGCTCTCCGTGGATTATTGCTGTAACACTGCACAAACCTTCCAGGGGTAGCTGGGAAAGTGGTTTGCAGCACTGTGCAAAGCACTGGAGAGCTACACTGCCACCGCCTTTGGGGTTCTTCTGCACCATCTGTTTGCACATCAAAAGCAATCAGCAATTGCAGGGGCAGCACCCAAAATTCAGGGCCAGCTGCTCCTATCCATAGCCTTCATCCTCTCCAGCCTTCTAAAATTAGGCACAAGTCTCATCATCACCTGGCAAGTACTGGTGAGTGCTGAGAAGCTGCCAGTGCAGGAGACACCCTCACTTTAAATGACTCAAGCTGCCATCCTGGGCAAGGTCCCACGGGATGGCAGCTCCCTGTCTGTGGGATATTCAGGTTACAGTCACTTGCCATCCCCCAGAGCACATCAGTGTTCTGAAACCATTCACCGGGGTTCAGCTCCATTGGGAAATTGCTGCCAGCCCCCTCCTTGTTGCCTGGCATCTTCCCCACATCCCTTCCTTCCTCGGTCAGTAGTTATTTCCACGGCATTCTAGAATTTCCCCAGAGACATGTGCAAAGCCTCTCCCCAGAACTCCAAGATCCTCCAACAGACAACCCTGAAGACTTCTAGAAGTCACACATCCATGTGATCTTCCACACACACCAGCCTGGAGCTCACTCTCCCCCACACACAAAGTGGCTTGAACAACTAAAAGTCTCATAACTCGGGGAAAAATCCACAGCCGTAAATGTTTGTTGGCCCAGCACGAAGATCACACAAACCACAAAAGGGGAAAAACAAGAGGGTTAGACAGCAGAAGTGCTTGAAGATACCACATCCTGTACATTAAGAATTTAATTTCTTCCCTTTCACCAATGTCAGGACTGCTGTTCAAGGCAGTTTTACTCCTAGTTACAGGCAGAGTCTGAGGGAACAGCCAGAGCTACCTGTAGCCTGAGAGTTACAATCCCTGGTATAGAAGCAGCCCCAGCCTGTGGCCGTGCCCTGGAGGCCACATGCTGCCAGCTGCCCAAACTTGCAGCATCACACCCAGCAGGTCAGTCAGTAACTCAGGATACTTTGAAGGAGAAGGGGTTTGGGATTTTGGCTCTTGGGAAGAGCGACATGGAGATGAAAGCAAAGCTTCTGTCCAAAAAGGATGGATTTTTCCAGCTGCTGGGCCATGCCTCTTGCACGGAAATAGAAATTTCATACGATATATTCACACTAAGCATGAAAGAGTGGACACAATTCACACTGCTAGTTCTCAACAGCCTGCACAAGCCACTGGCCCAGCTGTGTGACCAGAGGGAAATACAGATAACAGTATATTTAGTATTTCTGGATAGTCACATACTCCCCAGAAGCATTTTCCCACCCACAACCACCACGAGGCCTGATTTTCTGCCACATCCCAAAGATGATAATTTCCATCCAACCACAGCATCCCACACCAGCTGGAGCTCCCTCACTGCCACAAGGTGGGCATCTCAGGCCAGTGGCTCTCCCAGATCCAGCCCTGGGCCACCAGGCTCTGGCAAAGGGAAGAGGGGCTGCAGGCCTCCAGCACAAAGGAGGCTGCTCAGCATCACTCCTGCAACTCTGCTGTACCTGAAGCAGAGGCAGCTCCTCCCTGGACAGCTGTCACGTGGAGGGCTCCCCATGGCTTATCCCGTGGGAATGGCAGGGAACCTTCACAGCACCACACAGCAGCCAGCCAGCCCCCTGTATCCCCCAGATTCTGCTATTCCAACCAGGAGGTTTTAGCACATTTCAGGGATGCTGGAAAGCGTCTCCTGACACTTAGGGAGTGGTAAAAGGGGTGGACAGTGCTGTTACCCCCCACTGGGAAGGAGCAGACAGGGAAGAAGCAGGGAGAGATGAAATGATCAGCCCGAGGGTCTGGCCACACGCTGCCCTGGGGAGCGGGGCCATATGCCATGGCTTTATCCCCAAAGCCATCACCTCTCCTTAGCATCCACCCGGCTTCAAAGCAGAAAGGCAGCACAGCAGCACCAGAAATCTGCTCTGCCCCAAACTGGCTATCAGTTTAAACCTCAAGAACTGAGAGCAGTGCTAGGGAAGACTTTACAGGTCAAGGAGCAGCCATCTTGCTAGTGCAGTTATGCCAGGAGCCCTAGGACCTCATGGAACGTATTCTCTGGGTACCTGTAAAACCCTTTAAATGGATCATCCTGTTCTGCCTTCCCCAGGAGAACAGAAGAGAGGCCCATGAGATGGTCATGCTCCCTACTCCTTCCAGGTTCTTCACGCAGCAGCTATGGAAAAGGGTACGGACACCTTCCCACTGACACAGCTCCTGGCTGGAAGGGAAATGCTGTCACCAGTGTGTTACAGAAAGGGAAATGAGGCACAAAGCAATTTTAAATAACTCGCCCAAGGTCACAGGAAGCTTCTAGCAAAGTCAGTAATTGAACTCAGGACTTGTGAGTCCCCAGTCTAGTTATTTATCAGAAATCACCCTTTAATGGGTCACCTTTAGTCAGACACCCTCCTATTTTGCACTGCCAGTGAATTATACTGGCAGAGGGAATTATTACAAGTTTCCCTTACAGCCCAACATGCTTAAAGGGCTGTTTTGGAAATAAAATAAAACTTGCAGCATGCTCAGTGTGCTGGAACAGACAACTCCTCAGTGCTGCAGAGAGCTGAACCACCAAAGTGATTACAAGGCTCCAGATCAAGCTGGGAAATAAGAAGCTGTTTTTGCTCTGCAGTGAATCACTTTGTTTCGAAGGGTGGCCTCCAGTCCACAGTTTGAAGGGTGATGAGTAAGAACTCACCATTTCACCTTGGATTTGCATCTTCTTTCAAAAATACCTCAGATGGCACAGAATATTGCAGCCTCAGCTCCAAGCCAGACATCCGAAAGCCTCTCCCTCGGCAGCAGGCCTCTCCTTGAATCTGATGTGCCACCGCTTCGTGTTGGTACAAAACAATAGAACGGACTTTATCCAGCCTTTTCACAGGCCACAGGCACAGTTCTTTCCCTTCCTGAAGAAAACCTGCTCAAGCACCTCTCAGCATACCCCAGTCCATTCACAGAGACTAGGCACAGCCCTCACTGGAGCCTTCCACAGCCTCAGGCCCCCCCTGCCAGACAGGGCTGGTTGAAGGCATCTCAGGAGCATCCAACCTGGCTGCTCCCAGGAGTTTCCCGCTGCTGTGCCTTCCTGGGGCACTGCTCACCTCACCAGAGGAACAGCAGAGCCACTGCAGTAGCACCGCACATCCCAAACCCCTCCAAACTCCAGCAAGGGGAGAAGCCCCGCAAAGAGGAACAGCAAACCCAAACCCTCCTGATGCACACAGCAGACAACCAAACCACATCTGTGGATATCTGCAGCACTCAGATCCTTTTCAGCTGATGGCAAACAGTGGAAGTGTTGGGCAATAGGCTGGGAAAGGGACACACAGGACGGAATTTGCAAAATACAGTGTGAGGGGCAGGAGTCAAAACTGTTAGTGTGGGGCTAGCCAAGAAATTTATGCAGCATTTAGGCATGCAGCAGCCTCATCCTTCTGAGTACAAGCAATTTAATTTGTCACACTGATATTGCACACATGTCCTGAGCAAATAGGTCAGTAAGAAGTATGAGTAGGAAGGGAGGAATGAGGGGAAAGGATGCAAGGGCATCTGGAAAACTCCATCTGAGTTAACATACCCGGTATGTATAACTTTACAGGTATACATACTGATTGAGGAGACAGGAAAAGGGGAGGTAAGAGAGGCTTTACAGCTCCATGCTCAGGGCTATAGCCACCTGTGTGGGGACTGAAGGGCACTGGTCAGTGCCAACCTCCAGCCATCACCTTCCTAGGGAGCAAACACTGCCAGCTTAACAGAAACAGAGAACAAAAGGAAAAAAGAGAGAGAACTTCACCTCTTCTAAGACTCTGTTACAGAAAGAAACCCCACATGCTACCACATTAAATGGATAAAGGACAATCCTGTTTTGCAAAGCCTTTGTGTGGGGAATTCTTTGCTTTGAGCTCTGCTGGAGATTTGCAGGTGAACAAAACTCTTGTGAAAAATTTACCTCTCAGGGTGAGGAAACAAAATCTCTTTTCCCCACCTGTTCCTCACTGGCAGAGCAGAGGCTCTGGGTGGAAGGGCTGTATGAGTGGGATAACCCTGCCCCAGCCCATTCTGCTTTAAGGCTACTCACCCCAAGTCCTTGCTGTCACTCCACAGCACAAACCCCAGTGAGGAGCACGTCCAGTGCTGCAGCTTCATGCAGGGCACCCAGTTTTGTGAAAGCACCACATTTTCCCCACCATGGGTCCTGTCTTCCCTAACACCATCAGATCAGGGTGAACCCCTCAGCTCTCTGCAAGAACCAGCTCAGCAGAAACACCTCCAGAGGGTTATTAGCAACAAGACCAAACTAGCAGCTGTGGGCCTCCAGATCCTTGGGCCCTAAACACAGGGCTGAAGAGGCGTGACATCAACTATGTCAAAAATTCGCTTGCTTTGAAATCATACTCCTGCTTATTTATGTTACAGGAGTACCCAGAGGCCACAGCCAAGCCCTACAGAGCTGGGGCTGGAGCAGTGCACTTGCACATGTAATGGCCATAGAATCACAGAATGGTTTGCATTGGAAGGGACCTTAAAGATCATCTAGTCCAGCCCTGCTGCCATGGCAGGGACATCATCCACTACACCAGGCTGCACAAAGCCTTACATCTCCAGAGAGAGCTCCTGCCCTGTGGCCAGCCACAAGCAGCTCAGAGTTTTCACTAGAAACAACTCACAGCCAGGTTGGAGGTGAGGAGGTGCCGTGGCAGGCCAGGCTATGGGAGAGATCCAGCAGAAGGGCTGGGAAGCAAGCCAGCAGCTAGGCAGCAAGGACAGGGGTGTCCCTGGGGCTTCTCTGGTGCTCCCACAGCAGAGCTGAGCTCTGCCTCCAGCAGCCAGAACACTCTGGTGAAAACGCTGCACAGGCAGCTCTGCAACCCCCACAAGGATGCAGAGAAGGCTGTTAACCTAAACAGACAGGTCTGAGACTGATTCGCAGGAAGGATGAAATCAAGAGGCAAAAATAACATTTCCAGCACACCAGTGACATACCAAGCCCTTAATCCAAGGCACTATTTACAGGCCAAGAGCATTCCTTGCTGCTCTTACCTTCAGCAGCAAGGTCTGGGTCGGCAGCTGCCTTGGAAGAGCCTGTTTGAAGGTAACAAACAGCCCAAGGAACAGCCAGGCCTAGCAACTGGGATTTGCAGGAGAAGATAAATAATTAAAGGGACAACTGAGCACAGCTCACTAGACTTTGCTCCACAATGCAAGCGCTGAATGTGGAAAACTCAAAACATTTCCTCCCCGAGTGCATTAAACTCCCATTTTGCTATTTCAAAGTCTTCTACTTCCTCCAGCATCCAGATACTCGCTTCCCAGACGCACTGCTACGAATAGGGTCTCGTAAATAAAGTTTCACAAAAAAAGAAGGTTAACATACAACATATTTTTCCCATTACTTCAATACATCCTGCAAGCTTGGTAAAGAAAGAGTCTATTTAAAAATCTAGGGTGGGGAAGAATTAGCTCACCAAAACCATAAACAGATTTGCTTTGCACTTTCAGGCCAAGAGAAAAACAAGACAGGCCATGCGCGTATTGATGCACACAATGGCACAATCGTTTTAAAAACAAATGAATTGGGGGGAGAGGACACCACAGCAGGGTGGGGGAAAAGGAGGAGCAGAGAGAAAGGGGCCAAGTTCTGGAGCAGAGATCCTCTGTTTGGTTCTTAAAGCTCCCTCAGAAGATACTGAAAAGCCTTCATGGGCCAGCATAGGAGCGTGAGCTTGCAGGGAGGATGGCAAACTTTGCTACAAGGCCACAATCCATCTCTGGGTGCTGGCCCTTTGATAATGAACAATATCCTTTCCTGCAGATGGAACACAAAGGAATCCTTCTTACTTGCCCAGAGACCTTCCACACGAACCATCCACATCCGTTACTGCTGTCTTTCCATGGCAGATACCAAGGGATATACAATTTAATTCCCTTCTCCTTAGTTTCCCTCCAAAGAGACCCTGACTCTGTTTACAAAGGCAGAGTGAAACTACAAAAGCTTCACCCTCTTCCTCCTGCAAAATCCTCTGTTCATAACAGCCAGACAAGCAGAGAGCCACAGTGCTCCCTGCATTTGCACAATTACTGCCACAAGGTATTGAGGACCCACCTAGACGCAATTAATGGAGGGAACATCAAGGAGGACAGCTCTCAGGGGGCTGAGGGTGCACGTGGATCCCAGCACAAGACATGCTTCAGCAGGGCGCCTTAGTTTATTCCTACCAGTTTAACAGGCTGCAGAACTGGAAGCGTGTCAGGAAAGCGGCAGCAAACAGCATCAGTCCAGTCACTGCACTCCCAGCACTGATTATTTAATAAACTCTAGAAACAAGCACAGTCTCCAGATGTGGCACAAGCTGGGTAGAAATCACTCTAGGGTTTGAAAATCCCCATTTCCGTGGGGACACTGTCATTTATCACACAGCCATGAATTGGGTGAACAAATTCCCCGCCAGTCTGCTCACTAATGTTCAGCCATGGAGCTTACTTTTTGTACAAATAAAATGGCTTGGCTCTGCTATGAGACCCAATTTCTTCTTCAAAAGTCTGGAACGGTGTAATGGAAAAGCGGAGAGTTATTTCCAAGCACACTTCTTCCATCCACAGGAGCCAAAGGGAAAAAGCATCACTCTCCTGACCCCTCATCCATACCATGGGACAGATGGATATTTATTAAGTTACATGGAAATAAAGTAAATCAGCAACTAGCACACAGCTAGAGGAGCCCCAGCCAGGAGAACAGTATAAACATACAGGCTATCTGAACTCCGTTTTGTTCAAGGAGTGATGTCCAAAAGCAAAAAAAAAAAAAAAAAAATTGCCCCCTTCTCAGGGACACCTGGAAGCATAAGCCAAGCTTGATCTGACCCTGTTCTCAAGGCAACAGAGCCAACCACTCCATGATATTTCCTTCAGCCATCAGGCTCCACCAGCCTGCACAGAGATCCATCCCTGTGGGATACACTGGAATACCCCACATTTCCCTGTCCAGCCTGCACAGGACAGGAAGGTCCCCATGACACACAGTGCCTGAGGTGACAGCAGTGTCCTACCTGCACGAGGGACCACGTCCTGAGCCTGTCGTTCTCCTGCCCCTCCTCCGTGCTCACCCGCATCTTTCAAGTGCCTGCAGTTGCTCCAGCTGCACCAGGAGTCAGGGCTGGAAGAGAAGACATTACACCAAAAATTACTGCTGCACCCCTGCGGGAGAAGGCAGCCCTTGGTTAGCAAAGGCTAAAGCAAAAATAAAACACTGATCAGTTTGAGGAGTCTCCCAGCTCATTCTGCCCACCCCGCCAGGCTCCCACAGTACATTCCCACTGAGGCACCCTAAACACCCACCTTTGGGGTTTTTTCCCCCCCTCAATTACTAAAGATATTATTTATCAGAAGTTAACCAAGTTTGCTGAATTAATCACCAAGCCCTCACCCCAGTGAAAGCAAATCCCAGCTGCAGTGTGCTGGAAACCAGTGACACTGCTGCCCAGCTCTCTATGGACCTGATCCATTACAGGGCTGGAAACCTCAACTGGCCAGAACATATTTAGAGCAGCAACCACAGCACCCTGACTGCCACCACCACAGCAGCAGCTAAATATAACCTGCAGCTCTGCTCGTAGCTGTGGCCTTCTTTTCTCCCCTTCATTTTCTCCCCCTGCCATCCAGTCCCTGTTCCCCCACTGCTGGAGAAGCAGCAGAGCCAGCTCCATGTATTTCCTAATTTCTAAACTTTACTGTCTAAAGAGATAACCAGCCAAGTGGATTTCTGGGATTAAGTTCAGACCAGGGGAGAAAACAGCATATTGAAAAACAAAGAGTCACCCTGGAAAAAGGTGAGCCAGAGCTTGTAATGAGGGTGAAAAACAGGAAAATTAGGTTGTGATTGCCCAAGCAAAGGAAAATTTACACTTGTTTGTTGCTCCTGCCTGAGCATGGGCAGTGACAGGTCCTCCTCTCCCAGCACCATGTCCCAAGTGTGCCTTGCCCAGTGGCAGGAGGGCTGGAACTATGGGATCTTTAAGGTCCCTTCCAACCCAAACCATTCTGTGAGTCTAGGATTTTGTGAAGTGTCCCTGTGCTTCAGCCAGCTCCAGTCCCTAAAGTTCCCTGCTAGAGCCCCACTGATCTGCTTCTCAGGTTGGATCCTGCTGACCATACGCTTTGCACACAACTGTTGAGTTTCTTGGATTAAATAAGTAAGTGGCACAGAGAGACTTCACCAAATAACTGGCACAGATGCATTACAACTCAGGAAAGGGCTCCCCAAACCCATCCAGAATCCTGCAGACAAGAAATTTCCACTCTGGCTGTAATTGTACAGACCAAACTCAGCAGGATTTAAAAAGAAAAGAGAGTAATTTTAAAAAAGGCAAAGCAATTGGACAAGGGCAGAAGGACACAAAGGTTTTCCCTCTCTAAGCACTCAGGTGTCTCGACGCTCCCTGCTGCAAAGCCACGGTTGGAGAAAGCTTTCCCCAGCCCCTCAGTGCTGGCTGCTCTATGTTATTTGCTATTTTTATTTGCTGTGTGTTATTTTCCCAGTTTAATTCACAGGAAAAGCAAAGGAACCCCAGAACCAAGGGGGGGAAAAAAAAAATCAGGAGGCCAAAGTCTGGCAAATCACAAGAGTTGAGAGAACAAGAAAAAATGCTTTAAATGCCTGCTAGATGCCACAGCTTTTTCTTTTTTCTTTGCTTTTCTTTTTTTTCTCCCCTAAAATGAAGGGAAGGCTTATCCCTAACCAATTAGGTTTCAGCACACTTGGAAAGATCCCAGCGTTGAATGCCGAGACCTTGACATAACAGGTGACAAACTTTGCTACGCCAGAAAAAATTTAACATATAATAAGAAACAAATAGTAGACTGCTGATGGAGTGGGTTTTCATTCCAGCAATTTGTGTAAATGTCCTATATCGACCTGCACAACCCCAGCACCTCCCAAACAGAGCGATAACAGCATGGCCCCACTGCTTATCTGCCATTCCTCCTCCTGTAACACTGCTGCCCCTCTCCCTCTGCCACGGTACATTTAATATCATTCACACACTCCTTTAGGGATTCAGCATATGCCCAAGACTTTAACAAACAAGATTTTGCATTCCTTGGAGTACCTAAATTAAAGAGTGACCTCGATCACAGCAACCAGAACAGCTTCGAGCTTCTAGAAATTAAAGGTGGCTTAAATAGAAACTTAAGCTGGAGGCAGAGATAAATCTGAGTCTCCCAAAACCTCGTTCTGAAATATGGAGTAAAGCCCCTGAAAATTTGGCACCATGAGCCATGATTACCCTGGCAGCTCCTCCTTGAATTCTCTGGAATTGCTGCTTCAAGAAGAATAACACAGAGAGAGCTGGGGTGAGGGGGCAGGGACTGGGATTTCCTTGGAGCAGAACATGCAAACACAGCTCAGCTGCTTATCACTGAAACTGGAACAGCAACAAGGACAACCAAGGCATGCTTTTTTCCCTAACTTCTTTCAGATATTAAAATCCCAGCATCCAACAGCCAAGATACACTGAGGTTCTTCTGTCTCAGTTATTCGCACTGCCTGCCAGAACCACAGCCATCATTACCATCCCACTGCCGTCCTCACAGCTTCCTAAGGCTTGACTGAGCAGCTCAAAACCTGCAAACAGTTCCAGAACGGAGAATATCTTCCCCAAACACCAAATTCAACCCACAGAGTAAGCCATCCTCCTACAGCTGGAGGTTTAACACTGCAGTGTCTGAACCAGCTGGACCAGAGGGCTCATGAAAAGGGACAGAGAAACGCCAGCCTCCCAGCAGCACCCCTGGGTGAGATCCACTGAGGGTCTGAACATTTCAAAATCAAATCCACTGCAAAGGCTCAAAAATAGAGATTCTTCTGTTTTCCTTTTACCTGACAACCCCACCTCAGATTTATATCTTTTTTAGCAGCTGTCAGCTCTCTTTTGGGATCTTAACAGATCTTCTTGCCCTCTCTTGGGATTTTTTTTTTTTTTTGATGTGGCTGAAAAGGGAACTAGGCTGTCCCAGAATAAAGCCTCCTTGCAGAACAAAGCCTGGTTCAGCCTGAGACTCACACAAACCAACACAGCAGTCCCAAGCCCACCTCTCTGTCCCAACAGAGGCTGGGCTGAGGAAGAACAAAACGATACAGGAAAAGGACAAAAACAAGTCCCTGGCCCACCAGTCTCCAAAGGGGATGCTTTGAAGAATGCTTCACCTTTTCTTGCTGTTCCCAGAACTAGGGAATAGCTGAGCTGTGACAGCACTTTGAGAGAGCCCAGCTTTGGCAGAGATGGGCACCTTCCTGAGGTGTCCACATAGACCTGAAGGAAGCTTCTCAGACATGTGAGACCCTCTGCCACTGCCCAGCAGAGACTGTCCAACCCTGCAGCCTCTGCTGCTTGAGCAACACTGATTTTAAAAAGTTACCATTCCCAAGGTACAATTAAAGAACTGAAAAGTTACCATTGCGGATCTCTAAAGTGGCTGTTTCTATTTTTCCAGTATTTACAGAGCTGGGAACTCAACTTTGCTGATATTTCTTTAAAGAGAAATAGCTGTACTAAAGGCAACATCATTCACTCCCCTCTCTGTCTCTTCAACTCAAGTGAACCAGCGTCCTGGAAAAGCTGCACCACTGAGACAGGCAAGTCATACAGTTTAATGCCCATAGCATTCAATTTCAGAACCAAAGAGCATAAAATATTTCTAGGCAACATCTGCTTTTGTAGGGAGGCATGCAAACTTACATTATGTTTAGTCACTTCAATCTTTCTAAGTGCCTGAAAATTTAAGCCACAGAACATCATTTCTCATCTCTTGCTTATTTTAGACCAAAAACAACCCTCTCCAGCCTCACCACTCCAGGCCAGCACTGTAGGAAGGGAGCACAGGACAGCAGTGAGACAACTCCCACTGCAGGGGAATAAACTGCATCTTCCTTATGCCAGCAATGACCATCAAGAAATATCAGAAAGATATTTCCAGGCCATTTTAACCTCCAACAACGGATGCTCCACAAGCTCTTCAGACCATCAAATCCTCTTGTTACTTTCAGGGAAAGTACTGCTCTGATTTTGCCCAGTATTTAATCTGAACTGTTTTTCTCTACAATTTTAGGGCCATGACCTCTTGCTTTTCCCACTGTGTACACAGAGAGCAACCACCACCTTCTCTTTTAGGCACCTGAAGATGTATTTCCTGCCTTGCTCTTCTCCCATCTAGAGCCAAACAGCTCAGGTTTATTCAGCCCAGGGATGTCTACACTTCCAGTCAATCTCCTTACACCACTCTGGATCCCCGCCAGCCAAACTCTTCTCCCCTCTCCTGCCAGAACCAGAAGAGAACACTTTCCCCCATCCTTCTGCACTATATTGCTCCCGATGCTGATGTTTATTTTCAGCTGAGTTTTATGCCCAACCTCCAAGAATTTACAAGCAGATCATGGTCCAATCCAGGTCTACTGGGAATAATTTTTTCCATTGCAAAGAGAAGGAATTATGGAATATTCCCATGACGCTAAAAATTCCTATTGCAGAGTTCTAAAAATTTCAAATGCTATTCAGGTTGGATTTAAAAACAACCAAACAGGTATACACAACATGGAGCATTAACAGTCAGCAAATGATAGCCAGCTTCTCATCCAAGAAGAGGAAACAACAGACTCCCACTCCTCTCATTTTCATCTCACTGCCCAAAGGATGCTCCGAGCACCACAGGGGACACAAAGAGCTAAATGTAACTATTATTTGAGAGCAGAAATCATGACTTTGCTCCATGTTTTATTCAAGGCCTGACGGGGCTCTGATCATCCATGTGATTATCCAGTTCGAGGAAACAGAAGAGCACTGGTTTCCCTTTCATCCAAAAATCCCAGGCCTACAGCAGGACGTGGGAAGCTGCGCCTCTGCTCCTGCACTGCCTGGAGGTTTTGGCATCTTTAGCTTCAGCTCCTGCTGTGAGCTGGGATATTCTGGGATGGGGAACTCTGTCAGTCCCCCGGGATCTGCTTTTCATGCCGAATACCATATTTAAACTGTCAATACATTCAATAACATGGCTGAACAGTTCCTCTGCCCTTATCTCCAGCCTCTCCCAGCTGCAGTTACTGCTATTCACACACAGTTTTGTGGGAGCAAAGAGACAACAAAAGCAAAAATAAGTTTTTTCCAACAAAAATTCCCTTTGACAGGCAGCCCTGCCATTAACTCAGGGATAAAAAAAGCCTGGGAGCCAGCAGTGACAATGCTATTATAATACAAATTATTAATACAAGGGACCTCATTGCTCTCAGCTTCCACATGCAGCCTGCCAAAAGCCAAAGGTTCCTTTTTTTTTTTTTTTGGGTGCACAGACCTTGAAAACTCCACAGTTAGCAAAGAAAAACCACACTGACAGTCTTTACACTGTCCATAATGTCTTTTTAAGGTGACTTGTCATTTAAACTGTCAGCTTGAAATCTAATAATTAAAAAATATTAATATAGTATTATGTATTACACTTACAGGCTGCAACCACTGCCAAATTCCTCTGACAGTTTTTACAGGATTATAATCATATTTGTCTTTTAATGTTTTATTCTCTTGCTCCTGTGCCAGAGAGATGGGAAGGAGAGTAAATGGCTACTTAAGAACAATGTATGATGATCCAACCCAAAAGTGGAAATGGAGCACAGCACTGTGTTCCCCCTCCTTGGAGCAGGGATGCTCAGCAGCCAGAACACTTTCAGACACAAGTGTGATTTTAAAGCAAGTTTTCCCATGAAAAATCCTTTAATTCCAGGAAAAGCACTGATAATTCTGAGGTGAATATGTGGGAGAACAAGCTTTATGGTTCTGGCATTGAGAAATACCAGGCTCTTGCAGAGACCAGACACAGCTCAACTCAGCAGTGGCCACAAAGGGACCGTCAGTGGGATCTGAGCAGAGACAAGAGCTGAGCACACCAGAGCCCTGTCCCAGAGGCTGCACATCCTCCACTGCTGCTCCAGCTGCTGCTCAGAAACCCTCCTGCCTTCTCTTTCCCTTAAATTCCCCTATTAAGATGGCCCAGATGAACAGACCCATCCTCTGAGTTTGCTCCCCACACCATGAATGAGGCCAGTCTGAGCAAAGTGCCAGCTGGGTCTCAAGCCCAGCTCCTGCAGGGACCTGGCTGGGCCTCAGCCTGGGAAGAGTTACACAAAACAAGGATTCTGGCATTTCTTAGCTGAACCTAAATGCCTTTTTTTTTTCCCCCGCAAAAAATGCCTGGGGCATAACAGTGCTTGTTTGTACAAAGAGGACAGACAAAATTGTCTAGAAATGGAAGCAAAACCTGATTCATCCAAATTAATGGGCAAATTTTACAACGTGAACACATGAAAAATGTTGGGCTTGTTTTTGGTTATTTTTGCCTGCAAGGTCCTTTTTTTTCTTCTTCTTCTTTTCAGGACAATGTTCCTTTACAAAAGCATTCTTCTGAAAGCACTTCTCCCGTGAAGCTTCCCTCCAACAGCTACTGTTACAAATCTGTGATAAAAGATGTATTCAGCAGGGTTTGGCACACAGATAGCACCCAAATGGGCACTGTCAAAACCTTGCAATTTTATCACGAGCTCCAACATACTTGGAGAGAGAAAAGATGCCCATGCAGGGAACATCAGCATAAGAGAAGCTTCGTCTCCTGGGGTCACAAGGACCTCAGATTTGATCAGGACAGGGAAAAAAAAGACAAGTGTCTAGACACAATTCTGGAGAAAATCCCTCAAACAGGAGAGCAAAGTGATCCAGATTTTCATGGACTGATGGCCAAGCAGAAGGAACCTTTGATGAATTATCATTTGATTTGATCCATCCTTAGGATTTTGAAGTGTCCCACTGGTGACTGCTTTTGGGGGGGAAAACTCTCTCCAAGAGCTTCTGGACCAACAGAAAGCTGTCCAGAGTTTTCCCTTAGCATCAGATCAGCTGTCTCACAAACCTCCAACTTAAGCTTGCAAGAGAAATATAAATTGAAATAAAGCCCCACACTGACTCAGCCATCAGTCTCGGGGGGACACACAGCTCCTGATGGAGGATGAGCCTCGGTGGCACAGAGTGTGGCTGAGCCCAAACACGAGTGTGTAACACCTACAGGGCACCTCTGCAGGACACACAAACACATACCCGACACAAGCACAGCTCTGCTGCCCTGCTGCTCCTCCCTCTGTGCCAGAAACAACCCACGGCCAAACTGGACCCAGCATCCACGACACGGGGGAAAAGAAACATCTCAGCAATTAATAGACTTCATCTGGAATCTCCCAGGAGACAGTATTAAAATGAAGGAGGGAAGAAACAAATAAACAGAGGAGAAAAGAATCAACCTAGCAGTGTCTGCCATGCCAACTTCTAAAGCCAGAAGTCAAGCTCAGGACCCCATGGCACTGCTCCCAGTCTGGGATACTGGGAAACAACCAGGCTAATGCATCTCCCTACCACTCTCTGCCCAAGAATTCCCATTTTCCAGCTTTTCTCCATAACCACAAAGCCCTGGAGGTTTTGTTTCCCTTTAAGAAGCTGAGATTTTCACTGAAGTCCCTGGTTCTGAGTGCTGGGCTTTGGTCCAAGAGGCAGACATCAGGAGGTAGCAATGGGCTGCAGGCGCTGGCCCCCAGCCGAACCCTTTTCCAACCAACTCAGCTGGGGTCTGGATTTGGGAATCCACCCTGCTGCATTCAGGAAGTATTTCCCAAAATGCAGAGTTTAACCCCAAAATTGTATCGTGAAACAGCAAGCACAACTCTCTAACACACCATAAATACATCACTCTGTACCACACTCACCAAGTGCAGCTCTAAATCTGGTTCACCCATAAGTCACATAAAATAGAAATATTCTCCCTGATTTCAGTGTAATATTCCCAAAGCTGATCCAGAGAACCGACAAAGTCACTAAGCTATAATTAGAGGTTTACTACAAAAGGTGTTTGGGATGCCTGTCAGCACCGAAGGACACTCTGTATTTAAGGTACCCTTAACATATACAGTGGCAGTGGGCCATGTTTTGGGCTTTCATTAAACAAAAAAAGCCAGCTTGTTTACTCACCTCAAATGACTTTGCTCAGTCTCTGCTTTGGTTTTTTTTTTTTCAGTCTCTAACTTGATTAATGGCATTTTAAAGAGGCAAAAAGAAAAATCCATCAGTGAGGTGGTTTAAAACATACATTTTTATCCATCGTTCTTAACACGATTGCCAGCTAAGACTTGCTTCTCACAAAAAAAAAATTAACTGGGTGCAGAACGTGCACATTCACTCACTGGTTATTGTAGGGTTGTTGACATTAGCTTTTATTTTTAAAAAAACATCAAGCACGGAGAGGAAATGAAACAATGTGATACTTCTTTGAGACTGTCTCTAACATTAGGAAAACACGCAAAGAAAATCCCAGAGTGATCCACTTGCAGACCTTCCCAGAGTGCACCAGGCTCGAATTGATAAAATAAATTCTGTGTCACAGCACTTGGGCTGGCCTGGCTTTTTCAAATTGTTTTTTAAATAATATATGACAATACTATCATATGCCACCGTATCCTGAGCCTTTGGGAGGGAGAGGAGCCGAGTGCCACACTCCAGAGATGCTCTCTGGGGCCTGGTCTCCCTGCTGGCTGTCACACCACAGGTGCCTCTGGGCAGGTGTCATTCCCCACACTGAGAACAGGGAGCACATGGGATCAGCAGCTTCATGCCAGAGCGAGCATTTTGCATTAATTAAAAGGTGGCTCCATCACACACTCCAGGAGTTCTCACCACTGCAGCACAGCGTGGACCCACCTCTTGCATGCCCAGGGTTTCAGCAGACCATCCCTGCACTTCTAAGTGAAAAAATTTAAGTCTATAAGCACCAAGCTCTATCACAACTTCACAAATGTTCCTAAAGTTGAGTTTAAACTGGAATGAAAAGGCATCTCTAAAGTGATGCTCTGGTCCAACAGCTGGTAGCAGCATCACCTCTGCTTTGCTGTTGGAAAATAAGCCCTGAGGGTGAGGTGGCCATGGCCATGAGGGGAAAAACATCATTAGGAGATAAAATCATCCCTGCTAATCCTTACTGTGAATTCAGGTGCATAATTAGACCAGCTGCCAGGTACAGCTCTGCAGAGGTGACCTTTCCTGGTGCTGTCTGGATGTGACACCACGGAGGTACCAAGGCTGAGAGAGGATTTCTCCCTTCTTCAAATGGCACCCGCCTTTGGGGCAGAACCAGCTAAAAAAGAAAAGCAGGAGAGGAAGGCAGAGCAGGGCTGCAGATGGGCTGAAACCGCCCCTTCCCAAACACCAATTTTCCTCTCTCCCTTCAAACCACAACAACAAAATATTTGGGAACTGGATGGATGCACAGTAAACATATTTCACTACTAATGGTCTCCAGTGGACTTGTTTTTGCATCCTGCAGCAAAGCACGACTGCGAGGGAATGCTTTCCTCTTTCAATAGACTATTTACTGTTAGACACCTACATAAAATTAGGGATATTTGACTTACAATTCTATTTCTCTTCCCAAAAAAGCAGGTGAAATTGAGCTTCTCGGTTGCAAAATTAGCAATACTTTGTTACTAATTCAGTTCCAAGAACCTCCCTCAGCTCTTTTTCCTAATCACATGCAGAACAGCTACACTGCACATACCATTTTTCGCTACATTGAGCTTGACGAAAATTTAAGACTTCCTCCCCGCCCCATCTTCTTTTTAAATGGGAGATGTGATTATTGAAATTAATTCGGAAAACAGTCAGCATTCACCAATCAGCTCAGCAGTTTGGGTTTTCTTCATCTGCTGGTTATATGCTAATTATTGTACTGGTGAGATTATTTCCCATTCACATTCGGAATTTACAACACAGTAGGGAATTGATTAAATTAGAAGAAAAATACAAAAAAAATAGAGAAAGAAATCAATGACATTATACATTCAACATGTTGGGGTTTTTTTTTCCATTTTCTTCCCAGCCTCATGCTACAATGCTCTGACAAACTCAGCCCCAGTAGAGCAGATGCACAGGGCAGCGTTTCCCAGCATTAAGGAGCAGAGCAGAAATGAAATGAAATCCACAGAGCAGATATTTTGGGAAGGCGATGCAACCCTCCCATGCTCATCAACACCTCTGCTGTTCCCCCCATCCTCCACTGCCTCACACCAACCATACCCTTTTCCACTTGGCTGACATTTGTAATTAAGAAGGGAACCCTCCCCATGTGTGGGAAACGAGCCCCCATTTCCAGGGCCAAGTCTCCAGCAATGCCAAAACACCCGTGGCAGAGGCAAGAACAATATTCCCTGCCCCATGAACAGCTCTGGTGGACTGAGGTGGCTTCCGGCTCACACCAGAAGAGCACAAGGGACAGAGCAACACCAGCCCACAACACCCAGCAGCAAGGACCACTTTATTCTGCTATCAGGTCTTCCTTATGGAAACCCTTTTTTCAGAGATACTCAGCAGAGAGATCCCTTATTTCACTACTGAATCTCAAATACTTACCACCTCATTTCACCTGGACAGGCACAACAATATTGTCAACAGCAGGGCTTTGAGCACACAACGGATGTAGTGTTTGCCTTGCAGCGCTGTTTATTTGTGGTTACCCCTCAAAGCAAGGACTGCTTTTCACCCCCACCCTCTCCGTTCCAACCATCCCCTTGAAAACTACAATCAAAAAAAAAGAAACCCAAAAAAAATCGAATCAAAACCTACCCTAGGTGCCAGAGAAGATCAAAGTAGGAGCACAAAGCCTTTAAAAATCCTTTAAACACTCCAATCTTCTGCTTGTCACAAACTGCTGGACACCCACAAGCTGCTCTGAGACCTACCCTGAAGGTAACAAGAAAAGCAATGTCCTGCAGCCCCAACAGGAAACACACAGGTGACCCCACAGCAGAAAATAAGATTGAAAACCCACATCTAAAAAACTGACAAAGGAAGAGAAGGATGCCAGGAAAATTAGGAGAGCATAAAGTAGCAAAAGGAGGTTGGAAAAGGGTTAGGAGCAGGTGGACACACAGTGACTGTTCACAGGAAAGGGGTATTGCAAAATTAACCCCCAGCACACCAACTCCAAAGATACCTCCTCCAAAGCACCTTAATTTCTAGTGCTCCAATAAGCACTACTGTGTTCCCAGGGCCAAACCTCCAGAAATTCCAACTCCAGTTTCCAACCTCCAGAAATTATGCTGGCACATGGCAGAGCAAACACAGCACAGGCTGGGAGAACAGGATGACACCACACCACCGACACAACAACAGAGGAAAAACAACTAAAAACAAAGGACCTGCAAACCTGCAGCAGTTGCTACATCATCCTCAGTCTCCATCTTTCCTGCCTGTAAAGCAACATGGAGATGCCAGACACTGGAGCAGGGAGTGCTGGCTGCCATTTAAATCATCTGCTGCACTTCCCAGTGCTTGCAGGGCTGAGGGAGCAAAGCCCAACAGGTGGATTATGGTCTAAATGAAATATTCACATCATTTGCTTGCTCACAGCCTGTCTCCCCTGTGCCAGCACAGCTGAGGGGTTCTGTGCTTGGATTTTTGGGTTTAAGTAAGCTCTGCCTCCATAAAACAGAGACACTCCCCTTCTATTAAATATTTTGTGATGTGAAAATGATTCCTAGCAAAGAAAGAACAGGATACATTTCAGAAGGGGAGCCTGTTTTTACATCCTGTTTAACAAACCAAAGCACAACACACACCAGGCTTGCACAACCTCCGGCACAGGTGTCAGGGTGATCTGTCTCCAAAGGCCACCCCACATCCAGGAACCTATGTAAGAGCCAATTAACCTTTAATGCAAAGTGTCAACACCTGTCTTACCAGGGCTGTGAAAAATGACATAACATTCAACCCTTTGAGGCCTCCAAAGCCACCTGCTCAAGGTGCTGGTCTGCAAGGCTGACCAGAGCCTGGAGGCTGCAGGCTGTAAGAGAAAGCCCAGTGCTTTCTATCACTGGAAGCTGGAATGATCCTTGTGCTACTCATGCCCCAAGGCAGGACCTGGAGCCACCAGGAAGGTCTCCAGCCACTGCAGCCTGCCCTGAGTACAAGCATGAGGAGCCAGGAATACATTTGGATCCTTCACACTGAGACCCAAGACTTCAGTTTGGTTAAATATGCTACACATCACAAAGCATCCAAGACAACCCCATCTCAAACATCCTCTTACACAAAGTGTACTCCAAGTACTCCAGTGCACTCCAGCACAGACCCTTGCTACTCCTACACTGAGGACATCTGGAGATGAAGAGCTGCAAGACCAAGTATCCAAGACTTCAAGCCTAATTTTGGTCTTCTTAACTAAACTCTTTATTTTCACCATTTTAAGAACAGACAAGAAGTTTCAATCCAGCTTTAAAGACAGATACCAACTGATCCCTGAGTATTTAGGGAAGACAGGAGCTCCCCCAGACAGCAGGGCACAAGCTTTTGGCAGTAACTGCACACTCCATCTGTGGGATAACCCAGGCATTGCTTTCCAAAGGGACACCAGCAACACCACAGCTGAGGCTTTAGGACAGGAAAGCAAGACACGAGCGCAGTCATTTTGTTGAGCTTTGCTGTATTCTGGGAGTTTTGTTTTTAAATTCATTGCAGCAGCTGACCCACCCCTGAAACACTTCTGGAGAACAAAAAATATCCCCACAGCTGAGAAGCAGCTGGATGTAAAGAAAAAAGTGTCACAGCTTCCTATTTACAGCACTGCAATAGTAGAGCACAAGCCCACAGAAGATGCACAGACTTCCAGATGGATAGAGGGACGGGACTGATCACGTATAATTATTAATGTGTGTCCCCACACCGCTGGAAAAAAAGAACTGAATGTGTTTAAGAAGAAACAAAGCAGCGAAAAATAAAGTGACTACCCATTCAAGTATTTGTGCAACACTGGCATGACACCTTAGGGAAATAAATATTTGCTTAACCTATTTCCAAAAGAGAAGTTTTTTATAAGTCCCATGAAAACCTCTTTATTTACTGAGGCATGAGAGCAGAGCATTTGCAAGCATCCTGCACACCAAGCCGTGATCCAGGAGCAACTGACTCCCTTCTCATCCTTCCCACAGGAGCAAACTAATGCCTTTACACCAGCAGGACAAAATCACCCTGAAAACAACACCAAGGCACTTATTCAGGAGAAGAAGTTAAACAACACCAACACAAATAGCAAAGAGTGACCCTGCCCCCTGGAAGCCCCTTTCTACTTCTCCATCTGCCTCTGGCTCAGTGAATTTTTGAGTGCTCATAATTTAAACCTGTGCCACACAGGCTTTTTATTAAGGAGCCAGGTGCCAGAGCTCATTCCCCACCCTATTCCTGACATGGCTCTCAAGCATCTCTGTATTAAAAGAAAAAAACCCAACAAAACAAAACCAAAAGCTGTTCCCCTTCCCCCCAGGCCCAAGCAGTCCAGCAGCAAGGCAGGCAGGGAAGCTCCATCACCCAGACTGAATTTTCTGAGCATTACTGGGCAGGAGTGTTTGGGTGGAGCTATAATGGAAAATTTTGCAACCTCAACACCATATTATTTTATTTAATTTTGTTTTCCCCAAGCAAGTGCTAAAACACATGAGGGGCCTGGCTGGAACAGCAAGGGCAGCACTTGCCTGCAGTAGGAGGAACGATAAAGATGCCATGACTGCACCTGGACAGTTTAGAAGGCTCATTCTCCAATTTTTCTATTTCTACTGAAAAAAAAAAAGCAGGAATAAGGAGTGAAGAGCACGCAGGTAAAAGGGAGTTCAGATAAACGTCCCTTTACTGTGCCTGTAGAACAAGGAGAGGGCACCTTCACACAGTGTCCCTCTGAACAGCGAGAGGAAAGAGAAACCACAAAGCCTTTGAAGCACATGAGACTCTCCTCCACGTGGAGATGAGCCACGGCTGCCACTGCTCTGGTGACAACCCAACCGCCTCAGCTCTGCTCTTGTGCCATGTGTCATCACCAGCTCCTCGAGCTCCACCACAGTCCTACCCAACCAGGCCTTCGCAGTCACTTCACCGAGCTCACTCCATTTGCATTTTAAGCATTGTTATTTAGAACATTTGTCAAGAGGGAGAAAAAAAAAAGAAAAAGCAAACAAACAAAGGAGGGGAGAAGTACAAGACTTTTTCCTTTATAATTAGAAACATCACCCCACTCCTACTTAACAAAGCAGAAAAGCCATCACAGCTGCTAGAGGGAGAGAGGCTGCTGACCTTCACCACAAAGACCATCAGGCACCAGTAAGCAGGATCTTCTCCAAATTAGCCTCCATAGCAGGACTAGACTCATTCCACCTGGAACAGGTACCTAAGTTACAAACACAATCCTCCTGGTCTCCGATGTAGTTAATGCGAAGAAAGACAACTCAGCATAATTCTGTGTCTGCATAGGGCAAATCACCCTTAGGATGAGCAGGGTGGGGGGAACCTGGACCTGGCTCTGGGCTCCTGCTCTCCCAACAAAATTCCTCTACGCCAGGGGTGACACCAGTTCCCTACAAGAATGATGAGGGTGATAATAATTTACATTAGCTGTGAGCAAACCAAGGACTTCTCCATGGGGTGAACCTCCCTCATGCTTTTTTACATGCAAATCAGGTGGAAAAGACAGAAAGGAATAATAATATCAGGCGATGGGAAGCGAGGGACCCATTGCAGCAAAGTGGGCAGCAATGAGCCAGCCCATGGGGGCTAACTTGCACAAGCTGGGGGTGCTGAGCAGGATGGGAGGAGATGTCTGCTCCTACCTTCTGCTTTTTGTATGCACAGATTTCTAGAGACTCCCAGTTGTTTGTCTCCATTCCCAACAGTTCTCAGGGGGAGCTGATGCCCTGCCTGCAGTCGGCCCAGTCCCTGGAGAGGGTGAATGTAAGCGGGTCTTGCAGGGCTCATCAGTGCCCAGATACACTCCTACGTCCAGGAATAGCAAGAGATGCACCTGTGTGACAGCCTTGCATGGAGCAGCAGGATCCTGGTGCCCAGAAACGGGGAGGAAGTCCCGTGGGACCAGGACACAGCCGTGCCCTGTAGACAATGCTGCCTCCAGAGCTGTCCCATCACACAGACAGGGAAAGGCTGGACAAGGGATGGACACAGGCCCGTGTCCCAGGGCTGGACTGCAAACCCAAGGTGCAGATAATTCCAGGAGCTACAAGATGAGCTGGTTTACATAGTAACACCATAGTAACCAAGGCGGAGGGAAAGGTTCGCTTACACAAGGGGACAGCATTTTTGGAGGGGAGGAACAGGAGATCTAAATAGAAGGAAAACCCTGCAGAGCAAGGAGACACACTTATATAAAGGAGAACTGGAACCACACTGCTGTTTAAATCTCTCCTCTGACAATCCAGATGGCTCTCACTACCAGCCTGGCTCACCTGCTCCGGGCTTCCCCACTCCAGGCTGTCAGCACCGCCTGCATCCATCCCTGTGCCTCCCCGATGAAAGCCAGCGGTCCCCATGGGGCTGGTTTCACTTGGCGTTACAACAAGGAATTTATTGATAGGGATGTGCTCCCACGAGTGACTTCAGGGCTTCAAGTTACTCCAGCTTTTCTACAGTAGCAAGAATTGCAGAGGCTGAGCCCTGTCAAAAAAACCTATGCTAAACCCCAACCCATCTATAATATAATTAACATCAGCTACAGATTAGGCTGTATCTGAAGCAAATCAGATCCAACAGCCTCCTCTTTCCCACCCCCAAAGGTGGGTCAGGGCTCCAGAACTGTGTGGGCATCCGTGAGCTGCGAGTTACTGGGATGCACCAAGAGGAAACAATAAACAGACTGGAACAGTCTGCTCCCTCTTCTCAGCTATGTTGTAAAATACATCAAGGTCACAGACCCAACCTAGTTAATACAAGTTATCATTAAATTGCTGCTTTCTTTTACGGTAAATAAAATGCTTCTAAGCATCTGGGTGTTTTTCCCTTCCTCCTCATCTCTTAAAGAGATACTAGTTTAGAATAAGCTGTTCCAGATAATGAAGTAAACTTCTGGCTTCCTATCCATGGAGAAGCATTCCTCGGGACTCTATGATCCTTTTTTGGGGACTGCAGCCAGAGTAGGTGGTCTGGGAGAAGAGCAGGGAAACCCTCCCTGATTCACTGGAGCCACCCCATGGATGGGGCAGAGTTTGTGCCCTTTAGTGGGGCAGAAATGGGAAAAATGAGATCAGGAAAGACTTGTATATGAGCTTTTCTAGGTATGTCACATGGCCTGACAAGACACATCACCTACCTCTCCCCTAAAAGTTTCCCATCACATAATCAGAATAGCAGAGAACTCCTTTGAAAAACTGTATTGTCTGAGATTTGAGGGCACAAAGTGTGCCCTGAGCAGCAGGATGGGGCCACTCTCCCACAGGCCAGCTTGCCAAGCAAACGTGACACCCGAGCAGCACAGACCCACTCTCCACCTTGGACCCACATCCATCCAAAGGGACACCTCTGCTCTCCAAATCCACCTGGCGCAGCAGAGAGGCCTCGGGCTGCTGGCACCTGGCCACACGCCCGGCTGCCACTGCAGGAGCCTGGCTAGGAGCTGGCATAGCCCAGGCAGGACTTTATCCCGGCAGCCCGAGAGCGTGAGGTTAAACCACTGTCCCCAGCCAGGCAGGGAAAGCAATGAACGGGAAACCTGGGGTTTGCTCCCAGCTCCGCCACAGATTTCCTGTGCGGCCTCGGGCTCGTCACTTAGCGGCCGCTCAGTTTTCCTACCTGGGAGGAGCGGGAGATGCCGTCCGCTCGCATCCCGGTTTGTCCCAAGCACCGGCACTTTAAACCTGGCACTGCCGCAACCCCAAGGGCTCCAAAAACCCCCACCGTGACCACCCCTCCGAGCCCCCAGCTGCGACACGAGTGGGGTCTGCCACCCCGCTGTCCAGGCAGCGAGCAGCCAACGAGGGCTGGAAAAAACCCCACTTTTCTTCCTCTAGAAACCCAGACTAAAAGAAAACAACCCAGACCACCCCGGGGGAGAGGGGTCCCGAGCCGCCCCACGCAGCCGGGTGGGTCCCGGGCCGCCCCACGCAGCCGGGTGCTCACGCAAAGCTCCCACAGCGGCGGGACCGGATTTTTAACTGGATTTATTTCAATTTTAATTGCTGGCGAGCCCGCGGCAGCGCAGCCCCGCCGCTCCCCGGCCAGCGGCGAGGCAGGGCTGGGCGCACCGGGGCGGCGGCGGGATCCACACGTGTCCCGACCCTCGGGTGGGCGCCCCGCACGGGGCCGGGGGGCGTGCGGCCGCCTCGGCCCCGCTGCCCCGCACCTGCCGGGGCTCTGCGGTGCCGGGGGCAGCGGGTGCGGGCGGCAGCGCAGCGCGGGACCCTCCCCGCCGCGCTGGGCACTCACCCGCGGCAGGTCCGTCGCGGCTCGGCTGGGCTCGGTGCGGGGCTCGGTGCGGGGCTCGGTGCGGGGCTCGGTGCGGGGCGGTCCGGCCCGGCGCGGTCCGGCGGAGGCCCCGGCCCCGAGCGCGGGGCGGGCGGCGCAGCGGGGCGGGCGGGCGGCACCGAGCGCAGGCATCGGCGGGGGGAGCGCGGGGCGGGCGGGCGCGACACACACCGGCATCAGCCGGCCTCCGCCGCCGGGCGGGGGGGCCTGACGTCACCGCAGCCCGCCGGGCGCGCCTGCGCGCGGGGACTCCGGCTGGGTCGGGGCAGGGCTGGCACCGGGAGCGGGCACCGGGTACCGGGCACCGGGCACCGGGATATGGACTGGGACTGGGACCGGGATCGGGCACCGGGACTGGGATATGGACTGGGACCGGGATCGGGCACCGGGACCGGGATATGGACTGGGACCGGGATCGGGCACCGGGACTGGCATATGGACCGGGACCGGGGAGTGCGGCGAGCGCCTGCCCCGGGGGGTTGCCCCGGGGGCTCGTAGCAGCCCGTGGGGGGCGCGTACCGGGAGCAGCACCGGACGCGGGGAGGGCGATGAGGAGCGTGCGGCCGCCGCCGGGGGCCGGGCACGGAGCGGGGCACACCGGAGCCCGCTGCCTCCGCCGCTCCCCGCAGGGAGCTGAGCCGGCCCGGCTGGGCTCACGGTGGAACCGGAGGAGGGCGAGGAGTCCGGCCGGTCCGTGATCTCCGTCAGCGCTGTCAAGAACCGGGGCGGGCAGCCGTGCACGGGGGGACCCGGCCTGGGTGGTTGGAAACCCCCAGCCCCTTCCCGTTCCCAGCCGCTGTCCCCGGGAGGCGGGACCGTCCCAGCCGGTGCAGGAGGGAGGCTGCTGCGGGCGGGGGGCTCAGGGGCGCAGCCTTGGGGTGAGCTGCGCTCGGGGGCTGCACCCCAGAACTCCTCTGTGGCCCCCCGGCATTCCCGGGGCTGGAGAAGTGCTTGGGGTGCCCAAATTGCTGCACCCCAAGGCTTTGGCAGCGCCACTCCCAGCCTGCCGTGAGCAGGTCAGGAAGCGAACCGAGCAGCAGCTATTTCTTTTAAATAAAGCGTGGCTTGGAAAGATCTTGTCTTGCAATAAGACGCCAGTTTTGGTCAAAAGATAAAAGTTTTTCCAGCTGCCTTAATGTGCACATAATCCCACTTTTCCTGGATTCGGAGCTGATGGTCAGACTCTGCTCACAGTTACATGGATGTAAATATGTCACTTATCTAAAGCTGTTGGCTGTAGAGTGCAGTCCTGGCTGTATTGTCGGCAGCTGGGACACAAAAGCTGAGGGCTCTCAGTTCAGAGACTTCATTTTTCAGGACCGTGTTTTGCTCAGGGCGCTCAGCTCTCCCGGTTTGAGTGTAGGGCTGGATTTCTCTGAAAGCCCTGGCTCTTGGAGCCACACAACTGTGTGGGAACTGCAGCTTTCTGGTTTTTAAATAAGCTTGAACCCTTTGTGTTTACAGAAGAAATGTGAACTTCTAACAGGTCAGAAACTAGGAGCCAAATCAGCAGAGCATGTTTTTAAACCAGAATGGACGGTTTCAACCAGTCCTGCGGCTGTAATTCAGCTTTTTCAATGCTTGTGATTGGGGACTGAGGATGGCATTTCCTCCTTTTCAGGCAAAATGGCTTTCCCACCCACTCCATCACATGCCAGACCAGTCTGACTTGATCTTTCTGGGAATGGGAAAGAAAAAACAAAACCAACAACACTGTTTTCCTGTTGTATTCCTGACTCCAGGGCTGGTATCTGGAACAGCTGAACTTTCAGGAGTTGTCCCTGTGCCTGAGGGAGTAGGACACCTGAGCCTTGCTCCCCACGGCTTTCACAGGATGGGAATTTGACCCCATCCAGCTGTGCTGACTTGGTGTTTCTGCCTCTCCTCTCATCCTGTTTTGCTGAATCACCCCTTTCACAAGCCTCTGGAGCTCTTTGTTGATCCAGGAAAGGAGATGGGAGCTCCAGCCCAGTCAGCTGAGGGTCAGGAAGCTCTGCCAGCCTTCCCCAAGCTCCCCCTCCTCTTAAAACGCCGTTTCTCTCTGCCGGGAGAAGGGGCCATGATAATGAGAAAACCCTTTCACATCCCAGCCTCTGTCAGGGATTCCCTGGAGGGTGACAGCAGAGGAATGTCAGTCAGGGATGACAGCCCTGCCAGCAGCAGGCAGCTGCTCCAAGGAGCTGCCCGGCACAGGGACCTTGAAGCTGACGTGTTGATTGACTGCTGTCAGCCAGCCCGATGGCTCTGGCCATCCCTCAGCGGACATGTGGTGCCTTGCAGCATCCTGCTCAGTGCACAGCGTTCAGGAAAAGGCATCTTTCCAGCCATGCCTCAGCCTGCCTGGCTGCTGCCTGGATTTTGCCAACCTCTCAGGAAACCCCCATGTAAAGGGGACACTGGTGAAGGTAAAGACAGAGCAGAGACAGGGAGAAAGGAGCCAGGCTAGTGGTCATCAGAGGATTGTGTCACAGAACAGTGAGGTCCTGGAGCGTCCTTCCAGTGTGGGAAAGGGAACAGGGGAACCCAGCTTCCTGACTCTGGGGTGATAAGAGAATTTGGATGCTGCAGGTGTTTGCAATGTGGGCTTCCAGCCATGAAACAGTGCTGGTGTCCCCAGCTACTGGCTGAGCCCCACAGCTGGAGGGATTTCTCCTGTTCCAGCCCCAGCTTTGCTTGTCTGCAAAGCAAAATATGACCCTTTTTTAGTCAGCTTGGTTCCCTCCTGTCCTCTGCAGCATCTCTGGGGACCTGAGCTGTGTCAGGTCTCAGCCAGCACGAAGGCAGATGGGTTGGCCAGCTCCTCAAGTCTGTCTCACTGCTGGATTGTCTGACCTCCCTCCAGACATTTCAGGCCCTTGAAGAGGCAGGGAGCAAGGCAGAATCCAAGGAGATGCATCCCAAGGGACTGCCAGGCAGCTCAAATATGAGATCAAACAGCTGGGAAAATCACAGAGAAATAATGTATTGCTCAAGGGAGGAGGCAAACTCCTCATCAACTCCCACCTTGGAGGCAGCTGGAGAATTGGCTGTGGCCTGGCTGGGCTGCAGCAGCTGTCAAAATGCAAAGAGGGGGAAGAAGGAGCCCATCTTTTTAACACAGCTTGTCCACTCTCTCACCCTGTGACTGAAGACACAACTTGCTTTTTGGGAGAGAGGAAAATTTAGGAGGCTTCTGGGCAGTTTGTGGGTGCTCCCAACTGCCAGGTGGATGGATGGATGGACGGATGGATGGACGGATGGATGGATGGATGGATGGATGGATGGATGGATGGATGGATGGATGGATGGATGGATGGATGGATGGATGGATGGATGGATGGATGGAGTTTTTCTAGAGAGGCCCAGGATCTCAGCATGTAGGGCTTTCAGCACGACAGTCAGTGGAGGTATGAGCAGCCCACAAGGCAGAGGTGCCTTGTTAGGGGTGAAGGCTGCAATCTGGGAAGGATGGGGAGTGCTGGGATGCAGGACAAAAGCTGCCAAGATGGATGTGGCTGTGAGCTTTTTGGAACGCAAGGAGCTGAAAATATTGCATTTCAGTTGACTAATAAAAAAATCTGTCTTGTTTTGCAAAGGCTCATTGCAAACATCTGTGGGTTGTGGAGCTCCCAAAAGGGGGAAGAAACCTCTCCCTGTTGGAGCAGCTCCTGGGGGAGGATGAACAAGATACACAGAGAAGTTGGGGTGTGCAGGGTTACAAGCACGGGGAGGGATGGATCTGCAAGGCTCACCTTCTAAAAAAGAGGAAAGGGGACTAAGAGGAAGTATGAAAAGCAGTTGGCAGGAACCAAGGATGATTTTATGGCTTTGCAAAAAATTACCATGGCAATTAAAAGTGCTCTAAGCTTTTTGGAGGAGAAAGAAGGAAAGAAGAGGGAAGTAAAAGGCTGGATTGTAGGGTAGGATGCAGGGAGGAGCAGCCATCACCCAGAATGGCCATGGCACAGCTGAGGATCTGCTGCAGGGGCATGGGGGCACAACCAAAGATTGGTGTGTCAGGAACCAGGGGTAAGGACTGGTGGGGAAAACCAGCTGGGCAAGGAGCCTTGGCGGTAAGTGACGGGGACTGTACTGCTGCAGGGTGCCCAGGTGCCAGGAGCTCATCCCTGTGTCCAGAGGGTGGGGGCTTGGAGCCACAGCAAGGCTGAGCTGCCAGCATGCTCCTGCTGGCATTCTGTTCCTTCTCCGTGCTCACCTGAGGATGCACTCAGATGGCTGAGGAAGACATGGTGTCCTGCACTCTAATGTGCTCTGTTGAATGACCTCTGCAGCATTTTTTACCAGTTACCAGGCATCTGCAGCCCAGATCTGTCCTTGCTTTTGTCTTCCAGGCCTGGGGTTTGTGTTACAGCCTCAGGGCCTGCAGGGCATAACCCTCTGCCCTGGATGAGACCAGCAGTGGCATCAGCGAGCACTGGTCCAAGGACAACACCTGAAGTGTCACACCTGAGGTGTCTTGATGGAGGTTCCAGCAGGCTCCTTCCCTGCTGGGCACAAGTGCCCAGTGACCTTGCCATGGGCTGTGGGGTTTGGTGGCAGTCACCCACCCCGCAGTGCCAGCACACCCTCTTCAGAGACCACAGCTGTGCCCAGCCACTCACAATAGCTGCTTTCGGTCCAATTTCACCGAGGGCCAGAGCTCTCAGAACACTAAGCTGCTGGAAAGTAGGTTTCCTTCCTCAGCAGATCTGTCACAGCCTTCAGGAAAGTTCCCATGTCAGGACTGGGATCTAGTGTCCAGGCCATGCTTGGCACTGGACAGGCACAGGGGGGATCTCTGTGCCTCCAATTGCCATGAGTATAGCTGAGGGAAGTGAGGCACTGGGAGCTAACAGGACTTGCCTAGGAATGAGCTGTGGCATTTCTGCAGATCAGCCCGTCATCTCAGACCAACAAGTTTTGGATCCTTCTTCTCAGGGACTAAAGATGTCCTAAGCAGCCACCCTCCAGCTTTGGCGCTTCCCTGCTCTCACAGCACAATGTCAGCTCCATGAGTGATGTGTTGGAGAGCCTTTGTCCCTAAAGTGCCACCACTCAATCCCCATCACTCCAAAAGCCAGCAGAGAAGCTGCTGGGGAATCACCAGCACAGGGCTTGGGTAAATACAGGACAAAGCCCACACCAGCCACATCACTGCCCTGGAGTTACAGTATGGTGGCAGCCAATGCACTTTTGGGGGGCACAAAAATCCCCACCAGTTTCTCACCCAAGTCCACCCAGCTATTCCCACATCACTTCCCCAGTGCTGTCAGGCTCCCTGAGATCTGTGCATCAGTTTTCTTAAAGTGTCTGCTTTTTTGTGCTTTCCTTTCGCCGTGCCCTCTTTTCCCATCCCCCTGGAGATGATGCAGAGCAGAGGAGTCCCTGGGGTTTGGCCGCCCTTTATGTCTCATTAAGACTTCACCGTACCCTTGTGGGACGCTGGGTTGGAGAAGGAAGGGTCTCCATGGGCACAGGGCAGCTGTGCCCGGGGCTGGGGGAGCAAACGGGGCTGTTGGATGAGCCCCGGGTGTTAGCTGCCACCCCAGAGCCACCCCCGGCCTGCCGGGGCCCTCAGCAGGAGGCACCGTGTGGAGCCTGGGGCCTTCCCCTCACCCAGGTGAGAGGAAGGAAGCAGCAGGGAGAGGAGGAGCTGAGGGTGAGTGCTGCTGCCGGCACAGAGCAACCCACGGGGTTTAGTTTTGCCCAGAAGTCGAGGATGTGCTGAGGCTCAGCAGCTGCTCAGGTAATGGGGACGGTCCCATTGGTTTGCAGTGTGGGATGGATGGGAGCGTGGATGTGGGCAGGGAGGCCCAGGAGCAAAGCAGACTGGTGTCAGCAAAGCACCTGGTTTATTTTGGGCTGCTCTTTGGCTCTGGAGGCCGATGTGAGCTGTCTGCAGGGGAGGACTGTCCCCTTCATCCTCCACAAGAGCTGTGTGGTGGAAGGCTGTGATCCTGCCTGGTTTGGGGACTGAGAGCGGGAGATGCCCCATTCCTCAAGAGGTTTTATTTATTGAATGTGAGTTGAAGACTTTTACTCTTGCCCTGTCTGCTTATTAATCTGTCTCCAGACGATAAACTACCCTTCACCTCCCTAACGGGCCTGCTCCATCCATGGTGGTGGGGCCGAGGCCTGCAGGGAACAGCCTCTTCTCTCCATTCCCTGCCTTTCTCCAGCCGTTTTGGGTGAGGCCCACAGGAAATAAATTCAGTGAGCTGAGAACTGTGCCAGAGCCATGCCAAGCAGTCCCCAGCAATGAGATGTTTGGTGAGGGATCAGCTGCCCATTGAGGCAAGGGAGGGACATGACTCTGCAGAGGGGACATGGCCCTGGCACTTGTTTTGCTGTGTGGCTGCAGTGTTATGTTGAGCTCTTGCACCCTGCATTCACTATGAAGGTGGTGCTCAGTGCATCATATCTGGGGATAATTTCCAGGCCCCCACCCCAAATCCTATGGGATTTCTCTGCCCAGGACTTTCCCTATGCACTTTTCAGGGCTGTGTCAGTGTATATCTCAACTGGGAGCTCATCACTGCTGCCCTGGGAGTATCAGTCAGTCTGATCATTCCTCCTCTCCAAAACTCCCCCCACATGCAGCGAGGAGCTCTCTCCCATTTGCTGCCAGGCCCTGCGGCACAGCAGGGAAGGCAGTTGGAGGGCTGCCCACCCCGGCAGCAATGCCTGGGAAAGCTGGGCTCAGCAGGTTGGTGAGTGGCCCTGTGACCCTGGCCCCGCTCACAGCAGAGCTGATGGAGGCACTGAAGCTTCGGGAGCTGGCTAGCACTTCCCTGCTATCATCCCGGAGAGGATCTGGGATTTGGGCTTACTCCCAGCTGCCAGGGAGAGGTGGGGGACCGGGCATGGAGTGGGAACCATGTCTGCCCCCTCAGACTGCCTTCCAGGAGGGATGTCTGGGAATGGGACAGGGCTGAGCTTGTGCAAAACGGATCGGAGAGGCTGGGTACCTGCTGGGGCAGAGGGCTTGTTGCGTGGCACGTGCTTGTCGTCATCCCTTTGGGTAAGGAACCAACTCCCCCCAGCCGCCCTTAGGGTTGAGTGAGCACTGGGGGCTGTGGTGAGTCCCTGGGGACACCACACCATCACCTGGCTGTTCTGCCAGCACAAGAGTTCTGGCTTGTACAAGAGCCATGTCTGGCCAATTCTGCAATGCCTAAGTGGGATGCCTTTCCCTCCAAGTGAGAAATGTTAGGTTTGGACTTCGTTCAAAGTTAATGTGTGGTGTATGGAGCAGCTCAGACTTCCCACCTCTCTGCCCTGAGTTGTTTGGGAATTTCTAAGGACAGGGCAGGACAGGAGGTCTCCTACCAGCCCAATTCTTGTTTGAATGGGATGTTGACAGCTTGACTGTGCAGTGTTGCTGTGAGGTTGTATTTGCCCTCCCAAGGGGCAAATGTGATGGTGTATCCCAATGGCAAGGGCATCTCTTCTTCAAGCTGGGTGCAATAACTCATGGTCTGGCTTCTGTCCTGTTTTCTGGTGTTCACAGAGGCTGTGGCTGATCTTCATCAAGGCTCTCAGGTGTATGCCTCAGTTTCTCTAGAGGCTTACGTGTCCCCGTGCCAGGGCTGTGTTTTCAGCCATGGCATGACTCTCCTACAGTAAACTCACATTGCTTTTAGCTGCTGGAGTTCTCTTCCCCTACCTGAATCTATTCCTGTCTCTCCCTTGCAGTCTCAAACCATGAACTACGTGGGGCAGCTGGCTGAGAGCGTCTTTGTCACGGTGAAGGAGCTGTACCAGGATCTGAACCCCGCCAACCTGTCGGGCTGCATCGATGTAGTCGTGGTGAGGCAGCCCGACAACTCCTTCAAGTGCTCCCCATTTCACGTGCGCTTTGGGAAGCTGGGAGTGCTGCGCTCCAAGGAGAAGGTGGTAAGTGATGCCTGCCCTGGAGCTACACTTCCTTTCCAGTGTCTCCAGACCCAGGATCTTCTATAACCCACAGGTTATGGAAAGACTTTGTTTGAGGGAAATGGAAGCCCAGTGAAAGGGATGCTTGCCAAGTTTTTAAGGGGATGCCCCCAAATGGAACCCATCCATTTCCAGGGAGGAATGTGCTCCCCAGGAAAATTGGGAGAGGTCCCTTGCCTCAAAGGCTGTGTGGCTGTCAGCCCTGTGGGCAATTTCTACCCATCCCCTCCCTCAGAAAGTGCCCCTGTGCTCCAGTGGATGAGGGAGTTCAGAGGGACAGGCTGCTTCTGTCCCTTGCTAGGTTGACATTGAAATCAATGGGGAGCCTGTGGATCTGCAAATGAAGCTGGGAGACAATGGAGAGGCCTTCTTCGTCGAGGAGTCAGAGGAGCATGAGGTTGGTGATGAGTAGGTGCTGAGTGCATGTCTGTGTCCCACTGTGACCACCTGGAAGCGTGGGGTTGAGGTGGAATGACCAGGTTTGGAATGCTGCTCTTCCCCAGAGTGACTCCATTCTCCCGTCTGATGTTTTCTGTGTCTGGAAAGGTTCCTGCTCAAAGGACCTTGTAACCCACGTGGTGGAGCAGCCTGAGGGAGTATTAGACCAAATATCTGCATCCCAGACTGGTCTCCATCAATGGGCATGGCCAGACAGGCAGATACCTTGGAGCTTGGCCTCTCGGGGGTTCTTGTGACAGGGATGAGAATGAGATAGATGCTATGGCAGGCTGCCTGCTCCACTGGGAAGTGGGAAGAGACTAGTTGTGGCTTCCAGAAATCCTGGCAGCTCTTCTCTCAGGCAGATTTGTGGTCACTGTTGGCTTGGGCTGGGTTTGGGAGTAGGAAGGGGCTTTGGAATCAAATCCCATTTGCAGCCTTGGTAGTTCTGGTCTTGTGGTGCCATCTCCTGCCTGTCTTTCTTTGCCCATGTTAGAGATGTCTTTAACTTGTGGCTGGATCACCCTAATGTTCTTTTACTCACATGTTGTAGGTAAATACCCTTTCCTTTTAGGCCAGGCCACAAAACCACCCCTGAACTGAGGGCTCAGTGGTGATGGTTGTGCTGTTCCATAGTATGCTCCATAGAGAGCAAGCAGCTGCTAGGCTGAAAAGGAGGGTGCTGGAGGGAGCTGATGGGCTCTTCCCCATCCCTGTTCCAGGGCAGCATCCCCTACTTCCTCTGCACGTCCCCCATCTATAAGGCACGGAGCCCAAAGGATGCTGTCCAGCCCTCCTGTGAGTTGGAGGCCACCAGTGCTGGACTGATCCTGCACAAGAGGAGGCGACGCAGGAGAAGGTCCCAGAAGAAGGAGGTGCTGGAGTTGGATTCTGACAGCTCTGATGAGGGCAAAAGCAATGTCTCCATGAAGGAGCCATGCGAGCTGCCAGCCCCAAGGTGAGCTGCTTGGTATGGGCAGGGTGGTGCAGGGGGTCAAGCCTGTGGGTTCATTTGGTGATGCCCATCAGTACTGAAACACGGGGAAAGTGTTTGCAAGTTGGAGTCCGGTCTTCTGTGGAGTAGAGAGCCAGGGGGAATGGTGAAGCTGGATATTGCCAGCTTTCTGGAGAGGAGGCTGCTGCTTGAAAGCAGCACAAGTGCCCTCTCTTTCCTCCTTTGCAGTGATGCAGCATGTTCACCGTTTGCTGATCTCCTTGAAGAAACCGAGTCGTTGCAGCCCCGAGAGATACACCCATACTCCGATGGGGAGCTGCTCGGAGGGGACAGGTAATGGGCAGAGCCAAGGTGTTCTGCTCAGCTCTGGTGAGAGCAGGGCATCTGCCTTATGTCAGAAGGTGGTTTGGAAAAGTGACTTGGAGGTGTCAGGAGAGGAGGGTTTTCCTAGCCTGATATGGTGTGGCTGGAGGAAAGCTCAGAGACCACAACCATGGTCACAGGTGTGAGAAGCCTATGTGCAGAGGGTTCTCTGCTGCTGAGCTGCTCTGGGCAACTGCTGGCTTAGCACTCAGGTCTCAGCTTCCATAGGTCTTGGTCCTTTGGGAGTGACAATCTTATAGGGTAGAAGTGACTTTATGGAAAACCAGCCTTACAGGGTTCTTGGCCCCAAATGTCCTTGCGCTGATAGGAGAGCATGGGGCTGTAGTGTAGATGAGGGCCCACATCAACTTCTCTTCCTGCAGCTTCATGCTGAGCCGTCCATCTTCTCCCAAAAGTGATTCTGAACTGGAGGTCAGACAACAGGAGAATTTTGCTCTAGGGGCTGAATCCCACGTGAAGTGGACCTGGGGAAAGCTCCCTCAGGTGAGTCCCTGCTCTTGCTCTTTTGCTGGGAATGGGTGTCCAAAAGACCTACAGAAAGCAGAGGAGGCTGTGGCCAGGCAGCCTTAAGAAAGTTGTCCTTTTCTGTGTGATGGTTTGGGCAACTTCCCATCCTCAAACCTGTTCCTCTGCTTTCCTTGAGGTGACTAAATTGGTGCGAGTTAAACCAGCCAAATCCACAAAGGTCATTACTGCTGCATCAACCACCATCTCTGCGACACTGGTTCCAGTGGATAAGGAAACCCCTCTTGTTGCCATCTCTGAATATTCAGGAAGGGATTCAAGCCCAGCAGGACCAAAGGGCATACCCCCTTCCTTGGCTGTGTCTGTTACTGAGCCAACACTTGCACCCCAGGCTGGGAACAGAATCTTCAGGCTGAAGGACATCTTCCGTGCTGTCAGGGCAAAGAGATTTTTGGGGACCTACTCAAACCCACAAGAGAAACAGAAGGGAGATGTTAGTGTTGTGCCAGAAGTTCAACAAGATGTGGAGCCCTGTGAGGGAGCCACTGCTCCTTGGCAGTCAGGCTCAGAAGGCCCCAGGTCCCAGCTGGAGAGGCAGAGCAAGCAAGGTGAGAGGGTGACTGGTGCTGCTTGAAGTGGTTTGAGCCTGCTGATGTGTCTGACTCGGATGACCTCCTGGCTTGTCCATTTAGTGTAACTCCATGACTCCCAGGTGTGGTGTGTTTACTTTGCCTTCTCTGTGTGCTGCCAGCTCCTTTCCTTTGAAGAGACATCCCTTAGGTGTCCACCCTTCAGTGACCACCCAGCTCCCAGGAAGGCTTTCTTGCCTTATGTTCCCTGAAGTCCATCCTTGGATGTCTCTGCTTTTGCATACTTAGAAGATTTCTCAGCAGTACAGGCCATACCTTAACTTCAAGTGTCTGACAGAACCTGGCCTGACTTGTGGCTTCATCTGAGCATGCTAAATCAGGGCAAATCACAGAGAAGCATTTATGTGCCCCCCTTGATGGTGTATTTAAGGACCATGCTAGTGCAGGTGTCTTGAGGAACTTCTGTTGCTGTTGCCTCACAGCAGCTTTTCCAGTAGGAAAGTGGCTGCCCCGTTTGTATGGTACATGGATATGATGGAGGATAATGCTGTTGGCTTTCTCAGTAGATGGTGGGGGGATTGGAATGGTGATTCAGCTAAGCTCTCTTCTGTCTGTGCATTGAGGATCCATCAAAAGAAGTCCTCACTTGAGTCCCAGTAACACTTGCCTGGAAGACCTCTCCAAGCTGGATGAGCAGGTGGCTCTCTATTTCCCCAGGAGGTATGAGTTGTCCCAGCTGGCCAAGCTCAGACATTTTTGAGCAATTCCCTTGGTGCAAAGGATGGAGGTATGTTTAAAGCTATTCTCTGATGTCACCACCGTTTCTTCCCTTGCTGGCAGTGACACAGAGCAGGGTTTGAGGCCTGTGACAGACCCCAGCAAACCTCTGTGTGTCCAGCTGCCATCCACCTTGCCTGCCAACCAGCCCACGGACTCTGACTCGATGCCCACAGTTGCCCTGTCACTGTGCGGGGGCCTCAGGGGCAAAAGGCAGATCTCTCATGGTACGTGGGAGGGGAGGGGAATCTGCAGTGCTGAAATCCTTTCTATCCCCCAATGGCATGACACAGCCTCTGTCCCACCAGAGAAGTTCATGGAGCACATGGTTTCCTACCAGCAGTTTGCTGAGAATCCAAGGCTCGTCAGTGACCCGAAGCTGGTGATAATGATCAACAACAAGTGAGTGGCTGGCTCTTCCTGCTGCTTCATTCCACAATGGACAGCATGGCCCCTTTGTCCCTGTGGAAACCCTCCTGTAGGAATGTGACTCCATCCCAGCCCATGACTGTACCAAAGTAGTTGTGGGACCTGGCCATGCTGCAGGATGGTGATGTGCCCATCCCTCTTGCTTTTTCTAGATATTATAGCTGGGCAGTGGCTGGTCCCATAGTCCTGTCCCTGCAGGCTTTCCAGAGGAACATTCCTGAGGTCAGTGGTATAACACATTTACTGGCTATGATTCTGGGCAGGGCCTGGGCTGAGGACTGACCTCATGCCATGTTCTGCCATATTCACAGAGCATCATCAACGAATTGGTGAAGGAGAAGATGCCCAAGAAAGGCAGAAGATGGTGGTTCCCCTGGAGGAGGAGAGAAATCCCAACAGATGGGGTATGTTTGCAGCAGTGGATATGACAACCATGTCCCCAGGGGACAGGCATCATTCTGCTGACTGGCAGGGGTGGGAGCAGGGTCCTGGAGATGGCCTGAGGTTGACTATGAGGACACCCAGGACCTGACAAGGTGACTTCTTAAGGTTGCTACCTGTCCCCTTTGGTCTGTTAATGGCTGAGCAGCAGAGCAACACCTGCTAATGCAGTAATGTGGACCTTGTAGTGGTGAGACCTCCTGCCATGTGCCCATCATGCCAGATCCCCGGGCACCACATGTGCTTGCTGGTCTCCCTGCCCCACCACAGCACCAGGCTGTGCTTACTCTTCCACAAGCAGTGTCCCAGTGAGGGCAGGGACTGCTGTGACACCTCTTTTGGCATTGCTGTTCCGACTGGAAGAAAAGCAAAGCAGCCCCTGCTCTTGCTCTTGGCTCTGTGCAAGCACTGCTCAGCAATAACAGAAACATTTCTGTTATCAACACTGTATTGAGCCCAAATCCAGAGCACAGCCCCATACCAGCCACTGTGAAGAAAATTAACTCTACCTCAGCCAAAACCAGCACACCCCTCTCTGCCTGCAGCAGCAGCCGAGGCCAGGGAAAGCCAGCGTGGGAGCACTGCAGCCTGACCCTGCTCAGCAGAGGTGAGTGCCTCCCTCCCAGGCCATCTTCAGGAGTCTGATATTCCTGGTCTCCTCTCCTACATCCCTAGTTATTCCTAAATTTGCCTAATGAAAGAGGGTAGAAAGCTTTGTGAAGACTCTGGCTGACCCCTTCTCTTCTTTGTGTAGGCAGGGGGAAAAGGAGTCATCCGGTGACAATGACTCCCAGTGCCCTGGGGACATGTTGGCAATGGAGGCCTCTGCTCAGAAACCTCTGCCATCCTACAAGACAGAGAAAGCCAACACAGGAATGCTGCAGCCTGACCCTGCTCAGCAGAGGTGAGTGCCTCCCTCCCAGGTCACTTTCAGGAGTCTGGATGCTGCTGGTCTCTTCTCCTACATCACTAGTTATTCCCAAGTTTGTCTAGTGAAAGAGGGTAAAAAGCTTTGTTAAGACTCCGGCTGACCTCTTCCCTTCTTTGTGTAGGCAGGAGGAAAAGGAGTCATCCAGGGACAATCATCTCCTGCACCCTGACGACATCTTTGCAATGGAGGCCCCTGCTCAGAAACCTCTGCCAACCTACAAGAAATCCCTGCGGCTCTCCTCCGAACAAATTGTATGTATTTATTCCTCCACCTTCATTGTCTGTGTGTGTAGGGGTGAGACAACCCTTAAACAGGGATTTCTCTACTCCTGACCTCGTGTTTTCATAGGACATCCAAGTATTTTGCCCTGGTTGGCCACCCTATAGAGGCTTGGGGTCTCTGGCCTGGCTGGGTGGAAGTCTGGCCTCTGGCAAGCGTTGGACTGGTGTGAATTGGTGCTGGTGTAACACTTTTGCTGCCCCTCTGCCCCAGGGAAGGTTGAATCTGCAGGATGGCCCCAACGAGGTGTCATTCAGCGTGACCACTCAGTACCAGGGCACGTGCCGCTGTGAGGCCACCATCTACCTGTGGAACTGGAATGAAAAAGTGGTGATCTCAGACATCGATGGCACCATCACCAAGTAAAAAGGCCTTTCTCCCACCCCAAAATCCTTGTTTTCCCCTGTTAGGGGAAAGTCTCCTTTAAAGGCTTGCATAAGCAGGCAGAAGGGACCACAAACCCCATTGGGGTGAGGGTGGATACTCACCATGTTGGATCACACTAACCCGGTGTCCTTTCCTTTTAGATCAGATGCTCTTGGACAGATCTTGCCGCAGCTGGGTAAAGACTGGACTCATCGTGGGATTGTTAAACTCTTCCACAAAATCCACCTGTAGGTATTGGATCAGCTGAGGCCAAGGTGAAGTGGGAAGCTGATGGAGTCAGAGTCAGGGCTTCTTACTCGCTGATGCAGGCCCAGACAGCTGCACTGTCTGCTGTCAGTGGTGGCTGATGCTGGCTGTGCTGCTTACATGGTGTTGAGGGGTGAAAGCAGAGGGTCCCCTGGGAGCAGATGCTAGCATTACCTTCCCTGGAAGGAGTGTGTGTCCCTGGAAGGAGTGTGTGCCAGAGGAGGCTTTGCTGGGGAGGTATAGCTGAGCACTGAAGGAGACAAGACCACCCACGGTCATGCCTGAGAGTGGTGGCATGGGGGTCCCCAGCACTGTGGTGCTGGTGCCTCTCTGGGCACCCAGTGATGGCTTCCCACAGCCCAGGGGACTCACCTGCACTGAGTCCCCGCGGAGCCTCCAGCTTGGTCCCTGGCCCCTGTGGCCACTGAGAGGCACTGTGGGCCCGTGGATGGCTCATTCCGGCCCCGGGAGGAGCACGGGCGGGATGCACTCCCGGGGATTGCAGGGACGGGACCGGCACCTCGGCTGCCTCTCGGTGGCCTCCCCGGTACACTGCCCGGGCGTCTGCAAGGGCTGCGTGCAGCCCTCCACAACTGACGGGCAGTGCCGTGGGATGAAAGTGCTGTGTGAGGGTGCCGAGCAGCAATGGGTGCTGTGCAGCTGAGCTGAGTGGGTGTGTGGATGCTGGGGAGAGCATGGAGGGTGCTGCAGGAACTCCCAGTGTGAGGCAGGTGGGGATTTGGTTTAGTCTGGGTTGCCAGATAAGGGATTGTTTGTGGAACCACCTTGCTTAGAGCAGGAGAATGCCTTGCCCAGGTCACAGCTCAGAGGGGCTCCCTGTGTTCTCTCTAGGAATGGCTACAAGTTCCTCTACTGCTCAGCCAGGGCTATTGGCATGGCCCACATCACCAAAGGCTACCTCAAATGGGTCAATGAGCAAGGCTGTGGCCTCCCCATGGGCCCCATGCTGCTTTCCCCCAGTAGCCTCTTGTCTGCCTTCCACAGGTACTGTTCTTTCCTGCACTTCCTGTATCCCTGGGGACAGAACCCCCTTCCCCAGCTTGACCCTGAGGGATGTCCCAGCCTTAAACTGCTCTGCCCTCCTTGGTGCACAGTGCCTTTCGTGGGAGGCAGCAGAGGAGCAGCCTGACCTTGCTGGAGCTTCACAATGAAGCTTTTGATGCACAAAACCTCTTACCCTGAGCCCCAGACAGGTTTGGTGCCCACAGTCCTGGCCAGCTCATGCCACTGTGGTCATGTCTCTTGTGCTGCAGGGAGGTGATTGAGAAGAAGCCAGAGGTGTTCAAGGTCACCTGTTTGACAGACATCCGAAAACTGTTTGCCACGAAGTGTCCCTTCTACGCGGGCTTTGGGAACAGGCCCAATGTGAGTGGGTCTCCTGGGGCAGAGGGAGGGCTCAGGCTGGGTGCTGGTGCCTTCCTGCAGCTCTCATGCCGTGCTGGCCTTCCTTGTGCAGGATGTCTATGCTTACAAGCAAGTGGGGCTGCCAGAGAGCCACATATTCACAGTAAACCCCAAGGGAGAGCTGATCCAGGAGCTCGCAAAGAACCAAAAGTCAACGTAAGCCAAGTGTTTATTCCTCGGCATCTTTGGGATAACCTGGCTTTGATGCAGAGAAGCATCAAACAAATGCTGAATGACCCCAAGTGTAACTTCTTTCTTACCCCCGCAGATTCGAGCGGCTGTTGGAGCTGGTAGAGGTCCTCTTCCCTCCTGTGGGACAGAGGAGGAGCACTGGTCTGGTGTCTCCAGACTGCAGCCACTTTGCCTGCTGGAGACCTTCCATACCTGATGTTGACTTAGATGGCTTGCCCTAACCCTGTTCCTGTGGAGACCTGACCCAGGGCTCTCCTGCATGTTCTTTGCCAGGACTAAATGCTCCCGATGCACCTTGTCCTTCCTGTTTGCTGCTCGGGCATCTTGCACTTGTAATAGAGGTCATGACACCCCTTAGCAGGCGGCCAGAGGGGGAGCTCCGACTCTACAAAAGCTCCAGTTGCTAAACACAAATTTCTGAAAGCTGGGTGTCTTCTAGTGTTTGTTGCTCCTCTGAAGCCTGACTCTTTTAAAGGTGGTGGTTGTTCACTTTTGTATTTATTGATGAGCCTCTGGCATAGCTGTTTACTACCTCTGGTATGACCAGTGTTCCAGACAGTCCAGCTCCCTGCAGTTTGATAGCTGAAACTGACCACCAACTTGTAAAGGGCAAGGGAAGATGTTGGGGTTTTGAGTGTTCTGGACTAAAAGCAATAATAAAGTGTCTTAACCCAGGCTGCCTCTTGTCTGCTTTAACCCCGTGCGTAGAAGTGGGAGCCAGGCTCCCAGTCCTTTTAAAATGTGCTCCTCCTCAGTGTCTGTGACAGCCTGCATAGGGAGCAAAACCTCACAGTGAGGTCCCTGTCCCACACCATCCCCACAGAGCTCCAGCGCACCCAGGAAGTCCAAGGGTGTCCACCTCCATGGAATGGCACTGTACCTTCATTGGGACAGAAGTGAGCATCCTGCAGGGATGGATGGCAAGATCCAGGCAGCAGGGACCGCTCAGCACTGACGGGCATGGCCTCAGAGGAGAGTGAAGGCTGTAATGCACTTCTCTGGGAAGTTCTAACTGCACTGTAGGTGCTTTCATGGCTCGCAGGAATTCAAGGCTCATTCCACTTTTGCAAAAAAGGGGAAAATGATCAACCATTCAGGAATTCTCCTTGGAAATCTGAACACTGGTTGTCCATTTTCATGATTCAGGGAATTCAAGAATCACTCTGCTGTGGGCAGTGGGGACTGTAGAATGAAGGAATCCCTAAATGATTTGCCTTAGAAAGGACCCTGAAGATCATCTCATTCAAACCTGAGCTTCCTCCCACCAGACCAGGTTGCTCAGAGTCCTGTCCTCCCTGGCCTTGGATGTTCCCAGGGATGGGGCATCCCCAGCCTCTGTGCACAGCCTGGGCCAGTGCCTCACCACCCTCAGTGTAAAAAACCACCTGCCTTAAATGCAACCCAAATCAACCTCCTGCAGCTGGAAGCCATCCCCGCTTCTCCTCCCACCACAGGCCCTGCTGAACACTCTGTCCCCATCTTTCCTATGGGATCTTTCAAGTCCTGCACGGCCGCAGTGAGGCCTCCCCGGGGCCTTCTCTTCTCCAGGCTGAGCATCCCCAGCTCTCTCATCATGGGAGGTTATAAAGTAAAACAAAACAGGCAAAAGCATTGCTGGGCTCCTTCCTCCAGTCTGGCATCTACCTCTCCTTCCCTGACCCCTGTGTGTGAGTGTAAGTCATCTCCTAGTCTGCTACTTCTGGAAGCCACACAAGTCATTTTGATCCTGGAAACCTCAGCAAGAAATACTTTATTTTTTTCCTTTCCAGTACAAACAGTTTTTCAGCTTTTAAAATCTGAACAAATAGACAAGGTTTTAAAAACAATAGAGCACAGTCTTTTAACAGGACCAGTTATCAACTGCCTTGGAAAGCTGCCCATGCAAGGCCAACCCCGTGGGCACCATTTCCTTACTCTGCAAGCAATTTTTTAAAAAATGCCCAGTTTTGTACAAAGTTCCTTTTACTTTTTAAACACGAATAGCTGAGAACTGAAATAACAAACTGTCCATAGCTTCAAGTGACTAGTCAGGAATAGTCCAAACATAGCACCATTTTCTGGAAGGTCAGACTTCTTCCTTGTCCTAGTTCTGTTATGGCCAGTCCTGGCTCCCTCTTTGCTGGGGAAGCTGTTCCTATTCAGCCACTCTAACCCAGTCCTGGCTGGGGAACAGGGAACCTGGTCCTTGGCTTGGTTTTCTCTTTGGTTTTCTCCCTGGTGTGAGGGCATGGAAAGGGTGCTTAGACAGGATACTCCCTCTGTGGCGTGAGGGTGCCCCTGGCCCATCACAAAGTACTGAGAGTTGGATTGAGACTCCTCCCTTAGGCTGGAGAAAAAAAAATAGGTTTTGTTGCCTAAGAGCAGGTTTTGTAGGATGCCCAGTGGCAGCTGGAGGTCATTCCTCAGCTGGAGAAACGTCTCAGCAGCTTTAGGGTAACTCCAAATGAGCAAAGCCCAGAGCAGTGAGACTGGATTCTGGTGCTGTGAGCATCTGGCAGGGCTGAGCAAGTGGTGAGGGGGCCGCGCGTCCTCTCCCTGCTCCCGCAGCTGACGGCTCGTGCTGCTCTGGCAGAGGAACGAGCTTTTACTGCCTCAGGGGAACATGGTGTGGCCATCTGGACTCAGTGATCCCTGTGGTCCTCCCCAGCCTGGAAGCATGTTTAAGGGAGCTCACCCGGTTTTTCTGGGGGAGGAAAGGTGCCCAGATGCATCTCTGCTGGGAACTGCTGCTGGTTGGTGCTGGTTGGAGCACAGAGCTGCTCCTTTATGCAATCAGGGGGGATCAGGGAGGGAATTGTGGTGCAGAAGAGCAAGGACAGCCTGGTGAGGGTAAGGGGCACTGTGTGAGAGCCAAAGGCTGTCTGGTGTGGAAGGGTTCATGAGCTACAGCGCTGAGCTGATGGAAAAATATGTTCCTCTGCTATAAAGTGCCAGAGTTGCTTGGATGGAGGCTCTTTAATTTCCTCCTCATCCTAGTAATGAAGTCACCATTGGCTGATCAGTGGAGGGTGCCCATGGTAGGCTCCTAGGGAGAGGTGGATTCTGTGTGCAACAGCTCTGTAGGATAATTCTGGAGCTGCTCAGGAACATGGACAACGTTTTCCAGCCTGCCTGTTCATGGGAAAACGGCGTCAAGCTGGGTAAATCATGTGGGGTTTTCATTCTGAGCTGAGGAGAGGTCTCCAGAGGTCTTCTCACAGATGCCCTGCCTTGTTCCACATTGGTGTTGGTCCCATGGCTACTGGCATCCCAGTGGGATCAGAGGAGCATGAGGAGGATGCAGGCCCCTGCTCCCCCACTGCTGCACTCACACCCTGGAGCAGCTGGAACTCTCCTGTCTGGGATGAGATGACAGCGTTCGCAGTTTAAGCAATAAAACAGGAGAGAGGGTGAGGACTCTCAATAAAACAGAGCTGAAGGACAGGACTGCTCTGTGCCCAGCTTGGTCTCTGCACAGACCTACGGACACACCTCTCCTCGGGGAGGACACGTGTTTTCTATAACCCATCATGTCAGTTCCAGGTGTAACCAGAGAGCCCAGCAAAGTGGGATTGCAAAGCACAGCAGCCCCAGGGACCGTGGGGCTCTCCCCAAACACAGCTGCCACAGGCTGTAGCTACTCATTGTGGGTCTTTGGAATATGGCAAAGGATATGGGGGCAATATTAGGAAACTGGAATCAGACGAGCACCATGACATAAGGATTCTTCAAAAATATACATACACATACCATATATATATATGCATATGTGTGTTTTCCCAATGCACAGCCTCATATGCTCCATGAGGCATGTGCATCTGCATGGAGGAGGGAGCATTATAAATGGATTTACCATACACAAGGAGGGCTGCCATCTCGGAGAAGGGAAGCCAGTTCCCGGAGGGACGTGTGAATACGTGTGTTCTTTGAAATCTGCAATTCCTGTGGTGAGTTTTGTTCCCTGCAAGGAGCCCTGGCTCTGCTCAGTCCCTGGATTAAGATGCAGGTGGTCTTTAGGTCAGAGAAACTATTCCTCAGCTGATAACTACGGGGTTTTATTCTTCAAGAAATGATAAATCCACAAAAATAAAATTGAAAAAAATGTTCCCGCCTCCAGCTTACTCCTGAATTGTCCTTCTGGGGTTATCAGCCACAGAGCCAAAGCAACGCCCCCGGCCAGGGGGCAGTGACATTGCTGCACTGGGGTCAGGGCAGCTGCCGAGCATCAGGAAGGGAATACCAGCATGGCAGAGTTAAGGAGAACTGGGGCCAACAAGATTAAGGAAAAAAAAAATGTAGCAGCTTTTCACAAAAAAATTATCCCAAGAACTGTTGTCACATTGGAGCGAGTCTGTGTGATATAAGTTAATCCTGTCCTTCATGGTGGGAGAAGGAAGACATGGCATGGCAGTGTGGCTAATGCTGCCTCCTTTCTGCCTTCTCTTCCAAGTGCCCGACCTGTTCCGCCAGCTCAGAGACCTTGGCTTGGCAGTCAAGCAGGTTGTCCTTCAGTCCTGTTATTTCCTGAGAGTGGGCAGCCAGCGTCCCGTTCATGTGGTCCATGTAGTCCCACAGACTGCCCGTGTGTTTCTCCAGTTCCTCCCTGATGTCATCCAGGCTGCCGGTGAGGGCCCCCAGCCTGCCGCAGGCGCTCTCCACCCGCGCCACCCGCTCGTCGAAGTGAGAGACCTCCTGCTGCAGGCCGTGGGCCACGTTCTTGCAGGAGCTCAGGTCGCTGACAATCCTGGCTTTGAGTCGCTCCAGGTCTCCCTTGAGGTTCAGGACACGGCGGTTGCTGAAGAAAAGCTGGGAGCCTTGGTCGTTGACTTTCTCCTGGATGGAGTGGACCTCATCCTCAATCTTGCGCTCGTGCTCATCCAGTGAGGAGTTGACATGCGTCACGGTGTCTGAGTACTGGGAGACGGAGTCCTTGAGCCCTGTCAGAGACTTGCTCACGGTGTTCAGGTTGATCTTTAGCAAGGTGATCTCCCCTTGCAAAGCCCCCGCTGCTTCCTCCTCGATTCGCCGCTGGATCTCCAGGATGGTGGCGTTCAGCTTGCGCAGGAGGTCGTAATTGCTGTCCATCCGGAGGAGCAGGTCCTGGTTCTTGTTCTGGCAATCCTCAATCTCCGTCCGGAAGGTCTCCACGTCTTTGGAGGCAGAGGTGCAGCCCAGGGAGCAAGTGCTCTCCAGCGTGATGAGGCGATTCTGCAACACCTCCAGTGTCTCGTCCGTCCGTTTCCTCATGCTGGCAAGCTCCCCTTCCAGCACGGGCACCACTGCTCCATCCATCCCCATGGGAGAACTGGCATTGTTCAGCTCCCCCACGATGGTCATGAACCTGTCCTCCAGGGTCTGCATTTTGTCTTCAAAGGCAGTCCTCATGCCATCCACCTCTGCCACCACCGTGCCTCTCATGCTGTCCTCTATACCAGAGCAGCAGCTCCCCGTTTCCCTCTCTGTAGCATTGAGTCTGGCTTCCAGGTCCTCGAAGCGCCCTTCAAAGAGGTTCCCTAGGGTGACAGTGGAGATTTCTCCATCCAGGCGTGAGTGCAGGTTCTTCTGGGACTCGGAGATGCTGTGCAGGCCTTTCTCAAGGATGTTCATGCGCTCAGTGAGGTAGTCCAGGTTGCTGCAGCAGCTTTCCACCACCGTCAGCCCTTGGATCTGGGTCTCCAGCTGGGAGATCTCTTTCTTGATCTCCAGCTCCTTCCCATCCAGAGTCTGCTGCAGCCGCAGGTTGGCAGCTTTCTCCTCCTCGCACTGCTGCCGCACCTCTTGGATGCGGAAATCACACGTGGTCTGGATCTTGCCCAGCTTCTTCTCGAAGCCGTCAAGCAGCTCCCCGCGCAGGTTGCTCAGCCTCGTGTCCACATACTCCTCCAGCAGGTCGATGGAGGTGAGGGGCGAGGGCCGGGCCGACTCCAGCAGGTGCTTGATCTGCCCGTCGTGGTCCAGGACCATGCCCCGAACCTCGTGCAGCAGATCTGCCTTGGTTTTCAGCACGTCGCTCACCTCCGTCACTTTGGTCAGGATCTCCCCCACGGGAGGGAACGTGGCGATGTCGGCTTTGTCCGCCACGTCCACCAGGCCGTCGGGGATGATGCCGAAGCCCACGGACGAGTCTGGCGTGCCCGGGCTGTTCATCAGGGAGCCGATCATCTTGGTGGTGTCTTCCTGGATGGCCAGCCGCAGGCGGTCCCCCAGCCCACTCACCATGGTGTGCAGGCTCTCGTAGGACTGGGAAAGGCGCCTCACCTCCTCCTCCAGCCGATCCAGGCGGTCCCCGAAGAGGCCGGGCAGCTTCCTGCCTGCACCAGGAAAGAAATAGAGAGGGCACGGTGAGGGCTGGTGCTCCTTTAACTTCCCCCCTTCAAGTCCTTTCCCATAATGACCTTGTGTCCTGCCCTCTGTTATTGTCATTTCAGCAAAATCTCAGCCCACAGCTCTCCTTAAGATATCAGGCAACCCTCTTTCCTCTTGGTATCCAGCCCTCTGCTCCCAAGTTCAACAGCAGGTGGTGATAACATCCTGGGGGAGCTTCATCTTGAGATGCACCCTATCAACCCCACAATTAACAGGAAAATGCTCTAAAGCAATGAGGAAAGGCAATTTTGAAGCTGCATGTTTTGAAAGAAACAAGATTTTAAAAGCAAGTGGTCCTCAAAGCAATCAAATGTCAGGTCTCTGATAGAAAACATCTCACCCACTGAATTTTTGCTAAATTCATGCTGTGTGCTGGAGCAGAGAGAACCTGGAGGTTTGAATGCATTACAATGGTGACCTGGGGACATGAAGCAGGAGTGAGATCTCACCATATTGGTTCTTCTTTGGTCCTGGGAACAGGTCAGGGTGGCTTTTGGGATAGGGAGGAAGTCTGGGCATTGGGAACATCTTTTGCCCGGGAGGCATTTTAGGGCTGGGATGCTGGGGCAGAAGGCCAGGCTGGTCCGTCGGGCTGTCGTGGCACCCTTCTCCCATGAAGCCTGGGCAGCACCTCCAGGACAGCTCGGTCACTGTCTTGTATCCAATCTTGTATTTGGGTCTGAAGAAGGTGCGGTACCTTTCCAGGAGAGAGAAGGGAGAGAGAAGACAGTTTAGAGAAGCAACCTCAACATCAAGCAATAGAGCAGGATCACAGTCCTGTCAGATGTGGGGGATCTGGGCACATGGGAAAGCCCGGCTGAAACCCTTGTGCTGCACCTGCAGACCATGGCCCACCTTCTCCTAGAGCACTTGTTGCACCATTGCTCAGGGTAGCATTACAGTGGGGTTTCTGTAGAGTATTTTTTAACCTGGGACGCTGTTGATTTAGAACTGCAGCTCTAAGTGTACTGCTGCAGTCCCTGGCCTGATAGGTGACCACTGTGACAAATGCCACACTGTTTGGTGACTTCTGGCCCAGCAGGGCACAAGATGAAATGATGGAACTGATGTCAAAAGCCCTGCAAGCTCTCATCACTTCCAAGAGGGAAGTAGACTGCTTGTAGAAGTGTTTTGCACTTTGAATTGACCTACAGAATTTCCTAGTGGAATTCAAAAAATCCTCTTCGCAACTGTAATCCTGCCTGGAAGCCCCCATGAGGGTTGAAATACCTTTGGAAAGGTGTTTTCTCTCTGTGTGGAGGGCATCAGTTTGCTGCAAAGCCTAAAGGGTCTTGGGCTGGCCTGGTGAGGGTCCCCAGGGTGATGCTGTGACGTGCACAGAGGGATGGCTCCTCACACTGCCTCCTGCCCCAGCTGGGATGCCCTGGGAAGTGTCTCCATCGTGAATTTGGGCACTACAGCACTGATCCTCCCTTACCCAGCACACAAGGTGCAAGCCCACCTCACACCTTGCCCCTCTGCTCTTGCTCTGGATGGGGTCCCACCAGTCATGGGGGAGGATTCAGCTGCTCCCTGCTTCTCTGTGGCACTTCCCTGTCAGGTAGCAGGGATGGGACAGGATCCTGCCGGCACCTATGTTCCCCCACCAGCTGAGCTGAGCCGTCCAGGGCTGAAGACAGCACTTTTCTCACCACCTCTAGATACCAATGCTTTAAGCCTGCCTTTTGGAAACTTCCAACCTGAATTTACCAGGGCCTGAATATCCTGAAGTTTGCTGTTTTGCAACAACACACACAATCAGCCTCTTGTTCTTCTCCAGCATGTTCAGCAGAAGGTCTTGGAAGAGCAGCACAGCCATCCGTGCTGCAGAGGGGCTGCATAAGGCACTTATCCATCAGTCAGGGCAGCACATAGGGCTGATTCCCTGTCATCCCTGTCATCCACGTCCTTGTCCGAATCCACAGTGTTCCCAGCCCAGGCTGCAGCCCCCGGCAATGCTGCTTCCACATGACTTCCCATGAGATACAGCCACCTCCATACACACCACAGGGCAGGGCGATAAAGCAAACCCAAATCCTCTGCTCTTTGAATCTCTTCAATATTTCTCAACACCAATTTCCCAAAGGGACAGTTTCAAAACAAGCTCTTCTTGTTACTCCTCTTCGCAGGTGCTGCGGAGTTTCAATCTTTCCTTCTGTTGTAGTGTGTAGAAACCTGCCCAGGTGCACCACGAGAGATTGCTGCTCCGGCCACTGTCAGGGGGTGAGGCAAGGATGAGGATGGCCTCCAAAAGGCAGAGCACTTTCTCAGTGTCATCCCAGCCTCTACAGAGGAGCTCAAAGCCCTTGGGCACCTCCAACTCCTTTTCCACTGCTCCAAACCACATCGAGGGGAAGTATTTGCAGCCAGCTGCACAAACATCAGCTGATGGCCCCAGCACGTGGAAAACCCGTGTTTTCCTTTAGTCCATGGATGCAGCATCTGAGGCTCTGCAGAAAATTCAGCTGTGGGTCCACCTGCCCTCAGAAAACACTCTGGTTTCACCATGGTTTTGCTTGAAGGAGACAAGCAGAGGACACTGTGGAGGTGGGAGAGGCTTTGGGGATTTCCTCCATGGGTACCTTCAGGATGTCCTGAAGGCCCCGAATGCTGCTAAAACACTTGTGACAGGAAGAACAAGTGAGCGAGTGACTGCCTGTCTCTGCCATCAGAGGCTGCGAGCGGAGCCCGTGGCACCACTGGCACATGGAAAGTCCCAGCCAGCTGCCACAGAACAGGTACCAGGCTCTGACAGAAACTTCTCTCATCCCAGTTTTCCTCTGTGCTCAGCTCTGCTGCTCTCCTCAGGCCTAGGGAGGATGCAGAATGGCTTTTCCACGTGGAGCAGCATCCCTGGAGGGTGGCAAAGCACAAAGCCCCAGTGTCTGCCCTGCGCCGCCGGCGCCTCCGGCTGTGGCACAGTAAAGTGTTTCCCTTCAGCACTGACGAGGTGGCAAAGAGTTTTGCAAATATTTTCCTGGAGCAGGGAGCACTGAGCCATCCCCAGCCATGGGCTCCATTTCCTCGTCCTTTCTGTCAGGTTCTCACCGAGCTGCCATCATTCTGCCACATTGCAGGTCTGTGACAAACTGCTCTCCTACACACATGCACAGGCACCTCCCCTCTTCCCATGATTTCCTGATTTATCTCTGAATCATAGAATATCCTGAGTCTGAAGGGACCCAAAAGAATCATTGTGCCCGACAACTGCACAGGACAGTCTCAAAAATCACACCATGTGCCTGAGAGCATTGTCCAAATGTTTCTTCAACTCTGTCAGGCTTGGTGCCATGATCAGCTTCCCTGGGGAGCCTTTTCCAGTGCCCAACCGCCCTCTGGGTGAAAACCTTTCCCTGATATCCAATCGAAACCTCCCCTGACAGTTTCTGAGGAGGGATAGAGCTCCCTCTCCCTCCGGGCAGATCCCACCTTTTCTCCTCCCAACACCACTGCCCTGCCACTAACTGCCATGTCCAGGAAAAGTCGTTCAGCTCCTTTCAGTGCAAAGTGGGGGTTCTTGGTCAGAAAGGTGGCACAGGATCTAAGGAGAGAGGTCTTTGGGAGGGGAAGGGAGCCATGCCCCAGTGTGCCCCATACTCACAGCACTTTCCCCGGGCACTTGGGTCCCCAGCTGCACTTGTGGTACTCAGCCTTGACGTAGCTCTCGGCCCCGTCCTGCAGCGTGCACGTGACGTTGCGCTGCACCACGTAGGCACAGTAGCTCCTGGGGGGAAACACAGCGAGACACTGTCACCCCCTGACAGCAGTGCCTGCACTGCCGGACACTGCCCACCAGGGCTGGGGGGCAGGAGATGGAAGAAGCCCCCCAGCTTGGGCAGCTGCTGGGTAAGGGCATCACAGCCACGCTGCAGGAGCATGGCTCCTGTCACAGTCACAGCCACATTGTCACCACTGCTGGTGGTGTCACCAGAGCTGGGCTGTGCTTGGCACAGCATGGACTGTGTGGTGAGACTGCGTGAGGACAATCAGAATCCCAGCAGCGGCAGCAGTTGTGGGAATAGCGCCCCAGAAATAGCTCCAGCAGTGCCTGAAGGGGTGGTCTGTCCTGCTGCAGCTCCTGGAGTGCTGCCAGAGCAGGGGCCAACCCAAAAGCCTTCAGCCCTTGCTGTGGGTGCTGCCACAGACCAGACACAGAAAGGAGATGCAGCTCTGTAGGGCTGCAGCATCGTGGGTCCTTCCTGCATGGAGGCAGGGATATGGAGCAGATCTGTGACGGAAGCTGGAAACCCCTTCAGATGTCTGGGACAGTACAGAGAGCCTTATCCCTCCTGCCATCCACCTGCAGCTGGGTGCCACAGGCACCAGTCAGCTCCAGCCACAGAACCTCTCCTGAGCCAAGCAGCAGATCCAGGCACTGAGGATAAGTTGGCTGGGAGGAAGGCAGAGTGTGGGAAGGATGCAGACTGCGGGTAGGACAGATGGAGGCCAAGGCTGTTCCAGCTGAAGGCAGGGCTGCTGGCAGGAGCAGATGGACTTGGCCCACAGGGGCAGAGACAGCAGGGATGTGTGGTGAGGCAGGGATTAAGGACAGGGGGATGTGGCAGACGGCAGAGCGGGAGGAGAGGAGGGCACAGGCCCACGGAGCAGGGCAGAGCTGAGGCGGGAGGTCAGCGGGATGGAGCAGATGGGCCAGCGCGAGCTGCAGGTGCAGGGAGGTGTTCAGTGAGGCGGGAGGACATGGCTTCCCCTGTGCCAGCTGGGGGGCTTGGTGTGGATGGGTAGGGAACGTACTTTGTCTTCACCTGTTTGCCACCAGTCCCTCCTTCATCAATCTTTCCCCACTCAGGGCAAGCCAAATTCCTGCTGCTCTGGCCCCTGAGTGTGACATGGTGGGGGCTGCAGGAGGGCTGTGCACACCCACCCTGTGCACGCACACACACACATTCAAACAGGAGACACCACAGCTCTTCTTTCCAAACCCTTCTGCTCCATCCTGACTGTCACAGTCCCTTTCCTCTGCCTCCACCTGCCAGAGGTGTCTCAACATCACCCAGACCATCATGACAAGCCCATGAGAGCTGGGCTGAGGCCCTGCAGCTCTTTTCTGTGCTCAGCCCCGAGGCTGCTCTCCACAGGCCATGTGATGGCCATGCCAGGGAACTCCAACTGCATCCCAGCCTGTGCCCAGGCAGCCAAGCTGCAGCAACCCCAGCTGCCTCCCAGTGTCCCCATTCAGAGGCCCTAAGCAGGCTACTCGATCTCCAGCAGCCCACCCGGGGTAGGAGCTCCCTCTGTGAATCAGCAAGGTGTGAGCGGTGTCATCCTCCCTCCAAGCCTCTCTCACCCAGCACACCCTCTTGCTCCCCACAGGAGCTGCACATCCACCCCAGCCCCTCACCGAGGGCTCCCTTTGATCACTTGGGATGGGCACACACCTCCCGGCCGTGACTGGCATTTCCAGCCTGCCCAGACCTGAGCGGCTCTGCCCTGGCAAGAGCAATGGCTCAGAGCATGAGCAGGGCCCTGTGCTGCTCCCTGCTCCTCCACAAGTGAGTCTTTCATCCGTGCACAGGACCACAGGAGAAGGAAGGGCAGCCACTTCTCTTAGCTGGAGGCAAAGGAGTCCATGTGTGCATGTGGAAAGTTAGGATCACCATCAATCCATAAATCCAGGAGCTGCTTGCAAACACACCACAACTGCCTCTAAGTTAGCTAGTAGCCAATGCAGGCAGATCTACTAGCCACTGCTAATTAACACTGCCTACCTATGACTGCTCGACTTAGTGTTGTTCTGGCTTGCCCTCCCTCTCAGAACCCCCTTCCCTCCTCACTCACCTGTGGCAAGCAGTTTTATAGCTCCAGCCTGATGTTTTTAGAACGAGCAGCTGGAAAATGTTACGGATTTTTGAAAGCTCTCACTGGCACTGCCAGTATTGTTCATCCCGAGTGTTACTTTATTCATTTCAGCTTGTTCATAACCCCACATCCTCCTTCTTTCAAAGGAGCCCGACAGAAACTGCTCCAGCAAACAAGCGGAGAGGGAAGCGACACCCCCCTCTCTGCCCCCAATGTAACAGCTCTTATGCAACTGAACGGAAAAAGTCTACAGTATGTGTAAAACCCACATTCTTCACTGCCTGAGCTTTCCAGGTTTCTTGAAAACGTACTTAAACTCCAGTATGTATGTATTTTACAAGCAAATGAGCGAATTCCCTCCAAACCAACCCATGTTTTCACACGTAGCTCTGTGCACTGCCCTCCTCCCCTCCCGCACATCACCCCTGTTCCCCGCGCCCATGTCACGCAGAGCAGGTACACGCACCTACCCCAAAACCACACACGGGCATCCCCATCTCCTGCAGCCCCGTCCCGCACGGGACCGTAGCACACAGGTCCCCACCGCACGCAGCCCGTTCCCTCTTGGAAATACAACTCCCGGACCCTCCTCTAGATGGAGGGGGCGCACCGAAACACACGGACACCGCAGCGCTGCCGCCAGCCTTTGCTCAGTACCTGGCACATGATATGGAGCAAGGGATGCCCGCGGCCGGTACCCAGGGACTCCTGCCCAGCCAGGGATGCCCGCAGGCGAACCCTGGGGAAGGCACCCGTGGTGGGCACCGGGGGTTGGGTACCCGCGGCAGCCCATCCCCCGGGGATGCTGCCTACAGAGCCCAGACGCGTGGCCGGTGCTCGCTGGCCGCGGTCCGTTCCCGGTAAGGGATGCCCGACGGAGACCCAGCTCGGTGCCCGGGGGCGGCGGCTCCCGGTGCCCTCCGGATGGGTTGCGCGGCCGCGGCCGGGGGTCGCTTACTTGTGCTTGCCCACGGGCTTGCCGGGGCCGAGCTGCGGGCTGGAGCCGGCCGTGTAGAGGCTGTACCTGCCGCCGTAGGGCAGGGGGGCGGCGGGGGGGTAGAAGGCACCCTTGGCGTCGGCGAGGGCCAGCAGCGTCCCCAGGGAGAGGCAGGCGAGCAGCGCTCCGCGGCGGCGCAGCGCCCGCGCCCGCCGCATGGTCCCGGCCCGGCGGCGGCGGAGCGGGACGGGACGGGACGCGCCGGGATGGGATGGAACAGGACGGGACGGGCCGGGATGGGATGGAACAGGACGGGGCGGGACGGGGCGGCCGCGGGGCCCCGCCGGGACAGCGCTGCGGAGGGGACCGGAGCGCCGCCCGCTGCGCCCTGCCCGGCCCCTGCCGGTCCCTGTCCTCGTCCCCAGCCCTGCCCGGCCCTGCCCGGCCCTGCCCGGCGGCACACGCCGCTCCGCCGCCCGCCCGGCCCCTTTTGTACGGCGGCGGCGGGGGCGGGCCGCGCTCCTCCTCCCGCCCTCCCACGGCCGCCGACCCCGGCCCCGCGGGCGGGGAGACAAAGCGAAGCCCCCCGACCCCCCTTCTCCCCCCGTCCAACCCTTCCAGCGGTGCTGCAGCCCCCGGCACAGCCCGGGCGGAGCGCGCTGCCGAGCCCGGCGGGGGCTGGAAGGGGCTCGCACCCTTTCCCGGCCCCCTCTTCGCCCCTTGTCCCGATGCCCCCGCTCCCCTCTTCGCCCCCTGTCCCGATGCCCCCGCTCCCCTCTTCGCCCCTTGTCCCGATGGCCCCTCTCTGCGCACCGGGCGTTTACCCCCACGGGGTAGCAGGTGCAGCGGGGTCTGGAGCCCTCCGGCCTCTGGTTCCCCCCAGTCCCCAGCTCTGCTCTGCTTCATCCCGGAGCACAGGCGAGAGAAAGGCTGAAGCGCCCCTAACTCTGCCCCCGAGGACGTTTGCGCTGCTGGAGATTGGCGGCTGTCAATCATATGGCTGGCACCAGCCTGGTGCATCGAGCATCCCGCAGCGAACCCAGCACCTGCAGGAAGGGGGAGAAGAAAGTGGTGCTATTTTGGAGCCCTCCCCAGATTTTGGCTTTGGATCCAGGCTCCAGGAGAGAGGGGGGAATCCCTTGCCTTTCCCTGCATATCCCTGGATCTCCCATAGTCAAGCACGTTTCATCTTTCGTGGCTCTGGAAGGCATGTCCGTGTCTCCTCGCCATCCTGCCCTGCAGAGATCCCCTCTAACCTGCACCCTGCTGCCCCCACCCACAGGTGACCCACCACAAGGTGCTGGGCCCTGAGCACCCTGCCCTGCCCTGCCAACCGTCCCCAGGCTTCACACCATTAACCACAGCGGTTCAAGACCCTTTGTGTGAGCCACAGCTTTTGGGTAGGGGGGACAGGACCCCCACCTGGGGCACTGGGCATTTTGGGAGGGGGTAACATCCCCGATGCTACCCAGTGGAGGTCACCTTGAAGCCCTGCAGGGGTGAAGCCATGCCAGGGAGCAGGAAAGTTTGTGATATATGCAGACAGTTACACCCTTGGGCATCGTACCAAAACATCACCAGGGGTTTGATGAAGCTTCTGTCCTGGCTGGCAGAAGCCAGCTTCAAGTCAGGGAAGCACCGTGACAAGGTGTGCAGTGCTTCTCCAAAACTCTTGGAGGAAAACAAGAGGTGGCTGAGAAAAGGTGGCTGGGTGAAATTCCAAATGAAGGAGTGAAACCTGCTGCTGGGGGAAGGAGGCATTAAGGCTTGTGCTGACACTGAGACAGAGATGATAAGATACTGAGACAAACGTCCTTTTTGAGTTAAAATGACTCTTTGGCTCAGTCTGAGGTGAGTACAGAAACATTATCAGGAGAAGAAAAATCCATCAGAAGGCCGTGCTGGGAGAGGCAAGCTGGACAGACCAGGCGGAAAACCAAGAGGAGGAAGCCTGAGCAATGAAGCAGTGCATCCTCTTGGTTCAAGCTGCTGCAGGGTGTTGCTGAGCCGCCATGTGCCTGTCAGGCTGCACCCCAGAGGTGCTGCAGCGTGGTTTGTACGTGGTATATTTGGCAGCACATGAAGCAATCCTCATCCAGCTGGTGCACGGAATTGTTCCGCTCCGCTGGGATGCTGCAGGAGGGACGGTCCATAAGCAACTCTATAAAAACAAACAAAAGCCGACCGAGCCTGCCTGGTTTAATGCTGGATGCCAAAGTGGAGAATGAAGCTTGAGCACAGCCTTAATTTTTTTCCCTGTGCGCAGGGAGTGTGAGCCAGTTCTAATAACAGCATGCTGCACGTGTGTGTCTGAGGCCTCCGGAAAGAAACATCTGGTGTTGCATGGTTTCAGAAAGAGCCCCTGGCCCCGGCCCTTTGAGCCTGTGCTGTGCTGAATGGGTACAGCAGGGCTGAGTTTAAAGTGCCCGTTCATTCTCACCGGCTTGGCTGGGAAAGGGAAGGAGGTGGGAGCCATTGCTCCTGGGTGGGTGTGTCTGTCTGTCTGCCTGTCACTGCAGTCCAAACCCACCTTGGAGGCACCAGATCCCTTTCTGTCAGATTGCAGAGTGAGGCAGGATCCTCAGAGAGACTGAATCCCATTTTCTTGTTCTATTGTCTAATTGTTTATGAAAAAAGACATCTGAGTAGACAAGAGCGTGCCAAACTTAGGTCCCAACAGAGGAAATGGATTCATCATCAACTGTCTTATGAGACATCAAGGAATCCATACAGGAGAGAGCCATTATGAGTGCCCCAAACCATGGGAAAAACTCTCATGTGCCTCATTAGCCGTGAGCTAATCCAGCCATGAGACATAGAGCAGCAGGAAACTGGGATTTGTTAAGTTGCCCTTCTCAGGGAGCAGCTCAGGTTGGACTCTTTGGTGCTCAGCTGTGCCTCTGCCAGTCCCCACCACACTGCGAGCCCTGGAGGGTGCCTGTGAGGAGCCTGGCATGGCAGCCTGGCTTTGGAGAGGTCTCATGTGGAGCAAAAACAGGAGGCTCCTTCCTTCCAGGGCATCCTCCCAACGTGGGCACATCCCAGGGCTGACAGAGAAGATGCCAAGCCCCATCTCCGAGAGCTGTGAAGCACGTGCTGAGCACTGAGCTCTCCAGTAGGATGGAAGGGCTTTGCCACACTGAACTGCAGCCAAAAGGCTCTGCAGAGCCGCTCACTGGTCAGGGAGCACCAGCCCTCGGTGCTTCCCAGAGGAAAGATCTGCTTTCTCCCCTGGGTTCACCTGGACAGTAAAGGGGATCAGATCAGAGCTGCTGCTGCTGCTCAAATCTGGATGCTGGGGAAACTGCCTGCAGGGGTGCCTAACCTGGAGGGCTGTGTCCACCAGTGATTCCATATGAGCACATCCTACAATGGCTCAGCGTGTGCCTAGGGAGCTTCTTTCTCCACTTGGACTGCCAGGAACTAATTATTTTGGTTCTACGTCTCCCCCCTGCACAGCTGTGCCCCAAGCCAGTCCAGGAATGAACAGGTAGAAGTTTTTCCCTACTAAGGATCCAGCAGAGGACATTATGCAGGACACAGCAGGCACCCAGAAGCAGGAGCTGAGCAGGAGGAGATGAGAGCAAGAGCAGAGGCACTGCGGGCAGCTACTCCCCTGCTCCGACTCCTGGGGAGGGCTGGGGGAACCACCACGAGGCTAATTTCACAAGTGGCTGACACCAAACAGTGACCTGTTCTGCTTCCCATGCTTTTTAATTAACACTTGCATGGCCTCATCAGCTGAGTAATTGCCTCCCTTCATGGTTCAACAAGCCAGCAGCCCCTGACCTCCCATCTGGGTACGAGGTTTGGTGCAGTGGATGTGTGCTCTTGTACCACCAGACCCTTCAGCGGGCAGCAGTGACAACAAAAGTGATAGCACAGTCCAGGAACTCTGCAGCTCAGCTTGATCTTGGCCAGGACCAGCCTTGCCCACCCTAATGCTGAGCTTTAAATAGGTACCACTGGTGGAAAACCACCCGGCATGCTGGGCAATAAGAGGGCAGTTGCTCTCTCTGTTGCCATGGGGTAGGAGCAGATTGCAGCAAGGGAAATTCAAGTGGAATATTAATAATAAAACAGTATCTGCTAGTAAAAAGAATATAGCCCTGGAGGAGACTGTATTGAGCCATCTGGAGATTTTAAAGGAAAGGTTAGCTAAAAAAAAAACCTGTCAGGACCAATTTGGGGTAGGGAAATGGATTGGATGGCTTCCCAACAGCTCTCCCAGCCTGCGTTTTTCCAAGTACAAATTCATTTCCCAAAGTGGCAAGGCAAGCGAGCAGCTCTATTTAGAGGCAGAGTTTCTCCCTAGTGATTCCCACTGGATCAAAGGCATTCCTTGAACTGGCACTCACAGAGGCCTTTTCTCTTGGCAGCGGGTCTGTGTCTGTGTGAGAGAGGGAGCCTTCTGGACAGCCTGCATTTCCCAGGTGCACATCCATCAGGACCCACTCAGGGCTCATTCTCCCATGTCATAATCCCTGGGAAGATCCCACAGCTATCCCACGCTGCTTCCCCAGCCCCGGGGAGGGATGGGGACACTGTGTTGCCCAAACTGGCAGGCAGGGTGCATGTCCCAAATGCCACAGCAATGCAGTGGGATATGAATTCAAGGAGAACAGCAAGAGTTCTGCAGGTGCCCCCAGTTCCCAGCTAAAACTGGGCTCTAGGAAGTCCACTATGCTTATGGCTCAGCTGCAGGATTGGAAGCTCTTTCCGGCTCCCAGCACATGCCTTTGCCACATCCCTGCTCTTTGCTGGGCATGGCCGACTTCTCCCATTGGTCTCAAAGGGAAGGGGATGCAGGTGTGCAGGCAGGAGGCATCCCTGGTGCATCAGAAACCCAGGCGAGGTCACAACATCTGCCTTGTTCGGAGGTGGCCGAGGTTTTGTTCTGAACCAGCCCCTGGCCCCAGTCCCAGGGGTGTGATTGCAGCGTGTGTCCCCCGAACTGGAGGGTGGGGGCACCGGGGCTTGCCCAGGCTCCGGAGGAAGCTGCGGCCGGGGGCTGAGAACAAAATCCCTTTCTTCGTGGGAAAGTGTAGCGACTTGAAGTGGTCAGACAGCCTTATCTCTGGTTTCGAAAGCCACACGCTGATCATTTGTCAAGATTAGCGTGTGCGGTAGAAGGGATGGAGCAGTTCCAAATCCATGCTCACATCTCTTCCCTGGGCTCACGGCCATTCATAAAAATGCCACAGCAGCAGCAGCGGCGGCAGCACACACTGGGGTTGTGGTTTGGGGAGGACTAGGAGGGGTCAACCACAGGTTATACAAGCTCTGAGCAGGGAAAAGAATACACAGGTTGCTTTATTTATATATCCATTAGCATCTTTCCTTCAGGAAAATGTGCAGAGAGACTGGCAGTGGGAGATTTAGCAAGGATGAGGGGCAGGCAGGAGGTGATGTGCTTAAAAAACTTTTCCCAGCTATGCCAGGACTCCAGGGATGAGAGCATTAGCAGGCAACGGCTGTGGAGATGGAGCAGGAGCAGCTCCAGGATTCAGCAGCAAGGTGAAGAGGGTGAAGAGTGAGGAAAGGAGGAGGTGACACGCTCCTAGTAAACCCCAGCGTGTTGACGGTGGGGCACTGGGGACCTGTAGTGGTGGGGTGGCTGGCCCTGTGAGCCCCAAAAAGGAGCAGCCCTGGTCTCAGCTGATTCCTATCAGATTGGGCTCAGCTGAGCAGGAGTCTGGGAATGCTATAAAAGGCTGGTGCCCAGGGCTAGGAGTGAGCAGGGATTTTGTTTCCTGTATCTAGGGTATGAGAGAAAAGTTTGCTCTGTGGGCAGGTAAAGATCTGGGAGGGATCCCTAGAGCAAGAAAAATGTTAGTCAGCTCCTGCCTACCTGAAAGAATATCCCTGAAGCCAAAGGAGAGTGGTAGGAGAGGAAAATGCCTTCAGAGTGAGGGCTTGAGGCTGTGTTAGGCACAGAGCTGTGCTGGCAGGAGCAGGACTGAAGCCACGTGCTGTGAAGGAGGGTGCAGGAGGGGTCCTTGCAAGGAGATTCCTGTCCATCCTAGTTTTTCTGGAGAGGGCTCTGGCAGCAGGTCATGGGCTTGTTCAGCCTGGCTGAGACCATGGGGTCCCTGGTGCAATGCCCTCACAGAGGATCAGCCATGAGATAAGGTGTCTGAGCTGCCCATCCCATGGATCTGGGAGAGGGGCTTGGTGCCAGCTCATCTCCAACAGCAACATATCCTACAGACTCTGCTGTCTGCAGTGCCTGAGGGGCCCTGGCTTTGGGGAATTGTGTGGCTTCGGGGCTCCTGTGTCAATGTCCTTCTCTAGGGTCTGTCCCTGGTGCAAGAAACAATTTCACTGTTTTTCGTTTAAAGAAATGCCCCCGAACTGATTAGATGATCTTTAAGGTGCCTCCCAACCCAAACCAGTTGATATGTTTGATTGCTTCCCCATGGCTCAGCCTTTGCAGAGCTGTGCCTTCAGATTTCAGGAAGATCCATATTCTTCCTTAGCCATATATCCTTCTGCCTTTCCTGGGAAAAGGGTGATGGCAGCAACCCAGCAACTGAGTCGCAAAACCTCTGCTCAGTGGCCTCACTGCTGCACACAGTGGAAGAAAAGCACCACAGGAGCGGAAAGAAAATAGTTCTCCTTTGGGATGTGGAGAATATTGAAGGGCAATAATACAAACAGACTTCCTAGGTTGTTTTTTTTTTTTTTTAAGGTCATCCACGGGCACCTGGTTCCTGCAGGCAAGGGAAGGACAGGGAGCCAGGTCTGCTGGGGTGACTTCAGCAAGAGAGAGGGACAGCTGTGGCTCCAGGTTTCCCTGTACGTGGTGGGCCCACAGGGGTGGTGGCCAAGTGCAGAGGCTGCTGCAGGGCTCTCTGAAAAAACAACTTGAGGGTTGTCCTCTCTCCCGCACCTCCTGCATTTTAGAGGCACAAGCCACAGAGGACTTCCCTGGATGAACCAACAGCCTGCTTGGATGCGGATTTTCCCAGTGGCAAATGAGTGTTTCTGTGGTGAATGATGGAGAGCAGCCCACCTGGGATAAGTTACCCTGCATATCTCATTCTCTATTTTGTGCCTATTTTTGCCTAGCCATGGACATTTTGCCTGGAGATGGAGTCCTGGGACAGCAGGAAGTTTTCCCATACCTCAGGCCTGCTTTTTCTTGGCTGTGGTCATGACCTGCTTGTTCCAAGCCACAGGCAGCACGGCTCCCACATGTCCCCAAGCACTGGGTGACTCTGGATATACCAAATGCGGGAACAGCTGGGCTGAAACCCTGCCATCACCCACATCACTTGAGGCAAGGGGCTGAGTGGCAGTTATTTTTGGGTTCAAAGAGGGGCCCTTCACGTCCCGTTGCTGCCACCAGCTCTGCCCCGTCCTCTGAGGTGACTCCGCAGGCACGCGGGTGCAATGAGAATGGCCGTAAATAACAGGTGGTTATTTATGCACGGGGAAGAAAGCGTAACTGATACCAGCCTGGGCTCCTTCCAGACCTGCTTGGAGCTGGGACCTCGTGGCTGATACTTGGCTTCACCCGCTTCCCTTTGCAAGCAGCTGTTCCTGCAGGCCCTGCATCTGCGCTTGGCCTTCAGCAGCGTTTGCTAATTCTCTTTCTCACTGTACAGCAACGTGCGCTCGCCAAGGTCCCACTGACCCATCACCAACAGAAAAAAAAAAAAAGAGGAGGAGGAGAACTTGATATCTTCTGCAAGTGAAATAGCTTGGGTTCAGTCTTGGAGAATTTCCCGAACTCTCAAGGAATTTCCTGATCTTAGGAATCTGCCAGAATTTGGGATCTGCCTCGGTTGGGCTGCGCATATTTCCAGAGCACATGCTACGGTGTTGTGTTTTAGGTTTCCACCCCTGTCTTTGCGAGGGCAGACTCTCTCTGAATGGGTCAACTACACCGGAAAGGAAAATATCCCTCTGACAGGCTGCAGCAATACTGAGGGATTTATTTAACATTCCTTTATTTTGGGATCAATGGGATTTTTGGTCCTAAACTCTCGTCTTGCTTCCCCATGCCAAAACCCAGGCTTTTACTGCAGCCCTCATGAACGTGGAAACTTGGGTGCAATTATAATACTTTGGGTTAGTGGCTCACTGGCAGACCTGGAATTAAAAAGCGTAACCTCAGTTTGACTAGTAACCCATACTTTTTACCAAAAAAAAAATTAAAATAATGCTTTTTCAGCAGAAGGCAGCCTTTCTGCTTTCGGTGTTCATGTGTTTATTGCATGTATTCCAAAAGCAAACAAGGTTCTGGGTGGGAAGAGTGCAGCCCCTACCCTCGGAACAAACTCAAACGAAATTCCTCAAGGTCTTTTTCCAAAAATTAATGCTGTCTGGATTGCAACCAGGTTGTTTTTGACCAGCTTTAATCTGTGAAATCAACACCGACTCAGGAAATGCTTAGATTGACTCTGAAGGAGGATTTGGCCAGAACTTTTCTCCTCTTTATAAGGGATAGTTGGAAAACAGCAAAACCTCCCAGAGGGGACCTGTGCTGACCTCCCCATTTAACCAGTACAGTCCAGAGGGGTTTTATCATCCCTTAACTCTTGGGTTTGTCCCCAGCAGCTCAGCAACCCCCTTGGGTCGTGCATGTGCTGGAGTCTGGGACAGCTTTTCCACTGACTTCAGTGGAGTTTGGACCAGTATTCCTGTGAGCCAGCAGTGCTCACAGGGTTTTTTTGGGAAAAACCCCAGACCCTGCAGGCAATGGGTCAGAGCTGAGCCCTTAGAAACACCATCCTCCTCCCAGCTCCAGCATGTACCAGCCCAAGCTGCTGCTCTCTGCCTCTCTTTGCTCTGGATGCCTCAGCATTGTGAGGTCTCCATCTCCTGGGTTTGGGTTGAGCACAGCCTGGTCCAGAAGAGCCCATGGCATCCCACATGTCCCCCCATGCCTCGCTGTCCTTCCTTCCCCATGCAATTGCAACCGTGTCACCCTTGAGAGAGGGAGGAAAAGAAAACCCAGCGTGAGCACATGTGGTAGGCACGGGGAAATGGCTGCTGCAAAGTAAGCAGTGCCTTTAAAGAAGTGTTTGTCTGGGGTTTGTTTAGTTATCCTCTAGGTAATTTTACAGCTGAGGAGGCTGGGCCATTCAGGCAATGGCCAAAACAATATCCCCACTGTCTGAGCAGCTCTCGTGGCTCGGCACGGCTCAGTGGTGCTGGGGAAGAGAGGGAGGACGGCAAAGAGAGGTTTCTTTTACTGGCCATAGCCAGAAAACGCCATGGAGGATGTCCTGTAATTAAGACATCGCTTTGAACGATCAAGTCACTCGGCTGTCAGGTTGAATAAACCTCTGGGCTCAGGCTGGGTGTGAGGGGGGGGAGGAAGGGAAAAAGCCCAGTCCCATCATTTTGATCTGAACTGTGGCTTCAGGTTCAGGGCACGGTGGGATGCTCCCTGTGGAGGAAGGCAATGGGATGAGGGCTAAAGTCCCGTGTTCCCCTGGGCAGTGTGGAGTTGGAGGCAAATCTGCCCTGCGTGTGCCCATCTCTGCCCCCAGGCCCTGGGAGCCCGCGGCTCCAGCCTGTCAGACACAGGGAACTGGGACTCTGGAATGCTGACTCACCCTCGTGGAGATGTGTGTGCCAGGGCAATCCTGCCCCCATCCCACCAAGGCACGGTTTGTCCCATCGGATCCTAGGCTGAAATCCCCAATGCAATCCCCAGGAAAAGTTCCCCTGCCTCTTCCCAAGGCCTTGTGCAGCCCAAGTTGGAAACGTGGGGGCTCGGGTCTGTGAGCACTACGTGCAAATAGCTCACATCAGCTCCCAGAGCTGTTCCCAAGAGCCGGAGCACTCGCTGCTGGCAGCCAGCTTGCAGGAGGATACTGATATTTCATGCAGACATGGCGAGAAACCAGCCCTGTTTCCCATTCAGAAGGGGTGGCTCCAAAACAACACAGAGATCTGTCACAGCATATATGCGGCATCTGTGCAAATTGGCCTGACTGCCTAAATAATTCTGTATATATTTATAAACTGTGAGATGTAACGTTTTTTCCTGTTTACTTTTCGGTTGAATTCCTTGCTCATGGAAATGAGAGCTGCAGCGCGGCGGCTAGACATCACCATTGTATGGGGAAGACACTGTACAAACTGTCCTAGAAAATTCTGCCAAAATGCCAGGCCATATCAGCCCTGATCTGCAGCCCCTCGCCCCTTCCCACACGTTCCCCCCTGTTCTCCTGCTGCGCCCGTGCACGGAGCTGAACCAAGCCCAGAGCACTCTACCAAGGGGGGTTTTGCCCAGATATTAATTGGGAGAGAGATTGGTTTGGACCCACAGCAAGGAAGGTGGAAAAGAGGGAAAAAAGGGTGAGGAAGTTTTCCAGCCTGCCAGGATTGCTGTGAATCTGAGCTGGGCAAATCATCCATGGATGAAATCAGAAGAGGTCTCTGCCCCACCAACCACGGGTGGGATGTCCTCTCCCACGTGCTGCTGAGCACTGTGGAGCTGGCAGCATCCTGAGCTGGCACTGATGGAGGTTGGCAGGGCTCGGACAGCAGCACATCACTGTCCGCACCAGGATCTCCCATGGCTGATGTCAGTGTTCAGCACTTGCTGAGCATCTCTGGGGTACTGCTGAATTGCTGTGCCCAGAAGAGTAAGGTCAGCCAAGGTGTGGCAGGTACCTGGCTCTGCTCCTTGGTCTGTTTTTTGTGGCCAAGCACATGGGATGGTGCCCTGGTCACGTGGGAACTGCAGTGCTTATACCCTTGCACTCTTATGTGGGTTTGGGATTGAGGTGTCCAGGGCATTCATGCCTCTGGAATTTCAGGGATAGGTGTAAAAATGACTGGTTTAAGGGACTCACAAGGCCTCTGCATCAGCCAGCAAGGGAGTCAATGTGGGCACAGCTTTTGTTGCCAAGTGTCGGAGCCCCGTGAAGGGCCATGGCCTGCTGGAGCGAGGGATAGCATATCTGCTGGGGAATGAAGGGAAAGGAAAGGGAGAAAAGATTTTAAACATTGAAAGTGAAACATAAACTCCATTTAATGGCTGCATGGAGGCCACATGTGAGGCTGTCAGCTGTCCAGGGGGGCTCTGGGAGGGTGGAAAGAGGGGCCCGAGCTACTACATCCCTCAAAGGGGCTCAACCTTCTTCATGTACCTCGAGGCCTGGGCTGGCACATCCCACCTTGTTTGGACCATCCAGGTCCAGCATGGCCAAAGGGAGGTAAGGAAGGAGGAGCCTCTGGGTCCCATGGGCTTTTCCCCATCCCACTGTGCCCCTGTCCCCTCTCACGGGCACTCACACCCTCAGGAGGACTCACTGCTGCGTACTGGCTGTTGCTCAACATCCCCTGCAAAGCAGGAGAGGGCAAAACAACCATTTCCATGGCTGACAGACAGCAAGGATGGAGCAGGGCAATGAGAGCCCATGGGGCCTCCATGTGTTTGCACTTGCATCACCCTGGTCACTCCCCACCTCAAATCCGTGTCACCTGCTGGTGGCATCTTCGCTTTCAACTCTATTTATACCATCAATTCAATTAAAAACTTATTTAGCAGTGACCACAGCTATTGTGTCATGTTTATTTATAGCCCTTCACACTTGCTTCCGTTCACTCTGCTGGTTATTTCAGTCACATTTCTTGTCCCTTACATAAAGGTCTGGGAACAGCTGTGCTGGAGCAGATCAAAGGCCTGGGGAGCCCCACGTCACCTCTCAAATCTGAGCCAGCGACAGGAACTGGGAGAGGAGGGATAAAGTAAGTGTGCAGGGATGCTCCTGGCAGTGAAAGGGTGAGGCACACCTCTGGGTCAGCCCCCTGCAGCCCCCCGGGACCTCCCTGAACCACTCTAATCTCTTTTGCAATGCAGTTACACTTCTGACCTCCCCCCTGCCCCACCACAAACGTCACATTTCATGGTGCCCTGGCTGAAAGGGGACTGTGACCATGGCATGCATTTCCCTGGGGCCAGGGGGGACCCGCTGGTGGTGGCAGGGATCCCCTGTGAGCAAGGGAGATAATAATTATAGAGAATAACTGCTGAATTCCTAGAAATGCCTTAGAATCAGGGATTTCTGTGCTTGCACATGGCTCAGGGAGCAGATGGGAGCATGGTGGCCTCCCAGCCTCTGCCCTTTGTGGGGGGATGATGTGGCATAGCCAAAGGCATTGGGAGGTCCTCTGCCCCAGAGGCCTGAACTGAGGCTGTGGATGAGCTCCCATGAGTGATGGGATGCAGAGATGGTCCTGGCTCCTGCGCAGCAGCGGGTCCTTTTGCTCAGAGCCCTAAGGCAAGCGGGGTGTGGGGTGGGGAGAGCAGCCGTGCCTGTGGGAGGGTAAATGGGGCTCCCTGGATGGACCTGGGCATGTGAAGAATCACCCTTAAAGCAAGCGTCCATGGAAAGCCTGGCTTCTGGACACAGTTGTTTCATACAATGACAAAGACCATCAAAAGGAGAGGAGACAGGCAGAAAGGAAAGCATAATTGGATGTTTTGGTAATCCTTTTCTGAAGGAGACTCAATGACTCGTCCGACCAGAACGGGGCAAAGGCTCATCCTCCCGGAGCAGCTCTGCGGGAGGGTTGGGAAAGCCCCTGCCCCTTGGAGGGAGGCAGGCAGCAGTGTCCCCTCTGGCACAGCCAGCACTGCCAGTCCGGGCCATCCCACTCCTGTCCTCCACCTGGCAAAGGGCAGCAGGTCTGGGTGGGTGAGGAATGGGCACAGCAGCTCCTGGGCAGGAAAGGGGATGGTGGGGCTGTCCCATGGCTGCTGCAGCTGCTGCCCGTGGCACACCATCACCAGGGTTGTCCCCTTTGGACAAATCTCAAGCCTTGTGCTTGGCTTATTGGGCCATGGACAGGCTGAGGTGTCCCTACACCTCCCTTGGGTGCCATGTGCCCCCACCTCGACTCAGAACCTCGTCCCTGCTCAGGGTGATGTGGCTGATGGAGTCTAAACCCTTTGCTGCAAACCTCGTCTTTCTGTGCTTCACCAGCCTGGCCAGGTGTTATCCTGAGGGAGAAGGGCCTGAAGAGTGCAAGTGGGGACAGCACAGGGGGCAAGGCACTGCTGGCTGCTGCCTGGGCCTGGAGGGGAGGCAGGACGGTGGCAGAGGGAGGTTCTGGTGCTCTCCCGAGCTGCCCGGGGTACTCCCCCCACCTCTCCATCAGGGTTTCAATCGATGGAGAAACCCGTGGCAAAGTCAGTCCCGCTCCCCCCACTCTCCCTGGGAGAAACTGGATCTATTTCCTGGGATTACATGCAGCACCTTAAAGAAAATATTTACAGAATTTATATTCACATCCCGTTCGCCCTCTTCTCAGGGGGCTCTCCCGTGCCCTCCCTCCCTCCAGCTCGCACTTCATCTCCCCCGCGCCTCCTCCCGCTCGCCTTCCCCCCGTCCTGCCACAATACCCGCCTTTGTGAGAGGAACAATGTTTACTCTCCATCGAGGATGGGGGGATTGGAAATGAAAAGGGCGGCCTCCCCCTCGTCCCGGCCCCGGGCTGCACTCGGTGGCGGGAGAAGGAGGAATTCCTGCAGGAATGCCGATGGCGACGGCAGGCGAGAAGACAGCCCAGACGAGGGGATAAATATTCATGTTGGAGGAGAGAGGGAGGAAAGAAAGAGAAAGAAGGGCCTGGGGACCTGTATAATCCAGGGTCCTTCATTTTTCCCTGCGGCTTAAGGGTGTGCTGGAAATTCCCCGCTGCCCCCGCTGGGTTTACAGGTCCGTGATGCAGAACTGGTGCAGCTCTCTCTCAGCCTAAAGCAGGACATGAAAGGCCTGTCTGGGGCGGGGAGGGCTGTACGGCAGCCCCAGGAGCGGACAAGGGGATCTGGGGCTCGGAGGCGAAGGCTGCGGGAGCCAGCATGTGGCTGCAATTACGGGGATGCTTGCGAGGATGGTGCGCCCGAGCATTGGAAATGCATCGCTTTCCCTCCCCGCCCTTCCCTGCCGCTGGCTGCCTTTCCCCGCCAGGAGCCAACATTTCTCCTGCTGCTCCTTGCTGGGAAGCCATCCAGGGCAAGAGGAGCGCTGGAGGGAGGGCTGCCCTGCAGCTGCGGTGGGCGGCGGCGATGGGGACCCCAGCCCGGACACCCCGAGGAGCCGTGGCAAGTCTTTAATTTAGTCAAAAATGCAACCTTTTTTCTTTTTCTCTCAAGGTAAAAACTCTGAAAGCTGGAGAAGCTGTTATTATGGGATGGCTTTGCCACCTTCAGTGCCCTCTGCCGTCCAGCACCAGCAGCCCTCGCTCGCTTCCAGGGCTGGGTGACAGCTGGAGTCAGGCACTGCCGCTCTTTCCCACTGCAGCTCTGGCCCTCTGCCAGCTTTCCTAAGCCTTTCCCCATGTGAAAAGGGGGCTGGTCAGAGCCCACAGAGCTTGCAAGGGCATTTCAGGGACCCCCAATGCCTGTGGGAGGCCTGGTGAGGCAGGAAGAACATGTGGGGTTGGCACCAATGCAACGATGGGCTTTGGAGCCAGCCCTAGTCAAGAGGCCAGGAGCCATCTCCAGAGGTGAATGTAGAGCTTCACACAAGCCTCTTTGTGTTTCCTGAAAAACCCCGGGGTCTAAATATAGCAAGTACTTGGGCATTTTACTCTGGGAAGGGAAAACAGCTCCAGTGCCAAGAGAGATCCTCTTCTGTTTGCGCAGTGTGAGGGCTGCATGTCCTCTGCCTGCACCCATCGAGGGGGGTCTGTGCTGACAGGGGCTGGCTCACCCCGAGCTCTGCCTGTCCCTCGGGGAGCTCGTCCAGCAAGCCTGGGTGATGCCAGAAATCCTGCACCGTGCTTTGGGCATCGAGTCCAGCTGATGCATGAGCACACTGAAAGGCTCTGCTCTCTCCTGGAAGCAGCACAACTCTCTTCCCAGTTTGTTCCAAGAAAAGGCAAAAAAATATTTGCTGTTCAATTCAGGGCCGAGGCAGGAAATCATCATTCCCAGGGCCCCATCTCCTCACTGATCAGGACAGCCTGGTTGGGTACCACATCCTCCTACCCCAGCAAGAGAGAAGCCTTAGGAAGAGGTGTTCATTGGGATATTCCATTCACTTAAATACTCTCAGTGGCAAAGAGGAGATTTGAGCAAGAGGACCTGCACCCTGGCCCATCTGTGTCGCAGGCAAGAGCCCCAGCAGCTCTCTGAGCACTGTTTATTTTCTGCCTGACAAGTGGGAGGATGCAGTTATCCATCTTCTCCCTGATTCCCAACCTGATAGGTGCAATGGGAACACTCAACCCACCCAAAAATGCTTTCTTCACCTCATTTCCAGACACTGTGCTAGAGGAAAAGCAGACTGTGCTGTTTGTTGTTTATTGGCTTTAACCCTGCTGTCCAGGCAATGCGGGCCCTCACCCATCCTCAGGTTGTTGGGAGCAGCCAGGCACCACCACAGGGATCCATCCATCCATCCATGCTGCAGCTCGTGCTCATTGCCTCTGCATCCCCTGTCTGGCTATGACTCTGCTGTGCAGGGGACGGCAGCTCCCTCTTGGCTCATCACTCCCTGTCACCACCAGGGGCTGTGGGTGGTCTGGGCAACCCACCTTTGCCCCGGCCTTTGCTCCCCAAATCAAGGCAAACAAATGTGTGGCACCGCAGGGGCTCTGCACTCACAGGGCTCTCCGCCTCACTGCCTTCCCAGCTGCTCTTCCCCTGTGCTCTCCTTCCAAGCAGGATGCCGGAGATCCAGGCAGCTCCATGCCATCACTCCCGGCACCTGGGCACAGCCCTTTGGCCGGGCTGGGCGATGGGTGACCGCAGGGAACAGGAGCAGGGCTCTGCTCCGAGCCCAAACACCTCCCGAGCTCTTGGAGCGCCTGCAGCATTCCCAGGCTGTGCAGGGCTCGGAGGCGAGCGCACGGCTCTGGGGCAGGGGCTGGGAGGCTTTGCCTCCCTCTCCAAACTGTTCTCCTGTCATTCCCCAGCTGTGCAGAGCTGCAGGCGGCTCAGCAGCGAGTCGGGATGGAGACACCCCGTGTGACAGGGAGTGAGCATCGTCCTGGTGGGGCGGGAGGACAGGACCTCTGAGCTGCTCCAGGAGCAGTGCTTGGCTCACACAGATCGCCCAGCACCAGCTCCTGCTTTCCCTGGGCTGCCAGGCTGGAGGCCTGTGGGGCTCTGCAAATGTCACCTGCCACAGAAGGGCCACCATGGTCACCCCCAAAGGCTGCAGGGATCAGGTTTTGCATCTGATTGCTTGCACAGGGAAAAGGTGTCCCAGAATATGTGTAGAACAGTTGGGCTCCTCTCCCTGGGCCTACTGGAGGAGGCTTTAATGGAGAGCAGGAGTGAGTTAAAGGGTGGAAAGAGGCCCTGGATTTCTCTGGGAACGCAGAGAGGATTAAAAGCTCTGGTCCCTATATTGCTTTTTCTATTTCCTTTCTCCTTTCTTTTTTTTTATTTTTTCCTTACGGTATTATTTGATGGTTAGAGGAAAAAAATCTGGAAACATAACTGCATAAATTGCTGTTATTTCCGGCTATCCCTGCAGAGCCTGGCTCTCTCCTCTCCAGATGGACTGGCTTAGAGAGCCTCCAGCTCCAGCAAGGCTCCCGGGGGCCCAAAGCTGCCCTCTTTTCATTTGCCATCTTGAATTTTGCTCCCACCACCCGTGCTGGCAGTGGGAAGCAATCCTGCTCCCTGAGCCAGGTAACAGAGGCAGCTGGGCTCCATGGGCCCCTGAGCCTGGCTGGGAGCACTGGGAAACTGCTGACAGTACTTTGGTGAGTGTCCCTGCTCCCCTTTGCAAAGACCAAACCTTCTCGAGGTCTGCTTTCCCCTCACCATGGGTGTTGCAGGGGTGTTTGGGCCTGTTTATCCTTCCCCAGGGACAGCATTCCTCCTGGTGGATGTGAGGTAGGGGCCAGTCTCTCCTAAGCAAGAGAAAATGACCTCAACTTGTGCCAGGGGAGGTTTAGATTGGAGATTAAGAAAAATTTCTTCACATAAAGGTTTGTTCAGCCCTGGTACAGGCTGCCCAGGACAGTGGTGGAGTCACCAACCCTGAAGGGATTTAAAAGCTGTGTGGATGTGGCCCCTGGGGACATGGTTAGTGGTGGCCTTGGCAGTGCTGGGTTAATGGTGTCTGTGTCTGATGTCTATGCCACACTTGGTGAACTTGCAGGTTTTTCCAACAGGAACAATTCCGTGTCTCCATGGTGCTCTGGCACAGGGTCGGGGGGCAGGATGGGAGAGGAAGAGTCCTCTGGCAGTGACCTGGTGATCAGTGTTCAGCTGGAAGGAAGAGACCTGCCAGTGTCAAGTCATTCCCAGTAATGCCACAGCTCCTTGGCTGACTGAAGAGCAGCCCCAGCCCCAAGGTGACCTGTCCCTCACCACAGAGAGCTGCTCCACAGCCCCGTGGCCAGCAGAGCATGCAAAAATTCCTCAAGTGCAGGAGCCACTATGTGTTCAACCTCATACATGTGGAAAAATATGTATATGTTCCATATGCACAAGAAAGAGGCCTTGAAAACTGGGAGGATGTGATGATCAATAAATTATAGCTTGGATAATATTTTCCACCGTCACCAAATAAATCAGATCTTATTTTTCCCCTATGTCCACATATTTAATGGCAGCAACAGTGCCCTTGGTGGTCGTAAAACTCCATCCTCCTCCTGAAGGGCCTCCCAAACAATTTGTCATTTGGCTTTTGCTTGTTTGCTTTAAAATTAGCTGGTCCAGACATTTAATAGCCCAGGAGCTAAGAAATCCATCAACATATCCCAGCTTCCAACTATCTCTGTGTGCACTCTGAGGTGGGGGAAGGAGGGATGGGGAGGGAGCAAGCTGTGGAGTCAAGGATCATGGGGGATATTTTTCATCTGAGCTTTAAGATCACCTTTCCTATTTCCACTTCTTTCTTTCTTCCCATCTTTGCTTTCCCCCCTACGGTCACATCACCTCTCCAGCTGCCATGAGCAATACTCTCCTTCCAGCCGAAGTGAGCAAGTCAGGAGCTGACCCTTACTCATAGGTGTAAACACTGCCTTGTTAAAAGGGGATAATTACCGGGGTCTAGTTAACCCTGGTGTAAAATCAAAGTGAATAGAGCCCTGCTGAGACTTCCAGCCATGTGGACCATGACGCCTGGGCTCTGGGGTAAACAGCCAGGGCTTCACTGCTTGTCAGCTCAGTGCACTCAGTGGAAAGTTAACCTCTCCCTGAAAGAGAAACGCTGTCTTTTGGGCTGATTTATACCGCCCAGACACAGGACCAGCCAAGGGGTGAGTCCTTTACCCATCGGACAGCCTTGCCAGGAGTTTCCTGGGTGTCCTGTTGGGAATGAGCAGGGGTTGAGCTGCGGGGGTAAGCTGTGTGTCACTGGACAGACAGACAGTAACCACTGCAGGGACTTGACGAGTATTTTCAGCCCCAATGACCCTGCACCCTGTGACCGTCCCTGGGGACCCAGGAGAGGCAAACCCAGGGCTGCACACAGCAGCTGGGAGGGTGCCATTCTCCCTGTTTCTTGGAGGAGCTTGTGTCTCACCATCACAGAGAGGTTCCTTTGCAGCTGGAGGCCTCCCGTGGAAGCTGAAGGGCTGATGTGGCATTTCTGGCCACCAGATGCTGTCTCAGTGCTGCCCTGCCCCACATCCCCACAGTGCCCTGCTTCCCTGGATCGTGGGCAAAGGGTGGCAGCAAAGAAGCTCCAAAACCATTCTCAGGTGGAGAAAGGTGTGCACAAGAGGTAGGGGTGGAGGCCAGCCCTTTCCCATGGATGCTTCCCAGCGGAGCCCCCTCTAGCATCCACAAACAGAGGAGCTGCTGCCAAGGCATGCTCTGCTGGGTGGGCAACAGGGGCAGCACCCCCAGGTGGGATGTCCTGGACAAACCACAGAGCAGCCAGTCCCACCTCCCCCATCCCAGAACACCTGAGGGCCATTCCCAGGCCAGCAGGCAGGAGCAGACGCCCGCCAGGATCCCCCAGCCATATTGAGAGCAAAGCCAACTCCCTCATGTTATTTTTTCCTATTTGACCAGTGGGGCCAGTCATGGACAGCTCCAGTAATTCAACCTGAAATGCCAAGAATCCTATTTCTGCCTCTCTGCTCACTCTCCAAGCTCTGCCCATGGCCTCAGAGCGAGATAAACCATCTGTGGGTGAGTCTGGGCTGTGAGCAAGGCCCACAGGCTTGGAGCTGGCTGCAGAGAGAGGGGCTCTGCAGGCACCGAGCTGAAGGCATTTTGATTGCTTCCAGGATTACTACCCAGCATGTTTATTCCTCCAGTGAGGAGGACTTCGTAACTCAGGGACTCCTGACAGTGTATATATATTGAAATCTTATAAGAGTAATGACCATATCCAATCATATTTTGTTCTCATCTTGCCAATATAAACAACTCGCTGGACTTACCGAATTGCACTGGGTCATCCTGAATAATTAGGCTCGCATGTTCCATTTATTACCTTGAAAATCCTTTCTCATTGTATTTTATATATATATATGTATCTAAACGTAGTATGTTCAAATGAAAACCAGATACAGCTGCGAAGGAATTTGAAATATGAGGCTGAGAGTACAAGAAGCGGCAAAAAGGTCCTCTGCTAATAGGAAAAGCCAAGTCGTCCGGGGCTGCGGGAATCAGGGAAGGTCAGGTGTGAGCTGTGCACAGGGCCGGGCTCCAGCTGCAGCTCTGCAGACAGTCTCATGTTCGAGGAATTCCAGTAAGTAACTGGTGAGGCTGCCTATACTGGCAGGATGTGGGGAGGGATCCTGGCGTCTGGATGTGCTTTGATGTCCCCGTCGGTGCCGAGGTCTCTTTGCATGGCTGCAGACCGTCGGTGGGGTCAGACAGTGTGACTCCAGAGAGCATCTCCAGACCTTTAAAAAACCTTTGTTCGGGATCCAGAAAGTCTCCCACAGCATCAACAGGCAAGAAATTGTCAGCACCTTGAAAAAATGAATCCACAGCAGGGTGAGGCAGGAGTCCTGACTGCCCCTGGTATCGGGGTGAGGGGCGAGTCTGGAATGAACCCAGACAGCCTTGCCAGCAGAAAATATAAAAGCCTTCCTTGGAGCCATGACGGATTCATGGTGGGGTTTTGGAGAAGAACAGCGGCCCCTGCATTTCACTGATAACGCCCCTGTACAGCATGAGAAGGCAGAGAACTAACCCTCAGGATCTGGAGCTGTACACAACCTTTGCCAAAACTCCCTCTCCCTCTCCCTCTCCCTGAAATGTGGCAGGGAGGTGAACATCTCCGCAGGGATTCCCAGCCCCAGCCTGTTGGGGTGCAGTTCATCGTTGCTAGTCTGCTCAGGAGAGGCAAAATGACATGGTCCTGCGGTGCAGAACACACCTTTCACAGCTTTGCTTTCACTGTTCTTCCTTTTTAAAGAACATTCCTTGGCAAAATTAGGAGGAAATGGATCTCACAGATGCAAATAACTTGTATGGCTGAAGTGGTGCATACCAAGACAAACTCGGGGCTGGGACACCCTCTCTGGACACTCCACACCTTGCCTTGGCTTGCTGATGCAGGGTTCATTGCTGCTCTCTCAGTAGTGACAAGGAGGAGAAATCTGAGGGTGGAGTAGACAAATCCCATCCCTGGAAGTGTTCAAGTTCAGGTCCCGTGGGGTTTGAGCAACTTGTTCTAGTGGAAGGTGTCCCTGCCCATGGCAGGGGGGTTAGAATAACTGGTCTTTAAGGTCCCTCCTAACCCAAACCCTTCTGTGATGCTGTGATTCTAGGAAATACAACTGGTGCCAGCCCTTGTGCCTTTGCCACCTTCTTCTGTGAATATTGCAATAGAAATCCCCAAAATGGAGGTGAGGCAGGAAAATCTGACCCCATGTTCTGCTTGATTAAAACTCTGCTTTCAGATCAAGAGCAAGGTGAGAGCCACGGTGCCTGTGCCATGGGGAAGGTGTCCTGCAGCCAGACATCATCCAAGCCAGCTGAAGCCAGGGAGAGCCAGCACTTGGCCACAGCAAGGATCCTGGTGGGACAGAGCTGGCAGCAGGACAGCAGGAGCACCCAGCAAGGATATTTCAGGTCAGCAGGGAGGTGCAGGAGGATCAGCGTGTGGGAAGCTGGAGCAGCCCTGCCGGCTCTCCCCATGCTTCTGGCCAGCACTGCCGAGTGCTTCACTTGCATGAGCACTGAGAGTAAAAACAAAATGACATTCATTAGATGTTTTAAGGAGTGTTCAGGCATGTAATCCTCCTGGAATGAGGCAGCCATAACAAGTTACTGTAGTTATTGATGGTCATGTCAGTTAGCCTTTTCCAAGGATTAATCACCATCCTGCTCCTGCCCTACAGGATGTTTTTATCTCCGTTTTCTCCCAGTGCTGCAGCATGCAAAGCTGACTGGGCTGACCAATGTGGCTTCCGAATCTGGGCGGGGAAGCTAAACTCACACTTAGATCCTAAATATTTCACAGCTTGGAAGAGAACAGCATTTAGAGGCATTGCTGGGGTAGAGCTGCAGCATGTCCAGGTTTCACTGTGGAGAGTCTGAATTTAAAAGTCCCCATCACTGGAGTCTGGTGTGCAAAATGATAACCCCAAGGCAGTTTGCAGCCTTCTGGAAAGACACTGCCCCAAGAGGGGTCTTCCTTTGACTACCACTGCTGTTAGAGGTTCATTGTCCAGCAAGGCAGAGGCAGAATTCCTCATACCCAAGACAACAGCAAACAAGGTTGTACCATTAACTAAAACATCTGAAAATAATTATTTGTTTGCTTTGTTCTGAATAAAAGGGGGATCTGGGTGCGTGGCTGGACCGTTGCTGAGCTCAGCACGAGAGTGACCCAAGCAGCAAGTGCCAGAATTTTCCCAAAACTGAGTCTGCCTTGAAGAGTCATTGAGTTTGGGCAGTCTCAGAGGCTGAGGCCCACATGTGCAGGGGGTCACATCCCAGCCATGAGTCCAGCAGTGGCACACAACAGCTGAGAGCCTGAGGACACACAGTGCTATCCCAAAATCCACCCAGGCCAGAGAGAGGAAGCAGAGCAGAGGGAAATGTCAATCTGCTGACATGCAGGAGGAAGATCCTGGCGTGCTTGGCTTGAAGGGTGCAAACAAGTCCAGGATCTTCAGCTGCTCTCTGGAGCATCCCCAGGGAGCTTGGCTGTGGCCCAGAAAGAGCTCGGTGGCTGTGGCCAGAGGCAGGGTGCCACGGTGGAGGTGTACAGTGCTCACAGAGCCAGCCTGTGTCTGTCCCTGGATGCTTTCTTGCAAAACCTGGCAGATCATGGTGTGCAGCTGACTTGTTAATTGGGAACGAGTGACTCCAGGAGGTCCTGACCTCCAGCGTTTGGTCAGACCTCGTCGCCTGCGAATGCTGCGGAGCGGTGACTGCTCAGGGAGGAGGGGCTGCCTCTTATCTACCCGCTGGCCAGTGAGTCCAGGATTTGTGTTCCTTGGCAGTGCCAGCATAGCCAAACCTTCAGCTGGAGCTGGATTTGGCCCCTTGCCCCCAGCATTTGCATTGGCACTCCTTAGCTCACCCCTCCTGCTACATGGGATGGTCCTAGAGCTCATTTTCATTGCAACCCCAATGCTGGCAGTGTGGAGTCTGAAAAGGGCTTTCAGGAGAGCCAAAATTCCCCAAATACCTCAACTGCCCAGCTGCCCTTCTGTTGGGAGCAGAGATTTGCCCCTGACCTCTTTTGCATCTATGCACATCACTTTCCTGATGCCTGCAGGGACACAGAGGTGTTTCTTGCCTTCCTGATGCTCAGATCCCTGCCTGCCTGGAGCAGCAGCAGATGGATGCAGGGTCTCACTGTCCCTCTCTGGTCCCTGCTCATGTCCCATCAGTGGCTCAGTGAAATTACTGTCCCAACAGCAAGGAAGAGTGAGAAACAATCATCAGCTCCAGCAGGAAAGCTGCCCACACACTACAGCAGCTCCCACGGCATGTGTTAGAACCAAGGCTGGAAAAACACAGCAGAGAGGAGGAATTAGCATTAATCAAGCCTAATCCCCCAAGGGAATAGCCCCTATGTGTGGCACAGGGTGTGCTGCATCCCAGACAGGCTGGTGGGTCCTGGGCAGCCCCTGGCCGAGGGGACCCCGGTGGCTTCCCAGTGTTGCCCCCGAGAGCAGTGACCTCTGACGTGAGCTCTTCTTTTTCCCTCTTCCTCGGCACCTTTGACAAACCTGCCCCCTGCCTGCTTTCCAGAGGTTTCCCAGGAGCTAATTAACCTCCCTGCCGAACGTCAGCACGAGTCAAACCGGGTTTGATTGGGCGTGTGTGGGGCTGCTTCGTTAGCTAGGCTTCGGGAGCCCGCCGGGATGGAGGAGCCCCAGCTCTGGGAGTGCAGTGTCCAGCATGGACACCCCTTCCACCAGCACATCCCAGGAGGAGAAACCATCCTGGCAGAGGTGACCTGGATCCATGGGAGGTGCAAGAGCTTCAGCATGCTCTGCTCAGCTCAAACAGGAGGTGTCCTGCTCTGTGCCTGGAGGCACGAGGTGTTCCACAGCACTCTGGGCCATGGCGGCTGCCAGAAGCAGAAGAGCTGGGGGACAGCTCTGCTCTGACCCCCTCGGATCTTCCCAGCTGTGCCTTGTGTGCTGCTTAGGAAGCAGTGGGAGAGCCAAGCCCCTCTTCTCCCGGGCCAAGGTCCACCTTGTCCAGCTCCAGCTTTTCTATCCATCTCCAAAAACTGGTGCTTGTTACAGCTGCAACAGGGTAAATTAAACTTTTTGTCAGCATCATTTCCTCTGGTTCAGCTAGGTGGGAAACTGCATTTTACAGCCCCTTGGCTTCCCATTCTAAAGGGGAAAAAAAAAAAAAGGAGAGAGAAAGGAAAAATACCCTTTAAATAGAACTTTCCATGCTGGAAGTACCTCTGGAAACACAGTGGAGGGGGAGCCATCAGCGTAAATGATAGGTGCAGGCACAGCAGGGTGCAAGGGATGGGGAACAGGACACAGCTTGTAGATTCATGGCTCATCCTCTGTTTTCCTTGTGGCATGACCACAATCTCCTTCTCCATCGGCTCAACTCTCCCTGCCATGCTCTGCCCTCGGCTGGAAAGACCAAATCCAGAGTTCTTGCCCTGCTCAGAGCCACCCCAGGAACCTGGGAGCACTGCTGATTCCTTGCCATGTCGAAGGCATGTGCCACCCCAGGGCCCTCTGCATACAAGCTGCTCCATTATCACCCCTAAAGCAACGGCCCCAGCAGAGCCCCTTTCTCCAGGGAGCTCCAAATGCCTCCTCCCCTGCCTCTAGCTCTGCCCAGCTTCTGGCTGCCCCCCACCCCAGGTTAACCTCTCCATCTACTTCACTCTTTCCCCAAGTTTATTCAACAGGAGAACTCCCAGGATTATTTTTGTGGCCGGAGCAGCTGGTGGGAATGCGGGCTGCTTAGAGCAGAAAAAGAGAAACAGGATGCTTGGCTCCTTTTTCCAGCTCCCTGGCCCCTGATAAAAGCTGTGATTACCAGAGGAGACCACCAAGCTGGCCTTTAAAGTCCAGGCACCACTGGGAATACACATTCAGCTGACAATGCTGTGGATGCAGAGTGCCCTTCACCTGCTGGAGCTGGGAGCTGTGCAGAGCAGAAAGAGCCACGTGTGCTTGAGCACGCCCTGGGCAAAGCCAGACCACATCACCAGTGGCCCAGCAGCTGGACAGCTTTGCTCCAGTGAGCCCTGACCAGCAGCTTTTGGCTACATGGAGGAAAATCCTGGCTAGCCATGGTGGGAGATTGGTGTTCAGAGCTTTGTTGCAGTGCCAAGCTGCAGGTGTGGGCATGTCCTATACCAAATGCCATTTGGGGGGAAGGTCTCTGGTGACCCATCGGGACAGGGATGGGGAAGGGTGTCTCTGAGACAGGGAGGATGCTCAAGGACATGGATGCCTTGTGCACTGTAAAGCTCAGAGCTGGGCAGGTTTTGCCTTGCTCCAAATGGCAATACAGGCCAAGAAGCAGCAAATACAGCTCCACAGACCTTACTGTTGCATTGTCCAAGCAATTTACTATTCTATTATTTTTTTTCCATTTTTTGCCCTTCTGACTGTTAAGGAAACTTTCCTGTATCTTGCATACCAAGCTACCTGCACTCATCATGTTATCCCCAGGGATCATTGTTTTATACTGTAATGATTTATCTGTCTTGCTTAGCTGTGCCTTGTCAGATGCCATGGGTGCTGTTTCTCTGCTGGGATGGGACGAGTGTGCCCCAGGCTGGAAGGAAGGCTGGGACAAGCCACTGGGATATCCCAGTGCCCTGGAAAGTGGGAGAAGACCTGAGGGGCTGAGGACACAAAGAAAAAGTTACACCATTTGCCCTGTTTTGTTCCTGAAAGATCTAAATGTTCTGGAGATGTGCTGGCCTTGTCCTTTTGCAGCCCGAGACATTAAATGTGCCACCAAGTGCAAAGGTGGACACCGCTCGGCCCTGCCTGTGCCAGAGGATTGGTGACTCCCCACTCTCCTGGAGCCCCATGGGCCAAGCCTGAACATTTAGTTTCCATCGTGCTCTGCACAGGTGAGCGTCAAAGGCTCAGACACCGGCGGAGGCTGAGGGCAGCAGCAGTCAGAGCTCAGCTGCGCAGAGCTCGAGGCCTCCGTTTGAGCTCATCTCCATGGAAAACATTTGGGGAGGACACGTCCAGTTCAGATTTGTCATGTGGAGCAACTTGGCAGGTCCAACCCCCCTGGGGCCCTTTGCAAGCATTAACCAGTGGATTAAACCAGCCCAGCCGCCGTTCTCGCTGCTGCGATGTGGATTCCTCAGCCGAACGCCGCCAAGAGGAGCACAAAAAGTGCGGCCTGTCCCTTTAAGTCCAAAATGATGAGCGTATTTCTGGAGGCTCTGGAAAAGAAGTCAAGACTATTGGCTTCTGCGTCACCAGCACCGGCCATTGATTCCCTGGAAATGTTTCATATTTGGCCAAACTGGCTGTTGACGGAATAGTTTCTGATTTAACACTCTCGGCTGCAGTTGGGAGCCAGCTGGGTCTTGTTAGCTCCGGAGAGACCGTCCTTCCCCTCGCCTGCTGCAGAAACACTTCCAGCATAGCCCCCTCCTCCTTATTCCCAGATTGACACTTAAGCCACTCTAACAAGATCTGCACAGGAATGAATCCTGGTTATTTCAGCCTTCAGCCAACTTCTATCATTATTATTATTTTACCTTTCACTTTAATACAGGAAAATATGTGTGATGAGCAGCCCCAGGCTGGTGTCTCCCCCATATCCATCCCAGCCCTCTGCGTGGAGCAGATGTGGGTGTCCTTGGGAGCTCCCAGCCTTGCACCAACACCTTCCCTGCCCACTCCTGTCAGACCCCATGGTGTGCAGGGGGTCCTCCTCACATCTCCTTCCTGCTCATCCTCCCACCCTGTCTCTCCCAGCTTCTCATCTTCTCTGCTCTACTTGCTCCCTCTCTATTTAGTCTGTGTGTTCAAAACAGCACAAAAGCTCTTACAGCTCCCCGGGCTGTGACCCAAACAGTAAAGAATGTTTATGTGCTGGTCGTCTTCCATTTCTGTGTATTAATATTGCACACACAGGCTCATGCACTCACACACGGCGTTCCTGGTGCCTCCGCGGGCTGCCGGCCAAGGGAGCCCAGCCAAAGTAAAGGCATCTGGGCCCTTCTGGAGAAGGCAGGAAAAGAAGAAAGAAAAATACAAAACAAAAAGGATCTGGAGACAAGCAGCTCCTCCAGCCTGTGCCCCTGCAGCCGCTGTGGATGGGGCCAGGGAGTCCTGCACAGATGGGGGTTTGCCAGGCTGTGCCTGTCCCAGCAATCCCCCCCCTGTCCCTTGTCACCCACCCAGCATTCCCTGTGGGACTGGGGCAGATGATGGAAGCTTGGTGTGAGCCACAGGCCCTCACAGAGAGGGGGTGGATATGCAGAAACTGGGGGTCTGGCTTTGGACCGGGCTGCTTGCCAGAAAGGTGCAGCATGCTGCTGGAGCCCCCCTTGCCACAAAACACCAGCAGTCAGTCACCACGGAGATGCTGAATTCCCAAAACCATGCTGGGATATCAGGGCTGGCAGCCCATTTAAGATCTCTGAAATTGGGTCTGGGGAATGGATGAGGTTCTGTCCCCTCAATGACTGAGGCCACACAAGAACCAGAACACCACTGGCCTACGGGCTGTCCAACAGGGCTGAGGGAAGAGCTGCTGTGAATCCTGGATGGTCTGTGCAAGCAGAGATGACTGCCTGTGGTCAGAGGCAGGATGGTCCTTACTGCCTCTAAATCACGTGGTAATTTTGCTAAAAAGGGGCAAGATGAGGCATAGTGGGTGGGCCAAGAGGGCCAGGAGTTTCTGCTGGCTCTTGCAGAAGCCCCCTGGGTGCTGGGCTGAGATGCTGGGTGGGACAAGTCTACAGAGCCAACTGGGAAGGGTCAGGTTTTTGGCTGAGCTCATCCTGCTCCTCTCCAGGGTCCTAAAAGCAATGAGACACACACATGGCACCACCAGCACCTGCAGGCTGTGATTTAGGGACGGGGCAAGAGAAGCCTTGCTCATCCACATGGTGAAGATGCTGCCTTGTCCAAGACACGCTGCCCAGGCTTCTCTCTGCTGTGCTGCTCTGGGCTCAAAGGCAGCTGGGCTTTCCTAGGCTGGTCCTTTGCACCTCTGCAGGACACACAGCCTGCCCATGACCCCTGTGAAGGGCGAAAACTGCTTAGTGCCAGTGAAGCCACTGAGGCTGCTGCCAGATGCTGTGAAAGCTTCATACATTGCACAGTTTTTAACCCCAGCAATCTGATGGGCGCTGAATTTCCTTCTCATCTTCCAGAAGAGTGACCTCCCAGAGGTCTCGGCAGGGGTTAACTCTGTACAAAGTAGTCACGCAATGGGGAGGGCTTATTCCAAGCACCAAATAACTTGCAGAAGTAATGCATTTGTTCCTCATTAGGATAATTGCCCCATCGCTTTTCTCTGTGGCATCGGCCAACCTAACTCACAAACGTCTGAAAACACCAGCTAAAGTATGACCAAATTTAGGAGCTGAGTCGAGTAATATATCGCCTTGATTTGCCCTAAAACATGAATTGGCCGGGAGTCCTGCCGCAGATTGCATTTCCAGGGAACATAAGGAACTCATTGTGTAATTAGTGGTAGTATTTTCAACACGCTGCTTTGGCCATGCTCTGCCCTCCTCTCCTGAGCTACTGCACCTCTTGGGACCCCCAGGCTGTAGATGTGAGTGGGTAGTGGGGCATATAGGATGTGTCTGCCACAAAAGTGGTGAGGATGGTTATGGCAAAGCAGGAGATAAGGGCTTGCCTGCTCCTTCATCCCTCTAGCATCCACTTTGGGGCTGGCCAGAGTGGGGATGTGTCTGGCCATAACCCAGCTGATGGCCAGAAGAAGAGCTGGGGACAGGGTGAGGTTCTGAGTTGGAGGATGCAGCTCAGAGCCATTGCTGCCTGCCTGAAGTTGTCAGCCATCATCGGGATCTCCCCAGCCATGGGATACCCTCGCCGGGAGCTCGGCACAGCAGCAGAAATCCTGCCCCAAAGGCTGCAGGGAGGGAGTGAAGCTGAGCCAGAGCTGGGCTGCAAGTCCCTGTGCCTTCCTGCTTGCCCATACCCTGATCCCCAACCCTTATTGGGGTTGGCTGGAAGGACTCCCCATGGGCCCTCATAGGAGATCTCGTGGATCCATTTACAGCTGGACTGAGTCTGGCTGTCCCACCCTCCCCACTTTACCTGCGAGGTGTGATGCTGAACCTTGCCTACCTCAGCAGGGCACCGAGTGTCCCTTGCTTTGGCTCTCCACTCTCCCATCATGTGGGTGTTTCCTTCTCCCTTCCCAAGCTGCTTTGAGCAGACCAGGCCCTAAGTAGTGGTGACCCCAGAGGATGTGGCACTCAGATGAGCTGGGTGCCTGGTGTTACCAAGAAGAACATCCTCCAGGACATCAGCTTTCCCCATCTTGGTTTAAGCTCATGTCTGACAGCCCTGCCTTCTCCTTCCCTTGTGAATCACCTCTTTACCATGCAAGGCACCATGTGTGAAAGCCATACCTGGGGCTGGAGTGGCTCAAGGCAGGGCCTCAGAGGGCAGTACCCTCTCCCTGCCACACACCAGTGTGCCCAGCACAGCCAGCTTGCAGATGTGATCTCCTGTTTGCAAAGTGCCCAGATACTTCTTCCACGCTCCTCTTTCCACATTTACTCACCCTCTCTGAATGCCACAGGAGGCTTCATTCCCCCAAGGGTGTTGACATTTGAAGGTATTGGAGAAACCCTTTTGCACCGTAAAAATAACTAATGGTTAAACCTAGAAGTTAATTCAGCCTCCTGGTTCCCACCCCTGCCAGTCCAGGAGCTGGCCAGAAAACAAGCAAGAGTGCTTCCCTCCTCCCTTGGCTGTTTGTTGTCAGACCCATGTGTTCACCTCTCACACCTCATCTCGAAATGTTTCCCCCCCTTGTGACTTTTGGAAGCTCTTCGAGGGGTCAGGTGTTGCTGCCCTGGTTAAGCAGGATAGGGACAGTTCCCTCTTTCCCATCCACTGTCCTCCCACGGAAGAAGGGTTAACAGCAGAAACACTGGTCAAAGCAGGAAAACAACCTAAGAGAAGACTGTCTGTGTGCCAGGACATCCATTCAGAACAATTAGCTGGCCTGTGGGGAGCCCTGCTCTGCTAAAGGCATACATTTCCCTTCTAGATGGATTTTCCACCTAATCTCCACATTTTACATGGACGTGCTGGGGGGAGGGCCTAGGATGAAGTGTTCATTCATTTCCCCTGCCCAGCTTTGTTTCCACACCTTCCACAGGCTGTCTCCTGGGCTGGGGATGCCTTTGTATCCACTCTCCCCTCCCCTCTCACCCCTCCACCAGGCTCTGTCCCATGGCAGTGGGGGGAACACACCTCTGACAAACACCACATTTCTGACAAGGCTGGCCGGGCACATGTATGGCTTCCTCATAGGAAGAAAAGGAAAAGAAAAAGGAAAGAGAGAGAAGAAGAGTCCCTTTCTTTTATAAAATCATGGAAACGTCCTCATCCGTGGGAGCAGATGGCTTTCCAATTGACTCTGTGGCCGAGGCCTCCTTCATGTGCACAGCAGAGCCCCGGAGCCCGCCTTGTGCTGCTTTGCAAAGAGGAGAGAGAAAACCAAATCACTGAGACGAGCACGTGACTGCAATGCAAAGCAACACCAGCTCTGCAAAAGCCTCGCTGCAGATAAAATCAAGCACAGGAGTGGATGTGAACTCAAGAACCCAGACCAGCTCTTCTCCCCCTTGGACTTCCCAGGCTCCAGCTGAGTGCTGATTTTGTCCCACTGGTGTTTGTTTATTTTTTTGGCACTAGGGAGGTTCAAACTGAGACACAGCAAAGCCAAAGGAGGCTTCTCTCACCACACTTTTTCCTGAGCTGCCTCAGAGGTCCCCGCCTGGCTGGTCAGTGATGTCAGGGCAGGGTCAGTGCCCCTCCGCAGGTGCAGATCTGTCACTGCCCCCCTGACCTTCCCTTCTCCCTGGAGCTGTGGCTCAGCTCGTGTCCCATGGGGTGTTACAGGGTTGGTATTGACTCTCCAGCTCTTTCCTTCTGTCATCAGGTAGCAGTTCCATTTTCTCCCCAGGGGAGCCAGCCCTGGGCATTCCCTCCTCTCTGGTCTCCAGGAAGCACCTAAGCCTCTTGCTTTCAGTCCAAGTACATCCCTTTAAATCTCCCTCCTGGATATGAGCACTTAATAAGTCTTAGCATTTCATTAGCAGATGATAATAGCGATGGCACAGAGCCACATACTTTGAATTCAAATCCTCCTTGGCTTAGCATGCACCACTCATCCCCCTGTCCACCTAGCAGCTAGGATCCAGACGTCTGCTGCATCCCTGCTCAGAGCTCTTCCTATCCAATGGGTGAGCAGCCAATGTTTCCAGCTAATTGCAATGCTGGAGGTGGGGGACACTGATCCTGTGGCACCAAAACCTGCAGCGAAGGAAGGGGAAAGCACCAGGCCTCAAAATGCCTTCAAAAACCTTCCCTTCAGCTTCCAGCAGGGAAGTGAACCTCAGCAAGCAAGGCAAGGACTCAGCTGGAAAACATCAATGACAGCACAGAAACTGGTCCAGGAGGATGTGTGGGCTGGTCCCATTGGGGTTTACTGAGCTGTTCCCACAGGCTCAAGGGGAAGGTGACAGTCTCTTTCCTCAGATGCTTTTCCTCTTCACTTCCAAGTCCAAAATGTTTCTGCCTGAGGAAACCTTTGTCTGGTTCATTCCTCCTAGCAGTCATCCTGCCCAAGTTTTTCTCACAGCAGGGAAAGCCCAAAATGGGCACTGGGAAATCAGGACATGATCAGTCCCTTAATTCCCTTTAGCTTCCAATCTTCAGTCACTGGTTAATCAGAATCCCCAAACTATACTTTTCATGTATGTGATGGTGATACCTACAGATAGTCCCAATGAGTCCCATGGGAGGACCACAGTGCTGCCAGGGACTGTTCCTCATCCCAGCCTCGCCAGTGACTTCCTTCCTTTCTCACACAGAACTGAGCAAACCAGTGCTCAGTGACCCTTCTTGCTTTTGTCCCAAAATGAGATGTGGAACCCGAGATGAGCACCCAGGATGACTAAAGCTGTAGCAGAAAGGACGAGGAAGAGCAGTGCTCATGAACCAGGAGCAATCCCAGCTGCCATGGAAGCAGCTGCCCCCTCTGGCACAGCATGGAGAGCTGGCTGCTCCCCCCAGTCCACAGAGGACCAAGCAGATGCCCTGAGCCCACGCTGCACATCTGGAAGTCGAATCCATTAAAACAAACCCTATTACATAACAACAGACATCTGGAGCCTGTTACCACTACAATTTTAGTAAAAATAGTTTTTTTGATATGATCTCTCCTAAGAATGTGGCAGAGGGGCTCAGAGCCAAAGTCTTCCAAGAATGGCTGTAACTGCTTTTCATAAAGCATCCTCCACCTCCTGTTTGGGGCAGGGTTGTTCCCTCGCCATGCATACACCGTGACTCCACACTAATATTTGGAGGCACAGAGGAAGGGTGAAGGCAGGTGCAGTGCTAGAGTAGAAAGTTTCCTGGATGAATCTATTGAAAATAAACACAATTTGCTTTGGAGGTGCTTAGATACTCCAGGGATGGGAGAGTGGATGGATGGAGGGGAGGAAGGAGAGCCCTGGTTTGCAGAGAGCAGTGTCAGACCTGCTTTTCATAACAACCAGAATAAACAGCCACTTACTGGAGTGAGAAGTGCTGAGCTCCTGCAGCCTCCACATCTCTGTTTTGCTGACTTTCTCTCGAGTCTTTGCCCTGGCAAGCACAGACACCACCCATTATCCTGGCTGTGCAGTCAGTCTCCAGGCCATGCCTCTGTCTCCCTCAGCTTCCATTATCTCCTCATTGCCAGTCAGACTCACTGCCCTCCTCTGTCCATGGACCTCCCCCAGACCCTCTTTCTGCTCCTGGTGCCCATCAGCTCAGTTGGTCAGTTTTGAACATCTCCCCTGTCCTTCCCCAAAGTCAGGACAATGATGGGATCGGGGCTTTCCTGCCAGCTGTTATTTTCTACCTCTTTGCAGATTGCATCTCCAAGCACATCTCCTTCCTCTGGTGGCTGCAACAGGATCGTCTCTATCCGTGGACCCTCTGGACTTTGGCTTTCTTTAACTCCCCTGGTCAGATATTGTTTCTCCTGAAGGCTCCACCCGGCCCATGAGCTCATCAGTGCCGAGCACCAGATCGTGGCAAACCCAGTGAGTGCTCATCTGGGAGAAGCAGAGGAAATCTTGAGCTGGCGCTGGCTCAGCTGGCGGCTGCCGTGCTCCTGGAGCCAGCTCAGCAGCAGCACCATGGAAAGGCCCTGGAAGGTCATTTGGGCACATGCATTTGATGTTAAATATTGAAGTGTTGTTGCTAAGGAGACCTCAGCGCTGCCAGCCAGGGCAAGGGTAATTCAGGTGCCACAGCCAAGATCCGGTCTGAGCATTCACCAATTGTTCCTTCCGTAAGGTTTTAATGGTGCAATTCCTGGCTCTCCTGAAGCTCCTCAGCTGGTCCAGGCCATGCCAACTGCCCAGATCTGGCCCTGCAGCCAGGAAGGTTTTGCCTGGTGCTGTCAGATCCCAGGCAGCAGCGAGGAGGGGCTTGGCTGCCCAGACACCATTGGGCTGTTTTGCAGTGCCGAGTTGGACCAGCACACAAGGAATGGAAACTCCCTTCCTTGCTGTTGATCTATCTGCAAGAAAGTGAGTTTTTTAAGGGAAGGGTGGGGTGGAGCTGGCTCGAGATGGATCCTGGTTGCTGGAGTCAGGACACACACATAAGACAGGGTGTTTTGTTCCTGCATTAATATGCCAGTCCTGAGGACCCTCAGGGAACGCGCAGAGGGTGTTGTGTGCTCCTCTCTCCAGAGCATGGCTGGAAAAGTCCTGGAACGAGGAGAAATTACACATCTGACCCACCAACTGAAGGCTCCCTCCACTCCTGAACTCCTCCCTGGGTCATTTCCCAAAGCAGGAGGGCAAGGAGAAAGAAAGTGGATCTCCTCTTTAGACTGGAAGGGTAAATTTCAGTCTGGATTTTAGGAATTGTGTTGGCACAGTGCAGTGGAAGCTCTGCCTTCTGTACAGGGCTCAACATTAACACCTTTCATGCCTCAGAGCAAGGCTGCACCATTTCCTTCCACATCAGGCTATAAAAGACATGAGTTCAAACTCAAACTCTCAATTTTTTTGCCCTTTTTACCAGGCAGACCTCAGTTTTCCAGAGGTTACAACCCAGGTAGCCTTTCATCTCATCTCCAGCTAGTGCATCTTTGGGTGAAGTGCACCTCCCTGCCAGAGCAGAGCTGGAGCTCTCGTGCAGAAAATGCTTTCCTTTTTCTTGAACCCTGTCCTTGCAAATGGAGGTGCTGTTCTGGCTGATGTGCAGCCAGCCCTAGAGAAGTTCAGGCCAAGTGTTTTGAGTCTGACAAAGTTAAAGGCAAATGAAATCAGAGCCTTGTAGCTAGAAGTGTCAGGACACATCAATTACCAGTTCCACCTACAATAAAAAACTGCTGGAAATTTGTAAGAATGCTTTTTTCTTTCTTTTTTTTGCTTTTTTTTTACTTGGGATTTTTGTCCCTTTTGGAGACTCTCACCTACTCCGCAGTCTCTGGTTAAAATCAAAGCAATCCCATTCTCAACCTCATTTCCCACATGTACCCTGTAAGCATCCCAAACAGGGAATGCACAGCCAGCTTCTGAGGAGGAAGCAGGGACAGTGGGAGACGAGGCAAGGCCCTGGTTCCAGAACACTGCTCCACGCTGATGAGAAACTGGTGCCTGATTTTGGTTTCATCTTTGCAGCCATCGTCTTGGGAGATGCCATGCAGCTGCTTCAAGCCTGGAAAACAAAAGGTCTTTATTTTCCATCTTTTATGGTTATTATTATTATTATTATTATTATTATTATTATTATTATTATTATTATTATTTTATTTAATTTGCAGATTCAGACACTGGCTATTAATGGGAAATTCCTGCATGGAAGGAGCAGCAATTGAAGGCTGCTGAAAGACTGAGTGCAGTTACTCTGTTCATGCCTCTCAGATGGCCCCTCTGCATCGCTCTCTGTGCTGGAGTTGCCTTCTCTTCCTGGCTCTTTTTCCATCCCTCCCTTTACATTTGGAAGGCAGTGTGTGCTGCTTCTGATCTTCTACAATTTTATCAAAGAAAGATTGTGAATAAACAGAGCAATCTGGAGAAGAAACAGACTCAGATTAGGCTCAGCCTGCTTTTGCCAGGCCATTTCCCACCGGTGCTCTCCTCACCCGCTGCCTGCGGATGTCATTTCTCCCACTGGAGAAGCATCAAAGTTGATGGTCTGGTGCTTTTCTGTGCTTTTGGCAGATGGTTCACTCGTGTCTCTGGGAGCAGGTCCTAGCACAGGGTGAGAGAAAAAGGCAGATTTCTGCAAATACCAAGCTTGGGGTAAGGAGCAGAGGCTGATCCCAGATGTGCTCCGAGGATAATCAGGGATCATTAATTGCTCATCCCACGTGGGAGTGTCTCCAACTTCCCCAGGTACCTCCACCCTTCCATCTTGGGTCCATCCCCCAAAAGGGACCAAGGCATGGGAGGGGCGGGAGGAGCCCCCACTACCCCCAGGCCCAGGGACAGCATTGTCTTCTCAAAGGTGCAACCACTGCCACATTTCCCCTGCTCTGCTTGGCACCCCCTCAGGGAAACACTCCTGGACCTACGGCAGTGGGACCCAGCTCCCTCTGGGACGTTCCCACATCCTCTGCTACAGATCATCCTGGGCTTTCCATCTGGGATTGCTGCAGGAGGTGGCATGGACAGAGGTCCCTGGTCCATGGTGCATGGCCAGACTCCCCAGAAGTCACATACCCCACATTTCTCCCAAAACAGCTCTGCCATGTCACAGGGACGCAGCACTTGGCCCCAGTGCAGGGAAGGTGCTGGCAGGCTGCCACAGCCCTGTCCAAAAACACAGACGTTTGGCCTCAGAGTACTGGAGCATGAGCAATCTCCCAAGAAGAGCAAAAAGTCAAGACACTGATTTGCAGATACTGTTATGAACCAAAGCCCAGAGCTCTGCTCATTGTAATAACTGACATAATCGAGGTCATTATTTATACAGTATCTGCCTGAACATTTGACACTGTGAAAATACTTGCAGTTCCTGAAAGACTGGCAAATTCTAGCACCAGTGTTTATTCACGCCAGGATCTAATCCAGAAACTCACTCTCAGAGGATGTTTTATCTGATGAGACCACGGACAGTGATGAGCAGGCTGAGCTCAAGCTTCGCCCAGCTGAGCCACACTGGGAGCTGCCCACTGGAGGTGCCTGCATGGGTGAGGGGAAAGAAAGAGGATGCCTCTCAATTGTCCCAATTGTCTCAAAGCTCCCTGATCCAGGGGAACAGCCCCTAGAGAGCCCCGTTATTTTCACTGTTTGTAGGATGAATCCACCCCCTGTAAGGAGAAGGAGAGGGGCTCCTGCAAGTCACCGCCAAAATCCCAGCGGGCAGCTGAATCCCATCACCCCCAGACCAATGTAGCCAGCAGTGATTTCCTGCAGGGAAGATCCTCAAGGAAATAAATAAAGAGAAGGAGACGGCCCAAAGGTGAGGAAGGATGAGCTGCAGAGCCCAGAGCAGGGGGACCCAACATCCCTACAAGAGCCCTGCACTTTGGATAAATATTTGAAGTCCCTGTAAACAAAGATCTCACTCGAGGAGAAGCACTTTCACTTCTCCCCCAGCGGGCTGGGAAAGGCGAACACACTGCCAGCAGCCAGGCAGGGGAGTGGCCCATGGGACATGCACAGGCAAGGGACGGAGGGCAGGGGTCACCAGCAAACCCAGCTCTGACCCTCCCGTGGGTCTGGGGTGGCCGTGGGGTGATGGGACCCTCCTGGGTCTCCTCGTCCAGCATGGGAGCACACCCCAGCTCCCAATGCATCATCACCTTCAGCCTCAGACAGGAGGCACTGAATGAAAAACGTGCCCGGGGTGGAGAAGAGAGCAGGGTTTCAGCTCCATGCCCCTGTGAGCCTCCTCACCCCAGTGAGAACAGCTCTGTTTTCCTTCCCCTCCTGCACCCCCTGTGCCTTTGGCCCCTTCCCACTGCAGGGAGTTTCCATTGCTCCTCTCAAACCGCAGCCCCATGCTCAGGAACCTGAAACCTGTATTTGCTGGAGAGAAGAAAATCAGATTGTAGGAAATGCAGCACATGAAAAGAGACAGGGGGAGAAGAGGGGGGAAAAGCAAAGCCATTTTTTATTGCTCGCAGAATCTGTCCATTTTCCATGGCTGTCACATCCCCCTTCCACAGCCAAGACACAACGGAAAATATGTTTGGCTTTTTTTTTCCTGGCAGGTACTTGATTTCTGTTGGGTTTTTTTTTCTTTTTAAAAGGCACCATCTCTTCTCCCCAGCACCACACAACTGCTCCAAGAGCCCAAGGCTGGGTGAGAGCTGGGGTCTGTAGAAGGGAAGGTGAGCTGCTTGTTTCTTGAGGGAGACAGCAGGACCCAGTGGGTAGAGAGAGGGCTCCCAGCCAGAACTACTGTTTCTGCCTTGTTTTCCTCTACCTTCCCCTCTTTAAAGAGATCGGTTAGTTGATAATTAATAATTACTGTTGAATTATGTTGCTTAATTAATTTTTAAACACTAATAATTAATTTTCTCTCATTCTGTCTATCCAGTGGGAGCAGCCGAGGTGTCAGCATTATGACACCCAGTCCCAGCACGGCTCAGGAGTGGGGCAGAGCTCTCAGGAGGCTGGAACTCCTGCAGACCTTCAGCCACGTGAAAAAACCAGAGAGCAAAAGGTGTGCTTGCCACAGGGTTTGATGCTGTCCCTGGCAAGGACCAAGAGCATCCCCAGCCAGGGCCACTGCCAGGCTGCCTGGCCACACACAGGTCCAAGCCATGGCCACGAGCACAGATTGGACCTGCGCCCAGAGAGGAGACAGACTTGTCCTGCCAAAGACCCAAATTAGAACAGACAAGCATCGGAAAATGGCCTTTGAGGAGCCAGGGTGGAGACAGCAATACTGGATGCCAGCCAAGCAGGAGGGGCCAGGAAGGCAGAGGCAGCAGGACCCCAGGTTCAAGGCTGGAGCAGCCCCACCAGCACCTGCCTCTGGTGAGGAGCCTGATAAAAGCACAGAGGGCAAGGGCACATCCAGCAATGGGCAGGATCAACACCCAGGAAAGAGTAAGTCTGGAAAAGGATGAAATATGGGAATTGTTGAGACGTAAGGCACAAGGTTAGAGAGGGCTGAAGGTGTCCTGGGCAGAGCAGTAAAGGCAAAGAACACCATCACTGCCCCATGGGGCTTTGCAACACACAAAGCACCTGCAGTGGCACAGCCCCTGATGACCCTGACAAGGCCACTTCTCCAGGGTCCCCCTCTCCAAGTGACCCAGGAAGAGGTGGCAGAGCAGAACCCATCCAATGAGACCTCACTAGGAAGAGGTGAGGGTGCCCTGGCCTTCAGGGCCACCAGCTGCTATTTTTTAAGAAAAACTTAATATTGAAAGCAGCTGGATTTCTATTGATTTAAGCCAAACCTCACATGTGGGATAGCTGGCACAACCAGTCTCTCTACTGATGCTCAGAAATAAACACAAGGAGGAAGAACAAGGTAAAAGCAAAGTAACAGATTTTATGTGTGGGGTCACCCTGTTTTGCTCTATTCCATTTGCTTTCCATTTCACAATCTTCCGGGAGCTGGCGAGCTGGGACCTGCCCCCCATCCTTGGATACAAGCATAGAGGTGATGATGTTTCAGCCTCTGATCTGAGTAACGGGAAGGACAGAGCTGCCCAGTTTTTTGGGGAAGAGCACGTGTAAGGGGGCAGAGTCCGGAGGCAGAGCGGAGCATTGCCAGAGCAGCGAGAGCCGCTCATCTGCCGTGCAGCTGCGGGGAAGCGCCGTGTCCGCACACCTCATGCTTGGAAACACCAGCCAGGAAAGCTGGGGAGGGCTGGGGCCGTTGGAACCCCGCTCACGTCCCACAGCAGGGAACCCGACACAGGCACAGGGGTGGTGCCGCTGCTCGGGCTGCCTCGGTGCCGGCAGCGCCTGCCTGTGCCCAGCTCCCCGCTCCCGGGGTGAACCCCTGTGCCCACGCCGTGCCAGCCCCTCTCATCCTGCCCCAGCCTTGGAAGGGCCCTGTCACCCTGCCCATCCTCGCTGGGGATGACAGCGGTGCTTATGCGAACGAGGAAGCGAAAGCTTTGCTGTGCTTTTCCGTCCTGCGCGGACGGAGCCCAGGCCAGGCCGGTGCCAAGATGCAGCGCTGCCACTCCGCCGCCAGATGAGCCGGTTTCGGGTTTCAGCTGCCAGCCACGCCAAGGAAGGAACAAAACGGAGGGGCAGAGAGACCGTGACCTGAGTTCAACTTTAGGAGCCGGTGTCTCTCCTTTAGGAGCGGGTGTCTCTCCCTTCGACCCTCCCCATCCCACGGCGGCTCGGCCCTGAGAGGAGGAGGAGGTGATGCAGGAGGGTCTGTGGGCTCCGCGGTGATGCCGATGCTAAACCCTCCCCATCCCTGTCCCACAGGCGCGCTGGGCTGATGGCCCAGGAAATGCTTTCATTTTAAACAGAGCAAGGCTCTCTCTGAGGCAGTTCCTCCCCAGCTCCCACACTGCAGAAAGGCTTCGATCGATTTAATCTTCCAATAAAACCTCCTGCAATTCTTTTACGTTTTTTCTCCGTTTCCTTTCCCGTTTGAGCAAACAGAATCAGATGCGTATCTCGCCAGCAAGACACGGTCTCCCTTCCACCCCTGTAGCTTTGCTTGTGATCTGGAGGTTACCAGCAGCAAAGGGATTCAGGGAAACAGCGCTGGTCCCTTCCTTTGCCCTTGTCAGTTACCTAGGGCTGCTCTAGCACTGGGGAGCAGAAGGAAATACTTGACATTCCTTCTCCATGGTCTCATTTCTCAGGCAGACCCCGCACAGGCCAGCTCGCGGTGCTCCCGTTAGATTCTGCAGGGAGATTTTCTCTTTCCAGACACGCCACGGACTCTGCCTGTTCCCCCCGCCGAGCCAGGCAGGCGGCTCTGCCCGAGGTGACCCCGCAGGCACGGCCCGGCTTTGGGAGCCGGCAGGATGGACCGAGGGGGATGCAGGGGACACGGGAATGTCCTGCTGCTGTGCTGGAGTCTGGCAGCAGCACTGCTGGGGGGAGAGCTGGGAGAGGAGAGGAGAGGAGAGGAGAGGAGAGGAGAGGAGAGGAGAGGAGAGGAGAGGAGAGGAGAGGAGAGGAGAGGAGAGGAGAGGAGAGGAGATGAGAGGAGAGGAGAGGAGAGGAGAGGAGAGGAGAGGAGAGGAGAGGAGAGGAGAGGAGAGGAGAGGAGAGGAGAGGAGAGGAGAGGAGAGGAGGAGAGGGTTTAAAGACTTTATTTATATTTTCCCCTCTGCTGCTGCTGGCCAGCAGCTGTGCACAGCTCCTCCTGCATCTGGAGTCTCTTGGCCAGCGGCTGGGGCTCTTGGAGGACGTGTGAGCCCGTGCACACGCTGAACTGCGGCACGCCGGGTGAAGGGAGGAATGCGGCTTTGGCCGGGGCCGGGCGGAGGCTCAGCGGCAGCTCCAGCTCCAGCTCTCCTTCTTCTGCCCGGCAGATGCTGCCCGCAGTTGCCTTCGACAAGGGGAAGGGTGCCAAGGTCTGCTGGGGGTTTGGTGCAGTCCCCGGGCCGGGTGCGGAGCTGAGGCAGGTGAGCCAATGGGGCCAAGCCCAAATTTCCATCTCCGGCCCCATTGCTCCGTTCATGGTTCCCAGATGTGGGAGGCAGTGGCCAGCATGAAGAGTGTTCCTGCAGTAAGGTTTGGGAGAAGCCCAAATCCCAGGGAAAAGCGCAGTGGGGAGAGTGGCTGCTGCTGGCAGGGTGTTCGGAGGTGGAAAATTTCCAATTGCACGGACCAAGCACCTGGGAAAATGGGGAAAATCCTCTAGGCTCGTGTAACTGCCATCATGAGAGCTGGAAGACAGCTGGGTGCTGAAGTCTGGGACCCTTCTACCCTTCCAGCTAGAGCACCAGCCATACCCACCTTTGGTGCATGTGCAGGGGGGAGGTGTTGTGTGGCCCGTGGGTTGCTCAGCTGTAAACAGCAAAATAAATTGTTACCCCAAGTTTTAGAGGGATTTCACACCACCTGAGCCCTGCTGCCCTTCCCTGCCCCACAGGGCCCGTGGCTGCTCTGCCCCTGCCAGGGGATAAGGGGCAGCTGCCCACGGGCACTGGAGCAGGGCAGGAGCGACGGGGAACCCACAGCTCCCTCCCAGTGCTGGCGCTGACCGAGCAAACCCTGGCTGTTCTCGCCTTGGCTGGAGCCACAGCCTATTTTTGGAAGCTCTTGAGACTTCCAGGGACGGAACCGCCTTTTTTTTCCCTTCATTCACAGACCGGGTCATTTTGATTTGTTACGTGTTTGTGCGTGGGTTCTTTGTTGTTGTTATTGTTTGTTATGTTCTGCCTTTTATTCATGGCATCAAAGAAGCAGAACTGAAACGCAGCGGAAGCAGAGGGGAAGCTTTGGACTCGCCGGTTTGGGGGAGCAAAAGCAGCCAGGCTGCAAACACGGTGGGGACATGAGTGTCTCTGCCACGAAATGTCTGTTCTTCGTATTCTGCTGGTGGCACTTGTCAGACGCAGGGATGCAGAGGGAAGGAGAGGAGCCAGCAGGCTTCCACCGGGGCCATAGCCTGGTTCCAGGCTGCCTGGTGGGGATGCTGTGGAAACTGCAGCTTTCCAAGAAACTGGGCTCAAGGCTGAGCGCTCAAAAAAGGACCAGTCTGCCTCTGACTAGGGACATTAGACTACTGACTTCCTTCGCCACCAGCTCTGAAGTTTCCCAGACCTGAATTTTTCTTGCTGGGGTGCTGCCTTCTCCCTGCTCCAGGTGCCACCCAGGTCCCACTTCTTTGCGGCTCCTGATTCTGCAGCAATCTCCCCAAAACACAAGTGCAGCTCTTCTTCCTGGAAGGCAGCAAAGGACCCAGAAAGAGCCAGGCCACAAGAGACCCAACTCTTGAGTAGAATTTGACCCTCTCTCTATGGTGTGGATCAGACCTTGACCTCTCTGGTGACAGCAATGAATGGCAGAGAGGGCCACCTGGTTTGTGACCCACTGCAGATGGTGACACTAATTTGGATGTCCCAGGAGAGCCAAACCCTTGGCCTGCCTCAGAGGACAGCTAATTGCACTGGGGATCCATGGAATGCTCCCATGGATGTGATTCCTCATGCAGCCTCGGTCACAGCTCCTTCATCCCTGCTGGGCTCTAGAGCCTTCCCCAGGAATCCCCCTCTCCCTCAGGCGGTCGTGGGGAAGGCAGGAGGGCCAGAACCTTTCCCATGGGATCAGGGCTGACTGGCTTTGCAAGCCCCAGCCCTCCTCCTGAGCTGTCCCCATGGAAGGGGTTAATGCAGGACATGGCATCACGCCGGCACGTCCTGACCCAAGCCAGGAGAGGGGACACCAGGAGGTTACATCAGGTGTTCCTCTTCCTGGGGCTGGCTTGCCCTTTCTTTGCACTCCCTGCATCCAGAAGTGCTCAGAGGGGCTTGCAGTTCCCCAGGGATGAGATCCCCCATCTCAGCCAGCTCAGCGGGGTCACGGCCAGCACGGTGCCGCGGTGCTGGGCTGTTCTGGGCTGCCTGGGAGCCGAGGCAGGAAACATAAAAACAGGCTGGGCTGTGCTTGCCAGGGCTGGAGCTGCAGTGGCTGGGGACTGCCACGTCTGTCAGCAGAAACAACGGGGCCTGAATATGCTCCCTCCACCTTTGCCCTCCCTCATCCTTCCCTGTACGGCCCCTGGGCTCACAGAAAAAGGGAGGAGGGGGTCTTGGGGAACGTTCTGGATGAATCTCAGGGGCACAAAGGCTCGAGCTCAGCCAAGGAGCTGTGGTGGACAGTTGGGACCCCACAGCGAGAGGAGTGGGGAGTCCTGGGGGTGTCTCTGCAAATGTGCCCCTCTCCTGCTGCACTTTGTCTCCTTGTCCCTGACCAACACTCCAGCCAGGCATCCGGCTCATCTCCACGCCCAGCCATGCATGGTGGGGACAGTCCTGCACCATGCCACAGAACCACCAGGTTTTGTACCTCCACAGAGAGCTTGTTCTTGGGGAAAAGTGTCACAGGGGTTCCTGGCAGGGGAGCACTGAGGTTCCTCTCAGCTAAGGGGATTGGGAATGGCAATGGAGCAAGCTGGGCTGGTGGGGAGACCGGTGGGGGCAGGCGCTCCACAAGGAACAGCAAAACTCCCAAGCTGTGTCTGCAGGGCTTCGCGACATGTGAAAGTGTTTATTTCATTGGATGGGGATGGAAAAACAGAGCCCCAGCAGAGGCGGTGGAACAAAATCTCCTGCAACAACCCCTGGCCGGGAGCTGCCAGCTCCCATTCCTGCAGCACGCTTCTGCTTGGGACCCGGCGCTGGAGGTCCGTGGCTCCCAGCCCCTCCAGGGAAACAACAAAGACCGGGAAAGGGCAATAATGAGCCTGCCAGCAATTAACACGCTTGGGGCCAGGCTCTGCTCAGTTCACCCAGCGTAAAGCTGTGACTGGCGGTGTTTCTCCAGGGAGGCTTCAAGCAGGCTTTGGTCTGGAGAAGCAAATGCAATAAAATAGCTGAAATCTCTCTAAAATAATGGGGTGGAATGGACCACAGGGCAGAGGGGAGCAGCAGGTAAATCCCACAGGTTGGCATTACATGAAAGTTCCTGTTGAAGTCTTCACAGCTGATGGAAGACCACATGGAGCATCTCTACACCTTCCACTTCTCCAGATGGCCTGACAGAGAAACGCTGGCACAGGACACCTGCACTCCCATCATGGGACATGAGACCACGGGGCATTTGCAAGGCTCTTTCTACCAGAAGAGCTCAAGGTGCTTGGCGTGTGCTTGGAGGTGAAGCCTTGGAGAAGAGAAGCCAAGTGGGGCCCACCAGGCTGGGTCTTGCGCCGCCCCAGCAGCCGCTGCAACAGCAAGGAAGAGTTACGTGACTTTCCCAAGCTCCCCAAGTGACTCATAGGCAAGGCCAAGCCAGATGTCAGAATCCTGACTCTGGGACTGAGTGGTCTTGGGACCTCCCAACTCTTTGAAAGAGCAGATGTGCTGAGAACCAGACTTGGCGTTGGTGTCCAGGCTGGGGAGGAAAGAGAGGAAGGAGGTAAAAGAGAGATAATGCAACAGCTTTGAGGTGGTGAAAGGGCCCATCCAGAGTTCAGAGGTCGGTTGTGTTTCTGTTTTGCCTTTTGCACATGAAAGCAGCCAGACAGACAGGCTCCAGGGGAGAAGGCAGCCATGCTCCTTTCAGCCTTCCTCACACAATCCCACCACTCCAACCTGGCAAAAAACTCCTAGAGAGGAGAAGGAGCAGTTTGAGAAGATGACAAGCACCTTCATTGCCTGATAAATTCCTGGCTTCTCCTCTGGGAGAAGCCTGGGTCCAGTGGATGTCAGCAAGGGGGAGTGCGGGTAATGTGCAGAAAGGGAACAAGGCTGAGAACAGCCTTCATTTCCCACCGGCTGCAAAACAGCAGCTACGGATATAAATATATGTGTACATACATCTAAAATGTGTCTGGAAACTCACAGGGAGATCTGGCCAACATGGCTCCACATCACTCCACCAGACGCTTTACAGAGAGAGCTGCACTGTAAAACTGTGTGGGATGGGATGGGATGGGATGGGATGGGATGGGATGGGATGGGATGGGATGGGATGGGATGGGATGGGATGGGATCAGGGCTCCCAGGCTGAAAAACACTTCTTGGCCCTCACCAGGCTCCCAGTCACTCCCCATAAGGGCCACCCATGCCTAAGCAAGCAGATGATCTCCCATGCCCAGCTCCTGCACAGGCAGGTGAAGCTCAGACCTGCCTTCCCTGCCTGCTGCTCTCCTCATTTACATGGGGAGACAAGGGAAACCAGGAGAGAAGGTGAGGAGAGAACAAAGGGTGATTTTCAAGGAAGACGTTTTTTTCCAGTGAGGGTGGTGAGGCCCTGGTACAGGCTGTCCAGAGAGGTGGTGGATGCCTGATCCCTGGGAACACTCAAGATCAGGTCGGATGGGGTTCTAAGCAACCTGATCTGGTTGAAGATGTCCCTGCCCACACCAGGGAGGTTGGACTAGATGGTCTTTAAATGCCTCTTCTGACCTGAGCCATTCTGTGACTCTAGTAGAGCTGAAAAGACATACAGAGCTGGTTTTACTTTCTGATGTTTGTTTGGAGCAAATCCCTCAAGACCACCAGATCTATCGGGGTGCAGACCTTGAGACCCGGCACTGACACTGTCCCTCTCTGCACTGCACTCACAGAGCAGAACACATTCTCTATTTCATGAGTTAGAACAGCCCCCTCCCATGCCTGGAGCACATGCTTTGCTCAGCCTGAGAACTTCCAAATCATGGGAGAGGTTGGTAGCTCAGTTTCCCTCTTGATGGTTTGGCCATGAATGTTCTTGGTTCCCTTGTGGCCACAGGGTTGGGAAGGGAAAGGTGGAGTCCTGGAACATCCCAGGGATGGACAGAAGGCCAAGAAAGTTTCCAAGATGGAAGCCATCCAGCATAAATATAAGGGTTGGGCATGTGTGTGGTCTCCATAAATTAATGCTACTAATTGGCTTTAAAGGGACATTACAAAGACCATGGTCAGGCCCCACAACCAAAGTGAGCCCACATGATCTGTGTCCAAGGGAGGCCGGTTCCTCACTGCCCATCACTCCCTGTAGGGTGAGCAGCCGAGAAAAATCCTTCCTGACACCTTCTCCAGAGATTTCCCTCCTGCTCCCTCCTCACCACCCTCCAGTGATATCTGCCCCTGTCAACACACACACACTCGTTTGAAAGCTTGCTTGCAAAAGAGAAAAATCTCCAAAAGTAGCAGGTGTCCTTAAGTCCTGTCAAAATACATCAGCGCTGTCTCTGGAGCACGGCTGGCCCTCGGAGCCTGGCCTGACCCCGGGATCCAGCCGCGCCAGGCTGGTCCCTGCAGCAACGCTGTAATTAGGGCTCGGGAATGAGCAGCACCAGCAGAGGGGAATTTGCAGCACCGCCCGCTCCTGTTGCCTGCCCCATCCCAGCGCAGGCTGGGGGAGTGTGGCAAGCAGGGCACCCACCTCCCAGAGGAGCATCCCCATGGCCCATGGGGAGCAGTGGGTGCCTGAGCACCGGGTGTTCGCCCGACGGGCACCCCCAGAGCCACGGGGGCCCCGAGGTGTCGGAGGGGCTGCAGAGGTGGCGGGGAATGACGGCGAGGAAGGGCTGGGTGTCCCCCGGGGAGGGGAACGGGACGGTCAGACGGGTGTCTGCAGGGCAGCTGTTTGCTTCCTCACCCAGAATTAAAGGAGCACGATGTGTCAGGGAAGATCCCTCATTCAAACAGAGTCCACTGTAAATCTTCAAGGGCTGGACTGCCAAAGAGATTGAAAAGGGGTTAAGCACTCATTTCTCCGAGGCTGACAGAGTTCAGCGCATGTAGCCTGGAGGTTCTCCAAGTAGCCTGATGTTTTATGTCTTTGGGATGTTTTTGTCTTCCTTCAGTTGTATTCAGTGCTGGTATTGTGTTTATATCAGCAAAATTCTGGATTATTGCCTCTTTTTTTTTTTTTAAACAAACATCTGCTGCTTCTGCTTGTAGCTCAGCGTACCACTGCATCCTGCCAGCGGGGAGAAGCTCCAAATAGGATGTGGGTGGCAAACGTGATGCTCCATGGCAGGCAGAGAAGTTCAGCAGAGCTCAGCCCGCCTCTGTTCTGGGTGACACAAAACAAACCCGCTCTGTCTCAGCTGCCCCTTAAGAAAAGGTACTGCTGGATTCAAATAGGGAATGAGGTGAAGCTTCCCGCTCTGATGGATTGCAAAGCCACAGGATAGAGAGCTTGAGGAGAAATAGCACTTGAAGTGCATTTTGGTGGGGTCGCAGAGTACCCCACAGCTGGAAACTTGGTGGAATCACAGCCCAGAGGAGAGGGGCTGGGCTGGGCTGGCAGGTGTGGCATCCTCCTGGATGCTGCTCTGCTTGGAGCCAGGCATGCCTGGGGCGGAGGAACTGCTGCATTATTGTACCCACAGGATTTCAACAAGGGCTCCCCGGGGACGTGGTGCCTTGCTGGGAGAAGGCACAGCCTCATCTGCTGGGGCTCCCACCCCCATCCAGCTTCCAGCGCCAGCCCCATGCCTCCCAGCTCTCCTGCCTGATCCCCTGAGCTACAAACCCCCGTCACCTCCCTCTCCCAGAGCAGCTACTGGGGCATGAAGCCACCAGAAGCCATGGGAGCCCGTCACCCCTCGTGGCCACACACACCACCCCGCTGCCATCCCTGTTCTGCATCCCGAAACCAGTATATGAAGAGGAATGTGAGTAAACACGGCCCCCACCCCCCGCCCCCGGCCCCCTCCCATTCCAAATTCCAGCGAGTGCCAAAGAGAGGCCTCTGATGAGCAGGAGCAGTTTCAGTCAGCTACATATTTACTTACGAATTCCAGCCAAAGAGGCGACAAAGGTGCTGGAGACCTCCCACCAACCGGGCTTTTCACCCCTCACACCCCAGCATCTCCTCCCGCTGCCCAAAGGAGCAGCTCCCTGTGTCCCAGGTACAGTTTCCCTCTGCTCAATCATTTTCCCTTTGCTCCTGTCTGCCAGTGCCTCTCCTCGCCTGCCTGCCTATCTTTCTCTATCCCTTTCTTTCTGCATTCTCTGGAAAAAAGGTTTCTACATAAGAAAATGCGATCAAATCAAAAGAGAAATGGAAAGAAGCACCTCAAAACTTGCTAGACAGCCGTTTTTTGTGCAAGATCAAGGGCCAAATTCTGCTTTCATCGCACTGGACAAAAATCTGGACAATCTCTCCTTGAATTAATGGCATTCCTTTGTAAGGGGAACAGAATTTCATTCATTTGCACCTCGTACAGCAGCAGAGGGGCCATTAATCCTTATGGCTTCCAGTCACGTCTGCCCCAGTTCACAGCTCCAGCCAGTCCTGCATGGGAAGTCCCAGATCATTTTCTCGCATCCTTCCTTGACTTGTCAGCTCATGATAAACAGCATCTCGTCCCGATCCCAAATGTACAAGCACACTGAGTGATTACATCACCCCCAAACCCACTCCAATAAGATAAAATGTAGCTTGCATCCAATTTGGATAACTCCACATTCCCCAGTGGGCTCTCTCCTCCTGTGCGTAGCGCTCAGGAGCCAAAACCTGGTGTCCGCTGCAAGGCGTTCAACCCACCACCATCCCTCCCTGGAATTCGGGGATTATTGGTCCAGGTTCCTGCCAGAATCACTGCTGGGGGAGCCCTATTGCAGCAGATGCTCAGACTTGCTTCTGGGAAGAGAGGCTGCCCTCACTCCCTGCCAACAGCAGAGCCCTGAAACCACCTGCCCCAACACCAGGTCACAGCCCTGAGAAGAAGGTGGGTGAGTGCTGGAAATTCTAATTTTCATCTGTGCTATCAATAGGGAGAGGGACCAACCTCCTTTAAAAGCTGAAGTTGGCTTTCAAGGCTTTGAATTTTATCTGTTAGAGCAGCAGATTTTCTGCTGCTTTCCAAAGGGAAGCTCCAGAACAGACAGCAGACAGGTACCATGCTGGCTGGGATGTGTGTTGGAGTGATACCTCCGACATGAGGGAGCTTTGCCCAGGTGTTAAGGCATGTGCTGGACTTGCCAAGCAGGTGCTGCAAGGCTACAGAAGACTTAGTCTTGTGCTCTCAGGAGGTGTCTGACCCCCTGTGTGGTGCCTTCAGCACATGGCTACCATGGCTGGGAGCACCAGACCCTTGGCAATGTTGGCTCCTGCACCCCAGGAACATAAAGGTCATAAATTAGGAAACAGAGCCACAGGACACAGTACCTGTGGGAATGAGAACCACACCCAGCACAGGTCACTGCAGGGACCTCTTCCAAAACCTTGCTTCAAGCCTGCCCCAGGCAAACAGAAGGAGCCAGGCTGGCACAATTGGCCCCCAAGTCCCACTGATCACACCTGAAAGCCCTCTGAGATGGGTACACTTATTTATTCAGATCAGGAGGCAGCAAATCAATGATGATTTTATCATGGACAAACACTTAAATCTCAGCATGTCTGCAGTGGAAGGTCAGCAAGATGCTGCCAGGGAGTGAGGAATTCCCTCTTAACACCTTTGAAAAGCCTAGCAGGGAATGCAGAAGGCCAAGCTAGTATCTCAGCAGTACAGCTGCCTTTCAAGACTTGCCTTCCCAAGGCATTGGAGTACCTTAGCCCTTGGGAGTGGGTGTGGGATTAAAACAAGGGCAGGGGGATCTGGCAATATCTGGGAATAATGGCTTTCTGGGCACTAAAATGAGCTGTGAAAGGGGAGCCTGCCAGTGTTTGGAGGGGGCTGGGGTGCAGATGGGGAGCAGGCAAGAGCACTTCCTTGCTTTACATCTCTGGGGCTGCTGAGAGCCCCTGGGTGAATAAAGCTCCAGCTTCCTGCCAGGTCTTAAACCTTTGCAGTAAGAAACGTGTTTAAAATAAGCAAATAGAGGGAAATCCTGCTGTTTGCTGTCTTACTGCTGGAAGTGCTTGGCATAGGAAGGAGCAGGACCTGGTGGCAGGCCAAGCTGCGCTGCAGCACAGAGCAGAGGAGCAGCTCTGCAGAGAGGGTGAATGCTGCTGCAGGGCAGGGGAGCTCCCTGCCTGGCTGCCGTGCTCTGCTCTGCTTCTGCACCCAGGATTGCTCTGTCCTGCAGGTAGGAGGCCAGGGAGGAGATGGGCAGAAGTCCCTTACCCCAGCAGCCACCCAGCTGAACCTGTGGAGATGGGTTCCTGTGCTGGGATAGAAGGAGCTAAAAGGGCTTTGGCACAGCTCCTCGCATCAGTTCCCCCATTTGGAGCAGTTTGATGTTGACACACCACTGCAGATATGCTATAAAATTAGAGCAAGGGTGGAGGACAGCATCCCCTGAGCCCCACAGCATTTTCCTTCCAGAGCACAAATTTGGTTTGCCTAATTAGAGTTGGGGATCTGTGAGAAATGAGTGGTAATAAGCCTGACCGACCCACTGGAGCCCAGCAGTGTGCTGGGGAAGCAGGAGCCAGCCCTTTTAGGGCCGCAGAAATCCCTGTCCTGAGTTCAGTCTGATGTGGCACAGTGATTTTTCTGCCCTACAGAAACAGTCATCTCAGGCAGCAACCCACAAAATGTATCTTCTCACAGAAGCCCTTCACAGTATTAGCAGATTTGGATGGGGAAGGGGGTCCTGGAGCTCTTGTTGGGTTTTCATTGTCCTCACAGCTGGAATGACCCTGTCGATTTACACAAACTTCTCCAGACACATGCCGGGGTTTATGCTCTGCTGGCATTTACATTTCTACAGTCTGGACTCAGGCTGGGAACGTTTATTGGGTGGATTCTAGCAAAACAGAAGGCAAGGAATAAAAATAACTTCTTCTGGGCTGTGTTGATTGCTCTTACACCGGCAGAAATCCAGGTCAGCTCTATTGATTCTTAAGGAGTAACTGGGTTTATGCTGGTGTAACTTTGTCCCCAGAGCTGCATGAAATGTTCACAGCAAAACCTGAAATTACATGGAACTAGCAGAGCTTCACTATTGGGGTTTCATTGCAAATTTGAATCTCAGACCGAGCTTGTCAAAAAATTCCTGGAGGTTCGTGAACCTTTCAGTCAAGCCTTGGCCCAGAGTCAAACCGAGCCCAAGCTGATTTATAGCTTTGCATGGAAATAATGTGAAATCAGTGGGTTTTGTTTGGTCTCTAAGCTGAAGCTCGATGCTTGCAGCTGAGTTTGGCTTTTGAGAGGTCAATTCTCTTTGGAAGATGAACTCAAACCTGAATCTGCAGTGGGAGCTGTAGGAGATGCTGTCGGGATTAAAAACACAGGCTGGATTTGCAAGGGTAATGAGAGGGGTGGTTCCTACACAGCCCTTGGAGTATGAAAGAGCTGTGCTGCTGCTCCATGCTCAGAGCTGGGCAAGGAATCAAATGCAATTCATTAGGACATAAGGGCATGTAAGGATCATTTGATTCAGCTGGCTGCTGAAGTGAGCTAAGTACTATTAGTCCTAATCTCTGACAGTCCCTGCGACTGCCTCTTGGAGAGACAGGAGATAGCAGTGCTCCTCTGATACTCCACTTCACACTTCAGGGATGGTGCAGCTCCCGCTGGTTATATATTGCCTGTGGGATTAGGACCTGCAGGCAGCAGGAAAGCAGTTGACAGTGTGGTTTGGCAGCACAGGCCTCCTCCCCAGCCAGAGCCAAAAGCACAGCGTTCACAGCAGCCCCGGAGGAGAGGGATAGAAACCTCCCTTAGCTGTGTGGGGCCACACTCAGAGCCCAGTCAGCTCAGCTTGCTTCTCTTTGTGGCCATTTTGAGGTGAAGGAGGCCAGGAATGGACCTTGTTCCTGGAGCTGATGTGGAAATGGCCATGGCTTGGTGGTCCCAGGGTCCAATAAGGGCAGTGTGACCCACAGCATGGGCCAAATCCTGCTGTGGCACAGCTGGGCTAGTGTTTGGCCATCTGCGTGAGAAGACCTAGGGTCTCCTGGCAGCAAGTGAAAGAGCCTGGTGTGGGCCAGAGGAAAGAAGCATTTCTGCCCCAGAAGGAGGACAACAGCAGCCCTGGACTCCATGGCACCATGAGGCCTCTCCTTGAAGGGTGGTGGGGTGAGGAACACAGCATCTCTTCTGAGAAGCTCCCAGTCAGGTGCCTGGGTTTTTCAGGGTGGTGATGGTGTTGTTTGAATGCTCTGGTATTGCCTGGGGCACCCAGATGCAGTAAGAGCCCTGCCTGTCCCAGCCCTTGCTAGGAAGAGCTGTTTTGGCTGTGTCACCGGGCTTGCCACCACAGAGGTGATTTTCAAATTGACTGGATATTAGGAAAAAATTCTTCATTGAAAGGGTGGCCAGGAACTAAAAAGGGTGAAATCACTGTCCCTGGAAGTGTTTGAAAAATATCTGGATGTGGACCTGGGGATGTGGTTTAGTGGTGAACACGGCAGTACTAGGTTGACAGCTGGAATTGATGTCTTAGAGGTGTTTTCCAACCTAAACAATTCTGTGATAAATCAGGAGCTGAGGTCAGCTGGGAGGTCCTGCAGAAGGCACTGAGATAACTCAGGCAGGGTCTGAGGAGCTCCAGACGAGGAGCTGAAGAGCTGGGCCATCCTCACCTGCTCAGGGAGCTATGGCCTTAGGGATAGAAAAGATCCCCAGAAATGGGCCCCAACCTTAGGGCACTAAACCCAAGCCCTCCAATGCCCCAGTCCTGTTTGAGCAGCATCATGAGCCTCCTTCCTGCAGGACTATTTAGTTGGACCTCTTGGATGGCTGGATAAGTTCTCACTTACATTCCTTGTGGATTTTTCCTTTGAATATATGTGACTGCTGTGTCCTGGTGGTTTAAAAGCTGTCCCATTGGAGCATTTTAGGGACTGAGACTCCCTGGCCAAACTGCGCTTACCTAATCTGAGACTAGAGAGCAACGTGTAATCTTCCTGGGCAATCACAGCTAATGAGTGCAGCTCACATGTTAACTTTTGGCCAGCCATGCACAGAGCAAACAAGCCAAAATGAGATTAATTGAAAATCAGTTGAAGGGACTTGACATGTGCTCACGGAGATGGCCCAAGCAAAACTAGAGGCGAAATTCAATGGATAAATAACTCATTGTGAGTTATTTGCTCGGCTCTACTTAAGTGGTTGATTATGTGGGTCTTTGGTTAATTGACTTATTGAGTGGCTGGCGTGGGTTTTTGGCTGCTCACTCACTCCCTGCACGTTTTTGCTATTAACTCAGCTGTTTGATGGAACAAGTAGTCTATTGTCTGTTTTTTGCTGGCTAGGTTGGTGTTTGGTTGGATGTTGGCTCTTGGGCTAATTGAACACATCTGCTGCTGGCTGTATGGTGGCTTGCTGGGTTCATCACTGGCTCTTTGTTTTGTTGCCTGTCTGATGTGTTGGTGGCCCAGTTTGTCACGGATCGGATGCTTGCCTACCTAATTGCCCTCCTAATTTCCTGCTCCTTTGAACTTGCAAACCAGGTTCTTGCTTTTCACTGTGGCCATTTGGGGTTTCCATTGCCTCTTCCATCATCCTTGGGCTCCCAAGCGAGGACTCCTCCTCCCTGAGCAGCTGCACTCAGTGTATCATCTCTAGGACATCTGAGGATAGTCACTGGGAAGGATGGACATTTTCTGGAAGTCCATTCCCAGCTGTAGCTGTGTTCTGCAGCCCTGGCATGGCTCCAACCTGACTTTTTACCTTTTCCATTGAATTCCTCATTGTGTCTGCTGGGAAATGTGGCACAGGAGTATTTGGGTTAGGAACAGGTGGGATGTTGGCTTGCAGGGAGGCTTCAGCTAGAACAGGGAAAGGGGAGGGAAAGAAGGGAAGTAGAGAGGAGATGAGACCTGGGCAGAAAATTATCTCTGGAAGTCTATTTAAAAGCTCACTTGATTTTGACAAGTACTCTTCATGCCCTTCTGTTTGTGTTTGGCCCTGACCTAACTTTAATTTTGGGATGAAAGAATATTTTTCCACTGTGGTGAGAACCATTCCTCAGAGTTTCATGCTGGGTAGGGTAGAAACTGGCATGGTGCAGTGAAATGTGTCTGAGAGCCAGGAGCCAGCTGAGGGGAAGTCATGAGGGACAAGGGTGGGAAGGAGGGGGAGCATTCCCTGTGCTCTTCCTCCATGCCTTGCTGGAGCACCTGAAATCCATTAGCAGACGGGTCCCTGCGGGCAGCCTGGCTGGGCCGGGCTCTGGCTGATGTGGGAGGTGTTGACCGGAGCTGAAGCTCACTTGACAAGACCCCAGGGAGACACTCAAATGAGCTTGTTTACAGCTCTCCTGCTTTTATTTCATCTGCCATGCTTGTAAAACGCTCTCATGGAGGAGATGGCAGTGTGTGTGTCCTGCTGTGCTTCCTGCTCCTCTGGGGAGCCCAGCAGGACGCTCAGCAGTGTGGGGCAGCTGAGACACGGAGGTAATGCCGGTGTCCCCTACAACTCCCAGAGTGGCCCTTTTGTGTGTACCCTGTCCCTCAGGCCCAGGGAATGAATGAGCTCTCCAGATCAAGGTTAAAGTCACGGCCAGGGTAGGAATGCAGTGAAATATGCCCTGGAAGAATTCATGCCTCAGATGAATTCATCCCTGGGCTTTGCAACCCTCGGAGATCTCATCCCCCGCCATGGCTCTCTGGACCGTCCTGAGGGATGCTTGTTGCTCCTCTTGGACACTTGATGAAACCCCTGGTGTACAGGCAGAACCAGCTGCTTCCCTGGCTAGGGACACAGAGGAAGAACATCCTGCCTGTCTGGGCAGTTTCTGTTGCCCCAGCTTCCCTCTGCAATGCCACACACAAGATACCCTCTGATCTGCTCCAAGTCTGGGATTTTCCCGGTGATCTGCAGCACTGGGTTTGTCTATCAGCCCTGGTGCTGAGGAAGGAGCAGCCCCTCTGCAGCTAATCTCAGGGACAGGAGAAGACTTATTTTTGTCCTGTGATGTCCAGGCCTGGCTCCCTGTGGAGGAGAAGGATGTCTGTGCCCTTGGGCAATTCCTTGGAGGAAAGGGGTGGGATAAAGAGGTACCACTGAGGTCAAGCTTTCTGTTTCAGACCTAATTTTGGATTTCTCCAGCTATACAGTGGCCAAAACCATCTAGGAGAATGTGATAAATGCAAATCTAAAACTTAGGAGTCCCCTTGAGCAGCCAGACCCACTCAGTGGGGATGAGGAGTACATCTGGTATTGAAAGATCTTCCTCCAGCCATTTGGTTGCACAAGGAATGTGGAGGGAAATAATTCTTGCATTAGCAGTCAAGTCATCTTCTCCCCACCTGTCTCATTCTTTCCCTTTTTCCATTTCTGTGGCTCGTTCCCCAGCAGGCAGCCTGGGCTGGGCTGGCAGGAGCTGTCCTGGGGCATGACAGGGAGCAAGGAAGATGCTGCCTAAAGCTCCCTGAAGGTCACCAAAAGGTAAGGGAAGAGAAATAGGCCAAATTCTACACATTTTTGTTGCTGTCTGAAGTTTCTCCTGTCTTGGAAAATGCCTGCAGGGCTGTCTTGCTGGAAGCCCTCAGAAAAACACAGGGCTTTGGGAGGGCAGATGAAATGAAGGTGAACCAGGGGGGGTAGATTTGTTTGTTTAGTTTCTTGGAGAGGCGGTGAGGAAGAAAAAGGTGAGTGATGGGGTGATTTCCACTTAATGTCAGTTGAAACAAGGGAGAGAAAGACAGGAGTAGAGAAAATGGGAAGAGGCCAGACCAGCAGTGGATTATGTGTCTGCAGTCTTTGAACTTCAGAGGGTCAGACGTGTTTCCTGCAGGGCTGGTCCTTGGCTCCCACTTGGAACCATCAGAGGCACCAGTGCCATGACCCCATAGGATGTGGCAGGAGCCATTCCTGGGAGTGATGCCCTTAGAAAAGAGCCCTGCCTGGCACCTGGGGCTGCCTCCATCCCCTGGGATGCCCATTTATGCCATCAGTTTCCTGGGGAGTATGTGGATAACATGGAGCACTCTGAAAAGCTGCTGCAAGGGCTGGATCAGCTGCTGCTCCTGGGTGGGTTTACTGTGACAGATTGTGCAGATTGAAATGAGACATGCCCTGCCCAAAGCCAGCACTCCGGCCACTGGGACAGCCAGGATGCAGCGTCTGGATCAGCCCCATGATGTTTCTGCAAGTTGGTGGTTCCTCTGATGCTGCTACCTCTGTCCTCCCTGGCTTCCATAGCCCCTGCCAGGATGTTTCCTTAGCTTCTTCCCCAGCATTTGCAGCAGCCTGTGGCTGCTCCACTGCAGCCCAGCTGTGCTGTCTGAATTAAGCAACGAGCGTCTCCACAGAGCTAAGAGCCATCCAGAAAGTACTGTAAGGATGGGGATGCAGGAGGAGACCAAAGGGAAGGGGTCCTGGAGCCAGCAGTGTTTGTGAATGCTCAGCCCAGCACAAATTTCATTTATCCTGGGCTTCCAAACTGAGTTTTTTAGCCCCAGTGAAGTGAGGACAAGTATTAATGTGTGGATTTTTGTTCTATAGTAAGGAAGAATTTTCTGGATGAAAGCTTTAATTAGATTTGTTTGGACCATGTTCACATGCCTCCTGGGTTCACTTTCTCTGAATACTTTAAATAACAGTTTTATTGGCAGGAACATTTGTGCAAACTGCAAATTTGGGGTCAGCATCTCAGCTGATATCAATCAGTGCAGGCCTCTCTGAGGTGGTGGAGGTACACAGATTTACACCCACAGAAAGGCAGACTCCCTAAACGAATATTGAGAAATTAGTCTTGGAACGTAAACTTGGAGAGAAAACCTCCAAGTGTTTGTACTGGAAACCCTACCCTGAGGCTGCAGCAGCTTTCGAATTGCAGCAGGGAGCATCAACCCCCGGTCAGCAGAGATCCTGGCATCCTCCTGCACCTCCTCACCTCCTCCATCTCCCCATGCTGCACTGCTCTGCTTCCAGCCAGCCCCTGCACGCTGCTCACCCTCTTGTTGCCACCACCTAGGGTGAGGTCCACAGTCTGGACTGGCTGCCCCGGCCGCACGGAGAGCCCTCACCCTTCTGGGACATGATCCAGCCCAGCTCCTCACTGGGGGTTTTGGGGGTGTTGAGTTTGGAGGCTTTGAGGGATGGAAACTTAGGGGGGCTGGGACTGAGCCTGGGGATGGCAGGAGAAAAAGGAGTCGAGGGGCCCTCTTATTGCTGCCTCCTGGAGGAACTGGAGCATGCCCAGAAACAATAAATGTCCAGCGATGATTTGATGTGAGTTAGGATGGAAAAGCATCACAGAGGGTGCGTCTGAGACAAATTCACTTTAAACTTCAGTGAACTCTCGAACAAATTCTTGTGCCTTTGCAAAGCTGTGCTCCATATGGGCCAGGAATCCTTGGAAAGGGGGCTGTTCCCTCGCTGGGATGCAGAACCTGCTCAGGACACCTTCGGCCAGTGCTGCAGATGGGGAAAGGTGAGTCAGGGATGTGTGGGCTGGCACGGGAGCAGCACGGGAGGGAGCAAAGGTGCTGGATGTTGTGCAGAGAGCTGCCTCATCTCCGTGTTAGTCCAGGGGGCATTCAGGAGCAGACCTAGCAGGGGTCAGGTCCAGGCACAGCATTGCTGGCAGGATGCTTCACTGGGTGCAAGTCTTTGCACCCAAAATGTTCTCCAACACATCTGTCTTGCATGCAATATATTATAAGAACGAGCTGTAAACCTAGAAGAAGAGGCAAAAGCTACTCCCAGGTTACTGCAGGCAAAATCAGAGAGAGCAACCATCATGGAATCGTGGAATATCCTGAGCTGGAACAGACCTGCAAGGATAGTAGAATCCAGCTCCTGGCCCTGCACAGGACAACCCCAAAAATTACACCATGTGCCTGAGAACATGGTCCAAACGCTTCTTGAACCACGGCCAAGCTCTTTGTGGACTTGCCATACATCACCTGTCTGTCTGGTCCCACACAGTGATGGGGACAGAACTCTCTGTCCCAGCTGGCACTGGCCCCTAAAGCAGGACTGGAAGAGGACTCAGGTAGGATTTGGGGCACCTTCTGGGAGCATCAGCAGCCTTTCAAAGCTCCCATTTGATTTCAGCACCCTTGGCTCGGTCATGGGGCTGAGCTGTCTTGGGAAGCCCCAGCTTCCTCATGGCACAGGGCAGCTTTCCCTGTGTGGCAACAGACAGCTGGAAGTGGAGCCCCTCAGCACTGTGCCACTCTTGCAGGGGCATCACACCTCCCTGGCTCTCACAGCCCTTTTTGGGCAAATTCTGCACATCTGGCTGGAGCCCCTGGCTCCAAAACTCCCTGTGCAGGACTGCAGGTGGGCAGAGGGTTTTCATCCTTCACTGACCTAAGCAGATTATTCTTGCTTCCCAGGCCAAACCTCTCGGAAAGGAAGGATGACACGAGGTGTGCAAAGCAGGCATAAATGCCACACAAACCAATTAATTACCTCACTGATCACCACTGCTCTGCATGCAGGGCCAAGGGGGGTTGCTCCCTGCCTCTCCAGGCACCCAGAGTCACAGCGAGTTCTTCAGAGATGGGAAATCCCTGTTTTGATGAGGGGGGCTGAGAGGGGCATGGGGAATCCAGGCCAGGACTTGCCCATCACTATCCATCCCCAGAGCACTGGAGCAGAACCCTGGGGTCAGGCAGGTAAGGGGATCTGGGGGCCTGTGCAGTCACCTGAAATAAGAGGGCAAGGAATGTGCAGAGACTGTGGCCTCACTGAGGGGCTTTGGGGTGATGGGCGTGAGAAGAGGAGGGAACAAGAATCTCCTGGGGCTTTGTGGGGAGCACTGCTCTTCTGGGAATTGGGTGTCAGCCCTCAAAATAACAATGCAGCAGAGGGGAGAGGCTGCATCCCACACATCCAAGGTTTGCCTGACCCCAGGGCTCAACAGGCAGCACCTGAGCAGTCCCAAAGCCACCTCACAGAGCAGTTTGGCTCTTTCCCCCATGGCTTCCATGCAGGGCTTCTGCAGCACAAGGGGGTCCTGCACAGGAGCATGTCTGTGCAGAAGGTCCCAGCATACACAGCAAAAAGTATCCCAGACAAACAGTGTGAGTCCTCCAACTCCACTCCAGCACGGTTTTGGGGAGGGAGTGGAGGAAGGCCGGATGCGGGCAGCCCTGCCCTCACACCCAATAAAGTGGAGCTGTGTCTGGTTTGTATCGAAGGCAAAATGAGAGAGAAAAAGCCTCTCCAAAATGAGATTCCTTACATGACAGCATGCTGACATGCTCCGGAGTGATTTTGGCAAGAAAGGGGAATGTTGAGCAGGAGTTGGGGTTTGCAGGATTGCCCAGGCACTGGGGGAGCTGCTGTGCTCCCCCCTCCCCAGCCCTGCACCCTCCTGCCACCTCTTGCTCTGAAGATGCCACCCAACCTTGGTGCTGATGTCACCAGGGCACTGCCCTGCTGAACAGGGAACTCTTTGTAACACAGGGGTTTGGGGTTTTATTTTTCCCGTTTTTCTCTCCCTATGGTCCCTTCAACTCTGGCTAAGCTGTCAGTGAGGGTGGCCAGCACCCCTGAGCTTTGCAGATTTGGTGCTGATGGTGCAGGTGTGCCCCCAGTTGGTGACAGGTCGAGTGGGCACATGAGGTGGGTAATGCTGCTCCTACCCATGGGGGAAAGGGAGCAGGAAAACATCAGGCTCCTCTGAAAAATGTCTCACTCTAACTCCAGCACCCCCTGGACTCCAAGGAACCCCTTGGATTTCACTCTTGGACAGCAGACTGAGAGGGAGCAGGCAGTGCACTGGGGAAAGCAAGCGCCCACAAAGCCTGGGTTCCCGGGGAGCAGCTGCATCCCCACTTTTCTCTGGGAATGTCCTCCGGAGCCATCCCTGCGGTTTAGGGCATCAAGTCCCCAGCCTGCATCCCCTCGAGCTGTTTCAGAGCCCTCGCCGGGTACCCGCAGGCTGGGGGAGCGCGTTTCGGCACCGCGCTGCTTTACGAGCTGTCGGCTTTGGCCCGGCCCTGTCCTGTTCCTTATCCACCGGGATGGATCTCGGCTGGATGGGGCCAGGGACCGCGGGGCCGCTCCCGCCGACACGCGGGGGAACTCGCAGGCGCTTGTTCAAGCATCTGGTGGTTGAATATTTATGAAGTAGGAGAGCAAACCAAACACCGGGAATCAAAGGAAACTGAACCTGATACTTGCTGTTGCTAAAACAGTCAGGAACCAGTTTCTTCCTGCCGGCTGCAGGGCAGGAGCAGCGTGTCCGCCGGGACAGAGGGGTGGGAGGGAGCAGAAGAACCCATCGGCTAGCTCCGTTCCAGCAGGGCTGGAGACACCGGGGGCAGCTGCATGACAGCCACGCTGACTGACACCCCTGCTGCTGCTGCAGCCCCAAATATCCATCTCCTTCAGCAGGAGCCCGACCCTAAGGTCTTTTTGGGAGACTCAGTGTTGTCCCTGCATGGGTCTGGTGCAAAGAAATCCCTGTTGCTTCCCTGCCTGCAGACAGCTGAGGGGCGGGGAGAGCCTCATCCAGCCCAGACAGGATGAAACCTCTGAGTGACTGTTCCTACACGGGCTCAGAAATTTTGGGATCTCTGTGCCACAGCCTTGGCTGCCATACTAGCAGCATCAGCACAGGCAGCACTGGAGGCTAGGACTTGTGCAGCCAGGATGTATTTTTTTTCAATCTTTCTGCATGTATTTGGTTTGATTTATTTTGAAATTATTTTTAACAGTTTTTCTGAGTGCTCCCTGGCGCCTTTTTTTCTTAGTTAGGGACTTGAGCAAAGCTGGAGAAGAAGGGATTATCAGCCAAGCTGGGATTTCTGCCACATGCAGGGGTTTTGTGGCAGCCCCATGCCTGCCAGGAGCATCCACCCACACTCACACACTGACAAAGCCAAGGAAAGGATCTGCTCCGGTCACTCAGCCCTGGGAGCACAGCATCCCATCCTTTCCCTAGCTGGCTGCTACCTTTGTGTCACACCAAAGCTCTGCTGGTGACTTGCCTGTGTCCCTGCTCTGGGGGCACCAGGAGGACACTGGGAAGGACCTGCCCACCTGCTGCAGGAGGCAGTGCAAGGGGTAGTGATAACTTTATTCTCCTCTACAACAGAGAGAGGACCTCAAGCTCAAACATCCCACATTTCCAGGCTTCTCCATGCTGATGGTTTCAGCCCCATCCTGGTGATGCCCTGCTATTCCCAAGGCTGACAAGCCTCACCCCCAGTGATACAGCAGCAGCTTGGACACAGAGCCCAAGCTGACCCATCGCTGTTCACCCTCCTTGCTTGCCAAGTAGGGCTTTCTAAAAGGCTTTCAAAGACAGATGTGCCAGAGGGTCTTACCCTTGGAGATTCCATTACTTAGAAGTGCTGTAGGAGCAGGGAATATCTCCTATCACTCCTTGTCTCTGGCAGCGTGGAGGATGGAGGGGATCCTGGAGCTGCTCAGCAGTGATACCCACAGCTCTGGCAGGAACTCAGTGCTCTGCTGTGTCTTGGCAGCCGCTGCTCCCAGAGTTTCAGTGGATCCAGCACAAACCCCAGCATTACCTCCTGGAGGGCTTTCCAGCTCCAAAACCTCTGGATCTCCAGCGCATCTAGGGAGTGGTTTGCTGGGATGAGTTTCCAACAGCGCCCATAAGCCTGACCTGCCACTGCTCCCATGGGATATGGAGGGAAGGTGGGCAAATCTTCCCCACATCAGGGGAACAACCTTGGGCTGCTTGCACATCCCCAGAGGAGGCAACACCGGGAGTTGTGGATGTTCCCTGCTGCAGAGGGAATCCAGCCAAGGAGTCCAGATCTGACATCATCCCAGGAAACAGGAGGTTTTCAACATGTTCAAGGGGAATGATGCAAATGAACCCATCTGTAGGAGCCTTTCATGAGTTCCCATCCCACTCCCAGCTCCCACCCATCCTCCTGTCCAGGGCTGGGCAGTGCTGGGATACAGGTCTCATCACTGGGGTAGCACAGAGCAGAGGGAGGCCAAAAAATCCCTTTGCTAAAAGGAGATGATGCTGGAGGAGCTCACACAGGGGCTGTGTCCCAGGAATTCTGTCAGGATGGCATGGAATGCTGGAGGCACTGCCAGCCCCAGCTCTGCCAGCTGCCTGCTCCTGGTGGGACTGGGCTAACTGGGAGAGCCCTGCAGCTCCCAGGGGATGGGATTGGGTCCAGGCAACCTGGCAGGGGGTCTTGGTGGGGCACAGAGTGGGAAGAGGAGGGGAGGATGAAAGGCTCTGCAGAGAAATCCATATCAACAATTTAATAAGACCCAAAAAAAAAAGTCTCCCAGCTGGGATTCATCAGGGAGAGCTTTCCAGGAGTAGTAATAAGGAAAGCAGACTCCTGCCAGCACAATACCTTCGTGCTGGCTGGGTGAGGTGTGGTCCTGGGAAGGCCCAGGGGTGCCTCTGCAGTGGGGCAGGAGCTGCCAGGCACAGAGAGTCTTGGAGAAGGCAGTCTTGGAAAGCCATTTGCAGGCACTTGGAGCAGGGGCTGTTTCCCTGCAGGCAGCCCCTCCGCCCAAAACTGGGCTGGGGGCTGGGGAACAGGCTCCTGTTCCTTCCCAGGACTGGTGGTATTAAGCCTAAAAAGGGAATTGTTGGAGTCTTTACCAAAGAAGGAAGGCCGGCTGCGCTGCTGGCAGGCAGAGCTGGGAGGAGGGATGCCACAGCCCAGCCCACAGGTCTGGGGGCTCACTCCCCTGCTTGTCCTGGGCTCCCCTTGAATGCACAGGGGCCAGATGCAGCCCCGAGGTGCTGCGGAAGCTGCTGCTGTGCATGGGCTGCTGCAGGGAGGGAGCTGCTTGGATCCCGTGCATTGTGTGCAGCAGGTGCTGGGAGGCACTGGGGGGTGAGACTTGCACTTCCCTCTGTAAATTCACCCCTTCCTTCCCTGCCTGCACGAGATTAAACAAGGCTCCCATGGGGGCAGAAAGAGTCATACCTCAGCTTCTTCCCAGTCCTCCTCTATGCTCCACCTTCCACCTGCCACCCTCCATCCTCAACCCTCCCCATTCCACCCACCATTCTCCCCTCTCCACTCTTCCCTCTTCCTGCTCCCTCCTCCAAGCGCCCCAGCACCAGGTGGAACAGCAGAGGAGAGCTCTGTCCTGGGTGTGCAGAGACTTTGCACTGCCCTGCACCCCATGGAGGGCCCCTGGCCCTTCTCCCCAAGCCGGCAGATGTATTCCACACCTCCTCGTCCCTCTGTCCTTGTCACCATCACCAAGCAACTGAAGCTCAAGCAGAGAGAGGCAAGACACCCTGTGGCTGCAGGGCTGTGCCACAGGGGCAAATCCTGCCCTGATCAGTGCTGCTGTGTTCAAAGGTCCCAGCGAGGACCAGCCAGAGGATCTGGGGGTGACACTCCCAAGCTATTTTATAATGAAGGATTGCAGCTCTTGATGGGCTGCAGGTCAAATTCACAGTTATTAGAACTTAGTAAATGTGGTTTTAACAACCATCTGGTTCTCCTTTTATATGCAATAACCATCCCATTACATCGAAATAAAATCCACATTTAAGGCTCTTAATTGCACCAGTGGCCTTTAGCTTTTTTTCTCTCATCTCAAAAAAACAAAAGGAAATGTCCCATTTCCATCTGTCATAGCAGAAGAATTTGGCTGAGAGTCTCCAGCCTCCTCTTGAGGCTGGGCTGGTGCATGGTGGGTGTTTCAGCCCTGGGAGAAAGCACTGGAGCCATCCAGGCTCCCCATGGCCCCTGAGGATCCTTCCCCTGGGGCAGTGGTGGAGTCAGCCACCCTGCAGCCTCCTGGAGGGGTCTCAGCATCCCTGGGGATTGTGTGGCCACTTCCTGATATAGACTAGAATAGGGTGAGATCAAAGACTGACCTGATAGCTTCAACAGAAGAGAAATGCCATCTCACAGAGGATTTTGAGTTCATTTCAGTTCGGCTTTGCTCCAGTTCTGGGCAAATCATTTCCCCTCAGCCCAGTTTCTCACGAGAAAGGGCAGTGGAATGGGAAATGCCACCTCAGATGGCCAAAATGTGTCATTTGGTTACTGCAAAATGTGAGGTAATGCAAACCCAACCTGGCAAAGTGAAAGCTTTTTCCCAGACAGAACAGTAAAAATCAGGCACACTGATGTAGGACATTTTCTTCCTTCCCCCAGGAAAGCTACAGTGACAGGATTTTGCACTTCAGAGGAGCTACATCTCCCAAGGGAGAACGGGAGAGGAGTAACCCAGTGCAAGGGAGCATCCTCAGCATGGCAGATGCTCAAAGCTGTGAGCATCTCCTGTTGTCTCAAACATGTTCAGGCTCAATAATTGGGGGATTTAGGTGATATTGGTGGTTCAGCACTGTGGAAACCAACCTGTGGGCAGCATGTCTTGGCTGGGGTTTATAAAGTACCAGGGAGCCCTTCCAGAGCTGACATCTCATCCCCACTCTGGCACAGAGGGAGAAGCAGGGGCAGAGCAGGGCAGGCTGAATTCTCAGCAGTGGCTTTTCCACATTAAGCAGCTCCATGGCTCCTTGCTTTCCCCCAGCAAGGCCAAGAGCCCTGCCCACGTCACACCAAGTGCCCCCAGCACCAGGGTGAGCAGGGATGGGTGTGCAAGCAGGAGCTGCACCGGCTCCAGGGGATCTTTCCCAGAAAGCAAAAAGCACAAGTTCCCAGTGCCCTCTGCAGGAGGAAGCACAGCCCTTTTCCCCAAATTTTGGGGCCATGCAGGAGGACAGTGAGCAGTGGGATGGGTTTCTGTCACCCATGGCGTGCTGTGTGCCCTGTGGGGACAGGGACACGGAGCCTCACCTGCCCATCCCCAGGGGCTCATAGGGAAAAAGCCATTTTGCACCTTGACTTGTACGTTGCTTCACTGGAGGAACTCAGGGATCCTGAGAGCATGGGCATGGCCATTCCCAAGTCACCTGAAACAATCACCGCTATTTATTCCCACAGGAAACCCAGCTTGGTTAACCGAGAGCTTTGGGTTTTGCACAGCAGAGCTGGGGCTTAACATTACACTTGCTTTTTTTGTCTCTTTTTATTCGGTACTTAAGGAAAAACAAGGGGGAAGAAATGAACAGATGGAAAGCAACAGCCAGCACTGCATGGGCTGTGGCACAGGATTGTTGTCCCAAGCATGGGCTCGTTCCCCAGTGTGCAGCACCAATTCACACGCCAAGGAGAGGTATTTATATTTTTTTTCTAATTTGCACGAAGTAGGGAGCTGGGTGATAACCCACAAAAGGCTGGCTCCCCAATCACCAAGACTCCACACTATTTATACATTTTAACAAAGGTATTAGCATTCATTGGTTGCAAATTACAGAACTTTTTTGTTAATTAGTACTCAATCCCCTATTTGCTAGTTGTCTCTCTCATGTCTCATGCTAATTTGTCCACAGGCAGAGTTCTTCCCTCCATTTGAGTCTGGGGTCCGTTTGGTGTAGGAGGTCAATGTGTCAGTGGTTGTGATCTCCCACTTCCAAAATAACCTTTTCCTCAGTTACTGTTCAGTTCTCTGACTTCACTGCTGGTGGCTCTCAGCCAGACAGCCCATTCCTGTTTTCCTGAAAACAGAAGATTAGAATCATAGAGTTAGAACAGAATATAGATTAAAATATTGTGAGTTGGAAGGGACCCACGAGGACCGTGGAGTCCAACTCCTGGCCCTGCACAGGTCACCCCAACAATCCCACCCTGTGCATCCCTGAGAGCGGTGTCCAAACACTTCTTGAGCTCTGGCAGCCTCAGGGCAGTGCCCATTCCCTGGGGAGCCTGGGCAGTGCCCAGCACCCTGTGGATGAAGAACCTTTCCCTGATATCCAGCCTAAATCTCAACTGATTCCGCACAGCAGCCAAGCAAACAAAGCTCAAAATGCAGCTGCTTAGTCATATCATATGCACAATCACCTTGAGTATCAAATCAGCTGCTGATTAACAACTGAAAACGCGACACGTTTGACTCAAAGCCCCGTTCACACCTCGAGGGGCTGGGCGTCGGTGTGGCACGGCACGGCGTCAGACAGGGTGACACGGTGTGACACGGCTCGGCACGGCGTCGAAACACTGTGGTGCGACATAACGCAGCATAACATGACATAACACTACATAACACGGCATAACCCGACATGGCGGGACACGGCCTGACACGGCCACAGCCTCCCGGCGCTTTCCCGCCGCGGCCCCTTTAAGGTACCCTGGCCAATCAGCGCGGCCCACATCCCCGCCAGGGGCCGCCCCCGGAGCCCGCCGGGAGGCCCGTACCACTCCCGCCACCCGGGGGAGTCACTTCTGCCCTCGGCCTGGCGGCCCCGCCGCAACCCACCGCCCGCCCGCTCCCTCTCCCGCCCCGCTGGCTTCACGCTCTTTCACAGTTTCTCGGTTGTGGCGGAGGGCAGCAGTGGGGCTGAGGGGCCCTCACATAACACGCCGTCCCTCTTACCCCCCCCGTGGCTTGATGGCGCGTGCCGGGGCGGGGCGGGGCGCGAGGCGGAAGCGGCGCCGTGGCGCGGGAGGGGGCGGCATCATGGCGGCGCCGGGTGAGGCGAGGGTGGGAGGCCGGGGCTGCTGTGGGTGCCGCGGGGAAGGGGAGACCCAAGGTAACGCGTTTGTCTCTCCGCAGGCCCCGGGCAGCGTCTGGAGGCGGCACTCAGCTTCCTGCTTCTCCTCGCCGGTGCCCAGGCCCTCGTCCCCAGCCATCGTCTCGCTGCCCGCGACCTGGCGCGGCTGCGGGCTGTGCTGGAGCGGCCCTTCACCGACGTGCGGGCCGCCTACTACTCCATCGTGGGGCTCAGCAGCCTCGGGGTGCGGGTGGCAGACGAAAAGGTGAGTGGGAGAGGGCCCGGCTGCCGCTGCCCAGGGGCGCTTTGCTGTGCAGAGGGGCTGCTGCATAGCAGCGAAAGGCGAGTTATTAATATAATGTGAGTTTATAGAGCGAGCTCTGCTTGAACAGGGCCGTGTGAGGGATGTAAAACGTACGTGCGTTATATCCTTAGTAAGTACCGGAGAATCACTGGTAATTAGCGGCTCTCATGTGTTATTTGGATAAATTGCATCTTTGTCCGGGCAGTAACGTGGCCCTGGCTCGCTTACGCTCACTGCCTGTAAATGGTGGCTTCAGGGCTCGCTCCTCCCTCCACGGCCCCTTGTGATGTTACTGTGGATATCAATTTGTTTAACTGTCTTGTGAATAAGTTCCCTGCCTGTGGCACGTTTGCTGTACTGTTAAACAGGGTTCTCATTAGTTTATTTCAGTTCAAGTACTGAATTCAGGCGGTGCTATTTTGATATATAATTAATTGTGTAATTTAAAGGCTGGTGGTATCAACATAATTCTTACTGTGCTGTGTCTCTAAGCATTTCTAGTTTAAATATTGCAGGTTGTGCTTGTGTGCTCCTCACACAGGCACCCCTGCTCACATGCATGTGGATGTTTACCTGTGCATGTGAGCTGTAAATAGAAGTTTGTTCTTTCCTCATAGATTCATCCAGTAGAGGGGTTCTAAACCACTTGGTCTTGTTTTCTCTTATGTTCTGCACATAAGCTTTTAACTGTGAGGCTCCTGAAGATTTTGTGATCAGACTTTTTTGTGCACAGGGCACCTCTTCACAGGCTGGGGCTATATAAAAGCTAGAGGTAGTAAAAATAATAGCTAGGTGTAATACTTGAGCATATGTCATGGAATGACCCACCCCTAAGATGTCTGTGTGCACTGATAAGCTCTCCTTGAGGCTGAACAGTCCCAGCTCCCTCAGCCTTCCCTCCTGAGAGACACCCCAGTCCCTCTTCATCCTCACAGCCCTCCAGTATGTCCTTGTCTGTCTTGAACTGGGGAGCCCAGCACCAAACACAGCGCTCCAGACGTGCCTCAGCAGAGCTGGTTAGAGGGACTGGATCATGTCCCTGACCTGCTGGCAGTGCTCTTTGCAATGCACCCCAGGATACCACTGGCCTTCTTGGCTCCCAGGACACTCTGCTGGCTCATGGACCACTTGTTGTCCACCAGGACCCCCAGGTCCTTCTCCAGAGAGAAGGTCATCTCCTGGAAGGCTATCCCGTTGGTTTAGTGTGATTTCCCCATGGTGAATGTGTGTTGGCCACTCCTCATCACCTTGTTTTCCTCCATTTGTTTCGAGATGACAGCCAGGATAAGCTGTTCCAACGCCTTTTCAGGGCTGGAGGTGAGGCTGACTGGCTTGTGGTTCCCAGCATCCTCTTCCCTGCCCCTTGTGAAGGCTGGAGTGACAGTGGCTTTCCTCCGGTCTTCAGGCACTTCCTGTTTTCCATGAGCTCCCAAAGATGATGGAGAATGGCTTAGCAGTAACATTTGCCAGCTCCCAGAGCACTTCTGGCTGCATCCCATTGGGGCCTTGGGTTTGAGGGTGTCAGCTTTGACTAAGGAGTCTCTAGGATCCTCCTCAGCCAAGAGAAGGTCTAGGAACATTCCTACATAATGTAGTCTTGTCCTGCTGGTAGAGGCCTGTGCTCTACATACTCAAAGCCCTGTGATTTATGTATGAGCAGTTAAATTCTTGGTTATTTTCTGCTTAAAATGCACCCCAGTGATCTATCCGCCCAGCTGTCAGTTAATACAAATTAATGAGCAGTCCCATTGCTTGCCTTCATGCTGTACCTGCTTGCCCCCCTGTTTTCTCTGCATTCTTTGAAATTCTGTGTTTCTGTCCATTAGTGATGGTGTGATATACAGCTGGAAAGGAAGCTCACCCACAAAATTTCTGTTCATCTGTTCTCTATCCTGGAAGATTTTCCCTACTAAATATACCTGTGAGACTTTAATTTTGATAGGGTTTATAATTATACTCAATTTAGGTTTGAATTATGGTTGTAATAGAGTTTATGTGAAAATTCCTTATGTCTTCTAGGAGGAACCACCCTGGTTTATGTGCAACACTTGGCAGAATAGGATCTGAGGAATATAAAAATGCAGAGTTTTCATGGAATTGTCTTAGAGTATCGTTTAAATCTCCTCTCAGTGGTTTAAGTTAACTTCTGTTTCTCCACAGGCTGCATGCAAGTTCATCAAATCTCACGTGGACTCCAGCAGTGTTGAATCCCTCTTTTATGCTGCCCAGGCCATCCAGGTCCTGTCTGGCTGTGAGGTGAGTGTGGAGCCCCGAGTTCTGAAGACAGATATTACCAAAGAAATACTTGCCTTGATAGTTTTCTTGGGTTTGTTTTATGCCTAACTTTTACTTTCTTTTAGTGGATTGTTCTCTGTTGTGCCTTAGGTAAATAAATGTTTGGGCGTGCTCTATGCAAGACAAATTATAAACATGTAACACAAGTATTTGGTCCAGAGTAATTCTGAGGGGATGTTTTTTAATTACACACTGATGGCTAAGAAAAAAGGCAGCACATTTTATTAGAATTCTCAGGACTGTCTTGATTAGAAGCTCTCTGGGTGGATGACAGACTGTTTGTGTGTTGGAACACTGCTGGATACAGGTACAGACCACCCTTGCTGAACTGGGGTGGGTTATCCAAGCCCTCTTTGTCATCAGTACCCCTGGCTGCTACACAATGATGTGATGCCACATGAAAAGCAGTAGCAGGTTACCAGGATAAATCTGAATCATGGATTATCCTGACTAATTGATGGTTGACAGCAAAACTTAGGCATTTAATTAATTAAACTAAAAGGTAATGAATGATAAGTGGATTTTTCCCAGAAGCTCGTAGTGGTTCACCAGTCCAGTGTGTTGCTCCAGGAAGGAGTCAGTGGTGATTTGAAGGCCATGTTTTTTCAAGTGTGAATCGCTGTGTTCCCTGTGCTCTTCCTCAGGTCACCATTTCAAATGAGACCAGGGAGCTGCTGCTGGCAGCTGTCAGTGAGGATTCCTCAGTCACCCAAATATTCCATGCTGTTGGTGCCCTGAGTGGCTTTGGCCTTCCCTTGGCATCCCAGGAAGCTCTGAGTGCTCTCACTGCTCGTCTCAGCAAAGAAGAGAGCGTGCTGGCGTAAGTCTCAGGCAGGAGTGGTGCATGTTTATCCTCCAGGCAACTGGATTTTGAATTAAAGAGTATTTAAATGCTCAATATTTGTAATATAGATGTAGTAGAGTAGGTGCTGTGTTTTCATTTGCTGTATTTGTCCAGTTCATTACTGTTCCTCAGGGGAAATGAAATACATGTTTTGGGGCCATTTTTGTATGATTTTGTAAATGAACTTATATACTCAGTTTAGTTCAAGGATAATGGTCAGTAAAGGGAGGATATCCCAAAAAAGCCTCCAGCTAAAAGGGTTGACAGATGGAATTTTTACTTTATACCCAACCATGATTTTGTGTCAGTTATGGTTGCAGCAGACTTGATGCTCTTTCTCAGCCCTGTTGTTTGTAGTTTGGGGTGCCTGCACTGTGAGCTGGAAAATAGGTGCCAGTAAGCTGAAGGAATCTTGGCATTTATCACCAAAGAACTTCAACTGTGAAACAAGAGAACAGAATGTCCCTTAAAGTCTGGGGAAGAAAGGGAAACTTTAAAACTTACTTTGTTGACTAAAAAAATGGATTCCTGGAAGCCTCAGTAGCAAGTCTGGGATCTGTGCTCTGCAGGGATCAGTTTCTTCTCTTCTCTGCCTTTGAGTCTGTGAGCTTCTTGCAGCACTGATGCAGCTAAAGTGACATTCTGTAATGAATGCTAAGTTCACATTAAATCACTTCAGATTCATTCTCTTGAGTGAACTGAAGGCAGGAACAGCTGTTTTACACTTCATTCAGAATAGAAAATGCAGTTGCTGCTTTGATTTAAATGATGTTTGGCTTTTAAGGAAGGAATAATCATACACTTGTTTGGTTTTGTTTGTTCTTGTTTAAGAACCATCCAGGCTTTGGAGACGGCATCTTACCTGTCCCAGCAGGCAGATCTAAGTAGCATTGTTGAGGAGATCGAGGTAGGAACACACTGTGCTCTCTAATTATTTAGAATTTTGCTAGATCACTTTAGAGCTAAAAGAAGTATTAATGTGAAAAACAAAATGAAAAACCAACCTGGCTAATTGTCTGCCGGTATGATGTGGCTTGGCTTTCAAGCAGATAATTCCTTGGACTTTATCTGTTTCACAGTGGACTGAAACATAGAAAATCCTGACATTTCCATATAATTAAATCCACTAAAGGCTGGAGGATTTTCTTTTTTCCTGTTTCTAAATGACTGTCACAAAATATATCATTGATCCCATACAGATAATTTTTGATTACAGGCCTAACAGCAGAGATAACTTCTGTGGGTCTACTGGAATGCAATTTATATTTTAATAATTCTTTCTGTCAGGATCTTGTTGCTCGCTTGGATGACCTGGGTGGAGTTTACCTGCAGTTTGAAGAAGGAATTGAGACTACTGCCCTGTTTGTTGCTGCTGCCTATAAGCTGTCAGACCATGTGGGTACAGAGCCAGCAATAAAGGAGGTCTGTACCTGCCTTTTCCTCCATTGCACATTCCAACTCCGAAAAAGGATCTGCCCAGTCCCTGTGGTGCAGTGCAAGAGCCCTGTGTAACTGGGTAGAATTTCTACTGGAAAAAGAATTGAGCACACTCAGTGAAAAGGGACATTGTGGCAGGAATGCTAGGTAACAGAATCTAAGAGGAAATTCCGACTTAAAGATCACAGGCTGGATTTGTTGGGTTTTTTTCCTTTTCCAAATGTACAGAGGGAAATTGCAAGTGAGGCTTAGCTTTTCTTTGTTTATTGAGACATGGTGTTGAAAAAAACCCCTTGTTTGAGAGTTTGTTCTGGTATTTGACACTTGTGTAGCACTTTCCAGCATTTCAAAGTGTTTTGCAAATGTTACTTATCTGTGAGGAAATGCAGGCACCCGAGTTTGGGGTGCCCAAAAGAGAGACAACATTACCATGTGCCTGCAGGAATCCAGATGAAAAAACTTGTTGTCTAAGATGAAAGACTGTTTGAAATGTCTTTTTATTTTGGGTTAAGCTAGAAATCATTACTGCAAGCAATCCACTTGATTTTTTTTTCCCCAAGTTAATGGAGTTAGATGTACTTTGGAGTGAGAATGGCAGCTCCCTAAAGCATGAGCCAAAGTGGCAGGGTTAAGACTGAAGCCAGTGTAAGACATCTGAGTTCAATCCTGGCTCTTTTCCACACTGCTGCCAAACAGACTAATGCAAAGTAATTTTGATGTCATTTCTGAGGTGGTGATTCTGCCACGCACAATTCAAACTGTCAGCGTCCAAATGATGCTTAAAAAAAAGACCAATTAAGGAAATTGTTTAGTTTTTTTTCAGAATTGTGCTGTCAGAAGTGCTGCTTTTGGGGCTTAGGGCTTTATCTCCAGTGAATGGTGACAGTGCCTTTGGAATGCCACAAAACTGTCTTTAAAAAATAACATGCAGTATTTGAAAAAATAGCTCCCTGTATTTTTCCCCCCACAACTTCAATGAGAGTGTCAGTTGCTGATTAGGGTCTGGAGCAGTGCCATGCCCTCCACAGACATGAAAAACACTGCAGGATTTGCACTGTGCAGGAGTTTTGTGGCATTTGTCTGGATGCTTTCTCTAGTTATGGTGTTGTTTGGTGCTTACCTGGTACAAGCAGGAGAATGAAAATTTGAGATGCAGTGGATTTCATTTAAATGTGTTCTTTGTAGGTCACTAAGTTGTATCCCTGTTGCTTTATTTGTGATTGTCTTTGACTGTTCTCATTCTCATTAAAATTTAGCCCAGGATCCTTTGTTTGGCTCAGAGTACAGGTAGCCAATTCCTCTGTTTTCCAGACTAGCAGGGAGTGATGGAAGAAGCTGAATAATGAGGGCTAATGAATAATATGCAGTGTGGTGCAGATGCCCTAACCCTACTGAGTCAGCCTAGAAAACCAGCTGGGGGGATGCAGTCCCACTCCTGCTTTGGAGAGAGCAAATTAGCTTTGGCACATCCCAAAGCCAGAGCTGGCTCTGTGCTCCTAGTGGTACTGCTTTAAAGCTAATCCTCTTAGCTTGAGGACACTGCTGAGCCTGAGGGGATAAGCCTGCACGGGCCTAGACTGGCTCCTTCCAGAGCCATTGAGATGCTTTGCTCCATGGCCTTCCCAGCCTGGCAGGTAGCCAGGACATCAAGCCTGGTCCTGCTCCACTGTATGAAGACAATTGTGCAGCTCTTGCAGCCAAACTGTCTTTTTGCAGCCACATGCAGACTGGGTAGTTGAGCTGATGACATCTTCCACTCCGAAACACGTCATTTGCAGAGGTGGATCCAAATTCTGCTTTTCCAAGTTCTTAGCACAGTTCCAGCCATTGTGGTTGGAACCTCCCAGCCAAGAATAAGAATGCACACGTGAAATTCCAAAAGTAGATCATTTTGGGTTGCCTCATGACTTGAGGTATTTTTAAAGCAAATGGAAAATTAAACAGTCTTTTATGAATGATGTTTTCATTAATAACATTACACTGAGCCAGTATGCAATGTTGTGGTAAGCTGCTGGTGCTTATATGTGATTGGCTTTTCCTCTTTCAGGATCAAGTTATCCAGCTGATGAATGCGATTTTTAGCAAGAAGAACTTTGAGACACTCTCAGAGGCCTTCAGCGTTGCTCGTGCTGCAGGTTCCTTGTCCCAGAACCGCTTCCACTTGCCCGTCATTGTTGTCCCTGATGGGCCTGCGGCCGTGTCTCATCATCAGCCCGTGCTCAGGGTAAGGCCTTAGCCCCAAATCTTATCTCAGTCTGTGGTGTTGTAGCTCTGGGTTGACTGAAAGTGTGAGATGCTGTCTTTCACTTTTAGCTCTGTGACTCAGTTTCCAGGAGATGTGGGATTTTAGTGCTTTTATGAAGTGATTCTTAGGAACCTTGGCTTACCAGACACCGCCTCTAGAAGGCACAGTGTGGAAGCCAGCTCTTCACCTTCCCTATTGTGCTAGAAAGAACAAGGGAATGTTGGATGCTGAGCAGGGGAGAGCTCTGGGTGTGTAACACAGAGGGGTACTGAGGTGTCTGTGCTTCTGCATTCCTTCTGGGACAGCAAGTTTCACAGAAATGCTGGTTTTTCTCTTGTAGCTGCAAGTGACCAATGTTATGTCCCAGCTACTGACTCAAGTTTCTGTAAAGCTTGACCAAGCCAAGTCTGTGTCTAGCAAAGCCACTATCCTTCAACAGCTACCATTTACTCTCTCTGGGTAAGAAAATAAGATTATTTTTAGAGTAAGGCAAACAGCTGTTATATAAACAACATTGGACTTAACTTTCCATGAGTGTTTTTCCACCAGAGAAATGTTTCTGTGATAGAAGACTCAAAATGCTGTGGTTGTGTTTTGTTGGTGTCGCGTGATTGAGCACATTTGGTGGTGATGGTGAATTTCTGTTGTTTTTTCTTTTCACTGGGAGTGGGAAATTCCAATGTTCTTTTGACTTTGGTCAGCTTTGAAGAATTCTTTTTCTGCTGCACTTAGCAATGTTAGTTTTGTGCTGTGTTTGTTTACCTATTTAACGCAGCGTATTTGGAGACTTAACACCTTGGGTTTTGTTGTTACAGAGATTTCTTTGAGCTGAACTTCATGAATGTGAAACCTGCAAGTGGGTATTATGATTTCTCTATCAGTGTAGATGGAGATAAGCGATTTATTGCTAACAAAGTGGAGGTGAGTGTGCTCTTTGATGTCTTTTCCTCCTGTGCCTATTCACTGAAACAGCTTTTTATTTATAGTTGTGTAGGATGTTGTATGGAATTTTTATCACATGTTTTTCTGTAATGCATTGGATTTTAACTCAGGATTATGGCCAGTAACCAGATTAATATATGATCAAAAGGGATTTGTGTCAATTTCAAACCTGACTTATCTCTTAGATTTTGCATGTGAACAAAGGGTAACAGTGGAAGTGTTTGTATGGCAGCCCTGAGTCGATATGCAGAAATGATTACCAAGTGTTGTTTCTTCAGAGCACTTCAGATTTGAGCCCATAAATCTCAAGGCTTGGCTCTCAGTCTGGGGATTGCCTGATGTGTGGAAGCTGAGTATTTGTTGTTGTCTGTTTGTATAAGTTCTAGAGCCCTAGAAGAGAGTCAAGGGGGTCTTCTGACATCTCCAAACCAGTATTTGGTGAAGATTTTATAGTGGAGAAACAGTGACCAAAGCAGATGAAGTCTTCCTTTCGTGCATACACCCCCCTTTTTTGGTGGCAAAAGCTGTTAGACCACACCTTTCTAGAAGAAGAGCAGTTCTAGATAAACACTTGGAGTTTTCCTTTCCTCAAGGTTGTTACAGTGAGAGCAATGCGACCTCTGTGACTGTTCGTGTAGTCACCCCGGTGTCAACAGCTGAGAATGCTCTTCTCCAAAGAGGCCCATTCCCAGGGTTAATTTTTGCCCTCAATCACCTATTTAAGGAAACAATTAGCATTGCAAGTCTTCCAACATATTTAGCTTGGAGGAAGACACTTACTTAAAACTGCTGACCTTTACTCTGAAGGTCTGTATCAAATTGACTCTGTCAGTGGAGCAGTAATGGCACTCAGGGGTGTCAGAAGGGGCTGGATTGTCCTGCTTAAGCTGGGGCTGGCACAGGGAGGCACCGGCAGGAATGTATTAGCGCTGGCAGCTTTGTGGGAGCGCTGCTAATAAGACACATTGTTACGGGGGAGGACTGCTGGGGAGCTGCTTTTTTCCTTACTGTTATTAGCATTAATTGTCCTTAATGCACCATCGTTTTGACAGTAATGAGCTAAACCAGTGGGTTATTACTCAGGCAGAGACTACATTTCCTGGCATTAAAATATTTGAGAGATGTTTGTGTACTGTGCAGTTGGAGGGGCTGTGTGCAGCAGCTCTGAGTTGCCTTCACACAATTTTTATAATATTAATATTTCATTAATCCATCTTTCTGTGCCCCGGTCTTGGAACGAGTTAAGGCTTTGCTAAAGTAAGCCTGAATCATCTGCATGTTAATGGATCCATTTTCAGCGGTAGCCTCTCTCTTAAATTACACTTTTTGTTGTAAAGGAGCTGCCAAGATGATTGTGTTTGAAGTCTGACCTGAATAGTTTAGTTAATTTTTTTACATATTTTTCCCACAGGTTCCCTGTGAATTATTTTTTGGGCTGAGGGTGTGGGGCTGGTTCACATGAGCAAACCTGTAATAACAAATTGTAGTATAAGATGAAAAATATCTTGGCAATGAAACTTTAATTCTCTAGGGGAGCATTTGTAAGCTGTGAGAACAAATGTGCTAATTAAAAACTACAGACTGCAGTAACTGCTTATGTTTGAGAGAAGAATTGAAATCAGTCAAACCCACTCGGCTCAGTGCCTGGATGGGCTGTGGTTTGGGGCTGGGGAAAGGGCCGGAAATAATTTCTCTGCTTGGGGTTTATACTGCACTTAAAACAGAGGAGTGTGATAAATGGCAGGGCCTTATTGGCTGCCCTGCACTGAGTGATGAATGCTGTGACTCTGAAGGAAAGCTTGCTGGACAAAGTGCAGGTCTGCAGGAATGCTTTGGTGTTTGCCTGCTGGTAATAAAATCAACAGAAACCTGTTGGGCTTTAGGAGCCAAAAGAGACAGAACTGGTTGCTGTCCCGAGACTTCTTGTCTCAAATTGCTGTCCAGAAAGTAGAAGGACATATGCACAGGCAGTGTTAAGTTGTATCATATGTGATGTAATCTTTAATAGCTGGTTTCTGCTAGCTCAAAAGGCAAACTAGTTGGATTTGGGTAGTTTCATTAAAAACAGCTCTCTCAAGGGCAGCTAATTCCAGCATGCCTGAGAAGTTGGTGTCTGCAGAGCTGGCTGCTTGTGCAGGGAGGAAGGGAATGGCTCAGGGTGAGTGACTGGTTCAGTTTTGCCAGAAGGTAAATTGCTGTAGATCCTTCTGCTCGGGTTAGGCTCTGACTTGAGCTTAGTCATAAGACCCTCTTTGGGGAAGAGGGACAGAAGAGCTAAAGCATCTGCAGTGAACTTGACCATAATTGGTATGTAGAGTACTCTGAGGAGTTTTCTATTCTGTTTTGTTGCAGCTGAAAGTAAAAGTTTCCACAGAAGTGGGGATTACTAATGTAGATCTTTCTACCGTGGATAAAGATCAGAGCATTGCGCCAAAAACAACCAGGTAAAACAGCATGGGCTGTGTGATCCTTTAAGGGCAGCCCTGACTCTAGACTAGAGCCTTGGTTTCTCTGAGCACCAGGCCTTCTCTTGGAAGATCACCTCAGTTCTGTGCGGGTTTTTTCCTCCTAGGGTGGCTTACCCAGCCAAAGCCAAGGGCTCCTTCACTGCTGACAGCCATCAGAACTTTGCTTTATCCTTCCAGCTGATAGATGTGAACAGTGGAGCTGAACTCATCCCTCACCAGGTTAGGACAATTTTTGTCGTTGCTGTATTACCAAGATGTTCCATCATGAAGCACCTGAGTTGACAGCTGCTCTTGAAAAGATTTGATAGGTTTTGAGAAGCCTTATGTTTCTGACGTACTGTGAAGATCACTGATCTCGGTAGATGGGAGATTCACTTCATTTGTTTTGTCTGTTAAATGAAACCTATCCTGGCTGTGGTATTATGTTGTATTTAACTCCACAAATTGAATGCACATAGTCTGCACTGTAAAAGCACACTTCTTTTTTTTTTTTTTTTAATGTAGATTGTTGGCTGAAAAAGTCCTTGAATGTTACAATCTTCCTTGCAGACTTTTGTCCGACTTCACAACCAAAAGACTGGCCAGGAGGTGGTGTTTGTTGCAGAACCAGACAGCAAGAATGTGTACAAGTTTGAACTGGATACCTCTGAAAGAAAGACTGAATTTGACTCTGCCTCTGGGACCTACACTCTTTACCTGATCATTGGAGATGCCACTCTGGAAAATCCAATCCTGTGGAATGTGGTATGTAGCTGGAAGTGGGGTGATGTGATTTTGGCATTATTGACAGTCTAACAGGAGAGCATGGCACAGGCTTGGAAGCAAAGAGCTCAAATGTTTTACTCTTTGTAGTGAACCAGAATCCTTTTGGCCATTTATGGGCTCTGAGGTTTGCTGTTCATTGCAAGTTTTAAGTAAACATCAAAGTAAGACAGAAAGTAACATTCATTTCATCATGTGGTGGTGCAGAAACTTCAGAAGGTTTATGGGTTTGATGGTAATTTCACAGCAAGCTCTCAAGGTTTACTTTTCCGTTCTTTCTCTGCTGGAAATAAGTCCAGTTCTTAATGATGGGTGAATGGCATTACTGCCTCTGTTTGGGAGAAGTTGCTTCTTAAAAAATCTGGTGTCTTTTTCTCAATTTCCTTTAAAAATTATGTAAATCATAGATTGGCAAATAAGGAAATAGAGCACAGTAATTTAATAGGTTTTATTAATACATTTAGATCTAAATGTGTGAAGCTGCATGATTTCATTTCAGGCTGATGTTGTGATCACATTCCCAGAAGAGGATGCACCGTCCACAGTCCAGTCCAAGAACCTCTTTGTTCCCAAACCTGAAATCCAGGTACAGTCAAAATTGTGTGGAGATGAGGACCTAGTGTTCTCATCATAATTTATTTGTAAGTAATGTAATTAAAGGAAGACCAGAGTTACTGCGTAATGGAGAGAAATTTGTTGGAGTTCTCTGGTGTATGAATAAATAAGCTGTGTTCTACCTGTGAGAGAGCAACTGGTGTAAGTGAGAAGACTCAAACATGAAAATTTGGCCAGGTAAGCACCACAGAAAGGCCTCTTGTTTCGTTCCAGCCATCTGTGCTGGTGTCAGGCTAACAAATGCTTCTGTGAGTGCAAGGAAAAGTTAACTGTGCAAGAAATCAAATGTGCAGAGACTGGAATAAACCCTGGTTTAAAGAGTCAGTCTTTGCCTTAAGAATGGCTCACATCCAGAGGAACCTCTGAGAGCAGCACCAGGGTTGCAGCTGGTCATCTGGGGAGCAGAGAAGCTCCTCTGTTGGAGTACTCCTACTCATGAGTTGGTTTTGTTTGTTTGCAGCACCTCTTCAGGGAACCTGAGAAGAGGCCTCCCACAGTGGTGTCCAACACTTTCACAGCATTGGTTCTCTCCCCGCTGCTTTTGCTGCTCATCCTGGTGAGTCAACTGGGTCACAAAAGAGCAGTGCCTTTTCCCATCCAGTCCAGAGTCACATAGGAGGTTGGACAGCTCAGCTTCTTGCTAAAGCTCCTGGTTAATTATGACTGGCAGAGCACTGCTGGAGTCACAGCTAGCAGATGTCAGTGCAGAGCATTGGTCTGGTTTGGTTCTTTAAGGTTATAGTTGAAGCTGAGTAACACTGCTGCCAAATTGAAGTAGGTGGATGAGTTTCTTCAGTGTGCTTCAGCTGGGGATGGTGAATAACAGTGGGCAGATAAAGTTATAATAGCATTAGACTTCCACAGGAAAAAAGCAATTATTCTGCCTCACATGTAATAAATCCATCACAAAATCTGTGTTACTTAATCCTATCAGATTGAATTCCCATTTATGGACATTTGAGTGTCTAGTTGAAACATCCACTGCTACTCACTGTATCATCAGGTCAGTGGTTTGAACTTAATGCAATAAAAAATATCACTGAGGCAAGTTAAATTATTCCTTGTTTGGAAGATGAAACTGATTCCAAGAGTAATTTCCCATTAGCCAGTCTCGGTGAAAACTGGCACTCAGGCAGTCGTGTCCTCTGGTCTATGGAGTTCACAATATACAAGTTGATGACACTTCAGTGAAAAAACTCATTGTTGCTGCTCCTGTTTTCCACCCTTCACACCTTTATCTTTTGTAGTCAAAAACTAAAAATGATACTATGAGCAAACGTCTTGTATCTACAGCTGTTCTTTGGATGAGTCCAAAATGAAAGCATTACCTTTTTTATTTTTGTATTTTTAATGGAAATTAATCCAACTGGATAGAAATAGCAATGTCTGTTTGTTTTTCACTACTTAAATTTGGAGCAGTACTCTCTCATCAGTTTAAGATATTTGAGGAACTGCATTAGGGCAGTCAGAAGTAGCAGAAGAAATATTCACTAAAAGAGCTCAGCAATGCTGCCTATAGCAAAATTACTACTCTCTCCTCTTGCAGTAGTAAACAAGTGCTTTTGTAGAGAACACACTGGATTCACTGAAGATCTTAAAGCAAACAGGCTTGAAGGATACTGAAGCTTAAAATAAAAGCTTGTGTTTACAAGGCTGTTTAACTCCAGTTTTGCTTCTTTTCTTTTTAGTGGATCAAGATAGGTGCCAACATCTCCAACTTCAGCTTTGCTCCCAGCACCATTGTTTTTCACATGGGACATGCTGGTAAGTGTCAGAGGCTTTCTGCTGTGTTTGACCTCCTCACCTGGGAGTTACAGATGAGAGCCTGTGGTTAATGGGCTCGTGGTCTATTAACTCTAATGACATAACAGCATAACATTTGTTCTCTTTGTTTCCATCTGCCTTCCTGCTTTTCATGATTGTTAATATGGTGATAAACCTGTTTTGGCCATCAGCTTATAACAGCCGTCATTATCCGGGCCCCTCTCTCACTCCATTTATCTGTACGTAATAGAACTTCTTCTTTCCAGAGGTCACACTTTCTTTATTACATGTTTATCCTCTGAGAGCAGGGAGGTTCTGTGGGGATTGAAACCTGCAGGACTCCGTTAGCAGTGAATGGCTACATCTTTTCTTTAAAGCTCTTCCCATGAAAGCACTTCTGGTTCTTTGGCTGAACCAAATTTTTACATCAATTTTATTGTGCCTTTGGTCACACAGTTATTTACTGTCTTGGGAGAATTTCAAAAACATAGCAGGTTGGGAGAATATTGAATGTACTGATTTCCAAATGTCACTATGTTTCTCAGTCCAAGTCAGTTTCCTTGGAAGCTTTATAAAGCTGTAAGCCCTTACAGATGTGTGAGGTTCATATCCCCTGTTGAAATCCAGAGTAGCCTCCTCTTTTTAGTAGCCCTTAATGTCTAGAATATGTCCATAATTCTGCCACAGGAGGGTTGGTTGCAAGCTGTCAGTGTCACATTTTCTTTCCAGAATGGGGATCCAGATGTCTTCATTCCCTGGCAATAATATGTGGTCTTTAGATCTGCCATTCAGAGCTTCAGAGATGAGATAGAAGTCAAATGCTTAGGCCTGGCAGTACAGTTCTTCTGAGGATAACAAATGGTTGGTCTTTGAAATGTAGTTTCAGCCATGGGCTCTCTTTTTTTTTCCCCAGCAATGTTGGGACTCATGTATGTCTACTGGACTCAGCTCAACATGTTCCAGACTCTGAAGTACTTGGCCATTTTGGGTGGCATCACATTCCTGGCAGGCAACAGGATGCTGGCTCAGAAAGCTGTGAAGCGGTAAGGGGGGCACAGCTTTAATATCGGTGGGGAGGAGCTCACAGGGTGCTGCTGTGGGAGGAGCTCACAGGGTGCTGCTGTGTGCCTGTGAACACTGCTTTGGGCTCTTGCACCTTGTGTGTGGGGCTGGGCTGCTCGGCCCCACTTCCCTGCCTCTTGAACTGAGCAGGGCAGCAAGGGGCTGTCCCCAGGGTACAGCTCCTGCAGAGACAATTGGCCATGTGGCAGGTGCTGAAGCAAGCTCTTAGAGTAATATTAGATTATGAAAGCCATTTTAAATTCAGGAGAGGCCCAGCTATTTGGGAGCTCTGCTGGTGATAAAGGTTTTAAGAGGAGGAAGGTAAGGCACAAGTAAATCACTGCTGTGTTCTTCTAGCTAAGGGGAGATTGTGGAGAAAAGGGAAGCAGCTGCTTCTCAGCTGTGCAGCAACAGACAAGAGGCAACAAACACTAGCAAACCCAGGGAAAATTCTGCTAGATATTGGGTTTACAGCATTCATTTCTGTGCTGGCATTGGATTCATTCTGCACACTTGTGTCTTCTGGCACGCAGTGTCCTTGTGACTGCCCTGGCGTGGGCAGCGAGTGGTTTGGTGACCCAAACTTCAGTGCAGTGCATTCGTTAGAGGTCACACCATTCCCTCTCCTTCACTTCTGCCATACAGTGTCCATGTGACACTTCAGCTTTAGCCCTTTTGTACTAATGTAGCATCTGGCTTTGAAGATGATCTTACTGACCTGCTTTGCCATCACACCTGTGCTTTCCTTCCTTTCCCCTTTTTGAGCCACTGGGAGCTTATCCCTGAATATCTATCTGCATAGATAGCCCTGGGTTCTCACTTTTTTGATTACACTCTATTAAAACCAGGACAAGAGCTGTAAAAAAACCATAAGAAATATAATTTTCAGGAGGGTTGCATTGATTTGTTTTCTTTAAAACATCTCTACATTTATGGCTGTGTTGAGGAGGATGATTAATGTAATAAACCATTTCCATACTGTCCTCCCAGCTTTCTCAGCCTTGCTCCCTCAGATGTCCAGCCCTCTCCACTGCAGCACTTTATCTTGTTTGCATAACTTCCTATGGGAATTTTGTTGCCCCTGGGGCTGTTGTATCATTTAATAATATTACCTTTTTCATTTAAAGAGTAATGAAACATTGTTATTAAGTAGAAATTGCCTATGGATACAGATTTGGGGGAAAATAATACAATGAAGCAAATTTCTAAGTGTCTTGGCTCAACCAGGGCTTCTGTTAGCACATAGATGCAGGTGGTTGGTTCCTCCTTCAAACCTCTGCAGGGGGTGTCCGTGTGCTTTTGCACGGTAAATGACGCGAAGCTGCAACTACAATGGCAGATTTGAAAGTAAAACTTCTCTCTGAGGCTAAAGTTAAACCTTTTGTAGATGACTTTAAAGTTCAAAAAGACATCTCCTTGTGAAGACGCTGCCTGCCTGTCTCAGGTGCTGAAGTGCCGTGACAATTAACCAGATTGCACTTTGAGGCGAAGCTGTGGAGGCCGACAGCAGGGGAGGGAAGGGAGCTGTCTGTACAAACCATCTTGTTACACAAGTTACCAGAAGGCCTGGTTTTGCTTTTTGCATTTCTGTCACTGGGTCTGGTTCCTGGAACAGGGCCGCTTTCTTCCTTGCTGTCTTCTCTGAACCTTTCTCCCTCTCTCCTTTTGGCAGGATCGCTGCAGAGCAGAGCAGTAGGTTGGCAAAGTATAGAACGCTGCGGTAAAAGGGGGTTTGCTAGTGACCAGCTCTCCAGGAAGTAAGGGCCTTTTTGGATTTTGCCTTTCCCTGGGCATGCTGCCTGTTTCATTTCACCTCATCACTCACTCCTTTGACAAAAAATATGTGAGCTGAAGCTGCTTCCCCCAACATTGCTTATTGGGCTTTAAATCAGTGTTTGGGTGCCCTGGCTGCAGCTGGGCTGGCATATTAGCAGTACATGTTCTCTGAGACTGAATTGCATTTGTGTGATTTCCTTAACTGTCTGAAGTCTGTGTGGTGATATGGGTTTACATGATTTACATGGTGCACAATTAAATATGCTGTTGTGGGCACCAAGCAGGTCTCAGGTGATGAAATAAACCTGGTTTAAACAATATTATTGCTCCTGTAAATAAATTATTAGTAATGTCATCTGGAGGAGAGCTGATGAAAGTGGCTGATACTGGGGCTGTTCCCATCCTGCTGCTGGTACTCCCTATCCCCACCTGCAGTATTCTGACTATTCAGCTGCCAGGCACTCTGCCTGCTGAATTACATCCTCATTTGGGGTGGTGAGAGCTCTGTGCAGCAGAGCCAGGTCAGCACCACCTCTCTGAGCTGAGAGCACGACCCAGTCCTGGGTCACCCTCCCATTACACTGAACTGGTCATGGTGGCTCAGGCAGCAGCAGTTCCCAGCCCACTCCATTCCATTCAGCTGTGTGATAGGTCTCCATTGCCATTTGCTAGCAGAAAGCCCTTTGTTTCCTTTCATTCCAAAAGGTAAGGTCCCAGTTTGTTCTGTGCATGCTGGTGGAGGAGGCAGGACTGCTCAGTTCTGAGTGTGTGTGCATGGGGGGCTTCATTCCTTGTTCAGTGCACTGATTTGTTGTGGGGAAGAGGGGGAGCTGCTGGGATGGGTCCTGTGATGACACAAGTCACTGTACAATGTACAGGTACATCTCCTGAGCATCTGCTTCCTCTCACATCCACACTCAGTGCTCCAGGCACGTGGGGAGTTGAAAGGAGCCCAGTTTTTGTGGTGCAAATCCAAACCAGCACTGGGAGGTTGTGCCACACAAATGGTGTGCACTGTGGTGAGAGCTCCTGTCTGCAGATCAGGGAGTGTGCAGGATGGTTGCATGGAAATCACCTGTGGAGAATTTGGCATCATGTCCCTCAGAAAAACACCCTTTTGCTGTCCCTTCTCTCCCTGGAGTGTTTTGAGGTATTTTAGCACAGAACAAGGTACAACAAGTTACTGGAGAGGGCTGGCACTTGTCCTTGTAGAGGACTGCTGTGTTTGGTGGTCGGGCTCCTGGATGCTTCTCTTTAACATCACTTTGGACCAGTGGTTTGCAGCTTTTTAGTGGCCTGTTACCAAGTGCCTCATGAATGTGTTCTCCACAGCCTGCATGTTTCCTGTTTCTCAGCCTGGTATTTGAACTCTTTCATTCCTTGTGGGCTGTAAGTAATCCTAGCAGATCGTGGAATCCCAGACTGGTTGGGGTTGGAAGGGACCTTAAGGTCCTCTAGTTCCAGCCCTCCTGCCATAGGCAGGGACACCTTCCACTAGACCAGGTTGCTTAGGGCCACATCCACCCTTTAACAAACCAGAGATGAGGCATCAACAACCTCTCTGGGCAAACCTGTGCCAGTGCCTCACCACCTTCTGTGTAAAAAATTTCTTCCTAACATCTAATCTAATCCTGCCCTCTTTTGGTTTAAAACCACTGCCCCATCTGCCTGTATAAAGCATCCCCCTCACTCCTTTTCATAAACCCCCTTTAAGTCCTGCATGGCCACAGTGAGGCCTCTCTGGGGCCTTCTCTTCTCCAGGTAGAGCATCCCCAACTCCCTCAGCCTTCCCTCAGAGCAGAGGGGCTCTGGCTCTCAGAGCATCTTTGTGGCCCTAAGATCTTGCAAATAACTTAATAACCACAAACCCTGTTAGATATTGCTGCCATATGCAGTCACAAGCATTTTTCCTCGTTGCTGAGTTTTCTGATGCCCCAGCTATGTCAGTTAAGAGTGTCATGCTATGTGTGCCTGTGTCTGGCATCATGGAAGGCAAAAGGACCCCAAAAAGTTGGGTCTGCTGTGCTAACATGAGGCTGCTGGATCTTCTTGGGGACTTGAAGATCTTTGTGTTTACATGGACCAACGATTCCCAGCAGATGGATCAGCCCTGTTAAAAGGAGAAGTTAAGGTACTTGCAGGCTTTGCCTTCAGCCTGGGGATTTTTTTGTTCAGTTCTGTAATTTAATAGGCACATTCATCCCTTTTGCACCAGAAATTAACCTTCCTTTTCTCTGACCATTTCCATGCTCCTGGAATTCCATCCCCCATTCCAGACCAGTACTGGTTTTATCACTCAATAAGCTGCTTTGGGGAAGCTTGTGCAACAAGCTGCTTTTGAGAGAGAATGAGGGATCTGGGGACACTTGTGCTGTAGAAGGAAGTGCTTTATTGCCTGGAAGAGTTAATTTTTTTGATTTTTCTTTCCAGGACACACTAGTACCAGAAGAATGGAAGAAATGTGGAAAAACAAATCAAATGCCTTCAGAACAGAAGCAAATAAGTAACTGCAAGGCCAGAAGAAGGAAGGCAGAAGATGATTCTTTTTTATATATTAAGTCAAAAGGGTGCCAGTTAAACTTTTTTTAAAATCTTTATTTTCATCATTGTGTTCATGCTACTGGAGTGCTTTTCATATGAATCTGGAAAATCTTTTCTTCCCTGGATCCTCCCCTCTTCTCCCAGGACATTTGAATTTCATTTCGAGAAAAAGGAAGAAGAAAATACAAATCTGCTTTTCCCCAGCTGCCCTTTCCTCATCCTAAAGATTTGTGAATAAAGAGGAAAGAATGGTCCTGAGTGTTGTGTTTTGGCTGTCTCAGAGGCAGGGGTTGGAAGCTGGGCTCACATGAGAATGAGAAGAGCTTTTTCTGGTGGGTGGCTTTGTGTGAGTCATTGCTGAGTGTGAAGCTTCCTGTTCTTTCATGTCCTTTCCCAGGGGGCCGTGTTTATTGAGGGGACTTCCCTCCTGCCTGTCCCTTGGGTGAGGCTGGGGCTGCCTTTCTCTGCTAAGGGCTCTTCTCTCCCACTCCAGGCTGTGCCCAGCTGCTCTGGGTCCCCGGAGTCAGGCCCTTGTGTGCCTGGCTGTGTCTGACCCAGCAGGTTTGGGGGTCCTGGTGGGGCTTCACTCTCTTTCCAGCCTCTGGGAGTTACCTTGTCACTCCAAATACGAGTTTGAGGGAGGTTGTTGCCTCTGGTGTTCTATGAAAGCAAAAGCCAGGATTCTGCTGGGTGCCATGTGGCCATGTTTTGAGTTACTCAAGCTTTAATTTCCCACCTCATTACTCCTTTCAGGACCACCAGGCAGTGCTGAGGCAGCAGATTTGGGTTACTGAAGGACTTACAGATTGTAATAACCAAAGGCCTAAAGCTCCTCCTGGTGAGCAACTTCCACATGGAAAATTTAACAGTTGCTCCTTCCCCTGTATCCATGTCCATCCCATGTCAAGAGTAGTTGCTTTAAAGGCCCTTTGGCAAAGGAACCTTATCAAATGTCTTCTGGAAATCCAGGAAAATTACATCAGCAAGCAAGCATGTGGATAAAGGGTGTGGAGCTGAATCCTCCAAAGCATTTCACGTGTGTGAGACGTGACCCCACTTTATTAAATCCACCTTGTCTTTTCCCCATGCTGTTGCTCACACTTAGCTCACTGTTCCTGCTCTGTGTAGCAGCTCCTACCTGCTTGTTCAGTATAAATGTTATGATGGACCCACAGAGGTTTAATGAACTTCTTTGACCTCCTCTGCACTGCTTCAAATACCGGATCTCAGGCTGCATTCAAGTCCCCTGGGACTACAGGAGTTTTAGGCAAGAAATAACTAAGCTTCATAGTCATTTACCCTGGAATATATATTTTTTAGCCTCATATTTTGTTACTGCTCACTTTGCAGCTTTGTTTTGTAAGTAATTCTTTCTCCTGCTGCTTCATGCTACGACAGAACTTCCCTGTGCCTGTAGAGCTGCAGCATGTTACTCAAGGAGAGCACAGATGCAAAATGAAAACCATGCAGTGCCCCGTGATGTATCTTCTCTAAGCTGTGTGTTTTGCTACTGATTTTTCTACTTCCTTGGGTGTGCATTAGGAAAGATTGTTTTTAGTGTTTTGGTCTTTTATTCCTCCGATTTTTCTGATTTGCTTTGTTTGTTTTATATTTAATCTCGCAGAGTTTGAGCATTTGTTTCCTCATTATGAAGTCTCTTTTATTCCAAATAGCTGCACTCACCCAGCCATTTAATCACACAGATTTAATCACCCAAACACTTTCTGAAATGTTTTTGATAAGTCTTTGATTTTATTGGGGGTATCCAATCCATTGTTTGCAAATGCCTTTTATGCCACTTAACAGAGTTTAAATTTTTTTGTTGCTACCATCTTAACTTGCTACTTTAGGAAGCTGCTTCATTTTGTAATTCCTTTCCTTGAAGCGAGTAAGTGTGTTGTTACAGAACAGATTTACAAACCCATTTTGAACCAGGCTACTCAGGTGATTCTTCTTTTGTGTGTTCCTGGAGCACAGGGGTGGCTGATGTCTCTGGCAGCTGCCTGCCCATGGAAGGGTAGCAGTTATCCATTAGTGCTCTTGCTGCTGTCACAGCTTCACTGATCTCCCTCGACACCCCCTTGATGTTTCCCATCCTGCTGGGTCCTTTGTAATTCTTCCCTAGTGCTGGAATTGTAAAACCTGAACAGGGAGGCTGGGACAGGTAAGGATTTGGTGCAAGTATGAACTAATTTCCGTGCACACTGGAGCTTCCTATGCTAAAACATGTCACCTGAGGAAAAATGAGATGGTAACTACTACAGACTATCAAGGAATTGTTAGGAGTGCAAGGAGGGAAGACTTCAGAGGCCTTAGCATATATCTATCATTGTATTTCCAGCCTGGTGTTGTTATTGCTGTGCCTTCATTAGCCCAGTTTTGAGTCATCCTTGGTGCACTTGACCACTGTCTTTGAGGAGCATCTTCCACTCTGGGCCTGGAATCAAGAAACTGAGGTCTCAACAAAAGAGCCATCTTGACCTGCTGTTGGACAGGTTTATTTAGAACGACTCCTATTTCCTGCTGCTGATGGGAAAGCAGACCCCATCCTGGTGTTATTTACATTTCTGAAGACATAATTATTACACAAACAATAGGGGGATTGGGGTGAGAGGGACGAAGTAGCTGTATGAGCTCACTGGTCTAATAACTTATTATTTTTAAAACATTTACAGTTGTAACTGTGGCCATGGTGGAGTTCAGAGCCATGGGATGGCACCCAACAGGACGCTGAGTTGAGACAGTGACAGCCCAATCTGATGCACAGGGATCTCCTTTAGCTCTGGCAGAGCTGTAACTTCAGTCTGAACTCCTCAAGGCTGAGCAGTAACTGTGGCTGAGCTTTTTAGAGTTCGTTCTGCTGCCAGGGCTCTGTGTCAGGGAGCCAGGCAGCAGCAGCCCAGGGCAGTGCTTCCAATCAATGGGAGACGTGTGGATTCATATCTCACCTCACCCTGATCCTTGCTGTGTGTGGTTGTGCCATCAGCATCAATTTAGAGGACGCTGTAATCAATTTACTCAGTTGCCTAAAGGTGCCTTTTGGTGGGCTTATATTTATTAATCAGGCCCTCAAACAGAATGATGACTTGGCAGAAATTTTGCTACACTCTGTGATTTGAAACGTTAATTAGTAGACAGAATGTCCCCAGGATTACAAGTGTACAGGTTGTTTTTGTCTCTGTGTAAAGCAGCCTGAGGTTAAACCACAGCAGTGGTTTTTTTTCTGATTCAGTACAGAGCAGTATTTCAAGAGGGGAGTTAAATTGTAAAGACTGGAGTAAATTAAGTAGTGCATCAGCACTGCATTCCTTTGATCAGATCTGAGGAGTGCATGCATCAGTTTCCAGCTGCTCACATCTGGGAGTGTCTTCACTGCCGTGAAGGGCTCACTGTACAGTTTGGTCCACAAGCTCTGAATTATTCTAGACAGAAAGAGGAGAAAAAGAGAATTACCAGAAAACTTAATAAGTGCACACAGGAATTTTTTCATCCTTTGGGGACTTTTCCTGACTGACCTTATTTGTGGAAAAATAACCAAGTCAAGCATGGCTAGAGAGATGCTGGAATGCCATGCTCTCCCAGCTGAATCCACAGGGGTGATTTGTGGAGAGTTCTGATCCTCCCCCTCTTCCCCAGCCCCTCTTTTGTTCAGTGTGGACACTGATCTCTCCAGACCCCTTTATATTGTGCTGGCAGGATTGGACTGGCTTAATTTCTGTGGGACAGAGCAGTGAGATGAGGCTGCTTCCCACAGGACAACTGGTCACTGTACATTGTATTCCCAAGGATGGATGGCGTTCTGGCTCTCAGGCCCCCAGGGCTGGCAAGATTTAGAGCATAATTCAAGTTCCAGCTGACTGTTTTCACAAGTGAGGGATACAGAAAACAGTAAAACTTCCTCTGCTGTCCAGTGCAGGGAAAGCCTGACATGTCCCAGGGTCCTAGAGGCAGGTCCTGCTGCTGGAGGAAGACTTTTGTCTGCCTTTAGACTGGTCTAGACACTCAGGCACTCTGTTTCATATAGCTTTGCAAGGCTGCTTTGGGTTGCTGCAAGCCTTTTTCTAGACATCCACATGCAGCTTCACAGCACTTGTGCTCTGTCTGTTCAAGCTAACAGCGTTTTAGGTACTTGGAAATAATGATCTGGGAGTTTTTTCCCCCTTAAATTGCAGCAAACACCTTTTTCATGGACAGCAGTGGGAGCTGGCATCGCTGCAGGAGAGCCCTCCAACCTTGAGCAGTGCAGCAGCAGTGAGTTTTGTACAGGACTGAGCAGGGAATGGTACTCACCAGAGCATGGGGAGATGGAAGAGGGAGAAGTATTCACATGAGCTTAGCCAGGGTGCTGGGAAAGCCGCCTAATCGACTGCTGTCCATGTGCTGAGGCCTATCAAGGAAAAGGACAGGAATGATGTAATTGGGATCAAGAGAGAAATTCTCTTTTCTACTACTATTTCACTGGATTACGAGGTTGAGAAGACAGCAGAGTGATGTGCTGCTGTGTGTGGTGCAGGCTGGCTCAGGACAGGCTGTTCTTATCTGCACCCTGCTTGGGGTCAGCTTTATTCTTTCCCTGACTGTTCCTGAAATGACACTTAATTCAGTAGTTTCACATCTGGAAGGCAGCCAGCAATAAGGACCTGGGCATGTTGCTGTGGTGAGCAGAGAATGAGCTGATTCCCACCCACCTTTGGCTCTGCAGGATGGCTCCCAGGAAGTCCCTCAGTACCATCTCCTGGTGGTACTGGCTGTCCATCAGGATGCTGCCAGACTGGCGTCTGCTCAGGAATTCCTGCACCTCTTCCCCTGGGCTGCTCTCACTGCTTCTGTTAGGTGAAGATGAGAAACATCTTTGTGTCTGAGATGCTTTTTTTGTCTCTCACTCAAAGTTTGGCTCAGGCTGAGCAGCACAGCAAGGGAGCTTGCTGGGATTGAGCCTGAGGCCGTTCTGCTTCATTCCAGCAAGGAATTGGTCACTGTATTTGCTCCTTTGTTAGAGGATGGAATTGGGCTGTCTTGCATCTGGCCAGTTGGTCTCATTTAGTGGCAGTCAATGATCTAACTAGCCAAGGTTAATGGAGAGGCTGTGTTCAAACCAGGCCAGGGATAACTGTTCCCTACCAGTGAAGGATCATTGCAAATATTATCTGCAAATATTATTGCTTGTTGGTATTGCTGTAGAACTCTCAGCTGATCTGATGCTTACAGCCTTGGAGGAAAGGATTAATTAGGCTGCTTAATGATAGCTGTGATTAGGGGGATCCAAGACTGTAGGGATGCAGGATGCCCTTCAGGGTGTGGAACAGCAGGAGAGGTTGCTTCTGTTGCAGTGAAAGGCAGCTATTCCTGCCAGGTGCATGGAAGGTCATTACTGCCCAGGGTAATAAGCAAAACTCAGCCCTAGGACAGCAGGGTGCTGGGGCTTACCCGAGCCTCTTGCCAATGATGGTCTGAAGGAATTTTCGGGCGGAAATCTGCCCCAGGAATTTCCGGTAGTTGTCAGTGAATATGGCGTCAGCATGGCGCTGCATCCTGGGGGAAAGGAAGCACAATGTGCTCTCTGACCATCAGTGAACCCTCCAGGTGAGAAATAACGAAGCACCCCACGTGTAACAGTGCTGCTGTCAGGGCAGGGAACCACAGCAAACACCTTGTGGTGTTGGACTGCATTAGTGTTGGAAGGTAAAAGGATTTGAGGGAGCTCGGTCCTGACATGGAGGCAGCAGGCAAAATAAAATGTCCAGGGCAGAGCTGGGCTGGGACATTCCTGTGCTCTGCAGCAGCACCATCACCTCCTGGGAGGGCTGTGTCTGGGGCAGGGTGACAGGAGCCTCCAGCAGATCTCTAGCCTGTGGTTAGACCCCAGCTCCAGAAAATCCAAAGGTAAGGGAAACAAACTACTTGACTGGTCTCTCTGTTGTAAGGACGAGTCCTCTGCTTCAGACAGAAATAATCATCCTCCATTTCCAGGCAGAGGTGGAAAGGAGAGGCTCTAGCAACCCTGCAGATAAATTCCCACAGCTCAGTGGACAATTGTGTTCCCTGCAGGAGCCCTGGGCCTGTGAACCTGCCCCTGTCAGTGTGTCCTTGCTGGTGGGGGACAGCAGGACAAGGCTCTGGGCGTGGGTGATGGTTTGGGACTAACTGAGCTGCTGGTCTGCCCCTGGGCTGGGGGAGACTGTAACCAGTGCACTCTGCAGCAGCAGGGCTGGCAGGGGAGGTACAAACCTTTTCTCAGTGGGGTCTGTGAACAAGCCCTCCTCCTCCTGCTCCTCTGCCAAGGGGTTATGGCTCTGCAATGAGCTGCTGTGCTGCAGCTGGAAGCTCATGGCTTTGCCAGCAACCGGCCCTGGACTGTACCTGCAAGACAAACCCCAGGCACACTGTGAGATGTGCTCAGATGCCACCTGGAGCTCAGGCTTCTTAACCATTATTCCCCATTTTCCTGCTTTTTCTCTCTCCATTTGCCATCCCATCTTAGCAGTAACACAAGTACTGCCTGGCCCTTTCCCCAGCTAGAAGCTGCCCTGAAGCTCTTCCAACAGTGAATAAACCGTTGATAGAGCTGCCTCAAACACACATCCCCCTTGCTGAGCTCCCAGCACCCCTAAGCAAAATCCCAGTGTTTCTGGTATCACTGTGCCATGGCTTTGGCACAAGGCTAAAGCATTTTCTATGGGACATTGCAAATCCACATTAGAGAAGCCAGTGCTTGATTTTGGGCTTCTGTCGATTTGTAGTGGTACAAAGCAAAAGTTCTGACTTCAGTGCAGGTGCCCTGCAGCCACAAATTTTAATCAGTGTTTGAGCTGGAGGTGCTGCCTGCCCTGGAGATTGCCAGATTTCCCTTTATAGATCCCAGCATTTGATTCTAAACCCAACTGTTTGGGCTGAAATATTCCATCGGGTACCTGCCTTCTTTGGAAATCACCCCTAGGCCAGCAGTGTACCCAAAAAATTAAGACAAGGCAAAGAAATAGGTCTAGTGACACATTTAGAGTTCATCTGGCTTTCAGAAGTGCTGGTAACTTAAATTTGGCACCTGCTTATTTTGCACAAGGGCAGAGATGAGGCAGAGTGAGAGTGTGCATAAAGCTCTCAGCACTTACCTGAGAGCTGGGTAGAGAGGAGAGGAGATGGAGCATGTGACTAAATGCAGGAACAGGAGCAGGGTGGCCTTATCCAGCATCTTCCACCCCCTGGAGTCACCTAAAATGCAGAGCAGCCTGGGTCAGGGCAGTGAGGTGCTCTGAGCTGGGAGGGGAGGCCAAGTGCCACCTTTGTGTTCTCAGTCCCCCTGCTCATTTCTCAGCACAAAGGGACTGGAAATGCTCCTCTGTGGTTTGTGATGCTTCCCGAGGCAGAGATGCCTTGGTGTGGCAAAATCTTCCCCATGGGGTGCAGTTCCTGGGGGCAGTGGCTCTGTGGGAGCCCTTGGGACCTGGTGTCTCCCTCGGGCTGGGAGGCAGGGCCAGCCAGGGTTTGGTGCTGTGGGACCCCCTCCCTGACCTGTCCCACGGCTGTGGCTGGGGGAGAGCTCTCTCTCGGGCTGATGTGAGCCCCAGGGACCCCTGCACGGGCTGTAAAAGCACCTGCATGGGGACAGCAGTTGGCAGGGGTGTGAAAGGAACCTCGCTGCCTTCGCAGGACCATCTGCAGCCAGCCCTGGGAGCTCTCCTGCCCTGCTGTCCCGGGGATGTGTCTGCTCTCATGGCTGTACCTGCATGGCACAGGTCTGTGCCTGGCCGCTGACTGGGCTGCCTCTCTGGCTGTCCAGGGACTGGGGAGAAACGGGGAAACCCAAATAAAATTCCTGGGCAGAGGGGTAATACTGGCACAGGGGTAACCCTGGCAAAGCCATTTATTGAAGGCAAGTGCTGAGCTTGGTTTGCCAAACAAAACACAGACTGTTCCATCAGTCCTGCCAGGGTGCAGAAGGGAAATATGTCCCTTTGGAAGGGCTGAACTGCTGCTGTGAGCAGGGCAGCCCCACCTGCCCTGAGCACGGGCTTTGGTGCGAGGTGAGCTGCGCTGAGCCGCGTGTGCAGCCCTGGCTGCAGAGCTCCATGTCCTGGCCTTGGCTAGAGAGCTGAGAATGACTCGGGGCAGAGTCGGCCGAGGTCACACACCCTCGGGAGCTGCATGCCGAGCTCTTTGCCTTGGAAGCGAGCAGCAGTAGGGAGGTATTTCAGTGAATGCTGCTCTTCCTGAGTTTCCATTGAAAGCGACTGATCTTTTGCTCAAAGAAGATTCTTCAAGAATGTGGATAGAAAATTTTAAAATACCAAGCCTCCCTGTTCCCTATATTATTTTCCACAAGAAAAGAGCAGCAAGATGTTTGATCTCCCTAAGAGGGAAGAAAAAACCCCACCTCTTCCAAATGTATAACAATACTTTATTGTAAAGGGAGCAGCTTCCAGATGGAAAGGGTTTGGTTGGACTTCTGATTGCTCAAGTGAACATTCAAGCAGTGGGTTTTACTGATGGGGGGACCTTTCTGATGGAAAACATCACAGAGCTCTCTTTTCTGCTTGGACAGAGCAGATCAACACAGAGAGGGGGAGGCTGATTAAGGACCTATCTTGCAAGTGGGTCTGATGCTGACACGGGGGAAGTCAATAACAGAATTAGTGGCAGTGACAGAAGTGCACAGACAGACATGGGAGAAGATGTCACTCTAAGAAATGGGGTTTCCTATCACAAAGTCATTTTCAGCCCAGTCTCTGTTTCCAGTTGCTTGTGCTCCCAGATGGGACCAGCAGCTTCCCCAGCAGCTCCCCTGGGAGCACCACAGTAGCTCCTGGCTCCTGCAGAGCTTTTTGTGCCTGTGGGTGGCATCTCCTACCTCCTGCTCTATTAAAGAATCACTTTGGCCCCTCAGAGAGCCAAGGAATGCCTAAAGGAAGGAAAAAGGGGACTTTGATAGACATACAGGACTTCTGCTTTTAGAACAAATCCCCTGCTTCCCTTTCTTTTTCCCTTTTTCATTTGTACTTGGAAAAACGTGCTTCTTCTGTGCCTCCTCCCTAAATATCTCCAAGAAAATCCCAAGTCAGATCTTCCTAGATAGAGGAAATTATCTAAGGCATCTATCAGTGGGTACCAGCAGCCTGTGGCACCAGCTTCTATAGAAAGTGCCAACCAGGAGATTTAATCAGTACTAGAGAAGCTTCTATGTGAGCTGAGAAGTGCCAATGTAAATGAAAACCTAGCCCAAGGCTGTCTGCTTCCCTTTCCTCTTCCTAGGATACAGCCCTCATTACCACTTTCTTTCTGTCTCTGGCTTCTCTTCTTTGAATGTTGGGTTTTTCTCTAGAACTGCTTTATGAACATTTGAGATCCTTTTTTTTAATTTCTCTACTACTAGTTTATTTGCAATCATTTTTTTATTTGGTTCTGGCTTTGTCCTTCTTCCCCTGTCCTGCTTTATCTTCTCTCCCTTAGCTATAGCCTGCTTGCAGATTTTTGGGTATGTCTGCCTCCCTCTTTGCCTTGGGAATAAATCAGAAATGAAAGTCCTACATCCCTTCCCAGATGTGTATGCTGTTTCAGAGGAGAAGCTGGGAAATTGAAGTGTCACCCTGTGTGCAGGCAGCTTGGCAGCTCTGCAAAGCATTGTCACCTTCGAAATTCTCCTGAGGTGAGGGACACCTTCACTTTCCATTCTGGCAGCATGTGAAAAAATGATTAATAAATAAATCCCCCTTAAGATGAAGAGCTTTTAGCACCATTCCAGCAGATGAAGCGTAATAGCTTCGTTCCATCCTGTGCAGTGGGAACAGCAGCATTGTGACCGTGATGTTGGAGAGCTGGGTAACTACCTCTTGCCATTTCTGAAACCTCAACCTGAGCAGTCTTAAAAATACCTCTGTGTAGATGAAATGAAGCTTTTGCCATGCCTGCTGTTTTATAAAGCTGAAAGTTTTATACCCTGAAATGCTGCATTAGAAAAACAGAAATCCTTTTAAGTGCCTCCCTGTGCCTTGTCGTGGCTGGCTTTGCATTACCTGTAACACACTGTTGTGTTTCTCCTCACACTGGTTTGGCTCAAACACAGTTTCATTGCTGGGTGAGTAAAACAGTGTTCATTTGCCAGGGTAAAAGGAACTCACATCAACATAGCAAAAGAGAAAAACTGTGCTACAGCTGGTAAACATCTAACATGTTTTATAAAGCTCATCTATGGTATAATTCCATTGGTTAGCATTTGTGATGTAGTTAAATTATTGTTTCATTCTATAACTTGGTACAAAACATATTGGTACAAATCTTGGTGTGGTACAAAGGCTGTTGTACCCGGCAAAGCTAATTCCTGATGCCAGCTTTGATTGCATTTCAGTGGAATTTAACTGTCTCCAACTTCCAAATAGACATTATTCTGTTAAATGCACAGAGAGAGGCTCCCACTTACCGTTCCTGGAGAAAACAAGCGCTTCCTAGAGCAGCTCCTGCCCAGGTGTTCCTTCCCCTGTTGCAAATCCAACTTCTCCTCTGGAGCTGCCTGTGTGAGCCCGCTGGGTCCGTGCCCCCGCCGTGCCGGGCAGGACCAGCACTCGTGCTGAGCAGGGAGGACACTCCCGGATCTCCCTCGGTGTCCTCTGGCTGCCAGGGAGGTGCATCTCTGCCTTTTATACCTGAGCTCCCTCAGGAGTCCTGTGGGCTTCCACGCGTCAGAGAATCAATTATCCTCCTGAATTTCAAAGGCTGTGTTTGCATCCTCTTTCGTGTGTGTGTGGGGAGGTGGTGGGGAGGGGGTTATGCCCGTAAGTCCAGAGTCATTTGCTCTCTTTATCCCTCAAAGAGTGAAGAGAAAATAACAGCGATAATCTGGCAGAGTGAATGACAAATTCACTTTGCAAGGTAAACTTTGCTTTTCTTCCTCAATTGCATTTTTTCCTTCTACTCCACAATGAGAGTGAGTTAACCATCAGTACTTTCTCACACTGCCTGAACAGGAGGGTTGATCTTTTTGCTATTTTATTTTTCTTTGATTATCAGCCTTTTTCTCCTTCTCCTTTGTTACTCACACCTGCATTAGGGGGTCAGTTCATGCTTCAGTCCCTCGCAAACATCACAGCTCCACACGAAGCATACAGAGCAGCTGGAGAGCCCTGCTCCGTTCATGTGCTCTGGAAAAAGGCAGGGGTCTTCCCTGGGGTGCAGCGTGGGCTGGCAGCTGAGCTCATTCCTGGAACAAGGTTTATGAAAGCCCCATTAAAACAACACAGAGCCTTGGTGCCGAGAAGACCAGGACAGTCCAGAGGAGTTCAAAATGAGGTGCCAGCATGAGCTCCACCTGCCAGATTTTTCATACTGGCTTTACAATGTCCAGAATTGATGGGGACCCAGACCGTCCTGTGTCAGGGCTTGCATGACTCGATGACAGGAAGGAGTTTGAGCAGGTGAGGTGACTCAGGTCTGCCTGCTGCCCAATACCTTCCCCTGGCAGCACACGGCATCACAGCTGCTGGTGGCAGACAGGGAGTGCAGGGAGGGTGGTGCAGCTGCTGTGCACATGGGTGCCTGTGTGTGCAGGGGGTCAGAAGCATCCAGCGATGGTCTCACTCTGTTACTGCTGCTCATTGCTTCTTGCAAATCAGGCAGGCAGATCATCCATGTCATCCAGTGGAGACCCTGCAGATGGGGATTTCTGGGGAGCACAGAGCAGGTTTTCCAAAATCCTTGTCCTGGTGCGCACATCTGCATGAGGTCCCTGCAAACTGGAAAGGGATTTTTGTTCGCTTTTTTTGAATCTGTTCGTGTTCTCTCATGTGTGAGGCCGGTTGCACTAATTTTTCAGCATGACTTATTTTTCTTCCACTGTCTTGGTGCTGCACTGGCTGAACAGATGAATCAGATCATGCTGTTAAACCAGTCGAGAGCCAACGCTGTTTCAAGGTATTATCTTGTAGCCTGGTCTTGAGCTGATTCTCCATCCAGCTGGCCCCTTGCCTTACAGAGAGCTGCATATATTTCTCCAGGAGTATTTCTCAGATCAAGGAGAGTCAGTCTATAGCTGACTTGTTTATAGCTGCCTGCTGCCCAGCTTGGGTTAGGAGGGCTGTGATCCGTGTTCATATCTCAAGTGAGCTGCTTTCACAGAAGGTTCTGTAAAGCTCCATCATCCCAGGGGTTTCCTTGTGCTGCTTGGGTTGGGTTCCTGTCATGCACAGCTGGACCCAGCAAGACCCTCAACAGTGGCTTTGGGTGAATTGTGGGAGGCAGCAGAAATTTCTAAAAACCCTTCAGGCTCTGTCGGGTGCATCCAGCTTAGGAGTTCTGCAATAGCATAAATAGAGCAGCTTTTCTGTCCCTGGGATTTCCTGTCCCAGCTTCAATCAAAACCCTCCTGTCTTCCCAGAACCCAGAAGGGTCATTTGTGGAGCTCCTCCACCAGGCTCCACAGGCTCTCCCTCCGGCTCATGCAGCTGCTTCTGCAGCAGAAATATCTGTGATCCCCACTGCTGCCTGGATGAAGATGCTACAGACTGTGACAGGATCCAGAGTTGTTTGGAGCCACTTTTGCATCCCTCCCTGTTGGTGTTGCAGCGTGTGTTTGAGCTGGCAGCTGCAGGCTCTGTTCTCATGGTCATTTTTCAGTAGGGCTGTCCCACACGTAGAGCTGGTGGTCCCTGCACGTGCCAAGGGGGCTCTGGCTGAAGTTCTGCACTCCCCACAGCCCCAGAGCTGCCCTCAGGACTATCAGTGGCATTCAAAGTCTAAACACACTGGCTGTGTGACAACATTCCTCACAGGAACTTCACTTTAGGGCTAGTATCAATAACAATTTGGCGCAACAGATGACAAACTTGATTTGCAAAATGAACAGCTTTTTCTCTTTGGACTATCTCCTGGTTTGTCCCTAGAACCTTCCCAGTTTCTCCCCATCTCTCCTCCCTACCACAGTGAGTGCTGTCAGCATCCACTGGCTCCCAAACCAGGGGTTTGTAACACTCATCACCTCCCACAGATCTTCATGTTAGCCACGAGCAGTGTTTGCCCTCTAAACCCAGGCCTACACCAGTGCAAGCTTGATGGAATCTACAGCCAGGTACAAGCTGCCACGGGGATCTTCAGCATCTGGAACTGCCGGGTTTTGGAGCCTCATCCAAGCAGACCTACCCTCTCCACAGCCCTTTGGTGAAGCACAGGCCAGCTGCTCTTATTTCAGTGCTTCACTGACAAAGGACACAGAGTTAGGATCCTGAAGCAATTTCCCAGGTATTGATTTCCTCTTAGCTTTACCTCTCCCAGTCTCCATGCCGTGCTTTAAAAATCACCCCTGTCTATTCCAGGTGCACAACATAACAGCCTCAGACAAGCTGAGCAGCGTGGGAAATGGTCCTGCTCACCTTGTGGGGTTGAAACTAATGACAGTCACAAGTAACTCATCAAAAGGCAAAAAACCATCCTGTGTTCTCAGCTGTCAAAAGCTTTTCTGCACTTCTCCAAAATGTTACACAGGGTGGCTTCTCCAGCCTCTACCACTTCCAAGAGAGCCCTGGGGACACAGCTGTTCCCTCTGGTTTGCTTTTACTTGAGTGAGAGGTGGGGTGGTGACTGACTTGTGCCAAATGCCCTAATGGTGAATTAAACAGCACTGCCTAAGACTACGAGTTATGGGTTTTTGCCTGGGTTTGCCATCACAGAGGTAGGATGGAACCCATTATGGTTTAAGTGTCTCATCCCAAGTGGCAGAACTCAGGCACATTATAATAAATTCATAATCATTTAATTGCAGCATTCATTACTGCTCTGTTCACAGTAACTTTCATTTCTAAGTTCTTTGTAAAAATCCGGCCATTTCTGTGGAAGGCAAGCAAACTAAAATGAGATGAGAAAGACAAGATTTAGCTTGTGCTGCCAGTTCCTTCTAAGGAAGAAGCAAAAAAACCCCAAAACTTCAACCCAGCAGGTGTGGTGAGACTTGCCATTAGAAAATCATACAAGACTTGGTTTCTTCTTCTCAGAAGGATAAAGTGCTGAGACTTAGATCTTCAGATCCTCCAGACTCAGCCCTTTGAACATCAATAGATTTCCTGAGGAGAATCTTCCCTTGAGGAATTCAAATTGGTAGGAAGCCTAATACAAACACTTATCAAAATAATCTCAAGGAAGGAGACACTGGGGATGAGAACACTGTTTGCACTCTGAGAATGAGTCTGAAGCAGGGGATCAGATTAAAAATAGACAAAATAAATCAGAAATTCAAAATGTGCAAGAAGTGCTGTCGGAAAGGACTGTCTCATGGTGTTAAAAGCCTGCTTGAAAGCCTACTTAATCTTCAAACATTAACTATCCCTGAGCCTGGACAATAGAGCAAATGGGCAGCCTGTGAGACATGCATCTGTCAGGAGGCCCGATGGGCTCTGCAGGTGGGATCCATTTATAGAGCCTGTACCTGTCTGCCTCTGTTTATTTCCTAGCAGAGCTCTGGAGCATTTTAGCATTGCCCAAGTGAACTGCCAAGAGTTTCAGCCAGGCATCAACTCATTACACTCAGCTGTAGGCTTGAGAGTTACTGATTCCCAAATTTCTGGCTGTCTAAATACCATCTCCTTCCTCCTCCAACCTTGGCAGACAGAGCTGAGATGCCAGCAGTGAATGTCAGTAATTAAGGAGCTCATCTTTGGTCTTACCACTCTCATTTCAGTTTGGAAAGGAGCCTTGGCTAGAAGGTTACACAGCACGTTACAGCCAGAATCAGTGAACAGGGAGAGGCAGCTTCAATCCTTTGAAAAGCCTCTGATAAAAAACAGAATATGAATGAGATGTTACTGGCATCGAGAAGACAAAATGTGGTTTGTGGAGAGGGAATGGGGAAGGCTGTGTTTCCAGTAAGGGATGAGAAATGAGAGCAGTTGTGGGTAATTTTTTTCCTGGCTGAATATGAATGTGCAACCTGAGGACGGCAAGACCTTGGAGCACAAGGATCACACGTACAGTGAGTGGTAATAAAGAGGCCTCACTGCAAAGACATGCAGGAAATACTGCAATGCAAACCAAAGAAGAAATGTAGAAAGGACTAAAAAAGCCAAGGATTATTTGGATATGGAGAAAGACTTCCTGCCTGAGCGTTGTCCCTACTTAGTGTGCTGACAAAATTGTGATGTGCACTTGTTGAATCAATTTTAGCTTTGAAACCCACTTGCATCTGGTAGTCTTTGGAAAAATCTTCCCTTCTTTTTTAATAAACAGCTTTCTTTTTTTGTCTTTTCACAGTCAGGTGCAAGGAGTGGGTCAGTGTGATGCTGCTGGGAGGTGGGGAGCCACAGTGGGCTGATGGCACCACCTGCTTGTGGCTCCCAGGCTGGGGCACTCCTGACCTGGCCTGCAGGATTTGGTGGCCTTGGGGTGAAATAGAGGGGGAGGGAAGGGCCAGGAGCTGCCTGAAACCTGCACATTTCACCTTCCTAATTCTACCTGGAGTGAGTAGTGCCCTTTCTGTTGGGGAGAGAAGAAAAGGAATGAAATATACAGTGATGAGTGTCTTTTCCCCTTTGCCTGCAAACTCCATCTGTGAGGACTGGAGCCTGTGAGAAGGTGTGTGGACAGCAGCACCAGCACGGTCAGTGTACTGGTAGTACTGGGAAGAATTTAATCAGTCTGTTAATCCATTCTGATAAGAACCTACCTGACATTTTCAAGAATTATTTCTTCCTCCTCAGCACTTTTTTTTTCATCCTAAACATTCGGTGTTTGGGAGCTAAGAAGGTGAAAGGGCAGAATTTACTGCTTTCCTGAGCTCTGGCGTTATCCCTTAGCCACTCACGGGGGCAGGGAAAGCTCTATTTAAGAGTAATTTTTCTCTTAGGATTTTTGCGCCAGAAGACTTTCTGTGTACAAGAGTCTCTGCCGTCTGCCACTCATTCAGCAGTGCTCTCCAGTTGTCTGTGAAATCTTCTGCACTAAAAAGCATGAAAGATTTCTAATCCAATTGCTGAAAATCTTTGAAATTTTTATCATAAATATCCATTTAATTCAAATGCTTGGTAACAGGCTAGAAAATCCTTTTATTCCAAATGCCATGCCTTACTTCCTCAGTAGATAAGTAACTGATTAGGTTTTCCCCAAAGTATGTAGGCCCCCTGGTAATAAAGCTCTGCAGCAAAACCAACCTGGCACTTCTGATAGTTTAGGGTTTGGAAAAGGGCAAAACAAATCAGATTCTTCAAATACCACAAACGAGCAAAACAGAGCCCAAGCCCTTTTTTCCCTGTGTAGGTCATCTTATCAAGCCATCTCCAGTTCAGAGCTGGAAACTGGACGGGACATTGACAATAAAGTCCCTGTCAAGAGCAAAGCCAGAAGCACATCTTAATTTTTGCTGCCAGAGTATGTCAAGGGAGCAGATGAAAACCTTGTGGATAAAGAGAAACCCACCAGGACTGAAAGGCCACATAATTGATTGTGGGATTAAAACACTCACAGGGATTTAGGGGGCGAGTACATTAACCCTGAGGTGTAAAGGCCTGGGGTGCTTCTGCCATGAGCACCCAGCCAGGATGAGAGGGCACAGCCTTAAGCTGCACCAGGGGAGGTTTAGGCTGGACATAAGGAGGAATTTCTTCACAGAAAGGCTGATGAGGCATTGGAATGGGCTGCCCAGGGATGTGGTGGTGTCACCATCCCTAGAGGCGTTTAAGGAAAGACTGGACATGGGACTTAGTGCTCTGCTCTGGTTGATGTTGTGGTGTTGGGTCGCAGGTTGGACTCAGAGGTCTTTTCCAGCCTCAGTGATTCGGTGTTTCTGTGACCCACAGTGGGTCAGCACTCACAGGCTGCACCGCCCACAGCGCGTGAAGCTGAGCTACCCCAGGGGCTTTTTGGGAGGAACATGGCAGTGGAGCCCCCAACTCCCTCCAGCCTCCTCAGGCCCCCAGGGCCCCCAGGCCCCGGACTGCCCTTAGGCCACTCTTAGCAACGCAGTGCCCGGGGGGGGGTTGCTGGGGTAGTTGCCAGGGGAGGTTGCCTGGGATGGTTGCGGGGGCGGTTTCCAGGGGCAGTTGTTGGGACAGTTGTGAGGGATGATTCCTGAGGCGGTTGCTAGGGTCAGTTACCACGGGTGGTTACCAGGGGTGGTTACCACGGGCAGTTGCGAGGGATGATTGCCAGGGGCGGTTGCCAGGGGCGGTTCCCGGGGGTGGTTGCTAGGGATGGTTCCTGGGGCGCTTGCCAGGGATGGTTGCCAGGGATGATTGCCAGGGGCGGTTGCCGGGACAGTCGCAGGGTGGTTGCTAGGGACGGTTCTCGGGGGCGGTTGCTGGGGCGGTTGCCAGGGACGGTTCCCGGGGCAGTTACTAGGGACGATTCCAGGGGCGGTTGCCAGGGACTGTTGCTGGGGTGGTTGCCAGGGACGGTTGCTGGGGCGGTTGCCAGGAATGGTTGCCAGGGGCGGTTGCTGGGGCAGTTCCCGGGGCGGTTGCTGGGGTGGTTGGTAGGGACTGTTCCCGGGGCAGTTGTTGGGGCGGTTTCCGGGGTGGTTGCTAGGGACGGTTGCTAGGGATGGTTCCTGGGGTGGTTGCTAGGGATGGTTACCAGGGGAGGTTGCTGGGGCGGTTGCCACGGAGGGTTCCCGGGGCGGTTGCTACGGACGGTCCCGGGGCGGTTGCTAGGGACCGTTAATGGGGCGGTTGCCAGGGGCGGTTGCCAGGGGCGGTTGCTAGGGACGGTTCCCGGGGCGGTTTCTAGGGACTGTCCAGGGGCGGTTGCTAGGGACAGTTCCCGGGGCGGTTGCTAGGGACGGTCCCGGGGTGGTTGCCAGGGACGTTTCCAGGGGCGGTTGCTAGGGGCAGTTCCCGGGGCGGTTGCCAGGAGCGGTCGGTTGCTAGGGAAGGGGCGGAAGCAGTTCCAGCGGGCGGGAAGCGGTTCCGGGGCGGCGCGGGCCGCAGGAGCGGAGCCGAGCGGAGCGGGCGGTGAGCGGGGCCGGGCGGGGGTCTGCGGGCGAGGGCCGCTGCCCAGGGGCAGCGGTGGCTGCAGCAGCGCCCCGGGAGGCGAGCGCAGAGCCAGGGGCGCCGCGCTGGTCCTGCCGAGGCCGGGCGGCACCGCGGGGGCTGGCCCGGGAGGGATGGAGGGATGGAGGGAGGAGGACGCGGTGTCCCCGCCCTGGGGCTTCTCCCACAGCCCGGGCACGGCTGCCCAGCCCCCGGCTCCTCGGCCGCGCTGATGGCCGTGGATTCGGCGGTGCGGATGGGAACAGCGGCTAGGAATTGCCCAGGCTCCATCCCGACACCCGCCAAGCCATTTAAAAATTCCAACCTGAGCTTTTTTGCTTCGTCCTTTGACGGGTTCTTTCACCGTGCTTTATTTCCACCCCAAAAAGATGTTAATATGTATTACTTGAGTTGATCCTATGGCTTTGTCTCTTGCTAATTACTTAATTAAATAATTAATCGAAGATGTCAGCTGGGAAACACAGCACGGCAAGAAGAAAGGTTTGAGTCTCTCCTGGCTGGTGCATGGTCCTGATCCTAGAAATACATTGGTTATTTATCACAGGGCCTGGTCCTGAGCCATGGGGAGCAGCCACATCCTCCTTGGTGCTGTCACTGAACAAAGCAGGAGCTGCAGCCCCGAGGAGCCCCTGGCTGGTTCTGTGGGGAGAGGAGGGATCTTCCCACTCCTCCAGCTAATTAATTGGGTATTAGGCCACGTGAATAAGCTGGAGGGGTCAAGGGCAGCTTCCTCTCAGGGTCTGGCGTAGGAGTATTGATCTTTAAATGCGTGGCCACGGTGAAGTGGTCTGAGGAAAATAGCAACTGACAACCTGTGGTGGAGAAGAGATGTTATCCGAGGAATAGGTGGTGAAACTGAGCTTCCTGGGAGCAGGGAGGAAGGCTCCGTCATCCAGGGACCTGTTGGCTTAGGTGTGAGGCAGAGACTTTGGGCATTGTGTGAACCACTGGAGTTTTTTAAAACAGAGGAATTTTGCTGAGAGTTTGGCTCCACTGATGGCAGGAAAACCAATGGTCCGAGTGTGGGTTGCCTGTGCAAACAAGGACACTGCTGTAATTAGTCAGAGCACAATGCCAGGTCTTCCCTGAGCTTATTTCAGGGGATGCTGCTTCAAGTGGTGGTGGCAGCTGCTGCCACCCTGCAGGAGAGCCCCTGGTGCTGGTCACATCACCTGGATTTGTTAGAGAATTACTACTGCCCTCAAGGGAGGTGAGCTAGAAAAGGGGAAAGGAGGGGAGAGTTGTAGAAGGTGAGGACAGAGATTTTTTTGTTTTCATTGTATCCGTTTCCTTTTCTTGTTTATCTCTGTGTGTTGTGTTTCAGGTGTGTGAATCAGGATTATCAGTGGGAGTTTGCCCTGAGAAAACTCCAGGTGAGGAATGAAGGAGCATCCCTTCCTGCTGTGTTTGAGGACAGGGATGGGCAATAATAATGTATTCAAAAGATATCCAGATGAGATAAACGCATCTCAGAGGTGATTCTGTTTCTTGCTTAGGAGCTGCTGCCTTAGTGGGTTGGGAGAGGGGGTGTTTTAAAAGGCAGAAGCAGTTGGGATGAGCCACATGCATGCAGTCTTTGTTCACAACATGGTGCAGCCTCTGGGACTGGCTGAGCCTGCATGGGCCAACGTGTGTTCTGGCTTCATGTACACGTCCCACACAGCCCTTGCTGACTGAGTTTTAATCAGAATTTGAAACATTTCCTTTCACTGAAGCACAGACCTGGACAGGACCTCGAGAGGTCACCTATTCTTATCTCCTGATTCAAAGGCAGAATTGTGTATACCCACACCCCATCCCAGGCCAGTGCTTATCTGATCTGCTCTTGTGAACCACCAGCAGCAGGGATTCCACAGTCTCTCTATTCCAGTGGCTGGCAGTCTGTGCAGTTGGAAATGTTTTCCTGTCTTAAAATTCAGAATAACATTCTGTACTTCAGCTGAATGACAACAAAATAATTACTTTTTGTCATTTATATACCTCTCCTTTTAGTATGTCACCAAGTGATATTTGCCTCTTATATGCAACAGCACTGAGTTGTTGGTTCTCAAATTTATCAACTGTAACTTTGCTGGAGTTACATTACAAGTTTACCATCCTTCTGGACTGGGTCACATCTTCGGATTGTAACAATCTCCTCCCAGCCTGAGAAATGCAGAGCCTGCTTTGGAGATTTATTTTGGAGAAATATTTGGAGATAACTTCTAGGAGGCAGACTCAGCGTTCAAACTGAGCTCACAGCCAGGCTTTAGCAACAGAGAATTGTAACTGTCAGTGAGCAGTGCTGATCCAGGGAATGCACGCTGGGATCATCCAGGTCAGGAAAACCGAGTGGGGCAGTAATCACAGCTGAGTGTGATGGCATCTCAGACTAATTGGATTTCCCTTTGGGGACTTCCTGAGGCGTACTCCAGCAATTCTGGCAGGAGAGTTCTCCCTCGTTTTAAAAAAGCCATTAGTCATTCATAGAATGAATTGACAACTCCATTAGCAAAAGATAAAGGGAGGGAGGAAGGAAGGAAGGATGGTCTCATGGCTGAGAAGCTTGGGACCCAGGAGATCAATATTTAACTCTGCCACAAACTACTGTTTTAAGTTATATGGGGCTTAGTGTAACCAGCCACTAAAGCCACACTTAAATTCATACACATAACTCGTTCCTCTACCTTCAACAGCTCTGCTTCTGTGTGGTTTAAGTAGTTGGGTTTGTACAGCATCTGAAACAACAAGGCTGTGACCACATAGACAATATAAGTAAAAATAAATAGTAATCACCTTGCATGTGTGATCAGCTTCAGGAAGAAAAGTATTCTTGTTTATTAAGTTTTTCCCTTATTGTTTCATGGACATGGTTCACCCAAAAATGGCCTAATACCAGCAGCTGAGGGCTATTTTTCTAGGCAGGTGACAAAAGACAAACACCCAAACTAAACACAGCTTTCATTTTCCTTTTTGTTATTGCTACTGTAGATCAAGAGTATCTTCAAAACTCCACGAGGGAGTCTGTCACTTTTGGATAACAGAAAGTGAATGCCAGAAAGGATGGTGCAAAACATTGCTCTGTATTTCCCCCCTTGCAGTAGCCAGTCCTCTTGAGAGCAGTAGAGGAGAAGGGTGCACTGACAATGGCTGCAGAGTTGGATTTCTCCCCACCTGAAATCCCTGAGCCCACGTTCATGGAGAATGTGCTACGCTACGGACTCTTCTTTGGAGCCATTTTCCAGCTGATCTGTGTGCTTGCCATAATCCTGCCCGTGTCCAGGTCCCACAAGACAGTAAGTAGTGCTCTTTAATAGTGATACAGATGGGCAGAGTCAGAGAAAACAGGATAGGAGGGAATTTTGAGTAGCTAATGGAGACACAGCTGCCCCTGGGATTGATGACAGTTTCATTGTTCATTCTCTTTCTTTCCCTCTGGCTCTCCCACCTCCAGCTTTTGGCTTGCGATTTACCACCAGATAGGAAAGTCAGGAACAAATACCTCAACTAGGGCGTCTCTTAATATCAGTGAAAAAAGCAGCCTGAAGCACTGACAAGGTGCTAAATGCACGTGCAGTTCCTGGCTGTGAGAGAAGGCTTTGTCCCAACCCACTTTGTCATCCTGCTGCTGATTTGCTTCATTAATTGCCAGGCAGGACCTGCCTTCAGAAAATGACTCTGGGCTCTAGTTTGGTGTGATTTTAGAAGCAAGATTCAGGTGAAATTTCTACCATATCCTAAAGGTGAGGAAAGCAGTTTTCAGGAGTGACATCTTATCCAGTGCCCGAGGGCCCTTTGATGCAGTTGGCACAGGAGAAGGTGAAAGGGAAAGGTTGAGGTGAGCTGTTCCTCTGGACTGAGGGATGTCCTGCATCTGCCTGGCTTTTCTCATCAAAGAGAAAAATGTCTGTGGTGCTGGGGACAGGTATTTCAGTGCTGGTGATCAGGCTGCAAGTCTGGTGCTTTGATACAGATGTTGTCTGAAGGCATATGGTATATTTTCAGTAACAGCTCAGCATGGGGAGTCTTGTTTTCAGACTCTTTATTGCCATGTTTGCTCCCTCCTGTGCAGAGGAAGCATGGAAATTTTCAGCCTATTGGGGGAAGGGAGTGCCTCAGGATGAGGTACAGAGTGAAGGATTAAAGTTCATAACCCAATTTTTCCACCTTTAACTGCTGGTGTGATATGGTGCTTGAGTCTGGATAGGATATTGAGGAACTTTGCTGTCTTGGAGCCTCAAACTTTGAAGTCAGCCCTTGGTTTGGACATTAGAAGGCAGCAGTGCTCACATTATGGCAGCAGCACTCTGCATCCCTGAGTAATAACCATCTCCCTGGAGCCTGCCAGCTCCCTGTGCACTGATCACAGCCTTTGGAAAGCCAGCCAAGTCTCCTTCCTTGGAAAGCCACACAGATGTGAGATGTAATAGCTCAGTAACTTGAGAGACGTTTGAACCAAGCTCTTTGATTAAAAGGATACTGTCAGATGCTGCCTCCCCCTCCATTATCTGGAGCGCTGGCGTGGAAGCTTGAAACTCGCACGTCTTGCTCAGCCATTTTTGGTGTGTCCTTTTCCAGTTGGCACACTCAGGCTGAGAGAACCCAAGATGCTAAAGCAATATTTATACTCAAATGCATTTAATGAAAGGAGGCAATCTGCATGTGTGTGCTTTCTCAGAGGAGACTGGCGCTGTTCCCTTGTGTTTTCACAAGATAACTAGACTTTATTTCCCATGGCTGCAATATTATCTCTCATCTTCTCTTAAGGAAACAAGCATCACATATCAGTATTTTGTTAGTCCAGGTGAAGAAAGCTTTGCCTGCAATTCCCTCCCTGGATTTTAGGCTTGGTTTAGAGGCTGTGAAGTTCATATTCTTACTGCAGCTTTGGGGAATATTTTTTTGTCTTGCACATGATAGTGATTAATGTTTGGCAGAAATGCCTGCTGACTGTTTCCATGCGCCCTGGTGATTATATGTTATCTTTTCCTAATTCAAACAGTTTTCATTTAGTGTTGATTTTCTTCTTGCCTTCAAAGTTTTTTTCTCCAAAGCCTGTTTTAGATACTTAAGCTTTTAACAGCATCTCTGGTAACAAGCTGTTTCTGTGCAGAAACTCACACTCATCAAAAAGCACATGCAGAAGGAGCAGAGACAATGCTACTTGAGTCTCATTAAATGTGGCCTCAGTTTGACATCAGTGTGTTCCAACAGAGATACCCAGCACTTGTTTCCTCAGGCTTATACTCAAATCCCCAAAGCAACCTGTCAGCAAATGGTAAAAAAATAGTTACTGACTGTTTCTTAATTGATTCTTGTAGGACTCAGACAGTTTTGAGCCTAAGAATTCAGAGACGGTGAAGAAGCCAAAGGCAACTGCTCCACAGATAAGCAAGAAACCCAAGAAGGAAACCAAAAAGAAACGATAGAGGTGTGACTGATGAGCCTCCAAAGACCAAATAACCACCTATAATCATGCTTCCTCAGAGACAACATCAAAGGCAACTAACTCTGTTAATGGTTTTCCGGCATTGCCATCTTTTACTTTTCAGGGGCAAGGGACAAGAAATTTCTGAGTGGAAGGGTTGGGGTTCTGCCATAGATTTCTTACAAGCAAAGAGAACTTCGCATATCCAGGACTTCATTTGACTTGATTAATGTGTCAGTCACCATTAAAGTGACTTCTTCCAGTTCTGATGGGTAGAGAGGGCTCTTGTCCTGGCTCTTCCACACTGGCTGGGATTTGTAGTAAAGTTCCTGTGGAAAGTGGAGCATGGGTTTGCTACTTTGGATACCGGTTTGTGTTGTGTTTTTTGAAGGCAGAGGGATCAAATAGATCGAGAATACCACGCTACACAGCTTTGTATTCATCTCTGTTGTCATCTAGTCTGAAATACATAGCTGCATTTTATGGCTTAATCATAATGCCTTTGTCATATTCTTTAATTCTTTAGGTAATAACTCACCAGATTCCAGACTACTGGAGATGAAAGCTTTCATTTCCCCAGCGTCTCTGCCTCTTGTTCCCCACCCATGCACTCTTCCTTTCTATTCCTACCTTTGAAAGCAGGTCCATTTCAGGGAACTGGGGCTGTGCTGGGGTTTGCGATGACTACAAGAATCAGGAAACAATTTGGCTCTGGAAGGTGCAGAATTTAATGCCTGTGCTAGTGGAGTTGTTCTTGGAAACTTGGGAGGACCAGGCACTGCATGCTAGAGAAGAGCTGCTGAGGTGGGAGTCTGGGAATGGTGCACTGGAGGTGTATCAGGCAGCACTGCCTCCCTGTGCCGTGGATAAACCCTCCTGCCAGCTGGCTGATCCCTGACCATGGGCCCTCTTTCAACACAGCTGGGGTTCATTGCACTTGCAAATTCCCTCCCAGCCTTCCCTGCCACAGTCTGCTCCATCTCCTCTGGCTGAATTCCTCCTGAGGGTAAATACATTCTCAGCCTGAGGAGGTGTGGTATTTTAAGATCCAAGGGGTGGCAGGCCAGCTGTGTACCATGGCTGCATGGCAGGAGACACAGACACTGAGCTCCTGCAGGCTCTGGCTCTCCAGGCCCAGGGACAATCCGGTATTGGATTTAAATATGGCTAGACAAGACTGGAAGGAGATAGGTGGTGACGTAGCCACGGAGTCTCTGTAGGGCAGCTCAAGCTTCCTGATGCCAGCTCACATCTTGGTTTGTTTGATCAGGAATGAGTCAATGGGAGGAGAACCTGCTCTCTGAGGCGCACCCAGGGTTCAGAGCGTCTTTGAAGGAAGGGCTCTCCCTGGCAGGGCTGCAAGTCTGTGATCCTCTTTGCATACACAGACTCCCATCCTCGAGTCACAAATGCCTGCTGAGCCCAGGTGCGTGTTCTTTAACAGGATGTGAACAACACCTTTACAGAAACCATCAGTGCTGGGAACAGCCACATTCTCTGCTCACTCTTGCTTTTGGTGGCGTCACAGATGGGTCCCAGAACCAGTGTGACTTCCCTGCTCCAGGCTCTCTGCTTCCCTTAGCTGGAATGCTGACACCAAGTTGTGCTTCTTAGAATCCAGCTTGGAGTTCTGCTTAAATTCTGCTTTTTAAAAAAAAATTGGTTTTGAGCTACATGAAGGCAATAGCAGGAGGACAGACAAAGAAAGGAGACACAAGCACTCCAAAGTTGCTTTAAGTTCTTCAGTACAAAGAAATACTACAGAAAGTTCCCACACGAATAACAAAGAACAGTGTTGTGCCATGAGTTTCCATGATGGACCTGTGCTCTGTCTCTGATCTGCAGGGCAAAGAAAAGCCCTGAGTAGGTACTGCAGATCACTCTTTTCCATTTTAATACATGAGGATGGTTTTATGCAAATTCCAGCTTTCTGCAGGTTGCCTAAAGCAGGGGGTTAATGCTTTAGTGGAATCACAGGACACACGTTATCCAAAATACAGAGTCACTTCTACAGCTCAGAACCAGTTAGCAGTGGGCACTGGGTGGCTGTTGCCTGAAATAGCAGCTACTGCATCAATGTCTACATCCAGGTATTTGCAGGCTGGCTCACTCATTGCTCAGCAGAAATCATGGATGGTGGGGTTTGGTTTTGTTTGGGGGAAGAGGGGTGAAGATAAGTTCCCCAGTCTGTTCCTGACAGCTTTATACCTATTTGAATGCTCTTGTTTGCTGAACTTAGAGTGTGTAGAGATTACCAATAACCCATGTATTTTAGTTGATCTTGAAATGTGTAATAAATGCCATCAGAATCTTTGTTTAAAAAGAAATCCATGTTTAAAGTTGTGCTGCCTGTTCCCTCACATTCACTGTGAAAGCTGCCAGATCTCCCAGACTATAGGAACACAGGGACATAAATAACCTATTCATTAAAATGATCCATTGAGGGAAATCCTTTCAGATCCATTAATCTGTGAGAAATTGGTTAGTTAATACTGTCAGGCATGTGTGCATCTGTATCTGTGTTTGACTTGGAAGTAGCAAACTGTGTCCCAGCACAGCTTCACCTTCCTGGAAGGAAGGAGGAAACCATCCAATGACTCAATCAATTTGCCCCCCATGAGAGGTTTTTGGCTCCAAGACCCTCCATGAAAGTGGCTATAATAAAGGCATCATTTGTTAATAAGGCAAGCAGGGGATTAGATGGGGATTCAGGAGGCTGGTAGTAGGGATTTTCAGGAGCCCCTCGGTGTGCAGCTGGAGCTCAGGTTTGCATGGCTGGAACATGGGGCTGTCTGGTGGCTCTTCTTGGCTGCAGTGACACCAATGTGGTAGCCAAGCTCTGGCAAGTGTTTGTTGGTTCTTGGTAGCCAAGCTCCGGCAAGTGTCTGCTGGTCCTCTCAGCAGAAATCCAAAACAGAAGGAAGGACTAGTGTGGTGACTCCTTTAATTCCCAAGCACTTTTCTCCAGGCTGTTTTGTAATTAACATCCCAAAGGGAGATGAAGACCTCATTAAGTCAATTTTATTGAAGGGGAGGTTTTCAAAGCTCTGTCTCCGGGTACCTGCCAGTAGGCAGCACCTCTGCAGCCACACCTTGCTCTGCCACCCAAAGCCAGGAGCTGGCTGAGGGCTGGATTTCCTCTGCCAGTGTGTATCAAGGAGTTCCTGTCCCTCAGCAGGACATGCCTCAGCTCTGAAGAAATATGGCTGGGAGTTGGGAGTTCTTTCCCCTGTTTTTGACCACATTCAAGCAGCTCTGCCTCTCTGGCCACGCTCATCTCAAGAGCTGTGGCCATGGCTGTCCACTGGAGTTGTCCCATGTTCACAATGCATCCTTGTGCTCCCCCAGTGCCAGCAGCACAATCCCTTGAGACAGGCTAATAAGTAGCTCGTGACTGGAGTTCCAGTTCACATAGTTCAATTAAATCCCTGTTAATCTTGTTCAGACCTAATTTATGTTCATTCTCATACACACGCCTCTCTCTGCTTCAGAGGGATCCTGGTGAGGTTCCCTGCCGACAGGGCTGAGAAGCCCGAGGCCATCAGCCCCATCAGGCACTGATGTTTGCAGAGCAGCCCCCTTGTCGAGTCAATAAGCTCAGATTATTTCCCAGCCTGTCATGAAGAATGAAAATACCCCTTCAGTGCCTGGGTTTAGGGAGGGTCAGGCTCTCTGGCAGTGCTTGAGGAGACAATAAGGAAGCTGTAGGAGGGGAGGATCTGCTCAGTATCTGTTTGCCAGGGCACTGCTCAACCCTTCCCCTGTGTGCGTGCGTTAATTTTTGGACAGCTGGGAGCTGGGGTGCTGGACTTCTCTCCTGGGAGCATCTCTTCCACACTAATACTTCTTTCAGGCAGAAGTTGTGGTGTTCACAGCCTGTGGCCTGCAGGGATTGAGATGACTGTATTGATTTAGTTGTTTGTTTATTAATCTCATGAGGCATCGGTGACTGACTGCAGTGAGAAAATGGGATGATGAATGGAGAGTGCTGGAGTACAGAGCATTGCTGTGTGTTTGATGATTAGCTTGATTGCTGGCCTTGGCACTGGGAAGGGATCTGACCCTCCTCTTCCTCATGCAGCCATGAGGGATGATTTGTTTGGGAAGCATTCCCTTTCTTCCTGGCCACAGACGTGGGCTGTAATCAGTGTTTGCATTCCTCCTCCAGCTGACAGGCACTGCAGGTCCAAGGTCTGGCTCTTCTCTGGCAGTTTGTGGCTTTCAAGCAGTGGTTTGTGGGGGTGTTTGCTGGCTTTTGGTACCCAGGCCACTGTGCAGTAGCTGCTCCAAGTGTCTCTTGCTTGGGGCTGGCAATTGCAGGGCAATGAAATCGGTTTCCTGTCTCTCCCTTGAAATTCAGCTGATTTTCCCATTTCATGGTGATTCTTCCCACTTTGTGGCTTTTCTGTCACCATAAATCACTCCCATGACCCTTCTTATTGCTTCCAGCCCGTAGACTCACGTCCACTGCAGTTGTTCTGTCCTTGCAGACACGTTTTACCTGCCAATGACAGTGGGCGTTACCTGCTGTTATCAAGGACTGATATGACGGGAACAGGTGGAGGAGCATCCAGGATGGGGAAAGGTGTCTCTCTGTAATCTTTGGTGATGATACTTTTAGCCAGCAGATGGAACAGCTGGGGAAGGAATTTTCCCTGCCCTGGGAGCCCTGGGTACACCCAGACAGCTGTGCCAAGCACATCATCCCTCTTAGCCATGAGGAGCCCATCACACACCACACTTCGTGGTGAGTGAGTGCTGTGGTGCTGTGTGAGCTCCACACCACCCGCTCAGATCCTGCTCCTCACCAGCACACACAAGATTTGTCTTGTGCAATCCCAAACCTCTCGCAGTGCTCACTTCCCTCCTTGCATCTTCCCTGGTTTCATTTACTGCCTGGAGGCCCCGGTGTGGCTTTGATGCCACTTGCACCCTGCTTGCCATCTCTGGCAAACCACAGTCCAGGTGAGGACTCCGTGATGCAGAGCAGGGGGTTGGAGCACAGAGGCTGAAGGGCTCCTCCATGGTTTCAGTCCAGCCTTTCTGGCTGGTGGGTACAAGGCAAACCTGCTTTGGGTCACATCTGCTCTGCTTTTAAAAAACATCTGTTGCCTGGTTGTCTCATCGTGTGAGAGGAGCTCAGCTCCCAAATGGGGGAGCTGTGGGTGAAGGGATTGAAGAGCTCTCACTTCTCCCTATCTCCAGCTCCAGGCAAGGAGCTGCGTCCTTAGCACCATGCTCTGCTGGAAGTCCTGTTTGCACAGCATTCCTTTTTTGTGAAACCTGCACTCTGGACATCTCCATGCTTCTTGCCAAAGGCTGTCCCAGCCTCTGAGCTGCCCCTGCTGTGTCAGGTCCAGCCAGTCCCAGTGCATGGACCAGGGCCATGGAAGGCACCAGCAATGGCCTGAGACATCTCGTGTCTTGCCCAAGCTACAACCCAGGCATCCCTAGCTCCAAGGCTTGTTCCTGCTGCCTTCCCTTTGGCTGCTGCTTCTGCAAGAGCCATCCCATGCTTATAAATTCACCTTGCCATGAGCCAAAGTCCAGAGTACAACAGGCATTGTCGAGCTCTCACAGGCAAAGCCGCTCCCACAGCTCCAGGAATCAGCTCCAGACGTTTCCTGCTGTTATTTGTGCCTCAACTCTGGCAGCACAGGCAGGGACCATGCTGGAGCTGTGCTGCTGGTGTGGAGCTTGTGGGGTCACATCCCTCTGTCTCTCCGAGGGCAGCTCTGTCCATTGCTGGGTGGGCCCACGCTGTAGCTGGATTGCAGGTGCTGGGGTCTGTGCATGGCTGTGATTCTCACTGAGCAGCTATTTGTGATTCTGTGCTGGCTCCTTCGGTGGCTGAAGCAGATGTCCCCCAATATCAGGCCTGGGCAGGAGGAGCAGATTTTGAGAGAAGCTGCAAGCAGTTCTCGTCCCTACCTCCCCCCTCACTTGTTTTAAATTGAGCTCGGATCCAAACATCATATGGTTTAAGTTTTTCAGATTCAGACTTTGGCCTCCTTCACCCATCCCTCGCTCGAAGGATCAGGACTGGATGATTAAGGGGAAACACCCTCGTGTCTGCTCCGGCTCTGCTTGCTCAGGCTGTGAGCGGGCCAGCAAGCAGCTGGGTGCTGGCAGGGAGGGAACGTCACAGCCCTGGGGCAGGGTCTCCTGGATGTGGCCACCAGAGCTCTGCACCAGCCAGCCATCCTCCACTGCTCTGCTACCAAACCAAGCCAGAAGCAGGGCTACAAATCTCATCTGGATGAGCTTCCTTGGGTTTTTCTGAATTGCTCTTTTCTATGGCTACTAAGACTGGCCAAAAAGCAGAATTTCCATTCTGGGAGATGCCAACATCTTGTGTGTGGCTTTCATGCTGAGATGAGGCAAGAAGCAAAACGTGTCAGATTTTTGCCCAGATGAGCTATTCCAAGATATTTAATTCCGATTGTATTGAAGCATATTTTGTCAGTCAGAAACCTGACAGGAAATGTTGTGCCTTTATTGACCATGCAGATAATTTCAGCCCACAGCTGTTGAACTCAGTGCCTCCTTATTAAATATTTGCATGTCACCGAGTCAGTGGTTTCCCCGCAGCCCTTTCCCCCAGGGAATATTGCAATGACACTTCCTGGCTGGGGCTAAGGGCCCCTTTTGCACAGCAGATTGTCACCACACTGAGGGACACAACAGGTCCTGAGCCCTCCTGGTAATTTCTTCTCAGCTGCCCCTTTTTATCCTATAACCTGCAGGATGCTGGCGATCACTGCTCAGCCCCTGCAGCCCCGATGCTCAGTGTGGGAGAGAATGGCCAGAATGAGCATTTCTAGCATGAAATATTGCCAAATGGCTCATGCTGTAGGGGTTATTCTGGTCAATCCCCCTTAGTAAATCAGCTTCTGAGCTTGAAGCTGCAGCTTCCCTAACAGGGCTGATGGTGCTGATCATTTCCCATCTCACACTCACTATTTGCAGGGCTGTAAAGCTCAGTGATCGTAAAATCTCAGGGCAAGAGCTGTGGCTGCCTCTCCCTCTGTCCAGCAGCTCAAACACAACCATTATATTATTAATAGTAATAATTCCTGCAACTATATTTGGAATTTGCAGTGAACAAAGTGCAGCCTCAGGAACAGAATCCAACAGACAAAACTTATTCACGCGTGCCAAGGGGATGCTTAAAAATAAAGCTGCCTGGAGATGAATAGATGTTTTGTTGTAAATCCACAGTTACTTTGGGGAGGTCAGGGCTCAGATCAAACACTGGACCCAACAAGCACTCTCTTACCTCGCAGGAGGATTTCAGGAGCCCTGTGGAATGGTTTGATCTGCACACCTGGAGGGGGAAGGAGCCACGTAGTTACTTACTCATGAGCATGACAGCATCTGCCCACAGTAACTCTCATTCTTCTTGTTCCTGATGAAACTCGCATAAAGGTCAGCAAGAAAACACAGAAATACCTGAGCATGTCTTCATTTCTTTTTAAAGTATCATTACAAGACATCCTGTAATAACCAAGCCGCTGAAAATACTCAGTGCTACTTTTGTTCAAATTGAAAGTACCTGGTTTTCAGTTTCTGTAACCCTCTTCCTCACTCTGGGGCGGGTTTTATCAGCGCTATTTAAAAGTGAAGAATCATATCAAGAAATAGGTTTCAGACAAGAGACTGGAATCCCTGGTTGGGTTAAAAAAGTAGTAACTGTTCATTTGACTGCTTAAAGATAAATATTTGGAGTGAGGCAGGAGGCAAAGGGAGGTGGGTGGCCAGGGGGTGTCTGTCAGGCTCAGGACCTCATGTCTGAGCCAGGAGTGTCCTGAGGTGTGCTGGGTTGCTTAAATGGTCTTAAATCGCAGTATCACCAGCACTGCATGTTTAATGTCAGTCCTGTGAGGGCACATTCCAGCATCTGAGCCCGAAAGATAAGAGTCTGGGTTTAGAGAGTGTCTGTTTGTAATTTTAGATTTGCGCATTGGCATCATCTTAGAAGAAGAAGAAGAAGAAGAGGTTGTGTCGTGGACTTGGCGTGGCGTGTTGAAAGGCACAGGGCTGTGGGTGTTTGCCTTCCAGCAATGGGCCGGCACCGCCAGAGATGGGAACTCCGATTGGGAGGACAGCCTGGAGAAAAGAAGTTGATTGCAAAAGAGAAAAACAAAATACAAATATTTATAAGTCATAATTGCATCTTAGATTTGGGTCTGGATCCAGTGGAGGCTGAGTCATCCTCGCCAGCTCACCCGGGGCTGGAGCCAGGTCCCCGCTCCCCCGGGGCGTTCTCCCCTCCGGCAGCGCTCCAGGCCGGCGGGGTGGGTGCCCCTGGGGTAGGGAGGGACAGGGGAGAGTCCCCGTGTCCCTGTGCAGCACAGCAGGGAGGAGGTGTGGGGCTCCCCGGGTATTGGTTTGACCCCCTCTTTTCCCTACGCTGCGTCCGTATGGGTGAGCAGAGCGGTACCCGGGACTGCCCCATACCGCCGCGTGAATTCCTTCATCCCGCATGGGGTGAAGAATCCTTCCCTACACATCCCCACGCCAGCTGAACAGCAGAGCGGGTGGGCTAAGCATTAACAGCCTCCGAAGCCTCGGAACAAAGCGGGCTGCGCTTGGATGCTGCGGCACGGAGCCGGCGGGGCTGGCCCCCCACACCACGCACGCTGTCCGGGGAGCTCGGCCGGCCTCGCCCAGCCCTGGGAGGGAACCAAGAGGGAACCGAGAGGGAACCGAGAGGGAAAGCGTCTGCTGCCCGGCTGGAGGGACCTTATCAGCGTCAGCTCCTCCCAGGGAAGGGCCCCTCACAATGTGCTGGCCACGGGTGATGGATCGGCGCGTGCATGACTCCTTGTTCCTGGTGACTCATGGATTCGCTGGCCTTCGCCAGTGTCATGGGAAATATTTTTTTAATAACTCAAAAGGCGGGGGGGAGTGGGAAACAGAAAGAAAAACTCCGCCGCATAGTTCTCTAAAACTCGTTAACTTCCCAAATTGTTTCTGAAGCGTCAGATCTTGCTCAGAGTAAGGAGGGTTTTCGGGAAACCCCCTCGGAGTGGCTGCAGGGTTGGTCGGAGGGGTGGGCAGGGAGGGCAGAGATGGTGCTGGCTGTGGAAATACACGGGTCACTGGAGCTGGCCAGCAGCCGAGCATGCCGGATAAAAGAGCTAAATGGGGGTTTAAGGAGTGGACGGCTTCGCCCCCTTTTCTTCCTGGAGGATAACGTGACAGGGAACACTCCATAGGATCGCCAGTGGGGGAGGTGGGAGGGCTGCCAGCGCCGCTGAGCTGGTCGGGCAGCCCCGACGGGCTGGGTGCAGGCATCGGGACACCCGGCTGAGCCCTGAGCCCGTGTGTGCACCCGGCACTGCTCTGTGCCAGGGGAAAGCTGGGCATTTCCCACCTCCTGCTGCTGCTGAAAGGGGAAGCTGCTGAGGAGCAACGGGAGGGATGGGTGGAACTGTTCCCGTGTGCCCACCTGCCCAAGTGGAACTCAGGGACACCCACACCTTGAGGGGGTGATGCTGCCGGCTGGGGACTGAGCCCCCCAGGAACACCCACAGCTCCACTCTGCCTTGTTTTGGAGGCCGGCTCCGGCTGCGGGGGCGAACGGGGGTAGGGGGTGTTAACCCATAAACGGGACAGCTGTCCCAGCGGAGAGCGCAGACACCGCTGCGTGCCTGTGCTGCCTCCAAAGGGCCCCATGAAGTTCTTCGGGTTCCCAGGGAGGCCCAGGACTTGGTCTATCTTTGCCGGCTTTTCCATCTGAAGTTTTGCCTCCTGATTTCAGAGCTGGGGAAACGTGTGTTGCAGCCCTCCGGGAAGGCGAGGTGTCCCTCCTGGGGATGGGGAGGTACAGAACCTGACAGAACAGCATTTCCCCTGCAATTCGCCGTGCGTTAGAGCTGTGGAATAAAGCGACCCGCAACCCAGCCGGGGCTCAGCCTCCTGACAATCACTTTTGTGTTACCAGCTCCGGCTTCCAGGTAACACACCAAGCCAGCCCGCCGGGGCGAGCAGCGCCGGGCTCGGGTGGGAGCACCCCCAGCCCCTCACCCGCGGGGAGAGGCGCCCCGAGGACCGCGGCCGCCGCTCCCACGCGTGTCCCCGGCGCTCCCAGGCGGTTCCCCCGCCGCGGGCCGGGACGCGCCGGCAGCGCCGGCGGCGGGGGCGGCCCCTGGCCCGTGCGCGCCCCGCGGAGCCCGGCTGCCCGGAGCCTTCTCCCTGGAAAAAAAAAAAAAAAGCCACGGAGGGAGGGGAGGGGCTGCTGCTGCCTTTTCCCCCATCCTCCGTTTCCGGTTTGCTGCCATATTACTCTCTTTTTTTTTTTTTTTTTTCCTCCCCTCCCCGTGGTGCCCCCCCCGCCCCGCAGAAGGGGTGAGCGGGGGCGGGCGAGGCACCAGCGCGCCGGGGCCGCGGCGCTGCGCGATGCTGCTGCCGGCGGCGCAGCCCTGAGCCCGGCCCGCTGCGGGCACCGAGCGCGGCGGCGGCGGCGGGGAGCGGCGGCGGGGAGCGGCGGGGGGCGGCGGCCGCGCCCCCGGCGCGGAGACAAAGCCGGGGCCGAGCGCTGGAGGCGAGCGGCGGGGGCGGCCCCGCTGCGCGGACGGGCGGGAGGTGAGTGGCGGCGGCGGCGGAGCTGCCCCGCTGTGGGGCGGGCGGGGGTCCCACGGTCCGGCAGTGCGGTCCGGCGGGGGCTGCCCGGGCTCCGGCGGCGGCTCCGGCGGGGGATGCCCAGGGTCCGGCCGTGGGGTCCGGCGGGGGATGTCCGCAGTGGGCACCGGCGGGGCTGCGGGGGGATGCCCGCAGTGGGATGCCCGCAGAGGAGTCCGGCGGGTCGGCGGGGAAATGCCCGCGGTGGCGCGAGCTGGTTGTGGGTCCCATCGGGGCTGCTGGCGGTGTGGCAGGGAGGCGATGGGTCCAGCCAAGGATGCCCAGGCTGCCGTGGGGCAGCTGTGGGTCCAGCAGCGTGAGATACCCGCAGCCCGGAGAGCTGGCTGCGGGTCCCCACAAGGATGCTGGCGGTCTGGTGCCGGGTGTCGGTGGGGCGGCTGTGGGTCCAGCGGGATGCACATCGGCTGGTGGGTCAGCCGTGGGTCCGGCTGGGGGTGTCACTGCCTGGCGGGGCAGAGCTGGGGACGCGGGGGGTCCGGCGGGGCGGCCCCGCCTGCCTGCAACTCCCCTTTGTTGTGCTCAGGGGCTGTGGGGGACCCCCGGGAGCGCAGGGCGGGGACAGCCGGGCTGTATGTAGGCCAGGACATGAAATATTCATCGCCCCCCTGCTTTGATGTCTCGTGATCCGCTTCCCTTGTCGTGTTTGTTCACCGGTGATTCTGGGGCCAGTGTCCAGCCCTGGTGGACCTGGCAAGTCGAGTCCCTCGCCGTGCCCCTCGCCTGCCCCTGGCCGTGCCCGGCTTGTTCTTCTGCTGGGGGACTGCAGAGCCCCGGCTTCTCCGATTTAAGACTTCATCCAGTCGGGAAGTTCCCCATTGCAGCCTGGGCGATCCAACCTCCATGTGTGGCTGCAAGTGGTGGCAGTGGCGTGTCCCCACTGTCACAGCCCCAGTGCCATGGAAGAGCGTTGTGGATTTTGCTGTGAGCCACACTGGGGTCGGGATGAGGTTTTATCCTGCTCAGTGCCCAGACAGGCTGTGCTGCATCCTGGGGCCACTTGAGATGGACACAGGAGGCAACCTGCAGGGATGAGGCTACTGCCCAGGGCTGTGTGCATGGGGACAGGTGTGGTAGGGGGCTGGCATCTTGTGGTGCTGATCCTGGCATGGTCCTCTCTGGTGCTGGGCATCATGTCAGGGAGCTGTGCAGCCTCGTGTGAGACCTGCTGGGCTGAGTGGGGATCTGCTGCATCTCCCTGTGTGTTGCTAGCCCTGCACAGTGCACTCCTCCCTGGCCCTTCCTCACCCTGGTGGCTGCTGTGGTGTGCCAGGGCTCGGCCCTGGACTTGGTGCCAGGAAGTGACTGTGGTCCTGGTCCTGGTCCTGGTCCTGGTCCTGGTCCTGGTCCTGGTCCCAAAGATGTTGAGCTGCAGCTGTAGGTGGCAGGGAGCAGATTGTGCTGCTCTGTGTGTGCTATGGCCCATCCTCCTGGCTCCCCAGAATGGAATGGAAGGGACATGATGTGACATGCAGCCAGGGGGTCCCTCAAGACAGGTTCCACCACACTGTGGCATTAGGAGCTGGGTACAGTGGAGGGTGCAGAGCACAGGGTTCCCCTGAGGTGAGCTCCTGCCTGTGCAGCAGGGACAGGGAGAGGACAGCACATAGCCAGCAGTGCTCTATCAAACTGCATGAAGGTGGCAACAAAAGACTTGATTTTTCTTTCTCCTGCCCAGCTGGTGCTCCCAGAGCAGGAGGTGCTGGGGGTCTCTGTTGCTCTTCTTTCAGCCGAGGAGATACCCACTGCCAGCACAACCAGTGCAAGAACAGAGTTGTGGCAAACCTTCCCAAGACCCAGCCATTAATGATGGGAACCCATTTGTCCCTGCCAGGCTTGGAGATCCCCCTCAGAACGCAGCGGCTCAACCTGTGCCCAGGCCCCCCATGCAGCAGGTGTTGGTCACACAGTCACAGGGCTGCCCAGGAAGGTGTGAGGAAGGGGATGTGCAGGAAGACATCAGCAATTTTGCACTTTAGAGCAATATCCTTTCTGTCATTTCCACTGTGGGGCTGCTCCTGATGCCTTTGCCATAGAGTTTGATCCTGGCTTACCTATGCTAAGCCATCAGCTTCAGCTGGCTCCGGATCCAGCCAGAGCAAAACCTTGGCACTCGGTGTCTGAGCCGAGGCTCATGTGCTGCCTCCCTGGGGAGCTGTGTCTCTGTAATCATTAGCCAGTTAATGCTTATATATCAGGGAAAAACGCCTTTGCTAGGGAGATCGAGGGTCAATTCTCACTTCCACGCTTTAACCTGAGAGCAGCAGGGCAGGGGCTCCTCCAAACACCTCCTGGCTCTACCAAAACAGCCCAAGACAGGGTTATTTATGGGCTGCGCAGCAGCAGCAAAGGGAAGTCCAATGTTCCCTGTCTCGATCGTTAGTGGCCTTGCAGTGCTCCCTGTGTGATGGAGATGCCCTAATGATAGCTCTGCCCTTTAATGACTTTGTGCCAGAGTGATGGAAAATCGCGGAGGATCCGCAGGGAGGCAGAAAGAGCCATCCCAGCCCCTGCTGGGGAGCTGGGGGATGAGATGAGGAGAGCGCTGCGGTGACCGACCGGTCTGGAGGCTCTGCTGCAGAGACAAGAGGGTCCTTTTCTGCCTTGGTGGCATGGAGGGGACATCAGAGATGCTGAGGCAGGGATGGCCTTTAGCAGCATCCTGGGCAGCTCCTGTGAAGCAGCATCATTTCACTGGACTCACTGAGGCGAGCAGGGAATGGACCATGGGGCTCCCACATCTCCAAATCCCATCTGCCTCTCCCTGTTACTGGTGCGGGATCCTGCCTGGCCTTTGAAGTCATCAAAGAGCTAAACTGTTACCTAATGAGACCTGAAGGACTTGGTCCCCAACCTCTCATTTAAACAACCAAAAAATGCCTGTAAGATCTTGAAAGAGAAGAGGCAGGAGCAAGCAAGCAGCCTGCACCTCCTCCCAGCATGTCTAAGGGGGGGAACCCGCGAGCATCCCTGGGACAAAGCACTGGACTCCTGGCACAGCTGTGGGAAATTGGAAAGCCTATCTGAAGCGCTATTGTTTCCTGTGCTGTCTATTTTGCAGCTCGGTTTCCAACTTGTTTCTTTATCTCTTGGAACAATTTCCCATCTGAGCTCACTTCCGCAGTGCTCCGCATCTCGCTCCGAAGCCCGCCTGGAGATGTGTCCCGCGTGCATCCCATCGGAAACAGCCTTGTCAGACAGCAGCACATCCCTGCCCTGCTCCCTGCAGAAGGCAGCCCTTTCACCCCATGCCCGGAGAGCAGCTCGGACCTCGGGATGGAAATAACCATCCATGCATAGCTGTTCCTGGGACAGGAGTGCGAGCTGTCACTGTTTCCAGTCCAAGCTCCTCTTCCCGACTGCCTGTAGCTGTGGGTGGTGCAGTCCAGCTCCCTGGGGCTCGTGTCTTGCTGAAGTTTCCACCCATCAGCAAAAATCATGCCGTGTGTCACGGGGCTGTTTTAAAGCCTTTGGTTCCTCATCGCTTAAATGGGCAGCAAACTGGGAGATAGTCCAGTATATCACAGAATCATGGGGTGGTTTGGGTTGTAAGGGACCTTAAAGCTCATCTCATTCCAGTTCCCCTCATCATTGAGTTCCAGACTTGCCCGGAGTGTGCTCAGGAGGGGCACCCAGGCCCCCAGCTGGGTCCCAGGTTGGCACAGTGACCTCCATGCTGCGTTGGGAACCGGTGCCGCCATGCACATGGCTCTGCACACGCGCGCTTTGCAAAGAAAACCCTGAAACAGATTTCAGGAACAAATGTGGTTTGAACCTGGGCCAGGAGCCAGGACCTGCAAATCTGCGTGTTGCGCTGACTTCCCTTCAGGCTATGGATCTGCTGGCTGCTCTCACTGGGGAGCAGGGAGGGGTTTTTGAGGGCTGGGGGCTGGCCGGGCTGTCAGAGGCATCGGCTGCTGGGCAAGGTGGGGCTGGTCTTTGATTTTAACTCAGCTCTTGAAAAAATCTGCCCGAGCCCCTTGATTCCACGTAGTCTCAGTGGAGATGCAGCATCTGACATATCCATAGGCTGGTGTGTGGGATCTATGGGCTTGTCTGGAGAAATGTGGGGAACAGAACTGCCTGGGCGTTTAAGGCAAAAAAATAAGAAATGGGGTCCGTGCGTAGCGAGCCTGCCCTCACCTCACAGCTGTGGGCCCCGTGCCACGAGGGCACTGGGATGGCTTTGGGGTCTGCAGCCACAGGGTCGTGTGACACAGGGACATCTGTGATGGGCTGTGCTGTGGTTCTTTCCCTGTGCTGCAAGACTCGGAGGCTGGCCCTGAATTTCCCAGCCCATGCTTGACCTGTTGTGCTCTCACTCCTGTGACCGTGAGGTTTCGGCTGGCCCTGACCCCCCTGAGCTGAGGAAGGAAGGAAGGAAGGATGGATGGATGGATGGATGGATGGATGGATGGATGGATGGATGGATGGATGGATGAAAACCTGACTGTATGCTGTGAAAATAGCTTCCACCCATGCCGCTGTTCCCATTCTTCCTGTTTGGCAACCTTGGCCACCAAAAACCTGGGCAATGAGGATAAAAGCCCCTTGCTGCACTGCCCCCTCCACCCTGGGAGAGGTTAACAGATCCAGCCTGTCCTGAGCAATGTGTCCCCTTTCCCATGCCAAGCACCAGTTTGGGGGCAGCGTGACAGGGTCATGTCAGTGTCAAATTGATCCTAAAAATATCTCACCTTGGGGCACCCTTTAGCAGTAATTTGGGGTTGGAGGTGTAGCGCTGTGCCTGGGTTTCACTTCTCCATGTTGCTTTCCCACTCAGTTCCTCAGTTTCCCCCAGAAGCACCCGAGAAGCTGCCATTGGAGTTGGTGAGGTTTTACACAGAGTGTGTGCCTCAGTTTCCCCCTCTCCCAGCCCCAGCTGCACTGCCCTGCTCTGTGCACACACCACAGGTAAAGCCTTCCCTTAGGCAGGCATGATCTCCATGAAGCGCAACTACCTTCCTCATCCTCAGCTGCAGCTGCAGCCAGTGCCAGCAGCAGTGGGGTCGGGCAGTGCTCTTCTGGGCTTCAGATGTTCCTGGGTGGAAGCATGTGCTTGCTGACTTATGCAAAAAAACCTACACAAAAAGGCTGTTGGAGTCACTCCCTGCTCTGACGGGTCCTTTCCTTCCTCTGCCCATCAGGCAAGTGCTGGTGGGGCCCTCCTGTGCTGGCAAGGGATTGGGAACCCTTGGCACAGCTTGGGGGAGCTTCCAGTGAGCACCCTGCTGCATCAGGCAGGGAGGGTGACATGGGATCAGGGAGGGTGCAGATGTAGCTGCAGAAATCACTGTGACCAGGATGAGCTCTAGCACCATGAGCAGCTGAGTTTGGAAGTGTGTGGGGTGGGAAGGCTCAGGCTGCTGGGACCAGTGTGTGTGGCTGGGGCCGGGCAAGGAGGGCGGCTCTCTGCCCACCTGGCTGCCTGCAGGTGTGTGGGGGTGTGCACGTGTGTGTGCACGCTCCCCTGAGCCCTCTGGGTGCTTTGGGGGTGGGCACAGCTCTCGTGCTCCCGGGCTGTGGTCCAGGGGGGCTGCGCTGGAGGCACTGTGAGCCACAGGTGATGGCAAGCAGAGGAGACGCCCTTCATCCCTTTGTCTGTGCATCCCTTCATCCTGTCCCTGTGGGATGATCAGCACGAGCGAGGGCTGGAGAGATGCCATGGGAGGGTGCAAGGTCCTCGTGTCACTGGTCACATCCACCTCAGCCACAGCCCATCTCTGCTCCCCACCACGACTGTGGTGCCAGAGGTGTGCAGAGCCCAGCTCTCTGCTCCAGGAGTGACAGGGATAAAAGACACCAGCTCAGCATTTTTCTTTGTTTTTCATCTGCTCGGGCTGTTGATAGTGAGCACCGTCTGGGGCTGCACTTCCCAGCTGGATCCTCTCTGGCGTGAGCATCCCACTCACCCCAGGAGCAGCTGGCAATCCAACGCAGCTTTTTGGGCTTGGGAATGCTTTTTGGGGCTGGCTGATCTCCGTTTGCCCCTCAAGACCCTCCCTGGTTGCTTCCTCTGACGCATCCTGAGCGATGCTTTGTTTTGGTGGTGCAGATGGGAGTGGCTGTGGGGACCAGCATCTCTCAGGGCTCTGTTGCCAGTGATGTCCTCGGTGTTCCAAGGCCAGAGCCACAGTCCCATGCTGTGATCATTGGTACAGGATGTGCTCCCGGTCCCATCCACACCCACGGAGGTGAAAGCAGGAGTCGAGTGTGCATTGCTGGAGGCTGATCCCGATCACCCAGCCCTGACCTGCAGCCACACCTAGCATGTGTGCATTAGGGCTGGTGGCCCCACGACTCCCCAGAGCATGAGGCTTGTGTTGGGCATATGCTCCAAAGTCCCAAAGTAGCCCAGGAAAATAATCAGCATAAATTTGCTCTGTGGGATCCTGCTTATTTATTTGAAGGTGTTCAGGGGTCTGCAAAGTGGGAAGTGTTTGAAATCTGTGGCAGACGAGCCTTGGCCTCTGCTTGGCTTGTCCTTCATGCCCTCCCATTGCAGCAAACCCCAGCATGTGTCCTGCCAAGTCCCTGTGGCTCCAGCTGGGAGAGGGGCAATTCCCAGCTCCGTGGGTTTGTGTCAAGAGTGCACATACCCACATACCCTCCCCGCATTTTCCCTTTTTTTCCCCACGAGTGTTTAGGTTCCTGTTCCATGTCAGGAGGGCTGTTGGGAGGTTTCCTGCCACGGAGGTCCTGCAGGACCCCTCGGCAGGGCTGATGGGGCTGTGGCTCTGGTCCTGGAGGGCCAATGGAGCCCCGGCAGCTCCTTGCCTGGCTGGACTGGATGGGCTGGTTTCTCTGAAAGTGGAAATGTTTTAGCAGTGACGCCAGCGTGGCCAGGGGTAGTTGTAACTTGCTCGGATCTGGAGCTTTTCTGCCTCCTGCGTTCCTTGCCCCCTTCCTCCCCCTGCCCTGGGGATTTGCTGCCTGCCTGCGCTGCCGTCTCGCCCGGGTCAGAACGGGTGTGGCAGCCCTGGAGCCATGGCAGACGCAGGTGGCACCGCTGTTTTGTCCGGATCTGAGACACCCGTGAGTCACATCGGCCTCCCGCTGCCACCTGCCCCTTCCCCAGGAGCCGGGCAGGGCACGGAGTGGGGCTGGGTGCTGCCTCAGCCATCCCCGGAGAGCACCCGGGGTTGATGTTCACTTCCAGAAAGCAGAAGGAAACCGCATTTCCTGGAGCCCGAGGCTGCCTGTGCTGGGAGAGGCGCTGCAGAAATGGGGAACAGAAATCACCCCTCCTCCTCCAGGGGCCAGCTCGTGTCACCAGGTCTCCATCACCCGCTCCAGCTCGGCCAGTCTCTTGTCCTGGTGCTTTGCCTGGAGGAGGATGGGAACAGCATTGATGTGATGGGCCATGGGAAGCTGAAGAATTAGGTGACAGGCAGTGAGAGCTCAGAGGTGCCTGCATGCCCAGGGGCCAATGTTAAAAGGGCACATTTTGAGGAGTGCTGAGCCAGAGGGCTGTTTTGGGGAAGCATTGCCCCGTGGCACCAGGCAGTCCTGGTGGCCAAGAGCTCCAGCTCCTAGTGCCATTCCAGTTCGACATCAGAGTTTCCCTGCCCTGCATTGTCCCTTCCCAGCCCCACAGGCACTCCTGCCCTTGGAAGCATTTCCTTTCTGTTTCCTTCTTCTGGACTTGGCAGGAGGTGAGTGGTGCCCTCATCACCTGCCTGGGAGAAGCCAGCTTCAGGTTAACACAGGCCAAAGGCTTTGTGTGCCTTGGAAAGCATTTACTGGAGCTGGTTGGGCAATTCCTGGCTTTGGCTGGTGTCCTGGTGGGAATGCTGGAAGTGCAGGCTTGAGTCAGGCTGGGAGGTACTGGGAGGCATCCCTGCTCTGACCCGGAGCTGTGCCAGCACAGTCAGGCTGCACAGCACACAGCCAGCTTTGAGCATCTCCTGCTGGGGATCCCACCACCACTCCAGTCCCTGTTCCTGTGTTGGACCACCCTCAGGGTGAGAAAGCTTTGTTTTCCCTTCTCTAACTGTTGGATGCCCTTACAGTGCAGAAAGGATGCACCCGCACGCTGACAGATCCGAAGACGTGGCCCTGTCGGTCCCCAGGCCTGCTGCAGTGCAGTGATGGGGGTGTGACAAGGTGTGGCAATGGCCACCTTCCCTTCTCACATCTCTCAGCGGAAAAAAGGCTTAAAACTGAGTGCTCAGCTCAGCACCAGCAAGCACAACTTGCAGCACATTCTGCTTCCTCCCTTCAGCTGCTTGCATTGTTTCAGGGAGATAAGGCTTGTGGCTTTCTCTTGCCAGCCTTATGCAGGATGGTGCTTGGAAGTGCCCAGTGTCAGGATGCCCCTGCCCTTGCCTGATTTTGGGGTGCTGTGGGGGTAGGGGGGGGCACAGCCTGCGACTCTGGGTGGCCACTGATGTTGGCAGAGCCACTGCCCATCACCCTAGCAAGCCAAAATCTGCCTGTGGAGGGGCTGACCCTGTGATGAGGCGAGAGCTCAGGCTCCCTGCATGCTCCCAGTGTGCATGTTTGGAGTTTCCCAGTTTCTTGGCCACATGAACATCCAGAATGTGCTTGTGTGCTTCTCGGGGTTTGTTTTGGTCTTTCAAACTCCCTGTTTTGACATGTCTTTTCGGAGGCGTTTTGCATCGCTCCTGACCATGACTCTCCCCCATACTAAGGGGGAGTGAATTTGGATGGTTGATCTAATTACCCTTTCCCCTTTAGTGACGCACTGGCCTCTGCTGTCTTGGGCTGTGGAGCTTTAATTAAGATGGTTTTAATTTTAACGGGAGTTGACAGGGTCAGAGAGGAGGGGTTGGAACTTCTATCTGTGGGGAGTGTGTAGCTGGGGCCCCGCACAGCAGCTGCACTGGTCTCCCTGCTCCAGCCATTCCTTCATTCTGGAAGAGGTCTCCATCAGCTGAGGGGGAGCCAGGGAAGGGCTGCAGTGCTTTGGCTCAGGTGCCCTCTACATGCAGTTACTGGGTGAAGCAGAGATTCCAGACAGGCACTGGGGACACCTGCCTGTGGCTTCTCCCGTCCCCAGACTGGAGCAGAGAGATGAAGTGAGCATCTGTGCCTTGCTCCTCCTGTTTAGGAATCAGTGCAGCTGAGAAATGAGTGTCCTTGTGGAGGAGAAGGGCTGGAGGCACAAGGCAGACGTGCCCTCGCTGCGTCAGCCGGGCAGGGGGAGGGTCTGCAGCATCACACCCCACCTGTGGGGCTGGGGGAGCAGCTCCCCCTTTTCACAGCTCCTGGGACTCATTGCAGTGAGGCTGGTCCCAGCCTGGCAGAGACGAGCCTGCGTTCCCTAAATTGTACTGAGCAAAGCCTGATGGCGTGGGACAGCAGACAGGAATTGCTTTTCCATGGGGGACACGGTGACTGGCTGTATTTGGGAGGCAGAGGGGATGGTGGGCTGAGCCGGGGCAGGGAGGCTGTCCCCAAAGCAGCGGGGGCTGTGCTGCTGCTCACTGGCCCCGAGCTGTGGTGCTTGCCGTGGGAAAGGGCAAAACCAGGAGCATCCCTTGGGACAGAGGGGGAAACTGTTCTGCGAGCATATCCGGGGCTGTGTGTCCTACCAGAGTGTGGGGAGGGAGCGGAGAGCGATGCGGGCGGGGAAGGGGGCAGGGTGCCACTTTAAGACGATTAAAAAACCACCTCGATGTGGTTACAGCAGCGCTGACCGAGCTGGGACTTGAGCCGCAGCACTGACCCCGCTCTCCAGGGGCCACGCTGGCAGGGCCACCACTGCTGCCACTTGGTGCCAGCCACGCAGGGGGGACACGGGGGATGGCAAAGTGCCCTTTGGCTGCCTCCGGCCTGGGACCTGTGGTTTAATGGCACCCCTTGCAGGCAGCTTCCATTGGTCCTGCACGGATCTGGCCCGGCTGGCCCCTGGTTGTGTGCCAAGGGGACGGAGGGGCTGGCTCTGCTTGGGACCGCTGCTCCGCGCCTCTCCCTGCCCCCGGTGCCGGCTGCCATGGGCTGGGTGCCGTCAGGCTGCTTTGTCTCGCCCGCCGTCCCGCACGCTTCATTTTTCAGTCTGGTGTGAGACAGTCGCCGTGATTAATCTCACCGGGGCTCTGCGAGCTGAGGACACGGCTCGGCTTGTCTCCCTCCATCAGTGGGTGGGTGCTGGTGCTCCCAGCCCCTCGCCATCACCCCTCCATCACATCCTCCATCACCCCCTCGTCCTGCCTGCCGGCAGTGCTGCTCAGCACCCACCCGGCTCTGGAGCAGCTCCAAGGACAGTGCCTGTTTTGCCAGAGATGTTTCCCTCCCCAAAGCTCGGTGTCTGGTGTTGGGCCCCAGCCTGTCGCGGCATTTCCCAAGGTTTCTGCCTCCGCTGTGTTTTGTCTGCTCCCAATCAGTGTCTTTTGTTAGTGTCTTTGCAAAGACGATAAGATCGCTTCCCCCAGCGCCAGCCGCTGTCAGCCCGCCCGTACCACGGCCATTGTATCCTTGAGCGATCCAGGCGCAGCGGAAAGCAGCCGGAGCAGGACTCGCCGGGGAGCTGCCGCTTCCCCTCGCTGTTGCCTTTGCGAGAGCGTCTCTCCACAGGGAGGTAGGGCAGAGGACGGAGCCTTTTCCTGCCACCCAGCTTGCCGATTAATTTTTGGGGGGAGACAACCTGGAGCGTGGGTGTTGGAGGCGTGGGGATGCAGGGCAGTCCAGGTGGCTTTTCCAGCGCCGACAGTGGAGGACGGGGATGCCGCTCTTTCGCGTGCCGTGATCTGATCCGAGCTGAGTTGTGCAGCCGAGTGTGCTTCATTTTTAATTGCTTTGGAGAGGGGAGGGCGGGGTTGGCCTCTCCTTGCTGCGGCCTCTGCCCCGGGCAGGTTGCGTGGCTGAGCTCAGCCCTGGCACCTTCCCCTCTGGCGAGGGAGGAATGGGGGCCAGGAAAACCCCAAAGGCAGCGCCAGCAGAGATAGGTGGGGATGGCAGTGCTGGCCAGTTGTGTGAGCCTGGCTGCGGCTGTGCCAGTGATGCGCTGGTGAGGACGGCAGCCCCACTGCCAAGCAGGACAGTGCCAGGCTGTGCCAGATGTCCCAGGGAGTGCCAGGCTGCTGCCACAGCAGCCACCTGCAGCCACCAAACAGCCCAATCTGGCAGCGTGAGGTTGCTGGTGCATCCATCCCTCCAGGGACCTGCCCCTTCCCCATTAGAGGACCTGGCACTTCGCTGCTCCAGCGCATGGCTGACCCCAGGCTGAGGCATATTTTGGTTTTCCTCGTGGCTGTTTTGGCCCTTTTTGGTCTAATCATGATTGTGGCCTCGCAGCCTGAGCCGGTGTGGCAGGGACGTGGGCACCACATGTGTACACGGCTTTATTTGTATGTACTGCAGCCTGGAGTTGGGGCTGCAGCTTCCCCCCTCTATCCCGCTGTGCAATCATTGCCAGCCACTATTTGTCAAGTACAAATTACAAACCATTCAACGTCTTAAGGAGCTGTCAGTCAGCTCCCACTCGTTATCCTAATCAAATGCACTAAAAATAGTGACAAAACTTATTCGCAGGGGGAAGGGGAGGCCATGAAAACAAACCTGCGGTGGGGCATGGCCCCTGCATGCAGACATAGGGATGTTCCTGTTACATGAGGTGTGAAAGCTGGGATGTTCCCCTTGGATGAGGTGTGAAACCTTGGCTCCAGCTGGGACAGGAGCCTGTTGGATACTGCCTGGGGCCTTGAAGTGGGGTCTGAATCCCCTCTATGCAGGAGCAGAAGCCCCTCGGGGGCGGCCGAAGCCTCTGCCCAGCACTGGGTGAGCAGGGCTGGTTGGAGAGAGAATTTCCTTTCTGCAGGAGAAGAGGGAGCAGCTCTGGGGCTGGATCTGGGGCTGGGAAAGGGTGGCAAAGCCATGTGAGGGGCTGCCCTGGCTCTGCGGGGCCATGTCCTGCTCTGCTTTCTACTTGAAGCTGTGCCCCGAGCTGCTGCTGCTGAGAAGTGTCCTTCCCGTCACGCACACTTGTGACAGAAAACCGTCCTTTTTGAAAAATTTAGCTAAAATATGCTCTTCTGGATGAGTCAGGGCTTGAGCAGCACAGGTTGCTCCCACACCTTGTGTACGGTTTGTGCCGTAGCGTTTGTTCTGCTGTTGCGGATGGAGCGGGTGACCCATCCCGGGGGACGAGGTCTCTGCTTGGTGGCCGACCATGCTTGCCGCAGGTCCTGGCTGTCCAGAGATGGAGCAACAGGGCTGGAAATGCTGCTGTGTCTGGAGGAACTGGCTTTGCTTTTCCCGTGAAAAATCCCTTGGTGGGCTGGAGGCGTCTGTGCTCCCCTTCCACTCTGGGACATCGCCCAGAGCGGCTCCAGCCGCCTCCTCTCCCATCCCCAGTGGGTTCGATGAAGTGGAGCAGAGAATCATCCCCTCTTCACACTTGAGAGATCAGAGCGAGCGGGTGTGAGCTGCCGGAGGGATGGCGAGGAGGAGGAGGATGAAGGCAGCCCTGGGCACTGGACCGTGGCGTGGGGGGAGAGGGTGCCGGGGCGCGGGGGCTGCCGCGGGTGCTGACGCTGCCTCTCCCCGCAGGCTGCAGCGGGAGCTGAGCTGAGTCCGCCGGCAGCACCTCCCCACCCCGCGGCGAGGCTGTAGCCCAAAGCACCGGTAAGACATCGCCGATGGCCCGGGGAGGGGGGACCGGGCTGCTTCACCTTCTGGGGGGCTCAGAGCTGCGGCACTGGGTGCTCTGCCACAGCCCTGGAGCATCCCTGGGTGGGCTGGGGGCTGGCTGCCGCTGCAGAAGGCAGAGCCCTCCCCGGGTGTTCCCCGGGCGGCGGAGCTGAGGCCTCGCAGCTCATGCCGGTGGTGGTTCGCCGTGTGCCGCTGGCGCTGCCCCCGGAGCGGAGGGCAGGGAGTTCCTGCGGGCTGCGACGTGCCCGGGGTGCTAATCCCCGCCGCAGGAACGCTGCCTGCCCGCCGCCTCGCATCGCTCACAGCCGAGCTCAGGGAACGCTGGCCGGGCTCCAGCCCTCTGCACAAGCCTTGGGAGGGGCAGAGGGGCAGTCCTGCTGAAAACCAAGGCACTGGCCGCGATGGGGAGCGATGCTGAGCCCCCCGCCCCAGCACTGTCAGCTGTGAAAAGCACGGCAGCAGGGCAATATCCCGCTGGGCATCAGCCGGGCTGCCCCGGCTGGATGGTGGTGGTGCTAAGCATTCCTGCAGCCTGCTGCGTGTAGAAATGCTGTATTTATTGGACATAAATTTATTAGACATAAATTTATTAGACATATACACAGCATAGCTGCTGGCAGTGGGTATTTTTTGCAGCCTGGCTGCTGCGATGCTATCCCGCAGCTCCCAGTGGTGCTGCTGGGGTGTGCTGGGAGCCACCACACTTCCTCCTCTGCCCTTTGACTCCGGGGGGGTTCATTGACGACTGTGCCAGAGGCAGGGGGGTCTCTCCCCGGTGCCTCTCGAGGACCTGAGTGCACAGCACATTCCTGCTGTCGTTAATCACTCCTTTGCCAAGCTCTTGCACAACCCTGCGTTCTCCCAGGGCAATCTGCACCCTTTCCTTGCCGGCTGCCAGGGGGATGTGGGAGCTGCAAGGGTTTTCTCAGCCCACTCTCCTCCCTGAGGACAGGTGGAGAGCCACGGGGCTAAAGCCACCTGGTCGTGTTGGCTGAGGAGTGGGGATGGTGTGAGGCTGCCAGTGCCTCTGGGCACAGCTTGGGGTTGCCAGCCTGCATTTGGCACTGGCCAGATTGAAGTCAGAGAGTGCAGGTATTTAGATGCAAAGCAACAGGAGAGCTTCGATTTGGGCTGGCTGCTCTGCAGCCCCTTCCTCAGAGGCCTGTGTGCTTCCTCCTCCTCCTCCTCCTCCTCCTCCTCCTCCATCTCCTCCTCCTCCTCCTCCTCCATCTTTGGCTCTTGTGGCCAAAGTCCTGACAGCTGGACTGGGCCCTGTCAGAGCATCATCGATGACCAGCACATCCAGCAAAGCCCTTGCCCGGGAGGATCAGCACCCAGGTGCAGGGTGGGTGCTCTCCCTGCCCAAACTGCTGCATGAGGAGGGATGAACTCACAATTCACGGTGTCCCTGGCCAGGATGTGCCTGGAAGTTGCCCATCCTGTGCCCACAGGCTCACAGGTGTGAAGGTGAGGACCCCCTTGTTTTAGGGATGTGCCTGGGGGATCCGCTGTCCCTTCTCTGTGCTCTGCTCCGGGCTAATCTCTGGGCATGTTGACTATGTTATACCCTGATTTCCTCAGCACACTGATAAATCATTTTCTGACCCAGGCTTTGAAAATGTGCTGGGGGAACGCTTGTATCCCCAAAGTGCTGCTGAATCCACCACCCTGGCTAGGGTGTTTTCCTGCCTGGGGAAGTGCTGCTTCCAGGGGAAACTCTGAGCAGCTCTACTCTTGCTCACGGTCCCGTGGGGAGTCACAAGCCACACGGTCACAGCCCTGCCATGCTCCCACTTTTCTCCCTGCACTGCCACTGGCATCCTGGGAGCCCCAGCAGATGCCAGAGCCCCGGGCAGAGGTGAGCAAGGGGCTGGCTGGGCACAGGGGGTGGGGGCTCCGTGTCATCACTCCTAAGGTCCTGCTCTTCCCTTCAGTTCTGCTACTACTGCAAAAAGCTTTTAAAGTACATTTATTTACGGGACAGACTCCTTCCCCTTGGCTGCAGGATCTGCCTCTGGATTGCCAGAAGTGACCATTTGCAAGTCCAAAGCTTTTATTTGACCCTTATTTGCTTTGAGACCCCCAAAGCCTGGCATAGATATGGGTGGACTGAGTCCTGGGGCAGACAGAGGCATGGTTCCTCCTCATCACCTGCATCCACAGAAGGAAGGACAGCTCTGCTGCCCACTGGAGTGGCTGCTGGAGTCATACCCAGCACAAAAAAAAATCACTTTATTACATTTCCCAAACTGTGGCAGGATCTGAGCCTGCCGGCATGGGTCACACAAGGACACTGCTGGTCCTCTGTGCAGTGTGGGAGCTGGAAAACAGTAGATGAAAATTGTGTCTTTTGGGAAATAAGCCCTGATCGTCAGGCAAAGCCCTTGCTGTGGGAGGGGAGCTGGGGGGGACAAGGGAGCAGCTTGTGCCTGGCACCCCTAAGCTTTCCCACAGCAAGATCTGAGGGCTCTGCCCCAGTGACACTGGGGCTGTGCAGGCTGCTGGGGCTGCCCATGGCTCTGGGGGGCTTGGCCTGAGCTTCTTTCCAAAGCTAGGCTAGAAAAACCCTCAGTTGGATGGGGCTGAGCCCTCTCAAACCCTCATGAGTGGCTGCGTCCAGGTCTGCACCCCGTGGGCAGCAGCTGCCTCCTCTGCTGCTTCCCTGCTTGTGTTTCCTTATCAAAGATACTCTCCTCCCTGGTTGTCTCCACCTCCCTTTTCCCTCCTGCCATGCGTGATCTAGCCTAAATATTTCCTTCCATAGCTTCAGGACACTGCTGGGTATCCTGCCATCTTTGGAGACTGCAAATAATTGCCTGCCTTCATTTATGTCATTACCTTGAAGGTATTTATAGAGCGTGGTCTTGAGTGGAAAGGAAGGCTATATATAAACTATTTGACTATATATAAAGGCAAGATCCCTTGGTCCTTAGCTGCAAACTGCCTGAAACTGCTCCTCATTTAAACTTTTATCCCCTTTGCTGCATGTTTTGGACTTCAAAGGTCCATCTTCAGTACTTAAATCCCCATCCTGGTAGAAGGAGGAGGTAGGAGGAAACATGGGGACTGTGCTATGTCCCATGACAGATGCCTGGCCCCAGAGCTGCCACAGTCTCAGCACAGGTCCAGGCTCCATGCTCAGCATCCTTGCTCTTTACTCCCACGGCTTGGCATGCTTCCCTCTGCTCCCAGAGTGTGTCCTGGCAGTTTCACTGGCTGCTGCAGCCACGCAGGAGGTGTCTCGGTGTTAATGAGGGGCGATGGTATCCCAGGGCAAGGGCAGGATGGCCAGACTGCCCGGCAGCTGCTGCTTGAACAGACTCCAGGGGTTGTTTCGTTTCCTGGTGGGCAGGCATCTGTCACTCGAGCCCTGGGAAACAACCTCTTCTTATTAACAATAATAATTACTATAGTAATAACAATAATAATAGAAGCCCTCTGGATGTCTGTGTCTCCTCCAGCCCGGGACCATGGGGAGCAGCAAAAGCAAGCCCAAAGACCCCAGCCAGCGCCGGCGCAGCCTGGAGCCCGCCGAAAACACCCACCATGGGGGTTACCCAGCCTCGCAGACACCCAGCAAGGCGGCTGCTCCCGAAGCCCACCGCACCCCCAGCCGCTCCTTTGGGACCATGGCTGCTGAATCCAAGCTCTTTGGAGGCTTCAACACCTCTGACACGGTCACCTCGCCGCAGCGTGCCGGGGCGCTGGCTGGTCCGTGTGGGTTGGGGCTCGGCAGGGTGGGGAGGCTCTCAGGCTGGTCTTGATGGGTTTGTGTCCAGCTTCTTGGGGTCTCGTGCTTTTGAGGGGCTCTGGGCTTGGGGGAGAAGCAGATCTGTGTTAGTAGCCAGTGGGAGGATGGTGAGAGGGTGGAGAGCGCTGATGCATGGCCACAGCCGTGGCTGTGCCCCTGCTGAGTGCTCTTTGTCACAGGGGGAGTCACCACCTTCGTGGCCCTCTACGACTACGAGTCCCGGACTGAAACGGACTTGTCCTTCAAGAAAGGAGAGCGCCTGCAAATCGTCAACAACACGTGAGTGTCCCTGTCCCTGCAGCCAAGCCCATGTGGTGAGCTGTCACCTCTGTCCCTGCTGTGGAACCCCCAGCCCAGCCTGGCAGGACCAGCTCTCCCAGGGGTGGGTGCTCAGGGAGATGTGCCAAAATGCACACAGGCACGGTGACTTGTCCAAGGACACTGACACTGGAAGCGGTCACTTGCCTGCTTCCTCATCCTCCTGGCCCTGCTGCTGGTCACTGTGGCCTCACAGCCTTGTCACCAAGCCACATCCTCTCCTTGCTGGCCATTCTGTGCCCTCCAACACAGAGCCACGTCCCCACCAGTCCCATCCCCATCCGTGCTCAGCTCCCTCTGGTTCACCTGGACACATCCCTTAGCTTTGTGGGTGCTTTTCCCTGTGCTTGTACGCTGTCTCTAAACTCAGCTTCTCTCTTGACTCTTCTTTCTCTCCCTCCATGCTGTCATTTAGGAGAAAAGTGGATGTCAGGTGTGTATTGCACATTCTTACTGTTATTATAAATGACCTAAATGACCAAAGCCCGTCTGCTGCCCAGAAGGGCAGGTTGGATGGAGCAGGGCTGGGAGGAGATGATTCCCAGATGGTTTTGTGGTTGGTTGCATTTGTCCTACCTGAGTGATCAGAACAGAGCAGGGAGTCCCTTCCCGTGCTGGGGAACTGTTCTATCCAGAGCTGTGTCTGCACCTGGGAGCTCTGAACCCATCCCCTTCCCTTGTCCATGCCTGGCTCCTCTCTGCACTCTCTTTCCAGCTGGTTCTCCACTCCCCCCTGGCCTTTGCATTTTTCTTTTGCATCTTTTAATTTTACTTTTGTATTCCATGAGTGGCTCTGGTGATTCAAGTATTCCCTTAGGGGTCTGACCCCCGGTTCGCTCCCCATCCTGCTCACCACAGCACATCCCTTGCGAGCAGAGCAGCATGGCCAGCTGGAACATGCTCCTAAAAATGATCCTGCATTAAGCCCATGTGTGGTCTGTCCTGACAGGAGGCACACACAGTCCAGAGCCTGGCTGGCAGAGCCAGTGTCCCCAGTGCCCCCAGTGTCCCCAGCCGTGGAGCTGCCACAGGGTCCCCAGGGTCTGCAGCTCCTGCTCCCCCTCCAGCACGGGCACCCAAAACAGCTTTGCAAAGTCCAAGGGTGGAAAGACGAGGGAACATCCCAGGAGTGAGATTTCTCCTGCGATGCTTGGGCAGTGGGTTACAAACGTTTTCACTCTGATCCTCGCTCTCATTGTTCCATGCTGTTTATTAATGGTGATTTGTTTCGTCTATGACATCTGGGATGTGCAGCGTTGCAATGTTGCGGGAAAAGCCTGAATTTGGGAGTTTTGGTGCTGCTTACTTTCAGTCTCAGCAGTGTGTGAGCTCCATGCTTGAGTTCTACTTCGGGCTGTTGCAAAGTGAGCTCTGCCCATGGGGGTCCAGATCAGACCCACATATGAGGGAGTTTTCTTTATGCCTTTTATCACTTCTGGGGTTTCTGCACTATTTTTTCCCTCTACTGCTATTTGTCAAAGGCTTGGACAGAGGGAAGGGTCGGTCTGTGATGGGCTCTGCAGCATCCTGGGGAGCAAAAGGGCTTTTTTTAGGTGACGCAGTCCTTTGGTGGAGGGTGCAGGCTGTAGCTGCCCACCTTCCCAGTGTCTGTGTGGGTGCGATGTCCACAGGGAGAGAGGCGGTGGAGGAAGCTGGGCAGTTTGTGCAGTGCTCAGAGAGTGAATCACTCTTCTCACTGACCTCCCAGAGATGCTCACACTGTCTGGGAACAGCTCGGGCTGCTGCACTTTGGGGCCAGCAACAGACAAATGTGTGATGTCCCCTTCCTCTAGGGTCCCTGGCAGGACAGTCAGTGCCCTGGAGCTGTTGGGAGGGGACTTGGGTTCAGTCTGGGAAGGGCTGGCAGGCACTGGGCACAGTGGCAACCCATGGCCAGGGTGGCTTTGCAGGGTGGCAGCAGGTTTTGGCTGCTCTGATGGGGCTGGGGTTGCTCGGGGTGAGAGGAGGAGCCTCCACATCGTTCACCTCCCTGCTCTGGGTCATCCTACCAATCCACCCAGTGCAGAAAGGCTCTTGTGGTGCCATTTCTAGTGGGAAGGAGTCTCCTCCCAGCCAGCAGGCAGCCGGCTGGGATGTGGTGGGATATTTTGGGTAAGATTGTGCAGGGAATTGTTGAAATGCTTTGTTTTGATGATGATGATTATTATTATTTCTTTCCCCTCTGAGACATTTTTGGAATAGTTTGTTTTGCTGAATTCCCAGCTTGTAGCCTTGCAGCCCAAGCTGGAATGAAGCCACAAGTCAAAAGCTGGGCATTTTTCAAACAGATGTTTACTCTGGTCCTGTGGGAAAGGAGCCCAACCAGCCTCCTGTCCCCTTCAGAGCCACCTCCGTGCAGGTGACTGGGGCAACAGCCGTGGCTGAGGAGCACAAGCTGCCTGCCATGAGATGTGCTGGGGCTGGAAGAAGCTAAAATGTCATCCAGGGCTGCTCTGAGGCTGGTCCAGGGGCAGAGCCCAGCTCTATGTGTGGGAGGAGATGCCTGGAAGGTCCCCACTACCCCACCCCACTGACACCATAGCAGGGAGCTGGGGGCCGTGTCTGGGTTATCCCGGTGCTTTGAAGCATCACTGCTTTAGCTGGGAAAAGCACAGGTCACAAGCAGCTGGTGAGTCTGGAGCAAGGATGGAGGTTTACACGTCTGCGGGGTCAGGGATGGGTCTGGATGTGGTCTGATGAGCCTTGTAGTGGTGACTGAGGTTATTGGTGTTTTTCTGTAACATGTTTGCGGACGTTATCCTGCCAAGTCCTTGTATCCTTACGGTGCCGTTCCCACGAATCTGCAGTTTTCCCGTAGCCTCGTCTCCCTTGTGGTCAGGATGAATTCAGTGACTGTCTTTGATGGGCAAGAAGATGCAGGTGGTGGGAGGAAAAGCCCTGCTGTCTGCAGGAAGGGGAAGCCGCCTCCTGCCGCCCTCTTGTTGTTCTCTATTTGTTGTCCTTCCCAGCCCCATCCGGAGCAGGAGCCGGCGGGAAGGAGGGCAGAGCACCCTCCAGCTCCTGGGGCCGTGCCTGAGGCCGCCGTGCCCGGGGCAGGAGAGATGGACGGTGGCTCAGCCCCAGGTTTTTAGGGACAGGGAGCCTCACTCGAGGCTGTGCAGGCACAGCCCTCGCTTGGGCAGCAGCAGGCTCAGGGTCAGAGCCCCGGCCTTGCAGGGTGCCCATCCCGGGGCTGGGAACGGGACACCCGGGCTGGACAGATCCCACTGCATCCAGGCCGGACACCATAGCTGGGCAGGGCTCAGCCCCTGCCCAAGCCTCAGCCCTGTCCTGCTGCTTTTCTGCAGCCTGTGTTTAACTAACTCCCTTGGGTTTTCCTGGTGCCTTTTTTAATTGCTGCCATCATTCTGTCGCTTCTCCCCGTTTCCTGGCCCTCCCCTCGCCTGCTGCTCCCTGCTGCCAGGACCCCCAGTGCCTCACAACCTCCAGCCAGATCCCCTTCCCATTCAGGTGGCTCCAAAGGTATTTTGGCTTGCTGGCTGCCCTGCCTGATTCAGGTTTAAAGCATTCCACATGTGGATGGGTGGCCCCAGTAGTGAGAGCTCACCCAAATGGAGCCACGGGAAGAGGCTGGTAGCAGGAGCACTCCTGGCTGGGGTCTGGCTGTGGGGTTGGGGTCTGTGGGGCCGCACCTTTTCCCAGTGGGGCTCTGAGCTGGCTCATCCTCCCCCAGTGCCTGGGGGCGGGTGAGGGGCTGGCCGGGGGGCTCCTGGCTTCACACTGAGTGTGTTTTGGTTCTCTTGCAGGGAAGGTGACTGGTGGCTGGCTCATTCCCTCACTACAGGACAGACGGGCTACATCCCCAGTAACTATGTCGCGCCCTCAGACTCCATCCAGGCTGAAGAGTAATTGCCATCTTTTAGACAGTTTATAGCAAATGCACCCTGAGCGCTCCCCCTCCACCCCTGCCCCGTTCCTGGGAGAAGCCTCCAAGCCCTCTGGGTTTTTCCTTTTTGTTACTTTTCCCCGCTGAATGTGCAAACCAGCCTGTCTTTAAGGCCATAAGTGCAGGGCTGCAGCGTGCTTGCGTGGTGGAGGGGTGAGCGGTGGCGTAGCAGGGCTGTGGATGCTTTTGGTCTGGTTTTTATGGAGAGCCTGGAGGAGAGAAGGCTCCGGCGAGATCTCATTGCAGCCTTTCAGGACTTAAAGGGGGCTCCTACAAAGGAGAGGGGAAGACCTTTTACACAGGCAGAGGGGCCTGTGAGAGGACAAGGGGGAACATTTTAAACTAAAAGAGGAGAGATTTAGATTAGATGTTAGGAAAAAATTCTTTACCCAGTGGATGGTGAGACACTGGCACAGGTTGCCCAGAGAAGTGTGACTGCCCCATCCCTGGAAGTGTTCAAGGCCAGTTTGGATGGGGCTTGGAGCAACCTGGGATAGTCGAAGGTGTGGCACCCCAAGGCAGGGAAGCAATGCCCAGCCCAGGCTGTACAGGGGCATGGCACACCCTGAGGTGCCAGAGCCTGGAGCTGCAGCCCCTGGTCTCCCAAACCTGCAGTGGGTGGGCCAGGGCTGAGCCCCCTGCTCGGGCAGGCAGTGAGGCGGGTAGTGCCAGGTGCTGAGCCACTGCCTTTCTCCTGCAGGTGGTATTTTGGGAAGATCACTCGCCGGGAGTCCGAGCGGCTACTGCTCAACCCTGAAAACCCCCGAGGGACCTTCCTGGTCCGAGAGAGCGAGACCACAAAAGGTGAGCAGGGCTGAGGGGGCTGGCCTGGAGGAGACCGTCTCTTGGGGGTGTGGGGGTACCCTGAGGCCCCTCGGTCTCTCCTGCTGGTGCTGGTCTCCAGGGAACCGATGCTGACATGGCCATCACATCACCAGTGACCCGTCTGTGCCAAATGCACTCTTACACCCCTGAGCCTGTGGGCTTTAGGGACACGGCCACTTCTGTCCCACCACTGCCTGCCCAGTGAGTGCCCTTCACAGAGATGGTTCAGCTCATGGCAGAGTGGAAGCCAGGGGTCTCACCAACTCTGGCAAGACCACCAGGCAGGATGGTCTCTTTTCCTGTTCTTTTGGTCATTGGTTTGTTTGGTTGGGTTTTTGTACACCCCCAACCAGATGGGTTTTTTTGGTTTTCCCCTGCTCCCTGTATAGTGACAAAATCTTGAACATGTGCTTCCTGGGCAGCCAGACTGAGGGAGTGATGAACTTTAGTCCTTCTTTCAAGTCTGACAAGTCTTTATACCTGTTTTGTGTCTCCTGAAAGTGTGAGTTGTGATCTGTGAGGTTTGACTGCCTGATGGATGGTGGAAGTTTAGTTTAGTTTGGCTCCAAATGCACCTTTGGGAAAAGCCCCTTGATGTTCCTTTCTGGTTTTATGCCTTGAACTTATCACTATTATTTTATCTTGGTGGAAACAGTTCCTTTAAGCAGCAGCATAAATCTTCCCCTCTGCTATCTATGGCCCCAGCAACGCCACCTTGCTCTCGTGTGGGCAGAGCAGAGCCAAGCTCCTGAAGCAATGCCCATGGTGGGATTTGTGGAGGAGTGAATTGGGCCCACCAGCCCCTTGGCTCCTCTCTGAGATGCTGAGGAGTTGTGGGTCAGCAGCTCCCCTCAGCCTGGCTCTGCCTGCTCCTCTCCCCTTGTTAGCACATCCTGCAGGATGGCTGGTGGCAAGGCTTGGCAGAGCTGCTGTGCAAGCAGCGGGCAGCTGGAGGCTGTGATGGTGTGGCATGGCTGTGCTGTTCCTCCCTGGCACCCGGTGCCAGCTTGTGCAGCCAGGAGCTGCTCCCCATCCTCTGCTTTTGGGTGAAAGCAGCACCTCCATGCCCAGTCCTGCTTCCCCCATGCCCACCCGCAGTGGGACCCCGTGGGGAGCAGCCAGCCATGGCACACCTCCCCCAGCCCCTTGCTCCTGCCCACAGGTGCCTATTGCCTCTCCGTGTCCGACTTCGACAACGCCAAGGGGCTCAACGTGAAGCACTACAAGATCCGCAAGCTGGACAGTGGCGGCTTCTACATCACCTCCCGCACCCAGTTCAACAGCCTGCAGCAGCTGGTGGCCTACTACTCCAGTGGGTAGCCACACGGGGTCCCCTTGGGGTTGGGGTGGCACCCTGGGTGCTGTCCCTGCCCTCGTTGCAGGGCAGGTGCTGCTGGGAAGTCACCACTGAGCTGGGGGACACCAAACCAGTTTTGTGGGACTGTGGTGAAAAGCTGGGTTTTAGGGCAGAGGGTGAGGGTGTGGGTACAGGTCCCCAGGGTGTTTTCAGGAAAGATGTGGGGTAGACATCACATGCCTAAATGCCCGTGTGTCACCCTGCTGTTGTCCCTTCCTGTGCCAGAACATGCTGATGGTTTGTGCCACCGTCTCACCCATGTCTGCCCCACGTCCAAGCCCCAGACCCAAGGCCTTGCCAAGGATGCCTGGGAAATCCCCCGGGAATCGCTGCGGCTGGAGGTCAAGCTGGGACAGGGTTGCTTCGGAGAGGTGTGGATGGGTAAGGACCATTCCCATCCTGCTGTCCCCTCTGTGTCACCACGTCCATCCTGTCCCCAGCCACCTGCAGATGCCTGGAGCCTGCGGTGGGGTGGGGGAGCAGTGGAGGGACACGGCTCCCTGCCCCATACATGTGTCCTGTGCCACAGGGACCTGGAATGGCACCACCCGGGTGGCCATCAAGACACTGAAGCCTGGCACCATGTCCCCAGAGGCCTTCCTGCAGGAAGCCCAGGTCATGAAGAAGCTCCGGCACGAGAAGCTGGTTCAGCTCTACGCTGTGGTGTCAGAGGAGCCCATTTACATCGTCACCGAGTACATGAGCAAGGGTGAGCACAGGAGGGACACTGAGGGGGCAGCTGAGGGGCTCTGCTCCTCCAGATTGTTCTGACCGTGGTCTTCCTCACAGGGAGCCTCCTGGACTTCCTGAAGGGTGAGATGGGCAAGTACCTGCGGCTGCCCCAGCTTGTGGATATGGCTGCTCAGGTGGGTTTGCACATCTCTGGGCCTCCCACATTCCTCGTGAGGGCACTGGCTGCCTGAGCCCCTCACTGGGCTGTGGTGGCTGTCACTGGTCAGGCAGTGGGGTGCTCTGTTGTGGCTCAGCCCAGAGCTGGGTTGCACTCATTTTGCCCGTTCCCATTGCTGCCAGCTCTCCCTGGCCAGCAAACCCAAGTCTGCGTGGCATTTCTTGAGCAGCTGGTTTTTTCCCACCTTGGCTGGGTCCCAGGGCGACCTGTTCCCCTCAGCGGTGCTGGGCTCTCCCCGGGGGCACTCGTGTCACCCTGCCAGCTGCAGTGCCCCACGCGCTGGTCCCCACAGATCGCGTCTGGCATGGCCTATGTGGAGAGGATGAACTACGTCCACCGGGACCTGCGGGCAGCCAACATCCTGGTGGGGGAGAACCTGGTGTGCAAAGTGGCTGATTTTGGCTTGGCACGACTCATCGAGGACAACGAGTACACGGCTCGGCAAGGTGCGTGCCCAGGGCTGCCGGCACCGCGCCCAGGCAGGTGGCACCGGAGCAGTGGCCACTGGCCCCCACGGTGTGTGTTGTGCCTGGAGCCAGCACATGGCTCTGGTGGCACGGGGGTCCTGGAGGCACCCCCTCACCCTGCCTCTCCATCCAGGTGCAAAGTTCCCCATCAAGTGGACGGCCCCCGAAGCGGCCCTGTACGGCAGGTTCACCATCAAGTCAGACGTCTGGTCCTTTGGCATCCTCTTGACCGAGCTGACCACCAAGGGCAGAGTGCCATACCCAGGTGAGGGCTGGCACGTGCTGGCAGAGGCCCTGTCCCCACTGTGGTGCCCAACACCAGCTGTCCATGCCCAGCGCTTGTCCCCGAGCTGCCTCTTCCCAGGCTGGATCCTGCCCCACTGGGGTGTGCAGATACTGGCCAGGATGCAGTGTCCCAGCCACCCTGTCCCACTCTAGTCCCTGAGCAAGGTGACAGGGACAAGTGCTGCCAGGTTCCTCTCTCCCTGGGTCACTGGGATTGCCCCTAAGGCGTGTCCTGGCAGACAGCCTTGGTGTCCCCCTGGGACAGGCACAGTGCAGGACTGGCCTGGCTCTGATCAATGCCCTGTCTCTGGCCGCTCGCAGGGATGGTGAACCGGGAGGTGCTGGACCAGGTGGAGCGGGGGTACCGCATGCCCTGCCCGCCCGAGTGCCCCGAGTCCCTGCACGACCTCATGTGCCAGTGCTGGCGGAAGGACCCGGAGGAGAGACCCACCTTCGAGTACCTGCAGGCTTTCCTGGAGGACTACTTCACCTCGACAGAGCCCCAGTACCAGCCTGGAGAGAACCTATAGACGCAGGGCTCCTCCTGGCACCAGGGACACTGCTGTCCTCACCACGGGGCGCTGAGGGCTGGCCTCCCCAGCGAGGGGCTGTGTTTGTGGGGCAGCCCTGGAGCAGGACAGGGCAGTATCTCCGGATGCAGCCGGGGGAGCCGCTGGGTTCCCCCATCGCTCATTGAGACTTCTGGCCCATGTTTAATGAAGCGGCGCTGTCCTGCTGGCGAGAGGAGCCTGTGGGCACCAACGGAGCCAGCTCAGGAGGGCAAGCAGAGCATCTCCTGCCAAGAGACTTGGGTTTTGGGAGACTTTTTTTTTCCCCCACAGTTCTGGGGTGAGCCAGGAGGAATTGGGGGACAGCATCGCCCCACCTCAGACACATGGTCCCAGTCTCCTGCACCCCCTTTCTAAATCAGCACAAATTTCCTTGCCCCTTTACCGTCCCCACCATCTCCCTCTTGGCTCCAGCTCTCCTGAGAATGCTGGCAGAGATGTTTTGCCACAGGGATGTCACAATCCCAGGCTGGCTTGAATGGGGTGACGTGCCAGGGTGGTAGTGGTGGCGTGGGATGACAGCGGAACTCTGGTGGTCCCTCTGGCCTCACCATGACCTTAATGGCTGCTGGGTTCTGGAACTCTGAAATGTGACTGCTCCAGGCTCTGGTGACCAACACTGCCCCATAGGAGCACCTGGGCACATGATCAAATCTTCCAGCTATGTCTGTTCCCCCAGGGGACATGTCTCACCTCTCCCAGGAGCAGGACTGGGGATGCCAGCAGAGCCCCCACCCTGCTGCGCTTTCTCCCACCACATGCTCCAGGTCTTCCAGCCAGACCCTTGGGAAATACCCCCCAGCTCTGCCACCAGCTTTCCCACCAGCAAAGCCCCCTGGGCTGGCCCTGCCACCAAATCCGGTGCCACTGTGGGGCTTGGGTGCCTGGCCCATGTAGCTGTTCTGGGTGTGGGAACGTTTTGGAGGAAGTACTCGACTTTCACAGATGCTTTTGTCCACCTGGTTTGTTTTTAGCTGCCTTCCCTCTACGCATTGTGTCTCAGCTTCCAGGCAGCAGTCCCCATGCAGCATCCCCAGCCACATGCCACCACCTGGAAGTGCTGTGCCACATTTTCATCCTCATCTCCCCCCTGCTCGCTCCCAAAGGCCTCAGCCGTGTCTCAGCTGCAGGTGGCTATTCCTGCCCAGTTTTGTCCCACACACATCCCATGGGGCTGATCCCTGGTGTCGGCAAGGCAACGCTTCCTTCCCTGCCTTCTCCCAGCCAGCACCTGCTTGTACATAACCCTCGAGTGGTCCCTGCACTGTCCCAGACCTTGACTTCATTGCATGTGTTGGTACCCAGCTGGAAACCTTTCACCATGGTGCTTCACAAAGCTTCACTCCTTCACCTCCTGGGTCCCAGAGACCCTTGCTCAGAGAGACCTGGGGGTCTTCGGATGCACTGCTGGAGCATGGTGGGTTGGGGGCTCGGGGGATGCTGTGGGGCAGGGGTGCTGAAGGGAAGGACCTGGAGAGGGGAGCCGGTGGCTGTGCCCTCCTCCCAGTCCTCAGGCACTCAGTGGGCTTTCTGTGCCTCCCCATCACCTTTGGGATGGTGTTTGCCTCTGGCACAGCCTCCTCCCAGGCAGCAGCCCCAACCCACCCCTCACCAGTCCTTGCCATGGTGCCAGTGTCCTAAAAGCTGGGTGGGAGTCAAGCATGGGCAGGAGGTGGCCAAAAGCCCCGCCCCAGATCTCCACCAGAGCAGGACCTGGGCAAGCCACTGCTTCTCACTCACTCACTCCCACAGCTCCCCGGTGTAGTGGTTTGACCAAGCCACTTATTTATGAACCAAGTACATGGTTGGTTGTTTGGTGGCTCCTTTTTTAATGAGTAAAACATTTAAAATCAGTTTGAACAGGCTCTTCAGCAGTATGGAGAGATCCTACTGGCTTGAAGAGCAGCAGCTGGTTTAATGGATTTTTTTTTTAAATCATTTTGGGAGTTGGAGCCTTTTCTCCCCCCCTCCCTTCCTAGCAGGTGTGCTGTGTTGGCATTTCTGCATTTGGGCAGGGACTCCCCAAACCTCAATGTTCTGGGTCTTCCCATGTTTGCAGCCTTTTGGGATGGGCAGGTGCCACAGATGCCCTGTCCTTCAGTAGCTGTTCCAAGGAGTGGCTTGTGCCATAGCTCTGCCTGAATTATAGAAAATCCCTATCCCTGGGAGAAACCTTTTACAACTGTGACATGAGGAAGCCAGATTTGTTCTGGAAGCTGGGGAGAGAGAAGGCAGGCACACATGTTAAGGTTTGGCTTTTGGTTGTCCGTGGCACGTGCAGGGTCTTGGGTGCAGCAGGACAGGAAGGGCTTCCCCTGGCGAGTGCAGCCTCGAGCTCTTTCTGGAAGGCAGCAGGTGCAAGGAACATCCTGAGTTGGCTTCATTCCCCAAGGCTTTCAGCAAGATCTGGTGAAGGAGATGTGCTGGGGACACTTCAGGGCAGAAGGCAGTAAGGCAATCCCAGAGAAGCCCTCCTGCGCAGGGCTGTGTGTCCACCTGTCCGTGTGTCCATCCGTGTTTCTGTGCAGTGCTTGTGGTGGGACCCGCCGGACTCGCCGCCGCAGCCAGCGTGACCTGGAGGCCCTGGGAATTCAGAGCCTCCCCTCCATCATCATTCTGTCTGCCAATTTACTTTTTAAGCCAATAAACTCCAGAGGGGAGCCCCTGCCTAAGGATGCTCTTTGGCTCCCTGGGCTCCCTAAAACCCTACAAATCATTCTCCTCTGCTGTTATAATTTTTTTACACAGTCTTTTGTAAGATCTCTAACTGACTATGCAGAGAACGTGTGGATCTGTGTCTCTCTCCCCATCTCCCCTCACCTGCCTTTTTCGGTGTCTAAGTAAAATATTTAGCTTTTTTTTTTTTTTTTTTTGATAATAATAAAACTTTGGAAAAAAACCTGGAAAGGTTCAGCTTTGTGGGTGGTGGGGGGGTTGGAGATGCTTTGAAACTCTAACGTTGATGTAAATACTTTGCTATTTGATAATTAAATACAAACAGACCTCACAAAACAAAAGTGTAGCTTGTGTATGAGAGGACTTGTTAGCTCCTTAGCATCCCTGTTAGAGGAGCTGATGTGCAGTACTCATGTGAAGCTCCTGGTGCTTCAGACACTTTTTCTGGAAGATGCTTCTGGGATCTGGTGCCGCTTCTGTGCCACTGGGGCCATTCCCCACACAGGCTTATGGTTCAGCACAGGATCAGGGCCATGTCTGGCATCTCCAGCAGTCCTGGAGGAAAAGCAAGTGCCATGGTCATTGCAGTCAGGCCCTGAGGGCTGTTCCATGTGCCCCCAGCCTGGGATACGCTGTCAGAGTGGAACTCAGCCATTGCATGGCTCAAAGCAAGCCCAGGGCAGGGCAGGGGTGGTGTTCGTGCTGCCAAAATCCAGGGCATGGTGTCCCTGACTGAAGCCACCCGGGCTGGCCTGGGCTGGGGGGGACAAGACAGGGGCAGCCTCCCTTCAGCAGAATCTGCTTTATCAGCAACTCCAAGAAACAGGCCTGCTCTGTTTAGGTAATTAGTGGGTGCTGATTGGGATCCCTCACTCGCTGATTAAGTAATTGATACATAGCACAGCGCTGGGGGTAGGAGGCTTTCTGAATGCAGAGTGGATACTGCTACTGCTCATTCCCCACTACCATCATCACCATGGTCTGGGGTGGCTTTAGTTCCCCAAGGCCCCAGTCTGGCTGCTCCCTCCTCCTCAGACTGGTAAGTGACTCAGTCTTATCACTGTAAAAGTTTACTGCTTTATGTTTTGTTTGTCTTTAAAGCAGTTAAGCAATTGAGGGATCATCTCTTGTGTGCAGGTCCCTGGGCCCACGTGCAGTGCGTGGGCTGGGGATGGGCTGGCGAGGTCACCCCAGGAGGGAAGCTGAGGCTTTGGATCTGCACCTTTGGCATTGCTGTTTGAGAATGGGATGGCCATGGGGGTCAAATGGAGGAGGAGATGGGTGCTGGGGGAGGCCAGGGTGCTGCTGTCCAGCCTGAGCTCTGGGGCAGTGCAGGGGGCACTGAGGTGGTTTGTGTACAGGGGGTGAGGGAACTGGATTCAGTGCTTCCAAGCCCTGCCTAAGGCACTGTTTGCTGCCTCCTCTCCCTGTCCTGTCCTCAGTGGCAGCTGAGGCATCTTAAGAGGGTATTAGAGTGAGGCTGTGGCTCCCCTGAGCAGCTCTGATGAGGAGGCAGGGGTCCTGTGTTGGGCAGTTTAGAGCCCCTGGCAGTGGGCTCTAAACTGGCGAGGATGAGTTGTTGTTTGACTTGAGCATCCCCTTCATTTACCCAAAGCTCAGTGGTAGCACACCCCAAGAACACAGAGTCCTGGCTCCCACAGGATAAATGCTTTTAAGTACACAGGGTCAGCTCTGAATGGCAAATCCTGAGTTGTGCTGAGGGTCTGGGGTCTCTCCCACAGCCAAAACGCAGAAGGTCTCCTGGGATAGGAGCAGGGTGCTGTTTGATAAAGGGTTGCCTCACAGCAGGACTGTGCCCCTGTGTCAGGCTCTCAGGTTTTGCTGGCAGTGCCACCAAAGATCCCACAGTGCCTGTTACTGGTAACAAGGGGTGGACAGGAGGCTGCCAGCGTGCGTCGACTTAGAGGACACAGCTTGTTGTCACTTGGATGTCATCCCCTCCAGCAGCAGGCGTGGGTGGCACCTGAGCCATCTGCCCTCCCTTGCCCTACTATCAGAGGATTTGCCTTTGCTGGAAGAGTAGCAAAACCCTCTTGCCAAGGGTTTATCTCCAGGCTCTGGAGGGGAGGGCTGAAGTCCTTACCTGACTGTAGCTTACCTCCCACGGCTGGGAAACTGCCTGATGCCAGAGAAATGCTGCAGGACAGGGCTACCTGTGACCCTGAGTGATGTTTGTGGTTTCCCTGGCTCAGGAGATTTGGCTGGACCACTCTGGGTGACAGCACGAGGGGACAAGGCTGGTGCTGTTGTCAGTGGGACTCTGCCTCTGGCCTTGGCTGCCTCCCTGAGCTCACTGTGGGTGCTTCCAGCCCAAATGGCTCCTCCATGGGATCAACCTCTTTCCTCTGGCTGCTGCTGTTCATGAGGCCACGTTGTGGGCTTGTCTCAGGGTGAGCAGGAAGAGAATCCAGGCAGGAGGCACTGATCACCCAGCAAGATCCCTGGATGAGAGGCAGATGCTGAGAGAGCAGGCTGATTCCTACCTGCACCCCAGCAGTGCTGGGGAGCTCAGCTCCCAAGTATCAGATCCTAAGATACGCACCATCATGGATGTCAGGCAGATCTAAGGTACAAAAATCTGTATCATGGCAAGCCTTGTGGTATTCCAGCTGCTCATCCTGGGGATGCTTCCTCTCCCTGAAAAGGCTTGAGGAGGAGTATGAAAAGCATCTGCACCCTACGGCTGCACTGAGGAGTCCAGGGCTGCCTGAGTCAAGCTGCATCTCTAAGGATTGGAGCCTGAGCTGGGTTTTGTTTTGGTTTTTTTTCCTTTATTGACCCTGCTGTGTCACTGATCTGTTATGTGACCTAGAAAAGAAAATTATCTCTCCCTCAGATGGAAAGACAAAGGAACAGCTTAAGGCTCCAGCTCCCTGTATCTAGGGAGCATCAGGCAGATGGACACTGTAATTCAGCAAGGTGATGAGACTCACTCAGTGCCAAAGTGTCAAGTGACACTTGGGGCAGCGTCCAGGCTCAGTGGGGCCTGGCACAGCACAATGGTTGTGTTCTAAATCCCACTGCTTTTAGTCCCTGCTGTAGCTGCCCACCCATGCAGTCCCCACACAGAGACCCTGTGGTGCCCCCAGGATCCCCAGGGACAGAGCCACCCCACTGCTGTTCTGGCAGAGAAGGGCAAAACATCCCATGTGAGCATTTTTCCATGTAGCTGGCAAATGCCTGGCTGAGCACTCTGGCTGTGTCTGTCCAGGCTCAGCCCCATCCATGGTGCACAAACAGGGAAGCTCTGATGCTGCATTTCCGAAGCCATCGGGTTCGACCTGTTCTGCAGTCACAGGCTGGTTTTTCATGGTCTCTTTATGGAGAAGGACGAACCAGGCATTAGCATGGGACGTGAGACTTGGTTGGGTTCCTCATTCTGCCCGAGGCTTTCTGTCTGACCATGACAGAGTTGCTTTAATTTTCTATCTTTAAAATGAAGATGGTATCTCAGGGCCCTAAAGAGGCTAAGAGAGTGTGCTGGGGAGAGCTGTGTGCATATCAAAGAGAGCTCCTTCTCTGCATTAGGGCTGGGAGGTTTCTTACCCCACTGAAAGCTGTCCTGCAGCCTCCCTCTTTTGAAGTGCTTTTCTCGAGCTGGGTCTCACAGAAAGAGCCCGCAGCCGTGCCTTGTCTTGAACCCCACATACAAAGCCAGGGCTCGCTCTCATCCAAAGGGTTGTCTGGCTTCGTGGCTAGCATTTATTTAAATTGCTGTAAAGTGTAACTTGGCTAGTGAGCAACAAAAGTGTACTCTTGACAGAACAGAGTGCATTAGCTTAAATATATTGAAACTTTAAAGTTGCTCAGAGCACAGCTGTGCCAAGGCTTGCAATGAGTGCCCTCCCCTCTCCTTTCCATTTGTTATTTATGCCTGAGTTGATGTGACAGCTACTGGGATTTCCCTCAGCCTGACAGGTGACAGAGCTGTCAAATCTATTTTTGATGTGGCACATGCTTTTTTTTTTAAATCGTGTAAACACTAATATGCCATGAACTCTTTCCAACTTGGACCTGGTCTTCAGAGCACGGGACAAAGCCAAGCCTGTTTCAACTCCCGCACCCTTTAACACTCTCAGGTGCGCCTGGGCACTGTTGGATCCCACAGTTTGTCTCTCCCCGTTCTGCAGAGGGGCATGGGCTCACACCCCCACGTGTCCCCCTGCATGGCTTGTGGCAGCTGGGCTGCCCTGGGCAGAGGGACAGGCTGGGGTGACGTGGTGGCGTGGGACGGGCTTACGCCACGTGGGCACCCAGCAGACACTTTTCCTGTCGGCGGTGGGGATTAGCGGCTTCCAGGACACAGCTCGGGGGTTTAATTTCGTAAGCAGAAAAAGGGGAATCTGTCACGTAAGTGCAGAGATACACAGGAGGTGCTTCTGGTTGTGAGAGGAGGCTGTTTAGGAATTGCCAGTCTGGCTCCCAGTCTGCCCAGGGTCAAGTTAAACATGCGAGAAGAGTCAGTACTGGGAGCTACAGGGCAAACAGGCTCTGCCTCTTGCTGGAGACTGTTTGGGGTTGCTGTGCTGGGAACAGAACAATGCAGAGACACGTGATTGCTGGGCTAAGGCATCCACAATGAGCAGCCAATGCATCATGCTGGGCAGGAGGCCATAGACCAAAGTTTATAAAGCTTTATTAAACATTTTGAACAGCTGTGCAATGAACAAACAATACTCTGGAAGTTTCACAACCTCATAGCTTGAACTGCCTCAGGACAGCAACAGCCACTTCTGCTGCTCTCCACCAGAAGACTGAAGGAAAGACAAACAGATGGCAAAGGGGAGTGAAACCTTCAAAGTTTAGAGATACGAGTTTTATGTCAACCTCTAAGGCTTCTCACAAACCAATCTCTGCCCCAGGCTGTAGGCCTGACCCACCACCACCTTGGATTCTTGACATCCTTCTGCCAGGGAAGCTGGAGACACCAGGCATTTTTCCAGCCTCTGCCCTTCTCTAGTCAGTAGCACCAGCACCTTCTGTCACCTCTGGCCCAAAACCATTATCTCTGAAAATGGCTGAAGCATTTACTGCTTCAAGCCATGCCTCCACCTCAGGATCCTCTCCTGCCCTGCCTACACCCAGCCTTTCAGGCTAGCATGAGTTTTGTAGAGTGAAGTTCACAGTGGCTTCCAAAACCCTGTGTCTTGCAGCATGCCAGTTCTTCATCCCAACAGTCAACACCTTGGTAAACCTGGGACATGTAGGAGGAGGGGAAGAGACAGTCTCCTGTGAAGCTTTATAAAAGCAGCAGCATAACTGAGGCTTTCAGGCTGGGATCTTGGAGCACTCGGAGTTCAGAAAGCACTTCAGCAGTGCAGCACACATCTCTTTGGCAGGCTGAGCAGGAGGAGATGACTCAACTGCCTCTGGCTCCAGCAGCTTTTGGCCAAGTCCATTTGTGAGCTGTTGCACTTGCCCTTGATCAGCAAGGTGGGAAGGCTGGCTCCCCACAGAGAGGCTGAGAGAATCTTGTAGCTATTCGAGCAGGACCAGTGGGCCAAGAGCCCTGAGTTAGACCACCATGGCCTAATGCAGACAAGTGACACACAACTCCAGCACTCTCAGCTGGGCAGGGGCCAGTGGCTCAGGCTTCCAGCAGTTCTCAGTTGAGAGGGCTGGTGTCTGTTCCCGGTGATACGGGAAGGGGAAAAAAAAAAAAGACTTCTGCTTCTAAAAAAGCAGGTGGTGCTGCCAGAGTTCACACAGTAAACGAGTCGAATTTCACAGGCAGAGTGGGAAGAATTTGCCACTCTAGTCCACGCAGTTAGAGGAAACAGGTTGTCCTTACTCCAGTCCCATACCCAACACCCCCCTCCTCCCTAGCCCCACCCCCTTTTTAAAAGCAAAACAACAGCCCTCAGCTGACTGGAAGGTTATGATTTTCTAGGTGCCCACTATGTTGGGATCATGAGCTGATTCTGGCAACTGGGATCCTGTGCAGTGATACAAGAAGCAGTTCCCCCAGCAGCTGTAGCAGATGAGGAATAGAGCTGCCAGGAAGACCAAGGCACAAATTGTGCAAGGTTTCCGTTCCAGGAGAAAACTGAGCAGGTAGAATCCCATGAACATTGAGTGACTGAACCACAATGCTGGGTTGAGGGGCTTGGGTATGAGCAGGACAGGTAGCAACCACTGAAGGCAGTACATCGTGGCTGGCTGCCTGGGGCCTCGTGGCAGTAGCAGTCAGATGTGCTCCAGAACAGGATCCAGCAACTCCTCCCAAGGGCAGGCTGCTCTGTAGGGAGGGGAAAATGTCACACTGTCAGAGAAATGCAGGGAAAAAAATCAATTCACATTCTTCTAAAGTTTCATTTACTCCCAAGCATCATATGCTGATGGTTGAACTCCCAGTACTAAATTCTGGCGTGTCTTGGAGCTGGTGGAAACCTTCCTGCTTTCTGAACCACTCAGCTGGGGACAGGATCAGCTAATGCTGGTGTAGAAGTGTATCCTGTGTGCTCTGTTCCTCAGGCCTTCATCCAGGCTAACGAGTGAGACCCTTTTAGCATAGTACAGGAACAGAAAGGGAGAGGGGGAAATGGAAAGGAAAACAAGCTGCCACAGCCTTCCCTATACACATTGATCCAAGACAGTCCAAAGGCTTCAGTGATGATATAAAGAAATGCAATTGAAGGGCAATAATTATTTGGTGCTACAGAGAAGTGTTAAGGAAGCATTACTGTAAGGAATTGTTCTGCACACAAACAAAAAAGTCTTCCACCAGACCAGCTACACATCGAGCTACCCAGGAAAGCCCTGGCAGTGTCCAGGCTGCAAAACAAAGGGAAGGACAGTTCCTGCTTAAGGATTTATAATCCTTGCCAAACAACTAAAGTCCGATAAGACAAAGTATGTGAATAGATCAAAGAGGGGGACAGGCTCAAAATGGCAATTTCCATAAGTGCTGTAAACACAGGATTTCCTCACTTGGATTATTATAAAACCCTCTGGAAACTTGAGCTTAAAGGGCTTTCCTAAGCAGGGATAGCAGCACACTACAAGTCCAGAAAACCTGCTTCTACCTTTAGCAATCACCTCAATGACACTGTGTGTGCTTTTGTTTTTTCCTTTGAAGCATTACAAACACCTTCAAGAATTTCAAATAGCTTTAAAAACAATAAATGCCTCACCCCCACTAAGAAGAGTCTGGTGGGGACAGCTCCTTGCAGCAATCCTTGTGTCTGCAATTACTCAATGGAGCAGTGCTCCCTCAGAAAAGGATGAAGGGCTCAGCCTGTTAGGATTACAACGGGGGGGGGTGGGAAGGTTAGTAGGATGAAGGAGTGAGAATGTAAACAAACAGCACATTCCACTGGCTCCGGCTGGCAGGAGAAGGGATTTCCTGGCAAAGGAAGGGAGAATGAGGGATTGCAAAGAAAAGCCAAGAGAAAACCACACGAGGTTCTCTTCCAAAAGAACACTGAGGTCAGACTTGTCTCGCAGGTACCAATGGGCTCTGCTGTCAGCTGCAGGAAATGCTGCCATCCTGAGCAGCACCATCTATTTTACTTTAATGTTAACAAGAAAATGCAGGCCAACACCTCCACCAGCACAAACATTATTTGGGGAAAGTACATTGTGCTGCTGCTCCTGCAAGGGAGTGTTCTCCAGCAGAGAGGACAGCTGGAGTTCAATTAGTAAAACTAAGCTGCAGCTCAGTAGCCAAAGAGTAAGGACAAAGTTATTTTATGCTGAAATAGAGATAAAGCCAAGTCACAGGAATGAAGCTCCCAGTGTTAGTCCTGTTTTAGGCAGGTCACTCTATTGCATCTTGAAGGGCAAGTCTAGTCCCAAGCCTCTTCCCCCATCGATAAACTGGAATTAGCTATTACTCATTTCATAACAAAAAATGCTGTCTGCTTGCCTTTGTGAATTGCTCAGATGTGTGTGGAGTAAACAATAGCACAGAAGTATTGGAGAACTTTTTTCCAAGGGGAAGAACGGAGAGAAAAAGATCTAACAACAAATATTTGAATAGTAAGGTAATTAAACCCCATCATCCAACTTTTTAGTTCAGATTGCATTGAATGCACCAAAGCTGTACTAAATCGATGATCTGCAGCTGCCTTATTCCTCCTGAAATGTTCCTTTCTTGAAGTTTCCTGCAATTTTTTTCTCACATGTGCTCCAAACACTGAGCATTAAAAATCAATGCCTAATCATCATGTCATGTTTTTGCTAGATCCAGCCCTAAGTTGCATCAGCTTGACTTCTGTGGCAATTTGTGTCACCTGTTCTTGAAACTTCAGTTTGAAGTGCCTGCTTTGCTTTGGGTTTTCTGTCTCTAGAGCAAAGAAATGAGCAAAGAATGTGTCTGTTAAGTAGCACAAGGCTGAAACCAAGCACTAGAATTTTTCAGAACTAATGTCACAAATCTCTCAGCTTTAACAGGGTCATGTACCACTATTGAGACTTTAGCCCTAACTTCACAACTGACTACAGTTAGAAAATAATTACAATTTGTGTTGTAGCTACACTTTGTACTTCATGGTCTGGCCTCCTTGCTCCTACAATGCTCTTAACAATAACACTCTAAACACTGAGTTGATTTTAAGCATCTAAGCTTTACTTGAGCACTTCCTCCAAACACAAAGCTATCTCAGAACAAGCTACTCATTTTTAAATATTAGTATTTCCTGCAAGAGCCAGTTGCTTGTAGCAATCAATGCAACCACTCTGCAGAATAAAGAACCATTTAATAGTAGTTATTTTTACTATGAAGTTTCAATGCCAATGCCCTTCAACCTGCAAACCTCTTGGATTTCTGACGAATGCAGACATTCACACAGTTGCTCTTCCTATCTGTAGTCAGTTTGCTTGTAATTTCACGTGTCCCTTTGCTGCCCACCAGTTAAAGGCTGAGGACCCTTTGCTGTATCCCACAGCTGGTCCTAGATAAAGTACCTACTACTGCAGGCTTCTACAGCTCCATCTCCCTCCAGGGGCTTTCCACTAGTAAGATATGTGCTCTTCACTAGAGATTCTTTGTACAGCTGGCAATGAGACTGAGTTTTCTTTCCACTCTACTGATCGAAGAGAAACAGCACCTCCTGCTATCAGCTCTTTAGTGAGCAGGGAACATCCCCCTTCACGCCCAGGACAGGCAGATCCTTTCTGGAAGCCACAACAGTATTCAGTTGTGCCTGATTTCTCAAGCAAGGTGAAATGTGCAAATTAAAGATTCCTACCTTGTTGTCTTTGTCCCCTCCTTACAGTCCAAGCCAAAGATTACCACGTTCCAGAGCAAATAACTACCTGTCACCCAACAGGACTGGTTTCACAACTTCATCCTGCTTTCCCTTAACCAGTTGCTCTTGTTCTCACCCTGCCTGACTCACCTCTTGCCTCAGCCAGCCCAGTGTCCTGCTATCCTCAGACCTGCTCCTGTGCTGCTCCTCGTGTCATCTGATGTGGTGGCCACTCGTGTTTACCTGACAGCTCCTTTCCACTACCTCCTTCTGCCCCTCCACAGCTCTTGGAGCCACTTGAACTCACTTCAGACCCCTCAGCAACAGAGCTGGTGATGCTCCCTCCCACTGTGGCTCAGTCTGATCTCCATGTGCTGCCAGAGCCTCCTCCTGCCAGTTCCTGCAGGCAGAGGAGCAGCCAGGGGAGGTTCCCTGCACACCTCGTTAGTAAGCAAGCACCAATACTTTTCCACATGCTTATTAGTTGGATTCCATTGCATTCCCAGCCCTTCCTGCTGTCATCTTCCCTCCCAAAAATATTCAGGTCCTACTGCTGTTTGTTTGTGGGGAGGATTTTGGAATTCCAGTGCGAAGACAGCAGCACACCTTTTCCAGGCAGAAACAAAACTTCAATTATGACAGGTCTAGAGTGGGTAGCACAGTGCACTGCTTTGCAATGATCAGTCACCTTTTGGAATAAATCCATCTGAGGAGCTGTTCCTTCAAGGAAGCTGCTCCTTCATAATCTACAAACTAACTCAGCAATTAACACAGCCAGAGGTGTTCCTACACCACTGGTTTGACACATCAGTATGCCAATACCAAGTCTGTACCTTTCTCAAGAATGTCTGAGTTCTTTAACAGTCATTTACCCTGGAAGAGGAGAATAATCAGCCAGCTCTCCCTAAGCACTTCAAGGGTAAGCTTGTTCAGACCTTGCTAAGGCAGCCTTTAAGCCAGTGCTGTCCACACGGAACTCCCCCAGCAGATGCCACAGAAAGAGTGTCCCAGGCTGAGAGCTGAGAGGTCTGCAATAAAACACTGAGCAACCTTTTTATTGGGGCGTGCTGGTGCCATTCTCCCCCTTTCCCAAAAGCTGAAGTCTCTGCTTTACATTGTAACACTAGTTAGATGAAAGTCTCTCAAGTTATCCAGTGCACATAAACTGAAGAGTAAGCCTCAGGGATGTGTTTCTTACCTACAGTGCTGACCCGTTTGCTTAAAATTGTTTTAATAAAAAACCTTGTCACAACAACTAACTGATGTGCGTGGGCAGTGCTTCACACTGCCGGCCCGTGTTCAAAACCAACTCAAGTACCACACAGCACCCAAAACAGCTGCTGAAAAATACACAACATCCAAAGCACTGGGACAAAAAGAGAGGTGAAGAACTATCAAGTGACAAGTTTGAAGAGTTCAGCTAAGAAAAGCAACAGCAGACCAGTTTTCCAGATGCCAACCCTCTGTCGTAAACCCAAGAACCATAACTGCTCAAACTTTTAGACCTATTTGCAGCAGGGATTAACTTCTCCAGGGTCTTTTTTTAGCCTTGCCACTATTATTTCAATTTTTTTAAAAGCTTTATCTGCTGGTATGACTCAGCTGGAAAGAGTGAGTCTACAGTTTTTGGCAAAGATCTTATCCTAGTCTTGGATCATGCCTTGGACACTTGATGTAGACTCAGAAATGGTGCAGTGTAATCACAGCAGTTTCCGAAAAGAACAACAAATCCTGGACTAACCAAACGTCGGGGTTAGTGTTCTGATTTCTCAAGGTAGACACAAGCCAAAGCAACTCACCTGGTGAAAAGTGGAGGCTCTCTGTTGAGCCACTCTTTTCACCACTTCCAAAGTAATGAGCTTCATTACTTCCAAAGCTTCTGAGCTTCATTACTGATGGCAAGTGGATTAGCTTTTGTCCAGAGGCAGTGCCCACTCCATCTGGACTGCAATGCCCTCCCAGCACCAGGGTGAATCCTCCTCCACCTGTGAGCAGGAACGCAGAGGACAGATCCAAACTAAAACTAATTGTTTTTTTCAGAGAACTTGGAATGGGCCTGGAAATCATCCGGAGTCAGAGGAGCAGAAGCTTAAGTCGGCTCTGTGGTGGGAAGAGATGTCAGTAGTCACAGTTGTCACCTGAAGTATTACTACTTTTATTTGTACTAATTAATTAATTTTCAGAGCTCCTGATTCCCACCTTCTGCCTTTGACTGCCGAAGATCCCAACTTCCAGGCCCATTCCAAGTTCCCTGAGAAAAGCAGTTTTAATTTGGACCTCTTCTCTACCTTTTGTGCCTTCAGAGGTCCAAATACAGCCTGATAAAGATGTTTTCTGCATCTCAGGTTAAGAGAGGCAAAAATGCTGTTTGGGCAGCTATGAGGAGTTATGACTTGTAGTTTGGAAAGACAAAGGTTACTGCACTATGACAGTACTCACAAAGTCCATTGAAATGTTTTGGTACCAGGGAAGTATGGGAGAGTTCAGCATGTTGTGGACTGCATTTAAGAGCTTGTTTTCCCTCTTCTCTTGCACTTGCGTGTTTGGGATATCATGAGCAGTGTCCGTATGACAGAACAGCTTGTGACCTCCCTTTGTAGCCGGCTAAACGCATGCACGGGGGCTCGGGGAGGGTGCCTGGCTGGGCACGACAGCACTTCAGAGCGCTGTGTTCACAGACCATCACAGAATATCCCGCGCTGGAAGGGACCCACACGGCCCATCCCAGTCCAGCTGCCTGGACAAAAGCTCGTCTCAGCGCCTTGTGCTGCCCTGGGGACAAACGGGCCCGGGTTTTCTTCCAGAAGGCGCTAAAGAGAGCTACGAGAGGTTCGTGACCGAGAGCAGAAGGAAAGGAGGGGAGGGCACGCACAGAGCTGTTACTTCCCTGCCGGCACCGACCTCGCAGAGCTCAGGCTCGGCTGAAGCCTTTTCCATCCCGGCTGCGAGCGCGGGGCTCCCCCGCAGCGGGGAAACCTCCCCCATTTCCCCTCGGAGCCCCGAAGCTCGCAGGGTCCCCCCCACTCCACCAGCCCCACCACCGGCCGGGCCCCCGCCGCTCCCCGGCCCGCACTCACCGCGCCGTGCCGCCGCCTCACGCCGCCATCCCGGGGCCGCCCTGCGGAGGGAGGGAGAGGCCGCCCGGGAGGCGGGGGACGCCCCGCAGGCTCCACGCGGGCGCCCGGCTGTCCCCGGGAGCGCTCCCGGCCCCGGTGCGCTGCAGCTCCGCGGGCGGGCTCGGCGGCGCGGGGAGCGGCGGCTCCGTCAGGCGGCTCCGGGCAGCCCCGCGCGGCGGCTGCTGCGCATGCGCGGGGGGCGCTGCGCCTGCGCTGGGCACGGGTAGCGCTTCCGCGGGCGGCTCTAGGAGCCGGCCTCGGCCGTGTTCTGGTGTTGTAAAAAAGGGTTTTTGTGTTTATGGGGTTCTTGTAATGGGCCGTACTTGGTCTGTTCAGCCTGGAGAAGAGGAGACTGAGGGGCAGACCGCATCGCTGCTCACAGCTTCCTCACGAGGGGCAGCTCCGGTCTCTTCGCTGTCATGACCAGTGATGGACCCGAGGAATGGCCTGAAGTTGTGTCGGGGAGGGTTAGGTTGGATATTGGAAAAAGGTTCTTCACCCAGAGGGGAGGGTGGTCAGGCACTGGAAAAGGCTTCCCTGGACAGTGGTCACAGCACCGAGCCTGTCTGAGTTCAAAAAGTGTTTGGACAACGCTCTCAGGCACAGGGTGGGATTCTGGGGGTGACCTGCACAGGGCCAGGAGCTGGACTCGGGGATCCTGGTGGGTCCCTCCCAGCTCAGAATATTCTGTGGTTATTATACAATTGTGTTTGCACGCTCCATTGCACCTTCACCGAGCTACGGAGAACACCAAGGCTGGCAGGGAGCACTGCAGGCCATCCAGCCACCCCCAGCTCCGCTGGGTACACTCGAGCACAATGCTCTGGATCGTGGCCGGGGGGCATGGGAATATCTCCAGGGAGGGACCTCAGTGGGCAGCCTGTTCCAGTCACCCACGCAGTAAAGTTGTCATGTTCAGGTGGAGCTTGCAGTGTTGCAGTTCCTGTTACCTCATGCCATTGTTTAGCACCACCCAGGAGAGCCTGGCTCCATCCTCAGAACACCCTCCCTGCAGCTTCTCACAGGCTTTTATAAGGTTCCGTCTCAGTCGTCTCTCCTCCATCCTAAACAGCCCCAGCTCCCTCAGCTTTTTCTTGTAAGAGAGATGCCCCAGTCCCTTATCTTCACAGCCCTCCACTGGACTCGCCTCTGGGAGCTCCTTGTCTCTCCTGTACTGGGTAGCCCAAGGGAGCCTAAGGGAATGAAGAAAAATAGTCCAGGAAAAACAGAACAAAACCATACTCAAAGACCAAGATTTGGCATTTTCACAACCATTTAAAACCCACCCAGCCACAGTTGCAGGGCCACCCACATTTCCCACAGAGTTTTCCACTTGGCTGGCCCGTGCATTTGATGGGTGTGATAAGACCCGCTCTCCCAATGGCCCGGCAGGCGTGACTCTAGCCCAGAATAGTTTCCCTCTGCTCTGCCATTATTCTGGGCTGACCTCTTTATGGAGTGTTTAAAATTCCTGGTTTATGGCACTTTGGCTGATGCCAGCTCTGATGGTAGGTGCTGGCTGATGATTCCCATGGCACTCCATGACCACTCAGGGGTCTTTCAGGATCCCACCTAACATCAGCAACAAGTAGGCTTCACCTGGGGAACTGGGCTGCTCTGAGCTGCTCCAGCACATGCTGCTGCTTGCAGTCTCTAAGGATTTTTACTGGATCCAACCTGAAACAACTTGAGGTCTCCAAATCCTTTTGCAAACTGCAATGCAGCCCCTCATGCCTAAGACTCCTGCCCTGCTGTGGGAGCTGCGTGCTCGCTCAGATTTTGGTTGTAGTTCCAGCTTTCTATAAAGGAATTCCATTTTGCACTTGAAGCCCGGCTGGCAGAGCTGTAGCTGGAAGCAGCGTGAGCTCCCAGCCCCGTGGCACCTTTTTCAGCAAGTAGGAACAGAGAGGGATCGTCCAAAACTATTTCAGCAGGCTCTGCAGGCTGCATGGAGCCATCCAGTGGAGTGGATCTGTAAGGAGCTGCAGAGTAAAGAGCATCTCTGGCAGGGAAGGGAAAGGTAATCCCAGGCCAGTGGGAACAGATTGTTCTGTGCAGGGCAGGAGGCTGTGGGGTTTTTACGGTCTTTCTGTTCAAGCAGCTTTTAAATGACCTCTAGCTGTGCTCTGCTTTGGTTCTGGGGAATATTTCTTCCAATAATTTCCCTGTGTTTTGTTTAGCTGGTTGCAAGCACCGTCTGTTCCAGTCACAAAAGCCACATCTGAGATGGAAAGGGCGTACCCCTGAAAGCAGCACTGTCAGAGGCCAAGCAGCACCACCACTGACCTCCCGCTGCTCTGTGTGAACCACAACAAGGTGGTAATTTGTATTTTGAGAAAATAACTTGAGGAGCACAGTGGTGCTAGTGTTTCTGCATTCCCAGCCCAGGGCTGGCTGCAGCTCAGCACTCAGAGTCTGCTGAGCCAAGGTTCCCCAAAGCTCTGGGGACACCATGGGTGCAGAGGAGGATCTTGTGCTGTGGCAGAGGGGTGAGCAGGTGGAGAGGTTTCAAAATACTGCAAATAGAAGTTGTGAGCAAGAGAAGCTTTTTTCCGTGACAGAAAATAAAGCCTTGCCATTGCTGAGGGGACAGACATACACTGTGGCCAAAAATTAATTTGCAAACTGGCTTAAATGTGGCCAGGTGTGACAGGACACATCTGTGAAATGTGGCAATTGTGAAAGCTGAGATGTCAGAGCAGATAAATCCCTCTGATGCAGATCTAACCCCCTTGCCTGGTCCTGCCTGCATCAAATCCCAGCTGATCCAGGTAGTGTGCTACAGACTTGGCAGCTCACAGTCTTAGAGTGTCAACTCTGCCTATAGGGCTGAGAAAGTAAAACCAACCAGGAGCACCACAAACACAAAAACCACTCAAGTTTACTTCCAGCACCATTCCCAGCATGTAAGTTACACCTCTCCCAAACAGAAGTCTTTTGTTTTTCCCAATCCCATAGCAGTGCAGTTCAGTAGTCAATGGGCTTAGAGCCATTTCCCATCTTAGCCATGGAAATGATCTCTCAGCTTGTTGGATCCCAAAGAGAGATCCAGGCAGCAAAACAGAACAAGCTGCTTCCAGCAAGACAAGAGGCAGCAGTGCTCTGCTCCCCGAGTCTCCCCACAGAGGCCTGCAGGCAGTGCTGGCTGCCCTGGCTCCTCTCAGAGTGGGGGTACCCCCCTGAATTTTCGGATGACGTTGGCCAGCCGCTTGGCCAGCCCGCCCTGGCTCGGCTCCTCCACATGGAACGTTCTGGTCAGCAGGTTGTAGAAGGAGCCGTAGCACACGGCCACCACGGTGCAGGTGAGGCAGATGACGTTGTAGGGCATGCTGAAGTCTGGTGTTGGCAGGTTCACCAGCAGCGGCTCTGTGTACAGGCGCACAAAATAGCTGGAGCCATCAGAGGAAGGAAACCTGGAGAGTGGAAGAAGGAAAGGGGGGGTCAGCCTGCACAGGACCCAGTGCTTCGTGCTCATCAGACAGGATGAGAGCACAGGCTGTGGCACAGCCCCGCTCCCAGCACAAGCACACTCACAGCGAGGTGAAGAGAGGGCTCTGCTCCACATCCATGTCCTTCATTGCAGTGACACTGGGCACCAGGGCACTGAGCACAGATGAACTACGGGCACAAAGAACACACCAGTGTCAGTCCTGACAGCAAAGACCTCTCCAGAGACCTGGGCTGCAAGTCCTATGCAGGGCCCAGAAAGGGATGAGGAGCTGAGGAATGTCACTACCCAACATAAAAGCCGTGATTGGGGTCAGGCGGGTACTCTGTCCACTTCAATAAGGCCCTCTCAAACTGGATCGTGATCTTGGTGACGGAGTTGGCTGGCAGCTGGATCAGCATTTCCAAGAGGTGAGGCCGTCTCCGGTCCTGGGCTGGCTGATAGTGGATGTAACCTAACCCCAAAGAGATGTTGGCAATAGCACCGGAAGGACCTTGTCCAATCTCACATTGCCTGGACATCTCCCATGAGGTGGGTGCTCCTGCTTCCACTGTCCTGAGAGAGGTTTTCTGGGCAAGTGAAGATGTACCCGTAGTAAAAAGCATGTGTTAAAGCTAAATTTAGCTGGTCTTTAAAGCTACCGACCCATGAAAGTCAGGTGTTCATAAGGAAAGGTACAAATGCAAAATAAAAGCCAGGCATCAGTTTTAAATTGAGCTTTCTGTGCTACAAAAATTAAGTCACCTTGGTTTAGACCGTTGTTGGATTAGTAAACACCATCCATGTGCTTCTTATAAATAAAACACACTTAAATGGTCTCATCTGCTGTGAGCACTGAACTTTAGGCTAGGAAAACATCCTCAGATGTTTTCTTTCACAATCCAGTTTCCCAGTGATCACTGGGGCCCGAGGGAGGGACTAAACCATCTCTGGAATGAGCTGCTCATGCCAAGGGAACGGGGTGGCATATATTCCTTTACTTACTTGGCTTGTTTTCCTTCCCCTTGGTGATGATAGTCAGGGTGTGCACGTAGAGCCGCAGGTACCAGGGCACAGTCTCCAGCAGGATCACGGGGAAGGCCCGGTAGGGGTGAGTGTTGTAGATGAGGGTGCAAATCTCACCGGTCTGCAGCCCATACCCCCCCACGTACCGCTGAGCATGGAGTGTGGGAATGGGCATTTCTGCTGTGGAAGAGAAGGACAGGAGTGGGGTGATTTTCAGCCCTGGAGCCCTGGCCGGTGGTGCAGATGAAGTTCTGCTCACTCACAGCTGTCTTGGGGCCGCTTCCACTTCAGCTGCACATTGAGGCTGCGAGATGTGTTGAAGAGCGAGGGGCTCAGCAGGTCATAGACAGCATAGGTTTTCTTGTCTCCCTGGACAACAGCTTCGTGCACAGATGTTGGAGGGGGGGACACTTCCAGTAGCTCCTTTTCCTGAGGAAAGCAAATGGACCATGAAAGGAAAAAGTGCCCCTTGAAGAAACTGGCAGCACTGGGCTAAGTCCCTCCAGGTGGCCCTGAGCTTTCCCAGCCAACAGCCAGCTCCATGCTCTTGCTAACACCACCAGGCTCATCCCCACAGCCCTGCTCAGAGCAAGGAAATCACTTCCCTTCATCAGCCCTGGAAGGTTTCCAGGGGCCAGGCCATGCATGGGATGGAGGTGAGGATGTTTCAGAGCCACGTGAAGTGGCTGAACTGAGGGAGCAGGGCATGCTCTCTGGCCCATGACCTTACCTTGTTCTTAGGGGAAATGTCAACATAGACTTTGCTCTGCGATGCCAGAGGACACGTGTCAGTCAGAGTGCGAGAGAACATCTTAAAGAGGGACCAGTCTGTGGGAAGCAAGGTCAGGTAGCAGGTCAAGTGCTGCAGACTGGAAGCACTCGAGCACAGCTATCAAGCTTACCTTTCTTTCCTTGGCCACTGGAAAAGAAGTCAAAGACCACAGTGAGGGTCTGTCTGAGCTCCCAGGACACTGCCAGACAGGAGGCATCCTAGACAAGAAAGAGACAAGCAGCTCTGATCACACCTTCTGGAGGGGCAGGACACCAGGATGGAGCTGGAACTCCACCAGGATTGCAAGATTCCCATTGGGGTGACCAGAGAAGCTGGATGACAACTGTGTTAGACACAGTGAACCCACCACAGGGTTGCTGGGCAAACCAGTGTGATCCCTTGCAATGTGACAAGGTGGCTTTGGATTTTCTCTTGGGGTGTTGAGGGAGGGAGCTGAGGCCAGCACTCACCCTGCAGACGGGGCGGATGTGCACTGCCTGGGAGTGGTAGCTGCTGTGGAACAAGCGCTCGGCCTTCAGCAGCACAGCGAGCCCGGCCTGCAGGGAGCAAAGCAGAAACTCAGCCCCTGCTCTGTCCTCTGCTCCCCAGAGGAAGGCCCTGCTGGAACTTCCCAGTGCATGCTCCTGGATTGCTGTTGGGAGCCCAGGTCCATCACGAGTGGCACAATTAAGCAGCAGGAGTTGTCTGTACCTTTGAGCCACATGGCAGCAGCTTCTTCCAAGGGGTGAGGTTCTCTGTGCAGACGACTTCCCGGGGCAGGACAGCGTAACGCAGGAGGTGGTGATCTGTGCCTGGGCAGGGAGAGGGAGAGTCAGCAGGCTGGTACTGCTACAGGCGTGAGGACAGCAGCAGATCTGTTCCACCCTCCACAGCCCATCACCCTCTCAGTATGCCTGAAATGCCGTGACCTCCATCAGAAGTAGATCCCACTCTGATCAGAGTGATTGGAAAGAATAGGTAAGGATATGTTATAGCAGTTCTTTTCTTAAGTGCCTTAAATCCTTTAGTTCTCGCTGTTATTTAAAATACTTTTCAGACAGACAGGTAAGGGCCTGGGAGCATCTGCCATGTACTACTTGTGGGTTTCCTCTGTTCAGATCTAAGCCTCGTTTGTGGGGAAAGGAAATGCTTCCAGGAAGAGGTTAATGGACCCTGTTGTACACACCCAGACCCAGAGTTGTTGCAGGAGCTGCACCTGGAATCCTGGCAGTGGCACGGGGCAGAACTAAAGTGAGAGGCAAGAGTGAGAGGGCGGAGCCAGGCTCACCGTTGGCTAAGCCCAGGGGTTTGAAGGACGCTGTTGGAATCACTGTGTTGGTCGAGTCAATGAAGTTGAGAGAAGCACAGAATATTCCCGAGAGGATGTTACTCAGTTCTTTCCAGGCTTTGTCAACACTGTGTGAGAAGAGATACCAGAGATTACTCAGCAGCTCGAATCCTTGGAACAACAAGCATTAAGTCAGTAACACTCAGTAAATACAGCGGGGTGACCACTTTGGATTACAGATGCTGCATGGAGTGGGCAGAGAGGCTGCTGGGCTTGCACTCCCCAGCTCTCTTGGTATTTTAACACATCAGATTTGGGGGACAGCAGAGACACACAGCAGGGACACACAGGCGTCGCACAGCCAAGGGACATGGCGGTGGGCACAGCTGGTATGTGAGGAGAGAGGCCAGGGGAGCAGGGAGCATGCAGGAGGTGACGTGTGTGAATGGGGAAGGGGCTGTGAGACCTAAAGCAATGCCTTGGTGCAGCTCCAAAGGCTGACCCGACCAGCAGACGCAAAATGGGACACTTCCAGGGAGGAGAGAGCTCTCTGAGTCCTCCCAGGGTTGCTGCAGCTTGAACAGGGGTGGTATGCTAAGGGAGATGGTGACAAGAATTGGATGGGAGTCAAAGGAAGTGAGTCATGAGAGGTCAAGATATAGCCCTGCTGTATTAGTGCAGCGAGGGGTTTGTCATCACAGATGCCCACAAGGGAATTACTTGGTCCTTTAGTGAACAAGGGTTTGCCCTCAGCACCACATCCTGTTCTGTGAAGGGATGGGGATATGTTTTGTGTTTTTTTAGAGCTACTCCTGGGCTCTCCTTTCCAGCAGACATTTTGCAACGCAGGAGGCCCGCTCACACACTGTGGCTGCTTCATGAAGAGCACCAGCTCCTGGCAGCAGCGGCCACAGAGGGGACCCAGAGGGACACATCCGTGGCTGGGGTACCTACTCGGTGACCGTGGGCTGGAACCAGACCCAGAGCTCAGCGCCGGCGGGTGCCTGGAGGGGCGGCTGCCCCCAGTACCGGGTGCGCCAGAAGCCCTGGGTGAGGGCAAGGTGGAGCTCCCTCACGCCCAGCGCTGCCACCAGCCGCCCCAGCGCCTTCGGGAAGAGCCTGTAGTGAGAGACTGTGGGCAGCGTCAGTCCCTGCCCGTCCCATCCCCTGATCCCTTCCCCTGACATCACACCAGGGCCTGCCCAAACATGACGTCACTCTGACACTGCCTCTGCTCGCGCCATCACACGCAGCCCGCTTGCATCACGGCCCCGAGCCCCCTCGTGTGCCGTCACCGCAGCCCTCCGTCCCCACAGCCCCACTCTGCCCTGGCCCTGCTCGCCTCACCCGCCTCTGACGTCACTCGCACAGCTGACGTCATCGCTCGATGCAAACCATCACGTCGCGTGGTCGCGCCGCGATAGCCCCGCCCCTGCGCCGCGCCCCAGCCAATAGCAGCCCGGTCCGCCCGCGGCCCAGCCAATAGCAGCCCGGTCCGCCCCGGCCGGGCCCGCCCTACCTGCGCCCCGCTGCAGGTCCGCGTCCCAGCGCGTGCGGAACTGGAAGGTGGCGGCCACGTCGCCGGTGGGCAGCGGGCTCAGCAGCAGCTCCTCCCGCAGCGCGTCCCGCCGCTCCCGCCCCGCGCCCGCCCGCCCGGGCCCGGGCCCCGCCGCCACCAGCAGCAGCAGCAGCAGCGCCGCCGCCGCCATCCCGCCACCCGCCTCGCGCCGCTTCCGCTTCCGCCCGCGCGGCAATGGCGCCGCTTCCGGGGGTGCCGTGGAGACGGTGCCTGCGCTGGGCCGCGGGGCTGGCCCGGCCCGGGACCGGCAGCTGAGGAACGGAGCGAGCCCGGAGCCTCCGCGGGGGGACGCGCCAGCCTGGCTGTGCCTGCGCCTGCTCCCAGCCCAGGAGCGAGCCCAGCGCCTTCACAGCACGCAGAGTATTCTGCACTGGAAAGGGCCCACAGGGATCTTCGGGGCCGGCTCTGGCGGTTTGAGAGGGGATTTAGCGGCTCCCCGAGGACTCCCTCCCACCACTTCGAAATTGGTGCTGCAGGTGAAGCCCTGGCGCGGCCTCAGCTTGGGTGGTTCCCTGCAGGGCTCGGCTGTGCCCGAGGACGCTGCCAGGACTGTGTCTGTCCCCGGGTGACTCCCCATCTGAGCAATGGAAGTGATCTCTCTTCCAGCTCTTCCCGCGGCTGCCGGCTCTCCCTCGCTCCTTGTCTCCTCTCCGGAGGGCAGCAGCTATCTCCGGGTGCAGAGCAATCCGGGAGCGCCCCGCTTCCACCATCCTCCAGCCCCGGGAGCAAGGGAACGGCAGCCGCAGCAAGGCAGCGCCGGCGGTGACGGTCCGATGGAGCTCACACCATCTCTTGTTCTCCCGGTGATGATTTGAGAATGGTGATGATTTGCTCCAGTAGGAAATATGCATAAAAAATTATAACATCGTGTGGTTGTCACTTACGAGCTGCTATACTTTGTTGATTACCGACTTACTTGCTCAGAGCTAAGGTCCTCATGCAACATTAACTTGGAACTGACAATGTGATTCAGTATTTGTAAAGAATACAGAGTTACTTTATATCTCTTTTTCCTCTCTTGCTAATTAGTGGCATCACGTAAAACCAGAAAGCCAGCATGCCCAGAAAAAAAAAAAAGGGTCCTATTTACATAATATTGTTGGTTTTGGTTTTTTTTGACACTGGGCAACTCCTTGCAACAGGATACCGGTAAGTAATAAAAGTTTAGGTGCATTTTGGAACTGATCAGCCAAATTAAAGGTAAAAACATCCACCCAGAGCTATTAATTACCCTATACCTAGTTAGGGAAGTCCCTGTGCTACAACCTGAAAAGTCATGGAGCCTGGCCCTTTCTTCTCTTGATCAATTTCCCATCTTAAGGCAGCACATGCAACATATTTATGCTGCACTTGGATATGGGGCACTCCAGCTGGTCCCACAAAGTGTTGGCTGACACAGGAGCAGTGCAGTAATGTCTCAACACCCCCTGGGAAGCAGCCAGGATGAGGAGCATTCCCTGGCTTCTGTTGCTTGTCTCCCAGGCTCCCTTCCCTGTGGTGGCCATGGTTGTGCTGCTGCAGGAGCAGGGACAGCGCTTTGCTGGCCTCCAAGTGCTGATAGTGGCAAGGAGCCTGTGGCCAGCTTAGTGCCCAACTCCTCTTGGCCTGGCCTGCGGGGACCAAGCACAGTGGGCTGTAAAGTGGCTTCACGTTGGTGGTACTTCACTCCTGTGGAGCAGCACTGGGGGAGCAGCTGCTGGTGCCCTCTGCTCAGCCCATTTGTGTGGGAAGTCCCCAGTGTGCTCATGGCTGGTGGTTCCAGGTCACCCAGCCCTGCTCAGAGCAGCTGTGTCCGTGCAGCTCTCTCCCTCCTGGAGGCAGAGCCCGAGCTGCTCAGCAGCGTGACCTGCTGCACCACCAGCCCTTCTCTGCCAAGGTCTGTGCAGTCTGCTCCTGCCCTGGGCGCAGGAACCATCCCTGGGCTGTGCAACAGGAGGCTTCATTTGCTACTGCATGGCACAATGAGCACACTGGCGTTGCACTGCTCTGTCCTGCAATCCACTCTGAGCCCTCACCCCCCGTGCTGTTTTCTCCCAATGACACACACACCCAACTGCTTGGTTAGATCAGTGTTATTTCTCTCTGTGCCGTCGTTAAGTGCTTGTCTGGACAGAACCTTTGTCAGTAGGGCAGGGGGAACTGGGATCCTAAGAGATGGCTTTTTGGGATTGGTGGGGCTGTGGAATGCTGAGTGTATGGGGGGGGATGAAGCAGGGAGTGTTAGCAGCAAAGCCTGAAGAGTTAATTTTGGGAGCTTACAATACCCCTATCCTTCTCCTTTGGCTGCCAGAAGAACACGTGGAGGGAGAGGAGAGGAAAACCATCTCTCCCCTCTGGCAGGGCAGCAGTCCAGGATGGGTTTTACTGAGCACCAGCAGCTTTCCTTCTTCTGGGCTGACAAGTCCGTACAGAGGAGGCTGGGAGCAGGGCAAAGCTGGCTGCTAGCTTCTCACCACCTGCTCTTTGGGACTGTCCTCCTGCAGGTCCTCCTCATCCGACTGCACCACGGGGGTCTCGGCCCCCTCCTCGCTGGTGTCCAGGCTGTTCAAATCCGTGGAGGCAGAGGACGTGGAGGAAATGCGAGACTTGCTCTCGGCTGCGTTGGGCACTTGCAGGGTGATCTCCTCTGGGCGCTGGCTGGCATCTGCCCCTGGAGAAGAGAGCAGTATGACAAGGAAAAAGGCTTTTGGAGGTTTATTGCTGCCTAAGCTTCACGGATAGCCCCTGCAAGACTAATTCCTCAGTAGGCTATGCATTCCTGACTGCTCCCCATGTGGCTGCTGCAGCCATTCCCCACCTCACACCCCCGGCTTGGCTCAGGGCAGTTGCTGCACATTCTTTCCCCGTTTTTGGCAGTGGAGCTTCTTCCATCGTGCCTGAAACACGGCTCAGAGCCATGTTGTGTGAGGCTGTTGGCTGCAGCAGGCAAGAAGACTTTTGGTTTGACTTCACTACAGTGTGTGAGTGGAGAGGAAATGTGCTGGCACCCCGTGGTTTCCCTGCAGACCCCAGCCCAGCTCCCTGGGGTCTGGCTGGGAGGTGGAGAGGTTCTGTAGCCTTCCTGCTCAGCACAATGAGCTCTGCAGCGTGGTGGGGACCTTGGGAGTTGTGACAAGGCACTGGCTGCTCCAGAGAAGCTTCGGGATAAGGGAATTTGACCCACAGACTCTGGAAGGTGCCTGGGCTCTTCTGTCTTCTGCAGCATAAGGTATTTACAGGGGTCTCTATGTGTGGGCTGTGGAGGTGGATACTGATGTGGAACAGCCCAGTATGAGGTCCCTCCAACCTCACAGACCCAGCCTCAACGTCTGCCTTTGGGTGGGTGTGGATCTGCCCACAGGGTGGCTGGGGCTGAGGAATGAGTCAGTGTGGGCATGGGGGGCAGGAAGGGCTTCCAGCCTGGCCCACAAAGGGTTTGGGATTGCACATACCTGGCAGGGAGCCAACAATGCTGCTCTCCTCTGTCCCACAGCCCAGAAACACATCCACAGTGTCCTGGTCTGACAGGTCCAGCACATCCATCTGCTCTAGCATGTCCACGTTCACCTCCATGGAGGAAATGCTGCCTAAGGGGGCTGTAGAGACAGAGGCTAGTGAAAAGGTGAGTGATAGTGCCAGGCAAAGGGCACCATCAGCCCTGTGCAGGCAGGACTCTGAGGAGGCCAGCCTTGCCACAAGGAACTGAATTCTACTTGCTGCTAAGAGGTCCCCAGGAAAATCATGTTTCCTTAAAACATCCCTCTGGAAACCCCTGCTGTGTCACTGCAGTCCTTGTCCCTGCTCCAAAATGCAGCCTGCCCGAAGTCAGACTCCACAGGGCGCCAGCCTGGGTACAGTGCCTTCAGTTAAGGACTGTGAGTAATCCACAGCACACCCACACACAGCCACTGTGTCCCATCTCAGTGCAGGACATGCACATCCTGTTTAAACTGGGGATGTCCCACCAATCCCCAGCCCCTGTGTCATTGTCCCCTGAAACACCCCCAGCCCCGTGCTGCTGCCCACAGCACGTACGTCTCCGGTGCTCTATCTGCAGGTGAGACATTGGGAAGAAGAAATCCACATCGTGCTGGAAAACCTCCTCAAAGAATTTCTGCCGGTCCCGTAGTTTCAGCTGCTGCTGCTGCATTTGCTCTGCATCCAGGTTCCGCTGGGCCTGCTCCATGTCAGCTGGGGAGAAAAGATGGGGAGAGTTGGACTAGGCAGGGCTGTCTGAGCCCTTCTGCCTGTCCCAGCTCATGCTGCATGGTTGTGCCGGATGGTTGGTGGTTCCCTTCTGCTCTGCTTTACCAGCACACATTGATTTAGTCACCATGGATAGATGTTACACACCAGAACGGCAGCGTCACCAGCACTTGCTGTGCTGGAGCCTCAGATCCCACCCCTGAGGTGCAGGGCAGCCAGGAATGGGGAGCTCATACGCTGTGCTCACAACAGCTGAAGGGACTTGCCAAGGAGGAAAGGGAGCTGGTGTGAGATCAGCCGCAGTTTGCACACGTTCAAGTTTCAGTTTCCCTGCTACCAAACAGAGGGCTGTCTGTGAATGCTAACGAGCAGGGGAACTCCCAGGGTCAAGAGCTGCCCTTAGTGCTCCAGGCTTTCTGGGCTGAAGGATGCACAAGGAATAAAAGGAACCGGCAACCCCGTCACCCCTGCCCGTGCACAGCCCTGCCTGTGCACACCCCCGCCACCACCGTCGCTATAAATGCAGCCGCACCCACGCTCGCAGGCTCCCGCTCACATCCCCGCTCACAGCCAGCTTGGCTTCTGCCTGCACAAACATTTTCATTCCTGTAATTCCTCACGCAGTTCACCACCGGTGCCTCTGTCCCCAGCTCACGGGAGGAAGCGATGGGAGCCCTTGGGCTGCTGTTGAAGAAGCTTGTTGCTGTATTCCTGATCTTGGTAACTCGCTTTTGAGCTGGGTACCCAAAATAGCAAGGACCCAAGTGGCACAGAGAGGCTGTGGCTGGTGGCCCCAGCTGTTCCCAGGCTGGCGTTTGACCTCAACCATTCCACATTTCCTTTCTGCTGCACTTGGCCCAACCGGCACAAGGAAAATGTGATTATTGGAGCAGGCAATGTAATAACCAAGGAAACCAAACAAACATCCTGTGCTCTGCCTGAGCACAGCCCAAACCCTCTGCTCCTCCAGGCTGGGGAGGAGGGAACAGAGGGAGCAGCATCCCCACCCCGTCTGGCAGGAACAGGGACAGGGGCAAGGACAGCAGGGGAGCTGGCTGTCAGCAGCATGGAGCAGCACAGGACCCACATAGGAGAAAGGTGGTGAGGCTGGTGAGATGTCATGGAGATCAATGTCACATCTTCCTGAGAGCTCTTCCAGGGCTTCTTTACGTCCCGTTTTGGGGCATCCTTCAGTGAAACCCCATCATCTGCAGGTGCCTGCCCCAGCGGGCTGGGTTGTGCCGGCAGCACCACGTGGGGATGCACCGTGACTCAGGGCGACTCACCACACACTCTTTGGAAGAGGCTCTGGCCACCTTCTGGCTGCTCAGCGTCTTCCTGCTCTGCCTGGGGCAGCAATCCAGGCTGCCCGAAGGGGTCTCTGCCTTGGTATGTCTGACCAAAGCACTGGTGCCGAGGCTCTGTGTGCTGTGCAGGGCCCAGCGTGGTGGTGCCAGTGAACCTTTCCTCCCGGGAAAGCTGCCTCAGCAGGTGGCTGCAGCCCGGTGCTGCTGGGGTACAGCATAAGCCTCTGGCCTCCCTGTGCTATCTGCAGAACAGAATGAAGCCAGGGACAAGAAGGGGGTGATCAAGACACCGATTATGGAGCTGTCGCCCTTTAGCAGCTGCTGTCCCAGGCAGAGCTGTGTTCCCTGGCCCAGCTGTGCTGAATCCATGGCAAAGTGCCGCAGTTCACCACACCGAGGAGAGCCCATCGTGCTCCAGCTGTAGGGAGGCTGGGCTCAGGGCAGAGGCTGTGCTGGCTCTGCGATTCAGGGTGGCAGCCCAGCTCTCCATGGGACATTTTGCCAAAGGGACCTCAGTGTGGAGGTAAGGAGCAGAGTGTCCAAATCCTCCTGCAGTGCAAATACAAAATGAACCAAAATACTCTTGAGCGCTGTCCTGAGTGCCATGAATGTGGCTGATCTGGGCTGTTAATGCTCTCCCCGACACGTGACCGATACTCGCAGTAAGTGTGCTTGGGGAGAGTGATGACGGCTGCTGGTGGCAGCATTCCTGTGGGCGCCAGGGTTTCTCTTGAGGGAGAAATTAGCAGGACCTGTTTATGAACTTGTTTTCGAGCTCCGGTCGGGGAGTTGGGCACGAGCACTGAGATCCCATTATGTAAGGAACGCCGGCAGCGAGACAGCAGCTGGGGCTGTGCTTGGCCCTGCCTGACCCGTGACCGCGGTGAGAGTCGGGGATGGAGCCTTCCCCCCTCGCAGGGCTCTTCCGGGCCCAGGGCGAGCCAACAGTCCCGCTAGTGTGGCTGCCCCTCGGCAACCCTGGCCGGGGAAATAAAGGAGCGCGGCGTTCCCTGCCGCGGCCCTTCCCCATGTGACGGCCGGTCACACTCCGTGGCTGTCAGTCGCGGGGATTGTCTCATCCGGCTGGCATGTTCCCACCGCGGGACACGTTCGCACACACAATGCGGCCCCTGTGCACCGTGGGGGATCTGTCGGTACCTGCTGGTGGCCTGGCTTTTATTACTATTGTTATGGTTATTACTACAGCCCGCTCAGCCAAGGGGCTGGAGGCTGATCAGCATTCAGAGCCAGGCTCTGCCCCGCTGGCTGAACCGCCCAGCGCGGCTGCGGCGGCTCCGAGCGCCCCGCTGCCTTCAGATCCTTCCGGCTCTCACGGCTTATTCGCCAGCGCAGCTCGGAGAGGAGCTGGGCCAAACACTGGTGCAGAGTTTGGGCGGGCAGGACAGGGCAGGATGCCCCGCAGGAAGGGCAGGCAGGGATTTCCTTCTCCCCTGCTCCCAGGCAGATGCCCGCAGGGTGGGCTGTAGGCGACGACGATGGCCCCACTGGTCCCTCTGCCCTGCCAGGGCGCTCCGAGGAGCCACCACCCCTCGCGTTGTGTGGGCTCGTGGCCACGCTGTGCTGGGGAAAGGCGTGGGAGGGTTGGCTGAGAGGCAAAGCTCTGTGAGCTCTCCCATCCGCACCTTCGCCAGAGCAGGCTGGGAGAAGAGCAACTCCTGGGATGCAGTTTGGATGGGGCAGGGGCCAGGCGGGGCTGGAGGGTGCTGGGAGCACCAGCTCAGGGTGTACTCGGACCCAGCTGCCTTTCTGCTGGGAGGGGATGCACTTTTCATTCCTCATTGCCAGCGGGATCCCGGCACACCCCCCTCTGTGCCGGTAAATAGGAGGGGTGTGTTTGGGTTGGGAGAAGGATTGTTAATGAAGGCACAAGGCCAAGAGAGGATGGGAATGGCCTTTTCTTGAGGCCACAGCTCTGCAATATCTTGCAGAGATTTCGAGGGATTTAAAGAAGGTCCTGAAAAATAATATGGGCTGTGGAATGGAGCAGCAAGTGCTGAGGAGGTGAGCAGAGTTTAAGTGGGAGGTTGCTCCAGGCATGGGTCAGTTCCCTGGTGCATGAAAGAGCTGGATTAGGCTGGCTTTTCCCTTCTCCCTGAGCCTTCCTGGAGCCCAAACCCCTGACTCTGCTCCTCCAGAGAAGCCCAGTATGCCCCACTGCCCCCAGCTTGCTAGGATGCACCCTTCCCACCCCCCAGGCCTGTGAGGAGATGGATGGGGGACGATGCAGCTCCTCAGCTGCCACAGCATCTTCTGGGATGCTGTGCAGAGAAGGCAAGCCTTTCCCTGTCACCCTGCCCCAGCACAACCCCTGCGGAGCAAGGATAACTCCCAAGGGCTTTCAGCTCCTTCAGCCTTGGGAGAAGTGGCTGGTGGGGGGAGCTGGGAAAGCCCCAGAGAATCACGCAGGGTCAGGCTGTGCAGAGATGGGATGCTCACACGCCGGCTGCCTGAGTGTTAATGCCCTGCACAGTTCTCCATCGGCACGTCTGACCTCGTGTTGCAGCACAGCAAAAAATAACCGTAGTCCTGATGAGAGGAAATGCACCAGGCGAGTGCGAGGGAGGCAGTGGTTTTGGCAGGGCTGCTTGCTGGGAAAAGCGGCGGGGGAGGGATTGGGAGAGAGGACATGGCACCTCGTAACCCCTGTGTGTGCCGTGGTTTCATCGCCTGCACTCCTCCGAGCGATCTCCAAATCCCCTGCGTCTCAGCACTAAAAATATCTCTCCCTGCCGCCCGGAGCTCCTTCCCCGGCAGAGGCTGTGTCATAAGACCCTGCTATTTGCGGGGCCCTGCTTCCTTTCATGCGAGGAGAAGCACGAGAACGGGGCAGCGCGGTGCCCGAGGCACGGCAGGCACGACCCGGGCACGGTCCCTGGCAGGCTGCTCCTCTACAAGCCCCGGTCCCCCGGCTGCCGCTCGCCCCGCCGCTCGCCAGTGAGTTTGCTCTGCTCAGCATCCTCAGCCCTGCGGGTACGGGGGGATCCGCTCCTTCCGGGAGCCAAGGGGCTCCGAGGGCCGCCGATGCCACTTCAAAACAAGCCCGTGACCCAACAGGTTCCCGAGCTCTGCCACTTCCGAAGCAGGTGTCCCTCAAATCCCCCCGGTCCCCGAGCATCCCCGTCCCAGGCACGGAGCTCCCCGGGCAGCCCCTGCCCTAAATCAGCCGGGCAGCGGGGCCGGCAGCAGGTTAGTGCAGCGGGGGGCTCGGGGGCGGCCGGGGCTGGAGGCTCCGGGGGCGGCAGGCGGGGCACAGCCGCTTTGCCAGGGGCATCAGGTGGGCGCTGCGGGGAGAACGGAGGGGATGTGGCACCCCAGCCCTGCCCGGTGCGGTGCCCCGCTCCCATCCCGCCGAGCCCACCCCGCGACCGGCACTTACCGGGCAGCCGCCGGCTGCGGCTCTGCGCCCCGGGGCCCGACATGCGGCTGCTGCGACCGGACCGGACCGGGCCGGGCCGGGCAGGGGGACGGGGCTCAGTGCGGGCCCCCCCTCCGCGGCCGCCGCTCTCCCAAGGCGCGCTGCGGGGCGGCGCTGGCGCGGCACGGGGCGGGACCGGCGCGCCCATCACCGCCGCACCGCGGCCGCGCCTCCGCCCGCTGCCCCGCCGGGGTCCCGTACCGCCGCTGCCGGGGTCCTGCGGCCGGGATGGGGTCGCCGGCCAACAGGGAGAATCAGAAGGTCCCCGTGAAGGATCTCTGCCCCCATGAAGAGCAGGGTCCCCGTGCGCGGTACCCGGTCCTCTGCGTTGCCGGGACCCACAGAGAGTCCCCATGCAGGGTCCCTGGCCCCGAAGAAAGGTTCCTGCAGAGAGTCCCTCCCCGCCACAGCCGCCCCGGGCAGAGATCAGTGCCCGCAGTGGTGGGCTGCAGGTGCCCTGCTCCGGCAGGAGCTGTGCCCTCCGTGGCAGGAGCTGGGCAGGGGGAGCGGGGGCAGGCAGGGGCTCTGCCTGGGCAGGGAGAACAGTTACCGTTCATGCTCGCTTTTTCTTTGCTTATCTTCTCAAAATGCCCCCAGCTCATGCATTCCCGCGGGAGAGAGGACAGCATGATGTATTGATGGGCCAGGGGCTCCCTCCCCATCTCATCCCTGGCCTCGTGAGACCCTTATCCCCAGCAGACCCCACTCTGGGGTACTTTCTCCCACGTTCAGCCCTGCACATCAGGGCTGCTCCTTGGCAGAGCCGAGGACTTGGCCGCCGCCTCCTTCCTGTGTCTCAGCAGGGTGAGTCAGTGCCTCGCCGTGCCCAGCGCCAGCTCTGCTCGGAGCCTGGTCACTGCCAAGCCGGAACGGGGGACATCCACTGTGCCCTTTGCTGTGGCTGGAAGGGAGTTTCCAGTGTCTGTGGCGTGTCCCGCCTGTCCCGTCCTCAGTGTGTTCCTCTCACTGTCTGCATAACAATAGATAACTGGGTATTGTTTGTGTCCCAGCTCTATTTTGGCTACTGTTGCTCTGCTGTTCCCCCTATGCCTCCTGGGTCCGCCTGCTGCCGAAAACCGGCTTTGTGCTGGGGACCCGGAGCCTGCACCCTGGGGCTGGCTTCAGCTTTCACGGTGGTTTTGTATTTTGTCCACGTAAATGTTTATCCCTATCCATAAGCACCCGCGGTCCTGCCCGATGATTTGCACCGTAGTGTGGGATGCCAGCACTGCGGTTTGGGGGGGACCAGGCTGATGTAGCACGAGTGGGGGCTTATGGTCTCCGAGGAGCTGCAGGAGCAAATCTCTGCTGGGTGCCTGCCGGCGCTGGCTTGTTCACAGCTCCGTGTGGCCTCCGGGCAGCATCAGCCTTTGGGCACAATCCCTACTGCCCCCCTGCCCTGCCCTACCCGGCCCTGCCCTGCCCTGCCCGGCCCGGCCCGGCCCTGCCAGTGACGGGGCGAGGAGGCAGGGCCGGGGAATTAGCTCAGGTCTCTGCTATGTGACACGTCTGTGTCCTTTAGCACCAGTCGCTGCTGCGAGGCGGGGAGGCTCTTTGTGCGCACACGAGTTTCCGGAGCACCCCGAGGTCCCCAGGGCTCGCTGCATCCCGAACCCCGCTGCGGGGACGGCACATGCGGGTGCTGCCCGTGCAGAGTGACACGTTCCCAGGCCCCTCACTGTCGTGGCCCCTTCATCCTGCCTTGCCGGGAGGGCGTTGGAAAAGCACTGATATCATCGGCACCGAGCCTGACTCATCCTGGCTCTTCAGCACAAGCCGTGCCGCTCAGCGGGGCACACATTTTATTCCAATTAAACCATTGCAGGCAAGCCAGCTCTACATAATGATTTTTTTTTTTTTTTTTTACTCGTAGCAAAGCGTGCCTGCCCCGGGCCAAAAGGTGAGAGGGGACAAAAGTGACGCTGGAGTCAGTGGAGAGTCTCCACTTCTGGTACGGAGCCCTAAGAATAAGTCTTGCCAGAAACCTGCAGGGTCTGTCTCGGCTGCCGCAGCATCCCTGCCTCCCCTGTGCCTCCCGTGCAGACTCACAGCGCTGTCTTGTGTCAACAGCCCTCGCCCTAACCGCAAATGCCCAGGTCACGAGCCCAGGTCGGAATGTCACCTCTTCTCCCCACGACACGGAGTCCAGCTCCTGCCAAAAGACCCCAGGGGGGGCAGCATCAAAGTGCCCCTATCATTGAGAGAAAATGTAAGGTGACTTGTTCCTCCTGCCCTTCCTGCTCGGGTTTTTCCCGTTTATTAGAGGTTTGGGAGGTGAGTCAGGGAGCTGCGGGGTGAAGATGGAGCTGGGGAGGAATCGGCAGCTAAGGGAAAGGCAAACCAGTTCCAGGCACAGGTGAATCACTTGCTGGTGAAAATACATCTTATTCTCTGGGAGGCGTGCGTGGATGGGGCTGGGAGTGAGCTGCAGCTTGACTCCATCAGAAAATTGTGGAGTCAAGAGAAAAACAAAGCAAGGCAAAGCTGCTTTTCCAGTAAATGAGGCGATACATTGCAAAGGAGCAGCCTGCAGCCGGCAAAGCTCCAGCAACCCCTGGTCTTGTGGCTCCCTTAAAAGGGGCGATTTTAGCCTGGGACAGCGGGGAGGCAGAAAAGCCATAAACACCCTCTAAGGAATGTGGCTGCCGAGAAACAATCTCCGCAGGCGAGGAGAGGTTGGGGGGGAGCCTGGATAGGGTTTGCAGCACCACTCCATGCCTGGAACCAGCCGGTTCCTTGGCCATGCCCTGTCCCGAGGGGAGGATCCCAGTCCCAGTGCCAACAGTCCCTGGGTGGTGCTGCGGGAGGCTCCTGCCCAGCCCCGGGGGTGTCATGTCCCCATGTCCTCGGGCCCCATGCCATGCACACATCCCTGTTTACCAGCTGCTGGCACGACAGCTGGTAGAGCTGGCAGGTCGTGGCCGGGCAGCAGGACACCAACCCAGCCGCAGAAGGAGCAGGCAGGGCTGGTAGAGGGTGCCTGTCCCAGAGGAATTTCCTCTCCATCATATCCCGCTTCTTTAGGCGTGGCTGAGCTATTCTGCACAGACTCTGCTCTTAATGCCATGGAGCAACCCTGTGTCCTGAGGCATTGTGCAGGTTCTCGGGAAGCACCCTTGGGGCTGGCTGGTCCCTGCAGGTAGCCGTGGCATGCGGTGACACCTCTGGGCCAGGCTCTTCCCTGCATGTCCCAGGCTGATGGCAAATGGAACAGGCATCAGTAGCCTGACTGAAATGACTGTGCTGCTTGCTTTTCTTCCAGGACTGATGAAGATGCAGCACGTGGCACCCGTCTGTAAATAAGTGTTGTAGTTTGTTGTTTTTGCTGCTCTTTTGTAAAGAAATAGTCTTTGGTTTTCACACCCCAGCTCTCTTTGCATTAGATTTGGGTGTGTACAGTGTTTGCAGAGTTGTGGTTTCCAATTGCTCCAGGTTCCTGGGGCTGGAGGTGTCTGGGTGTGGTGGTGCCGCTGCCCCGGTGGTGAGGGTACCTGTGCACAGAGGGGTCCCACTTATGAAGGTCCTGATACTGGGCACTGCTCATGTTCATGGGCTGGTGCAAAGCAGCGTCCCCAAGAGCAAAGCTGTCACCAGCAAAGAGAGGGGTCTGACATGACCAGCCTCCACAGCAATGCCACCAAAGCAGGCAGAAAACTTTCTGTTCCCCTTCCTGCTGGAGCCAAAGGGACTCCTGAGCGAAAGCTAGGATCAGGCCACAGACATGCAAAATCCCAACTGATGCCAGAAAGGCCATGCAGCCTTGGGAATTGCTGGAGCCAGGGTCTGGGCAGAAGGTTTTGGAGCTGCAGGTGCTGATGTTTAAGGCTTTGACTCTTCAAACGCTCTAGGCTTTGCTTCCCACCCTTCATTGCGTTCCCCTGCTCTGTTCAAGAGACTCAAACAAAGCGAACAGAACCTCGCCCTGCCCGGATTCCTGCTCCTGGCAGCGGGCACTGTCCCGTGTCCCCGACTTGCGTCACGCCTGGAGTGGGCAGCAGAGGCTGTGGTGGGCAGGGGGCGGGGGCCTTTGGGGTGAGAATTTTGGTGCGGGGGCCGTGGGCGCGGGTGCCTGGAGGTGGCTGCGGAGCGTGTGGAGCGGTGGGTGCTGGCAGACTCCCGGCGGGATGCGATGCGGAGAGATGCAGGGCTGCGGGATGCCGAGGCTGCGGGGTGAGGGGCCGGGGGTGCTCCTGGACGCTCGTTAGCCTCGGCCCAGCCCCCTCCTTAATTAGCCGCGGCCGAAGCCGCTCATTAGTGGCGACCGGGGACGGGTGCCCTCCCCGCGGAGGCGGGAAGGAGGGGAGCGCTGCCGGCCCCGGTGTAGCGGGCACCGGCACCGGCACTGGCAGCGGGAGCGGGGCTGGAGCCCGAGCCCGGCGGAGGGATGGGCCAGCGGCGGGGCCCGGCCGTGCTGCTCCTCGCCCTGGGTGAGGGGATGCCCGGGCGGGGGTCGGGGCGGGGGGACCGGGCGGTGTCTGGGGTATTCGGGGGGGGGGGAGGCGATGAGGTGTCCCCTTCTTCCCTCCCTCCCTCCCTCTCTCCCTCCGTGCGGGCGGGTCCCGCTGCCGGCGCTGCTGGCCGTCCCCCCGCCGGTCACTACCCCCTCCCCGGGCCGGGGGTTCCGGTGCTGGGGGGGCCGCCCGGGCTGGCTGGGCTCGGCTGGCCTCGTGTCCGCCGGGCTCCGGGCAGACGCCGACAGCGCCGGGCACAGCCGCGGGGCGGTGGGGGCTCGGGGCCGTCCTGCGTGGAAGGGGCCGCTCGCCGAGCCAGGGCACCCCTGGGCGGAGGTGGGCTCTGTCCCCAAAGGCGCCGGTGCTCACTTCGCCCCCCGGTGCTGGCAGGGCACCTGGCCGGGCTGCTGGCAGCGGGACCCGCCTGCGCCGACGCTTACCGGGGCCTCTCGGACTGCGTCCTCAAGCTGGGGGACAGCATGGCCACGTACGAGGAGGAGGAGGGCATCGAGCTGCAGGGGCTGCACCGAGTCTGCAGGTGAGTACGGTCCATGGCCAGCCTGACTTCTGGCATTGCCCCTGTCTGAAGTCTCCTGCTCTCCTGAGTTCTGTCGTGCCTGCACACACACGTGCTCCACACCTCTCTCCGGTTTCAGATAAACCCAGTGAGCTTCCTTTCTCTGTCCATCCATCCATCCATCCACCCACCCATCCATCTAGCTCCTGCCTGTCTCCCACCGGAGTTTGTATTCCTGGTCCTTGGCAGCAGCTCCAGCCCCCAGCACTGGTGCCATGAGACCCTGCATGCCTGCAGCCAGGAGGAGTGGGGCTGGAGAGACCCAAACTACTCTGCACCCCAGGAAAATCTCCCCTGGACCCCAGGATTCAGGCACTCATGTGGAAGTGTCTGCTCTGCCCCAGGGCCCAGCGCTTCCGGCAGCAGCCTGCACCGGGCACCAGGCGGGTCCTGCTGCCCAAAACAAGCCTTCTCCCTCCCTGTCCAGACCCGTCATCCTTCAGGCTTGGATTGTCCCAGCCCTGGTTTGCCTGAGTTTGTAGTGATGCCCTGAGATGACGATATTGGGAGGATGTTAACTTTAGCAGAACTGAAGAAGAGCTGGGTAATGAGGGGTGGTGTTGGGCAGGTTTTGGGAAAGGTCCACTTAAAAAGCAGACGAGCAGGAGCGGCAAAGTGGATGTAAAATGTTTGCAGAGGTAAATGGAGGCAGTTTTGTGTCTCCAGAGCGACCTGTGGGGAGTGAACAGGAGTTACAAGGAAATGCAGACAGCAATGAAGGGAAAACCCAGGTGCCCCGGGGGTGGTGGAAACCCGGCAGAGCAAGGTGGAGGGCTGAGTGCCCAGGGGTCAGGCTTTCTGAGCTGCTGGAAACCAACCTGCAGGCTGTGAGCTGCTCTGTATTCCCCCTTCTCCAGCACACAGCCTGGATCAGGATGAGCAGCCTCTCTGGGACCTGCCTACGGCTGGGTTGAAATGGGAACTGCTCTTCTGGACAGAATTGATACTTTGTGGTTGTTATTTTAAAGGAGGCTTCTTGGTATTAGAAAACACCCACGGAGTCAGCCCAGCCCATGCTGGTGCTGGGGGAGTGATTCCGTTGCTGAAGCTCACATGAAATGTGCGAGCCGAGTTTTCCTTACAGCTCAGAGGCACAGACCACCACCGGAACAGGTCCTGAGATCTTCCCTAGCAGGAAGCTGATGATGTCCCAACTTTATGCCAGGAAATACTTATGAATTATTTTCCTTTGACGCTCAGCCTTATCCACTGCTGCTTGCATTTCTGGTGCCGTGGTCCCCTCTCCAGGAGCGTGGGTGAGGGAGGGACAGGGAGCCAGGAGCTGCTGTGGGGGCTGGTGATGTCTCAGCGCTGTGTGCAGCGCTGCCCCAGAGCCGGCCGGCCAAGGCGCTTGCCAGCAGCCTGCCTGCCTGAGCAGATGGGGGCTGTGAAGGGTGAAACGCTGGCAATTGCCCTCCCAGCTGAAAGCAGATCCAGGCCGGAGCTGCCATTCCCCTTCACCTTCCCCCAGCTTGTTTTGCCTGAAGACATTGGTCAGGTTTAACTGTTACCTATCAGAGCTGCCTTCTGCTGCCGCTGCAGATCAGGAGCGAGTGCCGGAGGTTGCCAAGGTTGGCACCAGCTTTTCTCATTATCTGGGTTCGTTTATTCTGCCACAGTGACTCTGTTTAATGAACTCGCTCACAGCTGGTGTTCTGATGTAAGCCCCGGCTCTAAGTAAGCAGAGTGCTCAGGTTTGCCTGTCTGCACAAGGTGTCATCTCCAGCACAGCGCACTCAGACAGCGCCGTGCTGTCCTTTCCGGTGCACAGCGTCCCCACTCAGCCAGCAGGGCTGCATCCCCTTCCTGACGGGTGGCATGTGTGCCTGGTGTGTTGGCAGACACAGGGAAGGTGTCAGAGCAATTGTTCCTGTCCTCTAGGCAGTCCCCAGCTTGCAGGGAGCTGGGCGTGGTGCTCAGCCCCAGCCCATGTGGGACAGGACAGCAAAGCAACTCCCGGGTTTGTTTTTTCTTTGTTTTGTCTCTTCCCTCTGTTACTCCACAAAAGTCTCTTTTCACTGAACAGCTTCTACTTGTGCAAGTAACACCCAGCAGATAAATGGAGATGATTCTAATGAGAACACAGTGAATAACTCCTCCTGCCCCTGCCCATACCTCAGTTAAAGCTGTGACAGTCTGTGGGAGCTCTTGTCCTTCTCCGCGCTTTGTGCTCCCATTTGCCCTTGACTCTGCTTGGAGAAAGCTCGGAGAAAGTGATGAATGAGATGTGCTGGGCCTTTGTTTGCAGCCTGTGTGAGATACTCAGGGAAACATTTGTTGATGGAAAATAATGGATTTTATTGACTTCCAGAGAGAAGGGGGGAAAAAAAAAGGAATAAATAATTTCAGTGTTTTGAGATTTGGAGTTTTAGCCAAGATGCTCTGGCAGATGATGGAGGGGATGAATAGTCTGGGCAACTTGCACAAAACACGAGGGTTGTTGCTGCTCAGAGGGCAGGCTCAGGGCAGCAAGGCACTGCCTGGCATCCAGCACTGTGGATGTGCAAAGAGACTGACAGTGTGGTGTCTCCCTGGCTGCAGGTATTGGGATGAATTCCACACCTGTGCCCTGACAGTGCTCTGGGAGTGCCAGAAGGAAGCAGCAGCCGTCTGGGAGATGCTGAGAAGGGAGTCTAAGAAAACCAAATTTGAAGGCAGCTTGTTCGACCTCTGCAGCCCCAGCATGGCCCAGAGCTCTGCCTGGATCCGCATTCCCAACATTTCCATCCTCAGCATTCCCCTCATCGTCACTTGGCTGAACTTATAAACTGCAGCTCTGTGAGTATCCCAGAAGAAGTGGTGGCAGTGTGTGGCATGGTGTCTTTCAGATCTGTTTTCCAAACCTTTGAGGAATTCGCTGTGTGGAGCTCAGAAACTCCCGGCTCCATCCTGCGTCTGTGAGACATGGAAGAGCTCGGCAGCACCTCCAGGGTGTTGAAATTTCTCGGTAATTTGGAATAACTCCTGTCCCCTTCTGCCTCAAGGCACAGACACAGATCTGGCTGTCTGGAGATTTGGGAACTTGTACATACATGGCATAGGATTTGGGGAAAAATTATAAATTATGGAAAAAGGATGAATGTTGGACACTTCTGCACTCTTCTATGGCTACTGGAAGCAAACCTGTTTACTTTTCTGACTCCTTCCATCAGATCAACTCTCCAGGTTTTTGATTTGGGCACTCAAAAGAAGATGGGTATTTTTCCCACTGCTCCGGGAGGTGCAGGGGATGGTGTCTGTCTTGTCACAGGCTGAAGAGAGACCTCACTGCCTTGTACTGGCCTTTTTTCTTTGAGGACATGGTAAAACCCCTGCTGAACAAAAATCACAGTTGCATGACTTCTCCTGCACACATCTGAATTCCTGAGTAACTTCTGTGTTATGTATAAATCCCTTTTCTAAGGACAGAGGTCAAAAATATTAGGGGGGGGAGAGGGAGTATCAAGCTAGGAGGACAAAAGGGATTTACAACTCTTCTGCTTTAAAGCTTTCCCCAGGGTACCTGTAAGCAGCTGTGGGTAGAAGTGTGTAATTCCAGAGTATTAAAGTTTGTTGTAGAGCCAACAGCATGGCAGAAGTTATTTGTCTTGGCTCTTGCTCAACAGCGCAGTCTCCTCTTGTCTCCTTTGTGGCTCAGAGCATTTTAAGTTCTGCAGCTTCAGTACAAGCATGGAAGTATTGGGAAGAGAGAGGTGTTTGCAAGTGATTTCTGAGTATATTAGAGAAACAACAATATTATTGGTTAGCCCAAGGCAGTCTGTGTTTTAAGGATGCTGACGGATCTCCGTGCCCTGCCTGGCTGCACAGCGCCATGGGGTGTGTGCTCTGAAGTGTGAGCAGGGAAACCAGGGCCCTGCAAACTCCACAGATCCCCAGATGCATTCCAGGCACTGGGCAAGCTTCTAGAGCAAAGGATCTTTTTCTTAACAGTGGCGTTGGGTCATGTTGCTTTCCTCTGGCATTCACGTGTTCTTCCTCTTACCTTCACTATCACTCAACACTCTGCTCCTGCAGCAGCAGCAGGGGATAATGAAGAAATTGAGGCAAATTCCAAGAAACAAGCCAGGGAGGAGCAGCTGGTGTTCAGACAGCACTTCAGTGCAGTGGCTTTCTACAGACAGCAGAGTTGTTACTTACGTATTCGGTACTCAGCATCTGGGGCACAAAGCCTTAGGGTGAGCAGTGGAGACAGGGTAAACCAGAGCATGGTAAAACCTGGAGTGAACCACTCAGATGCTTCATTTTTTTCTTCTTCCTCCACTCCAACTGCACTGTTTGATTCCACTCCCCCCTTCCCTGTTCTCTCTTGTGGCCAGGGAAAGCTGAAGCAGGGGAGTCATGTACAACCAAGACTGGAGTATTTTGGCTCCAAATCCTGTACCTGTTCTTTGTTTAGAACAGCTGTTCAATGCCTTTAGGAAAAGAAATAAGCACAACCCCCTAAAATCCCACAACCTTTACCTTCTCTTTGAATTTGGCAATTCCTCTCTTAAAATTTTCTACCTTGAAACAGCTTTGGGGAAAGCAAAGGTAAAAGTATCAGACCTGCAAGAAATCTTCTTTTTGCAAAACCATGGATGCAAATGGCTGACTGCCACTGCCACTGTCTCTGAGAAGAGCAGGTGTTGGGACATATCTTCCCTGGAAGCAAATCCCTCAACTATTGCACACAAAAAAAACCCCCCAAAGATTCATTAAGAAACAAAGACCATCTGCCACTGTTCTGGTATGGAGCAGCAGATTTTTTTTTAAAGCCAAAGGTGCTTCTAAATCTGACTGAAAGCATGTGAGAGAAAACTAGGTCTCACAGTATGGGAGTGATGAGTTTCCTCAATCAGTATTTCATTTTTAGCAGAACTTCCTCTATGACTAGGACAATTACAGTAGAAGTCCTTTAAAAAAAAAAGGGTAATACAGAGATTCAGTTCTCCTAGGCAGTCAGCAGCCTTTCTGAAAGATTTCTGATCCTACAGCACACTTCATGCTGATGCAGTGCACCTCTTGGGATGTCCTGCAGCCTCAGGGCTAAAGCCCTATTTGTTAAGGATTCTTCTCATGGCCTTGCTCTGAGTTTCTCCAGGTACAAAGCTGTCCCCAGACTTCACCCCCTCAGGGAAGCTGCCGAAGCAGTTACAGCGTGTCTTGTGTATTCAAAAAGAAATAGGTTAAGTGTTTCTAAGTCCAAAGTCTTCACCTTTGTTCTTGCAGAGGAACAAAGGTGGCAGCTCTGTTAATGCAGGCCCACAGCAACTCTGGGAGCAGCTGGAAGAACGTGGCTTTGTCTCCCTGCTCTCAAATTCACTGTAATTAATCTTTTAAGTCCCACTTGCCTCAAGAACAGCCCCAAACACAGGAGTTCCTGTGTCCAACACCACGCTTTGGTGTGGTATTAAACCTTGAAGTAAACCTGCAAACTTTTCCTGTCCCTGAAGGACTGGGATGTTCTTTCTCAAGAATAGCACCAAAAAGCAGCAGAGGACAAAATGACCCTGCAGGAGTCTTAAAAACATGACTAACAGCGAGCCAGTGCTTGTCACCCCGAGGCAGCGCTGCCCTCTGCTCCATGCCCTGATCCCAACCACAGGCACACTCCCTGCTCCTTTCTGAGGGAGATACTGGCACCTACTGGAGACCAATTTATATCCAGGCTGAAGGGACTGGGAGAAAGGCAAGTATCCTTGTATGTGAAAAATGAGCCGATTTTGAGAAGGGATGGACTGCTGTGCTGCAGGGGCAGCCCTAGGAGGTGACCTCGGGGTGGCCCTCCAGGCTGGCTGCTGCCCAGAGAAACACTTGTGTAAACTCTTCCCTCTGAAAGACTGCTGCTGTTTGAAACTCTGCTTACAGGGGCTTTGGTCAGGAAGGGCTTCTGGTGAAATTCTCCAACATAAAAAGTGCTGGTTACATTTGTTTAGACAGAAATCCTCCTCTGGAGACCCGCTGAGTATGTAAAGCAGCAGGATGTCATCCTGCCCCAATTTACAGTGTCTGAGTGTGAGAGCAGGGATTGAGATACAGCTCAGCTCCCCAGTAACAAAAGTCAAAAGAGCAGCTTCAAAGAGTTTATCAACTTCAGTCTTACATCATCCCACCATTTTTCAACAAACTGAATTAGCAAATAACTTATGCAAATTGAAACTTACAAATATTAACATACAAAGGGAAGTTCCTGCAGCAAGACGCTGCACAGGAGAAAGATCTGTCTCTAGACCTGGCTTTGCCCTTGTTTGGGATTGCACAACGTGGTCATCCCGCAGTGGAAACCAGGCAGGTTGTGGGGCTGTTTGCTTGGGCTTGGGCTGGGGATCCAGAGGAACCACCCAGCTCTGGCCCCCAGCAGTAAGGGGGTGTCCCTGCCTGGTGAAATTTATTTGAAGGGCCTCTAAATAAAGGCACATCTTGTTATTTCGAGAATTAACAGCAGTCTCTTACTTAACATCACCTCTACCAGGCCACATCTGTTGCTAGACTGCTGAAGCCTGACAGGAAGGCCCATCCAAGGGAGAAGAGCATCATGGCTCCAGGACACTTTTGCAAGTTTCCCCAGGCTCAGGCTGGACATGTGGAGATCCTGGACTGCTGACACTCCCTCTGAAGTGGGATTATGCCAGCTGACTTCCCAAGACAGCACTCAATACCTTTCTTTCAGAGCAGAGGTATGAAATGTTTATTGTAGGAAATTTTATGCGCCCCAGACAATGGGCCAAGTGTTCTCTGGCTGCATCCTTCTGTTGCCATGATACAGACACTCGTGGTATTTCTTGAAGTGCTCAGCTTCCCAGGAGAGCCGTAACACTCACAGCAACATTATATTTTTATTATTACAAAAGATTTCTTCAGCAAACTGCTGTCTGTCACCCCTATGTATCAAACATGGAAACAGCAAACAAACCCATCTAACGTTACAGGTTATTTAGTGTCTCAGCTGGTGATTCAGGTAAGTACAACTATTTTCTTCCTCCCCATCCATTTGCTTCCTTGACTCCTTTCCCAAGCAAAGCCCAAACAAGTCACAGATTGGAAGCAGCAGCTCCCAGCCCCACTGCTCACTGTGCCAGCTCCAGCAAGAAGAGCTGACCATTGTGTTATCCATTCAGGGCACTCCCACATCGTTAAATTCCGAATGTTCCTCTCCTCACGCACCAAGTTTTGCTACCTGGCTTTTAACAGTCTCATGAGCGAAGAGTTTAAGGGCACGCTCTCCATACAGTCATATTAATACTTTGTGTTAACAAACATCTGCTCCTCCCCTGCTGTCAGTTGATGCCAGAGGAGATGCTCACGCTCATGCAGTCACCGAGGTCCAAACGAAAAAAACATTAATCAAAAAGTCTAAACAGACCTGCTGTGCTTCTTCAGGGCTGATTCTGAGGCATCGGATGCACTGTGCTGGGAGCAATGACATAACGCAGCATGGTGTTGCCAGAGGCAGTCTATACGTTGGATTTGGGGGCGGAGTTGAGGGGGATCTCGCGGAGCTCTATTCTCATGCACAGGTACTCGCCGATGGCCGCCATCAGCGCCGTGCACACGATGTGCACCAGCCACCACGTCAGCGCCGAGGGGAAGCGCGAGTTGTAGATCCAGCAGCCCAGCAGGTGGAAGAAGTGAACGGTGACGGTGAAATCCAGGCACTGCTTCCCTCGCCGGATGAAGTACAGCAAGCCCAGAGCACTGCAAAGTAGAGACAAGAGATGAATGAACTCTGCCAGACCTATGGAAAAGGGGGTGCAGCAAGAGCTAGCAGCAGCTGATTTTAAAACTTCAACAGTGGTGAAGTTTTAAAACAGCAGTGGTTTTAAAACTTCTGCAAATATTTTATGAACAGGTTGTTTCTGACCTCTCTCCTGGCTGCTGCAGCAAGATTTACAGGCTTACAGCTTTTTAATTACATGATGGCAGGAAAATGAGATTTTAGTGCAGAGAACAGGCAGGAATTTTTAGACTATCTGCCCTAGTAATCTCTGCAGTGGCAAAATACATTAGTGTTTATAGATCAGTGTTTGCTGAGATCCATTAATTCTAACTTTAAGTAAAATCTTCCACAGAAGCAAATCTCATTCCCAGCTGGGAAACTGAGGCAGTGAAGTGAAATGACTTTTCCAGGTTCTAGAAAGCCAAGAGTCAGCAGTTCCCAACTGCCCTCAGCAGACATGCTTAAAAAGGCACAGGTATTTTGGGAGATGCTTGGAGAGAGGCAGTACATCACACTGAATTCTTTTAAAGCTTAATGGTACGAAAGGACAAGATGCAGATACTCCAGCTAGCTGCAGACTTACCAGGTGAGTGCATTGAGGATGAAAGCCATCATGGAGAGCCTCCCCGGCGGGGTTGAGAAGCCTAAAATCTACATGGGACTATTAGTAGGAACCCGCGGCACAAATCGCAGCCTGAAAACTCCCGTGGCACAGCCCGGCATGGATCAGGATCTACACGAGGAGCTGGACATGTGTGTCTGTCTGGGGGCACCTATGGGAAGGGAAAGGTCTGGTTCTGTGCTGAGGGAAACCACCTAAACTGGGGGTGGAGGGTGTGCGCCCATACTGGGGTGACTTCCGGGGGGGGGAGTTGTTTTATACTGGGGGTACCTGGAGAGGGTGTTTCTGTAAGGGACCCTACAGAGCGAGGTGCTCTCTCTCCACAGGGGTACCACCTGCACAGGGTGTCTGTCTCTATCCACACGCCGAAGTGCTGTCTCTACCCCGGGGTACCACCTATTCAAAGGGAGGGCTCTACCTCCAAACTGGAGCACCTACACAGGACAGCAGGTCTGTGTGTTGGGGGGCTGCTACACCGCGTAGGGGAGCTCTGCGCCCACACCGGGGTGCTCCCTGGGCAGGGGGCTGTCCCTCACCCCGGCAATGCCCACAGGGAAGCGGGGTCTGTCTCCCCCAGGAGAGCCCCAGCAAGGCCACCCCGCTCCAGGGGCCTGTGCCCACGGCGGCGTCCCGGGGCGCGCCCTCACCTCGTCGCTGAAGACCTGTTGGAGGGAGGGCCCGGTGCTGCCCAGGGTGCCGAGGAGGGCGAGCCAGAGCCCGAGCGAGCTGTAGTAGCCCGCCTGCAGCAGCACCATCTGCGCCACGATCAGCGCGGGGTCCCACACGTAGCTGCGGAACTGCGCCGCCATCGCCCGCCCGCCGCCCGCGACGGAAGTGCGACTGCCTCCGCGCCACAGCGCCCCCTGGCGCGGGGGAGGACCCGGTACCTGGCCCGGCCCCCGCTCGATCCCGACCCCGACCCCGACCCCGACCCCGACCCCCACCCCGGCCCCGACCCCGACCCAGGTCCCCGCTCGATCCCGATCCCGATCCCGATCCCGGCCCCCGCCCGATCCCGGCCCCCGCTCGATCCCGATCCCAGACCCCCGCTCGCTGCCCACGACTCCCAACCACGACCCCAGACTCCCGCCCGCCGGGCCTCTGTGCCCAGTGTCCAGCACCACCTCTCTCACGTCCCCCTGCCCAGGCCGTCCCCAGCCCCGTCCCCTGCCGGGGGTCGGTGCCTTCAGTAACTTAGCTAAAAGTTGCTAAAAAGACACCGAGCCCCCCCCATGCTCCGCTGTAGCCCTCCTGTGATCAGCTCTTGGCTGCGGGGGCTCGGTTTGGTGGCTTCAGTGAGCCGCGGTGTTTGCTTGGCTTCAGGTATGAGAATTGTCACTGCGTGAACAGTGAAATTCCCAAGCCTGTGTGGGGCAACAGAGGATTTTGGAGCTAAGGCTTCCCCAGCCCCTGTCCCCTGCCCATCCACACTGGTGTCAGTGTGTTCAATAACTTGGCTGAGCAGCCCTTGCTAAAGACACAAATACCAACCATACAAGAAATTCTTGTCCCCGGGTATTTCCTTTCAATTTTACGCCACTTCCCGTAGGCGCCGAGGCTCTTGGCAGCTGCTGCCCAGCTGTGCTTGTTTTAGCTTTAGGCCATCGGGTACCAGGATGTTGTTCTGGGTCCTGGTATGCCCTGGCAGCACCTTTCCATTACAGCGTTGGGTTGGCTTCTTTTGGGAGGTTTCTTCTGGTGCGTGCTGATTTCTTCTCTCTAGCCTCATGGAATGGCCAGGTGCCACAGACCTTCGTGCTCTGCTGTACCCATTCTGTGATCAGCTCTTGGCTGCCAGGGCTCCTTGTGAGCCGTCCTGCTTGCTTGGCTTCAGGTATAAGACTTGCCACTGACTTAACAGCAAAATCCCCAAGGCTGTGTGGGACAATGGAGCATTTTGGAGATAAGATCTTTGCTGGAAAAAGGAGAGGAGGCACCCCCGGGCTGTTTCGGTCTATGGGGAAGTTGCCACAAGAGCCGTTTTCACCTGGAAAAGAGAGGAGGAGGAATAAAAAGGGTAATCCAGCTTCTATGGGAGGTGGTAGGCTCACATCAGTCGTGGGTGTGGAATATGCTGGCTATGGGAACTCAGATTATGATCTCTGACAGACTCTCATGACGTTTTTTCCATGCCTCTTATGGGAAGTTCCCTATGCAGCTTTGCTGTATGTTTTCCTTTCCTCATTCTGTGGATTTCTGTGCTGAGCCAGGTTTGACACATTTTGTTCCCTGTTCCCGGACCATCTCCTAGAAGGATTGTGCAAGGCAGGGGCATGTGTATGGTGGACATGGGCCACTGTTGCTGAGTTCTCACTTGGGCCTTTGGAGAATTTATTTTTGCAGAAGCTCCAGCCTTAGCCAGTGCAGAAATGAAGAGGGGAAAATCCCAGCCTTGTCAGGGCTGTCTGCTGCCAGCACATTGCTGAGCATAAATTGTGACACTCGGCACTTCCTCTGTTAATTCTTGGTAAAAATTGGTTTCCTTTCCTGAAATCTGCTGTGTTTGGCTCTCAGAGACAGGCAAGCTGTCACTTAGATATTAATTCTCACTTACCTCTTTCTTTTATAGTCCCTTATAGGACTAACTTTCCTTTGCCAGCAAAAATTTTGGCAGTTTAGACAAAGCCGACTAAAACTCCAAGCTAGTGTAAGGTAGGACTGTTGGTATTATTGCTGGGTGTCTTTCCACAGCCAAATACCTGATTTATCCAGAAGTCCAAAGTATATCACAAGATGCAAGCTAGTGTTTTGGGAAGTGTTGACTTGAGTTGCTTTGGAATCCGAGGCTCCTCCCTGCTTCGTTGCTGCCCTGTGACTGAAGGCATCGAATGGGCACGGCAGCAGCCAAGCCTGAGGTGTGATTTGAGGCTCCCTCCTGCCCTGGGCGGGCAGAGTACCCACATGGACACCAGGAAGTGCTGTGGCAGAAGGACATTTGTGCTGTGACTCAACTGCAGCCCAGTTTGTGGACTCGTTTCCTGACTGACTTTGTGATGGCATCTTTCATGGTCATGTTTGTTTGTTCCTGCTCCTCTCCAGGCTGCTCCAGCATAGGGGACTGTGTCCTTCTCCTGGGAAAGAGGGTGTTTTCCCTATGGGGTGCCTTGCCCACACCCCTGCTCTGTGGAATAAGGTTTAAAGTGGAGCTGGAAAGCAAACAGTATTGGGGAATTAAACGGCATTCTTAATTTACCTTTTCTTCCTCTTTAGTTTAAACACAAAGTTGGAGACAGCTGTGAAGGGAACATGTGTTAAAGGGAAAAAGGATGTCGAAACACAGACACCATGCTTTCTAGGGTGCCACTGTGGGTGCTGCTCTCCTGACTTCTGGTTAGAATGTTCTTTTTAACCAGTGACTGTTCTGTGTGTGACACCTGCGTGTTGTGAAGAGCAGCAGGTGGAAGGATATGCCCAGGACAGAGCCGGTGGCTTGAGAGTGTACCCAGATCACATGAAACTATTGTGGTCACTTCTTTGTCAGGAGTGTAGGAAAAGAATGCCCTATTTAGCCACAGATTCTTTCAGCAATAGCTGTCTAGGAGGGTATTGTTTTTCCTTCCCAGGAATCCTTGCCTAAAACAGGAAGCTGTTTATTTAGGTGATCCGTATTTTACCAGCTGGTGTACAAAGGGCGGTGCTGTCTGAATGATCTTTGCTGGAGTTCATTTCCCTCTTGACAGGAAGGTAGGATTTGTTTTAAGGTCACCTTTGCTAAAGGGACAGTAATGCTAAGAGCACACATTTCCAGAATAACTCACCATGAAGTGGCTCAAACCGTGGGATGAGAGTTTTCAGCCACTCCTCTTCCTCCACCCACGTGGTGTGCAGGTGTGTTTCTCCAAAGAGTTCAGCATACTGAATGGACTTTGGAAGTTGGGATTTTTAAAAACTCTACTTAAAATTTTGTTGTGCTTGAGAATCCTGCTCTAAGCTCTCTTTAAAATCTGCCTGTAGGAACTATGCTGAGCTTGGCTGGAGAATCTCTTTTCCTGATGAGTGCAATAGAATTTATGACCAAGAGCTGTCTAAAGAGCCTTGTGTGTGGCCTTCTCAAGATTATCTAGACATTTCTTGATGGGCCATGTAAAAGTGTGATTCCCCTCACCCTCCAAATATGTTGTATTTGGACACTCCATTCCACTTCCAGCATGTTTGTGTTGTGTTGGTAACTGGCAGCTGTTTATTTTTATTTTCAACATGAGGCTTAGGTAACCCTCCGCTGTTGAGCACGGTTGAGGTTAGGAACGGTGGTGGCCAGCCTGTGTTGTTCCTCTGCCAGCTGTAATTTTTATATGGAGAAAGCAACTGACACACCTTGAATGTGAGAATTCATGGCCCAGAACAAATGTGTTTCTCAACATGCCTTTTATTTTGCTTCTGCTTCTCTCCCTTGTAGTGAAGTTTCAGGAAAGGACATTTCAGTGATGCATTTTTGCTCTCTGGGCCCATTTGTCCTGTTGCTCTCTGTGAGAGTCACATATCCACGGATTTTCTGCATTATTCCAGAGAGGAGAATGTCAGCATTTTGAAAGGGAACACTTGAAGGGCAGAAGGAAGGCATCTGTTTTATGGCCATGAGTTTACAGAACCATATTCGATTTTTATGGCTGCATTTCCTCTCATTCTCTTGAGATACAGTCTCAGAACATTTCCGTGTGTGTGAGGAAGGGAGGTGGATCTACACAATGCACTTAGAAAATGTCATCAGTAAAGTCACATAACTTTGTTCTCTAGGTTGAAAAGTACATTAGGGTTGAGTTTAATTTTCTCTTCTGTTTCCAGAAGCCCAAGAGCAGTTTGCCTGAAGGATTGTGCATGCAGGTGTGACTTGGATGGACAATGTGTGTGGTCCCTGGGCCAGGCAGACTGACTCCTCTCCATCCTATCACAGCAGAACTTCCCTGGGAGGGAAAACACAGTTCTGTGCCATGCAAGGGGATTTTTTTGGTGGAGGGTTATGTGTTGAGGGGTCTGATAACAAGGAACTCAGTGTACTATGCTTCTTTGGAGAGGAAGTTAACAAGTGAGTGAGCAATGTTTGTAGCCACAATACAGAAAGCTGGTTTTGGAAGCATCTTTGTGGTGGCTGCTTTTTCCGGAAGGAGGTGTAGAGAGGTCATGGCCACGTGTACACAAATACAGATGGCATTTAGAGGGTTAGGGGGTTTGGAGTACTTCTGGCCACCTTGTGCTGCTGAGTCCTGTCTGGCAGATGTCATGGTATGAACCACTCTTTGACCCAGTCTGTGTGCTCGTGTTCCTTGCCATCTCCTGCTCCCCACCTCTGCCGAGTGTCCAGAGCTGGAGATTCATGGGAGCTGGGCTCCCTGGCTGCACCAGGAGTGATTTTTATCAGCTCCTCTGTGTGATGAAGTAAGGGTAATAAGGAAGAGTAGTAACCCAGCCCAAAGCACAGATCCCTCCCTCGTGGCCTTGGATGCTGAGGTGAACTAAAGGGTTAGTGACACATGGCTCTCCTGAGCATGGGGGCTCATGTACTACAGCAAACTCCCCCACGGCCTGCTCCAGGTTGGTTCCTACCATTACCTGCATGTGTGCTGTCTTCAGGCTGGAACTATTTTTCTAAGCCCTGAGCAGCACTCCTTGTCACTTCATGTCATGCCAACGGGCTCTGCAGCCAGCTCAGCACGGTGCTGTCAGGAGATACTCCTGCCAGTGGTCATGTGTGCAGGCACAGTCCTAGTAAACATTGAGGACACGTCTGGATCTCAGCTCACACCCTCTGAAGCTGTTTATTCCCAAAAGAACAGGCACTTGGAAAAGCTGCTTCACCTTAGGGATCTTTTTTGGTTGGAGGTGGGACAGGGGGAAGGCTGCAAGTTCTCTTGAGGTAACTGTGTAGTGCTGGAGCAGGCTGAGAACCAGATCAAGTGAATCTGGATCATCCATACCTGGCAGGTGGGATCATGGCACACGTGCTTTGCTATGCTTTGCTTCCCTGTTAAGAAATTATTTTATTCTCTACAAACTAGAACCCAAGTGCAAATTGATGTGGCTGCAGCGTGAGCACGGGGCTGTACTGTTATGGTATTTCAGGTGCCCCTCGGGTTAAGGGGCTGAAATAGATACTGCCAAGCAAATTCTTATGGTCAGGCAAAGTTATTAACGCGAGAAGAGAAAAGGAACTAGTTAAACTGTGTTGTTGGGTTTTTTCCCCCTCTTTATCGGTGTGGTTTTTTGCGCTTGCCGCTTACACAGAAGCCTGAGGGAGCGGTTTCGTGTTCCATCCCCGACGAGCCCCGGGTGATGTAACTCCCCGGCGGATAACCGCGGCGGTGACACGCTGCCAGGGACAGGGGCTCGCTCTCGGTTTCCTGTCAATGTGAGAGTGTCACTTGTGGAATGCTGCAAAAGCGGATGCTGTCTGCCCGCTCCCCCCACTTTCTCTTTCCCTCCTTCTTACCCCCGCTTTCCCTTCCCTCTTTTCCTTTCCCCCCTCTTTTCACTTCTCCCCTCCTTTCGCTTTTCCTCACCCCTCCTTTTCACTTCTCCCTCCCCTTTCCCATCCTTTTCCTCCTTTCCTTTACTCCTGACCCATTTCTCCCTGCCTTTTCCCCCTTTTCCTCCCTTCCTCCTATCTCCCCGTCCTTCTCTTTTCTTTTATCCCCTTTCCCTTTCTCCCCGCGTTTCTCCTTTCCCCGCACTCCCCACAAGGCAGTGACCGTGGCCGCCGGCAGTGCGGGTTCCGCAGCCGGAGCCGGGTCGCTCCGCGTCCCCCCGCGCTCCTCCGCAGCCCCGGTGTCGGTGCGGAACCCACCGCAACCTCCCGGCTCCCGGCGGCGGAGCGGGGCCGGGGCATTCCCGGCGGGCGGGGGCAGCGCCGCTCCGCCCCCGCGGGCTGAGCCGGCCCTATAAGGGCGGTGGCGGCGGCGGGGCACGGCCAGAGCCCGCTCCGGTCGGATTGGCGGCCGTGTTCCTCCGTGCGTCCCGGCACAGCCCAGCCCAGCCATGCCGCTGCCCCGCGTCCCGCTGCGCGCCGCGCTGCTGCTCGGCCTCCTCCTGCGGGCCGCCGCCGCCGAGTCGGTGAGTGCCGCCGGGGCCCCCGCGGGACAGCGGGGAAAGGGGAGGGTCTGCCCCGGCAGCGAAGGGCTCCGGTGCCCGGGGGAGGATTGGGTGACCCGCGGGGCTTGGGCCTCGCTCGCTGGCAGCCTGAGAGCCGGTGCCACCGCTGCCCCCCGGGCGTTCTGCCCCCGCTGTTTGCCCTTCTAGGGGGAAGGGTGTCCGAAGCAGGGAGATGGCGATAGGGCTGTTGCCGTTCTTCCTCCGGTTCCCTTGGCTCGGACGCTGCTTCCTTCGGCAGATGCCGGAGCAGCGTGGGCCGTGCCCGGTGCGGGGCTCCTGCCCGGTGCGGGGCTGTCCCCGCGGCTGTGCCGCCTCTCACGTATCCCGCTCTGCCCCGTGCTCTGCCGTGCTCACGGTGCTGGGCTTACAGCAGTGCAGGGCACCTGGCTACCTGGTGGAAGTGAGCTGCTCTCCAGTACAGTTTTAATCTCCAACTTCTGGTCGTGAAAGTCCTTTAATTTTTCTTTTCTCGTGCATGTGTGGTGGGTTGGATGCGTGCGATGCGTTACAGCACCTGGATAGGCTTTCCAGCCTTACCTGTTTGGTCCCTGATGTCTTTCTGTGTGTATCAAAGCTTCCTTGTGTCCACATGGGAGTGAAAAATGATGAATTACCGTGGAGGGTTTAATAATATCTTAAATATATAACGAAGTGAAACATTTTGGATGCTTTAAGCCGGCACATGTAGGGTCTTCGTGGTGAAGCAGAGATCGGGGGATTCTGGCTTCCCCGCTGTTTGTTTGTTTTTGTGTGTGACCATCTTGCTGATAGTGCAATCAGGGCGGATTCCTCAGTTAGTGTGAAAGAGCTGCTGAGATTAAGGTAACTGCAGGAGATCAGGGGGTCCCAAAGAAGGTTTAATCATCCCCGTTGGTTTGTTTTGTAGTGAAGACTGGGTGGGCAGATCAGAACTGATAAGGCTCTGCTGTTTTCTAATAGGGGCACAGGGGTGGGGGGTTGCTGGTTGTAGAGCAGGAGTCTCCCACAGGGAGCATCTGTAGTAATTGTCAGCTACTCTCTGCTAAAACCAACCAGCCCAAATCCACTTTACTCTAATCTGGTGTCTTTATCCCTGCCATTAAGCACGTGAATCGGTCGTTTGGGAACTGGCCCAAACTAGTAGGGCAAACCTTTGGGGCAGACAGCATCTGGAAGTTGCACTGACCATGTTTGGTGTGAAATGCAGCTTGGTGTCCCTGGAGACTGGACTGGTCTGCAAGCATCGGATTTCTGCAAAGAAAACAAATTTTGCACAGATGTGGTCTGTAAATCCTTATATAGAATTTACGTTAAATATTTATCCGTGTCCTTTAAGCTACCTAAGATCGAGTGTATGAGAAGTAACACTGGCCTACTATGAAGCCTAATCCAAACAAATTGTTTGGGTTACAGGCTGCCGGGGAGGAGACGAGGATGACACACGGTTTGGGAGGGTTCTGCTGGCACTCCTCCCATATTATTTTTTTTAGTAGCACTGCCAAAACGTGCAGGGCTGCACAGCATGTGGCTCTTGGTTTTTCTGTGCGGGCAGGGTGAAGACAGGTAGCTGTTTCTTAACAAGATGGGGATTGTATTTCTTGTGCTTATGTAAGAGTGTGGATGTTGAGAGTGATTCGGTGCTTGAATATTTCCCCAAGCCTGTACAAACAAAAATGCCTTGGCTCTTTTCCCCTTGAGCAGCTTTCTGGTGTAAATGGGATTTCTCCATGTGAAGCAATCCTGGATGTGTAAGAGGGTGGGGAATATTACTGAAGTGCTTAAGTGTGACGTTGGTGCTCAGGCTGTGGGTGGGTGGGTTGTGTTACAGCAGCCCCGCAGCTTTGTATGAGAACATTGCCTTCTTCCCGCGGGGCTGAGGGAGGCTGGAGCTGATGCCTGATGTCACCAGGTGGTCCCCAGCCCTCTCCGCTTGAGTGCCTTGGAAAGCAAAGGATGTGTGGGCAGGATGCTCCCCTCTGTGCTGTGCAAGGATGGGCTTCCTGCAGAAGATGCTTAAGGGGGGATGGACAGAGTCACCAATGCATCCAAGATGTGGGATCAGTGGAGTTAACAAAGGATGTGAGGTCTGCCTTGCTTGGGCAGAGTGGCATCATTGAGCTTTCCTTGTGCTTTTAGCATCCAGAAGTGCCTCTGGCAGCACAGGAGGGAAGCAAGGTATATTCCTCCGTGGCAGAGGGTATTCCCTTTGCTGCAGGCTTGGGCTCTGCTCAGTTTGTCTGGGCTGCAGAAGGGCCAAGTGCCCAGAGCTCAACAGGGCTGTAGCAGTGCTAGTGGGCTGCAGTCTTGTTGCAGTTGTCCTACTTTGTTGCTTCGAACTGCGCAGAAAAAGTCTTCATGCAGCACTATGTCATGTTTGTGTGTCCTCTGCAGTACAGAGGAGCACAAATCCAACCCAGAAGCTCCTGGCAGAGGATTGCTCAGGGAGAGGGGGGAGGCTTCGTGCTGTTTGTGGGCTGTTTGCTGGTTTAAAGCAATCATGCTCAGAGGCCTCCTGATTGGCAAAGCTGGTGTCTTGTTGATGATAGCTGTGTTTGGAAAGTAGTGCAGCATTATTAATGTTAAAACCGGTTTGGCTTGTCCTGCTGCCATTGATCCCCGAGGCCTGTTCTTTCTGCTCTTTGCCCAGTTTCTCATCTGTCCCTCCCAATCAAATCAAGACATTGCTATCTGCACGTTTTACTTTATTTTACCTTGACTTGCCGTGCTCACATTTAGAGCAAATCTCTGCTTTGCTTCAGCCTCCCTAAAACACAGAGCAGCAAAGTGATGGTGACTAAATCGATGTCCCTTAGCCCTGAAGGGAAAGGAGCTCATGACTTCTGGTAGTCAAACCCTTAGCTGTTTGTGGCGATGAAATGACTGTAATGTGTAGGAAAAAATAACCTCTTTAGCCCCCTGTGCTTTCTTGAACTGCATGCACAACTCCTCGGGTGGGAGTTCAGGGCTGCAGGGTCCCTCCACCCCATAGCACTTTGTCCCCACTGATGTGGAGGTTCCCGTGGGTAGGAAGGGTCGCCCTGCAGCACTTGGGGCACAGTCAGGGAAACAGGGCTGCGCTGCCCAGCTCTCATCTGTCCTGAGTGCTGCCAGCTCCCATGCTGGAGAGTGCTTTCCTGCCGTTCAGAGCTTTCCCGAACATCTTATGCAAGAGGCAAATTGGGGCTGAACTTGGTACTTTTCAGATTTGTGATACCAGAGGCTCATTTACCCTGGGAGCTAAGGGCTGTTAGCCAGCCTGATTGCTCTCTTTCCTGCCCCTCCTGTTGCTCTCTCCCAAGGTCTCGGCACTTTGAGATCCTGCAGAGGTCTGCATCTAGTCCAGCAACAGGGAAAATGTTTTCCCTATGTGTCTTCCCCTCTTCCTTCCCTTCCAGGCCTCTCTTAATGGCTTTACTATTGCCTTGAGCTGTTTGAATGGCGTGGGGAGGCCATTTGCTCTCAAATGCCTGAACTAGAGCCTAATGTGACCTTGCTATGATTTTCCTGTAGTGTGATACTGCCTTTTCGAAATGCTCGTGTCCCACTTCCACCACAGGCTGGAAGCTGCTAACCTGACTTTCCAAGTAATGCTGGAGAGGGGGGCACGCTGGCTTGCTGCTCAGCAGGCAGGCTTCAGCACAGCTCCTACAGCTACTTTTCTTTCCCTTTTGACTTGTGGTGCTGGTAAATGCTCTGTTGGAAACATTCTGGCTGCTTGAATCCCCTTGGCAACAAGTTACTATTGGGTTGTGTCTTTTATGTGTAAGTTGTTCTTCCTCAAATGAATGGATTGATGGACTTAGGTTTAAAGACTTTTCTTGATTAGTGATAGTATCTGTACCTGTAAGGATGGCATGGTAACTGTGGTTCCACGGTC